>CM067220.1:8385256-9761922 GCA_034190945.1 Octodonta nipae | reverse complement strand
GTTTTCATTGAGAGCAACTTGAATGGAGATGAATATTTATTCCTGCTCCAAAATAATGCCCTGCCAACTTTGAAAAAGTTATATCCTGATCCAGTAAATCCACAAGTTCCTACCAATACAATATGGTTTCAGCCAGATGGAGCACCGCCCCATTACGAAATCAATGTCCGGCAGTACCTGAGCCAAATTTTTCCAAATCGGTAGTTTGGGAGGCGCGGATCGATATAATGGCCAGCACGATCTCCTGATTTGACGCCATTGGACTGCTTTTTGTGGGGATATGTCAAAAGTACTGTATACAAAACCAAACCCCTCAACTTAGATGACCTAAAAAGACGAATCACGCTTGCGATTATATCAGTCACGCCTGAGGTGTTGAGGAACGTTAGAAGACATTTCGATATGAGATTAACATGTTGCCAAGACGTTCGTGGCGAGCATTTTTAACATTTCCTACATTGACATTAATGGTGTTTTGATTTTTTTATATATTATTAAGAAATAATCAGTATTACTTATTAGGTTTTATTATAGTGTAGCGAATTTTTGAAATAAAAATAATATTAATTTTTTTAACAAATAAGAAAACACTTAATATTTCCCAAACAGTTGAAGATAGGTGTAGGACAATGTACACGAATTATGTCTAAAATTTCTAGAGAACCCATAAAATAAATAATATACAGGGCCTTGCATTTAAATAAGAATGTTGGTTTCTATACATTACGTTTGTATTCATACTAAACATTAGACAGAATCAATCACCAGAGTTTATGAGAGTAACCACCTGGGGGAATCCTGTGTTGAAGGGGTAGTTTCAGGGTTGTATCCTAGTCCAAGCAGCGGGTTACCATCTTTCCTTGTTGTTGTCTTACATTTGTACTCATCGTTGGAGCTTAATCCTGTTCCAGTCAAAGGATTTCTTATAGAACTCAACGGCCTTTTGAGAGCATTGTAACTATTGTGACAAAGACGCTCTTTTATCTTGTCTTTAGTCAGAACTGTATCCACGGGTCCGTGGGGATACTCTTTATTATATAAATTTTTTTTCCGTATCCAATGTTTAGTATGAATACCAACGTAATGTATAGAAATATAATAATAAAAATAAAACCTGCAAATCTAAAAAAAAAGAAAGTTGGTATTGGCCACAGGTAAATTCGTTATCCAATATACTCCATTTGGATGTTCCACATTGTATATTATAAAGTATGTAGGGAAAGAACGCACCCCTGCTTTACTCCCTTAATATTAAGGAAGCGAAAAACGAAAAGCTGATCGGAAACACCTAAGGTCTAGAGGAAACAGATGAAGAGCTTAAGATCTTTGTGTAAGAATAATATATTTCCATGCTGCATTAGTGCGAGTTGTTAAAGGAAAAATGCCCATTTCCCATTTTTGCCATTTACATCAGTGACGACTATACATGTCATATTTTTTTATTAATTAAATAAACCTTGACCTGTCTGAGATTAGAACAAGCTCCAATTTTTACATAATCATGAGAACCGAAGGTGTTTCCCTCTAAGTCACTTACGCAAAACGCAGGCGTCATCTTCTGTAGTTCTTTTGCCTGTTTTTGTACAGTATTCGCTTATCATATTCAACAAATGTATTTTCTTAACAAATCCATTCTCATTACCATTATATCTCATGACATAACTTGAAACTGACCTGTAGCCAATATACCGTTACGTATTTTTTGCAATGTGCATCACCACGTAAAACTTTCTCCCTAATTTTCTTTTAAATCTTCCAAACGGCTCAATTAAAATGTATATGTCCCCACGTCCTACGCTCGAAGAATACGTACATCGAGATCTCAAAAAAACATTATCGTAAATTCCAATTTTCACTCGGGCAGGGGACACCGTTCGAACGTTTAAGTTGGCGTTGACAACGTCGAAAACAAGAAAATAACGAAGTCGACAAAACAGCAAGTGTCATAGGGTAGCGGGATGTCACGAAAATCAGAATTATTACCTTGTTGGACGGTTTTTATGTTTCGACTTGACATTTCCAACTGCAATTATACGTCAAAAATGTTATATATCGCGTGAGATTGTGACCTGCGAGTGTAACGGCAATTTGTTAAGAAGGTGCCGTTTTTTACGTAGCAGACGGACAGTTTTTAGATAAAAAAAGACGAATTAGGGATCTCTTTATTGGCAAAAAGTTTCAGGCTGGTGATGAATTGATAGTTACTACAATTTATGTAAAACAATAATTATAAGACATTTTGAAAATATGATGGGTCCTTCATATACAGGGTTTCAATGTACAGTGTGTCCAGAAAGGGTAGGGGGTATTTGTAAATTCAATTAGAAACAAACCACAAGTCAGAATAAATAAATAAATATATATATATATATATATATATATATATATATATATATATATATATATTAAATTTTACAGAAGATATTGGAAAATTAATTAGCAAAGATTATGTTGTCCAAATGTTCACCCTCGCTTTGCTGGCATTCCTCTAAACGAAATCGGAAATTAGCCACCACACGTCTACACATCTCTCCGGAAATTGCGGCCATTTCGGTGCGGAGGTTGTGCTTCAGTGGCAGTAGAGTTCGTGATTTATTTGCGTACACTTCCTGCTTAAGGTATCCCCACATGAAATAATCAAGGGGTGTCAGATCGGGGCTTCTCGGAGGCCAGTCGATGGTTCCTCGACGAGAGATCACTTTTTCTGGGAAAAGTTGATTGACAACCGCAAGCGATTGGTTTGAAGTGTGGCAAGTCGCCCCATCTTGTTGAAACCATGTCTCCGCATTAAATCCTTCAAACTCCTGTAATTGTGGAGCCAAAAAGTTCCGTAACATGTCGCAATACCGCTCACTATTTACCGTAAGTGCTCGCCCTAGCCGACCTTCAAAAAAATTCGTCCCAATGATGCCTTCCCCAGACATGGCAGCCCACACGATAACCTTTGGTCTATGTAGTGGTCGTTCGTGTTTCTCTCTCGCACTTTCGTTGGACCAGAAGCGGCAGTTTCAGTTCCTGCACGAGCTGAATTTTGTAGACTGTAAGATGTAAATCTTTCTTCAAAATAGTGTGCAACGACGATTTTTTAATGTTAAGGTTTTGACCTCGTTTGCGAACTGATTGAGTCCAATTTTGACGCGCTGAAACTCTCACTTTTTCAATTGCTTGTTGGGTTCGAACAGAGCGTGGGAGACCTGGATGGTGAATTTTCACACTCGAACCATTCACATTCGAATCCATTTTCTGATGATATCATCCTTCGGAGCATTACGTACATTAAATTTTGCACGATATAAACGTTTAGCTGACACTATCGAATCACCATTGCGATAATAAGCGCGTATGCAAAAAGCACGATGGTTTCCCGGGTACGCATCCATGGTTAGCGAATCTCCAAATAATGGCGGAGCACGTTATCCTATCCGCCCCCCCACCAATCGCGCCGTTACTTGGACAACGCCGATACAAATACCCCCCACCCTTTCTGGACACATTGTATAAGTGCGAAAGATTTCAAAATGTGCTTTCTGCGCAAACGCTTCGTTACAGATTTACAAGCTGTTGAAATCTTTTTTTTTCATTTTTTTTTCTTCTACTTACTGAAGTTTTCGAGATATTTAGTTCAATTTTAAAGCACTAATACCTCTATGAAGTTTTCATAATAAGATCTCAGAACCTGTCATGAAAATCTACAGGGTGGTACTTTTTCTGGGGTCACGTATTGTTTCTGCCTCTACAACTTTTTTTCAGTAGGACCCTGGTAATTGACAAAAAATGTATATGAATCTCCTATAAATTTACAATTATTTTTATTCTTTGCATTTTTTTCGTATCTGCCACTGTTTTTGTGTAAAAAAATAATAAGTTCCATGTGTACCATAGAAACAAATAATCCTGTTGTGTATTTTTCTATTAGGCCACTGTCATATTAATTTGTCTTATTGACAACTCTATTCAAACTCTATATTAAGTTAATATAATTACAATTAACAAATGTTAAAAAGACATTTCAGCCATGTTAATAGCCAGGCTGTGAAGCTTTACAATTAGCTCACCAGTATATTCGGGAGACTTAACCTAACTTAATTGAGGAAAACCCTAATTATTTCTATTGTATCAATTTATTTTGGGATTCAATAATCTATTAATATCATCTAAAAGAGCAGGAGCAAAAGCTTTAAAATTAATGATCTGATTTTCAGCATTATGGCGGTTTATTCAAACGCAGAAATGACTGATATGTATTTTTTTGTGCATTTCGTCTACGGTCTCTCTAATGGTAATTCCTTAAAAACGACAAAGACAAAAATCAAGAACTCACCCATAGAAACAGAATCAGATCATCCCACCAGAAAATTCTAGCAGGTGTCCCAAACTATATGGACTGCTAAAAGTTTACAGAAAAGATGTACCCATTAGAACGATTGTATGCGCAATAAATTCACCAACAAGAGCTTCACACGAGACGAGAGAAGGCGAGAGTATCAAAAATGTCGTCTCGGTCGCGTCAATTCGTAAAAAATTAAGTATCGGTCTCGTCTTGTTACCAGTTGTCTCGTCTCAAAAATAAAATAATAACACAGGTCAACATTTGAACTAAGCGGGAACACGGCATGCCTTATAGTGTACTAGGGGTTTGTCGGGTCGCTGATGACGATGAGAGGTTTGGTTGACCTTCACCACGTCAGAGTCAAGGGCATTCGAAGGTTAAATCAAGAGAGTTCTTCAAAAAATCTGAAAAAATTCATGCCTATGTTTGTGAGGCCCCTGAATCCGAGTCCATAGTTTCTTTTAGCTTATCCAATCCAATTATGGCAAGATTATGATCCGGACGAGTTAAGGCAAGGCCACTCAAACCTCGCCTTGGACACTTTTTGTAAGGACTTTGACTTGTCGCTACTCAGAGACTTCGCCGGATAGAGAAACAACTCCGTTGCCCACCGTGACCGCGTAGAGGTGTCCTGCGTGCAACCACACATTTTTTCCAAATTGTTTTGTAGAACTCTCTCGATTTGACCTTCAAATGACATTCAAATGACCTCTAGGAAAAAGCGCAAGGTCAAACAATCTACGGATTCGGACTCTGAGACCTCAAAAACTTAAGCACGAATTTTTTCACATTTTTTGGTAGAATTCACTCGATTTGACCTTGAAATGACCTTCAAATGACCTCTGGGAAAAAAAGCTAGATCAAACAAACCACGGATTCGGACTCAGAGACTTCAAAAACATAAGCAAGCATTTTTTCAGATTTTTTTGGTAGAACTCTCTCTATTTGACCTTCAAATGACATTCAAATGAACTCTAGGAAAAAGCGCAAGGTCAAACAATCTACGGATTCGGACTCTGAGACCTCAAAAACATAAGCACGAATTTTTTCATATTTTTTGGTTGAACTCACTCTATTTGACCTTGAAATGACCTTCAAATGACCTCTGGAAAAAAGCCAGATCAAACAAACCACGAATTCGGACTCAGAGACTTCAAAAACATAAGCAAGCATTTTTTCAGATTTTTTTGGTAGAACTCTCTCTATTTTGTCTGTTCATTGGGTTTTCTCTCCTCTAAATTTTTTTATTCCTGCAACAGATAAGTATTTAGAAATTGTATATGTAGAGCAAAGTGTAGTAAGGCAATTTCGTAAAATTGCCCGGATTACTGGCTGTCCGTACAGAGATTCTTCCTCACAGTTATTCTGAGAGAAAGAGATGTCTACAAAATGATCAACCAGTATTCCTGTATATAAGTAATGTATTATATATTGTGTAATACTTATCTGTGTTTGGAGACGTTTCAACTCCGAGTCTGGAGTCGTTGTCAATCGTTTAGTGTTGTTTTCGAGGTTTTTTCTACAAAATTTTCGCTTTGATCTTGAATTTCTTGTTTGTCAAAACATTCACTGCCATACACTTTTTTTATTATATAATAGGTTTCGGAAGCGGATTTTCCAAGTTTAAAGTGGAATGTAATAACAGTTCGTTCCTCTATTATTACGCTAACCATTTTTCCGGCAAAATAAAATAATAACACTAACGTAAATGAAGGTTATGTCTCAACCTCAAATTAAAACAGCTATTATTCAGTGTTGATTGGCGCATGCGCACTCGTTCCACTGCAGTGTCAGTCCTGTTATTTAATAGCCACATCTCGTATATACTTGTACAGATGTATACAATAATTTGTTGACATTTTTACTACAATAAATACAAGAAAAAACAAAAAAAATTCTCCAGATGTACAAATAGAGACAAAATTTTAGAGGCAATAAAAGTGGTCCATTAAGTATTGAATTCATAATGGTAGAAAATTTCGAGCCAAAGAAACCCCTTTTAATAATGTATATATATATATATATATATATATATATATATATATATATATATATGTTTATAACTCTGCAGTTAAATATAGACACATATACTCAACAAAGAGTACGGTAATCGATCGATCTTTAAAAAAATCTTTCAAACTTAAAATATAAAAATCTGCCAGGATAAATATTTATGCTAAGAGATAAGTTACTATTAGAAGCGTTGACAAGTTAAAGTGAAAATGTGAAAAATCATAGTTGGTTATTGAGTCTTTTTTAAATTTACAATAAAATATTTGACAGTTGGTCACTAGATTTTCTATTTTATTTCTATGTAAACCTTTTCTAAATTATTTAATAAAAACTTCATAAAAGAAATTTAAAGATACCAAAAATGATACACTCGGGTGCACTCTATGTGGTCTCGGTATAGCCAATAATGTTTTAAAACATCTTGTCTCGTCTCGTTTTTGCGAGATCAGAACGAGACGAGAAAAATCTCGCTATCTTCTGAAGCCCTATCACCAATACAAAAACTGAAAAGATATTTGGCCCGGGTCATGCAACCAATAGTTGAGAAAGCAAATTTCTTTATCAATAATTCAAAACAATTCATAGAGGTAATCAAAACCACAACATTAGAAGAAAGCGACTTACTGACAAGTCTCGTTGTTGTTTCACTCTACCCCAGCATACCAGTTGAGAAAGCACTGGACAACATAACCATGGACGAAGTTTTACCTCACCATATAACAGAACTAGCCAACCATTGCCTCAAAAACACATATTTCTCCATTGGTGGCAACTACTATAAACAAATTCAAGGTGTTCCTATGGGATCCGCTCTATCTCCGGTAGTTGCCAATTTGTTCATGGTATCCTTGGAAGGAACTGCCATAGCAAATGCAAGTCTAAAACCAAAACTATGGATTCGCTACGTCAACGATATCTTCATTGTATGACTCCAAGGCAAAACCGACAATTTCTTAACCTATATGAACTCCAGGCACAACAATAAACAATTTACGCTAGAAATAGAACAGAACAAACAACTTCCTTTCTTAGAAGTACTTATTACTTGACAGGGTTTAAGTTTTCAATACACTGTGTTCAGAAAAGTCCCACATACCAACAGATACTTGTATGGCAGTTCACATCCGGCACAGATCCAAGGATTGGTAAATACATTTATATCATAATTATATTTTAATTATATTAAAACACTAACCACTGTGGTAATTTTTACAAATTTATTATTTTCTTGACAATTGTTTTCGAAGCCTGTCATCAGAGCTAACAGTAGTTTTCACCAAAGAATGACCGAAAGAATCATCACATTTATATCACCATCAATAAATACACTTGACAGACCCTCAAACAAAAGAAAAATAACTAGCTCGCATGAAAGAGACACTCAGATATAATTACTATAGCAAATATATCATCAACAGTTATAGTTTAATAAACTAAAAAAACACGCTTTAATAGCAAACCGAACTAAAAAGCAGATAATAATTTTTAATTATGAACAGTTTATATTACAGCAATAGAAAGTCAGACAATAAATCATGATTAATTGCCTCAAAATAAAGATATAATAAAATTTATGTTATTAACAGAATAATTCGATTCAAAGTAAAAAGCGTGGGGAGCTTGAAATATTAAATTTTAGAATTATTCTATTAGCAACTATTTATGAGTGGTGAGTTATGCAAATATAGTGAAATGCATCCCATACTTTTTACTCTGAATCGAATTATTCACTTAAAGTTTATTATATTTTTAGGTAATTAATGGTGATAAACTGTTCGACTTTCTTCTGCTGAGATATAAACTGTTCATAAATAAAAAATTTTTTATACATTTTAGTTCGGTTTGCTAGTGAAGCGTGTTTTTTAGTTTTTTTTAACTATAATTATTTTATGTAGATGGGGTTTATTTTTGAGTTGTCCGGGAAGTAGTAACATCCTCTTAACGATCTCCTGTTCATCCTCAAGTCCCATTTTGCATTCACCACAAGCGTTTTTGTCAGGACACAAATGCAAGTAACATGTATATAGTATTTATAATTGTGAACTTTCATTTAAAAAAATATGTTTCGTTTTTCACTAAATTCAAGTAGCATTTCCATTACATTACCGCAAGTTCTACTGGCAACTAGATGGAAAACGCAGCAAGAACAGTGACAAAAAGGCAACAACGGGAAAATTTTACTTGTAGAATTGTATTATCAGCGGCCCTTGACACGTATGCCAGTTTTTAAGTTAATCTGACTTCTTCAAGTGGGTGAAAATTACGTTGAAAGTTTTTGTTACATAGGTACATACATACATACACGTTAACCTAATAAAAGCGTATTAAAAAGGCAAAAACTAAACAACAAGAAAAAGGAAAGGTAGAAATCGAAGACCAAGACAACGTGGTCAACTTACCCGATATCAACGGCACAACCGACGAGGAAATATAACATTCAGACAACATACAAACCAAACACAACAATAGGAAAGCTGATAGGGTATCCAAAAGACAAGATACCACTGGAGAAACACGATGTGTATAGCATATCGTGTAGAGACTGTCCAGAATCCTACGTCGAGCAGACGCCATGTTCATTTGTGTTAAGTTAATTACCACTGAAAAGAGGGTTTGAGTTTCAAGTTTATCTGGTGTTATTCCCAAAAAACTCACGATGAAAAAAAACCAGAGATGCCACAACTATTTCTTAAACAACTAAAAAGGACGATATGAAAAAAGTTTCACTGTTAAAAAATTATTATTGCCTCATCACAAAATCTAACTTCACTTCCGAAAACACCTAGCTCATAAAATAATGGAGCGTTTCCGCACTTGACGAATGCCTCGAATAAAAACGCTAATCGCAAGAATCAAAAGGTCAATATTTAGCAATTCGACATTCACTTTTGATGCATTGCCCAAACAATTCAACAGACAAAAACCTGACTCCATCGTTACGGTACATTTGAAATATCGCCGGCGAGTTTACTTTCTCGGCTTTCTTTTTAATTTATTGTCAAACAATAATTCATTCAATTCTGTCGTGTCAATTATTGAGGTTAAGATGGACATTTATAAATATATCTGCGGTCGCATCGTAAAAGGTTCGTTCATTCAAAATGTATCAGAGTTGGGAACGGATTAGCATCAGGTTGGAGGAAGATATGTAGATATGAAGATTTTAAATGCAACAAGTTCATAGACAAAGTAAGGAAATTATTATCATTTTTAGCAGACTTCAAAAAGAAGGCGTTTTCAATTCGTCTGTATCTATGTTTTTTATTTTTGTTTATGTTTGTCCAGCGATTACTGGGAAACGACTCAAGAAATTTCGACCGTTTTTACTGCATCCTGTTCCGGAGGATCCCATATTTTTTTCATTAACATAGATGTTCAATAACATGCTTGTACCGTTTCGTAGAAAATGTGGAAAAACTGTTTTACAGATTTTTTAATAAAGAGTGTATTTTAGAGGTATAGAACTTTAAGTTGGCAACACTCTTTTAACAGGCGGCCATCTTGTCAGCTGTCAAATGATTTATGTTTAGGTTGGTTTGGCATTTCATCATGAATAGACTGACGCCTGAACAACGCTTCCAAATTGTGCAAATTTATTTTGAAAATCATGGTTCTGTTCGAAATATGTATATCGCACTACGTCCATTTTACGGTCAACATAATCGTCCATCAGAGCAATTAATTCGATTAACTATGCAACATTTTCCCACCACGTTTACTCTAAATGATAACACGCATCCACAGAGATGTCGTACAGCGCGTACAGAAGAATCCATTGCTGCTGTAGAGCGTAGCATAGAGGAAAACCCGAATCAGTCTAACCGCCATAATGCACAGGAATTGGATATGTATCCATCCACTTTATGGAAGATTTTGCGGAAAGATCTTGGTTTGCGTGCTTACAAAATTAAACTCGTGCAAAAACTGAAGCCACACGATCACCTAGCAAGGCGTACATTCGGTGAATGGGCTCAAAACAAGATTGCCGTTGATTCCGATTTTCATAAGCGAATTTTGTTTAGCGATGAAGCTCACTTTTGGTGGATTGGAGACGTCAATAAACAAAACTGCCGTATTTGGAGTAATGATAATCCTCAAGCTCATGTTGAGACACCGTTACATCCAGAAAAACTGACTGTTTGTTTTGCTTTATGGGTTGGTGGAATAATTGGTACGTACTTCTTTAAAAACGATGCTGGCCAGAACGTTACAGTCAATGGTGATCGCTATAGAGCCATGATTACTAACTTGTTCGTTCATCAATTGAACAATCATGATGCACACGAGCTTTCGTTTCCACAAGAGGGGGCAAAATGTCACACAGCTCGTGCCACAATTGATATATCGAATGAAACGTTTGATAACCGCATAGTTTCACGTTTCGGACCCGTGAATTGGCCTTCAAGATCGCGCGAATTAACGCCGCTTGACTACGCTACTACGCCGATAAGCCCGAAACGATTGACCACTTGGAAGACAACATTCGCCGGATTATTGCCGATATATGGCCACAAATGTTGGAAAAAGTCATCGAAAATTGGACCTTTAGATTAGACTACGTCCGAGCCAGCCGAGGCGGTCATATGCCAGAAGTCATATTCAAATTATAATGCCAGAAGTTTATTCTTCGAATAAAGTAAATTTCATGTCAATTTAAAAAAAACATCCTTGTTTTATTCCATTTCAAAGTTCTATACCTCTAAAAAAACACCTATTACAATATGCTTAGGTGGAGTCGCCATAATTAAAAATATGGAAAAAATTTTATTCGGAACATGGGATAAATTGAAAAGAAATTAGATTAGTTCCGGGGTATCCCCAAGTGGTCCAATTTTTTTTTTTCAATAACATGCTTGTACCGTTTCTTAGAAAATCGGGAAAAACTTTATTACCAACTTTCATCTACAGTAAAATTGTGGAAAATGTTAAAATTTCAAGTTGCCTTACATTTTTCTGAAACATATTTTTGCAGCCGCCTGGCAATGTTAAAACCCCAACTAAATCGTCTGGTTTATTCTTTAAACATTGAACTACAACATATAAAAATTGCATATTGCCTCAAATAAATTTTTGGGAAATAATATAATATTTTTAAAAATTTAGGACTTGATTTAGCCTCGCTACTCACCAGCCAGGTTTACAGTTCCGTATTGGGGTATGTGAAAAGTTTTCAGCTTGCGTCAAATACCTACCCAAAAATTTGTACCAGCTCTCCTACTATAACTTCCATCTGTCAACTTTCGATCTGTTATAATCACGTGTCATTATGACATGTCAAGACAGTACGTGCATACGTACATTTATATAAAATTGTAGTAGCCTTTTGTTTATGTGTTTGCAAGTGTGTGTTCTTGTTAAAACTAGTGAACGTTTTTAAAGAAAATATTTTTGTAGAAGAGCCTTCAGTTGGGCTCAATGACTGGGGGATATTTTATCTCGCTATTTTGATGGAAATTGATGTAGTAGAAATTTCTCAACGTTGTTACATAACGTAAATACTTTGCTGGCGCACGGGCTAAAGCGCTTCCGTGCGAAACCTTTGAAGCCCCTCTTTTTTCATTTTTTAATTTTTGTTTATTATTTGTTAATTTTGACGTAAATAAATGTTCTTCAGCTTTACATACTTAGATAACATATTCCTAAATAGGTAAAACCAGTAGACTTCCGCTTGCTAATTACTGCGAAAAATAAAACACGACTTAAATTTTTACATACCTGATGTAATATCTATTTGAAGACGCCAAATGTAAAGCCGAATCTGGAGCCGTTCCATGTAATTGCTGTTACCCGTAGTTCCTAGGTTAGAATGTCACGATGAAATTTTCAGGTTAACTTCACCTGTCAGAGATATTAAATACTCTATTCGAGGTGTCATTCTTTTGTACGCAAGACAATATATATAATATATATTTTTTCTGGTTAGGAAACCTTCATCAGTTGCACTTCCCACAATTGAATGTCCTCTCGAACACTTTATGTATTTGGTACATTTCGTTAAATTTGAAGACGCGAGATGTAAAGACCGACATCTAGGATTTTCGGGGAAACTAGCACATAGAGGTTTCGACTCTGGAGCCGTTCCATGCAATTGCTGTTAACCGTAATTCCTAGGTTAGAATGTCACGACGAATTTTTCAGGTTAATTCACCTGTCAGAGATATTGAATACTCTCTTCGAGGTGTCATTCTTTTGTACGCAAGGCAATATATATATATATATATATATATATATATATATATATATATATATATATTCTGGTTAGGGAACCTTCATCAGTTGCACTTCCCACATTTGAATGTCTTCTCGAACACTTCTTTATGTATTTGATACATTTCGTTAAATTTGAAGACGCGATATGTAAAGACCGACATCTAGGATTTTCGGGGAAACTAGCGCATAGAGATTTCCAATCTGGAGCCGTTCCATGTAATTGCTGTTACCCGTAATACCTAGGTTAGAATGTCACGATGAAATTTTCAGGTTAACTTCACCTGTTGTGACTGTCTAACCTAGGAATTACATTTAACAGCAATTATATGGAACGGCTCCAGATTCGGAACCTCTACTTGCTAGTTTCCCCGAAAATCCTAGATGTCGGTCTTTCAATCTCGCGTCTTCAAATTTAACGAAATGTATCAAATATATAAAGAAGTGTTCGAGAGGACATTCAATTGTGGGAAGCCCAACTGATGAAGGTTCCTTAACCAGAAACAATATATATTATATATTGTCTTGCGTACAAAAGAATGACACCTCGAAGAGAGTCAGTTATATCTAATTGTATACTTAAAAAAAAAACAGGGTTTAAAATGAGTAAGATTATTAACATACTTAAATTAAATTATTCCACTCATATCGTTTTTCTGTTTGCGAAATCCTTAATAGTTTTGTGTATGTCTATATGGTTTAATATATCCTCTTCTGTGGATATTGTTGCTAAATTTGTCAATCTTTCTTGGCTCATTGTTGGGCGCAGATAATTTTTTATAAGTTTTAATTTAGAAAAGCACATTTCTGCTCTTGCTACGGGAGTAGGCATAGTTAGCAAACTTCCTAATGCTATAGTGATGTTAGGGCATCCAACCAAGTGTAATCATTATATGGTGAGCTCTTATTCCAATTATATCGATATAATTTAATTAAGGGGAATAGTTTTATGAACATTTAGGCTACATTACGTATTTTATTAGGCATCTCAGGTGGAATGCTCACTGTAGAAAATTATATAAAACACTGGTGTAGTTAGAATCTTGAAAAAATCATGAACATTTTGTATCACGATCTAGTTGACACCTTGTAACTAATAGTGCCTGGCCCCAAGAATTTTTGGAATGTTTTAGCTGAAACGATACACATTGTTTATGTTATTGGTTAGATGCCTTATTAAGATCAAATATATTCTGGTAACACTTTACAAAATATTTAAAATTAGAAAAATGTATGTTACTGTAATAGTAAACAGCAGAAATTATAAACAAAAATCTCCGGGAATTATATAAAATTTTATTGAAATCAACATTTTGTTGAACATTTACAATAGTTTCTCTGGGGCCACACTTATAGACATTCACTTTGTAACGAGTTAAATCGTGACTTTATTCAACTGTTTCAATGTTCACGCGTATCGTGTTTTGTTTACTTACAGTGTTGGATGTTAGGAATTATTTAAATCCTAACTAAATTGTATTCAATTTTTTTTTCTTGGAAATTTGTCGATACTTGTGTTACGGTTTACAGTAACACATTGATGAGTCAACTGATTTTACACTAACCCATATATTTGCTTGTGACTATATTTTGTGATATGCTGTAACGCAATATTAAAATTTTTTTAGTTTCCACTCACCTTAGAGGGCTGATTGAAAGTTTAATGTCCCTTACCTGCAACAAAGAAAAAAATCAGTTGATAAAACAGTACAATACAACAGTAACATTG
Source organism: Octodonta nipae (assembly GCA_034190945.1). Taxonomy (NCBI): domain Eukaryota; kingdom Metazoa; phylum Arthropoda; class Insecta; order Coleoptera; family Chrysomelidae; genus Octodonta; species Octodonta nipae. The sequence goes on along the minus strand of CM067220.1, from coordinate 9,747,643 downwards.
TTTCCAAATTAAGCAAGAATATATTACGCAAGTACTGAATTAACTTGTATTCGTTACTTCGTGCTTAGGTAACTAATAACTATATATGTGCAATATTTGTCGCAAACCTTTGGTGTGTACAGGAACTGAGTAGATACAGCGTCTACAATCAAAATTGAAATTGCACTAAAACATCATCTCTTTTTTAATTTAAAGTTTATGTATTTTAATAATTTTTGGTTTTATTTTTTCTGAGTTCTTTGGGAATAACACCACATAAACTTGAAAGTCTGTATATTTCAAAAGTCCAAACGTTTCAAAGTCTAACTCAGACCCAGTTTCAATGATATTAGCACAAATTGAACAAGAAATTAAAAAATTAAGAGGATTCGCAATGACATATATCGTAATAACAATTTGAGATTGATTACGATATTTGTCATTGCGAATCGTCTTAATTATTTAATTATTTGTGTTAATATCATTGAAAACGGGTCTGATTTAGACCTTGAAATGTTTCAAGTTTATGTGGTGTTATTCCCAAAGAACTCAGAAAAAATAAACACCAAACATGCCACAATTATCATGCAGAAAACAATTTTTGGTTTATTACCCATCTTTTATTAATGATTTATACTGCGTTCCTTTTGTTGAAAACAAAAGCGGCAGGATTAGAAAATTAAAAATTACTGTGGTAATGTTGAAATCTTGCAATTTTTGTGAATAACTGTAATAATGATTCATCCTATAATAAAATACTTTACCAGATTATTTTAATTTATTGTAGTTCTAACTATGAGATTTGTTAATTTATTTGTTTGGTAATATTGTATATAGGATGTAAAATGTATTTGCAAATACTTTCAGGAATAATAGTAGAAGTGGAATCAAAAAGCCTTATAAGACTTTTAAAAAAAGAGCTATAGTTTTGTCAAGAAAATGAAAATGTTACGAATTTCACACTTATTTTTCCAGCAACCAAACTTATTGTTTTACTTTTGCTGCTTGTGAAGCTTCAAATATAAAATCTACGCCGTTTATATAGCTCCACAGGTATAAATATCAAAATTGAAGGGAATTGTATATCGAATATGATTGTCATGTCCTCATTTGCGTGACAGCTCTCGTTTTCGATATATGACACAATCTTATCTTTTTTTGAATGGACACCATAGTTAGCAATGACCTCAGAAAATTGGACATTTTTAGGGCTTTTCAACGATATAATACTTGATATAGTTATTCACAAAAATAACGGAGTTATGGATGTTTTTCTCTCTTATTTTCACTTTTATCGTAGTTAGCCATGAAATAGATTGATTTATTAATAACTATTCCAAAAAACATTGAATGATTTTTTCATAGGTATATCAGATATAACGAAAAAACTAAATAAGTGGGTACTTACTAAAAATTAAAGTACATAATAATGGTTACAATTTATGTTCGAAAAGTTAACCATTGTTATTTAGACAAAAATTGCATCTTTTTAAGATTGACATTACCGCTTTCCTCACATACATCCTACCAATTTCTTCAATTGCTTGTAAAACCGCCTCCCTTAGGTCACCAACTGTCTCATACTTTCTTTTGTATACTTCGTTTTTAGCGCACCCAATAAATAGAACTCTATGACTGCCAAATCGGCAGACCGGGGTGGCCATTCGCGTGGGCCGTTTCTTCCTATCCAAGAGTTTGGATAGATATTTTCTAAATGTTGTCTTACTAATAACGAGTTATGAGCAGGTGCTCCATTATGTTGGTACCACTCAATTTCTAAACGAGTTCTCAAATTCAAATTATGCAACATGTCTTGAAAAGTGTTTTGCAAGAAATGTAAGTAGCGCTCCACAGTAAGTGATTCATCATAGATAAAAGGCTCTAGAATAGTAGACCCTATGATACCACACCAAACATTAAAACCAAATTTTATCTGGGGTCGTCTTTGTTCTACATGGAAAGGATTTTCTTCAGCCCAGATATGCTCATGTTATCAGTTAGTACATCTAGTTTCATCTGACCATAACACCTTTATTGGAAACTGTGGATTGTCAAGGTACATGTCTCTAAACCATGTACAAAACAACATACGTCTATGTTCGTCACCAGCATGCAAAGTTTAAGAAACTGAAAGTTTGTACGGGTGGAACGTGTGACCTTTCACTACCTTAACTACAGTTCGTTGAGATGTGCCAGCTTCTGCCGCAATCTCATGAGTTGATGTAGATGGATTATGATTTACCATTGCCAAAACATTTATTTGTGCTGCTTTGTTAGTTTGATTACGTTCCTTTGGTGGTTTAGTAAAAGATCTATATCTGCCTAAAATATCGTAAAGCCTCTTAAATGTACATAGAGCAGGTTGACGACGATAAAAATATCTAGGAAAGTATTCCTCTGCTGCACGAACTGAATTTTTATGGCATATGATATACCATCCCACCATATTTAGTTTTTCTTCGTTAGAATGTTCCATTTTATCACGAAAACTTGCCAATATCAACTGTCAGTTCAGCAGTACTAATGAAATTACTCTCAAATAAGGAAACGTCAAAGTGAAAACAATCTTTTTCATGGCTACCTACGTTAAAAGTGAAAATAAGAAAGAAAGGCGTCCATAACTCCGTTATTTTTATGAATAACTATATCGAGTATTATATCGTTGAAAAGCTTTAAAAATGTCCGATTTTTTGAAGTCATAGCCAACTATGATTTCCATTCGAAAAAAGATAAGTTTGTGTCATATCTCGAAAACGAGAACTGACAGGTAAACGAGGACAAGACAATCATATTCGGGATACAATTCCCTTCAATTTTGATATTTACACTTTTTTTAATCAAAAACAAAGGAGCTAGAGGGATTTGACTAAATCGACAGAATTTCGTTTTTTCAAAATATCTAGTTAGCCATGACTTTTACAAAAATCCGAAGGTGTCATTAAATTAGGCCAGTAAAAAGCAAATCTTTCCCAATTTAACCATTTCTCTATCTACGCTAGTTCCCGAGATCCCCATACTGATCATCAAAAAAACTCACCCTGTATAACAATTATTCCATATAAATCATATCTGTTGTTGATATTGATAAATATTGATTGCTTAGTATTATATATTTGTCATTTAAATGGTATGTCCCAATATTATGTAATTTAAATTGTCTGGTGCTCTTAAAATGAATTTGCTTTTGATTTGTAATTATTTATCTAACTACCCCAAATATGTTTCAGATGAATAGCTACCGTCTGCAACAATAAATGAAACAGGGTAAGTCATTAGTTAAGGTGTCTAACTTTCCGTGGTCGGCAATATAGAATTAGCGTTAACATACAAAAAAAAAACCAATATCGTCGTAGAAAAAAACTCCCTTTTCTGAAGTCTGTAAAAATGTTTCTAACAATAGCAGTACCTATCCTGTTACGTAAAAATTACCTAACAATTTGCACACTCGTGATGTAATTACGAAAGATGATCCCATTCACATCGTATCACAACAATGAGAGATTTCCTCGCATTCACGAATAATCCTCGCCTCGCAACATCGAGAAGGCATTTCGAATAGTTAACGGTTTTCTGTCTTCGACAAAAGGATTACCAATAAAAATCCGAATATTGATATCTCGACCGGGTATTATCGACGATGTGTGCTCAAAATGCCTCCCACTTTTCATTAACCTTTAACCCGATATTATCACTTCGGTGTGAGGCTGGAGTTAAACCCACTCTTCGGAGAACCAGGCGCGTTTATTCTCGAATTTACTGCGCAAGAATATGAGAAAAGAAGGCGCTGTACACACACACACACACACACGAGGGGGAAGTGCTTACATTACTTACATATACGGGAAAAAATTAAAGGCTTTAGCTGGTATTGGGTGTGGTGATGGTGATATAAACAATATTTTGGTTGACAGGGGATTACACAAAGTAAGTATTAATGAGTTTGTATCGCACGAGAAAATAAAAAGAAAATTGATTCGATCGGGGAGATACCATCTGATATATATCATCTTTCTCAGGGATGGCTAAATATAGGGTTTCCTATACAGTAGGAGTAACCTAAATTCGACACTGTTATTTATACATATATTGTGAAAATGTTTTATACAGTGAAGGGCAAATGTGTGGAACCAAGTAAATATCTCTTGAGTCATTAGAGATATCAAAATGAAATTTGGAAGGTGGATACTGCATTAGATTGCCTATTTGTTTCCAAATTTTTTACAATTTTGAACTTCCTGTTTTACCGGAAGTAATGTCGATTTTAAAATTTGCAATGAAACACCCTGTATAGTATTTTAGTTACTGATGAAACATTTTATGCGAATACAAAAATATCGGGTTTGATATTGTTTACTTCAATACCTACCAAGATATTACCAGAAAAGTAATTAAGGAAAGGAAAAATCTAATATCCATTAAAGAAATACATAATCATAATTATTAACTAAATCTAAGTGATTTTCAAAACATTGAAACTTAACTAAACTTAATGTATTAGATGTTCAAACTGAGCACCGTTTACTTCTTAACAATAAGCAAGTCGGTTTTTAAATTCTCTAGTAACATTAGCTATTACTTCTGGTGTAATGTCTTGAGTTATTCTTGCAGCTAATTCTTGCAAATTATTTGGTATATCAACATAAACCTTAGACTTTAAGTAACCCCACAGTAAATAGTCTAGTGGATTAAGGTCGGGACTTTGTACAGGCCATTCATAAGTACCCCTTCTTCCAATCCATCTGTGATGATATGTCCTATCTAAATGATCTCGAACAATGCGATCGTAATGGGGTGGTGCTCCATCCTGCTGAAACCAGATATTATTTAGTAATTGGCCATTTACCTCCAATGCCGGAATAACTTGTGTCTCCAAAAGCTGTAAATACATATATCCGATTAAAGTTTCTTATAGGAAGAAGGGTCCCCCGATTCTTTTGTTATAAATGCCGGCCCAAACGTTCAATTTTTGGGGATGTTGTGTATGAGCCTCTTGTACATTGGGTAGGACCAGTATCGGCAGTTATGTCAATTATCCGTACCATTTAAACAAAATGTAGTCTCGTCTGAAAACACCACATTTCTTATAAAATTATTATCACGGTTACAAATATCCATCATCGTTTCACAAAATTGTAAACGTCTGTCGAAATCGTCTTCGGAGAGTTCTTGAACGAGGCGAATTTTATATAGATGATATTTTTCTCGCCTTAATATCCTTCCTACTGATCGACGGGTAATTCCATGCATATTGGCGAGGTCGGTAGTGGATAAGTGAGGATTTTCTTCCAAAGATAGAGCAACATTTTGAGCTACACCTTCATTACTTGCACTTTTTAACCGTCCCTTTTTGGTAAATGTCTAACTGTTCCACTTGTGCCGTACCTTCGCAAAGTTTTCGACACTACCGAACGGGATATTTGTGTATTCGGATGAACAATGTTAAAAAGGTCACAAACTTCTTGATGCTTCCTTTTCCTCTTTCCATACCCAATCATCTTTAATACTTCTATTCTTTCTCTTTCACTTAATTCGGCCATTTTACGATCAAATTAAAACAATACAATCTTTTTACGTTCAAATAGAAAAAAAAAACTATTAACTTATTTTGACAACTACTGTCACTTCTGCAATGAATTTCATGGACTACTAAACTTGATTCTGATTTAATTTGCGCCTGATTTAAACAAACGCACGTGTATTCGACTATGGAACAAGCAGTGCTGTTGGCTGTGACGGTATAATGCCACCTATAGGCCAATAGAAATACAAATCCTTACCGAGCGGATTGTTTATATCGGGCGTAAATTAAATCTGAACCGAGTTTAGCTACCATCGAAATTTTCCTTTCCTTAGTTACTTTTCTGTTAATATCTCGGTAGGTATTGAAGTAAACAATATCAAACCCGATATTTTTGTATTCACAATAAAATGTTTCATCAGAAACTAAAATACTATACAGGGTGTTTTATTGAAAATTTTAAAATCGAGATTACTTCCGGTAAAACAGGAAGTTCAAAATTGTAAAAAAAATTTGAAACAAATAGTCAATCTACTGCAGTATCCAGCTTCCAAATTTCATTTTGATATCTCTAATAATACTAGAGATATTTACTTGATTCCACACATTTGCCCATCACTGTATATATTGTGAAAAGGTTTTATATATTAACGGTTATTGGAACATACAGGCTGAACGGGATGAATGAACCAATGACCAGGAAGGTATTATACAAGGTATTTTACCTAGAATAAAAAAATACAAAATTATAGTTTATCTTGTACTATATAAGTTAGTTTTCAAGCTACAACATAATTTCTGATATTAGTTTCTGAAAGCAACATATCTCTGAACTAAGTAGGGGATATGTAATAGCTAACGGAAAATACACATAGGGGTTGGAACCCTTCAATAAGACGGCTATTAATTGGTAGTAGTTAATAAGTCTTCGCTAAAAAATACCCTTGAATCAACAGAAAACATGTCTTAGGGCAACACTAAAATGATTACTGTGTTGTTGCTTTAAACAGAGTTGACTTAGATAGCTATAGGCAGCAATCAAGTCAAAGTTATACTAGTTGTAACAAAGCAATTAAGAGAGGACCGGAAATTTCTATACTAATCCTTCAATACCAAATAACAATCGAAACACGGCCTATGGTCTTTGGTAGGATCACTAGAACATAAAAAGTTGCCTGAGCTATAATGAACACTCACAGTCTGTGCAAATCAAGCAAATTAATATTAGGAGGTTAGCCAGTCCAAAACAGACAAAGATATAGTAAAAGGCAAAACGTGTTATCACTGAACAAAGACGTTAGGTCAGCAACGACAAACCTTGTACATCTATAGGACTGCTGTCTCCGGCTATAGCTCTCTGAGGAACTATTCACTATAAATACAATTCAGATGTATGCGCCTTGGCAGGTAAGTGATTAAGTGATCTGGAAAATGGCTACCAATAATCAGAGACCCTCAGCCAGTTGAAGTAACAGAACCATGTAACCATGTAACGGATAACTTTGGTGACAAAATTACTAAGGATAGGTTGAAGATGTAGTAGAAAGCTTCGAGTTGGAAGTCCAGAATGACTCAAGTAAAAGAATTTTGCCTACAATAAATGGTTGCCACAAACACCTTCCAGTTACCAGCACGTTAACATAAACTGCGCAAAAATGCAGGGTAAAGGGCATGCCACATTTACCTACATACTTGCAAATTTGCATGTTTTCATAAATACATATTTACATACTTACCTACTTACTTACATACATACTTACATATTAACATACTTACATACTTACATACTTACATACTTACATACTTACATACTTACATACTTACATACTTACATACTTACATACTTACATACTTACATACTTACATACTTACATACTTACATACTTACAAACTTACATACTTAAATACTTACATACATTTTCTTTTAATTTAATGTTAGAAAGAAACAAGAAATAAACGAAATAATGCAAAAAACGAATTTGTTTCTATGTGGTATTAATCTGCTTGCAACATATCACATAATTATACAGGAACAAAATTTCAATACTTTTATATTTTGATAATGATAGCGTTTTTGGTATTCCTTGCTATGTATTAGTTTACGAAAAAGGGGAAAGTCTCCGAACTGAGTAAAGGATATACAGAAGCATAGGGAAACGTAAAACAATCGCAGATTAAAGCATGATAATAGCATAGCGATTACTGGCTCAAGGGATTTTTTAATAAGTTTGATAAAAATAACTACAAATAACAATTGAATTGAGACTCAAACTAGTCGATCACAAAGCCAATGTAATTGAAAATCAGCTACTAATATTTGGAAAACCTCAAATAGCCAAGGAAGAATCCCCGCAAAGATAAGAATCCACAATCTAGCTTATTTTTCATAAAAATTATTCGTTACTGTTGGCTCAGGTGCTTGTTTGGTGTATCATTTATATGACCTAAATAAGGACTTTGCTACAAGTTTCAGTGTCCGTTTAATAGAATCTAGATTTATCGACGCCTAAACCTCGGCTTATTTAGGAGTACTACACCCACTGTTGGATTGCAGTTACATCCATACAAGATCTTAATTAGTGCGGTGATTAAACCGAAGTTATACTGGATTGCTTTAATAACTTTAATAACATCTTGTATTCCGATCAAGTTCTCTTCCATCTTCCATTCTTCCCTTTAAGATTAAAGCACACGTTAATACGCAAAACTGCATTTATACGACCAACTAAAATTGTAAAGCCAAACATCAGTTCCTTCACTCATTTAGAAGGATTTACCAGGCCTCTTTATCTTTGGAAGCTTTATTGAATATGTGAGAATGTTATGGGAGTTTCTGGCATTGTAGTTACAGGAGCTTGCTGGGTCTAATCGCAGCAAGACGAAGCAACCCCTCTAATGAGTATGTAACTGTAATCAAAAAGTATGGCTAAATAATTAGATTTTTAGGAGAGCGGACATCCTGTGGACTCCCTGGTGTGCAGATAAGACGCCGATACAATTTTTTGTATTAGAATAATTGAAGAAACGTGTGTTCAGTTAAGACTTAGAGCATTGCTTCAGTTAAAACTCAATATTAGAGAAAATGTGATTCCAATATTACAGAAGGCATGAGAAACAGTAAAAAATCATGAGCGAGGGTACAGATAGCAGGCGAAACTGTAATATACATCAATAATATTAGAAATTACATAGGTCAACATTTCACCTAAGAGGGAACACGGCATGCCGTATATGGTATTAGGGTTTTTTCATGTCGCTCATTACCATGAGAGGGTCGGTTGACCTTCATCACGTCAGTGTCAAGGGCATTTGAAGGTTAAATCGAGAAAGTTCTACCTAAAAATCTGACAAAATTCTTGCCTATGTGCTTGAGGTCTCTGAGTCCGAATCCGTAGTTTGTTTGACTGCCCTTTTTCCCAGAGGTCATTTGAAGGTCATTTGAAGGTCAAATCTAGAGAGTTCTACCAATAAATCTGAAAAAATTCATGCTAACATTTTGGAGGTCTCTGAGTCCAAATCCGTAGTTTGTTTGACGTTGCGCTTTTTCCCAGAGGTTATTTGAAGGCCATTTGGAGGTCAAATTTAGAGAGTTCTCCCAAAAAAATTTGAAAAAATGCTTGCTTATGTTTTTAAAGTCTCTAAATCCGAATCCGTAGTTTGTTTGACGTTGAGCTTTTCCCAGAGGTTATTTGAAGGTCATTTGAAGGTCAAATTCAGTGAGTTCTACCGAAAAATATAATAAAATTCATGCTTATGGCATTGAAGTCTCTGAGTCCGAACCCGTAGTTTGATGGATGGCCTTGCGTTTTTTTCCCAGAAGTCATTTGAAGATCATTTGAACGTCAAATCGAGGTAATTCTACAAAAAAATCTGAGAAAAAAGTGTGGTTGCACGCAGGACACCTCTACGTGGTGACGGTGGGCAACGGAGTTGTTTCACTATCCGGCGAAGTCCTTGGGTAGCGGCTTTCATGCCATCATGCCAACGTCACAGAAAAAAAATTCGAGACAAGGCTTTGGAAACCCAGAATCGGCGGCTGGTCAGAGTGGGAGAGTGGGCATGCCAGCGTCGTCATCATGCGACTGTTGCTTTAGGTTGGTGGGACACGTTGCCAATGTAGGCTCCAATGTGACAAGCCAACATTCTTACAAAAAGTGTCCAAGGCGAGGGTTGAGTGGCCTTGCCTTAGCTGGCCGGGATCATAACCTTGCCTTAATTGGATAAGCTAAAGCAAATTATGGATTCTCTCGATTTGACCTTCAAATGCCCTTGATCCTGACATGATGGAGATCAACCGACTCTCTCATCGTAATCAGCGACCCCAAAAACCCTCAGTACCCTACAAGGGATGCCGTGTTTCCGCTTAGTTTAAATGTTGACATGTGTTATTGAAAATAAACTGAAATCAGGGTGAAAAGTCACTAAAGGACCAGCAAAAGTTTGATCTATCTTGAGTAGGCAAGGTTGCCAATGAAAAGAAATGCATAGCGTTTTTAAACAGAAACGCTGGCAGAATTATTTTGTGTAATCAAGAGAAGTTACTTTTTAATTTTACTAAGAAATTTTTATTAATCACAGTCTACTCTTTGTTCGTTGTTTAATCCCAAAATAAAGCATATAAACGATACAGGAACACACACACATCTAAAAATAATAGTGTTTTAATAAATCTACTGAAATTTGAATACAAAACTCCAACTAAATTGAGTATTCACCGATTAATCAAAGATGAGATTATATCACATCCTTTAATTTGTCTCCGAGACTAGATCGTGGTTGCGTTCTATGGAAGTTCAAGCGAAGAACGACTAAATCTCATCTAGCTAACTGATGGTAGGTAATAAAGTCAGTCAAGTGTACCAACGAAGAAAGCCAAAGACCAGATACTCGTCTAACAGGCCTACTATGATGCATCCCGACCGTATATGGCACCAGGCCAGTTTTGTTTCCGCGCTGTGTAATAAAAAAAAAGAAGCAATGAATCGTACTCATCCGTTCACTGCACTGGCAGAAATCAAGACAACACTATGCACGGTAATCTTGTCCGACGCGTACGCAGATGCCAATTTTATTTCAAGCTTTGTTTCGAGTTAATTATCGTAAAGAGACACACTCTTATATACAAGACGTTCGATTTTTTACAATATGGAATGCTCTTTTAATAAAAATCCAATTAATAAGCTTACGCAGGTCAAAAGATTATTTTTTATAACAATTTCCTGTTCATAAGTGAATTTTCTGACTTGTGATTCTATTTATGGGGTAGTACCATGTATAACATCAAAAAAATCACTCAGTGCTAATATGCACTTTCCTTTTCCCTAAATACCCTAAATACCCTCATAATATCACTCCGGATTTCTGCTTCTGTTAGATCACAGCAATTTTCTCCTAAACTACTGGACGGAAGAGGTTGAAATTTGGTATCAATGTATAGTTTGGTGACCCGATCAGGAGTACATATCATAAAAGAAAAAAAATTGATTTTAGGGGTACTTCTGGGGGAAAAACTAAAAAAATCGACCGTTCCCCCCCTGATCTCCGAAACTACTGAGCCTAAAATTTTGAAAAAATAGGAAATATACAACGTTGCCCGAACTTTACAGGAAAAATAACCATTAATATTAATTTTGGGGGGCAAATTATAGAATTAAATAAAAATTTAAATATAAAAAAAAATTCAAACGCATCATGTAATATATCAAATGAAAGGTCTCATTCTGAGGAACACAAATATATTTTTTCATATTTTAAAAAATTACTTAAAAAGATATTAACGAAAATATACCAAAATTTACCCATTCCCCCCTTATCCCCCCCTTATCTCCGAAACTATAAACGTCAAGTTTTAAAAAAAAAATACATTTATAGGTTCTGACCTGAAGTTTGCTGGAAAATAAAGAGAAACCTCTACTTTTAATTTTAGGGGGCAAATTACAGAATTATATGGAAAATATAAAATTAAAATTGTTTAAAATCCATCATGTTATATATCAAATGAAAGGGCTCATTACGACGAAAACAAATAAATTTTTGTCATATTTTTAAAATAAATTAATTAAAAGATATTAACAAAAATATAAAAAAATTTACCTATTCCCCCCCCCTTATCTCTGAAACAATAAGCTGGAAAATTTTGGAAAAAATGGAGGTATAGCCCCTCAGCTGAACTTTACTGGAAAAATAAGGAGAAACCCCTAATATCTATTTTGGAGGGGCAATTTATAGAATTAAATGGAAAATTAAAATTGTTTCTAATCCATCATGTTATATATCAAATGAAAGGGCTCATTATGACGAAAACAAATATATTTTTTTCAAATTTTTAAAATAAATTAATTAAAAGATATTAACAAAAATATAAAAAAATTTACCCATCCCCCCTATCTCCGAAACCATAAGCTAAAAAATTTTGAAAAAACAATGGAGGTATAGCCCCTCACCTGAACTTTACTGGAAAAATAAGTAAAAACCCCTGATATTTTTTTGGGGGGCAAATTATAGAATTAAATGGAAAATATAAAATTAAAATTGTTTCTAACCCAGCATGTTATATGTCAAATAAAAGGGCTCATGATGAAGAAAACAAATATATATTTTTCATATCTATAAAATAAATTAATTAAAAGATCTTAACAAAAACATAAAAAAATTACCCATTCCCCCCCTTATTACCGAAACCATAAGCTGAAAAATTTTGAAAAACTGGAAGTATAGCCCCTCACCTGAACTTTACTGGAAAATAAGGAGAAACCCCTAATATTCATTTTTTGGGGGCAAATTATAGAATTAAATTAAAAAATTATAATTGTTTCTAACGGGTCATGTAATATATCAAATCACAGGGCTCATTATGACGAATACAAATATATTTTTTAAATTTTTTTAAAATGAATATTTTAAAATATATTAAAAAAATATATTAAAAAATTACCCATTCTCCCCGTTATTCCCCAAACTCTAAGACCTCAATTTTTTTGTTTATAGGAAAAATATGAAAAAAATCCCTAATTCTATTATCTGGCCCCCAAATAATAGAATTAAACGGAAAATAAATTATTAGAAAACCCCCATGTTAATTTTAGGGACAAATTATACAATTAAATGGAAAATAAATATTTAATTTTCAAACGCATCATGTAATATATCAGATAAAAGGCTCGTTATGTGAATTACAAATATATCATATTTTTAAATCATTTCTATAAAATATATTAACAAAAATATTAAACATCGACTTAATTCCCACTTTAGAAACTAGACTATTTAAATTTTGAAAAATATGTGTTATTTATATTTATAATTTGAATAACAGATTTAATAATTTATAATTTAAACTTTGACCTATTTTGCCCTTTTTCTTCCAATATACAGAGCCTCAAAACTCAGAAAGTAGAATATAAAAGGCATCTCTGAAAGTTTATTAGTAAAATAAAACTCTAATGTTACTTTTTGTGGGCTACATTAGAAAATTAAATACATGTGTATTCTGATAAAAATCAAGCGAATCCTAAAGCAGATAAAATAAAAGTCTATGTGTGGAAAATCAAAGTGTGTATTTTTTATAAATTTAAAACGCTTCCTTTAAAAGATATTAGGGTAAATATAAGAAATTGCACTCATTCGCTGCTTGTCTGAAACTGGAATATTCGAATCTTGAAGGTGGTACGGAACCCTAAGTATGCTAGTCCAACTCGCACTTGACCAAATTATTTTTGTTCTGTTTTGGCCTCAAATTGATACTGGTCTGTTTAACAATACCAACATGTGCACGGCAGCTGTTCACCTGGTTAGCACTCGTGATGGACTCGTCAGATTTCGTAGAGGACTCGATGCAATTAAACATTGTTTACTAGCAATAACTATAAATTTGTCTAAAGTAAAAATAAAATTACTTTTTCTTCTTAGTTTAAACCATAAGTTATTTATTTTGAGTCTAGCTTCTAGTGATGCTGATGTACAAGCGTCTTTTCATCTTTTAGGTCATCTGCTATACTTTCATTTTATTATCTTCCATAATGTTCATTTCAAACTCTCCTTCTTGGTCTGCTTTATCTTACAGTATCTTGGATTTTACATTCTGTTCCTTTTTCTGTGTCCCAGGAGAGTGTTGGATTATATCTGTCATTTTGAAAATAGTTATTATTCTTAAATAGTCGGTTCTTATTTCACTAGCGTAGATATTATATGGTAGTATACAAGTATTATACTGGGTTTTCAAAATGTCCAATTTGTGAGAACCTTCATTCGCTATTACCTTATATATATAAAAAGCCGACATGTTTATGTTCGGATAGTACTATAAGTGGTAGCAGTACTGCTTCTATAAGTCGTGAATTGAATAATACTCAACTCCTAATATGTCGTCAATATAATGATTATATTAGTTAAAAGTATTCTAGTCTTATTGTTGAGGATTCATTTGTACTTAGTTATAAAGCAGTGTCTCTATATTTTTGGTATTTTCTTGTGTTACTTCTAAGTGCATCCTGTCTTGCCAGAGATACTTTAGCTACCGTACTGGAAGGTACAGAAACTCTCACTCGCTCGTGGAAGAACAAGTTGTTCATTGAAGACGCGAGATGTAAAGAACGACATCTAGGATTTTCGGGGAAACTAGCACATAGAGGTTCCGAATCTGGAGCCGTTCCATGTAATTGCTGTTACCCGTAATTTCTAGGTTATAATGTCACAATGAAAGTTTCAGGTTAACTTCACCTGTCAGTGATATTGAATACTCTCTTCGAGGTGTCATTCTTTTCTACGGAACGAAAGAATGACACCCAGTTAATGGATCCTTACAAGGGTTCTGGAATCACGTGAGCCAGGCATAGACTTTAGAATTTTGGAGGGAAAGTTATTGTTGATGGTAGTACCACCATTTCTTTTGTTGTAAGTTAAAGGTTTTCCAAAAAAAAGGTGTTATGAATAACATTATTTATCTTCAAAAAACAGTATCGTCAACCAGTTGATAAAAATTGGCTAACATTGACTTTGGAATTTTGGAGAGGAAATTCTTTTACACAGTAGTACCACCACTAATTTGGTTTGTATATTATAAGTTTTTAGTGTATAGGGGGTCATAAAAAGGTTGGAATGTCTTCGATGCACATTCCATAGAGAATATTCAAAAAATGTATGAATTAGATGTTGCGGTTTTAGTTCAATGCTGGTTCAATGCAAGTATATAATTGACGAAGGACCTTTAGCGGAACAATCAATAAATACGTGCGGTCACATAAACGAATCACCAAATAAAAGTTATCTTTTACGTCCGGAAGCTCTGGTATTTTCTTGGTTCTTCTTTCTTCTGAGGCTAGCCCCGTAATAGCAGGAACAGTTTCTTAAAGCTTCGTCTGGACAACACGTTACACAAAAAATAGCGACGTAATGTTCATTGATTGAGCATACAAAAAATGCGGGTTTAACAACAAATGACGCGCTTTTGTAAACACAAAAGAAACAAAATGAAAGCGGTTTAGCGGTCGTTACGAACGAAGCTACTAACTCGCGAAATCGTAACGCAAACAACAACAATAAGCGTCGTCTCTTCAGACGGAATCAAAAATGTGTCCGAATAATTCGGAGCATAATACACGAAACTCCCAAGCGTCTAAACAGCTAGGGAAGCGAACCACGAATGTCAATACTGTCTATATTTTACACGCAAAAAAACACAATTAGCATTAGCGCGACGGAATGTTTTAGAAAAGGTGCAGAAGTTTAAAAATCAATGAAGTAATTCAATCAAATTGAAAACAATACACTAAACAAATTGCGGGAACGCACCAAAGATCATAAATAACATTATCTGTATTCAGAAAGCAGTATCGTCAAGCAATTGTTAAACATTAGGTCACGATTTTACCACCATTTATTTCGTTTGTACAAAAGGATGTCCATTTATTGAACCTTTAAAAGGATTCTAGAATCATGTTAATCTGGCATAGAACCTAGAATTTTGGAGAGAAAGTCATTGCACATGGTGGTACCAAGAGGACTTTTGTTAGAGGTTTTCCTATACAGGGGTCATGAAAAAGGGTAATGAATAAAACAGTATCGTCAACCAGTTGTTAAACAATAGTACCCGATAGTACCACCATTGTTTTCGTTAGTACTCAAGAGGATTCTTATTTATTGAACCATTATAAGGGCTCTAGAGGTTTGCTTAAAATTTGGACTGAAAAATCAGGTAGACAACAGTTAATTTTAAAGTGGTACAAGTGGACTTCTTTACTATAAGAAACATGTCCAATTAATTTTTCCTCTACTCAAGGTAACTGAAACCGAACGTTTAGCTACCGCACCGCTTTTATATTACTGAATATCGTTAAACAATTTAACTGAACAATTATTTTGGAAAGAAGCATTTCGTGACGAATAACTCAACGCGAGACGTAGGCCCAAATAAGGAAGAAACTAGTCGATGGCGCAGACTGTATCGACCTGCAGTAGAAACTGAGTCATACCCAGTCGATTCGAGACCGGTCCGTTCTTACGAGTAAGAATAAAAATAAACAAAACCTTATAGTAATTCTATTTATAAAATGTCATTAATTTTTAATGAGAATATATTTTTATGGCTCTTTAAAAACGTATTATCATACGAAATGCTAACGAAATTATTATTTATTGTTATAAAGTTGGCATTTTCAACGACGTTTGAAATTTGACATAAAAAATTGTTGGAAGCATGTGGTATAAACAGTGTTTTACGTGTTTTTTATTAAAATAATTTATATTTAAAAAAACAACCGACTTCAGCTGACTTAAAAAGAATCCATGTGCAATCAATCACTATTTTCAGACATATTTTCTTTTTTATCTCATTTAAGTTACACTTCAATTTTTATACTTGGTCTATATTTTAACTATTAATATTATATTAAAACAAATACACCGATGTAATGTTCACTTAAATTTATTTACTATTGACAATTGTTTCACCAGGTTACTGGCTTCTTCAGAATACAACGTAAGACATACGTACTGAATAATTTTACCACACCCTTACTTCAAAGCAACTTATGTACCAAACTATATAACTTTTTTAAACCCCCCGTATAACTGCAAATATACTCCACCTTATATTTCAACCATCCTGTACATTCAACTGCTTCTGACAATTTTTAAAGCTTTCTGTATAACTAATTATTCTACGTCCTATGACGGAAATATCCACTCTGTATAGCTATAGTTTTGCTCCACTCTTATTTCAGCCACCTTGTATATGCAACTACTTATGTGCACCCTATATAACTAATTCAATTCCAACTTATATTGCAACCATCATTGTAGTCAACTGCTTATGTACCACCTAATATCACATGCACGCAGGAACACACCTTCAGCCGAAGAGATCGCCTGAAATACAAATTTTCGTTCTAATAATCTAATGGAATATTCTCTGCAATTTCTCGCGACTGTAACTTTAACTTCGTCTCTAAAATAAACTCACTTTAAAAGCATCAAAATGAAAATCATTACAAACACCTTTTACGACATACTTTCATGCCATATGATGACATTTAAACTAAATATTTATGATGAAATTCATTTACCATGAAGTTTAGAGTTTTTGTGCATATATTATTTCCGATTTTCATAAAAATGGTAAGTTTTACGTTATAGAAAAATGTACGGAATCAAGCTGGAACATATTTTTGTATAATACAATTTATAATATTTAAATTGCGTGAGCACTTTTAGAGAAAACAGTGAAGAGACATTGAAAATCGCTGAAATCTAGCCCCTTATTTACTTTATTTTCTGATTTTCTAGAAAACCGTAAATCTCATGTTATAGACAATTATGTGGGACCTTTCTGTAATGCTCCCTAATATAATGTAGTTTAAATCGTCAAATTTCCCAAGCCGTTTTTACATAATACATAAAAAAAGTTGTAAACGAATTGATAACCTCCCTTTTTTGAAAGTCGGTTAAAAAATGTATACATGTATTATTAGATTCCGGGACAAATAATTCCAAAATTATTCTAAGGTTCCAATTACGTTCTTATAGAACGATCTGTCTGTTGCCTGAAAATGGCCCACAATTTTGGATAACCTCATCCTCGCAGCCAAATCCCTTACTACAGAACATCATTTTGAGACTCGCAAACAGACAGAAGTCATTTGGGGTCAGATCTAGAAAATACGGTGGCTGTGGAAGCAATTTGAATCTCAAAACGTTCCATTCCACTAACGTCTTCATCGGCATAGGTGCATGGTCTTGGCGAAACATCTGTTAATTGTCTGGTTCTCAAGATATCGAGACCGTTGTCTGTCTGTGTGCCGTCTTCGAACTCCTTGGCTATCGTTCGCCCCCTCCTCTCCACTTAGATGTCATTCGTGTCGACTCCGACATATAGTAATTATATTTATCATCTGTTATAAGGTACCGAAACAAAAAATTCCTGTCCTGCTTCAAACAACACACCTAATTACCAACTATGGGTAAAGTATTTTCATGTCTACAACTTTCATGCAGAATTTTGAACACAGTGCCTATTGATTTCTTTAGAATATGTACTGTATTGTGCAAGTTCATTTAACGATCAACTTTAAAATTTTCGTTTTTAGACTTGTTTGTTCAATAGTGTTCAAAATTATCAATCCAGTGACAGTACCAAATGTATTTAACAAACACAGAAATTGAGGTTCTCAGCGACTTAGCAAGAAGTCGAAACGTCTCCATAACAGATAACTATATGCAATGTACAAAGCACATATTGTTCACAAGGAGACTGAATCGTAAATAGAGATTTATTCCTATCAGAATAGCTGTAAGGAAAGACAACCAGTAATCTGGTCAATTTTCCAAAATTTAAAAAGTAAACAAACCCTACTATACTTTGATCAATACAATTCTTAATACTTATTATATCTTGCAGAAAGTAAGTGACAGAAGAAAGCCCTAAGGAGCAGTTAAAACAGACATTACTAGGTTACGCTGGACAGCGATCTGCTAAATAGCATTGTTATGCTGCTGTTTACTATTTTCCTGCAAACCCTTTTTTAATGTAAACAGGCAGGTCCATTTATCTTAGTAGTCATTGATCCAAATTATTTACGTCGTTGTCTACATTTAAATAAAGATTTAGCTATTTAGAATAAGAAGAGAATCTCGTTTTTGATGTCGGTTAAAAATTACTGCATTGTTGTATGTATAAACTAGGGTACACGGTTTTTACTTGATTTTTGAAAGAAAATATATTCTTTGACAACGAGTTCTTAACATAGCATTGAGGGAATGTAAAGTTAAAAAACATTTAAAAATTTCTTAACTTAATTTTTTTTTCAATTAATTATTTCCCAAAGCAAACACAATATTTATTAATTGAAAAAGGGATAAAAATCTCATCGACAAACAAAAAGGAAATCTTTAATTTCAGTTACCATGATGCATTATCTTTGTTAAACATTCTTGTGTTTGTGCAAATCATCATTCATCAAAGCGTTACAGTTATGATAAATGGCAATGTACAGTAAATATTAGTTCCTGTCCTTGCGTGTTTGTCCTCTTTTGTAATTTTATTTGGTCCGTAATAGATTGGATGACTTTTCGTTTCTGTTACTAACGACTAGAAAATGGAATGCAAACAGGTGAAAAACGATCTTGGTATGCTTTCTAGGTGATAGTAGAAAATTATAAAGTAAACAGAAGGTTGTCAGTATTATGTGCATCATTTTTTGCGACTTATGTTCTAGTGAACCATTAAATAATTATATAATTATACAGGATTTTTACACGAACTAGTAATAGTTAATAATTAGGACATCTTGTCAGAAAGGCCCCTTTTCAGTTACACTGGATAGATAGATTTTCGTTTCGAGTCTCGTATCGTAAATATCATTAGCAATTCGATATTTTTTGCACCACCCTGTTTAAAAATGATTCTACTGCGCTCTCTATTCCAAGTAAATATATATCCTGTAAATGCAACCGCTAATAGGCTACCCTATATAATTCTTTTTTCTTACCATCCTGTATAACTATTATTGCACTCCACTCAATATTCTAAACTGTCTGAACGTGCAACTGGGCCACCCAATAAAACATTTGGTTTCTAACATATCTGGAATCACCCTGTATAATTGTAATCTACAGCGCCTTATAGCTCAGTCTATTCATATAAGCATATGTAACGACTCTCAAGACAACTTTATTGTGTGTCTCAAATTAACATGAAAACACATAACTTTTTACCCATCCAAAATTATGCTAACCAGCACTTTTTACTCTAAAATCTTGAAAGGTTCAGCTATAAAAATGTGGTGCTAGATAAACAGTAATGAACTTTATATAAGGTACACATCAATTTGCATTGAAAGAAATTTTCATAGCAGTTTTGTTCTCAAGTTGGTCACCAAATCACCCTGTATTGAACAAAAGCTGTTATAATTGTAACAGTCTCGTTTTTTCTCGGTAATGCGATTTTTCCCGAGCAATCGTAGATGACAAAACCCCAAAATAGAATTTCGACAAAATGATAAAATAAACAAACATTACATGTATTATATTATTACATAAATGAGAAATAAAACATTAAAAAATAACCGACTTCTTCCTATAACTAAAAAGCTAAAAATAATTATAACAAAATACAACTCTAACAAATAAATAACACATTCAATGTTGTTAGGTACCTGCCCAGGAAGTAAAAAATGTGAACATTAAAAGGTGCTGTACAAATTAATTACCTACCAATCTGGTATATTTTTGAAGTCGGTGCCAAGCAACAATCAAGTTTGATGAATTAGTAGATAAGTACGCAATGAAGGATTTTAGATTTGCTTGGCACCGGCTTCAAAATATACTAGATTGGTAGGTAATTAATTTGTACAGATTGAGCACCTTTTAATGTGTACATTTTTTACTTCCTGGGTAGGTACCTAACAACATTGAATGTATTATTTGTTTACTAGAGTTGTATTTTGTTATAATTATTTTTAGCTTTTTAGTTATAGGTAGAAGTCGGTTAAATTTTTTTTTAAAAATGTTTTATTTTCAACTTTTTAGTTTTATTGAACTCAGGTAGTTTTCATTCTTTATTTTTTATTTTGTATGTATAATCTTAATACACAGAACCAGGTAACATCGAAAGTCTCAACATTAATTATGATACTTTCTCATTTAAATTGACAGGTAAATCTTTACAAACAAAATGTACTAGTACGCGTTGACTTAATAAGTCTAAAATATATTTATACCTTATGGACTACGCCATGTAACCTTTTTTCAACTTTTTCAGACAACCCTGTATAACTATAGATAATTCCACTCCAACCTATGTACCAACCATCCTGTACATACGACTGCCCACGGACAAGCATAAATTTGTTAGCTGCCTTGTGTAAACTATAGGACGGAGTAGAATCCATCCCATATTTACGGAGTCAAATCCGTCCTATATTTCAACCATAGCGTATAACTCCTTGTGGTGCTATCCCATAAATTATTTTATTTTTAACATTTTATATTATCGCCCTGTGTAACATTAATTCCTCTCCACACTTATGGGTTATAAAAGAAATAAATTTTTAATCACACTGTATAAATATAATTCAACTCCAGCAAATATTTCAACCATCCTCTATATGATTTGCTTATGTCCACATCATATAACAGTTTTTTAATCACCCTATATAACTTTAATTTCACATTTTTTCCAACAATTGTATACCACCAAACGTCCACTCCACCCTATATGCCAACCATCCTGTATATACAGCTGCCTACGGACCACTATCATTCTAGTCCGACCTATATTTTAATAGTCATATAAATGCTACTCCTTCTATCACTGTACTTTGTGATTTTGTTTGCTATAACTAAACACCCTGTCTATAAACGCACCAACTAGCAGTTTAAAGTTTGACATGTGTTGTCACTGAATTTTCTATTAGGCCGGGAGAATGTGACAACCAAAAGCACCGTCTTCGTAAAATGGAAAAATTTGCATTTAAATAGGCATTTGCCTGGTATACAAACAAAACGAGCTTGGTACTCATTCATTTAAGGAGCCAAAATACTATGCTTTACTACCTATATGCTTGAGATGTACATAGAGAATTTTCAAATTCGCAATTAAAACTTCCAGTGCCTAAAATTACCTCACTATTACGTTGGAATTAAAATATTTATGAGGAAATGTCCGTTATGTCATTTCGATGAAAATTTTGATAAGTATTTGGAATTTTCGGCGATTTTCTGCAAAACTGCAAGTTGCACGTCGCAGAAAAGTATATGAGATCACCTAAGGATCTTCTTTAATGGATTAAACGTTAAAAAACTATACACATCCATAAGGAGTTATCGAAAAATCGACTAAAATATTAGGGATATCGGTCGATTTCCATGCACGCATGTGTTCATTCACAAATTTTATCCCTTTACCAATAGAATTCTTTTCCAAAATTTGAAGTTTCACCAATCCGGATATATACTCTATTAAACAAGACCATATTCATTCAAAACGGTGCATCACAGGAGAAGAAATCAGGTAACATACATACAAAAAAAAGCGGAAAAAAACGCGACGAATTGATAACCTTCTCCGTTTTGGAAGTAGGTTAAAAATATATTTGCAGCAAATATATCACATCTCGTTAAAAGAACATTAAACAATTTTTGACTGACTGCTATTTTAGATGACATCTTAGAATTTATTTAAAAGAAATGTATTTACTTAACTTGGTCAGGATCGAAAATAAAATTTATCAATTATCTTTAGAATCTCTGAATAATTATTGTACTTAAAACTTTTCATCTGAGTTCTTCTGTAAATGCGCAAACTTCTTAAAAACACATTCATTTTGATCACAAACGCAATAGTTTCTAAAGTCAACGTTGTTGTAAAAATTTAATGTCATAAATAAATAGAAAGCAATATTTATACTTCCCAACACGATTGAGATTTTGTCGACTGCTGTCAAATTTCGAACATTAGATTTTAAGGTTTAAGGTAGTTGTTCATAGTGGGCGCCATCTCACTTAGTTTTTATCAATAATTTATATTTAATTTACTTATTTTAAAAGAAATAAAGATTCTTTATATATTCTGCATGTTTACGGCACCATTACCTTTCAAAATAGAGTCCGAAAAAGGGGTAGTGGGTTTCCGTCTTTGCGTATTAATAATTGTGTGATATGATATTACATATTCCAGTTAAACCTTAACTTAAACTTAAATTAGATATCTATCTGTACATGGAGCTGACCAGCTATCTTAACCGGAAGACTTATTTAGTATTAGTTTAATTTAGTTTATGTCTAGTCGATTCCATAATAAGGTATGGTATATGCGTTTGGGGTGCGGCATATAACACGCACTTAAAAAAAAATAGAAGTATGTCAAAATTACATACTTAGAATAATCTTTAGGTTAAATAATCGTCAAAGTGTCAAGTATAATAATATTACACAGACAATATTGAACGTGCGAGGTCTTTACATTAATGAATTGCTAAAGACGATACATTCAGGGAATAACCTCATTAAAACAAACCATCCACATAACACCAGACAAAAGGATAAACAGTTGCTCAAATCTGAGCGAATGAATAAAACTGTATGTCAAAAATGCATACTATATAACGGCATAAAAGTATACAATGTGATTCCATTAATTTTCAAAAAACTAACCAAGAAACAGTTCAATAAAAAAATTAAATTATACATAGCCTAGAACTATGATAGCTTATTAGCCCTTCTGGTATAATCAAAACACTAAAAATAAATTACTTTATTTAAAGAACAATACCCTTATTTACATATCTCTATTTCTAATTCATGTTTGGTTATACTTTATGTAGTTATATTTTGTTGTTTTGTATTATTGTAATTATTTTATTCTCAGTTACTAGTAAAATGGAATATTATAAATATATATTAATTAAGGGTATGTATGGGTTAGTATGAGTATATCTGTCTGTGTGTATATATGAGTATATGTTTATGTATATAGGTACGATTATATATGAATGTCTTGGTTAGTAAAGTAGCAGATTTTAATTGTAATGAATTTAGCACTAACTTAAACATACTTGAATGTTCTCTTGGACACAACACAAGCTTATGCTTAGGTATTCATTTTTTTTTTTCTCTCTTATTTACCATTCTAACATTAATGTTTGAGATTTTTACTTATTACTGTTACCTTGGTAATAATGTTAGTGACAATTTTATTGTAACAACTATAATTGTATTTTTTTTGCTAATAAATTGAATTTTAATAATTAAAAAAAAAAAGTTTCATTACTGACGCTGATAACTGTTCATCAGCTTCTTTTCATTATAATCATTAGAACAAAATCCACTCTTACTACATATCGGTATGTTGCTTATAAATTGAAATAAACAAACGAGTGATATTTCTATAAAACTGAAAACACGGTCATTTGGAAGTTTATTATATAGGAAATCGATAATTATGGAGACGTTAGAGAATTATTTAATGATTTATATGAGAATGACATTTTCATAGTATGTAATGATTGAGTCTCGAAGGGGTATTAAGCAAAAACAATAATTTATTGCCTGGTCGTTCATAACGAAGTTTATTTTGAGATGACATTGATGAGAATATTACCTGAGGACAAACGAGATTGGTAGTGTGGAACGCCATTAAATGCTGCTATAAACAAGCACTGAAATGAAAATAAAATAATGTTATTACCAGACAAATAATAAGGTTTATCTATCGCCAGTTGTTCAGGTGATTCTTTGTGAAGAATACAACGCTTCAGTAGTATTAGTATTAGTAGTCTTAGGATGAGGGTATCAGTTTCAAGTATGAATAACTCAGCTACCTTACAAGGAATTTATACTCGTACTTCGAGTTATAAGTATAAATCTAATCCACAATGATGTTAATTTCTGATTATAAACACAGGGTGTTAAAAAAACAAGGCGTGCTTGCTAGTGCAGGTAGAATAGCCAAAAAATAAGTGGGATTTAGTCAGTATAAATTGTTCTTACAGGGTGTTATAGAATCTTATGTTCTATACATTTTTGACAATTATTTGGAAACGACTGACATCACTGTATTGCAATTTATTGGAACTGTTTTGTTAGAGCTGGCACACCCAAATACTCTACGAACCATGAAACTTACCAAATTAACAGCACAATGAAATCAAGATACGTTGAATTCTAAAGAACATTAAGTAATTACACAATTTAGTAGTAGTATTTTAGTATAGATTTGTAGACGCGAGAGTTACGGCAGAACAGCAATTACACGGAACGGCTCCATATTCGGAAAGTCTCTGTGCTAGTTTCCCCAAAAATCCTACTTGTCGGTCTTTATATCTCGCGTCTACAAAATTTCCGTTATGTATACATAAATAAGTGTTCGAGAGGACATTCTATTGTGGGAAGCGTAACTCATGAAGGGTCACGACCAGAAACAATATCTGTTATATATTGTCTTGCGTACAAAAGGATGACACCTTGAAGAGACTAATTATATAGAGTTGCTGCCCAAACTAATCTTAAACGAACGTTGGTAATGTGTTGCTCTTCTCACATTTGGCCACACCAATAGTGGGCATTATGGGAATTGAACATTCCCTGTCGGAACAACGGTAGCCTCGTCCAGAAAAAGGTTTAAGAAATTGAGATTAACAGCAGTTCTATCTTGTAGAGTTTAACAAAATCCACTATAGCTAGTAAATCATCTGGCAAAAGCTACTGAATTTGACGGTAGGTAGTGGTAAGCATGTAATTGGTGCGCCTTTCTCTTAGTACTTGAAACCGATGTGTTTGGTCGTATTGCCACATTTCGTACACTAATCGTTAGTCTTTCGTCAACTAAATTTAAAATGACATTTACCACTCTGGGTGGTTCTAGTTACCCACGGTGTGCCATAGTTAATTTTATATGAAATTAATTTTCTGGGCACAGTTGTTCTTGGAAACACGCTCCTAGGGTTAATCACCAATCGGTATACTCATTATTTAAATACATTTGAAGAAATTAAGGTGTTTTGTTAAGAATGGTTTCACAATAAGTTATAAAATAAATTATCTAAAATTGACACTAAATTTACAATAAAATTTTTCAACCCTTTAAACGTCATTATTGTTAGCACAGAACAAATACACACTTACAGAACCGATATTTTGTGATATTTCCATAAAAAATGCGTTGATAGTAGAGTAACCGATTGACATGAAGAGATAGCTTGCGATGCACAAAATCGTGGCAAGGCTAGAAAGAGAGGGCAATAGAGACAGTGACAAGCTATTTCACTTGGTGGCAGCAAATGAACAACATGCTAATCGTATTTCATTGGAAGCAGCTCCTAACCGAGTGCCTCTTTCTCTCTCTTTGGTCTTAGCACGACATTTGTGTCCTGCCGACTATCTCCAGAAGGTACAAGCTCAAAGATTACGGCAAACTCAGAAAAATGTGGAACAAAGATAACTTAACACTGTGAAAAGGGGTTTTGGGGTACATTTTTAAAACAGCTTCAGCATCTCATAATGACGCCTGTTATAAGTTGGTAGGTAAGTGTTGCTATTTGTCTTTGTTGATATTCTTTCTTGTAGTAAGTCTGTACATGCAATCTTTTACTTGAATCTGAAGACGTGAGATTTAAAGACCGACATCTAGAATTTTCTGACAGGTGAAGCTAACCTGAATATTTTATCGTGAAGTTCTAACCTCGCAGATACGGGATAACGGCAGTTACATGTAACGGCCCCAGATTCGGAACCTCTTTGTGTAGTTTTCCCGAAAATCTTAGATGTCGGTTTTTTTCAACTCGCTCTACCAATTTACCGGTATGTATGACTGACCAGAATCAGTGTATATTGTATATATTGTCTTCCCTACAAAGGTATGAGACTTCGAAGAAAGTACTTTTACTTGAAATTGACCAGACAATTCGGAAGGTGTAATTTAGTTCCACTTTAATAATTTAAGAAGTATTGCTTTAAAGCGGTACACAATAACGAATTTTATAATGAGTACATTTTTAATGAAAAAAAATATGTACCTAAAACTTAAACTCAAAAAAGTTAGAATTACAAGTATTATACATGCCCTCTTTGAGTGTCACATATAATAATGGAGATGTACCAGCTTTAACAAAACATTTCCAACAGATTTCATTACAATGGTGTCAGCAGTTTCCAAGTAATTGTCAAAAATATGTGTTTAACGCTATGTATCTCGAAAACAGAGGCCGTTGGGAATAATTTTTACTGAGTCTACCTTATTTATTTTTGGCTATTCTACTTATTCATGCAAGCACGCCATGTTTTATCTAAAACACCCTGTTAAGACCAATGCTTTACTGGAAATGATGCTAATTTTTTCGGAGTGAATCTCTTGAAACACAGATAAAAATAGAACAACCCGGTTTTCTCCTGAAGATGGCAACTTAGTTGTTGAAAAAAGGGATGTGTGACCAAAATGAAGGTTTTGGTTTATGAAGAGAATACTTCGCTTACTATATAGGAATCGATTAATGAGTAGTGTTTGAAAATGTACACAATAAGAGAATACGGTCTTCAGTAATATAATTATTGTCCGAGATCACCTTGAGTTCAGATCGAAAAAAATTTTTTAGAACTCCCGTAAAGTGTGGCAATTAAGTGCAAGGTGAAGAGGAGATTATTATACGAGAAGGTAAGTGAGGAATTTTAATGTGAAAATTATTGGAAAGAATTTGGGTGTAACTTGACGGTTTAAATAACCACTCAGGTTTTCAGTTGTGACAAAATGATTAATTAATAAATGCAATACGATTTATATTTATTTGTAAATAGTTACAAATTTTACTCATAAATACTTTGCAATTTTGCTTGACAGGTTAGTATTTTTCAGTCCTGAATACTGGTTTATCATAGCAAATATGAAATTGAACATAAGTAAAAAATTTATAACTAAAAAATTAGACTAAACAATGGAAGAAAATGGTTATATATTTGTCGTCTGTCTTTATCTTTCTGTCTCTGTTTCTCTCTCTTTGTGTCATTCTTAGTAATGGGTTTAAAAAAATTAAAGTATTAATCCTAATGTGTAATTTAGTTTGTAATGTAAATGTAACAGCAAAAGAACATAGGAATGAAAGTTAATTTTTAATTACAATGTAAAAATTTTTGAATTATAATAATTCAAACCTACTTCACTTATTTAATTTTCTGGCAATATATAAAGAGTTCACTCTAATTATAACAGATTAAATTATGTGAACATAATTTAACTATTTTATCGCGAAATGAGTTTCGACATCTAGGAGCTTCAGGAAAATCTAGACTAGAAACAATGGCTTGAAAAATCTCGAAAAGTTAGTATCGTAATTTTAGTAAAGCTACTAAAGTTTTTCGTGTGATTTCTATACTAGGAATCACAGGAAAACGGTGTTACACACAGTACGACTCCCGATTTGGAGTCTCTGTGAGCTAGATTTTCCTGAAACTCTTGGATGTCGAAACTCATTTCGCGGTAAAATATTAAATTCAGTTATATGTACTATATACGTAAATATTTACTCTAGAATTCAATCAGTTGAGGGGAGCGCAATTGATGAAGGTTCTCGACTAGAAACTATATATTGTCTTGAGTTCAATGGATTGAAAAATCTCGAAAAGTTTAAATATCAAAGCATCTCCAGAATATTCTCCAAAATAGCTGCTGATAGATTATCACATATTAAGTGTCTGTCAAAATCCATGAAAGTAGGGTGGCTCTGATGTAGCAAGATGGTGGATAATTAAACAGCACGCCAAAACTTTTCGAATATCTCACAGATATTTACGAAAAATATCTATGTTTTCCATATCCTGGGTCCTCAATATTATTTTATATCTAGCAATTCACATCATACCCTCTGTTGCGTCCCCGCAACTTGTTTATTCTTAGTTTTTAAAATTAATTGAATTGGTCAATTGATTTTTAAACTTGTGCACCTTTTACGAAAACTCTCCGTCGCTAATGCTAATTTATGTTTGTACATTTTCTTGTCTCTAAAACAGAGAGAACTAAGATTCGTGTTTTGACTTCCGACCAGTTCAGACGCTGCCTTTGATTCCGTCTTAAGACGGCAGCTTTTTATTGTTATTGCGTTACGATTTCGCGAGTTATTAGTTCCGGTCGTAACAACCGCTAAACCGCTTTCATTTGTTACTATTGTGTTTACAAAAGCGCATCATTTGTTTGTTAAACCCGCATTTTTTGTTTTGCTCAATCAATGAACATTACGTCGCTAGTTTTTGTGTAACGTGTCGTCCAGATTACGTTAAGAACAGACGAAGCTCTAAAACAGTTCCTGCTGCTACGGGGCTAGAATCTGAAGAAAGAAGAACCAAGAAAACACCACCTGCAGGGCTTCGATTTAAAAGGTCAGTGATTAACTTTTACTTGGTGATTTCATTTACGCGATGGTACATTGTTTTATCGATTGTTCCACTAAAGGTCCTTCGTCCATTACACTGTCTGTCTACCACTGGTGTAGATAGAGGGTGTAATGTCGATGGCACATTACATATAATATCCAAAAAAATGTATGAATTAGATGTTGCTGTTTTAGTTCATTCTGGTCACTTCATGAACAGATTATTTACTGCTTTTAGCTGGATACTTTTTCAGTTTGTCTCTACGATCCACAATCGTAGCCTTTTTTTGTGACTTCTGACGACAGAGATTTGCTTATCAGAACAAAACGTTAATGTATATCAATAGGATGTTATATTTGTTTATTTACTATAATTTATTAATTTTTTAGAAACTAAGAGACTCTACATATATAGACTAGACCCTGTTTCTTACACAGAAAACTAAGTTGTATCTAAGATCAAGGAAGTGTGAGGCCGGTTGGAAAGTCCCAAAACAAATACATTTTATGCTTTCGCTACTAGACTTATCTGTTATCGAATGTGTAGGTTAAGACGTTTTCGCCTCAAAAATAATAGCGAGACAGAAAATCTTATAAACTAATAAACTTTAATGGGTCAAATAAATGGAAACACATCCATACTAATATACAAACAAATCACAAGAATCAAACTCCAAACAAAACGAAACAATTTATGGAATCTAAACATAAAATACTCTGCACAACCAATATAAAAGGCACTGACTGATTACAAAAATTCCAAAATCAAATCCAAAACCAGGTCACTAAAAAAGGCATCAAAGGCAAAAAATAGAAAGCGTTTACAAGTCTGGATATCGTTTCTCCTGTTCATGTTTGTTTCGTATTGCAAGTATATGTCGATTTTATAAATTCGTTTGAAAACATTATATTATGTATTCAAAACCTCCACATTAGTAAAATAAGGAATATGATAATTTAAAATATGGTGTTCAGAAAGGCTACAAGATTCATTAATAGATTTTTTAGAAATAACATCACATTTCAGAAAAGGTCGGCATATTTCAAAACGTGCAACACTTCCGGGTCTAAAGCTGACTCTTTTCTCAGTGGCAATTGAGACCAGAAATTCTAGAAAAGCTAGCATTGGTATTTATTCAGTAAGGTTCTAATGTAACGGATACATTCATTTTCTACTACTACACTTTTCGAATAAAATTATACACCTGCTCCTTTAACCTCATTGCGTAATAAATACCCTTAAAAAAATTTAGATGAACATAATGTTTTCATTTATATATGTATCAGTAAAAAGTTGTCTTTGCATAAAAAACAAGTAACCCGCTTCAGTTAATCCCTCCTCAAAAAATATGGGCCAATTAATTTGGATACTGAGTGCGACCTTCCCTCAAACAGGAATTATGTCGTTAACTCTTAAAGAGAACAGTGATTTTACATGAATGTGGTATACGTTTGGTAGCTTTGGGTCCCCTTAGAGCTCTGTAATTTATCCTAAAAAAATTATTAGTGCTACGAAGGCAGATGTCTTAGAAAAAGCATTTCTATAAAAACAGATATAAAAAAACTGAAGTCGTAGTTTGGTTGTTTTTACATTCGTATATTGTAATTTGTTGTATACATATATCTATCATGTTTCACTTTAATTGACTAATTAAAATTGCGTATTGAGAATCCAAATCCATTATTATTACGTTTATTATTTCACAACAGACCATACCATCTGTCCCTCAGGTTTACCACAAAATGATCTTAACCAGCTGCAAAGTAACTTGGATTGATCAAGCGTAGAAATTGACAGCATTTAACGCTTTGTCTGTAGTTGCATTCATTGATGTTTAGTAGCAGCCTTTTAAATTGGTTCTTATTTATAATTTTTTCCATTTTCGTGGAATCCGATCTTGTACCACAATAGACTCGTACTATTTTTTTATTAACTAAGACTTAGACAAAGTATTTATGGCGAGACAAGGAAGCTTTTTTCCTTGTGAACCAGTCGATTGTTAACAACTTTATGTGATAAACGTTGATCAATGTAATAGCCGAGGAAGAAACGAACAAAAACAGTTTTTAACACATTAAGATGGATCGAAATGGGGTTTTTTCTTCCACTTTTCCTTCGTTCTTTCATATCTAACATTAACATTTCCCTCCACTCTCTCCAATCTCCGTCCCATCCCTCGCCCTTTTACCCTTTCCCTCTCTTTATCTCTCTCACTAACTGTCACTCTCTCTCTATACAAAGGAAACTCCTCCATACATACAGTGTGGAACAGCCAAATGGAATAAATTCGATAACGAATAAAATGCGCATTTTTTCAACAAAAAAAATTATATAGGGTATGTCATGTGACAGTGGCCAGCTTTCTGATTTTGTATGCAAGCCCCAGTATTTATTTTCAAAATTCTAGACATAATTCATGTACAATGTCCTATACCATCTTTAGCTGTATCGAAAATATTAAGTGTTTTCAGATTTATTGCAAAAATTGACATTAAAAAAAAAAAATTTTATATTTTACAAATTAGCTACATTGCACTCAGTATCTTAATGCCCATTAAGCCCTTGGTATTAAGATAGTGTCAGTTTGTCAGTTGTCGTTTGAATTTCGTTAACTGTACGTAATAATATCAGAAAAGAGGTTCATTTAACAGAAATGCACAAAAGAACAATTCTACAAATGATTGGCTATGGAAATAACACACGGACACAAAAGGTAGTTTCTCGCTTATTTCACGAAAATTTTCTAAATTTGCCACCAGTATTCCAAGGAACAATTAGCAAAATAGAAAAGCAGTTCCGCGAGCTTGGTAATTTAAGACAGATAAAAAAAGTACCTACCAATGCTCTGAATGATAATACGAAATTGGATATTATGCTTGAGTTTCAAGAAAACCCACATAATTTTGGTAGAAAAGCAGCCCCACTGTTTAACGTTAGCCACACATCAATTTTTCTAGTATTAAAGGAAAGTAAAATGCGTCCCTATAAAATTATGCCGACTCAGGAGCTCATGAAAGACAATTTAGATATGAGAACGTATTTATGTGAACAAATGGATGGTAAGATAAGATAACAATGTGATCCAATTACAAGATGTTTGGTTTTCTGGTGAGAGCACTTCACGGTCATGTTAATCGTCAAAATTGTCGCTATTGGTCTAATGAGAATCCTCACTCGATGACAGAGGAACATACGCAATATCCTGAAAAAGTTAATGTTTAGGCAGGAATTGTTGAAAATAATTTCCTTTTTTCGTTAATGGCAACTTAAATAGAGATAAATATTTGGAACTGCTCCAAAATAATGTGGTGCCAACTTTGTTAATCTTACATCTTGAACCAGTAAACCCACAAGTTCCTGCCAATATAATATGGTGTCAGTAAGATGGAACACCGCTATATTACGAAATCAATGTCTGACAGTACCTGAACCAAATTTTAACCAACTTCCAAAAAGGAGGAGGTATCTCCGGATTGGTGAAATTTTGGAAAATAATTCTATTGGTAAAGTGATGAAATTTGTGAATAACACATGGGTGCATGGAAATCGACCAATATCCCTAACATATTGGTCGATTTTTCGAAAACTCCATATGGATGTGTATAAATTTTTAACGTTTAATCTATTAAGGAAGATTCCTATGTGATCTCATATACTTTTGTGCGACTTGCAACTTGCAGTTTTGCAGAAAATCGCTGAAAATTCGAAAATTCTTATAAGAAATTTAATCGAAATGACATAACGGACATTCCCTCATAAATATTTTAATTCCAACGTAATAGTGCGGGAATTTTAGGCACTGGAAGTTTTAATTGCGAATTTAAAAATTTTCTATCTACATCTCAAGCATATAGGTAGTAAAGCATAGTATTTTCGGCTCCTTAAATGAATGAGTACCAAGCTCGTTTTGTTTGTATACTAGGCAAATACCTATTTAAATGAAATTTTTTCAATTTTGCGAAGACGGTGCTTTTGGTTGTCACATTCTCCCGGCCTAATAGAAAATTGAGTGACAACACATTTCATTTCATTTGGTGCGTTTATACACAGGGTGTTTAGTTGTAGCAAACAAAATTACAAAGTAAAGTGATAAAAGGGGGTGCATTTATATGATGATTGAAATATGGAACGGAGTAGAACGATAGTGGTCCATAGGCCACCATATATACAGCGTGGTTGGAATATAGGGTGGAGAGGACGTCTGGTGGTATAAAAATGTTGGAAAAAATATTAAATTAAAATTATATAGGGTGATTAAAAAACTGTTATATGATGTGGACGTAAACAAATGATACAGGATGGTTGAAATATATGCTGCAGTTGAATTATATTTATAAATTGTGTCTTAAAAATTATATATTTTATAGCCCATAAGAAGTTGCATAAAGTGTGGAGAGGAATTAATGTTACACAGGGCGATAATATAAAATGGGGTAGCCCACAAGGAGTTATATACTATGATTGAAATATAGGACGGTTGACTCCGTAAATATGGGATGGATTCTACTCCGTCCTTATACTTTACAGAAGGCAGCTAACAAATTTATGCTTGTCCGTGGGCAGTCGTATGTACAGGATGGTTGATACATAGGGTGTAGTGGAATTATCTATAGTTATACAGAGTTGTCAAAAAAAGTTGAAATAAGGTGGTCCATAAGGCATAAATATAATTTGGGCTTATTAAGTCAACGCGTACTAGTACATTTTGTTCGTAAGCATTTAAATGAAAATGTATCATTGTGTAATGTTGAGGCTTTCGATGTTACCTTGTCCTGTCTATTAAGGTAAAATAAAAAATAAATAATCAAAACTACCTGAGTTCAAAAAAACTATATAGTTTAAACTAAAACATTTAAAAAATATATATATAACCGACTTCCACCTATAACTAAAAAGCTAAAAATAATTATAACTCTAGCAAATAAATAACAATGTTGTTAGGTACCTACCCAGTAAGTAAAAAATGTAACATTAAAAGGTGCTCATTCTGCACAAATTAATTACCTATCAATCTAGTATATTTTTGAAGTGGGTGCCAAGCAACAATCAAGTTTGATGAAGTAGTAGATAAGTACGCAATGAAGGATTTTAGATTTGCTTAAAACTAAACAGTTGAAGATAGGTGTTGAGACTTAATTGCATGAAGTTCTCAATTTCTGTTGTCTCTTGTTGTTTTTTTTTACTATTATGAGCTAAGTCGTTATTTTATTTATTTTTATATTTGTATCTTTATAAATAATTATATGTATTCAAACCCAAATAATACCAATTCATTTTCTATACTCAATTTGTTGTAAACACTTTAAATCGGATTATTTTGTTACTCACTGCATTGTACCCTTCAGAGAATGGCGATATTATTTCTTTGTCCTGAAATTTACTACTATTTACTATTTTATTGTTATGCCTTGAAATTCACAAAACTTAATTTTAATCTTTTTATTAGTACGCCGTTCAAATCTTGTAATTTGCATAAAGTGTTGGTCCTTTTTAAACTCATAATAGCATTGTATAACTGTTGACGAATATCAATATTAGGTGGAATTACCCTAAATTTCAGGATAAATATTTTATGGGGAATTCCCATTTAATTAACCGATTTAATTTCAATATAGCCAATGAGAACTATTTCTTTGGCCCCACCATTCCCTGAAGGAGTCTCTCTTTTGTATCTAGTTTGTAGTTTTTACAAAAAGTTTCAGTTTTTTTAGTCAACGTTCAGTTCAGTAAGTCTGTTTACATAAGTTACTTTAAAACTCCGGTTAACTAACGTACTTTGTAATTTAACAAATCGTTCAGTTTAGCTTGTAACATATAACCGCTTAGGTTTATGTTTAACTCAAGCATTAGTGCAGTTCCTTCTTTTATTTAATAAACCCTTTTTTTATTTAGATTATTTGTTTTTCATACATTTATTTGTCATAAGCTTCGGTAAACTAACCATAGCCAATACAATAGGTGTAGGACATTGTTCATGAATTATGTCTAGAATTTTCTTGAGAAAACAAATAATATACAGGGGCTTGCATTTAAAATAAGAAAGTCGGTATTGGCCCCAAATCGACGTGTCCAAGCGTTTTTCCGAATACGTCCTCCTTTATTCGTTATCGAATTTATTCCATTTGGCTGTTTCACACTGTACGCTTCTTCTTAGTTATGTTCTTCATGATAGGTGTCCATCATAAAATTAACATTATTGTAAATAATGAAACATATTTTAATCGAAAAATATTTCTTAAAGTCTATGACTTTGTTTTGTTAGTTATTTTGAATATCATTTTCATGTTCTAATCCCATCCCAAACAATCAGAGATCTACATAATTGCAGTAAGGGGTATTATGTAGATATGTGTCCTCTATATCTGTATTAATTTTTGCCATGTTAAGAGCATTTACTAATCTAATCTTAATACTTCTAAAATCTTTGTAATATTTGTCTATCTGTCCCACTTGATAGCGGTAATTGCCCAGCAGATGTCAGCCAAAACAAAACAACAAATTAAAATGTTTAACAAAGAAGTTAAAATTTATGACCCACTGTGTTAACCGGGTAAAAGTAGTTGCAATAAAATGCATCTACACATAAAATGGTAATGAGAAGTCTAAAAGTATAACGCACCTGTTGAGGAACGACGTGAACCTTTAAGTTTATTTTCCAAGTTGCGTCTACTGTGGGAATTTTTCAGGTAGTTCCATCATTATAACGGTACTAATTCTTTTAACTATTTCCGCAAACATGACGAATGTTGCTTCATATTTTTTTAAATCTTTATGGTTTTGCTCAATGGGAGTGACGGTGGTGAGGTAATTTTAATTAGACATGTGATTAATGGTTTCTGTGGCAGGGTCTTTTTGAAAAATTTAAAGTAATGAATTTTCATCTAACTTAGGTACACCATTTCATTTCAAAAGATATTTCGTGGGAGTTATATGAACAGAAATGTTATTTGGTATTGTCTTTATAACAGTGCAATAGTTCTCGGACGCCGTCCAACAAAACATTAAAGAGAAAATCGTTACTTTTTAATTTTTATATTATATGGACCCCTTTATCAGTTCAGCAGCTGTAGATACCTTACCTTATGGTATAGTAGATTATGTTTGGTGTCTATCAGATTTAACTCAATTGCACCTAGAACTTCTTGTTTCTTCTTCATGTGTTAAATAATCAAGAATAAGTTTTTTTGCTTCTAGGTTCTAAATCAATAATCACTTCGAAATTAGCAGATAAGAATAATGTATGCTCAGTAATTCAAAAACGGCTATTGCAATTTTGATGATTTAAACTGCATTGTATTAAGGAATATTGCAGAAAGGTAGCATATAATTCTATAAAACGTGAGATTTACGGTTTTCCAGAAAATAAGAAGAAACAATAATTTAGTGACTACACTTCAGTGAACTTCAAGGAATTTTCACTGTTTTCCCTAAAACGGCTCAAAAATTTGAATATTTTAAATTGTATTCTACAGAGATATGCTCCAGCTTGATACCATATACTTTTCTATAACGTATAACATAGCGTTTTTCTGAAAATCGGAAAAATATGTGCAAAAAGCAGTATAAATCAAAATAAATGTAAAATTTTCATCATAAATATCTAGCTTAGATATCAAGATATATCAGAAAGCTATGTCGTACAGGGTGTACGTTTTTCATTTTGATTCATTTGAAGTCAATTTCTTCTTGTAAAAAATTCTATTATGGGGCTTACAGTCGAGTGAACGAGCAATAAATATTCCATTAGTAGATAGCAAAGAAAAATTGTTATGTTGGCGATATTTTTTATACGATGTACAGTTGTAGGTGTGTGTGTGTGTGCGAGCATTGAAATTGAAACAGCAAGCAATGTGCGCAAAATAGGACGAAATAAAATTATAGTTATAAAGGTGAGTTTAAAAAATCTTTCAAGTAAGTGTGATATTGGGTTATACATAAACAGTTGCATATAACGGATGGTTGCAATATAAGGTGGAATAGAATTACAGTTGCACCAGGTGTATCAAAAATTTTTTACATATGAATAAGCAGTTAGCATATTTGAATTATAGGGCGGAGTATTTTCATATATAGAGTAGAATATGAGCAGGTGCATATATATATAATACTGAACACATGTGGCGAACTAAAATTATAGGTATACGGGAGGCTCAAGCAATATAAAAATTGAAACAGTCAATGGGGTAAAGAGGCTTTATACATATACAGGGTGGTTTTAAAAATATCTGGGCGGTTGTAATATCGTATGGAATTGAACTATATTTATACGGGATGGTTCCGAATATGATAGATAAATAAGTTGTATTGGTTGACAAATACACAGAAATATATATAGGATGATTGCAATATAGGGTGAATTAGAATTATACTTGTAGACAGTGGTCCAAATAATAAAACAAATAAAATAAATTAAAAAATTTGTGAAAAATTTAGTAAAAGAATACAAATGAGAGAGAGGGAGTTAAAATAAAATAATCAATGGAATTGTAGCTGTTATATCATATGAAAAAAAAGACATGTCAGAAAATAGTGATTGATTGCATATGGTTTTTATAGTGTTTTTATTAATTTAGTCTGTTAAATTCGGTTCTTTTTTAAATATAAATATTATAGCTTTCATTTTTTTAGTTGGCCCTGGAAAATTAATATGCAAATATTCCTCACAAGACTATAGTCTCAGTACTTTCGGAGATAAGTTAGAATACAAAAATGTTAAATACGTCAAGAATGTCAAAAATATCAAAATTGTTAATATTGACAAAAATCACACAAAAGATAAAACACAAAACAAAAATGTAAAAAATGTCACCAATAACAAAAATATCCAAAATGTCAACAATGTCAAAAATATCAAAAAAGTTAAAATACCAAAAGGTAGAAATACAAAAAATGTAAAAATAACAAATATGTAAA
Source organism: Octodonta nipae (assembly GCA_034190945.1). Lineage (NCBI taxonomy): Eukaryota > Metazoa > Arthropoda > Insecta > Coleoptera > Chrysomelidae > Octodonta > Octodonta nipae. The sequence continues at coordinate 9,709,884 of CM067220.1, read as the reverse complement.
AATTTTAAAAATACCAAAAACCTAAAAAATGGCAAAATTGTCAAAAGATTCAAAAATATTAAAAGTTGAAAACGTTAAAAATTTCATAGATATTATAAATGTCAAAAATGTCAGATGAGTAAACATCTCTAAAATGTAAACAGGAAAAAAATGTCAAAATTCCAAAATACCAATATGTGGAATATGTAGAGAAGCCAATCAAAATTAAAAGTAACTCCTAAGTACCTACAAAAATTAGTATCGTAAAGTCGGAAGGTCTCAAATTGGAATGATCACGTATTTATAGCTAATGGTTTAGTCTCAAATTGGAATGATCACGTATAGCTAATGGTTTACCCGTTACATGTAGTAATATAAGAATTTTGAGTCGCATAAAATTAATTATACATTTTTATACACGCTTTGTGCAAAAAATACAGTAGTGTACATAAATTGAACTCACCTGCATCAATGTCGTAATCTTCGTCAGTGGAATAAGTGGAAACACGCCCGCTAGAGGGCATTTTGTCTTCACGCACAATTACCGATTAAATTTCAATAAGTTTCACCGAATTTACTTGAAAGTTTGCAACTTCTGCCTATCGCACTGAAATTAATAATAAACTTTGTACACTTAACATTTTAACTTGTGTGAAATAAATATTTGAACCAACACATTTTACCTTATGTATGTTTTGTCAGCCATGCAGTTTTATCTCAATGCAAAAGCATTGACTCAGATTATCGAAGTTGTCCTTAAAATGAAAATACCAAAAAGTATGTTTGAGCTAAGTATTGCTACGCATGAGTTAGGAAGTTAAATATAATTAACTTATATTGTCCTGTGGAAGCTACAAGAGGAAATACAAAATACGAAACTTTCTTAGCACATTTTTGCAGAAATACAACCTAAAGACCTATATCCGCTATAAGCACTTTATTATGAAAATCATTAATTGCACTATGAAAATTCTAACATTTCTTTTTCACTTTAGTGTGTTATCTCAAGAAGAAAGTACTTTAAATTCTGCTCAGTACCTCTTCCAGCTAGAAAAGAACAAATGTCATTAAAAAATTGAAGGTGGATTGATAATATTTGTGACATTGAAACACAAATGTTTAGTTTTATGTTTTTTTGGGCAATAACACCACAATCGAAATAAAACGACGTATATTGAAGGAAAACCAAACGTTTCAAAGTCTATACTGATTTCGTTGTGAATGGGTATGTATTTATTGATGTAAATTGCAAAATGAAAATTTGATTTATGACATTTAAATTGACATTAGAAAATTTGTTGTTTTTAAATATACAGGTAGCACAAAAAATTATAAACTTTCAAATGTTTGTTATTTAACTTATGGTTTAATAGGAAAAGTATTACTAGCCTTTCGGCAATTTATAGACTTCCTGAACGCAAGATATATCTTTCTAGGAGGGAACCGTCATTAGCTCCACTACTCTCAAAATATTGAAATCTTTAATAGTATTTGAGTATATAAACATTTCATTATATGATCAGATATCGCAATTCAAGTTACATTTAAGTATCTAAAACTTGGATTAACACCAGACCTAAAGAAAGGTCTTATTTCAAATTCTGCGAACGTTTCATGATCTAAATTTGAAAATGCAATGAAATTAAAATCTTTGATAATATGAATTAAGCTTAAAAACAAATTTAACTGCATTTTGAAATATACAGTATAGCACAACAATTTATAAAGATTACAAAAAAATAATAATCTTTCCTTCAAGTTTGATGAATTTGAAAGGGTTACGTTCAGAATTTTATATGGTGGTCCTAGATGTATTCCCCAAAAATGAATTCAAAGAATTCTGAAGTTTCAGAAAGGTCAAGGAAAAATCCAGGAAAAATCTCATATATATATATAGCCTTGCAGAAAAGGACATTATCACTAATGTAATAATTTAATAATCAACAGCGGCGACAACTAAACTGAAGTAGAAGGGATACATTAATAAATTTAAAACAGATTATTATTATTATGTAATACAAATGAATTTGGATACATTTGGGAGAAATTTTACTAAAATACACAATTTGTCCATTTATCTCCGAAAACATTTTGGCTGAATTTTGAAAATGTAGGACTTACCCAAAGCTTACTTTTAAGGACAAATCGTAAAATTATAAGAAAATTAAAAAATCGAATTGTTTCAGCGCATCCTATAATGTATAACATAAAAGTACTTCTTATGACAAAAACAAATATATTTTTTCAAAGTTTTAGAATAATTTATTTAAAAGATAGTAAAGAATATAAACAAAAGAAACTCATTATCCCCTTATCTCCGAAACTACTTAAAAATTAGAAATTTTTTTGTGATACAGGTCCTTACTCAAACATAACAGAATAAAGAAAACAAAAATCGGAATATCAATAGATATTGGGCGGACAAATTATAAAATTAAATCATAAAATAAAAATTATTTTTTCAAGCCTATATGTAATATATAAAATCAAAGATCGAAATAAAACAAATATATATTTTAATAATTGTTATAAAATAGTATTAAATTTAAGTTTTGAATTACAAAAGAGTTGTAGAAAAAATATATTTCAATGTTTGAAATGCTTTAATCATGTATAATCTTTATCAATTTTTGGAATTTAAAAAAATCAGTTTTAATAATTCTTTTAAGGTAGGAGCACTTTTTATTTTAATTGGTTGCAAGAGCTTGTCACTTTTGAATCATTGCCTCTCCGTTATATTAATATATTTATAAATTGTTTTTCTCCAACATTTCTTAAAAAAAAAACATTGGTTTTTATTATATATCTCCGTAATTTTGTAAGCTGCAGCGGAAGTAGAAAAAAATGACTAGAAAAATCTACAATTTTGTACCTTACTAATTTTTATAACAAGAAAACTGTTAGATCTTATTTAAACTTAAAAATGAATTCACTTGAAGAAGCAATACTTTTGTTATCATTGTGGTAAAAATATTCTTTGTTTCTTTTTTCAGCATTAAAAACTGTCATATAAAGTCTTATATTTGACTTGTAATACGGCGATTTAAGTACCACCTAAAAAAAGTCATCTTTAATTAGTTCAAAAAATAATTTTGTTCAAGAAATATCAAAGTTTTCCAAGTGGGAATAACTATAACAGTATGACCTAGTGAAAAAAAAAACATTATACTTAATTATGTTTAAAATTTGAATCCCTATTGACTCCGGCGGTTATTTTAAGTTCGTGGGTGGGGCGGTGTAAGTTCAGTTTTGTTTTTGGAGTACCTACTACACACCAACTTTCAAAATTCACACAAAAAGGCGCACTCAAAAAAAGAGGTTAGTTTTAATTGGAGAATTTATATCACATAAAACTATTTTTTTTATTTATGTAATTTAAAAAATAAAAAAAATACCAAGGGAACGTACTTATAAATTATCCTGTATTTAAAAAATCCCCAAATTCACTTCACTTATAAAATAAAATTCCTGTAAATCACATCAAATCAGTATTTGAATCGAAGCCTTTCAACGAAAATTTGGCACGTATCAGATTCGCGTAATCCTCAATAACATCGGAAACGTAGCGAGCGTTATCACTAAGTATCGACCGTCGAGTCAGGCGATTGCATTTCTTGATGCATTTCTTGAATGCAACTGTCGTTGTGCACTTGGTCGCGCACTCGATGCCGTCTGAACGGTATAATCCTCTGGGGAAAGGGAAGATATATATCTAGGGAAGGAAATTATATAAGTTTTAACAACACTTTTGGTGATTCTTTTATTTAAATGGTGCAGAATGAGGAAGTGCAAAGTTTGGTCATTTCTCCACGAAGTTACTTAGTATTTCGTTTCAGTTTGGGTTGAATTACTGAAAGTTTTAGTTCACAGGGGAAGTGTTTGAAATATCAGATCACGTACGCATGATATAGACAGGGTGTATAAAAATGATTGCACCATTTGCTTGGTTGGTGCAACCATTTTAACCCAACACTACTTCTTGGATGTTTAAGATTGACCGCTGTTAATGCGATGTTAATTAGTAGGTATTCTTTTGACAAACTAGGTATTGGATAAAGGTTACAGATAATTCGAATAATCATACCGTCGATCATATCATATCATTCGATCATATCATAAAGTATAAGTTTTCACGTTTCGGGAAACAACTGATATCGGTCTACCGTCCTTTACCTCATTTCCCTTAGGGCAAAGGGTTTATTGTTTTCTAAATTTTATTTGTGGGATCATCTAGTCTATTTTTACACATTTTTGAGGAAACTACACCACATTAGAGATTTACTGTTGTACATTTATAGATTTTAACATTTCAAGATTTCGGTCTGACCTCGTTTTCAATGGAATTCTAATAAAATACAAATCTAAATAGGAACGTCTGTCTCTTTTACAATAATTAATTAATGAAATTCTACTGTGTTGAAATACACACTATAGCACATAAGAATTTAGACACAAATGTAGAATGCTATTGTAGACGGAAATGTAGTTGAAGATATACATTTAGAAATTGATATAGATATAGATATAGATATAGATATATATATATATATATATATATATATATAGATATAGATATAGATATAGATATAGATATAGATATAGGGCTTGGAACAAATATCAGGAAACCAAGAAGGCATTGAGGAATAGTATAAAGGCAGCTAAAAGGGAAAGCTGGAAAAGGCTATGCGAAGAAATTGACTCTGATATTTGGGGAGATGCATACAAAATAGCCATGAAAAAGTTAAACGGATTTCCCCCAAAGCCTCAACTCCCAATGGAAACCACTGAAGAAATTGCCAGGCAACTTTTTCCCATACATCAACCTGTAATATTTGACTGTGATACTAGAGATGAATTTACAGCCTTTACCAAGAACGAACTACAGACTGCAGCTGGAAAATTAAAAAATAAGAGAGCGCCCGGACCAGGCGCCATACCCCCTGAAATAATTAAAGCAACAGCCATTATAAACCACGAGCTCCTGCTAAACACATATAACAGCCTAGTAGAGAAACTTACGTTCCCTGAAATCTGGAAGCGTGCAAAGCTTTCACTGCTGAAGAAAGGTGGCGATAAGCCCATGAACGATCCATCATCGTACCGGCCAGTTTGCCTCTTGGACGTAGAAGGTAAGCTACTAGAACATCTATTGTTAGCAAGACTCAAAACAGAGCTCGAAAGAACGGGTGGACTACACGAAAGACAGTACGGCTTCAGGGAAAAAAGGCAAACAATTGATGCCATCGAAAGAATTATGGACATTGCTAAGCAACCAGCGAATTGCAAAACCAGGAAAACCCTATGTGGGGTCATCACGTTAGATGTCAAAAACGCCTTTAACAGTGCATCTTGGCAATTGATTCTGGAAGAAATGAGGGCGAGAGGCATCGCCGAAAATCTTATCGCACTAATGTGGTCTTATTTATCGGAAAGGACATTGATCCTGCAAGCGGGAACTGATACGAAAGCTATCAGGATTAGTAGCGGCGTCTCGCAGGGTTCAGTGCTGGGACCCACACTATGGAATATCCTTTACGACAGTCTATTTGCTGTAAATCTACCAGCAGGGGTGGAATTAATAGAGTTCGCAGATGACGTTGCCATGATTGTAAAGGCCAACGATGAAAGTGTCCTAATGAACAAGGCGAATACTGCCTTGATCTATGTTACAGAGTGGATGCAGTCCAGAAGACTTGAACTAGCACCTCAAAAAACAGAAGCAGTTATACTATCACCTCGTAGGAAGATCAAACCTATCCATTTTGAAATCCAAGGTGTTAGAATCGAGACGAGTAAGCAGTTGAAGTACCTGGGAGTGTGGCTTGACAAAGGTCTGAACTTTAGCGAACATGTCAATCGGACGATACTTAAAGTAGAAAGGACAATCACGGCTCTTGCAGGCATAATGCCGAATATAAGAGGACCTAGTTCCGCAAAACGCAGGATTCTTATGAGTGTTGTACAATCCCAACTAATGTACGCCGCACCCATCTGGAAATCGGTTACAACAAACACCAAATTAGTAGGAAAGCTAAGTCAAGTCCAGAAGAAAACGTGCTCGCGAATATGCAGTTCATACAGAACGGTGTCAGCAGCTGCCGCACAAGTAATTGCTGGGGTCCCCCCAATCGAACTTCTAATCGAAGAACGGTACGAAGCCTACCACAGTAGGGATAAAAAACTCGCTAGAAGTAACATGTTGAGTAAGTGGCAAATGAAATGGGAACAGGAGAAATTTGGGAGATGGACCTACGAGTTGATCCCCAACATTAATAGCTGGCTCAACCGCAAACACGGGGAAGTGGAGTACTTCCTGACTCAGGCATTGTCAGGACACGGATGTTTTCGAAAATACCTGTATGACAGGCAGATTGTGGACAGCCCCCACTGTTTATATTGCAATCTCGAAATAGATGATGTTGAACATACCCTATTTTTCTGCCAGAGGTGGGAAACAGTAAGAGAAGCTTTTCATGCAGAGACCGGCAGCCAGCTCACGTTACAAAATTTCCTGAGAAATCTCTTAGAGAGCGAAGAAAGCTGGAAATCAACACATAATGCAATCAGAAAAATAATTGAAACAAAAGAAAGAGATGAAAGATGAAAGGCAAAGCAATCTATATTCTGAAGTAATGCGAAAGCGGTTCCGGGATATAGTCGCTCCATGTGGAGGTGATTTTTTTTTAGTCAGTAGGAATCTGACACTACCCCCAACAACAGCGGGGGTGTCTTATGCAAGATTTTTTTTTCTATCACCTCAAAAAAAAAAGATATAGATATAGATATAGATATAGATATAGATATAGATATAGATATAGATATGGATATAGATATAGATATAGATATAGATATAGATATTGATATAGATATAGATATTGATATAGATATAGATGTAGATATAGATATATACAGAGACGTAGATCTAAATCAAATTCTTCCTTTAACGTTAATTGAAAGAGTTTCTCCTTTGCATCTGATAATATCAGTGAGCTAAATTCCAAAGTTTTTGCGAATTGATAGGGAATCTTCATATATTCGATGGTCAGTGTAATTTTACATGACAATCCTGACATGTTTCGTTAGATGCTCATTGGAACAACAGCTAAGGGAATGGGGGGATCAACTCTTGCAGATTATAAAAGAGTGATTTGGGAAAAAACAATGGCTGTCTAGTTAAAGGGACCACATAAGAGAGAAAACCTCAAGTTTTTATTCGAAAACGATATCATTACTCTCCTGAAGTATATGAGGTTCTGTGGGTGGGGTAAGGTGAAAAGAATATTATAAATGAGCATATGAGAAAAGTTACAGAAAATGTACAACACGACTATAGGCAAACTTACGCCTAACAACGGATGGTCGAAGTACAAAGCGGCGAAGAATAGTTGGGGTCGTAATAAGGTCAATTGCGTTCCATAAGGAATGTTAAAAATTTTATTGTCTATGGGAAAAAATCCGCAAAACAGCTTTTGGCAAATTATGAAGCATCTTGTACGAGAACTATCAGAGGACGACCCGTATTGGAGAATGGAATTTTACTTTTACACTAAATGGTGTCAAGGAGCAGAATTTTAGATATAGCACAAAAGAAAATTCTAAATCGATGAAATAAAGTTATCTATTTTTTAAATTAATTAACTTATCTACAATTTTGGTTCCATCTTTAAAGAATTTTTTTCATACTGCAAAATATCCCAAAAGTATTGATGACACTACCTTGTTATGCAGATGTTTGAAGATCTGAAATAACTGGTTAGGTAAACGAGGACCGATTAAGTGGCCACCAGGGTTACCAGATCAAACGCTACTGGGGTGAAAAAAACTAAGGAAATGACAAACAGAGTGTGTAGGAGAGTAATACTTCAAGTCTATATCGTTAGCAGTCCCAGTGGTAGAAAGGGGGAGAGCCCATCACAAAATGAGTAAGAAGAAAGAGAGGCAGGAGAAGCGCGAAGAGAGGGGAAGAATTATAGAGCAGTGCCAGTGTAATTGGGTGGCCCAAAGAGAGGGAGGGCGAATTGGACCAAGAACGGATATTAGGGTGACTCAGGTGCAGGCACTGGAAGCTAAATTGTGAGGTGACTCAGCTACCTAGTGGACAGGAATGCTATAGGGCATATTTACTCAGATTTCGAAAAAAGAGGACCGAAATTTGGGTATACCAAGGCGTAGCTTACCTTTTTGAGTGTGAGTGTAGGACAAAATGGAGAAGAATAAGTGAGTTTTAAATGGATCTTTGGAAAGGAAAAGAGAGAGAGGGTTTTTTTTTTTTTTTTTTTTTTGTTTATCCGAAGAGGGGGGAAATACATTGCGTACTTAACTAGCACGTGCTAGCCGTCGTGCGGGACTCCCGATGCAATGACTTCAAAGCAAGAGTAAATCGTTGCATTGAAACCAGTATACCGTATACCCGCTAAAACCCTAACCTCTTTCTCCTACAACCATGGTCCCCTGCGGCACTCTTTGTCAATACTACTTCGCAAGGGTGGTTCATTGCAGATGTTAACTGCTCTTACATTGAAAGCCTCTAAAGCCTACTCCTCGAAGGTATTGCGGAGCTCCTTAAGGATAGTCTCCGCGTAATCTGATACAAAGTTCCAGGCTTGGGGGCCCTTCAGCATGGCTTCTACTAATTGTTCTGGAACGATATTAGTCTCCAGAATCCTCTCCACTTCAGCACGTTGCTCCTGAAACCGGGGGCAGGAGAAGAACACGTGTTCCGCGTCCTCTACCACGTCCACGAGAGAGAGGGTAGGAAACTGGCAGACGTGTGGGTCATAGTATACAGGCTGAGGGGATGACGTGGATGCTTGAGTTGGGGAAGTTTTAATGAATATGTGAGTATCTCACATACAGAATAACATGACTGAAGTCAAACATGGGGAAAACGTAATTATCGGAGTCTTAACTTTGATTGTCTAGAGTCCTTTCTGAACTAAATACGTTAAAGACTAAGCAGGTATTACAAAACCTTTTCTTAACATATCTAACCTCTACGAGTTCCTTGGAGAACAGATTTTTTCAATTCTTAGTTTTCATTTCCAAAAGCGGTATTTTCACATAACATTAAACAAATTATTTTAGATTGTTTCACAATCGAACAATATTTGCCAACAAATGCCACTGTAATAAAAATTGTTTAATTGAAAAGCCAGACGCAATACGAACAGTACAAAATACTTTTATCAAAATCAGCCATTCGAAGAAATAAATCTCAACAGGTAAATATATAGAACACACACACGAAAAACAGAACTTTTTAAATAATCTTATTAATAAACTTGTTTTTGATCCGCTTTCCAACATCTCGTCACGTCTACACCTTATTAATCTTCTTCATCGCTTTAGCATAATATTGTTTTTAGCTCCCGTTTTCGCCCTTGAGCTACGAAACGAGCGTCGAACAACTACCAACCCGGCTCATCGATGGTTCAAATACTGTTATTAACACGTTGTAAATGAAATAAATTGAACTTGATAGGAGAAACGTAACAAGAAATATCGGTGGTATTAGAGGAGATATTTTTATGTTGAAATGATCAACTGTCATGATCAGTCCAACATAAGTTTTCGTTGCATTTGTAATTTAAAATTTATTGACATTGTGTTTTCGGGGATTTGTTTCAAAATATTGTACCGGGCGTTTAAAATGCATGAGTGACTAAGCCTGTGAAACTGCAACGCTTTTAAATCTTGACGAATTCTGATTATTTATTATAAAATTTGATTAAACGTAACACACTTATTTAAAAAAACTGAATAGGAATTGGTATGAGTTAAAGGTTAATAGATAATCTGGTAGATTGATCATTTTATTATGAAAACGAGCACACAGAGGCTCTAATGGGGTTGCCTATTCGTGTCCTCGTTGTAACTATGCAATTCCTAAGTTAAACCAGTCTTTGCAGTAATTCCGCTCTAGGGGAGATTGCTATTAAAAAATATTTTATTTTATTTCGACCGTTTATACTGGTTCCTGTTTCGGGGGATCGCGAAGTGGTCCCATATTTTTTCCTTAACATAGCTTGCAACGTTTCTTAGAAAATAGGGGAATACTTTTTTACTAATTTTCTTAACAGCATGATTTGGTGGAGTCGCTGGTATTAAAAATATGGGAAAATTTTCTGTTCGGAACATGGGGTATAATAAATTAAAAAGAAATTGGCTTAGTTCCAGGGGATCCCGAACTGGTCCAATATTTTTTCAATAACATAGCATTTTTTCTAATTGTCTTCTAAACGTTGTTTGTGGCATATTCTTGATTACTTTAATGTTTTTTTTGGGCAATAACACCACAATCAAATTTTCAGTTTGCAATTTACATCAATAAATATAAAGCCATTGACAACGAAGTCAGAATAGACTTTGAAACTTTTGGTTTTCCTTCAATATAGGTCGTTTTATTTCGATTGTGGTGTTATTGCCCAAAAAAACATAAATGTAACATAGCCTTGTACCGTTTTTTAAAAAATATGTATTTTGCCTAAAGTAAAATACCTTTATTTTTCATAATATATAAAAATTCTTATCAAACAGGGGTAATAAGAATTATAAAATGCATCTAATTGTGCCACATCACTAAAAATTGTATAATAGATCTTCAGTCACCTTTCCAAATTGTGTACTAGGTTTGCTTAAGAATATAAATTATGTTTAAGGTAAGCACCTTTTTTTAATAATAACTCAAACTTTACTGGAATTGAAAACTACTTCCTATTATGCTATCTATATAAATTAAAACATGGCAATTTATTATAAGATTTCACCGAGAGGAGACTATTAAATGAATATCAGTATAGTTAACAGACGTAAAGAATGATGATACTCAGATCGTCTAAAATATAGTAGATCCACCTAAGTTAGAATCGTATATAAAATTTAATACATATATACATATTTAGAAAACAAGTTATTCTATTCAACAGTAAACGAGGGTGGTCAAGTTAATAAATGATGCTTAAAAGTAAAATACCTTATTTTAAATTAAATTAAATTGTAAAATAATAAATTATTTCATAACAAAAACCGAGTTAAAAAAATATCTGAAAAGCATAAAATAATTTTTTGCTACAATTAAATACTTTTTCTGAAGTCGGTGCCAATTTGACCAGCTAAGTTGTGCTTATAAATGCACTTCCCAAAATGTTTTCACTTTTGCTTGGCAACGACTTCATAAAAAGTATTTAATTGTTGTAGCATGCTTTTTAATTCACTTTAAGTTTAACATTTTGAATTTCCGTCTATTCAGGAGATATTGCCTAATGGCAGCTGGCAAATCCTCTGTAGGTGACATTTAGCTTATGATAAAGAGAATTATTTATATACCTCACAAAAGGCATTAGATGCGAAATAACACAAATTGGATAATGAATCAAGTTGATGAGAAGTTCAATAATTAGATATTTTCGTAAAATTAACGCCAATCACTATGTTGTAATCTTAACGATGTGAGAATCATTTATAATCTAATATGGTCACAATATATTTAGTGTTCGTGCCTTGCATAATGAGCCATTTAGACAACACTACGAAGCCAAACATGGACAAAAGCTATTATTTGATACATTAGTGTTAATAAAATGGCGCTAGAAGAATAATATTTGGAGTTTGTTAATAACGAGAACACGTCAAATTGGGTCGCACTTAATGTGTGGTTTTTATAGAAGTTTTGAAGAGATAGATGGTGTGTATTTAGGTGTGCCGTCCGCATAAATATTTTGTTATTAACTACCTTTGAATATGTGTTGTTGGTATGGGCATTCTAGTTATTAATAATATGAATATTCTTTATTCAAAAATTATTTTACTTATAGATTTAATATCTTGTATCATAATAACTCACAAATAAGGAATAACATATTTGAAAAGATTTTTTTAAGAAAAAAAAGAGAGAGAACAGATAAGAAAGAGAGAAGAGAGAAAGGAAAAAGAGAAGACAGAGAAGAGAGAAGAAACAGAATAGGGAAGAGAGAGAGAGAGAGAGAGAGGAAAGAAGAAGAGGGACGAGAAAAAAATAGAGATGATAGAGAAGAAAGAGGAGAGAGTAAAGTCTGAAGACAGAGAAGAGAGGTAATGGATAGAAGACAGAAAAAAGAGATAATAGATTGAAAAAAGAGAGAAGAGAAAGAAGAGAGAGAAGAAAAGGAAGAGAGAGAGAGAAAGAAGAGAGACTAGAGAGAGAAGAGAGTGAAGAGAGAGTAGAGAGAGAAAAGAGTGAAGAGAGAGAGAGAAGAGAGTGAAGAGAGAGTAGAGAAAGAAGAGGGTGAAGAGAGAGAAGAGAGAGTAGAGAGAGAAGACAGAGAAGAGAGTGAAGACAGAGTAGAGAGAGAAGAGAGTGAAGAGAGAGTAGATAGATAAGAGAGTGAAGAGAGAGTAGAGAGAGATGAGAGTGAAGAGAGAGTAGAGAGAGAAGAGAGAGTAGAGAGAGTAGAGAGAGAAGAGAGTGAAGAGAGATTAGAGAGAGAAGATAGTGAAGAGAGAAGAGGGTAAAGAGAGAGTAGAGAGAGAAGATAGTGAAGAGAGAGTAGATAGAGAAGAGAGTGAAGAGAGAGTAGAGAGAGAAGAGAGTAAAAAAAAGAGTAGAGAGAGAAGAGAGTGAAGAGAGAGCAGAGAGAGAAGAGAGTGAAGATAGAGTAGAGAGAGAAGAGAGTGACGAGAGCGTAGAGAGAGAAGAGAGTAAAGACAGATTAGAGAAAGAGGAGAGTGAAGAGAGAGTAGAGAGAGTAGAGAGTGAAGAGGGTAGAGAAAGAGGAGAGTAAAGAGAGAGAAGAGAGTGAAGAGACAGAGAGAAATTTGACCCAAAAAAACTAAAATTCGAAGATACTTCGTAAAATGCTCCAAAATGGTTGAATATTTGTAAAAATGTCTCTACACCACAAACACATGCTCTAATTCTCACAGACATTTCTCACTCCCTTCCTCCCCAAAAGCCGCCCCAAAGAGCAAAATAAGTTGCATTAGATTTATTGCGTCTATTATAAACTTGTATTTCAAAAATTTTATATCTTATATGTGCGTACTGATTTAAAATGTCCATAAATTGTCCCTAGATATGAGTAAAATCCATCTCAAAATCCTCGATAAACTGTTTTGTGCCATCGGCTACTGTTTGTAAGGTGGATTTTTTATGGTACGATAATCGAGTCCTTTCTTTTTAGTTACAGTTCAGTGGCGTCGTTAAATGAAACTTTGTAGCAATATCTGTATATAGCAATAAGTATGCAACACCATTTCTTCGAAATTGCTTATACGTATCAGTTACAAAAGTGAAACAATGAAGAAAGATAAGAAGTGCTGGTTTATTTAGTACATAAAAATATTTTGATTATACCATGTTAACTCCTTGAAACAGTAACATTTGGCTAATGAGGCGTTTTAATTGCCAGCGTTCAGTTTTCTTTATTGCTAAAAGTGAGGCCATAAAACGACCGGCCTATAGAGTTTCCGTTCGTTTTACTTTTCGCAGCACATCATGAGAACGAAAAGGTTAAAGACGTCGAGCTGCCCGTGCCGAACATAACGGTGCATCAAGAGTGCATTCTTGTGATTTTTATTAATTATATTAGTTCGTAATAACTGCTTTTAACGTGGTTACGGGCCGACACTTATCGATAATTATGGTTTTTGCGAAATATTTCGGTTAAATATTACCAAATATGATTTCACTTATTCATACATGTTCGGTGGTACCTGAGGAGTTCACTTTCTCGAGAATATCCGTGTAGTTGAATCAATTCGTTTTCGAAAAATGTGCCTCGAACTCGATATTATATACGGTATGATTTTGAATGTCAATAAAATGTGATAATACGTATTATTATCAAAGCTTTAAATTAGTTATTTACTGTAAGTTACAAAAATTGTTTGGAAATTGTCAGTGCTTGAATTGTATGTTTTCATGCCTTGTGTATAATGAGTGTCTCTATTTAATTCTAAGTCAACTTGCCTCCACTTCACCTTAATCATTTGTTTGTTACGACTTCACGTCGAAACCGCTGAATCGATTGTGATGAATTTTGGTATAGAGATAGATGGACTCCGGCAGATGGTTTTCTGGGGAAAAAAAAGGAGGTGGGGTGAGGTACTTTTTTATAAACTTTTTATTGCCTTTAAAGTCACTTAACATCTCATGCCTGAACTAATCGCAAGCGTGATTCGTCTTTTAGGTCATCTAAGTTGAGGGGTTTAGTTTTTTGTATACAGTACTTTTGACATATCCCCACAAAAAATAGTCCAATGATGTCAAATTAGAAGATCGTGCAGGACATTCTATCGATCCGCTACTCCCAATCCGTCGATTGGAAAAATTTGGTTCAGGTATTGCCAGACTTTGATTTCGTAATGGGGCGGTGCTCCATCTTGCTGACACTATATTGTATTGGCAGGAACTTGTGAGTTTACTGGCTCAAGACATAAGTTTGTCAAAGTTGGCAGGACATTATTTTGGAGGAGTTCCAAATATTTATCTTTATTTGCGTTGCCATCAATAAAAAAAGGAACTTACGATATGATTTCCAACAATTCTTGTACAAACATTAACTTTTTCAGGATATTGCGTATGTTTCTCTGTCATTCAGTGAGGATTCTCATTAGACTAATAATTTTTACGATTAACATGACGGTGAAAATGCATCCGAAAACAAAACATCTTCTAATTGGATCACATTGTTATGTAACCTTACCATTATCTGTTCACAGAAATACGTTCTCCTATCGAAATCGTCTTCCATGAGCTCCTGAGTCGGCATCAATTTAGAGTGATGCATTTTATTTTCCTTTAGTACTCATAAAATTGAAGTGTGGCTAACGTTGAACAGTGGGGCTGCTTTTAGACCAGAAAATGATATTCAAAACAACTTACAAAACAAAGTACTACCATCATGGACTAAGAAATATTTTTCGATTAAAATATATTTAATTATTATTTACAAGAATGTTAATTTTATGATAGACACCTACCATGAAGAACATAACTAAGAGTAAGCATACAGTGTGAAACAGCGAAATGGAATAAATTCGATCATGAATAAAGGAGGTCGCTTTGTGAAAAATGCTTGGACACGTCGATTTGTGGTCAATACCAACTTTCTTATTTTAAATGCAAGCCCCTGTATATTATTTGTTTTTTGGATTCTCAATAAAATTTTAGACATAATTCATGTACAATGTCCTACACCTATCTTCAACTGTTGCGGAAATATTAAGTGTTTTCAGATTTATTACAAAAATTAAAATTAAAAAAAGAAAATTATTTTAGTTCACATATTAGCTACATTACACTAAAAACCTAGAAAATGTTCAAAATGCTCGCCGCGAAAGTTTGGAAACATGCTAATCTGGTATAGAAATGTCTTTTAACGTTACTCAACATCTCAGGCGTGATTGATCTAATCGCCAGCGTGATTCGTCTTTTAAGTCAACTAAGTTGAGGGGTTTAGTTTTGTATACAGTACTTTTGACATATCTTCACAAAAAAAAGTCCAATGGCGTTAAATTAGGAGATTGTGCAGGTCATTCTATTGATCTGCTACTCCCAATCCGTTGATTGGAAAAATTTGGTTCAGGTACTGCCAGACATTGATTTCGTAATGGGGCGGTGCTCCATCTTGTTAACACTATATTGTATTGGCAAGAACTTGTGAGTTTACAGGTTCAAGAAATAAGTTTGTCAAAGTTGGCAAGACATTATTTTGGAGCAGTTCCAAATATTTATCTTTATTTAAATTGCCATCAATGAAAAAGGGACCTACGATGTGATTTCCAACAATTCCAGTTCAAACATTAACTGTTTCAGGATATTGCGTATGTTTCTGTGTTATCCAGTGAGGATTCTCATTAGATTAATAGCGGCAATTTTTACGATTAACATGACCGTGAAAATGCAAATCCGAAAACAAAACATCTTCTAATTGGATCACATTGTTACCTAAATTACCATTATTTGTTCACAGAAATAAGATTTCCTATCGAAATAGTCTTCCATGAGCTCCTGAGTCGGCATTATTTTATAGGGATGCATTTTACTTTCCTGTACTCCTCGAAAAATTGATGTGTGGCTAACATTAAACAATGGGGCTGCTTTTCAACCAAACTTAAGTGGGTTTTCTTGAAACTCAAGCATAATATCCAACTTCGTATTATCACTTAGAGCATTGGCACTTACTTTTTTTTCTGCCTTACATGACCAAGCTCGCTGAACTGCTTTTCTATTTGGCTAATTGTTTTTTGGGAAACAGACGGCAAATTTGGAAAATTTTCGTGAAATAAGCCAGAAACTTCCATTTTTGTTATCTCCACAACCAATCATTTGTAAAATGGTTATTTTGTGCATTTCTGTTAAATGAACCATTTTTCTGATAATATTACGTACAGTTGACGAAATTCAAAAGCTGACACTGATCACCACTGTCATGAAGGCAGACAATAAGATGCTAAGGCTATGAGTTTTGACGAAAATAAACAAAACTTTTTTTTTCAATTTAGTAAAAAGGAACACAGGAATTAGTTTTTGCTTACTATCTCAATATCAAGAGCTAAATGGGAATTACGTAGCAAATTTGTGAAATAAAATAATTTTCTTTTTTTAATATTAATTTTTGTAACAAATCTGAAAATCGTTGAAGATAGGTGTAGGACTTTGTGCATGAATTATGTCTAGAATTTTTTGGAGAATCCAAAAAAATAATATACAGGGGCTTGCATTTAAAATAAGAAAGTTGGTATTGGCCACTGTCATGTGACACACCTTATATAATATTTTTTTGTTGAAAACATTCGCCTTTAAAAATACAAATCGACGTGACCAACCGTTTTCCCTACAACCCCCATTTATTCGTTATCAAATGTATTCCATTTGGTTGTTCCACACTGTATAACTTGGTTTCATTTCATATTTTTAAAGACGTTAATAATCGCTCCTCAGAGTTGTATCGTTGCATTCCCAATTGCTTCAGACTTCATACTGAAGTTGCCTAAAACAAAATATTTAACTTCTAAATAAAGTCATTAGGGTACTATAAGTATATAAGTTCAGTTCTATTTCTAAATTGTCTGCGGTATAGTAACAAAACATTGGATATGCATTCTGCAAAAATTTTCTTTAATTCTTGATCACTTATATAACAGTTGCAACAAATCCTTGCTTAATAATGCTGGAGCGTTTTCGTATGCCTATCGGACCAACCTCAAAGGAATGATTGTTATGCAAAGCTGGAAGGTAATTATCTTGAATTTGCGACCCAGAAAGAGAAATATATCAAGAATATTCACTGTAAGTAAGAAAACCAGTCTTGCATTCAATTAGTCGATGTTATAAATCATCGCTTTACGTCGCATCTGAAAACGCCAATGGAACTTGATATCAAAAAGCCTCCAAAAGAGAGTATTATTGAATAACAGTATGAAACTACCAGGAAGAATATCAACGGTAGATTTGTAATTAGATTAGTTATGCCGAAGTATATAGTCCTGCTGTCATCTATTGAATGTTGCATAAATCAAATGACAGGGTTTTTGAAAATTGACATTTTCCGTTACAATTGAAAATTATACCGTTATTGATCGCATTTTATTCCTGATGGGGCATATTAATCCATTTAAGGTTTTTTCGGTTTTGTTTGGTAACAGGACAGCTTGTATGTTGGTTAAGACACCACCCTGTGCAATTGTTACAACAGACAACAATTTATTCAATCCTTCGTCGTTTCTGATGGCGAGTTGTAAATGTCTTTTTATCACGTGCAGCATTACCGGCCAACTCCAAAGCTTTAGCCGCCAAATATTCCATAATAGCTGCTAAATATAGTGGTGCACGGGCGCTGACGCGTTCGGCATAATTTCCTTTTCTCAATAAATGATGAATACAGCCTACCGCAAACTGTAAACCGACACGGCTAGTTCGTGATTTTGCCTTTCCTTTAAGTTTTACACCTTTTCCACGGCCAGACATATTGTTTGGTTAAGAATTAAACACCAACACTGCGATAGTGAAGACAACTAACTCACTGCTTCGAGTGTGCGATTCGATATGAGCCCAATGTGGAGCAGCCAACTGGAATTAATTCGATAACGAATAAAGGGGGACTTATAGGCACAAACGCTTGGACACAACAAAAAAAAATATATAGGGTGTGTCATGCTAAGAAAACCCATATAATTCTGGTCGAAAAAGCAGCCTTACTGTTCAACCTTAGCTACACATAAATTTTTCGAGTATTAAGGGAAAGTAAAATGCATCCCTATAAAATGATGCTGACTCAGGAGGTCATGGAAGATGATTTCGATAGAAGAACATATTTCTGTGAACAAATGATGGTAAGGTTAAATAACATGTGATCCAATTAGAAGATGTTTTGTTTTCTGATGAGAGCACATTTACACTTCACGGTCATGTTAATCTTCAAAATTGCCACTCTTGGTCTAATGCGAATCCTCACTGGATGACAGAGTAACATACGCAATTACAAGAAAAAGTTAATGCTTGGACAGGAATTGCTGGAAATTATATCGTAGGTCCGTTCTTCACTGATAGCAACTTTAATGGAGATAAATATTTAGAACTGCTCCATAATAATGTCGTGCCACGTAAATACACTTATATCCTGATCCAGTAAACCCACAAGTTCCAATACAATACGGTTTCAGCAAAATGGTGCAGCGCCAAATTACGAAATCAATGTCCGGCAGTACCTGAACCACATTTTTCCAAATCGATGGATTGGAAGGCGCGGATCGATAGAATTGCCAGCACGATCTCCTTATTTGACGCCATTGGACTACTGTTGGTGGGGGTATGTCAAAAGTAGTGTATACAAAAGCAAACCCCTCAACGTAGATGACCTAAAAAGATGAATCACGCTTGCGATTAGATCAGTCTCGCCTGAGATGTTGAGTAACGGTTGAAGACATTTCTATACCAGATTAGTATGTTGCCAAGACGTTCGGGGGGAGCATTTTGAACATTTCCTACATTGACATTAATAATTTTTTGTTTTTTTTTATATTATTAGGAAATAATCAGTATTACTTATTAGGTTTTTAGTGTAAGGTAGCGAATTTGTGAAATAAAATAATTTTCATTTTTTAATGTTAGTTTTTTTAATGAATCTGAAAACATTTAATATATCCGAAACAGTTGAAGCTAGGTGTAGGACATTGTTCATGAATTATGTTTATAATTTTCTGGAAAATCCAAAAATAAATAATATACAGGAGCTTGCATTAAAATAGGAAGGTTGGTATTGGTCACTGTCACATGACATACCCTATATTTTTTTGTTGAAAAAATGGGCGTTTAAAAATTCAAATCGACGTGTCCAGGCAATTTTCCCAACACTACTTTCTTTGTCTGTTACTTAATCTATTCCATTTGGCTGTGTCCCACACTGTTTATTGAAAATGTTTACAATAAAAGTGATAGGAGTGTTTATCAACAACACAATGGTTCGTCAAAATTCTTCTTCCTCTATCTGTTGACAGTTTCTTGGGTCATAATGAATTAATAAACTGTTTATTTAACAATCCAGACATATGAAGGCCAGGGAATGATCTTGCTCTCAATGGAACTGTAATAAAATGTGCATTTGAATTTAACTGATTAACAGTATAACAATGACCTAACTAAAGAAAATACAGTGTTACGATAAAGTTCTGCATAAAATTCGTCAGTCAAACAATTTTGTTTTTGGAAAAACGCCAAAAACATGTAAAGCGATTAATTTTTTACTTCTGATGACATGTCAAGAAAAGTATACTTTTCAACGTGATGACGCCATAATTTTTCTTTTCAAATAAAAAGCAATAAATTTGAAAACTGAGTTCCGGTTAAGATGGCGGGGCAGCCACATGTATATAAAGTTAGTCGCTAATAAAATTAATTAAAAATTTAATTAAAATATATATATATATATATATATATATATATATATATATATATATATATATATATACGAATTGTTTGAGTAACGGCTGAATTGGCTAACACAATGTAAGAAATATAAAGAAGTGAAATACACTTTTACTTTGCGAAAGCTTTCGAAATACTTTAATTTCTTCGTCAGTCTTTTGACTACAAACAAAATTTATAATTATAATATCAGAGATAATTTCTTTAATACTTACAGTAAATTGTGATTGTAATTTGAAAAAGAGCACAAACAATTAAGTTACATAGTAACAATACATTTTTCTACTCACCATAGTAATGTTATTTTTGATTATAACTTCATTTTCAGTTTTGCTATCAATGTCACTCAAAAAAATGTTGTTAAATCTAATTTATTAATTTCATAATTCCTATGTTTGTGCTCATTTTCAAATTACAATCACAATTTACTGTAAGTATTTAAGAAATTATCTCTCATATTATAATTATAAATTTTGTTTGTAGTCAAAACACTGACGAGGAAATTAAAGTATTTCGAAAGCTTTCGCAAAGTAAAGGTGTATTTCACTTCTTTATAAAATGGCTCATAAAAGGCTGCTTCCCGAAACCTTTCTTACATTGTATATATAAATATATAAACTAGAAAGGAAGTCATGGCTGTATAGAAGTACAAAATTCTAAAATTGAGTTCCGGTTAAGATATATATAAAGTTAGTCGCTAATAAAATTAGTTAAAAATTTAATTAATATATATATATATATATATATATATATATATATATATATATAAACCAGAGAGGAAGTTACGGCTGTATAGAAGTACAAAATTCTAGAATCAGGAGATTGTGCCTCCCACTCCACCGATTTGGAAAAATTTGGTTCATATACTGCCAGAAATTGGTTTCATAATGGAGCGGTGCTCCATCTTGCTGAAACTATATTGTAATGGCAGGATCTTGTGAGTTTACTGGATTAGGATCAAAGTTGGCACGACATTATTTTGGAGCAGTTTCTAATATTTATCTTCATTCAAGTTGGCGTCAATGTAGAAGGACCTACGATATGATTTGTATTGCGTATGTTTCTCTATCATCCAGTGAGGATTCTCATTAAACCAATATCGTCAATTTTGACATGACCATGAAGTGTGAATGTGCTCTCATTAGAAAAAAAAAACATTTTCTAATTGAATCTAACCTTAACATCATTGTTCATAGAAATATGTTCTTCTATTGAAATCGTCTTCCATGAACTCCCGAGTCGGCATCATTTACTTTCCTATAATATTCGAAAAGTTGATGTGTGGCTAACGTTAAACAGTTTTCGACCAGAATTAAGTGAATTTTCTTGAAACTCAAGCATAATATCCAATTTCGTATTATCACTTGCATCATTGGCAACCACTTTATTTATCTGTCTAACATGACAAACCTACTCTTCTATTCTGCTAATTGTTCCTTGGGATACATGCGGCAAATTTGTAAAATTTTCGTGAAATAAGCGTGAAACTTCCATTTGTGTCCGTGTGTTTTTTTCATAACCAATCATTTGTAGAATGGTTATTTTGTGCATTTCTCTTAATTGAACCATTTTTCTGATATTATTACGTACTGTTAACGAAATTCAAACGACTATAGTACTGACAGTTTAAAAGTGAGTTAGTGATACAGATATGGATAACAAATCATCATCAAAGTGACGTGGCAAAGTATTTCATGTTCTCAACTAAAATTTTAATAAAATTTACGGAAATGCAATTTATATGCAAAACTCTAGATATTTTTTTTCACTCTAACAATTAGTACCCAATAAGTTAAAGTATTTTTAAAGCAAAGTATCCGTATTCACAGCAACATCTGGTGACTTGGTATACCGTCATTCTCCATAATGTTTTCCTCAGGTCATCAAACTGGAAAATGAATAGTTTTTAAGCAACAGATAGAGGTGTTACCTGTTATATATATATATATATATATATATATATATATATATATATATATATATATATATATATATATATGTATATATATATATATAAATTTCAGATGTAAGAATAACAATGTTCATATATATAAAAGGCCATCGATTCAATTCAATTCGAAGGATTCAAAACGGTTAATTTCCGAAGTGCGTGTCGCAGACTGTGAAATTATGCGCCCAGCATGAGTTTAATTAAGGGTTACATTCAGAGTTCTTATTTATTTATTTGTCGGCACATTCATTATAACTGATGGTGACCGTTAGCTTTCAGAATTACTTGTTTTGTATATGATCAAAAAAATTTAGTAAAATTCGGTTTATCATTTAGAGCCAACTTAGTGTCTAACAGAACATTTATAAACACTTTATAATTTAATAGTTAGGTAATAAAATAATAAGAGCGTTATCCTTGCGCAGATAAAAAACTGAAATCATCCAATTTCAAATAAAAGAAAGCAGCTGTAATTAGGAGTTGGAATAAAATCCATGTGTTTCCACTCTTCACTTTGTGCTTTGGTTTCAGGAACATTATGGAGAAGCCATGATTCTTCCATTGTAACAAACCTGACAAAAAACGACAATGACAAAAATGTTATCTTCTATATTTACCTTCATCGGTGGACCCCAGGCAATTTCAGTTATCAAACTTATTATTTAATGCTAAAGACAAAGAAAATATATACAACCGGACCCGAGTTTATAAGCTCATATGTTCGGAATGTTATAGCATCTATGTTGGAACGAGTACAAGAAATCAGATACTAGCAACATTACCGATCTTATAGATTACAAAAATTATATCTTTTCTAATCAGTTAATGCAAACAGGACACACTTTCCCTTCACTTGAAAACACGGTAATTTTTAATTACAGGAGAATTTATTACCAAACATCTTTCTTAGAATAAATAAAAATTTTTGAATCTGACGAAAATTCCCCGTTTCATTACTTAACGACCAGATTATCCGTAAAAACCTTCCTTTTAAAATTATATTATTAACAAAAATTATAACCTATGTACACAGGACCCAGCAAAGTACCGACCAATCACTTGCCTCCCAACGTTATACAAACTTATAACGTTGTGCATTAATCATCGCATTTTCAGACATTGTGAACTGAACAACATAATTACCGAACAACAAAAGGGATGCGCGAAAAATTCGATGGGGTGCAAAGAACAACTGATAATTGATTCCGTTGTCTGCAATCAAGCCCACGCCAAATGACGAAATCTCTACATTGCATATGTGGACTACCACGTGATCAGCTCATTCATGTGTTGAAACTCTATAAAGCAAATAATCGTATTGTTGACTTATTAGAATATGTCATGACTATTTGGCAAACCAAAATCTTTCTGAATAAAGCCAACTGTTCGATACAAATCGACTCTATCCCAATCAGAAGGGGTATATTCCAGGGAGACTCTTTTAGCCCGTTGTGGTTCTGCGTTGCCATGAACCCACTCTCACACAAACTGAACTCGACAAACATTGGGTTCAGTCTCAAACACAACAACGTACAAGCATTGAAGATAAACCATTTGTTATACATGGACGACTTAAAATAGTAGAAGGGTTCTCTAGTAACATCCATATGCAATTTGGCCTAAACAAATGCCGAATTATTAATATAGTTAAAGGCAAAATACAGCAGGAGCCCTACGTAATGGAAGATGGCACCTCAATTGAATCCATGGAGGAAGGCCATATTTACAAATACGTTGGAATAAAACAGGCCCAACGAATTGATCACACCACCATGAAAAAGGACCTAACAACAGAGTTTCATAGAAGGGTAAGACGACTGCTGAAGACCAAATTTAACAGTAAAAATTTGTTTCAGGCTATTGACACCTACGCGTGTTCAGTGCTTAGTTACTCTTTCGGTATAGTTAACTGATGCAAGACCGACCGACATGGAATAATTACAACGGAAAGTTCGAGTACTACTAACAAAAGCTCAAAATCACCATCTAAAGAGCTGTGTCGAACGTACAACAATTGCCCCGGTGTGAAGGAGGGAGAGGATTGGCAGATATACGCAAGTTACGTGATCAACAAATTTCTAATTTGCGTAATCATTTCCAGAAACTCGCAGAATTTTCTGATCTACACAGAGTCCTTTGTCAGGTTGATGACTCAACACCACTGCGACTGACAAAACAACAAGTTCAAGTATACCACCAGACAACTGATCAGAAGCTGCTCAAATTTTAAGAGAAGCCCCTTCATGAAAGACATATAAATGACGTCGTCCAAGATTATGTCGATAGTTCAACGTTGAACTATTGGTTAATCTCTGGTCATATGTTTCCTGAAACGGAAGATTTTATATTGGCAATACAAGATCAAGTAATTCCAACTAAGAGCTATCTAAAGTACATCCTCAAAGACCCTTCTATCAACAACGAAAGATGCAGATATGGTTGCAAACCATCTGAATCTATCCAGCATATTACAGGAGAATGCCAAGCGCTCGTTGCAACTGAATACAAAGAACGACACGATGCTGAGACAAAAATACTGCACCATGAACTAGCGCTGAAACGTGAGTTATCACAGTCGGTAAGAACACCCTACTATATATATAAAGCAAAATCTATTATAGAAAATAACAACTACAAGTTGTACTGGGACCGCACGATACTGACCGATCGGACTGTTGCTCACAATAGACCAGATATAGTTTTAGTAGATAAAATTTCAAGGAAAACAACCTTAATTGACATAGCAATCCCTAACAACAATAACATAAATATTAAGCAGGCTGAAGAAATAGCCAAATACAAAGATTTTGAATTTCAATTAAAGACACTGTGGGACATAAACAACACACGAACTGTACTAATTGTTATGTCAACAACAGGAGTAGTCCCAAAACTTCTACTAAATAATTTAAAATACCTTGGTCTGGACGAACATTTTTACCAACTAATACAAAAAGCCGTTCCGTTAGGAACAGCCCGGATGGTCAGAAAATTCATGGGAAGCTGCCACGACTCCAACCACGGGTCTGATAACCTGGCAAGGGCTCCCACAATGCTAAACCCGTTTAATATCCAGGATATCTGGGATTAGTGAATTTTCCCCTAAAAGCAAGTTATGCGTGCATTGAGGGAGTGTGCTGCTATACATTGTATGGTCAAGTCGGGCAAAAATTATTATTACAATATTTATTAATACTGAACGCAAACGATTTTCGAAATTTTACAAATCAAAAAACACCTGTCAAATTAAATACCTTGCTAATACAAACCAAATATGTTTAAACTCTTTTCTATAAAACTGGTTTATCTTAGGGACTCGAAAAACATGTTTGGCCAACTTTGGACAACTCGTATTTGTTAACGCACTTGTTTTAACTTTTAAAACATGTAGAGATCCATATTTCAACTCTGTCTACGGTTAATAATTGGTTGCATGTGATAACAAATTAACTTCATGAAAATTCGCGATGAAGAATTTTTGTAGATTGGAAACCAGGATGCGCAGTTTTTCAGAACGTTTCGTCGTAATAAAGATATCCATCCCAATTAAAAAACCTCTTCGCAATTTTCCGGTAAAACCTCTCATTCATTTTACACAATATAAATCAAAACGTACGTTGAAAAAAATAAGTTCTTACGTATATTTTTTGGTCCAATTAAATGTGATTTACAATTCCGGGCAGTCAATGTCAGGAGCTACCACATAAATCTTCTCGGGCAATTATACGAAAAAAATCTTAAAAACACTTTTAATCGTACCGCCCTGCTGTTTGTTATCCTTTATTATCACAATTCATCTCGAATAATTGGAGAATAAGCGTTCTTTGTGAACATTAGTAGGGCACGGTAATGCTACAGATTGTTTACTTGACCAAGATGTACAAAGAGAAATTCAATTTTCTTGGTTTCTCTGCTTGTGAAGAGAACATTTCTGTTCCAATTATGATGCAGCAGAATATGTTTGAAATTAAAAAAAAACATATTATTTTCTCGACAGTCATTTTAGTTTTACAAAAGGAGAGATTATAATAAGAAGTTTCGTTTCTTCGACAACCGAACAGAATGTCCAAAAGAAACTTTGTATTAAAAAAATCGGGATAAAAGTTCAATTAGAGACAGCCATCAAACTTTAGAGAGAATTTTTATTATTCATCTGTTTCTCGACAGAAACATGCTTGGATGTCCACGACAAATTCTTTTAAAAGAATTTTCATCTTCTCAGTTCTTTAATTTTTCCTTCTTCTTCTGCATTCCTGTTTGTCAAAGAGGATTTGCCGACAGCTTTACAATTATCAGTCGGTTTTTCAATTACCGCACAACTGCGCACAGTGCTCCCCACTAGGTGTTCCAAGTTCCAGTTGCAGCACTGGCTCGCACAAATGGGTACAAGAAATACCTGTGCCTGCTTATGTTTTATGTAAGTTCATCAAGTTAACATAAAACTTCAACATAAAACATGAAGTATGCTCCAATTAGCACTTTGTGGGCTGCTAATTGGAAAACAACCTTTCCTTCAGTTCTTCCACAGGTTTTAAGCTCTTCTTTGGATTAATTTCTCTATACTCTCTTCGAGGTGTCATTTTTTGTACGCAAGACAATATACAGGGTGAGTTTTTTTATGATCAGTATGGGGATCTCGGAAACTAGCAGAGATAGAGCAATGGTTAAATTGTGAAAGATTAGCAGTTTTACTGGCCCAATTTAATGACACTTTCGGATTTTTTATAAAAAGTCATGGCTTACTAGATATTTTGAAAAAAAACGAAATTCTGTCGATTTAGTCAAATCCCTCTAGCTCCTTTGTTTTTGATTTTATAAAAAAAGGGTAAATATCAAAATTAAAGAGAATTCTATCCCGAATATGATTGCCATGTCCTCGTTTGCATGACAGCTCTCGTTTTCGAGATATGACACAAACTTATCTTTTATTGAATGGAAACCATAAATGGCTATGACCTCAAAATATCGGACATTTTTTGAGCTTTTCAACGATATAATATTGAATATAGTTATTCATAAAAATAACGGAGTTTTGGATGCTTTTCTCTCACATTTTCACTTTTAACGTAGTTAGTCATGAAATAGATTGATTTATTAATAACTATTCCAAAAAACATTGAACGATTTTTTTATTAGGTATATCAGATATAATGAAAAAACTAAATAAGTAGGTACTTACTAAAAACTTAAGAAATTAAAGTACATAATAATGGTTACAATTTATGTTCGAAAATTCCACGATTGTTATTTGGACAAAAATTGGATCTTTTTAAGATTGACATTACCGCTTTCCTCACAGACCACCTATCAATTTCTTCAATTGCTTGTAATACCGCCTCCCTTAGGTCACCAACGGTCTCATACTTTCTTTTGTATACTTTGTTTTTTAGCGGACCCCATAAGTCTATAACTGCCAAATCGGGAGACCGGGGTGGCCATTCGCGTGGGCCATTTCTTCCTATCCAAGAGTTTGGATAGATATTACCTAAGTGTTGTCTTACTAATAACGAGTTATGAGCAGATGATCCATCATGTTGGAACCACTCAATTTCTAAATGAGTTCTCAAATTCAATTTATGCAACATGTCTTGAAAAGTGTATTGCAAGAAATGCAAGTAGCGCTCCCCAGTAAGTCATTCGTCATAGATAAAAGGCCCCAGAATAGTAGACCCTATGATACCACACCAAACATTAAAACCAAATTTTATCTGGGGTCGTCTTTCTTCTACATGGAAAGGGTTTTCTTTAGCCCAGATATGCTCATTGTGTCTATTGAACATACC
This sequence comes from Octodonta nipae, assembly GCA_034190945.1. Classification (NCBI taxonomy): domain Eukaryota; kingdom Metazoa; phylum Arthropoda; class Insecta; order Coleoptera; family Chrysomelidae; genus Octodonta; species Octodonta nipae. The sequence goes on along the minus strand of CM067220.1, from coordinate 9,682,268 downwards.
GCAGTTAGTAAATCTAGTTTCATCTGACCATAAAACCTTTATTGGAAATTGTAGATTGTCAAGGCGCATGTCTCTAAACCATGTACAAAATAAAATACGTCGATGTTCGTCACCAGCCTGCAAAGTTTGAGAAACTGAAAGTTTGTACGAGTGGAACTTGTGCGCATCTGGGGGTTCAAATTAGCATTCTACTTCTCAAAGAATTATAACTTCATCACTGAAATGCAACACCATCAACATATTTGTGCCGTCGGCTTCTTTGTGGTATTTCGAGGACTGAAATCGCCACCTCTTAAAAAAAATTACCCGTGATTTTAGTTCGGTATCTTAAGATGCAATTAGCCATTCAAAATCAAAGAAAATTGCCTTAATAATTCCCATAATACTCGGCGATACTGCAGTGCAATGCAACATTCGCGTTGTTTGAATTCTTGGGTTGCGATAAATGGGACGATTTTCGATACGGTTTTTTTATCGCAGGCTATGGAAAAAGTGAAGTGAGCAATTATTTGTAATTTCAAGATGTTCTTATTGTTTGCAGTATTATCGGTGAGGCACTTACCGAAAACAAAAACTGTAACGTGAATTTTTATTTTATGGAGCCAGTTTGAATTTTTTACAGCTTCATTTATTACTTAATTTTTTGGTCGAAAACCACCAAAGCTGGAAATAAATTTGACTACTGGTTTTTGAAACCATGTAGTTTCTTTTAGCATATCAGATATTTGTTCGGACAATCGCTAGGTGCCAAATCAGGTGAATAAGATATAAGAGGAAACACTTCATAATTTAATATTTCACCAGCCCCAGCATACTAGTATATCTGTTCTGATAGAGAAATAAAATGTTGTCGATTTTGGAAGTTTTTCTAGGTGCAGGTCTTGACTGTGAACGAAACTGGGTTCTATATTTAGCAGTTTTTGTCTGAAGCTTTAATTTTGACTCTTTTAATTGGATTCCATGTTTTGCATCCAAACGTGAGATTTGGTTCATATAATGTTTTATGCACATTAATTTTGTTTCTTCTGTGTTAATTTCAGAATAATTTTTCCAGTGAAGAATTGAGTTCTCGATAGGAAACACTGAAAATGCAGGAAAACCCATTTAAAAAAAAAATAAATTCATTGAATTATACAAGGTAGATAGCATACATGTTTTGTCACCTTTCACTGAGTTACATCGAAAGACTACAAGTACCAGAAATCAGACTAGAAGAATAAGAAATTAAGACACTAAGAGGCTAAGATGATAAGAGAATAAGAGGCCAAGAACCTAAGAGCCTAAGAGAAGAAGGGACGAAAAGACTGAGAGTCTAAGAGACTAATATAATAAGAGACTAAGAGGTTAAGAGACTAAGAGCCTAAGAGGATAAGAAGTTAAGATGCTAACAGACTAATAGTCTGAGAGACTAATAGTCTAAAAGACTAAGAAACTAAGAGACTAAGAGTCTATGGGCCTAAAAAACTAAGAGATTAAGAAACTAAAAGACTAAGAGACTGAGAGACTAACAGAACGACCGACTGAGAGACTGAGAGAGTAAGAAACTAAGAGATGGAGAAGTTGAGAAACTGAGGGATTGACGGATGAGAGACTAACAGACCAAGAGACTAAGAGACTGAGAGACTGAGAAATTGAGACACTAAGAGGCTGAGAGACTAAGGGACTAAGAGTCTAAGAGGCTGAGAGACGAAGAGATTAAGAGATCAAAAGCGACTAAGGAACTAAGTGCCTAGGAGAATAAGAGAATAAGACAATAAAAGATTAAAATACTAAGAGACTAAAAGACTAAGAAACTTAGACACCGGTAGACTGAAAGTCTGAGAGACTAACAGAGTGACAGACTGAGAGACGGAGGCACTAAGAAAGTGAGAGACTGATAAACTGAAAGAAGAATTGACTGAGAGACTAAGAGACGAGAAGATTAAGACTGAGAGACCGGGAGCCTGATAGTCTGACAGAATGACAGATTGAGAGTCCGCCAAACTTAGAGACTAAGACACTGAGATACTCAGAGACTAAGAAACTGAGAGTCAAAAAGACTAAGAGACTACGAAACTAAGAGACTAAAAACTAAGAGACTAACAGATTAAGCAAATAAGATACTAAGATACAAAGGACTAAGAGGCTAAAATTCAAGAACTAAGAGAGTAAGAAAACTAGAGACTTTGATATTCAGAGACTAAGAGGCTAAAACATATTTTCATATAATTATTTTTTGGCAGCTTCACAGAAAGTGTGACAGAAGAAAATGCCATTGTACAGACCTCGTCTGAACTTAAAATATACAAAATATGTCGACATATTGTGATGTTTTGAATACGTGTTATAAGACCCACTTCCTTTAGTCAGATGCAGTAACTGAACAAAATTGTAAATACTGGACAATAAAAAACCGTCAGAAATTTCACCAGTATCCACTTTAGAGCCCTTGTGTGTTTGTTTATTACGCCGTTGAAGAATACCTACTATTATATGACTTATAATAATAAGTCTGTTGGAAAACACAAATAGGAGGAAGTTTTCTTTCAACAAGCGGGAGTAACATTTTCCTGTGCGCATGGTTCTCTAGCAGTTATGATAAAGTTGCTACATCAACATCCTCGCTCTTTGAAAATATACATCGTTTGGCTCCCAAGGTATCTGATTTATCGCCTTGTGATTTTTTTACGGTACATAAAAGTGCAAGTGTACAAACATCGCCTCACAACTATTCAAGTTGTCACACAGAATGACACGAAGAACTATATATAACAACCTTCGAGAAATATAATATATCTTCAATAAAAATAGCTTTATTCTGGTAGTAACCACATCAAAATTTTCAAAAAGACACTATGAAAGTATGAGGCTAAGAGACTATGAGGTTAAGCCACTAATTGACTGTGGGAGTAGAGACTAAGAGACTAATAGACTAGGAGACTTTAAGACTAAGGAGCTATGATACTAAGATACTATTATACTAACGGAACAAGAAATTAAGAGGATAAGAGACAAAGGGACTAATAGCTTTATTATGGTAGTAACCACATCAAAATTTTCAAAAGACACTATGAAACTATGAGGCTAAGAGACTATGGGATTAGGACACTAAGTGACTGTGGGACTAGAGACTAATAGACTAGGAGACTACGAGACTACGGAGCTATGATACTAAGATACTATTATATTAAAGGAACAAGAAATTTAAGATAAGAGACAAAGGGACTAAGAGACTAAGATACTAAGAGATTAAGACTAAAAGACGAAGAGATTAAGATTCCAAGACACTAAGAAACTAAGAGACTAAGAGAATAAAGGACTGAGACACTGAGAAACTAAGTGACTGTCAAAAAAAATACAACAAATTGGTCTGTTTGGAACTACGAGTAGGAAGAGCTGGATCAACATTTCTCACTACGCAGGGTTCTCTACCATTATGACAGAGTGGTTACTTCGACATCCTTGCTCACTGAAAATAGACTTCCTTTGTTTCCCAAAGTCATCTGATTTATTACTAAGAGATTTCTTTTCTGTTTCGGCCCAGAAAGGCCCAAGTGTACAAACATATCTTCACAACTTTTCAAGCAAGTCCTCAGTCAGTGAATGATATTTCACAGGAAATAACATGAAGCACTATGAACAACTTTCGGGAAAGACCGTCTGAAAATATCCTAGTTGCAAAAGACCGTGAACAATAATAGCACAGCTTTATTCTTGTAGTAACCACGTAAATTCCCTTTATTCATCAGATCTATTTCCAGCGAGTAGTTGTAAATAGTCACTGCCATCATAATTTTCAAATTCTCGACATCTAACACGGACAATTACTCATACCGAACATGTATTCCTCACATTTCTTACATTTGTGTGCGGAGTCGGTGAAGGCGTTCGTAGAAGTTTTATCAAGATTTCACGAAACAACGACGAAATGTGAACGGATGATATTCAGATTTTTTCCGGCATAAAATCAGCGACATTATCAGCACGTTACGCTGTACTTGTCCTCACTGCGAATTTATTTGAGAAAGTTTGACACGGCGAACATAAATGTCGACGTATTTAAGTTTTACATGTGTAGAAGTAACGGATCATATAATGGGTTCGTAAAAATTAACGATAATTAGTGATGTAATTGAGTTGTCGAAGATATAAACCTATTAAGATTTTTATAACCAAACAAGTTTTATACACTGTAATTGATTTTCTAAAAAATAAAAGAGAGAAACTGCTAATAGTATTGAAGCAATTTTATTCTCGAATATTCGATATATTTCCCACAGCCAGCTCCAGGTAGGAAAATGTCGCCTTTGTCTTACTTAATTTTTTTAAATTAGTTTAGTTTGATATTCTTACAGAAAATTATACCGGTTTTCTGAAATTTCGTTTGCAAATAAAATGTGCCAAATGGCTACATCGGAAACTCGCAGAGGAAGCAGGCCTTCAGGGAGGAAAAAGCCTTTGTACTAATAATTTCGCGCCTTTCGATGTACTTAAAATTAGCACTGCAACTTTGGAAATTTATTTTTAACCAGTTTCGAAAAAGAAGGAGGTTATCAATTCGTCGTCACATTTTTTTTATGTATGCTCAGTTATTATTCAAAAACGGCTTGGGCAAATTTGATGATATAAACGACATTGAATTACAGAAAGGTACCATATAATTTTCTATACGCTAGTAAAGTATCTTTGACACGATACCTTGGCGCCAAGTTTTATTTTCGGAACTCTGGTTCTGTCAAAGTGTGTAATTTAAGTTTGGCGTGTATTAAAATGAAGATTAGTTGTTTCATAATATGGAAAGAAAAACATCAAACTGAAAGTGCGATGTAGTTGATTGTTAAAATACACCAAGAAAAAACCCAAAATTATAATTATACCACTTACATGGATTTCTATATCAATTGGAGATGATGAAAAAATGAATTGCAGCAGCTCGACAGCATGGGTAAATAAATTTGATTTCCACGTTGTTAGTCATTATTGTATGCATAAAATTAATCATAATTGTTGTTCTATTAACAAAACTGAGATTTTTTAATTACAGCAGTGCGGCAATCCATCTCAACCAGAAACAAATTCAATGATTTGCAGTTGTCAAATTGTTTGGGAAAAAGTAAACAATGCACATAACAAAAGTAATAATACAACTATATTTCCTGCAATATGTATATATAAAAGCTGAATCTTCATGCTGGTTTGTGAGCTGTAAGATTACGAGTACCTACGAAAAGAAAAAATTGCATCTTCAGGAGTCGATGAAGCTCCAATTGAGGTTAACAATAGTAAGTAAATATATATATATATATATATATATATATATATATATATATATATATAAGAAAAAAACAAATTTACTTTATTCATTATATATAATTTATTGGCAGATTTCACTGACGATGAAGTTTTAATGGATCAAGACAAAAATGTTGAAATTGGAGGAAGGTAATAAAGCAACAGATGAAAATATACATGTTAATTCACAAAGAAATCAGTTCAGTTTCATGTCTTTATTGTCAGAGTTAAATTTTTACAAATTTCTTACTCCTAGTCCATATTTTTATACTTATTTCCCTAATTTGTTTTCCATGTTTCATATACTTTTCCCTACGCTGTTACAATATTTTCCCCACGCTATTCCTTAAGATATTTTATTCACTAAGATATTTCATTCCCTAAGATATTCAAGTTATATATTATTTATAGCTTTTGTAATATTTGAAGAAGCGAAATTTAAGACTGACATCTAGGATTTTCGAGAGAATCAGCACACAGAGGTTCCGAATCTGGAGCCGTTCCCTGTAATTGCTGTTCTCCCTTAACTCCTAGGACAGAATGTCACCATACAATTTTTCAGGTTACTAATAACTAATAAGAAAGAAGCGCACATAAAAAATAAAAATAATGAGAACAAAACGTGTTAATTATTTAAAAGAGTATAAATATTGATACATTACAGGAAAGATAGTTGAATTGTAAACTTTGTTATCTATCTACATTGTTTGACTTTTCTGCTCCTTCGAAATGAGCACAGCAAATCCTTAAATATGCTCCTGGTAACTAAAAAGTTACATTTTTTTGTTAATCATAAAAGAAAATATTATTAATTAAAAAATAAAAAATTTATTTGGAAAAAAAAAGTATTAACATGATTAACTTTTCTGATTACAAGAGTTATTGGATCTTATTTTTGTAAACAGTAATTAATGTTATGTATTTAGTAATAACTAAAAATGTGGAAATTTAATTTAATTGCCCTTGACGAGCAACTACTTTAGCCCATTTTTCCTTCCTCTCCGATTCCTATAGAAATTCAGGAAAACTGTAGAATTGTAATTTTTGATTTTTCCTTGATGTATTTTCAAAATCAATTACACCGCATTTTCGGTTTGATGTTTTTCTTTCCATTTTATAGAATCAATAAATTTTAATCTATAACACAGCAAACATAAATTACGGCCTTGACAGAACCAGCGTTCCACAAATAAAACACGAGATGGCGCAAATGCCTTTTGTCAAAGATACTTTACTAGCGTACATATACACATATTCCTAAGAATTATCTTTATTCTACTGTTTAATAGCGTTTAACGTGAGATTAGGGTTTTCCAGAAAAATAGTATAAACTGTAATAAATCTATACTGTTTTCTCTAGAACGGCTCAACCAATTTGAATATTTTAAATTGTATTCTACAAATAGATGTTCCAGCTTGATTCTGTATAATTATCTATAAAGTAAAACATACCGTTTTTCCGAAAATCATAAAAATATTTGCAAAAACAGGATAAACATCAATATAAATGTCAAATTTTCATCATAGATATCTAGCTTAAATGTCAAGATATACGTCATCAAAGTATATCATACAGGGTGTTAGTAACGGTTTTTATTGCAGTCGAGTGAAATGACACAAAATATTCCATTTGTGTATTGAAAAGAAAAATTTTTAGTTGAGCGATGTTTTCTATATGGAATACGGTGGTAGGTGTGTGCGTGCATCGAAATTCAACAGCATTCAATGTTCGAAGAAAAATTATAATTAGACAGGTGCGTACAAAAAATAAATGATACTGGGTGGTACATAAGCAATTCCATATATATAATGATTGAAACATAATGTGAATCAGAATTATAGAGTTATACAGGGTGGTTCAAAAATTGTTGTATTGGGTGGCACATAAGTAGTTGCGTATACAAGGTGGTTGAAATAAGAGTGAAGTAAAACTATAGTTATACAGAGTGGATAAAAAACTTCAAAAATGGTTACATTAGCATTCGTAATAAGAATATTCCATTTATAGGGCGATGGGTTCAAAAAATGTTAGAAGAGTTGCATATACAGGATAATTGAAATATAAAGTGGAGTGGATTTATAGTTATACTACTATTCAAACATAAAGGTTTGTACACTACGGGTAAGTTTATTCGTTGTTAATTTTGGGTTTTTGCTTTTTGGGCTTAGCCAATTTTGGGGTTATGTGCTTTTATAGCAGGATATGGAGTTATAAGGTTTTAGCATGTTGCATGGTTGATTTTGATGAATTTTTCCATTTTTCAGCTATTGTATGAACTTAGAAAAAAACTCTGACGTGATGGGACCAAATGAGTAGCAGATTCGGTTTCAGCGACTCCAAAAACATATAAGAGAGGTTTAGCAGAGAAAACATTTCGTCAATTTTTTTTTGTAGTCCTGCGTTATAAGTACAAACGTAACGTTATGATTTTGTTTGGAAAGATATCTGCATGATGTTTTTTTTTGTTATGAATTTATTATTACTAGCTGTCACCCAGTGGTCCAAATTCGAACAATTGTGTCAATAGCTCTGGCAGGTTAAGTAACCTGAAAATTTTATCGTGACATTCGATCCTAGGACTTAACGGAGAACAGCAATTACACGGAACGGATCCAGATTCGGAACCCCTGTGTGATAGTTTTTTCAGATATAATTCATAGGACTTTATTTGTGGTCAAATTAGTAATTCTTAATTTAATATGACAACAATTCAACCGCTATCCTACATATTTATTTTTCTAACCTCCCTGTATTGCTATAATTCGACTCAATTCTCTAACATTTTTTAAAATCCTCATTATAATAATTCCATTTCATTATATATTTCCACCACCCTGTATATGCAACTGCTCTTGGACCACGCATAATATTTTTTAACATTTTTGAACCACCCGGTAAACTATTCTGTATATGACACTGCCTATGAGCCACCGTATTTACTCTTTTTGTTTATGAAATTTTTAGCTATCTTCTGTAACTATAATTCTACTTAGCCTACTCTATAAATAATTTCCTTTTCTAACATTTTTTATCATCATCCTGTATATCTGTAATTCCTCTCAACCTATATTTCATCTTCCCTATATATACAACTGCTTATGGGTTACGAAATGTTGCATTTCCATTTCCGCCACCCTGTATATGTATCTCTGTATAATATTTTTTGCACCGCCCTGTATAACTGTAATTCTACTGCACTTTCTACTCCAAGAACCCTGTAAATTCAACCGCTAATGGGTTTCCCTATATAATTATGTTATTAGTTATAATTGCACTCTACTCTATATCTTAAACACCCTATATATGCAACTGCTTATGTGCCACCTACGAACAAAATGATTTCTAATATATCCGGAATCGCTCTGTATAATTATAATATACAACGATTACTTTACCACTAAACAATAACAACGCTTGCATAGCACTTCCAGAAGTACTTGCTCTAAGTATATAACAGCATTGGTCCCTCTATATATAATTACTCAATGTTTTGAGTCTGGCGGCAGCGGCACATTCAGTTGTTTGGCGTTGACATTATGGGCGTAAAAAATGAATTTTTATTATATTTTATTTAATGTATGATTCAATATTATAAACTAATATTAGCATTCTGCACTGAAGGTCGTCAGTAGCTACTAAACAAAACAAAAAAATGAAGAAAATCGGTTGAGAGACAGAGGAGAAAATGGTACCTAATCGTTTTGTCTTTGCCTATTTATATATAGATTACTTAAACGTAAACTGACATGGGCATGTCTGAATAATTAATTCGCAGTTTTTTAGAAATTGGCGAAATTGTGATTACTCTACATTACAAAAAATGTAGTTTTCGCATAACTGATGAATTCAAATGAGTACCGTGGGTATAAATGGGCTAATAAGGTACATGTATTTTATGGCAGTATGTGAGTTCACAACAACAATTAGCACTTAAATTAATATTTTGTTTACCTTGTCGGTGCTTATTCTGTTTGAAAATATCGATACTAAAAAATAATTACCTTCGTTCCAAACGACTTCTTGCTCGGCTATTATTGTGTCATCATCAGACCATAAAATTTCTTCTGTGGAGGCTGCTATGCTTTTACACTCCATAAAACTGTCGAAATCGAGACTATGACGAAATTCCATTTTTCCTAAAAAAAATCACCAATTCAGTTATTGTTTCATTAAAATATGCAAATGTTTTACTTAAAAACCGACAATTTATTTAAAAGTTTAATACAACTTTATATTATTCTTTCTTTCTATTCTGTTTTCGCATATATATTATCCGAAAGTGCAAAAATGATGTTTTCAGTAAAGATCAAGCCGATAGTGTTTTTTGGGGTCGTTGATCATTGGTCGGTAAATGAATGTTTAAAATTCATAATGGGGGAACCAATATGCCTGATCATTTTTTTTACCTCACTGGAACTTGCTGCAAATGGTCATCGATGAGACTATCACTAAATAAATGATATAGTCCCTAATGGTTATTTTTTGTAACCCCACCTGATAAATTTATACAAAAGAGATAGATATTTATGAAACAGTATGCATGTCATAAAAATCAAGAGTAAATTTGGAAATTTGAGAAACAATTACTTTTCACGGAGAAAATGTTTGTGTAATGAAAGAGAAAGGTTACAAAATACAGGTTGTTCTGTAGAAGGTTCGCCAAACTTGGAGGGCAGATAGATCGGCTCATGTGCTATTATAACATCTAGATATCTTACGGTTTTTGTTTTGTTTTTTAATTATTTTTTTTCTTAATTCTCAGAGTTTCACATTTGAACTAATGTAACTTTTTTATTTTTCACTGCATCTTCAGCAAATAAGCTTAAATCTAATCTATGATGTTTATTTGCTCATCTGCATTTGATATTTGACACAAATAATTGGTTGAAAAAATTATGAGTCCACAAAAGGAGAGGTTTTATAAAAAATGAATAAGTTAAACACTTTATCACATTACAAAAAAAAATAATTAGAAGCATATCGAGAACTTCGAATGCTTTTTTGTGGACATTGCTTGTAAGTTACAACCTCAAATTTTATTATGATATATTGTTGGAAAGGGGTTGAAGTAGAGTTTTTGTAAGCGTTTGAAGTTCTCGATGTGCTTCTATTTTTTTTTGTAATGTGTTAAAGTGTTTAACTTTTTTATGGAACCTCATATAATTATTTGTGTCAAATATCAAATGCAGATGAGCAACAAACATAGATTAAATTTACGTTTATTTGATTAAGATACAGTGAAAAATAAAAAAGTTACAACAGTTCAAATGTAAAAATAAATTATTCGAGAATTCAATCAGATGAGGGAAGCGCAACTGATGAAGGTTCTCGACTAGAAACAATATATTGTCTTGCGTTCAATGGATTAAAAAATCTTGAAAAGTTAGTATCCTAATTTCTTTGAGAGGTTTTAGTAAACCTACAAATTTTTTCGTGTGATCTCTATCCTAGGAATCACAAGGAAACGACGTTACACACAGTAAGAGTCCCGATTTGGAGTCTCTGTGAGCTAGATTTTTCTGAAACTTCTAGATTTCGAAACTCGTGTCGCGATAAAATTTTAAATTCAGCATATTTAGAGTACTTATCAAATATGATACAGCAAGAACTGCAAGAATGTAAGAAATGAAACACAAGCATTGATGAGGAATTGAAAAAATGATAAATTGAAACTTATTCAGAATGATATCTGGATAGACTACTAGACTAGTTAAAAAACTATTTTGCAGATGGATAATTTGAGGAGATCCAGAAACACTAGAAGTTATTACAAATGAAAAAATTAACGAAAGTATTCCATATAGAGAAATCCTCTTTAAAGTCGCCTAAACTATTTGAAAACATTTATAAACACAACAAAATAGACTCTAGACCTGACGGAAGATTAACAGACACAATAGAGATTGGATTGGGTATCAGAACAGGAAAGTCGTTGGAACTCTTGTCAATGAAGGACGAGGGGAGCAAAGAAATCAAAGTACTATCCTGCGCAAATGACGCAGTACAGTTCAAAGTGAGGATAACCTACAAAGTTTGGTACACAGATTTAAGTCAACAGCAATATTAGGCATGAGTATCGATTGCACAAGTACAGAGCAGCCTCTGAAATTAAATTACTTGGGGATTAATATCCAGATATGGAGAAATCTAAGACGAAACCAAGCTCAGATTCAAAAAACAAAGTGACAGGGTGTTCTGACAGTCTAATATGGAGACTCATGTTTCTCCATATTAGACTGTCAGAACACCCAGAAACTTTGCGGAAATAAAGAATGACAAAGATTGGTTTTCTATTTTTTTTATATTATAATGATATCTTACTTTATCTTATTTAATTAAGAGGATTTTTATTGTACTTTTATATTTAAAGAAAATACACTACATTGTTTTCTAATTGTAGAGTTCAGGGATTAAGAAATTGTGTCTTCTAGTATAACGTGACACAACTTAACAAAAAAGCAAAAGATACATTTTATAAAATAGTAATAGTGATAATGTTCTAAAATTTGTTTTACAAGAGGACTCTAAAAGTATTGACATGGTGAATATGTTTAGTAAAAGTTTTGGTGTATATTCCATGACCCTTGGTGTCATTTTCTATGCAGAACCCCAGCACGTTGGTACTATTATAACGGTTCGAGGATTTAAATACCCATTACTTCGTAGTACGTCAGCGGAACTCCAAAGAATCCGACGGTAGTACTTATTTACATATATACATTCGCATTTATGTATTCTGTTTCTTTTATTCGCATAAAATAGAACACGCAGGTGTGTGGTATGTGTAATCTTATTACAACGGTCTTTATAATTTTCTTTTTTTCCAAAGAATCAGCGCGATTTAATTAATTACGTCTGTAATAATTAACGATCCGAAGATGTAGATTGCTACTGAGAGATATTTAACAATCGCTGGTTTTGATTCAGGTGAGTTAGCTGCAAGGCAATGACCCATTACGCCGGGTTAATGGATTTCGAGCACTGACTCGAATGAGTTCGTTTAATGCTGGGGAGGTACAAGACAATTAAAATCGTGTCTCTATTTGTCTCTAGTTGCTCTGATTAGTTTTTTGTTCTTATTATTTTTGGTTACCAGCAAATGTTATTGTGCCTGTGACGGTCACATTATATTCTTAGAACAACAAAGTGGGACTGCGACTTTATAGAGTGCCAATCAAAAGTCCCCTCCCCCTAATTAGACGTATTGAAACCTTAATATTGTCTAGTTCTCGGGCATGAAAAAATTTAATGGTGACCTAGCTGGCCATCCATTACGATATCCCTGGTAACAATTTACTGCACCATAATTATGTGCAGCAGAGCCATCTTGTTGAAATGTTGTTTCCAAATTGGGGAATTTATCTGGATTATCTTCCAGAATTTGAAGAATTTAGGGGCTCATTTGCATTTTGTAACATACAGATAAACCTCCCCTTAAGTTTGTATTGAGGAAAACCGGTCCAACTATGTGGTTTCCTAATATGCCTGCACTAACATTCAGTTTTTTACGAAGGGTATGCGGATTTGTGTCAAACCAATAATGTTCATTTTGTGTCTTTACATTACCATCAAAAAGAGTTACTTTCAGCACTACAACAAATGGTTCTTGTGTAGCGTTGTCTGTTGTATGGATGAAATTTGTTTTTACACGCTATGTAGTGCACTTTAACTATCTTGACTAATATACAGGGTGAGTTATTTATGATTATCAGTATGGGGATCTCGGAAACTAGCGGAGATAGAGCAATGGTTAAATTGGGAAAGATTTGCAGTTTTACTGGCCCAATTTAATTACTCTTTCGGATTTTTGTATAAAGTCATGGCTTACTAGATATTTTGAAACAAAGAAATTCTGTTGAATTAGTAAAATCCCTCTAGCTCCTTTGTTTTTTATTTAATGAAAAAAGTCTAAATACCAAAATTGAATAGAATTGTATCCCGAATATGATTGTCATGTCCCCGTTTGCGTGAGAGCTCTCGTTTTTGAAATATGTCACAAACTTATCTTTTTTGAATGGAAACCATAGCTGGCTGGACATTTTTAGAGCTTTTCAACGATATAATACTCGATATAGTTATTCATAAAAATAACGGAGTTATGGATGCTTTTCTCTCTTATTTTCCTTTTTAACGTAGTTAGCCATGATTGATTTATTAATAACTATTCCAAAAAACATTGGACGATTTTTTATTAGGTATATCAGATATAACAAAAAAACTTAACTAGTAGGTACTTACTAAAAACTTAAGAAATTAAAGTGCATAATAATGGTTACAATTTATGTTCGAAAAGTCCACCATTGCTATTTAGACGAAAATTGCATCTTTTTAAAATTGACATTACCGCTTTCCTCACAGACCGCCTATCAATTTCTTCAATTGCTTGTAATAGCGCCTCGCTTAGGTCACCAACTGTCTCATACTTTTTTGTATAGTCTATAACTGCCAAATCGGGAGATCGGGGTGGCCAGTCGCGTGGGCCATTTCTTCCTATCCAAGAGTTTGGATAGATATTATCTAAGTGTTGTCTTACTAATAACGAGTTATGAGCAGGTGCGCCATCATGTTGGAATCACTCAATTTCTAAACGAGTTCTCAAATTCAAATTATGCAACATGTCTTGAAAAGTGTATTGCAAGAAACGCTCCCCTGTAAGTGATTCGTCATAAAAGGGCCAAGAATAGTAGACCCTATGATACCACAAAAACATTAGAACCAAATTTTATCTGAGGTCGTCTTTGTTCTACATGGACAGGGTTTTCTTTAACCCAAATATGCTCATTGTGTCTATTGAACATACCGCAGTTAGTAAATCTAGTTTCATCTGACCATAACACCTTTAATGGAAACTGTGGATTGTCAAGGCACATGTCTGTAAACCATGTACAAAACAAAATACGTCGATGTTCGTCACCAGCATGCAAAGTTTCAAAAACTGAAAGTTTGTACGGGTGGAACTTGTGCGCTTTCAGTACCTTAACTACAGTTCTTTGAGATATGCCAGCTACTGCCGCAATCTCACGAGTTGATGTAGATGGATTTTGATTTACCACTGCCAAAACATTTATTTGTTCTGCTTCGTTAATTTGATTACGTTCCTTTGTTGGTTTAGTAAAAGATCCATATCTGCGTAAACTATCGTAAAGCCTCTTAAATGTACATAGGGCAGGTTGACGACGATTAAAATATCTATGAAAGTATTCCTCAGCTGCATGAACTGAATTTTTATGGCATATGATATAACATTCTACCATATTCAGTGTTTCTTCGTTAAAATATTCCATTTTATCACGAAAATTTGTCAATATCGACTGTCAGTTCAGCACTACTAATGAAATTACTCTCAAATGAGGAAACGTCAAAGTGAAAACAATCTTTTTCATTGCTACCTACGTTAAAAGTGAAAATAAGAGAGAAAAGCATCCTTAACTCCGTTATTTTGATGAATGACTATATCGAGTATTATATCGTTGAAAAGCTCTAAAAATGTCCTATTTTTTGAGGTTATAGCCAACTATGGTTTCCATTCAAAAAAAGATAAGTTTGTGTCATATCTCGAAAACGAGAGCTGTCATGTAAACGAGGACATGATTCGGGATACAATTCCCTTCAATTTTGATATTTACACTTTTTTATAAAATCAAAACAAAGGAGCAAGAGGGATTTGACTAAATCGACAGAATTGCGATTTTCCAAAATATCGTAAGCCATGAGTTTTTCCAAAAATCCGAAAGTGTCATTAAATTAGGCCAGTAAAACTGCAAATCTTTCCCAATTTAACAATTTCTCTATCTCCGCTAGTTTCCCAGATCCCCATACTGATCATCAAAAAAAAAACTCACCCTGTATACGCAACTTTACCTGTAACGCAAGCAGGGTCTGCTACAATTTGTGCAATTATGTCAGGATCCCTCGGAACTAATCCAATTTCTTTTTAATTTATTGTATAACCCATGTTCGGAAAAGATTTTTTCCATATTTGTAATATCCAGCGCCTCCACCAAATTTTACTGTATAAGAAAGTCTGTAAAACCGTCTTTCCCAATTTTCTAAGACATGGTAGAAGCTGTTTTAGAAAAAAATATGGGACCACTTCGCGATCCCCCAAAACAGGATTCAAAATACACGGTCGAAATTCCTTGAACCGTTGGCGAGTAATCGCTGAACAACAAAAAATAGATACAGACGTTTTGAGAATCTCCTTCTTATGGAAGTCGGTTAAATTCGCATACATTAAAAAATGATTATATTAAGGCAAATTCCGAATAGTTTTTTTTTTTCACGTTAATAGGTTTGTAACTGTCCCCTTCACCAAAATCATTTATACCTGTTCGAAAACTAAATTTGTCTTCCTGAGGGGGTTAAATAACCTCGAGTACCTAAGAAAGAAGATTTAGAACTTTTAGTCAAAGAACCCACAGAACATAACATTGGCAACACAAAAAGCGTGCTGTTAGTTTTTAGTTTGGTTTGGAACAATTAATTATTCATTGAAAAAGGTAGGTATAGTAATGGGACAGTAGCCGTATTAAAATTAGCATTAGTGTAATAAAGAGTAAACTGTTGCCAACTTTGTATGCCCCAAAGAAGGAAAAATATGTTGTTAGTTTTAGAAGTACATTTGTGAAAATTGTTGAAAGAAGAATAAATACACAGTGGTACTGATAAAATTGATTAATGCTTATTGAAAATACCCACACATACGTTAGGGAGAGGAAAAATGCTTCAGGTCTCAACCCTTATCATGAATAAGTGAAGGGAAAAGACCCCACCCCATTTGTAGTCTATGTTAAATACTAAAATACTTGTATAAATTGGTAAAATTGCTTTGTGTTTGTAGAGGGGAGGTAGTTTTTGATGTATTAATCCAGTTCAATTTCTTTTGTGTCATGTAGAGCTATTCATTATTTTCATAAACGATTTAATTAATCGGAATAATAATAATCTCATGATAGGTTGATTCCTTCTTATAAATAATTATTTTATAAAAGTTCACAATTTTAATAACAGCCACATAAAAAAATACTCTCTACGAGGTGTCATTATTTTTTTTATTCAGTATCTCGGACAGGTGCAGTAACCTGAAAATTTAATGGTGTCAGTCTGTCCTGGGAATTACGGAAAACAGCAATTACAGGGAACGGCTCCAGATTCGGAACTTCTATGTGCTAGTTTCCCCGAAAATCCTAGATGTCGGTCTTTACATCTCGCGTCTTCAAACCCACACGAAAGTTATTTGTTTAACTTTTGGTTCGTCACTCGGGAAAATTACAGTTATTAGGTAATAGGGTAATGGGGGTCATGCATTGACAATATACAGCAAAGACGCGTGGGTTGGAACAAATTCATTTAAAATTTAGGTATTGGTTTTCTGGAGAAACGCTCGGACAAGTCGCTTTTTTTGGACTGTGGTTTTTATGATGATAAACTCATTTATCCAGGGTGGGCCAGAAATAAATTGCAACCATCAACTTTTTTCAAATGGAAACATTTTTTTTATTTTATTTTTGAATTATGCATTGAATTCTAACTATTTTATTATCTACTATACCGAAAATTAATAGTTATTAAAAAATCACATTAGATTAAATTAAAGGCTTTAACATTACGGAAAAAAAACTTTGACATTGGTATGATCTCTGACAGAAATTAAGTTATTGAAAAGGGTGCTAAGAACACTTCGTTATATATTTTTGAATATAGTTATAGAAATGTAAATTTTGGAAGCTAATCTTTCCTAGAATCCACTACGTGTAGCAAATTTACGACTTTAATCAACGAATATATTTTACTAATCACGAACTCTGAACATTTTATCGATTTAGCTGCATTGCGTCCTCTACTAGTAAGTTGAATTATCATCATAGTCTCTCTTAAGGCCTTAGCGGCATACAGCGAACACTCTACAGGTGGCGAATTTAGTCAGATATATACTTACGAGATGGCAGCATTATACCGATTTATGGGATAAATATTTTTTTAATAAAAAAAGTAAAACTATCTTAGGTTTTCACATGTTTGATTGTTTCATAAATTTTCTCTATTAATAGCAGTTAGCTATAGGGTACCGCATTACTCCGTTATTATAGAATATATCAAAGAAGAAATATATTTACAAAGATTGGAGCAAGCTTAAAACTGCACACTGGAAAAATATTTTCGTACATACAGGGAGTTTTATATTACCAGGACTGAACCAGATCAAACGGGGGGCAAACTACAGACTATTTCAAATTGAGTTTAAAATCATATCTCGCGAGTGCTTCCAATATAAGTTTTACTTTTGTTATACAAGGTATTTCAAAACTAGCTTATGACGAAATGGGCGAAATGACATAACCTGTAGTTAATTAATTAAATGAGTAATGTGATACTTAAGTTACGCCCTATCCACCTTAGTACAGGAGAAAGTTCGCTGCAGCCCAGTCAAAAAGTAGAAACAATACAGATTTTTGAACGAAATTGTATTTTCGACATCAAGGTCTGATATTTATCTATCAATCCGTTTCAACGTAATGCTCTACAAAACAGGTCTAATATATTTTACGTTAAATTCATTCATTCAAAAATTATTCCAAGTTCAAATTCGAGTAAAAATTAATTTATGGAACTTCAAATTTTGGACAAGAATTCTATTGGTAAAGTAATGAAATTTGAGAATGAACACATGACTGCATGGAAATTGTCCAATATCCCTAACATATTGGTCGATTTTTCGAAAACTCCTTATGGATGTGTATAGTTTTTTAACGTTTAATTTATTAAGGAAGATCCTTAGGTGATCTCATATACTTTTTTGCGACGTGCAACTTGCAGTTTTGCAGAAAATCGCCGAAATTTCCAAAATTCTTATCAAAAATTTCATCGAAATGACATAACGGACATTTCCGCATAACTATTTTAATACCAACGTAATAGTGCGTGAGTTTTAGACACTGGAAATTTTAATTGCGAATTTGAAAATTTTCTATGTACATCTCAAGCATATAGATAGTAAGGCATAGTATTTTCGGCTCTTTAAATCAATGAGTACCAAGCTCGAATTGTTTCTATATCAGGCTAATTTACCTATTTAAATGCAAATTTTTCCATTTTGCGAAGACGGTGCTTTTGGTTGTCACATTCTCCCGGCCTAATAGAAAATTCACATGTCAAACTCTAAACTGCTATTTGGTGCGTTCATAAACAGGGTATTTAGTTATAGCAAACAAAATCACAAAATAAAGTGATAGAAGGAGTTGCATGTATATGATGATTGAAATATAAGACGGAGTAGAATGACAGTGGTCCATAGGCAGCCATGTATAAAGGATGGTTAGAATATAGGGTGGAGTGGATGTTTGGTGGTATAAAAATCTTGGAAAAAATGTGAAATTAAAATTATATAGGGTGATTAAAAAACTGTTATATGAAGTGGACGTAAACAAATCATACAGGATGGTTGACATATATACTGGTTATATTATAATTATTTATTTTATAGCCCCTAAGAAATTGCATAAATTGCGGAGAGAAATTAATGTTACACAGGGCGATAATATAAAATGTTAAAAATGAAATAATTTATGGGGTAGCCCACAAGGAGTTATATACTATGATTGAAATATAGGTGGGATTTGACTCCGTAAATATGGGATGGATTCTACTCCGTCCTGTAGTTTACAAAACGCATCTAACAAATTTATGCTTGTCCGTCGGTAGTCGTACAGGATGGTTGGTACATAAGGTGGAGTGGAATTATCTATAGTTATACAGAGTTGTCAAAAAAAGTTGAAAAAAGATTACATGACCTGGTCCACAAGGCATATATATATTTTGGGCTTATTAAGTCAACCCGTACTAGTACATTTTGTTCGTAAACATTTACCTGTCAATTTAAATGAAAATATATCGTTGTGTAATGTTGAGGCTTTCGATGTTACCTGGTCCTGTCTATTAAGGTTATACATACAAAATAAAAAATGAAGAAGGAAAACTAAAAAGTTGAAAATAAAACATTTTTTAAAAAAATATAACCGACTTCAACATATAAGGAACCAAGCCAAGGAACAATCAAGCTTGATGAAGTACTACGTAAGTAGGCAATGCGGGATTTTGGATTTACTTGGCACCGACTTCAAAAATATACTAGATTGGTGGTAATTAATTTCTACAGAGTGAGCACCTTTTAATGTATACATTTTTTACTTTCTGGGCAGGTACCTAACAGCATTGAACGTTTTATTTATTTACTAGAGTTGTATTTTGTTATAATTATTTTTAGCTTTTTAGTTATAGGTGGAAGTCGGTTATATATTTTTTTAATGTTTTATTAAACGAACATTTGGAAAAATATCTGAGTAATTAAATTTAAAAAATGTTAGATAGGTAAGATTCTAAATAAATATAACAGAAGATAAATGTTAAGGGAGATAGATAGGTATTATAAAGTGTGGTTTGGTGATGTAGTTATTACAAGTTTTCTGGAAGAATTTGAAAGAGTTATCTTTAGAATTCCATTTGGTCTCTTAGGTGAGACTTTGTTATAAGATACATTCGCCAAACATAAGGTCAACGAATTCTGATGTTCCAGAGATCCTATTAATGCCATAATGGAAAACCTAGGGAAACACTATCCTGATATAGTTGGTCAAAAGCACATTACCGTCATTCATCCTTGATTATATTGGTAACGAGGAGCTGGTGAATTCTACAGAAGTACTACCAATACAATAGCTTTCATTTAATAAAATTAAAGAAGATTCTTTCAGTTTTCGTTTTTTATTGTGTTCTTTTTTGTGTATTATGACTAAATTTTAAATATGTATGTTATGAACAAAGTTCCATGTATGTTTACAAATTCCAGTCTTTAGTCTTTCTCAAAGACTCTGAAAGTATGGTACGGTTGTTGTAGTAGTGTGATTATCATGGGTATTAGTGTTGTTTTGAGCATTTTGGTCTTGAATGTTAATGATTGCTTTGTCTAATTCTTGTTAACAGATACTAAATTTTTTATGAAAGTGATTTCTTCGTCAAATTTATTGATATCAGAACAATTGGTATTTGCTCTATGATATAAAGATTCATTTATGTCCATTTTTCTTTAGGTTTTTGCCTAGGTTTCTCTTATGACTAATGGCAATTCTACAACATCGGAATTTATTGAGCTCATTTTTGGCGAATACACCATCTGGTAAAATTCCACCTAGGAGCGCCACATGAAATTCTGAAGATAAATCTTTCAAATTCTTCCAATTTGAAGAAAGCCTTGTTAATTCATGTATTCTTTAGAATTTTTTAGTGCTACTCTGTATATGTCAAATTGAAGATAAATTCTGTTAGTTACATCAGTTATATTTTCAAACATTTAATGATCACAGTGTGAACGCTAAATTATTCCATTGTTAATTTTTTATTTAGCCTTTGAAAACGGGGACTGATTTCGAGCCTGAAACATTAGACGCACATTTTATTACTTAAATCTAGTTTTTTTTTATTTCTGTCGAACAATCAAAGTAATGCAAGAGTAGATAATTAATTACGTAGATTTGATCCTAGCAGGCAGTCGCTTGAGAGCGCTCTCGTTTGTCATTTATCCAAGGGTATCTTGATTTAATCGATCCAATGTGTTTATTTTTCTTTCAACTTCGTATCCATCTTCTTGTTTGTACTAGGAAGGTACGAGGGCTGAATTTGAAAATTCAATAAATACCATTTAACAGCTAACGGTCGGTTGTGTACTTTTATCGACGTTTGAGACGTCGAGAATAGAAAGCTCGATTAATTTAAGAAATCGAAGGAAATGAGATTTTTTCAGGGCAAAAAATCATCGAATCGGAATCAATCAGATCATTATTAACGCACTGCAAACAGTTGGTTTGTAGGAGAGAGAAAAATTCTATAATAAACTGACGTGAGCCGAAATCGTAAAACATCTAGTTTTAATTAATTTTTTTCGATACGATTTCTAGTTAATTAAAACATTCTTGTAATAAAAAGCCCTCATCAGAGTAAAAGGTTGGAATTAATAGGAAAGAGCACCGTAATGCTGGCATTAGCTATTTAAATTTTATAATTGCACCAGCAATGGTATGTTGAGAAACCACACAGAGCAGGTGTTCGTATTATAATTATTGTAAAAAATGAGTTATATAAACAATATGTGTTTACGGCGTATTTAAAATATTTATTAAGTTAGTGTAACCGCAGAAGTTATTGTGTTAAGGTACATAAATTTATGTATTTGATGTCAAACTTCTCATTTCAATATTTACTGTAGCTTATGTGTGGCATCTTCTAGTTGCTTTTAATGGTTAATTGAGAAATTGCACCACACTAGAAAAAAGGCTGTGTATTCAAAAAATCCAAACGTTTCGAAGTCTCATTCTGAATTCGTTTTCAGTGGCAGTAAAATATGAATAGAACATAAATTTGAAATTGAAAGCTAGATCGTTTTGACAAATTGTGTTTTTTTGGATATACTGGATAGCACTAAAATTCCAAGGATCATATGTTGTTGGAACTTGTTGGTTGCTGTTTATTTGTCACCCAACATAACTTTTTGAACACCTGACAATAACTCTTCTCTACCCTATATTTCAGATATGCAACTGCTTATGGTCTACGCTGTATACAATTATTTCTGATATTTTTTTAACGACTGTTTAAAGTAAAATTTCTCTTCACTCTATAATTTAATCAACCTTTATATGCAGCTTTTCTAACATTGTGTTAAACATACTCTAAAACTATAATCTTGCTTCTCGCCATAATTTAGATAATCTATATAGTAGAATGCAACTGTTTATGGTCTACCCTATATAACAATTTTTTTTAACTTTTTGATCCATCCTAATGGAAATTATGTGGAACTCTTCGTGAGTCAATATAAAAACACGGTTTTGCACCCTAACACCAAACTTTTATTTAAACCCTCACCCAAACTGCAACTGCTTATTGGCCACCCTATATAAAAATGTTATTCAAAAAACTTTTTACCCGCTTAATATAACTAACTCTACTTCCATCTACATTAAAACCATTTTGTAGGTATACACCGCTGCCAATTTGTCAAACATTACAACTTATTTTTGAATCACCCTTTATAACCATAATTTTACTCTTCAAAATATTTCAACCACCCTGTATGTGCATCTGCTTAGGGGCAACCAAATATAAAAATTTTAAATACTTCTAATCACATTGTATGAATTATAATTTTATTTCGATCCATGTTTCAGATATTGCTTATATGCAACAGCTCATGTTCTATTCTACAAACAAAATTATCCAACCTGTTTGACTATAAATCTAAACCACCCGCTATTTCAACCACCTTGTATTTGCAACTACTTATCGGCCACCCAGTATAAAATTTTTTCTACCACCCTGTATAACTATAAATCCATCAATGCCAAATATATTTCACTAAAATCGCAATTGCTTATGGGGCACCGAAAATAAAAATTTTGTTTTTGAAACACCTTATATGTATTACAACTACCCCTGTATATGCTACTGTAACCAATACAATATACTATTTTTTAAATAATTATCGCATTTCTTCACCCTTGTTTGAGTGACACTGTATAACTATATCTTTACTGCGCACCATACTTCAGGTACTCTATATATGCAAGTGCTATATAACAAAATTGTCCTAGCATTTTTTACCCACCCTGTATAATACTAACTGTAAGCCACCCTGTATTTCAACAACCTTTTATATGCAACTACTTATTTGCCACCAAATATAACACTTTTATACGACCCTGTATCCTTAGAATCCCACCCCACCCTATATTTCAACCACCCGGTAAATGGAACAGCTTGTAGATCATACCATTACTTTAAAATATTTTTAAACCCTTCTGTATAGCTGTAATTATACTCCACTACATATTTCAACCATCCTATATATGTAACTACTTGTGGATACAAAAACATAAACACAAAATAAACTATAATTCCACTCCAACTTATATTTCAAACACCCTGTAGAAACAACTGCTTCTAACATTTCTTCAACCCATTTCATAACTAAAGTATCTTATGAACATATTTCAAAAATCCTAACTGCTTACCTAACACATTTTTTAAGTTTTTTTATTCACTATATAAATATTCTACTCTTTTTCAACCACTTGGTATATGAAACTGTTTATGGCCCACTCAGTATACCTTTTTTAGACCACCTCGTATGACTAATTCCACTCCCCCTTATTTCCACCACATCGTATATATTCAGCTGCTTATAAGACACCAAATATAACTTTTTTTAGATTTTTTAAATCCATGTAATTCTACTCCGCCCTAGGTTTCCTATATACAGAACACCCTGTAAAATTACACTTGATATATGTTGAATTTTGTTAAATCGCATTGTAAGAGATTACTTTGAGAAGTAGATCTACTGAATGACTACCTAACTGAGTTTAAGTCATTCATACGAACAACATTAACGCGCAGCATATTACAGTATGATACATAGGGAAGTGTCTATCAAATAAAAGGCAATCAGTAACACTGACATTTAACAACTGGGCTAAATATTGATAAAAAATGCCTTTACTGAAGTATATTTCACCTTTTCTAGCTCTGATAAAAAATGTACCACACTTTCGATTGAACTTCACCGATCTGTTGCATTTAGAATTACTCTGGAAATCCTCAGTTATTCATATATTAAAAAAGCCATTTTGTACTAGTCGAAAACAGAAAACCGGCGAAAATTATTCCGTATCTAACAAATGTTACCCTATTGTCCTTATTTTACTATTTGCAAACGTTGCTATTTGCGAAGTTCTCGATATTCTATACTCTTCCTTGGAGATTTCATTAAGCTTGAAATTCAATTAGCGGATTTGTTGACGCTTCTGTCTGTTACACAAAACTTTACTCTCAACCCTTGAAATCTCCAACACTCGAAAACAATAATCGGTAATGCTATTGTTTTATGTAACTTGTGCAAATTCGAGTCTAAAAACTTGCAAATGCGGCATTAACGTCGAACCTTCCTTAACTTAAAGACAAAATCAATTAAGCTTACTGTAGCTGTTCTCGTATTGAATGTGTCAGAACCCGAAAACTCAAAACGACTGTAATTCTACAGGGGAATTGCTAGTATAGATGTCTTCACAGTTTTTATTTAGACGTAATATGATTTTTGTAGAAAAGGAAATTAGATTTCAATATAATGGGGCTTTTAATTCAGATCAGGTCTTTTAAGCTATTAGTGGTTTGGACATGAAGTTAAGAGACCCCCGCTCTTAAGTAGTTTCAAAGGTAAAGTCTAAGGGGCTAATATAGGATGAACGTGCAAGCAGCAAAACTTCTTGTTTTCTGAATGATATTTGTAGCAGATTTTTGAAAGTTTAAGTACTTCTTGGGAAATAGCACTACAAGCCATGAGAATTGGTGTATATTCCAAACGTTTCGGGGTCTAAGCCTTTTTTATTCATAATTTCTTAACCATTGACAACGGGGGTCCGACATAAACCCCGAAACGGTTGAATATATAACAATTTTCGTGACTTGTGGTGTTATTTCCCAAGAAGTACTTAAACAGCAAAACTCCTTGACGTAACAGGATTAGGAGTATTGAAAATAATTTCCTTAAAACATCTAGTTTGGTCATTTTTCCGGAAACATAGGCCTCTCCGAAACGACATCGAGTACCAACCCCAAAGACCTGATTAAAAAATTCAGTCATAATCATCGGGAGTTTATTACTCGCGTTTATTAGGAAATCCTTGTTCATGGAGAACAATGTCAAGCCCTAATGCCTTACAGAAAGGAGGTTCACCTGCTCAGAACATTTAAATTCAATTAGCAGATTTGTTGACACAAACCTTGCCTGGCCATCTAAGAAAAATTGTTTGTACGCCGACAGTAAAAACCGCGCATGGCAGAGGCCGAAACCAACTGCCAACAAACCTTTGGGATGAAATTAACCAGACAAATCGCTCCAACAACTAAGAACAGCAATGCATCAGTGCCCACCAAATCAAGGAAGAGCTCTCAATCTGTCAATCTTCCGGTATCCCGACATCTTCATGAAAGTCGTAGCTCCACTCAGTTGTATTCACTATTTAGGTGTTCATGTTTTTCATGCTTAGATTACAGAAAACTGTGTAGCAAGTCGATATAGCTATCTGTAGTTTTCCTCACGGCTCTCACTTCAAGGAAAACAGTATTAAGATGACTGTCAAAAGTGTCAAGTAGGCTTTCCTGGGCTTACCACTAATTTTGAGCTTCTCAGTAGCAAAAATCAGCAGGACAAAGAGAATTTCTTAAGATGTTTTGAAGGATATCAATAGAACGTCCTAAATTTCTGGCATGCGCTTAAAATTTTGGAGTTCGATTGATTCTAGGTTTCTAGGTGAATTGGTTAATTTTCTATTCAAGTTCAGTATGGTCATCAAGTGAGCACATTTTGTCCGACCCCTACATTGAATTGTTTGCGACAATGTTGGCGTTAAAGCAAATAATTGGTCAAGTGCGAGTTGGACTCGCACACTTAGGGTTCCGTACCACCTTCAAGATTCTAATATTCCAGTTTCAGACAAGCAGGGAATGAGTGCATTTTCTTATATTTACCCTTATATCTTTTAAAGGAAGCGTTTTAAATTTATAAAAAATACGATATACACTTTGATTTTCCACACATAGACTTTTTATTTTATCTGCTTCAGGATTTGCTTGATTTTTATCAGAATACATATGTATTTAAATTTCTAATTTGGCCCCCAAAAATTAACGTTAGAGTTTTATTTTACTAATAAACTTTCAGAGAAGTCTTTTATAATCTACTGTCTGAGTTTTGAGGCTCTGTAGATTGGAAGATAAAGGGCAAAATAGGTCAAGTTTTAAATTATAAATTATTAAATCTCTTATTCAAATTATTTAAAAATACAAATAAAACATGTTTTTCAAAATTTAAATAGTGTAGTTTCTAAAGTAGGAATTAAGTCGAGGTTTATTATTTTGTTAATATCTTTTAAACAAATGATTTAAAAATATGATATATTTGTAATTCACATAATGAACCTTTTATCTGATATATTGCATGGTGCATTTGAAAATTGAATTTTCATTTTCTATTTAATTATATAATTTGTCTCTAAAATTACTATGGGGGTTTTCTAATAATGTTTTCTTATAAATTTCAAGTGAGCTCCAGTACCCCTAATTATTTCCAAAATTTTAGGTAGTATGGTTTCAGAAATAAAGTGATAAATGAATTTTTTTTATATCTTTATGTTAATGTCTTGTAAACAATTAATTTAAAAAATATGAAAAATATATATTTATATTCCTGACAATGAGCCTTTTCATTTGATGTATTGCATGATGCGTTAGTTTTTTTTTATTTTCCGTTTAATTCTATAATTTGGCCCCCTATATTAATATTAGGGATTTCTTCATATTTTTTCCGTAAACAAAAAAATGTAGGTCTTATAGTTTGGGGAATAACGGGGGGAATGGGTAATTTTTTTTAATACCTTTTTAATATATTTTAAAATATTCATTTAAAAAAAAAATAAAAAACTATATTTGTATTCGTCATAATAAGCCCTGTGATCTGATATATTACGTGATCCGTTAGAAACAAGGGGGTAATGGGTAATTTTTTTTATATTTTGTTAATATCTTTTAATTAATTTATTTTAAAACTATGAAAAAAAAATATATTTGTTTTCGTCACAATGAGCCCTTTCATTTGATATATAACATGATGGGTTAGAAATAATTTTAATTTTATATTTTCCATTTAATTCTATAATTTGCCCCCCAAAATGTATATTAGTGGTTTCTCCTTATTTTTCCAGTAAAGTTCAGGTAAGCGGCTATACCTCCATTTCTTCCAAAATTTTACAGCTTATGGTTACGGGATAAGGGTGGGGGGGGATGGGTAAATTTATTTATATTTTTGTTAATATCTTTTAATTTATTTATTTTAAAAATATGAAAAAAAATATTTGTTTTCTTCATAATGAGTCCTTTCAGTTGATATATAACATGATGGGTTACAAACAATTTTAATTTTATATTTTCCATTTAATTTTGTAATTTGCCTCTCTAAATTAAAAGTAGAGGTTTATCCTTATTTTTCCAGTAAACTTCAAATCAGACCCCATATCTAATTTCTTTCAAAACTTTACGTTTTATAGTTTCGGGGATAAGGGGGTGGGATTGGTAAATTTTGGTTTATTTTCGTTAATATCTTTTTAACTAATGTTTTTAAAATATAAAAAAAAATATATTTGTGTTCCTCAGAATGGGACCTTTCATTTGATGTATTACATGATGCGTTTGATTTTTTTTTATTTTTAAATTTTCATTTAATTCTATAATTTGCCCCCCATAATTAATATTAATGGTTTCTTCTCATTTTTCTTGTAAAGTTCGGGCAACTTTCCATATTTCTCTTCTTTTTTTTTTCAAAATTTTAGGCTTAGTAGTTTCGGTGATCAGGGGGGGACGGTCGATTTTTTTAGTTTTTCCACCCAGAAGTACCCCTAAAATCAAAATTTCTTCTTTTACGATATGTACTCCTGATCGGGTCACCAAACTATACACTGATATCAAATTTCAACCTCTTCCGTCCAGTAGTTTAGGAGAAAATTGCTGTGATGTGACAGAGGCAGAAATATTGCGTGATATTTTAATGATATCAGTATATTGTATATACGGAATCCTAAGGAATAGGCCAGTGCAGTTAGAATACTTACCTTTTAGTTATAAAAGTCTTAAAATAATTTGTTCAACTATAAATAATACCTAACCTAAATAATAGGAACATTTAATACTATTGTATACGAAAGTAAAGTTATCAAACAAATGTAAAGCAGGGAGTAAGAAATCCTATTATAGTTACCCCAATGAGGTTAGATCTCGCTCTGTAACATTAACATAAGATTGGGTTTAAAAGAATTGCTTCTAAAGTTTTCGGAGACCGCTGAATAAGTTCCAACTTTATCTTTTAGTGTTACTGAGGATATACAACCTAATTGGAGTAAAAATGTAGTGAACAGAATTGGAAAATATATAGTGGGTCTTTGAATGACAACTTTATTATTTGTCGACAATTCTAAACTTTCATTTTCTTTAAAGAACATGAAAGTCAGTGTATTATTAATCTTATCTTGTGAAAAAGTAGAAATTCTAATTTGGAGGAATCTATTTAGAAGGAATTGTATGAAAGCATATCATTCATTAAGTTATCTCTGAACCTATTGAACACAAGAATTTGGAAAAATAGACACTTTAGGTTCTAATTAAAAGTTTACAGGTACACCGAATAGAAAATCCAATTGTTCAAGATCTTAGCATAAGATTTCTACTTCCATAAATTAAATGAGATACAATTTCAATAGATAATTGTTAGTAGAGGAAGTTTATGACCGCAAGTATTTATAATCTAGTTTTTTAAACTCATTTGACTGCTTAACAATTTTTTTTAATTACATATTTTTTCTAAATTACACTAACAACGTATTTTATGAATCTTATATGAAAGTAAACCTTTATTCCATATGAGTCTATAGTTTAAACTTACAAAAACGAGGGTAGCCAACGAAAAAATGTCTCCAGTTGCATACTCTTGAACCTAACCTTGATGTGCGATTTGATTACCTCCAGTCGTTGATAGTAAAAATAACTACCGATCTTTTCCGCATGAGACCCGATATTTAAAAAAGTTGTAACTAGGCTTATGTTACACTCGAGGTTGAAAACTGTACTTTAAATTTCTAGTTTCGATTGTTGGTATTAAAGTTTCAAGTTTAAAACAGAAAATAGTGTAAAAATATTTATTTTTCGTCCACGGCCTAATATAACTTCATATGAAACATTTCGATTCAAATTTATTCTATTTTTGATTGTTATCACTGTCATAATTTCAACCACTGGAGTTTCATTCACATACACTGAATAAATGCACTGGCCGCTATGTAACTCTTGTTTATTGAGCTTATTTCCTAAATACCTTCCAAACTTTGCCTCAGTCGGATTTATTCCAAAGTTCGAAAACCTTAACCATATGACTATTGATGTTGTTCTAAAAGTATGGATACTTTAACCCATGACTGAGACAGCTTCAATGAGTACTTCTCAATCCAGAGAGTTGCTCCAATGGGAAGAGATTAACCGTTTAGCACAGTTAACGAACCCAAACCTATCAGAAGGCGTTCAAGACAAATCGGCTACACATATTTTATGAATGGTTTTTGCTATGCGGCGTGCTTTGATAGCAGAGGCTATCATGTACATGTCCAAACCAAGCGTACAAGCGGTTTACGTCCATCAGAAGAAATCATAGCCGTTCCGTCAGGAAGTACTGTCCAAAATTAAGAAAATAATTAAGCTGATACAAAGAACGAGTGGCGTATGTTATCGCTGTAAATGCAGGGTGCATTTCCAAGATGACTGACACTGTACAACCATCAGAAGCAGTCAGAGTAATCCACATCCAGCTTCGAAATAATGGAGAGATTCAACAGGAACTTGGAGCAACATATATACAAACTCATCAGCAACAATCAGCGTGATTGGGATGAGCATATTCCTCGATTCATGTCGGTCTATCGCTGAGCCAGCACAGAACTGACTCTAGCCAGAGTACTATTCGGAAAGGATCAGAGATTACCATGCGATACTTCGACAAAACACGCTGCCTATAAAAGAACTAGCCCGGGCGCAGATGTTGGTAACCATCGATTGAATGAAGACTTGTTATGATCTCAAGGAAAATGCAGTCTGGTTCCAAGAGGGAACCAAAGTATGTTTGGACAATATGCCGAGAAGCCAGGGCAAGTCTCCTAAGCTCACACCAGCCTAGGATGTTCCATAGGAAGTGGTCAAGAGGGTCAATGACATTGTCCATCGCTTTCACCGAAATCCGAGAGCGAAGATAAAGATGCTTCATTTCGATTGATCGACTCCCTGTTATGGATCAGGTCGATCAGAATAAAAGGGAGGCATACATTTTGTTAGGCTGTCAAAATAAAACTATTCGAAAAACAAATCAATTTAAATAATAATAATCTAGCGGGTAAACAAACTGTAAAAACATGCAAATAAGGACGACAAAAAGGGTATTTACCAAAAATACGATTATTTGTAAAAATAAATTAAGAACCTTTCAGTTCAAAAACGAAACACTAATTGACTGCAGCAATTAATCGTATGAAGAAAACAAGACCATAGCAACAGACAACTTACAAAAATATGATTTTTGTGTGGTGTGTATATTCCTAAAGGCACATTCTCTGTTACGGTACATATACTTGCGTTATTTCTGTACTCCTGAGCCAGCCTCGTATATCACTTAAGATATTTAAAAACCAATCAACATGAAGTTTTATGAATTCCCCGAAGAATTAAGCGCAGCCAGCCTTATTGATCTCTTGGGCATTCCCCTTAATAAGCCACGACAAATAATAAATTTAATAACCCAGAAGAAATGAAACTTAATCCCAAAGAGAAAGTCTCGACTGACAAAAAGATCAATTCGAAGAAGAAAATCTACAAAGAACAAGGGGAATATCCGTTGCGGGTAAGACCTAATCTCGGTTTCGAAAGCCATCTCCAAAGGTCATTAGGCGTCTCGGGTACATTCCTTTCTATTTTCAGAAGCGATTTTCTGTGAGGAAATTTCCCGGATACATTAGGGATTAGTGTGTCCGTCGCTTTCGCCTTGTTCTATATAGGTAGCGCGCTCGTTTTTTGTCTATTTAAAAAGCAAATGGGTGGCTTTCTTTTTCGATCGAACGAAAGGTAAATAGAGGGTTGAGATTAATGAGTGAGTGGGGAGGATGTCTGACTCAGATTTTGTGCGCTGATCCTGGAATTTTATTTTGGAGCATTAATCTGTTGTAATTGTTCAGCGCTCGTTAAGATGTAGCAAATATACTCACTGAGAATGAAATTGCAACACCAAGAAGGAGATTTTTAAATTTAATATTGTTTTGGTATAATAAGGAGTAAACGTTTAAAATTTGAATAAAAAATACCAATGAGTTATTTTGTATTATTATTATTATGTTTTTTAATAATGTATTTGTCCACCGGGGTTGTCTATAAACTCCCTAACACGTCTTAGCATTGATTCTAGAAGGTGGTCTATTTCTTCTTGAGGAATACTATCCCAAGCTACTTGGATTTCATATCTTAGAACTTCAAAAATCCGTGGAGGCTGGAGTAAATTGCCTGGCCTTCTATCCGACATGTCACATTGGCCTCTTCAAAAAAGTTTAAACTAAGTCTAGTAACATGGGGATAAACGTTATCTTGTGAAATATGGGTTTCATGAGGTGATTAAGGTAAGGGAGAACATACGGCTTGTCTACTTCTTGAAGATAACGTTGCCTTGTAAAGTTGCCTCGAACAAAGACTAATTCCAAGGAATTACGGGTAACAGCATGGAACGGCTCCAGACTCGGAACCTCTGTGTGCTAATTCTCTCGAAAATCTTAGATGTCGGTCTTTACATCTTGCGTCTTCAAATAAGTAACTATACCAAGTTGTAACCCATTATAACTAAAATGTATGCATGAAAAATATAAATATTTAGAGTAACATAAAATAGAAAGAAAATTAAAATACCAGGGGCTCATTTTAAAGCGTGTATCTATCTTCGAATTTCGTTCAAAATGGCGGCTCCAATATGGCAGTCAGAAATCAAAAAAAATCGAAGATATACCGAAAAAGGTTGTAGAAAAAAAATTGCAAGCAACTGGACCATATTTTGGCTCAAATTCTAGTTTATGAAGGTATTTTAAAAGCTGGTGCAGCTAGAAGTGAAAATTCAACATAGTGGATGCAATATGACGGTCCGAGGTTCCCCATTGATTATTATTCTGCTAATGGTGCATTTATTTATCAAAATAGTTTAATGTTCTCAGCTAAAAGGTACACTACAACTTATATCTACCATCAGAAATTCAAAATATGAATTCTGAGCTCAGATTTGTGTTAGGTAACTGCTACTTCTCTTCTGGTGCAATCTCAGCAACCTCAGAAACCTTCGTTTACCAAATTTAACCTAGCCATTAACCTCATTGGATATTGAATTTTGTAATCTGACTTTGGATTCGTGTTGAGCGACCACGAGAAACTCAATTCCCTAATTTGGTGCAAATAAGTCGATATTTCAAAATTCGGACATCATGTAGAACTTCTGACTGCCATATTGAATCCGCGATGTTCAAATTTTACAATAACTCCATCAACTAAAATTTTAGGCAAAATACGGTTCGAATACACAGAGTTTACCATACTGTAGATACCTTCTAATACCAAGAGGTTGTGAGAAATTATATGACTCGTGCAAATTTATTTTCAAAACATTTTAATACACTAAGCGCTTTCGACTATTAATAGTCAACATCGGAGCTTCTACAAAAAAAAAATCAAGTCACATACAAAAAACTCTCTTAATATAACTAAAACTACTTACAATTGAAGCTAATGAGTTACAATATAAATATTCAATATTAAAAAACACAAAGCAGAGTAAGGACTGGATAAACACTAGTCAACAAATTTTTCTTTTTTTTTTGAGAAAAATTTCAAAAATGAGGTTAAACCATGCCGGAAATGT
Organism: Octodonta nipae; assembly: GCA_034190945.1. Classification (NCBI taxonomy): domain Eukaryota; kingdom Metazoa; phylum Arthropoda; class Insecta; order Coleoptera; family Chrysomelidae; genus Octodonta; species Octodonta nipae. The sequence continues at coordinate 9,649,413 of CM067220.1, read as the reverse complement.
GGTGACCAAATTATTGTGTTTTATGTCATAAATTGTGAAGATCTGTCAAGCATGGAAGATTAACAGTTTTAAGGTAATATTTAAAAGAATAAACGGTTTATTTAAATTCACTTTTGTATTTAGACAAATTGGATTAGATTTGATTTCGTTATCTATAGCAATGTCTTCCAAAAATTCAAGTCTGGTAAGATTTTTATTTTTATTTATTATGTGGAGCTTCTTATGTGGGTAGAACATATAGGGCTCTTGAGGTCCGCATAAAAGAGCACATAAAATATCCAAACAAATCAGCAATTGGGGACCACTTAGCATTTAATAAACACACTTTTAGTCCACAATCTAATTCCATTCATAAATACCCAGTTGTAAATAAAAATCTTACCAGACTTGAATTTTTGGAAGACATTGCTATAGATAACGAAATAAAATCTAAGCCACTTTGTCTAAATGCAAAAGTGAATTTAAATAAACCGTTTATTCCTTTACATAGAAATCTATTACCTTTAAACTATTAATCTTCCATTCTTGACAGATCTTCACAATTTATGACATAAAACACAATAATTTGGTCACCACATTTCCGGCATGGTTTAACCTCATTTTTGAAATTATTTCCCAAAAATTTTTAAAATTGAATTGAAAAATTTGTTGACTAGTTTGTATCCAGTTCTTACTCTGCTTGGTGTTTTTAAAAATTGAATATTTATATTGTAACTCATTAGCTTCAACTGTAAGTAGTTTTAGTTATGTTAAAAGAACTAACAATATTACCAGCCGACAAGGAAACGCTACCGTTCTGATGGACACAAAAGAATACAAGAAAAAGATGGAAGAAATATTGAAAGGGGCAGACTACAAACAGGACTCACGGGACCCCACTACTTACCTCGAGAAAACAACGAAAAACAAAATCAAGGCATCAGCGATAGAACCAGGAATTCAACAAAGTATCATCCCACGGGAAAAATCAAGTAGATGTCCTAATCTTTACGGATTACGAAAAATCCACAAAGAAGGAGTGCCCATCAGACCCATAGTAAGCGCGATAAACTCACCAACGCAAAAACTAGAAAAATACCTGGCCCGATTCATGCAACCAATAGTGGAAACAGCAAAATCTTACATCAAAAACTCAAATCACTTCAAAGAAATATTTAAAGACATAAACTTAGAAGAAAACGACTTAATAGCAAGCCTCGACGTCATATCTCTCTACCCCAGCATACCACTCGACGAAGCACTGGACAGTATAGCTATGAACGAAAACCTACCTCACCACATAATAGAATTAGCCGACCACTGCCTCCAAAATACGTATTTCTCCTTCGACGGCCATTTTTATAGACAAATACAGGGTGATCCTATGGGATCGGCTCTATCCCCAGTTGTTGCCAACTTGTTTATGGTATATCTGGAAGAAAAGGCCATAGCTAACGCAGCATTAAAACCAAAACTGTGGGTTCGCTACGTTGATGACATCTTCATTATATGGCCTCACGGGAAATTAGAACTCAATAATTTTCTTGCCTATATGAATTCCATTCATAACAAGATACAATTTACCCTAGAAACAGAACACAACCAATAACTTCCTTTCCTAGATGTCCTCCTAACAAGAAACAACCTAAGATTCCAGCACACTGTCTTCAGAAAAGCAACACACACCAATAGATATTTACACGGCAATTCACACCATCATCCAGCACAGATCCAAGGAGTAGCAAACACCCTTATAGTTCGATCGGTACGTCTCACAGACCAGCAAACTAGAAAAGAAGAACTAGCTTTCATGAAAACCACCCTCAGAAAAAATGGCTACAATAACCACACCAGCAGAAAAGCAATAAACAAACAACAGGATGAGAAAAAGAAACAAAATGATGACCAAGACTACGTAGCCCATGTAAGTTTAACATACATGAGAGGTACAACGGATAGAATAGCGAGATTTCACAAAATTCGAACTACATACAAACCCCAAGCAACAATCGGAAAATTGCTGGGGAAACTAAAGGATAAAATGCAATTAGAGAACCATGGAGTTTACAGCATTTCATGTGGAGACTGTTCCAAGTTATACGTCGGCCAAACAAACAGGCGAATATCCGCCCGTCGAGACGAACACAAACTATACATAAAGAACAAACAGACCACCTCTACTTTATTCAGACACGAACAAGAAACAGGGCATAAAATAGAGTTTAATACTTGTAAAGAAATCGCCAATGTTGAAAACTATAAAATCAGAACAATACGAGAAGCGATTGAAATTGAAACCCGAGATACCATAAACAAGAGAGACGAAGCTTTAAAATTATCACCATTTTGGAAAGCAGTAATCCCATATCAAAATAACAATACACCAAAACCAGCAATAAACCCAAATAATCCGATTACCCAAATTACCGACAAAAACCATAAACACGGCAATTGCACTTTAATTGAACATCAGTTAACCCAACCTAATAAACAAGATAAAGTACCTGAGAGATTAAGTAGTAATGAGGGCTCATAGGGCAGCTATAAATTGAGATCAAGAACCAGAAATTCTTCAGTTACTTAGTATCTTTTGAGAAAGCCAAATATGATTTTGGCGAAACGTCAAGTGATCTTTCAAACTAATACAAACGAACGGATGCACACCGGCATAAATCGTCAACCATATATATATATATATATATATATATATATATATATATATATATATATATATATTTCATCAACAACAAAGTTTGTCTTGCTCATAATTTACAACGTGACATTTGCGGGGCGCCGAGTCGCCCTGTCTTAATATCATTTCATTAGCAGAGACGAGTTGATTTCGTGTACATAGCTTTGTGACGACGCGACGCCTGGAGAGATCTCTCCACCGAAAGCTCATCCGTACGTCGACACGACAACAGCAAATATAAGAGAGGGAATTCCTTTGAAAACCGCTAGACTGCATTTAAATATAGAACGCCCCCCTGCGAACAGTTCACAAGACGAATTTCGAGACGGGAAGACAGGATCGTAACGGACAAAATCTCTTCGACGACTATTTGCAAAAAACGTTTTGTTTGAGCGAAATAATTTCACAAGAGAGACATGCAGTCCTAGTGAGTGATCTTAAATTAATATTAGGGAAATACCACAAGGGTCAAACCAATTTACACCAAAAAAAAAATCAAAACACACTATAAAGCTTACAAAATACTTGTTTGAAAAAAGCAATCAACAACTGAATCATTGAAAGTTTGTTAAATTTAATAATGAGAATCTTAAACGCTGCAAATGAAGCTTTTATCGAGACAAAAGTAAATATGAATAAAAAACATCAAAGAAAATGTTCCTCGAAAGAAAAATGCAACAAAAATAAAACGCATATCTGGAATATATGAGAAAGAAGATTCAGTGTAATATTAAAAAAATGAAACTCATAACCTTGTTAGATTAACGAATAATAACCATTAAGAATGCTTCTGAAGACATACTGAGCACGATTTCGATGGATTATAATAAGTATTGTGGAAATTCTTAAGGGGACAACACTTCGATAGATTCAAAAGACCATCCCCCATCAACAAATCCAGAGCCATTAGATATTACAAGTGAATAATTGAAAGCTAGACAATAAAATAATTCACAGATGGTCACAAGATTTCATATCGTATTGCCCTGTATGTGGTCTCGATATCGCCCATGATATTTTCCAAAACGTCTTGTCTCGTTTTTGCGAGACGAGAACGAGACGAACGAGGAAAATCTCGCTCTCGTGTGAAGCCTTAAAATGTTAGTTGAACGTTGAATATTGAAAAAACAGTTAATGAGTAATGCAAATTAAAATCATTTCCGACATAAACATCCTGCTGAAATGATAAAAAAAAAGGTCTACCCGAACGTCGGCTCGAAAATTCCCGTAAAACGCTCAACCAACAACGAAATGATCATCGCAAAAGGCGAGAGAGAATTCCATTATAAAAGGACATTCTACATTTGGATTAGAATTAGTTCAGTTTATATTGCGTGTGAATTATTTGGAGAGATCAGCTGTGGTAAATAGATACTGGATTATTTTGGTGTAAATAAAGTTATCGGAAGTAAACGTGAATATCGGTGTGTTAATGTAATTGTGAACCCACGAAATTTATTGCAATTTGGTTAGTCAGTATTACGTGAAGCTAACATCGTAAATTGATTTATGGCTACAACTCGAAGCATGGCAGAAATGGGCAGCACTAGCAAAAAATATTAAAACAGGTTACTGCTAAACTAGACGAAAAAATAACTAATCTCTTGAAAAAAACGTGACAAAAACGAGAAACGACATCAAGAGGAAATCCAAAAAGGGTTAGTGAAGTCTTTTGATAAAAAATGTAAAATAAAATTAGAAAACCTTGTTTCTACGATGAAAAGTGAACAAAAAATATTAATTGAGGGGATATTCCAGAAATTTGAATTAACCAGACAGAATTATTTTAAAATATTTGAAGAAAAACAAGAACAAACTGAATTAAGAAGGCAAAATGAATCTAATGTATTAAAAGAAAAGAGACAGACTGATGAATTAAAAAGACAACAGCAATTTGAATAATCAGTTGTCTTGCTCTTAATAGATTGAAATTTCTCAAAGCATTATTTATGTATTTAGTTTACCCTGTTACTCATAGATGTTTGTATAATATTTATAATAAGTATTTTTAAAAACAGTAACTATAGTTGAAGTTAGGTAGAATTTTTCGTAGCTATCTATAGCAAATATTTCAGATTACAAACCTGCCTTAAGCGTATTTACCTATGAGTAAACGACCGAACGAGTAAATGTGTATTACCAGACGCCATTTGGCTAGGACATGGATTAGAACTGACGTCAGTAAACTTGAAACATACGGTAAATATAATATGCTTGTATTTATGTTCTTGCCAAAACGTAAGTGAACTGCTTTCTCTGGATGTTTTTCGTCGAATAGTAATTAAAACGCTAGCTAAACAAAGAGGTATAAAACAATGAGACAAAAGGAAATACACATCCTTGGGTTCACTAGATCTTAAACATCGACCACCAGAGATGGCATCACATATTATTCGAGTTCCATTGTTTTTCTCTTTTTTTCTCGCACAGCACACTAGAATGTGATTCGGGGAGAAAATTTATACAACATGTTTAATCACATAAATTGCTTTAATACAAGAATTTCAATAATTTTTATGGACGTTGAATAAATACGTTTTTGGTGCCTAGATTAAAAGTATTTATTAGCTACAATATGTTTCTATACTATAACATCGAGATGAGACATCGTATCAAATTTGTCTACAAAAAAAAAAACGTCATGGTTAACTGGTACACATACAGCCTGTGTTTTCTCTTCTATTTCGGATCACAGCACCTATACATGATTCTAATTAAATGTTGGATGAATTCTTGAAAAGTTTGCTCCCAATATATATAACTACATTTTCAAGTTCTCTCAGTTGGTTAGGTATAAATATATGAGTACTCTCTTCGAGGTGACATTCTTTTGTACGCAAGACAATATATAGTGTTTCTGGTTAGGGAACCTTCATCAGTTGCGCTTCCCGCAATTGAATATCCTCTCGAACACTTCTTAATGTATTTGATACATTCCGTTCAATTTGAAGACGCGAGATGTAAAGACCGACATCTAGGATTTTTGGGGAAACCAGCATATAGAGTCTGAAGTTGGTAGACAATGTAACTCGTTCCTCGAAGTTTCCTTGAACCTCCATCGTCTTGAAGTGGTTGATCTCACAACGTTTCAATAGCTGTGTATCTGCTATCGTCATCAGGAGAATGATAGGAAATTCAGATTATCCGTTGTATTTATATTATACCGTTAACCGGTCATGCGTCGTCGGTCATGGTCATTGGGTCTTATCTGGTCCAATCAGCGTCGTCGTACCTGAAGGTTAGTTGCCGATGATGCGTAGCGGCAGAGGCGGAAGAAGAGCTCCCCAAATATTTTTAATTTGGACGCTGGGCTCACTAATTATATTTTCGTTCGAGATTATATATGCTGTCTCTATGAATTTTCTTCTGTACGAGTGCTCTTCCTTGTGGGTTGCTCTGGCCTGGTCCCAGTTGATATTATGGTGTTCGGTCCATGCGTGATTAGCTAGCCCAGACTTCGTTACCTCTGCCCTTTGAGTGTTCCTTAATCCTGGTGTTCAGCGGCCGCTTTGTCTCTCCAATGTAAAGATTGCCACATTCACACGGTATGCTCTATATACAGTTATTTGGTATTGCTTGTGCATCGGGCCTCGTTCTTGTTATCATGCTCCTCAAGGTGTCGTTGCGTTTGAAGATCATTCTGATTCCATAGCTGTGTGCAATTCTTCTAAGTTTCTCCGACAAGCCTTTAGTATACGGTAATAGTAGAGTTGCTACCGTGCGGTCCTCTTCCTGCCTAGGTGGTTTGTCTAGCTCTTCAAACGCCTTAGTAATGATCCATTCGCCAAAAGGTCTTCTCTAAGTTTCATTTGTTCTTCTTTGAGGGCTTCTGGTGTGCTGCAGATATTTTCGGCTATATGGATTAGTGTTTGGATGAGGCCAGTTTTCGTTGCTGATGGGTGGTTGGAATTGTAGTGAATTGTTGAATTGTTGTTTGAATTCCGGTCCTAGTCCTTTGACACTTTACATCAAGGAATGATAGGCACCCACTCTCTTCCATCTCCATGGTGAATCTAATGGATTGTTGGGATTGGTTCAGGTGCTCCAGGAATGCCTGTAGATCAACCACTTCAAGACGATGGAAGTCCAAGGAAACTTCGAGCAGCACAGAGAGGTTCCGAATCTGGAGCCATTCTATGTAATTGCTGTTACCCGTAGTTCCTAGGTTAGAATGTCACGATGAAATTTTCAGGTTAACTTCACCTGTCAGAGATATTAAATACTCTCTTCGAGGTGTCATTCTTTTGTACGCAAGATAATATATATCATATATATAATTTCTGGTTAGGGAACCTTCATCAGTTGTGCTTCCCACAATTAAATATCTTCTCGAACACTTCTTTATGTATTTGATACATTTCGTTAAATCTAAAGACGCGAGATGTAGAGACCGACATATAGGACTTTCGGGGAAACCAGCACATAGAGTATTCAATATCTTTGACAGGTGAAGTTAACCTGAAAATTTCATAGTGACATTCTAACTTAAGAATTACGGGTAACAGCAATTACATGGAACGGCTCCAGATTCGGAACCTCTATGTGCTGGTTTCCCCGAAAATCCTAGATGTCGGTCTTTACATCTCGCGTCTTTAAATATATGGGGTTCACAATTTTCTTGATATGATCCCATACATGTTCAATCCGATTCAGATCTGGGCTTTTATATACCAAATGATTAATTACATCCTCAGCCGCATGAGGCCAAGCCTCGCTTTGCATAAACAGGACCAAAATGCATCACAAGTTTCATTAGAATATTCTCAAAATAGTAATCAAAGCCACTACAGATGGTTTTCGCGGTCATATTCATAGCCGATTCTTTTCACATTAGTACCTCAATTAGAAACAGCTAAAAAACTGAATATGCCCAATGAAATTAACAGTCAACAACTGACCAAAATTCAATTCCCAGATATATAAATACAAAGTTTTGTACCCTAACACCAAACTTTTATTATTTCACTCCACGCACGTTTCAACAGCTGACATCATCATGGAGTAAACCGAAACTAGTCTTAGCCATATTTCCGTATTATTTCCCCGATATTTTAACGTAGACCCGTTGTTAGATTTGGTTGATAGTATTCCCCGAAATATTACTAGATGTAGATTTACATTGTTTTTAACGGTTTTAAAGTCTATCGTTATCTTTCGTAAAGTCTATCATTAAGTAACTTAAAGTGAGCAGTGAGAAAGTGAGAAAGAAAGATATAGTAGGAGATATAGAGCGGGATCCTGAAAATGGATAGAATGTATTGTATTAAGTCCAATTCCTGAACTACATCACGTTTCTAGGCAGGCGCCAGTGGAAGTGATAACCGAGGGTAGTTACAGGGTGTGAAATTGGTAATTTTTTTGGTCATGCTCATCATCGAGTAAACGTTCCAAAATTGGCTGCATACGAGATTGTGATGCATTTAAGCATATTCCCGAGAGGCGTCTGCCTAGAGCGTTACCATCAAGGTGGCTGACAGGGGGAAACTTGTCAAAAATAGGGGTGAATCTCGTAATTAAGTAAAAAGATAACCATTTGCACGATTTTTTTGCTTACAACAAAGAAATCATAATCCAAAAGGACATACAGCTAAATGACAAATAAATTTTTCATGACGTCATTAATGTGGTTTGTTTGACGTTATACACAATTTTTTTTAATGCGAAGCCACATTTTTTATTAAGGATTCGGAAAGAGCGGAAAATTTCATCTCCGAATATGACTTTGACCGTGACCTTGAACTTGATCTTCCGGGTGATTCCAAGATTATAGTTTTTTTGAAAAATCAACCAATTATAGCTAAATTAGGTGTTCGGGGGTTTTCGACATCGCTGATTTCGAATCTGAAATTAGTCTTTCAAAATTCACAATCCAAGATGGTGGACCAATTTTTTGAAAATATTTAACCAATTGATGCACAACCAATTAACGGTATCGATGTTTTTAACCCTGATCTGAAAGATGACTTATTCAAAGATGGTATTCCAAATTAAAAACAAATTTGACGTTGAACTTGGCCACCACTTGTTTTGAAAAATTTCAAAAACTGATTTCATATTCGTAATAATCGACGTCGAAAACCCCCGTATACCAAATTGAGAGTAAGTTGGTTGATTTTTTTCAAATTTTGAAATCAGATTTTTGCAATCCAAGAGGGCGGAGCAGTTTTTCATAAAAAAACAGATTTCAAATTCGAAATCAGCGACGTCGAAAACCCCCGTACTCCTAATTTAGCTACAATTGGTTGATTTTTCAAAAAAACTTTGTGGTGCGTTCCCGCAATTTGTTTAGTGTATTGTACAAATTTGATTGAATTACTTCATTGATTTTTAAACTTCTGCACCTTTCCCAAAACCTTCCGTCGCGCTAATGCTAATTTTAAGTGTTTCTCGCGTGTAAAATATAGACAGTATTCGTGATCCCTGTGTTGTATGCCGAACTATTCGGACATCTTTGATACAGTCTTAAGACGGCCGCTTTTTATTGTTATTGTGTTACGATTCCGCGAGTTATTAGTTCCGGTCGTAACAACCGCTAAACCGCTTTTATTTTGTTTCTTTTGTTTTAACAAATGCGCATCATTTGTTGTTAAACCCGCATTTTTGTTTGCTCAATCAATGAACATTACGTCGCTATTTTTTGTGAAACGTGTTGTCCAGACGAAGCTCTAAAAAGACAGTTCCTGCCGCTGCGGGGCTAGCCTCTGAAGAAAGAAGAACCAAGAAAACACCACCTGCAGAGCTTCGACGTAAAAGGTTAGACAGCACCTGTTTTATTGATTGTTCCGCTAAAGGTCCTTCGTCAATTATATACTTGCATTGAACCAGCATTGAACTAAAACCGCGACATCTAATTCATACATTTTGTTGGATATTCTATGTAATGTGCCATCGAAGACATTCCACTTTGATTTGGAATCACCCGGAAGATCAAGTTCAAGGTCATGGTCAAAGTCATATTCGGACATGAAATTTTCCGCTCTTTCCAAATCAGTAATGAAAAATGTGGCTTCGCATTTAAAAAAATTGTGTATGACGTCATACAGACCACATTAATGACGTCATGAAAAATATGTTTATGTCATTTAGCTGTACGTCCTTTTGGATTGTGGTTTCTTTTGTTTAAGCAAAATAATGGTGCAAATGACGTTGTTTTTACTTAATGACAAAGTTCACCCTTATTTTTGACAAGTTTACCCGTGTCCGCCACCTTGATGGTAACGCACTAGGCAGACGCCTCTCGGGAATTTGGTTAAATGCATCACAATCTTGTGCGCTGCCAATTTTGGAACGTTTATGATGAGCGTCACCAAAAAAAAGACCAATTTCACACCCTGTAACTACCCTCGGTTATCACTTCCACTGGCGCCTGCCAAGAAACGTGATGTAGTTCAGGAATTGAACTTAATAAGAGTACGATACATTCTGTCCATTTTCTCGATGTTGAGCAAAAACCGGTTCTATCTCTTAGACTAATATTAGCTGTAGCGGTCTCCAGGAAGGGATGTTGTAGTTATTTTACGTCGGTAGTTTTGAAATGAATGCCCTGTATATTGTCTTGACATCTCGAAGAAGGTATAGATTTTTTTGTTAGTGAAATTACTGGTATCACTTATGTAATGTTTATCGATATTATTGTTTTGTAAAGCCTTTGTGGGTGTTGTGTGATTGTCAGAGCCATGGACAAATACTTAAGGCTGGCTAAATGCTTAAGGGTGAAGGCTGCAAACCAACATTAAAAAGATAAAAAAAACTATAAGTCATTAAAGTTATAGTTTTTTTGACAACATATTTTGTTTGATGTTATATGTTTTTGAAAGAAGTAAACAGCACTGTTTAAACCAAAATTGATAGCGGTCGAGTATACAATAGTTTGTGTTTGGCTTTTAAATTTTTTACCTAAACTTTACACAAAGTGCCCCATTCAAACTTCCAATTCAATAAAGTTGTTGTTTCCAAACGGATTTAATCGACTGGAAAATGAATTCATAAAGACTCGGCTCAGGTTTTAAGCTATTGTAATGTCGTCCGAGCCATAAATTCTCTTCCTCATCACGTACAGTCGTTTTGTCAAAATCTTACACCAAATTTGTTCATCGAAAACCTAATCTCTTGGAAACAGTTCCGAAAAATCACTTTTCCTTCTATTTTTCTTTCGCACGCTTCACGGGTGTATTTCAGTAATTTGTATTTCTATTTCGTGCTGCTAAGCTGTAAGGTGAGAATAAGGAGAAGTTGCTTTCATTCGTGTTGAAAGAAATCGTTTGTCTCGAGTTGGCACGCAGCTCAGGAGATCGGGTTGGAAGATACAATGGAAGAATGAAAAATAGATGGGGCACTGTTACCCTTAAAATCTACAGGTCCCAAGCGGTTTATAACATTGTAGTGGGCTTTGTAACAAAGTAACAAAATGAGAAGCTATTATGCCTAAGTCAAGTTCCGCATGTGATGTGCTGTGTATTTTAAAATTTTGTAACTGTTAAACATTTGAAAATAAATATTTGAAAAGGTAATTTAATAAAGAGTAGAGTTAGTCTACAATGGCAAGAAAAAAATCGCAGCCAGTTCATGTTGTAGACGACAGTGGTACAAAAAAGAAGTCATTAAAAAAAGGTGTCCAACCATTCCATGTTGGCGCCAAAACATTCTCCAAAAACGTAACAACTCTTCGGGATATCCAAAAACTACAACTTAGCACAAAATCGGCAGTACCAAAATTGCCATTCTCTAGATTAGTAAGGGAAATTTTAATGGAATTTGCTCCGCTTGGTATGAAACTGCAGAGAAGAGCCTTTAGAGCATTGCAAGAAGCTGCTGAGATATATGTGGTGCAACTATTTGAGGACAGCAACCGTTGTGCAATGCATGTCAGAAGAATTACAGTAATGCCGTCAGATATGCAACTTGCCTTGGTCAGTTGAGGAGTAAATAATCTTGGCCGCTATCGTTAAGTCTGGAAGTTTTTATGTTAATTAATATATTTTTAAAACTTGTATAAAGATAATATTTTAGTTATTATATATATTCTCTCCAAAGTTGCATTGTCTTAAAATGACCAATGTTAAAGCATTTGAAAATGTTTGTTAATTAATGTTAACACTTAATGTATAAAAATATTTTAGTTGCAAAATGTAATATCCTTCAAAGTTGCATTGAACCATATTTTGTATAACATTAAAAAATGTGCCTACTATTTAAAAAAAATGTTTGACTGATTTTTAAATAAATGGTGACTTAATAAAAAAAAAACAAAAAAAAAGAAGGTGAACGTCGTCGTCGTGGTGCTGTCGCATACTTTACATTAATTTCGATATCATATTGAAATGGCCCGTACCAAGCAAACCGCTCGAAAATCGACTGGTTGTAAAGCACCTAGAAAACAATTAGCAACAAAGGCAGCACATAAAAGTGAGCCCGCTACAGGCGGTGTTAAAAAACCACATCGTTATAGACCCGGCACAGTAGCTCTTCGTGAAATCCGTCGCTATCAAAAAAGCACCGAATTGTTGATCAGAAAACTGCCCTTCCAACGTCTTGTTAGGGAAATCACACGGGATTTCAAGACCGACTTGAGATTTCAGAGTTCAGCAGTAATGGCTTTACAAGAAGCCAGCGAAGCTTATCTGGTTGGTCTTTTCGAAGATACTAATTTGTGGCAAGACGTATATGTGGTGAACGCGCTTAAAAAAATATAATAAATGAAAATCTTTGTAAATCTATAATACAAAAATAATTAAACCAAGGCTGAATTTCTGTTTTCTGGATAAGGCAATATTTGCTACTCCATAGTAGAAGTGATATAATACTTACTTCTTAATTCTTTATATATTACTATAGTGTTCACAACGACAAAGTAAAAGAGCGAATTAGGGGATCCCCACAAGAAGAAAATCAATGGGTATGGTTGTGTGGTGGTAAAATATTCATTAGGCCTTGGCGATAACTACATTTACAATTCCACGATAGCGATTCGGGTTTTTAAGTGGCGCTTGTTGTATTTTGCTGTCTTTTAGGATTTCATTTATTTTTTAATTTAGTATCACTTCTTGCAACCAAGAGATTATGTGAGTAGGTTTGAGTAATTAATTACAATACATTGGTCTATAATTTACATTTAAAAATAACTACCTCTCTCTCTCTCTCTGTCTCTCTCTAATTTGTATTTTGTTCTATACTAGTGGAAAAAATTAAGGTATCAAAAAAGAATTCCAAATTATTTGATATTTTTCAAGTGGCTGTATTTCTCTTGATAATGGTCGTACTGGAGCTTTAAAAAAAACATTTTAAAGCTTGAAGTTTCTAGTTTTGAGATTTTACGAAAAAAATGTTTTTCAAGCAACGGGTACAGCTCAATCCTAACGAATACCAAAAGAATTTTAATTTCAGAATGTTTTCGGTTTTATTTTCTGGTCTACGAACTTGAAAACAATTGTTTAACTGACCCACTATATGGATCGGATATGTTGTTCAGTCAGCTTTAACAGGCTTTTTTGGAAAGTTCAATATCGAATTTTGAATGGAAAAGGATATTTTTGTCTTTAACCATCAATATCTCAGCATCCGCTGCTTTTTCATCATAAGATCTCAAAACAAGAAATTTGAAGCTTTAAAATGCTTGTTTTAAAACTCAAGTACCACCATTTCCAAGAGAAATACAGCCTCTTGAAAACGTCAAAAATTAATTATTTTTTGATCCTTTGATTTTTTCCACTAGTTTATATTAATCACATATTTTTCTTCTTTTTGTGATGACGGTCCTGATATCTTTAAAACCACCCTGTATAAGTATGATTCCTCTCCACACTATGGACTCTTTCTATTTTCCTATTTTTTAAATTATTCCTGTATACCAATGATTTTACTTCGCCCCATATGTCTAGCATTCCATTTAAGCAACTGCTCATGGTCTACCCTATAAAACAAAATTCAGCTTTCTGAACCACATTTTATGACTATAATTTTACTGTACCATTTATTTCAACCAACCTGTAATGCCTCTAAAATTGTTTCAACCCATCACTATAATTATACCGCTTCCTACGTCCTATAATTCAAATATCCTAACTGCTTATGCTTATATAACAAAATTTTTGATACACCCTGAATAACAATAATTTTACCCCAGCCTTACTTCAAACACCTTGTCTAAGCAACTACTTATGTACCAAACTATATAAATTTTTTAAACTCCACCTTATACTCAAGCATTCTATATATTCAACTACTTCTGATAATTTTTAAAGCCCTTTGTATAATTGTAATTATTCTCCGCCTTATAACGCAAATATCCACTCTGAATAACTATAGTTTTGCTCAACTCTTATTTCAACTACATTCCGCAACTACTTATGTGCCAGCCTATATAATATTTTTAGAACCACCCTGTATAATTAATTCAATTCCGACTTATGTTTCAATCATCATCATCATCAATACACACATACACCATATAGAAGAGTTCGCCGACAAAAATTTTCGTTTCGATAACCTAAAGAAATCTTTCTGCCATTTCACGCGATTATAAGCCCCCTAATTTAGCTTCGTCTTTACGATAAAAATTTGACATTTACCATGATGTTTACAGTTTTTTGCATATATATTTTTCAGATTTTTTTACCTTATAGACAATTATAGGAAATCAAGCTGGAACATACTTACATACTTTACATACTTTATTTAAATGTTACAAAATACGCTGCAAGTGCTTATGCACGCGCCAAAAACTAGACAATGACAATTGATAGTACAGAACACAATATGATGTCAAACGACATGAAACATAAAACAATTTTCCTCTTCTTCTTCTGGACAAAACCTTGGGTTTGGCGCTAATAAGCGGTTTTAGAGAAAACAGTGATGATTCATTGAAATTCACAGAAATCTAGTCCTCTATTAATTTATTTTTATCTATTTTTCTGGAAAACCGTAAAGCTCATTTTATAAACAATTACATGGACCTTTCTGTAGTGTTCCGTAATATAATGCAGTTTAAATCATCAAAATTGCCGAAGCCGTTAATGGCTCGTCATACATAAAAAAAATTGCAGACGAATTGATAACCTCCTCCTTTTTGGAAGTCGGTTAAAAAACAATAATACGCTAGTAAAGTATCCTTGACAATAGCCATCTGCGCCATCTCGTGTTTTATTTGTGGAACGCTGGTTCTGTCAAGGCCGTAATTTATGTTTGCTGTGTTATAGATTAAAATTTAGTTATCCCATAAAATGAAAAAAAAACATCAAACCGAAAGTGCAGTGTAGTTGATTTTGAAAATACATCAATGAAAAATCAAAAATTACAATTTTACCGTTTTCCTGCAATTCTATAGGAATCAGAAAGAAAGGAAAAAATGGACTACAACAGTTCGTCGTCAAGGGCAATTAAATTAAATTTCCGTGTTTTTGGTCCCTACTAAATACATAAAATTAATCATAATTGTTGTTCTGTTAAAAAAAATAAGATTCAATAACGCTTGTAATCAGAAAAGTTAATCACGTAAATAATTTTCTTTCCAAAATAAATTGGATTTTAAGGTTAACATAATTCTTAATTATTTAATTAATTACTTTTTATGTTTTTTTGGGCAATAACACCACAATCGAAATAAACCGACGTATATTGAAGGAAAACCAAACGTTTCAAAGTCTATTCTGACTTCGTTGTCAATGGCTTTATATTTATATTTCAATACGTGCATTGTTTACTTTTTTCACAAATAATTTCTGGTTGAGATGGATTGCCACACTACTGTAATTTAAAAATCTCATTTTTGTTAATAGAACAACAATTATGCCTAATTTTATGCATACAATAATGACTAACAACGTTGAAATCAAATTTATTTTCCAATATTGTCAAACTGCTGCAATAATTTTTTCTTCATCTCTAATTGATATGGAAATCGATGAAAGTGGTATAATTGTAATTTTGAGTTTTTTCTTGGTGTTTTCACAATCAACTACACCGCACTTTCGGTTTGATGTTTTTCTTTCCATTTTATGAAATAACTAATCCACAACTAATCTTTATTCTAATACACGCTAAACGTAAATTACCACTTTGACACAACCAGAGTTCCCAAAATAAAACTCGAGATGGCGCAAAGGTCAAAGATACCTAGTAAAGTATCTCCAGTACTCCAGTATTAACGATAGTTTTTATTTAAAAAGTTCCATACTTTACGTGCACACTGTATAGTCTGTAGATTTGACACTTATAGAGGAATAATCAGTATCATGTTATTTCTTTTAAATTCAAATTTTAATATTTTATATCAACTGCATTTTTAAACTATGAAATTTTTTATTTTATAATGACCCGTATATTTTAAGACAGTTTATTAAAACGTGGATCGAGATGCTTTTACGATAAGAACCTCCACACGAACTTGATGTCGTCACGGGAATTTATAAACGCTTACAGTCTCTGATCCCGTTAAATATTTGCGCAAGGCGAAAAGGGAAAAGTCATCCATTCAGCTTGAGAAATCTTTATAAACCTGACTTCAATATATATGCTAATGCTGTCCATAGCGTCATCTTACATATCCTTCTGTTCGCTGAATTCTGTTTGATATGTGACGTAATGCAATCTCATCATTTTGTTTTAAATTCGCTCGACATTCAGAGGATATTGCTTCAATTTACATTCTACCAGTTGGGGAACAAGGGTTTTCATGAATTCTCTCTCTTGTTTATGGTGAAAATCCTGCTGTATTGTCGAATGACTGTATCTGCGTGGCAACAGCAAAGGTTTTGTTGTGTGATAAAAATATATGCACGGTCAAAAGGTCGTAAAAGTCTGATGGGAGGAACAATCGCATTGTCATATAATTGCGTATGTATATGGAGTCGGGGGGAAATGTTCTTCCCAAACGTCAAGTTTTCTACGTTTCAGAACGAGAGTGTAGTTATTTTGAATGGTATAAGACTACCACTGGAAATGTCTCTGTACAGAAACATTTTGGATTTTAGAGAGAAAAAATTGAAAAAATTGTTTCTTTTAATGGTTTTCTTGGGCAGCATAGTCAAAAAATCCGAATGTTTCAAAGTCTTACTTTTACTTATATAGACAGTGATGAGCAAATGTGTGGAACCAAGTTAATATCTCTGGAATTATTAGAGATATCAAAATGAAATTTGGAAGGTGGATACTGCAGTAGATTTTAGCCTATTGGTTTCCAAATTTTTTTACAATTTTGAACTTGATGTTTTACCGGAAGTAATGTCGATTTTAAAATTTGCAATGAAACACCCTGTATAGTATTTTAGTTTCTGATCAAACATTTTATTGCGAATACAGAAATATCGGGTTTGATATTGTTTACCGTAAAATGAGGTGAATAGAACCGCTGAGGAGAGTAGGATCAAAAAGTGGGAATTTGTTTATAAAAATCATCAAAATGTAAATAAATAACCAAAATCTTTTTGTTTGACCTTATTGGATTCAGTTTATTGCAGTTTAATAAAGGTTGGTAATATTTCATTTAAAGAAGTTGGTACTATTGAAAACCATCACATAACCTGAAAACGTTGTTAGTGAGCTGTATTTGTGGGTGCCAAAACTTTGTCTGAAACTCCGAATTGAAGAGGCTTCTATTCAAAGTAATTAGTGCTAGTGATTCCAACAGGTTAATAATTAAGGTGTGTGAAATAGTTTTAGAATATTTTTAAGTAAAAAACCAAATAAGGAAATATTTCTAATTTGTTGCACGTTTTTAGCTTTTAGGAGAGAATAGGATCAATAGCTGTGGTGAATAGGATCAATAGCTGAGGTGAATAGGATCAATACCTGGGGTCAATAGGATCGATAGGTAAAATGCCGAGAATTTATAAACCTCAAGTCGGCGGAAAACATTACAAGAAATTAAACCCAGATACGATTCAAGATGCTAAAAACGATGTCATTAATAATCTTTATAGTATAAGACAGGCTGCTATAAAACACAATATTGCTTACACCGTGCTTCAAAGACATCTCAGAAATCAAAATGTGAAGAAACAAGGAGGTCAAACAGTGTTGAGTGAAGCAGAAGAAAGAAGCATTGTAGATAAATTACTCATATGCAGCGAGGGGGGCTACCCATTTGATACATATGATTTAAGATTGTTGGTCCAACTGTATTTAAATAGAGCTGGTAGGGTTGTTCAACGTTTTAAAGATAATCTTCCGGGTAAAGGGTTTGCTTATAGTTTTTTAAAACGACATTCAAATATGCTCTGTGAAAGAATGTGCCAAAATATAAAACGTGCCCGTGCTGGTGTTACTAGGGCAACAATAACAGAGTATTTTGAAAGTCTCTCTGCAGAGTTACAAGATATTTCTGCTAGCTACATTATAAATTATGATGAAACAAACCTTTGCGATGATCCTGGTAGAAAAAAAAATTATTGCAAGGCGGGGATGTAAATATCCCGAGCGAATCATAAATCACAGCAAATCCTCTGCATCAATCATGTTTGCCTTAATTCCCTGTAGTACTTAACAAATTCAAAATTATTTAAAATTTTCTAAAAAATAGACAATTTTTTTATAAATTATGCTCTACATAGTTATTTTTATTTATATTTGCAGTTAAAAAAATAGAACATAAAAATTTATTTGTTTATAACAAATTGTCCATTAAATAATTAAATTAAATGTTAATAAAAAATATTTTTCTTATGAATATGAAAGGACAATATAATTAATGATTTTTACAAAAAAATAATCCTTATCATTAATAATAAATGACAAAAAAAATAGTAGTTATTTAACAAATGCATTTTTAAGCAATACATTTTTTCCAAGAAACGTTTTTTTCCTAAAGATCATAATATTTTTTCATCCTTCGAATCATGAAATAAAACTCACTACCTTATAAACAATGTATTTGTTTATAACAATTTTTTAAACAATAGAAGTAAAAAATTTAAAAAAAAATCAAGTGGCACTTAAAGACAAGAAACGAAATAATTATGATTTTTCACAAAAAAAATTACATGCGTTTTTTATTGTTATTATTAATTTTTCATTAATCAGTAGATTATTGATAAATATATTATGGAAGTTGGGAATTTTTTTACAAAATTTCCTCTGCTTTTCATATCTTTTTTCCAATTTCAAAAACCTTTTATCGTTTTTGAGATATTTAAAAAAAAACGGAAGTACTCTTTTTTCACTATTTTATTTGTAACTAGTGCAAATTTTATCGACACCATTTCAACTCTTTCAATTCAGTCCGAATCGAATTACACCCAAAACAACATAAAAATTGTAAACATTACATAAAATATACTGTTTCGTTGATCCAACATTATTAGAGAACATAAAGTTTCCCTTCACAGACGTTTTTAAACCATACATAGTGGTGAAAAAATCACAATTAAGGCTTTAGAACGATCATAAAAATTATCTACTGTGTAAACGTGAAACAGGCTCATTTCGAATAGAATTCTTAAATAAATACACCGCCAGCATTCTTTCCTATCGACCGATGAGTTAATTAAAAACTCATTTATTACTTTCTGGCTGCAAGAGTAAAACGTCCGTTCTATTCTATTTTATCTTAAACCGGTGCTATTTTTAAAGAAAAACTATTTTCTAAGAAAATATATAACTGATGAAAATTGTATTAGGTTTATGCTTTGTATAAGGATATGTTAACTTAAATTAAACATAACACTGGTTACTTAATTTTTTATTTTAAACAAAATATATCAGTTTTTGCAAAAAAAATATATATTGTAGAATTCATATTACATTAAGTCTAATATTTAACCTAACAGGAACATTTACAAAGTTTTCGTTACGAACGACATTCAGTGTTGAATGCGAAGAAGTAGCTTACAATTTTACTTGAACTAGCTGTCACCCAGTGCTCGAAATTCGACCAATTGTGTCAATATCTCTGGCAGGTTAATTAACCTGAGAATTGTACCGTGGCATTCTATCCTAGGACTTTAGGGAGAACAGCAATTACACGGAACGGATCCAGATTCGGAACATCTGTGTGATAGTTTCCTCGAAAATCCTAGATGTCGGTCTTACATCTTGCTTCTACAAATAAGTTACGAAATTCAACTTTTTTTCAGATATAATTCATAGGACTTTATTTGTGTTCAAATTCGTAATTCTTAATTTAATATGACAATAATTCAACCGCTAATGGGCTACCCTACATATTAATTTTTTCTAACCTCCCTGTATAGCTATAATTGCACTCAATTCTCTAACATTTATTCAAATCCTCATTATAATAATTCCATCTCATTATATATTTCCACCACCCTATATATGCAACTGTTCATGGAACACGCATAATATCTATTAACATTTTTGAACCACCCGGTAAACCATTCTGTATATGCCACTGCCTATGAGCCACCGTATTTACTGTTTTTGCTTATGAAATTTTTAACTATCTTCTGTAACTATAATTCTACTACGACCAATATTTCAATCATTATATATATGGAACTCTTCGTGGGCTACTCTATAAATAATTTCATTTTCAAAGATTTTTATCATCATCCTGTATATCTATAATTCCTCTCACCCTATAGTTCATCCTCCCCATATATACAACTGCTTATGGGCTACGAAATGTTGCATTTCCATTTGCGCCACCCTGTATTGTATAATATTTTTTGCACCACCCTGTATAACTGTAATTCTACTGCGCCTTCTATTCCAAGAACCCTATAAATTCAACCGCTAATGGGCTTCCCCATACAATTATTTTATTAGTTATCATTGCACTCTACTCTATATTTTAAACACCCTATATATGCAACTGCTTATGTGCAACCCACGAAAATAATGATTTCTAACATATCTGGAATCGCTTTGTATAATTATAATATAAAACGATTACTTTACCACTGAACAATAACAACGCTTGCATGCCACTTCCAGAAGTACATGCTCTAAGTATATAACAGCATTGGTTCCTCTATATATAATTACTCAATGTTTTGAGTCTGGCGGCGGCACATTCAGTTGTTTGGCGTTGACATTATGGACGTAGATAATGAATTTTCATTATATTTTATTTAATGAATGAACCAATATTATAAATTAATTTTAGCATTTTGCACTGAAGGTCGTCAGTAGCTACTACACAAAACAAAAATGAAGAAAATCGGTTGAGAGACATAGGAGAAAATGGTACCTAATCGGTTTGTCTTTGCCTATTTATATATAGATTTATTAAGTACCTTTTTAACCGACTTCCAAAAAGGAGGATGTTATCAATTCGTCGTCACGTTTTTTTATGTATGCTCAGTGATTATTCAAAAAGGACTTGGGCAAATTCGATGATTTAACGGCATTATATTAAGTAATATTACAGAAAGGTACCATATATATATAATTTTTTATGACGTGAGATTTACGGTTTTCCAGAAAATCAGAAAAAACAGTAAAGTAATATGAATATTGTAAATTGAATTCTTCAAAGATATGTTCCAGCTTGATTCCCTATATTTTTCTATAACATTTTTCGGAAAATCGGAAAAATATATGCAAAAAACTGTAAACATTATGGTAAATGTCAAATTTTCATCATAAATATTTAGTTTAAATGTCAAGATATGCCATGAAAGTATATCGTAAGGGGTGTTTGTAATCGTTTTCATTTTAGTTCATTTGAAGTCATTTTCTTTTAGAGAGGAAATTAAGTTCGGGAGCTTATAGTCGCGTGAAGTGGACGAAACTATTTCACTAGTTTGTTGAAATGAAAATCTCTTATACCGGCTATCTCTTCTGTATGGTATACGGTTGTAGGTGCATGTGATATTAGGTGGTTCATAAATGGAAGGTTGAAATATAACTTGGAATGGAATTAGTGACACAAGGTGGTTCAAAAAGTATTCTAATGGGTGGCATATAAGTAGTTGCGTACCCAAAATTGAGTGGAGCAAAACTATAGTTATACAGAAGGCTTTTAAAAATGTTAAAAGCAGTTGAATATACAGGAAGACTGAAATATAATGTGGAGTATAATTACAGTTATAATGGGCGATAAAAAAGATATATAGTGTGAAACATAAGCAGTTGCTCATACAAGGTGTTTGAAGTAAGGATGGAGTAAAAGTATTGCCCTTCAGGGTGTATCAAATATTTGTTATACGGGTGAGTTTTTTTTTGATGATCAGTATGAGGATCTCGGAAACTAGCGGAGATAGAGCAATGGTTAAATTGGGAAAGATTTGCAGTTTTACTGGCCCAATTTAATGACACTTTCGGATTTTTGTAAAAAGTCATGGCTTACTAGATATTTTGAAAAAAAAAATTCTGTTGATTTAGTAAAATCCCTCTAGCTCCTTTGTTTTTGATTTTATAGAAAAAGTGTAAATATCAAAATTGAAGGAAATTGTATCCCAAATATGATTATCGTTTGCGTGACAGCTCTCGTTTTCGAGATATGACAGAAACTTATCGTTTTTTGAATGGAAACCATAGTTGGCTATAACCTTAAAAAATCGGACATTTTTAGAGCTTTTCAACGATATAATACTCTATATAGTTATACATAAAAATAACGGAGTTATGGATGCTTTTCTCTCTTATTTTCACTTTTTACGTAGGTAGCCATGAAAAAGATTGTTTTCACTTTGACGTTTCCTCATTTGAGAGTATTGCTGAACTGACAGTCGATATTGACAAGTTTTCGTGATAAGATGGAATATTCTAGCGAAGAAAAATTGAATATGGTGGAATGTTATATCACATCCCATAAAAATTCAGTTCGTGCAGCAGATATTTTAATCCTCGTCAACCTGCTCTATATACATTTAAGAAGCTTTACGATAGTTTACGCAGATGTGGATCTTTTACTAAACCACCAAGGGAACGTAATCAAATTAACGAAGAAGCACAAATAAATGTTTTGCCAATGGTAAATCAAAATCCATCTACATCAACTCGTGAGATTGCGGCAGAAGTTGGTAACGAACTGTAGTTAAGCTACTGAAAGCGCACAAGTTCCACTCGTACAAACTTTCAGTTTCTCAAACTTTGCATGCTGGTGACGGACATCGACGTTCAGATGGAACTACGGTATGTTCAATCGGCACAATGAGCATATCTGGGCTAAAGAAAACCCTTTCCATGTAGAACAAAGACGACCCCAGATAAAATTTGGTTTTAATATTTGGTGTGGTATCATAGGGTCTAATATTCTGGGGCATTTTATCTATGACGAATCACTTACTGGGGAGAGCTACTTGCATTTCTTGCAATACACTTTTCAAGACATGTTGCATAATTTGAATCTGAGAACTCGTTTAGAAATTGAGTGGTTCCAACATGATAGAGCACCTGCTCATAACTTGTTATTAGTAAGACAATAATATCTATCCAAACTCTTGGATAGGAAGAAATGGCCCACGCGAATGGCCACCCCGGTCTCCTGATTTGGCAGTTATTGACTTCTATTTATGGGGTGCGCTAAAAAACAAAGTTTACAAAAGAATGTATGAGACAATTGGTGACCTAATGGAGGCGGTATTACAAGCAATAGAAGAAATTGATAGGCGGTCTGTGAGGAAAGCGGTAATATCAATCTTAATAGTAAGTACCTACTTAGTTTTTTCGTTATATCTGATATACTTATTAAAAAATCGTTCAATATTTTTTGGAATTTTTATTAATAAATCGATGTATTTCATGGCTACCTACGTTAAAAGTGTAAATAAGAGAGAAAAGCATCCATAACTCCGTTATTTTTATGAATAACTATATCGAGTTTATATCGTTCTAAAAATGTCCGATTGTTTGAGGTCATAGCCAACTATGGTATCCATTAAAAAAAGATAAGTTAGTGTCATATCTCGAAAACGAGAGCTGTCACGACAATCATATTCGGGATCAATTTTTATAAAATCAAAAACAAAGGAGCTGAAGGGATTTGACTACATCGACAGAATTTCGTTTTTTTTTAAATATCTAGTAAGCCATGACTTTTTATAAAAATCCGAAAGTGTCATAAAATTGGGCCAGTAAAACTGCAAATCTTTCCCAATTTAACCATTGCTCTATCTCCGCTAGTTTCCGAGATCCCCATACTGATCAACAAGAAAAACTCACTCTGTATAAGCCTAAGCAGTTAGGGTATTTGAATTATAGGACGGAGTATAATATAATTATAGACATGGGTTCAAAAAAAAGGAGAAGCAGTTGCATATACCGAATGGTTGAAATAAATTATAGAGTAAAATTTTAAAATAAAATGTGGTTCAAAATGTTGATTTTGCTATATAGGGTTATATAGCAGTTGTATGAGTGGAATATTAGACATATGGGACGAAGTAAACTCAGGTATACAGGAATAATTTTTGTGAACTAGATTAATTACTGAAGTATCGGTTGTACATGCTAATGTTACCGGTACAAGGAAGAAACGGCTGTCATTAAAACACAAAAAATACTAACAGAAAAAGGTGTTGATGTACATTTGGTGTGAAATTAATGGTGTATAGTCCCCATTGAACTGGTAAATCACAAACGTTGCAACAGCTTTGAATGGGAGATCATACAGGAATAATTGAAACAGTAGAAAAATAGGAGTAAAGTATTGTGGAGAGGATGAATACGTATGCTGGGTGATTTTAAAGATAATAGGACCCTTGTAATATTGTGTGTGTGTGTGAGAGAGAGATATTAAAATTAATTAACAAATTATGTAGTCTTTCAGGACCGGTCTGAAAGGATAAATTGTTTTTTTTTGCGCTCTTTTTTGTCACAGACCCTTTGCGCGAGCCCTGGTTCTAAATTTGAAAATTACTGAGGTCACTTGTAGTAGTAGTGAGCAGGTTTATAAATAATTTTTATCAGATGTTATCTAAGCAACTTTCTAATTCGATCTATATTTCTTGTAAAATGTGAATCTATTTCTTTTTGAATGAATGAGTTTTGCTTGACATGAGTATTTTCTGGTATTGGCAGTTCTTATAACCAACTTCCTCTGCTGTTGCTGCTCTGCTGCTTGATTTCAAGAATTTTTTTATTGAATATATAGTTAGCGTAGTAGTTACTTCAGCGTCCTCATTGAACGTCTTCATTAAATTCGCATTGGCTGCTGTCTCATCGATTTTTTTAATTCATTCCACGTATCCGGTATATCTGAACAGGCAAAATAATTCAACACCGTCTCAACAATCTTTTCGCAGTTAAATAAATTGCTTAAATAAATGAAACAGTCCCGATACCATAGCACCGTTAAAGATATATTCTTTGTTGAACAGTTAGTATTCTTAAAAAAGATTGGCAATTTGAAAATTATTTTCCAGAGTGGACACTTCATCGTAAACGTCACTCACTAGATTATTATTACATTTTTGAACTTAGTACATAAAATTGACTATAAAACGAAGAAATAAAAATCAATAGTTTCTCTTCCCTGGATATGAAGATGTCGTCACAAAGAAGGAACGTTAATGCAACAAACAATAATTTGCAAGAATTCCGAGACACTGTCATATAACCCACTGATAATCCCTCATACAAAATTCATTAATAACTAATTTTCTATCCACTTACGAAGCATTACTAATATAAATTTAGAAAATTGCAAACTAGATTGCAAGTTCTGACTTAACAGTTGTTTAAACATATTTTCTTTCGTATCTCAAGCGCCATGATGTGACGCGTAAATTAAAATCGCCGTTTAGTATACAAAAAATTAAGGGAGCATCGGAAATGTCGTCTTGTCTCGTTTGTTTTTTTTTACCGGCAAGGGCAAAAAATTCGTGGACACGTGTGAGCTTCTGTACTGCAGATGTTATTAAAGAAACATATGAACGTAAGGCGTACAACTGGAATTTATATTTATTTCATTATTAATGTATGTAATATACTAAAGGTAATATTATATCTAAAAGATATAAAAAAATATGCAATGTGACAAAACGGCATGTTCCGTATTAGAATAAGCGTATTTTCAACCTTTTAATTATTCGTTTATTAAATAAAAGTATTTTTTTAAGTATTAAAATGTTAAACTTAATTCTTACTTTTCAATACGTATTCTTAACTTTAAGAGTAAATACAATGTAAATAATACTTATTTTAATTTGAAAGTTTTGAAATGTCATTACTCTGTAAAAATATTCTATATTCCTAAATATGATTTAAAAATATATGAAAAAAATATGTTTGTTTCGTCATAATAAGGCTTTTGATTTGATATATTAGATGATGTGCTAGAATCAATTTTAATTTATTAGTTTTTATTTACGTCTGTAATTTGCCTCCCCCCCCAAATTATTAGTAGGAGTTTTTCTTTATTTTGCCGGTAAAATTCAGGTAAAGTCCTATATCTCTAATTGTTTTCAAAATTTTCCGACTTACGCTTTCGGAGATAAATGGGGGAAGCGGCAATTTTTTTTATATTTTGGTTAATATCTTTTCAATAATTTTAGTTTTAAAAATATGAAAAAAATATATTTGTTTTGGTTATAATGAGCCCTTTCATGTGGTATATTACATGATGCGTTAAGAACAGTTTTAATTTTATATTTTTCATTTAATTCTGTAATTTGCCCCCGAAAATTAGTAGTCGAGGTTTCTCCTTATTTTTTCGGTAAAATTTAGGTGAGGCCGTATATCTCCATTTTTTTTTAATTTTACGTCTTATACTTTCGGAAATTAAGACGAATTTGGTAAATTTTTGTATATTTTTGTTAACATATTTTAAACTAATTATACTTAGAATATGAAAAAATATATTTGTGTTGTTTCTCAGAATGAGACCTTTCGTTTGATGTATTACATGATGCGCCTGAAAAAGTTTTGATTTTTAATTTTCCATTTAATTCTATAATTTGCCCCTCCCCAAAATACAAATTATTGGTTTCTCCTTATGTTTGCTGTAAACATCGAGCAACTTTGTATATTCCGTATTTTTTGAAACTTTTAGACATAATAGTTGGAGAGAAAATTGCTATAGTGTGAAAAGTTTAGAAAGCCGGAGTGAAAATTTAAGGGTATATACGGAATCCTAAAATGATGAGTCAAAAGATTAGCAAAACACAGACATTTAAAAAGAGATATCTCATGATACTCTTTATTATTTAAACTTTTAGAAGTGATATTCAACCCCGCTTAGGGGTTTCTTAGTATATTTATAAAATCAAAAATAATAAACTAATCTCAATGGTGTCAACAGGTCAATGGTAAAGCATGAAAATACCAATAAAATGAGCCCAGCCTCTATCCGATTGGATCATTAGTAACAAGGAAAAACAAAAAATACTGGAAAATGTAGCATTTTTAAAAAAAACTCGTATCTTCCTCACTTTAGAAACTGTAGAACTGTGCTTGTAGGAACTGATAATAGTTTACATCTATTTGATGTATGCCAAAACCAGGCGCTACCGGTTTATTAGTTTTTCAACAATTGTGATATAAAATTTGTTGTTCACTATTTTTGCATTGTGCCTTCATGCGTCATAGATAATAAAATTTCAATTTAAAAAAACCATTTGAAAGTAAAGGTGTTATTCTACACAGCCTCTATTCTCATTTTCCACTAAATGTCTGTGAAATATCTGAAAAATGCTAGCAAACTTGACAAAAAATGGGCCAGCGTAAGAATGTATTCAAGGATTGGGTGAAACACGGTTGTTGAGGGGAAGCGTATAGTAATATATAGTAGAGGCAAGCTGCCAGTAATTTATAAATATTTTGATTGCTTTTGTCAGAAACTAATTTAGATATTTTCAAGACCTTTTTTGACTTATTTAGTTTAGTGTTTGTTTCAGTTTCAGTTCCAAGAAACCGCTTACATAATAATATATTAATAAACAAACAGTTCTCATTTGATATAATAAAATCGAACAAATCGCTCTGTATAGAAACTTTTTTATCGATTAGATTCCTTCACCATCTGTCAGAGTGACAGTTACTATCGATAATAATTATTGTCAGCAGTTCCCCTCTTTGGTTCCCCTCAAAAACCGTGTTCCCCCCACTTTTTTAGCGATTAGATTCTTTCACCATCTGTCAGAGTGACAGTTACTATCGATAATAATTATTGTCAGCAGTTTACTACTCGAACATATTCATACGCTCACCAAATTTTGGTCATGTTTGCTAACATTTTTCGTAAATTTCACAGACATTTAATGAAAATAGAGGCGTTGTAGAATGATATCTCTACTTTCAATATCTCTATTCTGAATTGATATTTGACGATCCATGTCGCATGGAGACACACTGCAAGAATGAGAAGAGTGGACTAAAAACTTCATATCGCAATTATTCAAAAACTAACAAACCGATAACGCCTGGTTTAGTCACGCATAAGGTAGATATCAATTACTATCAGTTCCCACAAGCCCAGTTCTACAACTTCGATAGTGACGGAGTTATGATCATATAAAGCAAACCGCTAAATTTTCAAGTATTTTTTGTTTTTCCCTATTACTAAAGATCTTATAGGATTGATCCTGGGCTCATTTCGTTGCTTTACAATTCACCTGTTGACGCAATTGAGATTAGTTTATTATTTTTCATTTTATAAACACGCAACGAAAAAAAACGTAATTTTATTGTTTCAATTGTTTATAATAAAATAAAAAACGATAGTGGAAAAGGTAGCAAAAGATCACTCCAAATCGTTCTTAATGTGACGGCACAGTCAGTATCTTGATAGTATTTTTTGCAAGAAAAAATCTCTATTGATTGATCTACAAATAAATGCATTTAATAAAAGCTTATACATAACTCATAAATTTTACTCATTTAAATTACCCGGTATACGTTCATTCGCATGTGTGAAAAAGTTCTTTAAATTCATTTGCTAAAAATCACTCCAGTATGAATTACGGAGTACCGTTTCCGCGAGTGCTCCAATTACCCGCATTACCATTCCGAAGCTGTCCCGCGATACGAAAGTACAATTCATGATGCACTTGTACAGATTGTCGGCAAACAAACCCTATAAATTAACAAAGTTTCAGGGTCTTCCGTCGCAGTAGCAGTCGAGGCGATGCCGCGCGACGTTTCGTGCATTCTAGCAGGCCGAATTTACTTTCAGATGTGCGAGATTTGATAACTCCGTTTCCATGAGCTCGCAATAATAGTCCTAGTCTAAACAACGAGGCGAATTTGCGAGGAAGCTCGGCCTAAAATAACAAGGCATCGTCTTCCTCTCATTTGTTTCATGCCTTCAACCAGGAAGGGTATGACGAGTAATGGGATAATTATGGTTTCTACGGAGGGGTTGTTTTAACGTTCCAAAGGGATTTCCATCCCGTTGGAAACGGTATTGTTTTGAATAACAACGAGAATATTTTTGTTTATATACGCATGCAGCTCGTTATCAGGTGTGTTAAGAAAACATCATCCAGGTCTCCTTTGGTTGCTAAATTGTTTTAATGTTTTTACATAATTACTAAGATTTTTTGTTACCCTTTGGGAAAATATTTTTCTTTGTCTAAGTACTTCTTGGAAAATAACACCACAGTTTAAAGAAAATCGCTGTATATTCCAAACGTTTCCGGGTCTAGGTCAGACCCCGTTGTCAATGGTTAAGAAACTTGGATAAAAAAAGCACAATTCTAATATGTAAATTAAAATATTTGACAATGTGTATTATTTGATTTCTGACGTAACTAATAGAATTTTATTTGTAATATACGGAGTAGCATAGAAACTTCTAAAGATCATATAATCAGAAATTTCCTTTCAAATTGGAAGAATTTGAAAGGGAGATCTTCAGAATTTTATGTGGCGCTCCTAGGTGCAACTTTGTTATTCGCCCAAAATGCGACCAAGGAACTTTGTTGATTTAGTGATCCTATTAAAATCATAACGGAAAACCTAGGAAAAACCTTATGAACTATCCCGATATTGGTTTGTTCACAAGGACATGACCATTAGCAATTTCTTTCTTAATCATCGACAACCAGGAACGACTGAATTCTACGGAGGTAGTAGCGATACAATCGTTTCCATTTAACAACATTAAAGCAGACTCTTTTAGTTTTCTTTTGGTGTTGTTTTATTCTTTGTGTAATATAACTGAATTTTGAAATTGTATTTTATGACCAAGGTCCCAAGCATGTTCACAAATTTTGAGAAACTCGATAGGATAACAAAACATCTCAAAATCAACAACACCAACTTCATTGCTAGTTTAGATATCAAGTCACTATACCCTGAGCATTCTAGTCGAAGAAGGTATAAAGAAGATCTCCACGAAAGAAAATTTCCATACCCACATCATAGAACTGGCCGCACACTTTTTAAATAACATATATTTTACATACAATGGACAAATATAAAAACAATCAGACGGTGCTCCCAGAGCCTTATCTCTGTCACCAGTCAAACTCTTCATGATTTACTTCAAAGAAGAAGCCCTCCAAAATGCTAAACTTGAACCAACGATACGGGTTCGATATGTGGATAATATTTTCAACATTTGACCACATTGAGACACCGAATTAGAAAACTTCATCTTAGAATTTGAACACGATAATCGGCTTCGATGCCTAGATGGCTATGTTACCAAACCACCAGACAGTTTCCATTCACAGTTTACATGAAACCAGTAAAGAGCTTGTCACACCAACACCCATTGCAAATTCAGGTACATGTCAACAACCTTATTTCCAGATCAATAAAATTTACTCCAAGACAAAAAATAGAACAAAACAAATCATAACAGAAGAGCTAAGTTAAAACGGATGCCAAAATCATACATACATAATAAACCAAAACACACAACAGGAAAACAACAACGATATACAGGAGAACAAGCAAGTGGGACGGACGACTATTGAGAAAGCACAATATGAAACCAATATTCAAATCTCACACGAAGATAGGTAAAGTCTTCGGTGACCTGAAAAAAAAATCAAGTTAGAGAACCAAGGCAAGGAGTATATAGTATTTTTTGTGGAGACTGTCGAAGTCATACCTGGGAAGTACTAACGAACAAATTTGACTAAGAACAGAATCAGGAATAACCAGACTATACATCGGCCTTGTTCCAGCATGAGCCTCATGAAGGACATAAAATGGACTTTAATTCCTGCAAACAAATTGCAACTAATATAGGAAACTACTGAAGTTCAAAAAATCGAGTTAAATCAGATAACGCAATTAACATACCAAATAAGTGGAAGGTACTTTTAGGAAAAGCCGACAAAGTTTGTACTAATACATATAACCCGGTTATAAATATCAACAGAGGACATAAATAAAGAGACGGACAGTGAAGACCCACGGGGATTAACAGATAAAGCAATAAAAGCAACTAACGACACCGCAACCAAAAAACGATTATAAGTAACAGGCAGTTTTTAGATTTTAACTTTGAAATTGTCAAAAGCCAATGTGACGAAACGTCAGGTTAATTGTTTTGTTCAGAGCACAAAGCACGGAACGTATTTACACCAGATACAACCTAGGAAACCACATTGTTCCCTCTGTGTTTAGGAAGATGGTTGTTCAAAGGGTGGATATGTTTTTCAGAGCAAAAGCCAACCGCAAATAATCTGGTCATCTTCAAGAATCAATTCTAAATTACTTACGTGTTATGTAACGCTCCTTTTTTCCTTTAACGTTTATTTACCCAAGATGAAAAGAAACACGTCGTCCTGAGCTCGCCCCATTTGTCAGTGCACTAAGTGATCGCCGTAAGAAACGACCTCCAACATCCATTGAATTAAAATCATAAAGGCACACAAGCTTATTAAATTAGCTCTCAATTTACTCGTAAAAGCTATCAATTTCTCTTAGTCTCGACAGCTCTTTTCAGGAGGATTTTTTTTTCGGAACACAAGAGGCTTTTTAAAAGAATTTGGCCTTTGAGTTCGAAGGAAGGTTTCTTACGTCATAGTTGTTGAGAAGAAATAATTAGAAGACAACTGTATACAAGGCAGATACGAGTATAATTGCTGATTTTTATTTATATTTTAAGTAGAAACTGTTAATTTGTTTAACAAGATAAAATTTAAATAAGAGTGGAAGCCATTTGAATCTGAGCGATGGAATCGAAAGATTCTTAGGAAATAATATACTTCTGTGTTTATCTCTGCCTCTGTTTCTCATTGTTTGTGTCACTCTTAGTAGTGGGTATATATTTCAGGAAAACTAAAATATTTTTTAATTAAAGTGTATAATTTCTTGAATTATAATACTTCAAACATATTTCACCTATTTAATATTATTACAGATTAAATTAAAAGAACATTATTTAAGTAGATATTTTTTGAATACCAAGCATCTGCCGACTGTTCCTGAAAATAGCCGACGTAATATAACTTAATCTAATACATATTTTAAAAAAAGTGAAAATGTATTTATTAAATTAGGGTGGCGAAGATGTAGCAAGGAGTGGATTTTAAACAGCATGCCGAAAGTTTCTGGATAATCTCATAGATATGTATGACAATTTTTTTCATTACATGTCAAGACTTTAATTTAATATATCGCAAACAAAAAATTATAATGTTTATTAAAATGAAATGAAAATTTTGAGCTGGTATTCTGTATTAATTGGATATTGTATTTGTTTATTTAGTATAAATTATTGATTTTTTAAAGGAATATATTCTTACTATACAAATTGTACCCTGTTGTTACATATAAAGCGGAATTGTATTGGTAGTTTAAAGCAAATTCCTGCAATTTCACTGCCCTTCTCATCTGTTTTCATAAGTTTGAGTGTGGATCCCCATTAAGTGTGCTGTTTTATATAACACTGATAACAGACTGACTTGTTCAGATAACTATAATTGCAAAAAGTAACTAACGCCTTCCATTCAATAATTTTGAAGGAATATGCAATAAAATATTTAAAAAATATATATAACCGACTTCCACCTATAACTAAAAAGCGAAAAATAATTTTATAACAAAATACAACTCTAGCAAATAAATAACACATTCAATTTTGTTAGGTACCTACCCAGGAATTAAAAAATGTAAATATTAAAAGGCACTCATTCTGTACAAATTAATTACCTACCAATCTAGTATATTTTTGAAGTCGATGCCAAGCAAATCCAAAATATTGCATTGCCTACTTATCTACTACTTTATCAAACTTGATTGTTGCTTGGCACTGAATTCAAAAATATACTAGACTGGTAGGTAATTAATTTGTACAAAATGAGCCCTTAATGTTTACATTTTTTAATTCCTGGGTAGGTAATGTGTTATTTATTTGCAGGAGTTGTATTTTGTTAATATTATTTTACTTTTTTTTGATCTCAGGTAGTTTTCATTATTTATTTTGTATGTATGACCTTCATAGACAAGCCCAGGTAACATCGAAAGCCTCAACATTACACAATGATACATTTTCATTAAAATTGACAGGAAAAAGTTTACAAACAAAATGTACTAGTATATGTTGACTTAATAAGCCCAAAATATATTTATGCCTTATGGACCACGCCATGTAATCTTTTTTCAACTTTTTTGACAACTCTGTGTAACTATAGATAATTCCAGTCCACCCTATGTACCAACCATTCTGTACATACGACTGCCCATGGGCAAGCATAAATTTGAGAGCTGCCTTCTGTCAAATCCGTCCTATATTTCAACCATCGTATATAACTCCTTGTGGGCTACCCCATAAATTATTTCACTTTTAACATTTTATATTGTCGCCCTATGTACCATCTCCACACTTTATGCAACTTTTTATGGGCTATAAAATAAATAATTTTTTTATCACACTGTATAAATATAATTTAATTCCAGCATATATTTCAACCATCCTGTTTATGATTTGTTTAGGTCCACATCATATAACAGTTTTTTTGTCACACTCTATAATTTTAATTCCACATTTTTTCCAGCATTTTTATACCACCAAACGTCCACTCCACCCTATATTACATGCCTATGGACCACTATCATTCTACCCCGTCCTATATTTAAATCATCATATAAACGCAACTCCTTCTATCACTTTACTTTGTAATTTTGTTTGCTATAACTAAACAACCTGTGTATAAACGCACAAAATAGCAATTTAGAGTTTGACATGTGTTGTCACTGAATTTTATATTAGGCCGGGGGCATGTGACAACCAAAAGCACCGTCTTAACAAAATGGAAAAATTTTCATTTGCCTGATATACAAACAAAATGAGCTTGGTAGTCATTGTTTTAAGGAGCCGAAAATACTATGCTTTACTACCTACCTATATGCTTGAGATGTACTTAGAAAATTTTCAATTTCGCAATTAAAACTTCCAGTGCCTAAAATTACCGCACTATTACAAATTTCATCACTTTACCAATAGAATTCTTTTCCAAAATTTGAATTTTCACCAATCCGGATATATATTCTATTAAACAAGACCATATGCATTCAAAACGGTTTACCACAGGAGAAGAAATCAGGTAACATACAAAAGAAGCAAAAAAAATACGCGACGAATTGATAACCTCCTCCTTTTTGGAATTCGGTTAAAAACATTTATAATAGAGGTTGTCAGATTTGTCGCATAAGGAAGGGCATAAAACATGTGCATAAATCGCCTTACTCTATTTGGAAACATTAATTAAACTTTAATTCCCCCGAAAAAAATAACTGTTGAAGGTAATATCTCACAAGAAACCTGATGCTAAGTCCATCATGAACAACCTAATACTGTTGCATGAACAAATCGAGATTTGCAATTTTGCAATTGAAATCGGGTTTCTCTACGATCGACCGCCTCTACGATACACTTTATTGTTCAAGCAAATAGCGTTCTTGTAGTACACCGTTTATAGCTCTGTTCTGTTGAAGTCATTGTTCATCGAAGCAATTGTCAATACATCGTAAATTCAGTCAGTCATTTACTTCAAGATAATATGTATATCATAAAAAATATATCTGTAAAAGAGAATTTCAATATTTCTATCGTCAGTGTTAAAATGCAAAATATGACAATAAAAAGCTTTAATGAAAGCTATTGTGATGAACTTCAGGATCAGGATGACAATGAAAAATTTAGTAAAATATGTGTGTGATCCAATATAATTATATATCACAAAAAAAATTCAATTCATATCCTCACGAACAATATCAATGCGTTTTGCTAGCAGAAAACAACAGAATGTCAAACCTAATATACGACACCCTATATTTAGGCTAAATACAAATTAAATATGTTGCTTTTCAACTGATTTAGGATTAAACTAATAAAAACGAAATGAATTTTTGATATTTAACGTATGAATATATTGCATATAAAGTCTCCAAATGCTAATAATATAATTGTTTCTAACCTAGAGCCCGCATACTTGCAGCATTACATGTTCAACATTTTAGTATTTTAAGTGTAGTTCAATTGATGACGAATCCCACTTAGAAGAGATATTACTATGTTTTTCTTTGAGTTTCGTATATGGGTTTGCATTCTAGGATGTTTTCCTTTAAGGGCCCTATCAATCCTTTGTTATCTGCAACTTGCAGCACGTCGCAGAAAAGTATATGAGATTACGTTAAAAAACTATATACATCCGTAAGAAGTTTTCGAAAAATCAACCAATATGTTAGGGATATTGGTCGCTATCCATGCACGCATGTGTTCATTCACAAATTTCATCGCTTTACCAATTCATTTCCCAAATTTGCAATTTCACCAATCCGGATATATACTATATTAAACAAGACCATATTCATTCAGAACAGTTCACCACAGGAGAAGAAATCAGGTAACATACGTACAAAAAAAAAATACTCGACGAATTCATAACATCCTACTTTTTGGAAGTCGGTTAAAAAACTTAAAAATATCACAATTTATATCATCACTATTTAAAAATAAATTAAAAGTAAAACTTTATACTTTATAAAGAGAAACTTTTACTGAAATACCAAAAAAAAAATGTGTGAAGTCCTTGGCTTGTTATTTTATGTTATGTAAATCCCAAATCCGCAAAAGAGTTGAAAAAACTTAAAAGTGTTACTAACAAAAGTATGATACATAAACACATGCTAACTATACTCACTGACCAAGATTGAGATCAGTGCTGCGTGATGGCCAAGATGATGTAAATTTCAGAAGAATTAAAATAATTGTCACCATTTTGTTACGGTTCAAGTATTAATCCTAATGTATAATTTAGTTCTTAATTTAACTATAAATGCAAAGGTTATTTTTTAATTTTTGCACCATTTGAAATTTTCTAAACTTCATTAAAACTAAGATTTTTAAATAAAACATATCGTGGCAACTTATGAACCTATGAAAGAATAATTTTGTTCCAATTTCACTCGAATAGAAACGAGCGTTGATAATATTTTACGTCACCAGTGAGTAAAATCAGAGGAATAAGAAGAACAAAAAGTCACAGTTAATTAGTTGGAATTTTCGTCATAACTTATAAAACGTTCTTATGACACATAATCAAAAGTCCGTTAAAACTAGGAATTTAAAAATAGTTTGTAATTAAAATCGAAGAGAACATTTTCTTTCGATAAAAATCAAATTCGAACAGGGTAATTTTAAAGAGCGTCGGAATTAGTGACATAAATGACCAGACGACGTTCTGTTCTAGCACCGACAACAGGAAATTGTTCAGACTGTCAGCAAGAAAATGACGTCACGCAAGCCGTTGTGGCCAGAGCTGGATTTCCGCTGCGATGCGCTTTTGTTCTGGCAATTTTCCGCCCTATTTTATTGTGTTTTTAACGCGATCATTGTCTCCTCACTACAATACAACTGGCTGAAAGCTCGCCATCCGGACAATATTGCTCTCACAGTTCGTTGTGAAAGGCGGTAGCTATTCTTCTGTCCATGGAATAATTCAAGTTAGGTGTAAAATAGGAAATCTCTACTCAAACGAGGATAATTTTTGTTTCGCGTTTTTATCAGTAACCGATAAATTAAAAGTAACAAGATTTGAAATATCTCTGAATGTAGCAGCGCGAACAGTTTGCTTGGTCATCTATTTGATGCTACATCAATGTAATCGTAAGCATTATTATGCGATACGATAGTTATATAATATTAGAAAATTTTATTTTCATACCTAACTTTGTTATCAATAATCGAATCTAACTATTCAGAAATTCAAGGAATTTTGCATTGTTGAACAAAATACAATTTGAGGTTTCTGTACATTCAATAATCCAAATCCCTTACAAAATCACTATTGAGTCTGTTTTCTGTCACGGTATATATTTTCCAAAACTACTGAACACAAAAGTTTAAAATTTGGTGGGTACACAGTTTGGCTACCCGATCTGGAGTGCATAGAGTGAATGAAAATATTTTGATTTTAGGGTTATCTACTTGTGGTGTAAAATTTTACACAAATCAATCATTCCCCTATTATCTCTGAAAGTATTGAGACTAGAATTTTAAAAAGTATAGAGAATATGAAGAAATGACCAATAATTTTTTCAATCGCATCGTGTAATATATCAAATAAAAGGGCTCACTATATACAGGGTGAGTTTTTTTTATGATCAGTATGGGGATCTCGGAAACTAGCGGAGATAGAGCAATGGTTAAATTGGGAAAGATTTGCAGTTTTACTGTCCCAATTTAATGACACTTTCGGATTTTTGTAAAAAGTCATGGCTTACTAGATATTTTGAATAAACGAAATTATGTCAATTTAGTCAAATCCGTCTAGCTCCTTTGTTTTTGATTTTATAAAAAAACTGTAAATAGCAAAATTGAAGGGAATTGTAACTCGAATATGAATGTAATGTCCTCGTTTGCGTGACAGCACTCGTTTTCGAGATATGACACAAACTTATCTTTTTTTGAATGGAAACCATAGTTGGCTATGACCTCAAAAAATCAGACGTTTTTAGAGCTTTTCAATGATATAATACTCGATATAGTTATTCATAAAAATAAAGGAGTTATGGATGCTTTTCTCTCTTATTTTCACTTTTAACGTAGGTAGCCATGAAAAAGATTGCTTTCACTTTGACGTTTTCCTCATTTGAGAGTAATTCTATTAGTAGTGCTGAACTGACAGTCTATATTGACAAGTTTTCGTGATAAAATGGAATATTCTAACGAAGAAAAACTGAATGTGGTGGAATGTTATATCATATACCATAAAAATTCCGTTCGTGCAGCTGAGGAATACTTTCATAGATATTTTAATCATCGTCAACCTGCTCTATGTCCATTTAAGAGGCTTTACGTAATTTACGCAGATATGGATCATTTACTAAACCACCAAAGGAACGTAATCAAATTAACGAAGCAGCACAAATAAATGTCGTAGCAATGGTAAATCAAAATCCATCTACATCAACTCATGAGATTGCTGCAGAAGCTGGCACATCTCAACGAACTTTAGTTAAGGTACTGAAAGCGCACAAGTTCCACCCGTATAAACTTCAGTTTCTCAACCTTTGCAGGCTGGTAACGAACATCGACGTATTTTATTTTGTACATGGTTTAGAGACATGTTCCTTGACAATCCACAGTTTCCATTAAAGGTATTATGGTCAGATTAAACTTGATTTACTAACTGCGGTATGTTCAATAGACACAATGAGCATATCTGGGCTAAAGAAGGCCCTTTCCAGGTAGAACAAAGACGACCTCAGATAAAATTTGGTTTTAATATTTGGTGTGGTATCATAGTGTCTACTATTCTGGGGCCTTTTGTCTATGACGAATCACTTACTGGGGAGCGTTACTTGCATTTCTTGTAATACACTTTTCAAGATATGTTGTATAATTTGAGTTTGAGAACTCGTTTAGAAATTGAGTGGTTCCAACATGATGGAGCACCTGCTCATAACTCGTTATTAGTAAGACAACACTTAGATAATATCTATCCAAACTCTTGGATAGGACGAAATGGCCTACGCGAATGGCCACCCCGGTCTCTCGATTTGGCAGTTACAGACTTCTATTTATGGGGTGCGCTAAAAAACATAGTATACAAAAGAAAGTATGAGACAGTTAGTGACCTAAGGGATGAGGTATTGAAGAAATTTATAGGCGATCTGTGAGGAAAGCGGTAATGTCAATCTTAAAGACATGCAATTTTTGTCTAAATAACAATGGTGGACTTTTCGAACATAAATTGTAACCATTTTTATGTACATTAATTTCTTAAGTTTTTAGTAAGTACCTATTTATTTAGTGTTTTTGTTGTATCTGATAAAAAAATCGTTCAATGTTTTTTGGAATAGCTATTAATAAATCAATCTATTTCATGGCTAACTACGTTAAAAGTGAAAATAAGAGATAAAAGCATCCATAACTCCGTTATTTTTATGAATAACTATATCCAGCATTATATCGTTGAAAAGCTCTAAAAATGTCCGATTTTTTGAGGTCATATCCAACTATGGTTTCCATTTAAAAAAAGATAAGTTTGTGTCATATCTCTTAAACGGCGACATCACAATTTATAAAATCAAAAACAAAGGAGCTAGAGGGATCTGACTAAATCGACAGAATTTCGTTTTTTCAAATATCTAGTAAGCCATGACTTTTTACAAAAATCCGAAAGTGTCATTAAATTGGGCCAGGAAAATTGCAAATTTTTCCCCATTTAACCATTGCTCGATCTCTGCTAGTTTCCGAGATCCCCATACTGATCATCAAAAAAAACTCACCCTGAATATGCACCTTAAAAAACAGAAACCACCGCAAAATCGTAACCATTCCAATTAATATAGGAAATTAAATTGAAAGTTGGTCGAAAAATGTATACCCTTCCGGAAACCAACAATGACACTGATAACACTTTTAAGAGCACTGTCCCATAGGAATCACCCATTTACGAAATCAGACCTATTGTGACGTCCCGCCTCGACTTAATAACATTTTCAGAGTTCACGTATTTCATTACAAATTTTATTATCTCATTTCACACCTCAAAACTCCCATAACGCTGATACCGTCTTTTAATATTGGAATACGGCCACGTATGAATCCCGGTTGAAAATGTTAAAGCCGTATAAATATAAATAGTCAGGGGAGTTATTTTAGTGAAGATAGTGAAGGGATTGAACATGTTTGTTCTAATCCAGATAAGCGACGCGACATTTGAGAAAGGCAAAATATGGGAACATTAGTGGAAGGATTGGCGTTAGCAAATGGAAGGGTTAAACAGGGATTTTCTAACTCGGAGGGTCTCTATTATCCCTCGGTGCGTTCTGGAGAATTTGCCTTTGCCTCCTGGATAAATATTCGACGATCAAGGGATACGTGATAGAACACGTTTTGTTGATGTTTGACTTTTTAGGAAAGTACTAAAAGAAATGTTAAAGCAGATAAATAAGTATGTGAAAATTATCAATTCAATCAAGTTAAGAAAACTGTTTAAGAAGTTTCAATATTCAATTCAATATACATAAAAACAAGACATTTATCAGAATAAAGTTTAAGTTATTTCAAATTCAAATAGTGCAATAGACCAAGCCTTTGAAAATGGTAAAAAGTCAAAAAAAAAATGGTAGGATGAAACCCATTGGAAAAGGAAGAGAATGCAACAAAAATTAATGGAAAAGTAATTTAATTTTTTTTACATAACGTCGAAATTTATATGAAAAATTAAAACGAAAAACAAGTTTTTGTTTTTAATTTTTATCTTATACGAAATAGTATTCACGAAATTTAGTAAAAACTTGCCTGTTCATATCCCAAATATTCTGTAATTATGTGATTTAATAAAATATTTATTTTTTCACCTTTTTAGGGTTCCGTATATACAATATACGGATGCCCTTATAATGTCACTCCGGATTTCTGCCTCTGTCACATCAGAGTAATTTTCTCCTAAACTACTGGACGGAAGAGGTTGAAATTTGGTATCAATGTATAGTTTGGTGACCCGATCAGGAGTACATATGGTAAAAGAAAGAAAAAAATTGATTTAAAGGGTACTTCTGGGGGGAAAACTAAAAAAATCGACCGTTACCCCCCCCCCCCTTAAAACTACTGAGCCAAAAATTTTGAAAAAAATAAGAAATATAGAACGTTGCCCGAACTTTACAGAAAAAATCAGGAGAAACCATTAATATTAATTTTGGGGGGCAAATTATAGAATTAAATGAAAATATTAAAATATATTTTTTTAAACGCATCATGTAATACATCAAATGAAAGGTCCCATTCTGAGGAACACAACTATATTTTTTTCGTATTTAAAAAAAATAGTTAAAAAGATATTAACGAAAATATACTACAATTTACCCATTCCACCCCTTTATCTCCCAAACTATGAAACGTAAAGTTTTGAAAAATAGGGTCTGATCGGTTTACTGGAAAAATAAGGAGAAGCCTTTACTTTTAATTTTGGTGGACAATTTAGAGAATTAAATAGAAAATACGAAATTAAAATAGTTTCTAACGCCTCATGTTATATATCAAATGAAAGGGCTCATTATGACGAAAACAAATATATTTTTTTCATATCTTTAAAATAAATTAATTAAAAGATATTAACAAAAATATAAAAAATTCACCCGCCCCCCCCCCTACCTCCGAAACCATAATCTGTAAAATTTTGAAAAAATAGAGGTATAGCGCCTCATCTGAACTTTTCTGCAAAAATAAGGAGAACCCCCTCATATTCATTGGGGAGGCAAATTATACAATTAAACGAATAATAAAAAACTATAATTGTTTCTAACGGATCAAGTAATATATCAAATCATGATGACAAAGAAATTTTTTTATTCTTTTTAAAATAAATATTTTAAAATATATTAAAAAATATTTAAAAAAATTACCCATTCCACCCTTCATTCCCCAAACTATAAGACAGGAAAAATACGAAGAAATCCCAAATATTAATATTGGGGGCCAAATTATAGAATTAAACGGAAAATACAAAAAATTTAAGGCATCATGCAATAGATCAAATGAAAGGGCTCATTATGAGGAATACAAATATATATTTTTCATATTTTTTAAATTAATTATTTCCAAGATATTAACATAAAGATATAAAAATTCTCATTTTTCGCTTTATTTTCAAAACCATACTACCTAAAATTTTAAAATAATTAGGGGTACTGGGGCTCACTTGAAACTTATAAGAAAAATTATTAGACTAATTATTAAATTATTTAGGGACTAATTATACAATTAAATGGAAAATAAAAATTCAATTTTCAAACGCATCATGTAATTTATCAGAAAAAGGCTCATTATGTGAACTACAATTATATAATATTTTTAAATCATTTGTTTTAAAGGTATTAACAAACATATTTAACATCGACTTAATTCCCACTTTAGAAACTACACTATTGAAATTTAAAAAAATATATTTTATTTGTATTTTTAAATAATTTGAATAATAGATTTAATAATTTATAATTTAAAACTTAACCTATTTTGCCCTATATCTTCCAATCTACAGAGCCTCAAAATTGAGAAAGTAGATACTTTCTTTAAAATATATTAGGGTAAATATAAGAAAATGCACTCATTCCCTGCTTATCTAAAACTGGAATATTAGAATCTTGAAGGTGGTACGGAACCCTAAGTATGCGAGTCCAACTCGCACTTGACCAAATTATTTGTGGCATATTTTTCAAAGTTTAAGTACTTATTGGAAAATAACACCACAAGTCACGAAAATTGCTGCATGTTCCAAACATTTCGGGGTCAGACCCCGTGATCAATGGTTATCAATCCAGAAGACGAGCTGATGCTATTACCACATTCCAATGTTATCGTTCTAGGCACCACTCTAGACGTTGCCGAGTGATGCTTAAACCACTCTTGACAACATCTTATAACAGTAGTTGGATTTCTGTTCTTGTGGTTAACTATTTCTCGAAATGAAAAACCCGAAGGACCTTTAGCGGAACAATCAATAAACACGTGCCGTCACATAAACGAATCACCAAATAAAAGTTATCACTAACCTTTAAGTCGAAGCTCTAGTGTTTTCTTGGTTCTTCTTTCTTCTGAGGCTAGCCCCGTAACAACAGGAACAGTTTCTTAGAGCTTCGTCTGGACAATACGTTACACAAAAAATAGCGACTTAATGTTCATTGATTGAGCATACAAAAAATGCGGGTTTAACAACAAATGATGCGCTTTTGAAAGAAACAAAATGAAAGCGGTTTAGCGGTCGTTACGAACGGAGCTAAAGAACTCGCGGACTCGTAACACTATAACAACAAAAAGCGGCGTCTCTTCAGACGGGATCAAAGCCACCGAAAAGTTTGGAGTACATTGCACGAACCTCCCCAGCGTCTTAACAGCTAGGGATCCGAAACACGACAATTAGCATTAGCGCGACGGAATGTTTTAGAAAAGGTGCAGAAGTTTAAAAATCAATGAAGTAATTCAATCAAATTGAAAACAATACACTAAACAAATTGCGGGAACGCACCAATATCTCATTAAAGTAATAATTTCTTGGATATGCTTTATATAATATACAGTATGAGGCATAACTATAGCTAAAGAAGGCATATATTGTTTTTACTATTAATGAGTCACCCTGTACGAACCATTCGCACTGCAATTTTAATAAGACAATAAACAGACATATGATCCGTCTCTTGATACTCAACAGAATGTTAAACTCGTTGCAAAAACTATTCATATTGAAAAAAGGTTTTTTATACCACCCTGTAGTTTTAAATTCTCTCCGTCAACTTTGTATGTTATAACATTGTTACGTTAACAAATATTCAGTGTATAACTGAGCAGAATATTGTTAAAATTATTAACTTCGGAAATGCCTCCTTTTTCTTATCAGATTTCGCATAACAGTGTATTATTTTTGCATAA
Organism: Octodonta nipae; assembly: GCA_034190945.1. Classification (NCBI taxonomy): domain Eukaryota; kingdom Metazoa; phylum Arthropoda; class Insecta; order Coleoptera; family Chrysomelidae; genus Octodonta; species Octodonta nipae. The sequence continues at coordinate 9,606,058 of CM067220.1, read as the reverse complement.
TGCAGGAAAAATAATTTTCCTATTTAATTATTTAACAAAATTATTGAATAAAACAATTACCATTGATTATCCTTGATTACAGTGTGTTTCCAATATATGTAACGTGTTTTTTTCAGAAAACTCATTTTTTTATTACAACGATGAATAGATAAAATGTAATCGCACAATTAATAAGAACTGAGTTCTTGGGGTGTTCATATATTGTACAGTTTATGTCGTAAATATAGCTATAGTGGACATATACCATTTTTTTACCATTAGTGAGTAACCTTGTATAAACTACAAAACTCTAATTTCTACAATTTTTGCAAAGCTGTAGAATTTAGTGTGATGAGATTAATAGAAAAAATGATAGATGCCCACTTTAGCAATATTTACAACTCACACTGTATAATGTATGAACATTTCTAAAAATTAATTTCTTTAACATTATATTAACTGAGCAATAGATCTTCTTATGTATTCAACGTTATAATAAAAAATGAGTTTTCTAAAAAAGCATGTTACGTATATGGGAAACACCCTGTAATAAACAATAATTAATAGTATTTTTTTGTGAAATATTTATGTCAAACAATATGCAAACCACGTTTTCTGCAATATACGGAAATAAAACACATCTATTATGAGAAATCTGATACGATAAAGGTGACATTTCTGAAGTTTTAATAATTTTCTGCTCAATAAAGCACTGAACGTTTGTTAACGTAATAATTTAATTACATTCAAAGTTGACGGAGAGAATTTAAAACTACGGGGTAGTATAAAAAATAATTTATTCAATATGTATTATTTTTGCAATCAGTTTAACATCCCGTTGAGTATAAAGAGACGGATAATATGTATGTTTAATGTCTTATAAAAATTGCAGCACGAATGGTTCGTACAGGCGGACCCATTAATAGGAAAAAATAATATATGCCTTCTTTAGCTATATTTACAGTTCACACTGTATGTTATATGAAGCACATCCAAGAAATTATTACTTTAACGAGATATTAATTGTGCAATAAGATCTTCTTATGTTTTCAACGTTGTAAAAAAAAAATTTTTTTCCAAAATTACATATTATTAAATTTTTAAATACCCTGTAATCCACCAAAACTTATGGCAATGGTTTTGTGAAATATTTATGTCCAATAATGTACAAATCACAATTTCTCCAATAACCGGAAATAAAGCACGTCTATCATTGGAAATCTGATATCAAAAATGCGGCATTTTCGATGTTTAACACTCTGTATCTCCAAAACTAGTCATAGAATCTGTTTGAGCCCACAGACTCTTTTCGTCAGCACATCAACTTCTACAACATACCAAAATTTCAAACAATTTGACAGAAGTCTATTTTTCAATAAGAATGGTGGTCCTTTAAACATTTCTTCCTTCTGGGTGTTGCGATATCTTTGTCAGTTGGCTTTTGTGATTGTTAGTTTGTACGTACTCCAAACGTATGTTTCAATTTAATTGCTCTATTACCAGATGTAAGAGAAATGTAGTCTAAAAGTTAAAGACTGGATAAGTAACTGTAGTCTTTACGTTATTAAAGCAAAACAGAGTTTTTTGTTAAAGGAAGGTATAAATGATAATAGTAGTAATTTATTTATAGTAACAACAACCATTAAAATGTAGGAAACAATAGGAAAATAAATATTAAAAGACCTAAGGATATTTTATGATAAATGTTAAGGATTTTCTAACTGGTTAATAACATTCCAAATGTGGAAATAAGAACTAATGTATAATATTTCATAATATAATAAGGGTTAAAGAAACCTCTACTTTGTAAATAATGATAGAATATAGTGTAAACCTAAGTTACAGATCTGTTTAGTTTAATCGTAATATCTGCCATAATGTCAAAGAGGTTTTACATCAACCCTGTTTGCTAATTATACATATATCAAATTATTGTGAAGCTTGCATTTACTAAATAAGACAAAATTCATTTTCTAAACGCTATTATCTAATAAGAATGTAGTTTAGAGAGAAAAATTTGAAAACTTACCAAAATATTCAACCTCGAACTATAAGCGACCTTGTCAGAGTTCAACTACACATTCACTTTCAACTCGCGACAATTATTTATACGATAATAAAATAACAAAAAAAAAACAACGACTAGCGGACATACCAATTAAAAACACTTGCGGTTATATATTTCTAAACGAAAAATAACATCAAATATATTAAATTCTTCAAATAAATATGCAATAAATAGACTTTAAATAAATAAAAATAGACAAACCGAGTCGTTCCTTAAAGACCGTAGGATTTTCTCTCAATTATTCATCGTGCATTCGATATACGGGGAATTTGACTGGATTTGCCGGTAACTTTTTAGGATTCGAAGATCGAATCGGCCGTGGAGTCGTCTTGTGTTCGCGGGAGGTTCCAACGCCAACCCCGACAGCACGACAGTCAAGGCCCAGAGTCACATACTGGTAACATTCGTTTCGTAGCCCCCCGAGATAAATTTAACTGTGTATTTCGTTCACCGACGTTATTTTTAGACGGTGGAAGTCGGCATTTTTTTTTCTCTGTTCGTAGTTGATTATTTACGGTGGTATATGTTACATGGAAATAGAGAAAGTAAAAGCAATTACGAATATCCAGTAAATAGGTGTAGCATATAATTTCGTCGGGAATATCTTATTCCAATGTCATTCTGTTACTTATAAAACTATTGTCTGCTACTTGGAGTGAATGAAGTTGAATGTATAAATATTTTGCTAGAAGATTATTGAAGTTTTTTATTTTGATATTTCAAAAGGTAATTTTTCAATTAAATTAGAATGCTTTATTTTTATAGTCCTGTATACTGTTTGGAACAGCCGGCAGTACCAGAACCAAAGTTTTCCAAATCGGTGGATTGGAGGCGCGGATCGATTGAATGGCCAGCACGATATCCTCCATTGACGCCATTGGACTACTTTTTGTGGAGATATGTGTAAAGTACTTTATACACCCCTTAACTTAGATGACCTAAAAACACGAATCACGCTTGTGATTAGATCACTCACGCCTGAGATGTTGAGTAACGTTAGAAGACATTTCTGTACCAGATTAGCATTTTGCCAAGACGTTCCTGGCGAGCATTTTGAACATTTCCTACATTGACATTAATCATTTTTTGTTTTTAGGGTTCTGTATATACAATATACGGATACCCTTATAATATCACTCAGGATTTCTGCCTCTGTCACATCAAAGCAATTTTCTCCTAAACTACTAGACGGAAGGGGTTGAAATTCGGTGTCAATGTATAGTTTGGTGACCCGAACAGGAGACCCGATCAGGAGTACATATCCTGAAAGAAGAGATTTTGATTTTAAGGTTACTTTTGGGGGGAAAAACTAAAATCTCCGAAACTAATGAGCCTAAAATAAAATAGGAAATATAGAACGTTGCCCGAACTTTACAGGAAAAATACGGAGAAACCATTACTAATAATTTTGGGAGGCAAATTATAAAATTAAATGAAAATTTGAAAAATTTTTTAACGTATAATATAATACATCAAATGAAAGGTCTCATTCTGAGAAACACAAATATGTTTTTTTTTTCATAATAAAAAAAATAGTTAAAAACCTCTACTTTTAATTAATTATGGGGGGCAAATTACAGAATTAAATAGAAAATATAAAATTAAAATTGTTTCTAACGCATCATGTTATATATCAAATGAAAGCGCTCATTATGGTGAGAACAAATATATTTTTTTTCATATTTTTAAAATAAATAAATTAAAACATATTAACAAAAATATAAAAAAAAAACTCCGAAATCGTAAGTTGTAAAATTTTGAAAAAAATAGAGGTATAGCGCCTCACCTGCACTTTACTGGAAAATTAAGGAAAACCCCCTAATATTCATTTGGGGGGGCAAATTATAGAATTAAATGGAAAATAAAAAATTATAATTGTTTCGAACGGATCAAGTAATATATTAAATCACAGGGCTCATTATGACGAATACAATTATATATATATATATATATATATATATATATATATATATATATATATATTAAATGAATATTTTAAAATACATTTTAAAAAATATTTTAAAAATTTCCCCCTTTATTTCCCAAACAATAAGACCTACATTTGTTTGTTACAGAAAAAATACGAAGTAATCCCTAATATTAATATTGCGGGCCAAATTATAGAATTAAACAGAAAATAAAAAAATATTTTTTTAACGCATCATGCAATACATCAAATGAAAAAGCGAGAAATGAGAATTGTTTATATCTTTATGTTAATGAGGGCTCATTATGCAGGATACAAAAAAATATATAAAAATATGTATGTATTTTTCATATTTTTAAAATTAATTGTATACAAGATATTAACATAAAGATATAAACAATTCTCATTTCTCGCTTTATTTCCGAAACCATACTACCTAAAATTTTGAAACTAATTAGGGATCATTTTAGGGATAAATTATACAATTAAATGGAAAATAAAAATTTTATTTTCAAACGTATCATGTAATATATCAGAAAAATGGCTCATTACAAATATACCATATTTTTAAATCATTCATAAAAGGCTTTCCTGAAAGTTTATTATTAAAACAAAAGTCTAGTGTTAATTTTTGGGGGCAAATAAGAAAATTAAATACATATGTATTGTTTTAAAAATCAAGCCAATCCTGAACCAGATAAAATAAAACGTCTTTGTGTGGAAAATGAAAGTGTATATTATTTATAAATTTAAAACGCTTCCACCTATAACTAAAAAGCTAAAAATAATTGTAACAAAATACTGTAGCAAATAAATAACTTATTCAATGTTGTTAGGTACCTACCCAGGAAGTAAAAAATGTAAACATTAAAAAGTGCTCATTCTGTACAAATTAATTACCTACCAATCTAGTTTATTTTGAAGCCGGTGCCAAGCAAATCTAAAATCCTTCATTGCGTACTTATCTACTACTTCATCAAACTCGATTGTTGTTTGGCACCGACTTCAAAAAATAATTCCCAAATCCATTATTGCTGAAGAAGTACCAAGGTTATTGTTTTCTATTTGAAACTGAAAAATAATTGTGTTTAGTTTTCTACCAAATGATATGTGGCTACAATTTTTGATGTCCAGGTCCATTTTATTAACGTTGCACCAATAAGAAAAGTGATTTTTATCGTCTTGGAGAAGTATAGCATCGTTTAAGGTATCAACCCATTTGAACAACTTAATGGCATCAGCGAATATCACGAAAGGCATTTTATTTGGTAGAAAAGTATTAAGATCGACCAGAAAGAGGCTGAAAATGATAGGGCTGCAATGAGACCCCTGTGGGACTACAGACAGAGCAAGTATTGCCCTTGAGACTGAACTACCAATCTTCACCGTGTGAGAGCTGCCTGTAATAAAGGTTTTCAACCAAGATAGCAGCAAGTCCCTCATTCCTAAGGCTTGCAGTTTTAGGATGAGGAAAGACAGACTCAACCTCTTCATTCAGCAATTATGGTGTCATTCGCAAGTACAGAAAAGTTTAGAGTCTGAACATATTTTGGCATACTCTACGCTGCACCTTTTATTTAGCCTGGAATCATGTTTAGTGATCTGATTATTGTCGTTGCCAAAGTCAGACAGTATGCCTGTGCCGTAAAGGTGACTCCCAGAAAGCATTACCAGATTATTTTGATAACGTTTTCAATATTCACTCTTGCTTTTATTGTGTCTAGGTTAAAGGCTAACCTCATTACACAATCTGTATAATCACATTATATAGATAAAAGTGCTCCTCATTCAACAGTGTAACAGTCCAGTATATTGAATTTTGAGTTGTGTTATACTTAGCTGTGTTTGGAAACGTTTCAACTTCGACTCTGGAGTAATTGTCGCCTTGGTGTTGATTTTGTTGTATGTCAAAAATTTGCCAGGGACCATTTGTCACTTGGCGTTCACTTGATACATAGAATACCGTTTTTTTTGCTCCTTTAGCAATAGATTTTTCCATACCAAATGGGGGTCGATTGAAGGAACTCCGATTTCCGTGTTGTTTGTTTGTGTCTTAAGAACAGTTTTAACATCCTATGCACTCCTATTTCCTTACCGCTTACTTTTATGTTCATTATTGTTGGTGTTTGGTTGGGATTAGTGGTGTGCTGATTATTTGACCTGGTTAGTTGTTGGGATGTTCTTTCAAAGTGATATATAGTGTAATTTATAAAACCTTGGGGATATTCATTTAGAAGTAGATGTTGTTTGATAACTTCGAAATTACCAGCATGATGAATTTAGAATGCTATCAAACTGTATACAGAAAATTTCAACTCAATCGGGTGGGGATAACTTGTTTAAAATTCAGTTGCAAGATTGACCCACACCGAAAACAAGTCAAGTTAAATTAAAGCTCATAAAAAAACGATTTTATGAAACTAAAACCTGCACAAATTTCAAAACAACCTCGTATTTTTTTATATAGGAACGCGAGTTCTATCTATCTTATCCAGAAATAGGTGCTGCCATCAGAGTTTTAATTTTGACCACCGTGTACCTACATCACTAATGTCTATTAAATTATATCTATTACGAAATAAATTTGATAAAATGACTATTTGTATACATTCAAAACCTAACGTATTCACTATTTAATTGCTGAACTGACTGCGTTGTTGGCTTCCCAAAATACTTCCCCTTCGGAAGAGAGAGGCGAAAAATCGTTGACAGAATTCGAGTCAGAATAAAACACGTGTCTTCCCTTGATGTATGGAAGCCCTCATTGGAACGTTTACCCCGGCAAAAGCGTAATCAGGAACGTTAAAAAAAGAAAGAAATGATAAGAGCATTTAAAGTACTTCTTGAAATATCGATGCCGGAAGATTATTTATGTGCTGTTACGTCGAAAGATATATTCGGTGGGTAACGGTTATAACAAGTGCTACTGCCATTGGTAGATGATTTAGATTAGTAGCTCAGATGATTTATTTGATTGAGCTGGGGAGGATAAAAAATGCTTTTTATTTATTCGATCACGGAGGAATAATTTGTTCTGTCTTGTGATGCCATAGAAAACACGGTCAAATGAAGTATCTGTGAGTGAATTGTACAGGGTGTGCCGATTAGCGATTTACCGTAGAGATGTAAAGAAAGAGTGGATCCAAAAAAGTTTAGTTATCAAGATACACGTTGTTAAATATTTTAGAGAATTCAATTCCTTTTGGTGAATCTTCACATAACGTATTTTCATGAACATTTATTTTGTGAAAGTTTCAGTCGATAATAAAGCTTCTAAACAATTAATTATAGAAAATGGTTCAAAAAGAATTTTCGTTAAAAATATTGGCTTTTTTCTTCAGTATATTGGAAGCATTTGCCTATTGATTACCCTTGTTATTACTAACTTTTCGTGGTTTTTCAATCCATTGAATGCAAGGCAATATATTGTTTCTAGTCGAGAACCTTCATCAGCTGCGCTCTCCTCAACTGATTGAATTCTCGAATAATTATTTATGTATATAATACATATAACTGAATTTAATCTTTTATCGCGAAATGAATTCCGACATCCAGGAGTTTCAGGAAAATCTAGCTTACAGAGATTCCAAATCGGGCAGACGCACTGTGTGTAACGCCTGTGATTCCTGCGATCGAAATCACACGTAGGTATACCTGTCAAAGAAATTACGATACTAACTCCTGGATGTCGGAATTGATTTCGCGATAAAATATTAAATTCAGTTAAATGTACTATATAGATAAATAATTATTCGAGAATTCAATCAGTTGAGGGAAGCGCAACTGATGAATGTTCTCGACTAGAAACAATATATTGTCTTGCATTCAGTGGATTGAAAAATCTCGAAAAGTTAATATCGTGTAATTTAACCTTCGAATTTTATTTTTATGATATTTGATGTATTTAATATTCGTGTTTTTTCGAGATTTATCATAATATTTCAGCTTTTATAATTTATTTTCTTTTTATAAATCTTTGTCACTTAGCATTTTCTTCATTTCTGAGATTTTTTATTTTTTGGAGATTTCACGTATGATAAATCGGATACTGAACTCTCTATTTATTTAGAGAAAAAAGTCAATTTATTAATTCTGATAAAATGAATGAATATTGCATGTGAGATTTGCGCTAGGTTAGGTCATTTCAGAATAGCATGCATTATTCATTATCCTCTAAAAATTCCTGAAATCAATCTCCCCATTGAGCAATAAGATTTCCGCAAAATGTCACATCAAATTTCTAGTAATGTAAACCATTATTATCATATTTCAGATAATTGCATTATTTTCGGTTCCCGTGAAGTAGTAAACCCGCTTCTATTTATTTTAGAAGAGTATTTATATCAAGATTTTTACCAGTATTACTTTTTAGTTCGTAGATATTGAATTCTCTGTTAAACAATAGTGACCCCCATTTTTTGCCATTCAATATTACAATTTTTGTAAAATGATGATTCACGTACTACTTTACTTAAAGAAATGAATTGAAAATATGAGCAACTTGTTCAAGACTTTTTTCTAGAATGTCGGAAGAAACAAAATTGCTATTTAACTCTTTCTTCTATCCTCAAAAGCTATATTTAAACATTCAGGAAAGCCAAATTGTAGATATTGCAATTTTATGACTCTGTAGTAAGTACAATATTTCTCGACAATGACTAAAGTTACAAACCATCACCCAGAGACCCGACCACCTACCTAGAAAAACCAACGAAATCCAAAATTAAAGATTCACCCATAGAAAAAGAACTACAGAAAAAACTGATCCCCAGAGAAAAGTCAAGTCGATGCCCAAAGCTCTACGGTTTGCCCAAAATCCATAAAGACGGAGTCCCACTTCGGCCTATAGTTAGTGCTTTCAACTCGCCAGTATGCAACTTGGAAAAATATCTAACCAGTACCCTACAACCAATTGTGGCAAAAGCAGATTCTTACAGAACATTTTACGCGCATTCTCAACAGCATTTCCATAGAACCAGAAGATATCATAGCTATTTTCTGTATGATACTTGTGGCATATTTTTCAATGTCTAAGTGCTTCTTGCGAAAATAACACCACAGATTAAAGAAAATTGCTGTATATTCCAAACGTTTCGGGGTCTAGATCAGATCCCGTTGTCAATGGTTAAGAAACTACCGATTAAAAAAGCACAATTCTAAGATGTAAATTAAAATATTTGACAATGTATATTATTTGATTTTTGACGTAACTAAAAGAATTTTATTTGTAATATACAGGGTAACACAGAAATTTCTAAAGATCATATAATCATAAAGTTCCTTTCAAATTGAAAGAATTTGAATGGGAGATCTTCAGAGTTTTATGTGGCGCTCCTAAGTGAGACTCTGTTATAAGTGCATTCGCCAAAAATGCGACCAAAGAACTTTGTTGATTCAGTGATCCCATTAAAATCATAAGGGAAACCCTAGGAAAAACCTTATGAACTATCCCGATAATGGGTTGTTCACAATGACATGACCATTAGCAATTTCTTCCATAATCATCGGCAACCAGAAACGACTGAATTCTACGGAGATAGAAAATTAAAGCAGACTCTTTTAGTTTTCTTTTGGTGTTGTGTTCTTCTTTGTGTAATATAACTGAATTTTGAAACAGTATTTTATGACCAAGGTCCCAAGCATGTTCACAAATTTTGGATTTTTCAAATTGTCGTTTTTTATGTAATTTTTGTGTTCGTTTATTCGAGCATTCAGAGGTCTAGAGATTTCTCAAATATAGAATTTATTTATCACAAGGGAATTTATAAATGCAATTTTTTGTATTTTGAGTTGTGTTATTTGGTTTGGTTTTTGATATAATTGATTTTAGAGTTTTAAATCATGTTTTGATATTATATCTGTTTCCCACTCTCTTTAGTCTTTCTGATAGACCCTGTATGTATGGTATAGTTATTGTATTAATGTGATTATCTTGGGAGTCAGTGTTGCTTGGTGAAGTTTGATGTTGGTTGTTAGGGATTGTTTGGTATTCCATTTTGTTTAACTCGTTGTTAATAAATTTATTTGGGTAATGATTGGCAGAAAGTACATTTTTTATAAACGTTTTTTCTTCATTGAATTTATTGATATTAGAACAGTTGGTTTTTGCTCTGTCAAATAGAGATTTAATGATACCTTTTTTACTAAACTTGGATGATTAGAGTTAAAGTTGACATACCTGTTAGTATGAGTTGGTTTTCTGTAAACTTCTGTTTCAAATGTCGATTGTGTTTTGGTTATTAAAATGTCTAAGAATGGTAATTTGTTATTCTGTTCAAGTTCTAGTGTAAACTGAATAGTTGGTTCTATGTTGTTTATGTCGTTAAGTAATGCATGTAAATCCTCATATACAGCAATTTTCTTTAAACTGTAGTGTTATTTTCCAAGAAGTACTTAGACATATCATAGCTAGTTTCGATGTTAAGCCCTTACTCCAAGCATACCGGTAGAATAAGCACTTCAACAAATATCTGAGAAGGAAGACCTCCACAATTCACAATAGATTTGTCACAACACTACCTTAAAAGTGCCTATTTTATTTATGACAACCGCATATATAAACAAACCGACGGAGCAGCATTGGTGTCGCCACTATCAATAGCGGTGGCAAGTCTCTTTATGACCTATTTCGAGAAAAAGGCACTATAGACAGGAAACCTGAAGCCAAAGTTATGGCTAAGATACGTTCATGAAGTATTCGTCATATGGTCTTTCAGCAAACAAAAACTCCTTAAGTTCCTGGAGCACCTAAACTCCATACACCCCAGGATTCAAGTTACATTAGAACTTGAAGAAGACAACCAGCTGCCTTTCCTTGACATCCTTGTAAGAAAAAACCCTCCGAATTGGCACTTCGACCACACCGTATATAGAAAACCGAAACACACGAACAGATATTTAAACTACAAATCCTATCACCACCCATCTCAAATACAGGGAGTTGCCAACACGCTAGTTTCCAGATATATACGACTAACAGACGACAATAACAAAACACGCGAATTAAAACAGATAACTGCCGCTCTACGACAAAACGGATACACAAACCACACAGTCAAAAAGGCAATAGCACAACAACACCATGAGCCAAAACGAAAAGTAGTCTTACTACACATCAAAGGGACAACGGACAGAATTGGCCGAATTCTTCGAAGGCATGACATAGCGACAGCATACAAACCCCACCAGACTATAGGAACAAGTCTAAGAAATCCCAAACCAAAAGTTAAACTTGAAAACCAAGGGTTAAATCTATAAGGTAGTGAAGCAGGTCTTCATTTATCGAAATATTGTCGATTGATATGTTAGAATAGAGAGATATGACGTCTAAAGACCTGTTAGTGTATCGTTTTTTTTTTCAATTCACTGTGAACGGTGTCCGGTTGGTTCTATAAGCGGCCTCGTGCCATTGTGATCTTCTGAGTTGAATCTCCCTGGTGTTTTGTCCTACGCAGTTTTCATAGCAGTCTGCATATAGAATCTCATACACATACAACAACACACAATAACTAATTTGACAATAACTAAATCATTGACCATACGAGTCCTCTATTGGGTACACAAGTTATTTATCGACTTCATTTCATTTCACCGTATCATTTCATTTCTTTTCACCGTAAGCTTTTAGAGTTTTGTCTGGAGTCTAGTCATCATATAAAATGTGAGGAAAACCTGGACGAATCCAGACAATCTGGCAACCCTATCTAGGGAAGACATAATATCGTATGGGATTCTATCTATTATTCCCTCTCAATCATCATATGGAGAAAAATATTTTTTAATGACCTGGTAGAATTATATAATATTCAATAATATTTATAACTGTTAACATTTGTTAAGAAAACAATATATTTTGAACTAAACAAAGACTTCTATTAACACGGTTTTGGCATAACCATCGGTTCTTTAGCAACGTTCTCATGAAAAAATTTGATAAAAAAGATATCGTACATAACATAGTCCTAGGCAGAAGCGAAATTTTGAAATTATTTAAATTTAGAAGTTACTTATGTGATCATTATATTTTTGTACTACCCGGAATACATGAAATATAAATTAGTTCTCTTAGTAACATCATTTCATGTTGTCAATCATCTTAAGTTTTACATTTCCTTATAATTGCCATTGAGAACTGGGATCTAGACCCTGAAACTTTTGGAATCTTGTGGTGTAAATATCCCCTAGATACTCAAATAAATAAATGAGAAAGTTATAATTATAAATACCCTGTATTATTATTGTTTTATTTTAGATTGTTTTTCTCCCCATAATATCATAAGATTATTTTTGCATTTGTACTAACGCATGTGTAAGACTGGACTAGCAAGTCGATTGAATATTGTGTTCTCGTTTCAAGCAAAAAGCAACTCTTTGGCTTGCACAGTAATTTAGATTGCAATCGGTGCCTTTTGCATTGTCAGTGGAGTGGTTTTTATAAAAGAGAATCACTTATACCCTTTTAGAATGCGTATTGAACGTAAACCCTTTGTGTAGGTTCAGCTTTTAAGTTTACTGAAGTTTGAAATCGGCGCCTTCACCATTTAATAAAATAAAATTCAACAGCAATTCGCTTAACCACCAAGTCAGTAACAGTTTACAGTTAATTATTGCTAAGAATAATGAAATATAGTGAAGATATCGTAATTCCGTCTACAAAACAGTTGTAGAGAATTAGAAATCCTTCTATACGAGCCTTTATACAGCCTGATGTAACATTTTTTACCAAGTATACTCAGAAAAACTAGTCAAAAGCGGTTTTTTTTTAAATTTATAACTTTCTGGTAACTAACACTGGAATGTTAAAGAGACTAGTTCGATAAGGATATACTAAAGATATTTTGAAAGTTCAAAAATTCCACTTCAATTTTCCTATCTTAGATTTTCGCTATAAAGCCGAGAAATTCGTTTAAAATAATAGTAAATACTGTATTAAATGAAGGAATATGCGACAGCCAGCCAGCGGTACACTGACAATAGCTGTCAAGGCACATGGTCGGATCTAGAATTTTCTTAAGCTGGGGGCACGAGATGAAAATTGTGTTTTTTTCTCAGCAGATTATTACGTCAATTTTACATAACTATTACATACCCATATTGGCTTATTTTTTCTTCGGTTTATTAAATTAATGATTACTTGTACACAGTTTACTGATATTAATTAAATTACTTTCTGTACTAACTGAATCCGCCACTGGCAAGACACCGGATGAGAATTAAGGGTCCGTCGTTTGAGTCAAATTTCAGAAGCAGCAAACCACATTTTACGGCACTCTAACAAAAATCTACGAAATGTAGTACATTTTATGAGCTTTCAAAACATATTTTGCACATCGCTATCGAACTTTCGTGGTTAATACAAAACGTTCAGCAAAATATTCCTACAAACTATTTAAACTGCAATTCTGCAAGATAATATACAATATCGATCTTCAGCGTTATTAATCTCAATGTTATAAGCTATCATTAGGACGCATATTAAGGTTCCAGCTGTTATTATATCTGTTTTACTGCTTTTCTTTATGAAAAATGTTTCAAACAAAATTTATAAACAGTCATTTTGAAGATTATCTGATTCCCTACAATTTTTATTGACGCCATTATGAACAGATCATTCTTTTTATACGATAAGCAAAAATCGAAAATATCCCATATTTTTTGGGATTATAAAGGTCAAATAATTTACTTCCTACAAGTTTACTGTTAAACTATTATTACATGATGGCTTATGCGGTTTGCTATTGAATTTCATATCACTATTGACTGGTGTACTACTACTTTTAAGTTTTATCACAAATTCGTTAAAGTGGAATGCCGAAAGAAGGTAAGCACGCGGTAGTTTAAGTATAACTATCCCGTAAAAATAAATAAATGGATGTCAAATCTAGGTATATTTCAACCTGTACATATTTAATACTCCGGATGTTCCCAACGTTCCATTAAAGTGAAAAAATATTGCTTCCATTGCATTGTAAGTCCTAATAGAATTGCGTTGTAAAGTTTTTAAATCAATAATTGTTATTTCCATAACTATTAAAGCAATTTGAAAAACAGGGAAGAAACACCGTTGAAGCCTGTTAACGTTTTAAAAACTCCTCAAAGTTTCAGAGTCTAAATCACTTCAGTCTCAATGTCAATTAAGATATGTCACTAATACACCCGATATTAAAGCAACCAGCTAGACGCACAGTACCCGCCCACCCCATCTCCGCCAACCAACCAGAGATCCCATACCCCCCCCACCCACTTATTCTTATTCCTATTCGTCTAGAGCCTTCATTGACATATCACTTTCGTGCACGGCGCTGAAGATGTGGTCCGCAGTTGCAAATGAAACATTCGGAAGTAATTTTCCAAGATAGTGATGTGGACGTTTACTAAAAAATTCCGCCATATCCCTATTGAAAATGGTTTTCAGTCTAAGTAGCCAAATCTATAGTATGATGTTATTTCTGTTGTGTAAAACAAATGTTCCTATTGTCTCCAAGTTCAAAACGACTCCTGATAATACGTAAACATTATCCATCCATTGAATAAAATATCGATGAAGATAAGTTAAAGTTTTGTAAAAATTATGTATAAGAATGAAACATTAGCCAGTTGAATCAACGATAGGGTATCGATTTTAGACTACATCAGACCGGTTCGACATTCAGGACGATAGGCTCTTATTTTTTTCGCTTGGTTAACTTGCAATTGATAAATGAATTCATGTACTACCCTTTTTCTACACTAGCGACGTTTGGTCACATCTGGAACTTCTGATTTAATAATTTCTGTTGGACACTTTCAGTTTAATCCCCATATAAGTTTCTCAACCTTTTCTCTGCCATCCATAACGTTATTTTCTTTTCTGGGATTCTGGTTAGGAATCCGCATCTGTAAAATCCATAGACTTGCTACCGTTGCCCTTTTAGTGATGTTCTGACTTCTGACGTATGTCAAACCTCAGATTTAAAATATCACAAACAGAAAATTACAATGTTTATTACAACGAAAAAAAAAATGTTGGTGTTGTACATGAACTGGATGTTATATTTGTTCATTTATAACGATTTATTGATTCTTCTATAAACTAAGGGACTTAATATATAACTTGAGTACTAAATGTGCCTCTGGTACGCTTTGGACCCTGGGCCGATCGCAGTCTACAACTGCCTTCCATAGGTCACGTGATCACAGCGTGTCGCGTTTGAACTGACCAATGGGCGCGCGAGAAGATTCGCGACCTACGATGACATCATGATATGATCATGTGAACTATCGAAGGCAGCTGTAGACTGCTGTCGGCCCAGGGTTCAAAGTCCAAAATGGACCAGAGAGGTGCATTTACTACTATCCTGGTTCCTGTTGTTTACACCGAAAACTAAGTTGTATGTGTATTTCAAGGTCAAAGTGGTGTCGTGTCGTTCGAAATAAATGTAATTTTTGCAGTTCACTATTCACTACATTACTTAACTCTTTCCGTAATGGTAGGTGTGGGCTCCCCATTAAGAAGCTGTACCTTTAGAAAATAAGATTTTTATGACAGGAACATTCCGTATGACTGTTGTTAAAGAGGTCGAAACTTTTATGACATATTACTGATATGATTTTTAAAATAATTATCCAAAGAAACGGATTTAGTTAAACTAATTTGAAATTCCGTTCATAATTCTCGGTGTGATGTATGAACGCTTCGTTACTTATAAGTCATTTCTCAACTAAGCGAAAAAAATAAGAGCCTTTCCTCTATAATAGGAACCGGTTGGATCAGCTATAAAATAAGTTTGGTTGCCTATCGAAGACAATTTTAACACATCTTCATCAATATTTGTTTTCCCCTAAATGTTTGGGAGCGTATACGAATTATCAAGAGTTAATCAGGCAACAACATTTTGATTTTTCATATCTTTTTAAGAATGAAGCAATTTTGAACTTGGTGACCATGAGAACGTTTATTACAGACACATAAAAACAATGTCATATTGTTATACCATTTTGTTTCACGCTTCCAAAAGAGGAACCCTTCTAGAAATCATCTTAAATAAAAACTAAAAACCAAAAAAGGTATTTCCTGAAGATTGATTCCTGTTATAAAAAAGTAAAAGAAACTAACAGACCCGGATAGTGACTGGAATTTTCGAGAAGACAGCAATAAAGTAAAACGGGTGCGGTACAAGAAGAATTCAGTTCAGTAGATAGCAATGTAGCGAACACCTTGATGGAATGAGGCATCGAATGTTGAAATAAATATTTTTGTAGTAGTAGAACGTACTGTGATTTATTTCGGTGCAAATAGACGATAATATTTCATGTAAATATGAGCTTATAACTTATAACCCACACGGAGTTTATAATAATATTTTGTACACTGAAAGTCATTTTCCATATGATAGGAAGGGTTCTTTTGGTATTAGCAGTGAGGTTAACCGCTCAAAAGTTCATTTTTAAGTAGATTAAACTCAAGCATTGTGCAATATAATAACGGAAATACAGAACTTCTCCCCAATAATACCACATCCAATATTCTTTGCCTCATAACAAAAGTTGAGAATGGATATTTGCAATATTATTCAAAGCCATTAATAAAAGTGGAGTGAGTTTCAAGAAAATGGTTTCCATTCGAAAACTTTTGTGTCGCACAATGTTTTTCATGTTGCTCGCCGAACAAAAACCCACATAAAAGAAGTCTCATTATTGTAACGGATGCTCTTGTCTGGGAGCACAAACGAAGTGAGTCGACGAATGTGTTCTCGCTCCGGTAATTGTATCGCGAAACAAATACACTCTTTCAATGGTGGGGATAGTTTTTCATTTTCGATTGTCAGAAGATAATGGAATGGTAGATAAAAGACTGTTCGCCATCGCTGTACGTATTAAACATGTATCTGCAAAAGAATCATGTTAAAGGTCAAAGGTGGAGAAGGAGTGAAACTAATAACGCTATTCTTGTTAAATTTGATAAAGATGATTGATATTAGACAATCTCACACACACTAGGCCAAAAAGTAAAAGTATAGGTTTTTGTACTTTGCGTAAACACAAATGGCTGATTGAAAATTTTCTTTTTCTTTTAAAGAGAGGGATTCTAAGGAACTGTGAAAAATATTACTTAACTAGCGGACGCGACCGATGTTGTTCTGTCCGAATGTGGCTTGGAGCTATTACCGGGTTCAACAAATGTTTTTTTGACATTAGAATTCGATAAACTCTGTACCAATATGTGAAAAAAAATCGTCAAAAATAAGAGTAATTCCTAGAACCTGATCTTTGCTCCACCTACCGGATCCAATTATGAATCTAACCATCCAGGTACCCACCCAGACATATATAAAAAGTTCATTAAAATCCATCCAGCCGTTTAGGAAGAGTTGGAACCCGATCTTAGTGCCACTTACCGGGTTCAATTGTGAATCTAAACCGTCCAAAGACCCACCCAAAGATACAAAAAAATCAATAAAATCCATCTAGTTTAGGAGCAATTATAACCTTACCGCCACCTACCGGGACCCACTAAAAAATTTACCAATTACAGTGCTAAATTGAGAGTCGAAAATCGAACAAGTAAAAACATTGCTATAAAAAAGGTGTGATTCATCTTTTTAAAGAAACTTTGGTCTATGTTTGAGAGGAATTTAAAATGGACGGAGTTATAACAAATATTAGATAATCAATTGCTATACTCCTGTGAGTTGGTCCAAAGACGAACAACACAAAAATCTTTAGAACAAATGCTCAGGTTTGGATGATATCTTACATCACTGCAAAACCAGATACAGAATAAACGAGTACCATGGGAAATCTAGCTGCAGAACCTGAGATAACACTTAGATGAATTGAAAAGTTTACATTTATATTTGTGAAGAACCTTTAAGGAAAATTGAAAAATTACTCCATGTAAATTATAAAGACTCATAGAGTTATATGTTCAAAGTTTTAATTTTTCAATTGCATTGTTCTCGGACCGGCGCCTTCATCAAAAATTATGATTCATTAAAACGCTGGCTGTGCGACCTGCATTTCCATTTCTATGTTCTTCATGCCATAATCGTAATAACTGAAATGATGAACCTATAAAATAATATTGTGTTATTATTACCATTGCATCTAGTTCGTAAAATTTCGGTTGACCATGGATCATATTTTTTGATGGTCTGAATGTCATCTTTGTGTGGTTAATTTTATTCAGTTTTTGATCGTTTAAGAGACATAAACTTATTGCCAATCCATTATGAACTATCCTTAAATTATCATGCATGATTTGTGATGTTGACTTATTCACATTCCTTATATATATATATATATATATATATATATATATATATATATATTATATATATATATATTATATATATAATATATTATAAATATATATATAATATATATTATATATATATATAATATATATATATATATATATATATATATATATATATATATATATATATATATATATAACAAAATGTGTTGTAACGGCTGAATAATTAAAAACAGAAACTTCAGTTAATGGAAAGAAGCCTGGTAAAAGTACAGGTTTTAGGAAACTTGTTATTCTTCGTCAGTCACTAATATAATTAAATTATACAATGTACATTATTATAACAGAGTTATAAATTACAATAATCGAGGTTATAGTGTTATAGCATGAATAGATGGTACATCACTTAAAAACTTAGAGGTATAATTGATACTAGCTGTCGCCCAGTGGTCGAAATTCGACCAATTGTGTCAATATCTCTGGCAGGTTAGGCTAGCCGCACACTGGCAACTTTTGTCGAGCAACTTTTTTATCACAAAAATAGAACACGTTATTTCTTATGAAAACCCGCACACAGGCGATTATTTAGTTGCGGCAACTAAATAATTCCAACACGTTCGATATTCCCGGCGACTAAATTGTTGCCGGTAAAATAGAACGCACATATTCATACCTGTCTCCGCACACTGGCGATTAAAAAGTTGCTCTTGATTTTACTTTTTCATTTTGCGTCTTGCTTTTATCCGTAGACATCGAAGCGTTTATAGAAGCAGTTATATGGCATAAAAATAAATGAATATTCAGACAAAAATCTTTAATAAGTTGTGGCGTGAGTTGTGTCGAGAGTTTATTGAAAAAGGGGATAAAGTCGGGGAAAAGTAGAAAACAGAAAAGGTCAGGAATTTTTTTATCACATTTAAAAGCAGTAATGCAACAATATTAATTCACAAACAAAAAATAAAATTAAAATCAGCCTTGTGCTCTAAATGGATGAACCCAATATTTTCTCTCTTGCTTACAATAAAACCACGAACACATGCAGTCTGTAGAAAACCCATTTTAAAACCGATGTTAACTATAACTATTCAGTTGTCAGTGTGCGCTTGAAACAACAGCGGGCAACTTCCAGCCGACTGAATTGTTTAATCACCTAAACTAAAAAGTTGCCAGTGTGCGGCTAGCCTTAAATAACATGAAAATTTTATCGTGACATTCTATCCTAGGACTTTAGGGAGAACAGCAATTACACAGAACGGATCCAGATTCGGAACCTCTGTGTGATAATTTCCTCGAAAATCCTAGATGTCGGTCTTACATCTCGCTTCTACAAATAAGTAACGAAATTCAAGTTTTTTTCAGATATAATTCATAGAACTTTATTTGTGTTCAAATTCGTAATTCTTAATTTAATATGACAACAATTCAACTGCTAATGGGCTACCCTACATATTTATTTTTTCTAACACCCCTGTATAGCTATAATTGCACTCAATTCTCTAACATTTATTAAAATCCTCATTATAATAATTCCATCTCATTATATATTTCCACCACCCTGTATATGCAAATGTTTATGGACCACGCATAATATTTTTTAACATTTTTCAACCACCGGGTAAACCATTCTGTATATGCCACTGCCTATGACCCACCATATTTACTCTTTTTGTTTATGAAATTTTTAATTATCTTCTGTAACTATAATTCTACTCCGACCTATATTTCAATCATTATATATATGGAACTCTTCGTGGTCTACTCTATAAATCATTTCCTATTCTAACATTTTTTATCACCATCCTGTATATCTATAATTCCTCTTACCCTATATTTCATCTTAACTATATATACAACTGCTTATGAGTTACGAAATGTTGCATTTCCATTTCCGCCACCCTGTATATGCATCTATGTATAACATTTTTTGCACCACCCTGTATAACTGTAATTTTACTGCACCTTCTATTCCAAGAACCCTGTAAATTCAACCGCTAATGGGCTACCCTATATAATTATTTTATTAGTTATAATTGCACTCTACTCTATATTTTAAACACCCTAAATATGCAACTGCTTATGTGCCACCCATTAAAAAAATTATTTCTAACATATCTGGAATCGCCTGTATAATTACGATTACTTTACCCACTAAACAATAACAACGCTTGCATGCCACCTCCAGAAGTACCTGCTCTAAGTATATAATAGCATTGGTCTGTCTATATATAATTACTAGTGATGGGCAAAACCGATTATTTTTTAAAATCGATTACTCGATTATGTTTTAAGTTTAGATCGATGCATCGAGTAATAATCGATTATTAATCGATTATCATAGAGTGAATGGTTAGAAATTTAAAACTAATACCACGATATACATATATATATATATATATATATATATATATATATATATGTGGTTTATTGCTCAACACGTTGAATATTTGTTTGCCCGATAGTTTCATCAAACAAAAGAACCACTCTAGTAATCTTAGATCATTTACCACCTAGATATAGCCAGTCAAGCATAAAATCGTGGCAACGCTAGAAAGAGAGGGCAATAGAGACAGTAAGAGGCTATTTCACTTAGTGGGTGGAAGCAGCCAATAAACAACATGCTGAACGTATTTCATTGGAAGCAGTTCCCAACCGAGTGAAATAGCCTCTTGCCCTCTCTATTGTCCTCTCTCTCTCCTTAGTCTTACCATGACATTTGTGCACTGCAGGCTATCTCTAGAAAGTAAATGCTCTAAGCTAGTAATTCACTAAAGCATGCAAGATTTGTGTCAAAAAATTCAATTTTTTCAATTCAATTAGATAAAAGAAAACAAAAATATTATATTTATTTCACTAGAATGATATAAAAAAATACAGATGACTTACAATCATCAACAATAAAACAATATTTTTTCTAATTCCTCTGAAATTATTTTTTATAATGAATAAACATAAATGTTTAAATTACACTGGTTGACAAAACAATACACTAGTTTGAATCCAATTCAGCTGACAAACATGAATTTAAAAAAAATATTGTAGTTTAGGTTTTCTGCCTGTAGCCGATTTCTTAGGTTAGTTAATTGTCCAGTTTTGGAGAAAATTTTCTCAGCTGGTACCGATGTAGCTGTATCCATTTCGGACTGATCCTGATTGTTGATGTCGGTAGTCGACTGTATGTCGTGCATTCTTTTCAAATGATTCGACATGTTGGTAGTATTGCCACAAAATACAAGTACTTTTTTACATTTTTTACATTTAACATCAGACTGTCGCTTTTTGGAATAAATCCAAACGTGGCATGACACCTTCATTCTCTTTATTATACTGTGCTTCAACGTCCTAAGACAATTTAAAATAATAATATCCGTCTAATTTTCACAGTTGGTTCTAATTTCTATTATAAGGTATTATAACTTCTAACAAGTTCTACTAACGTAATTGTAAATTTAAAATGCAATTCACAGATCACAAAACAGCTATTTAATTTTTCAAACCCTGTATCAATCACGGGTCAAATATTTTAACATCATCCTGTGCCAGTTGTCATTTTAGAGGCTGATATTTTCTAAGGATTTATTAAAAGACCTCTAAGTATAAACAATCTTTATTGTATGATCTGTGAATCTGTTGAGCAGATGTTTAACATTATTTATGTTTTGTGTTTTTTTAATCTATCTGAAAAGGTGGAACGATTATTAATAGAAATCGATTCTAACCTCGATTATTTTTATTAATCGATTACGATTAATTTTACTTAAAAGAATCGATTACTCGATTCTTAGAATCGATTGTGCCCATCACTAATAATTACTCTATGGTTTGAGTCGGGCGGCAGCGGCACATTCAGTGGCACATTCATTTGTTTGGCATTGACATTATTGACGTAAATAATGAATTTTTATTATATTTTATTTAATGAATGAACCAATATTATAAATTAAGATTAGCATTCTGCACTGAAGGTCGTCAGTAGCTACTAAACAAAACAAAAATGAAGAAAATCGGTTAAGAAACAGAGGAGAAAATGGTACCTAATCGTTTTGTCTTAGCCTATTTATATATAGATAATGTTAATATTGGAACAGTTTCATACTTAGCAAGTGACTATGTCAAGTAACAATAGTTGTCAATTAGAAAGTTAAAAAAGCTATGAAATGATACTGTGTTAGACAGATATGATGCGCGATTTAGAAATGTATAAATGTTTGAAATTGATATTTAAATTAAATTGATTTTTTTTTCTCCTCTTACAAAGAACAGTTGTGCAATTGCTTCACATTGTTTTGATAGTAATCACATAGCTGATTTTGAGAACGCACGCGTACTCATCAACGACCGTAATACTTTCCTTGAGATGGTTTAAATGTACAACAACCCCAATAGTGTCAACAAAAAGACAGTTCTGTAGAACCTTAACATCATTTATGGTTATTTAGTAGAAACTGATAACAAGAACTGCCATAAACGGCAGATAATAATACAGTGGTTTGAAGTAAATGAAGTGGCGATGGCGACGGCAAGAGCCATGCTCTCATATTGAAGGGATCAAATAAGAAGGTCAGCATCTAGTTTAAAAGGTGAGGTGATTTTAATGCTCCATAGAAGTACATGAGGTGTTTGGGGGGTATTTTATACCAAGATCTTAAGTGAGCATATCGGAAAAATAACAGAGAAGTCGTAAAGGTTGGGGATCCAGTGTGTTGTCCGCGGCTCCATGAGAAAGAATGTAAGGGGGAAAGCTGAATAGAGTGTGAAATGTTTTTAGGACGAATTGGGCTTATGGAAAAAAGGGAAGTAGGATGCTTCTACTGCAGGATAGATGACATTGCACTTTTCTTGGTACACGTGAAAATGTGGTAGAGACAATGGTGGAGAATGAGAATGAAAGATAAGCGATTCTGCGCTGAATTTGAAAGCAAAATAAAAAGAATAAATGCAACTGGCAGTCGTGTATAACGTCGTATACGACTGAGTAAGACGATTTAGATTAGAGTTTTAATGGAAATGCTGTGGAACCTTTGGTGCGTCAGAAATTTTAAAACACAGTTTTGCCCCCTAACACCAAACATTTATTTTAAACACTCAACGCCGTTTCAACAACTCAAAGTTATCATCAAGGAGTAAACCAAACTAAATTTAAATTACAATTTTCTCTAATGTATACCTACCAGAAAACTATTAGCAACTTACAGTAATTAGTACAAGGGGTAAATCCCAACTACCTGAATTCTAAATAAATTCTAAATAATTTGCACGTCTTTCAAAACAAGCCAGTATACATTAATTCTCACACTGTCGAACAAAGTATTAAGCGACAAGAACTTTATTATTTCTAGCTCCTTCACAAGGTTAATGTTTAAGTAACGTAACAAATTTCGTTCCTTTAAAAGTTTAGGGAGTATTTAAAAAACATGGCCATGTAAAATTTTGATAAAATAAATAACCAATAGTAATAATAACTAGATAGTTACTTAATTATCTATTTACGTAAATCTAAACTTTAAACTTGTTTGAATGTACCTCTAGGCAAGGATTTTCTGCGATTAACGGCAACAAATATTTACAGAGATATTATCATAAAAGGCACTCGGCTCTGTACTTTAAATCCACCTTCTAGATTTTTTTCTGGTGTATAATCAAAACCTATAGCTGAACTTTTCAAAAGACCGCTTCACAACTCGCTGCAGCATCTAATCCTCATTCAAATCTAGCCCGGATCCTTTTAAGCGCTAGGTAAGCATGAATATTAATAGGGTTTCTACACTGTCATTTTAACCACATTGCTTTTCTTATAACTCGATGATTTTAAAGTA
Source organism: Octodonta nipae (assembly GCA_034190945.1). Taxonomy (NCBI): domain Eukaryota; kingdom Metazoa; phylum Arthropoda; class Insecta; order Coleoptera; family Chrysomelidae; genus Octodonta; species Octodonta nipae. The sequence continues at coordinate 9,582,035 of CM067220.1, read as the reverse complement.
AAATGACTTTAATATTTACCTAATTTTACCACACGAAAGGTAAAAGCGGCGAAAATTTTATTAATGCTGAGGCTGAGTACGGAACATTATTTCATAGCGCATAATGAGCCAGCGTTTTTTCCAGGTTGTTTGTTTAAAGCGAATAATATGCTCAAGTTGAGATTTTTAACTTCAACATTATAACGTAAAGCATATGAAAAATGTTAGTATGCAATTACTTTTTTTATTTACAAAAAATGCAGTTTCCTTTGTTATAAATATCATTCCATTTAGCTTTGATATCGTGTCTGTTTTCACTACTTATTCTATAAAGTGTTGTTGTTCTCTTGGTTTAAGCCTTATTCTGCGGTCAGCCTCCAAGATCCTTTCCATATTTTAAGTTGTAAGTCCTTGACTTTCTTTTCTAGATTCTTTTTTACTTTCCTGCCGGCTCTCATTTATATAACATAGGTCGTGCCTGTTTACTGTACTTATAGTTTCGTATAGCGTCTTTCAGTGTCCGGTCTGTTGTTGAGAACTTAACAATTATTTCAGTTTTTAATAACCTCTAGTCTTTTGGTGGACGCTATACAGCAGTTTCGTTCTCGCTTTCCGCTATAATGACTGCGTTATGAGCACAATACAATATTTTGTGTCACCTTTTATTTACTTCTATAATCAGCTTGACGCTTTACTGTAGAAAAATTATTTTAAAATTATTTTTAACCGACTTCCAAAAAGGAGAAGGTTATCAATTCGTCGCGTATTTTTTTTCGCTTTTTTTTGTATGTATGTTACCTGATTTCTTCTTTTGTGGTGCACTGTTTAGAATGAATATGGTCTAGTTTAATAGAGTATATATCCGGATTGGTGAGACTTCAAATTTTGGAAAAGAATACTATTGGTAAAGTGATAAAATTTGTGAACGAACATATGCGTGCATGGAAATCGACCAATATCCCTAATATTTTAGTCGATTTAGTATTTTCGACTCCTTAAATCAATAAGTACCAAGCTCGTTTTGTTTGTATACCAGGCAAATACCTATTTAAATGCTAATTTTTCCATTTTGTGAAGACAGTGGTTTTGGTTGTCACATTCTCCGGGCCTAATAGAAAATTCAGTGACAACACATGTCAAACTTTAAACTGCTATTTGGTGCGTTTATAGACAGGGTGTTAGTTATAGCAAACAAAATCACAAAGTAAAGTGATAGAAAGAGTTGCATTTATATAAAGATTGAAATATAGGACGGACTAGAATGATAGTGGTCCGTAAGCAGCTGTATATACAGGATGGTTGGAATATAGGGTGGACTGGACGTTTGGTGGTATGAAAATGTTGGAAAAAATGTGAAAATAAAATTATATAGGGTGATTAAAAAAACTGTTATATGATGTGTACATAAGTAAATCATATACAGGATGGTTGAAATATATGCTGGAGTTGAATTATATTTATACAGTGTGATTAAAAAATTATTTTTTTTATAGCCCATAAGAAGTTGCATAAAGTGTGGAGAGGAATTAATATTACACAGGGCGATAATATAAAATATTAAAAATGAAATAATTTATGGGGTAGCCCACAAGGAATTATATACTATGGTTGAAATATAGGACAGATTTGACTCCTTAAATATGGGATGGATCCTACCCCGTCCTATACTTTACAGAAGGCAGCTAACAAATTTATGCTTGTCCGTAGGCAGTCGTATGTACAGGATGGTTGGTACATAGGTTGGAGTGGAATTATCTATAGTTATACAGGTTTGTCAATAAAAGTTGAAAAAGGGTTACATGGCGTAGTCCATAAGGCATAAACATATTTTGGGCTTATTAAGTCAACGCGTACTAGTACATTTTGTTCGTAAAGATTTACCAGTCAATTTAAATGAGAAAGTATCATTGTGTAATGTTGAGACTTTCGATATTACCTGGTTCTGTCTATTAAGGTTATATATACAAAATAAAAAATAAAGAATGAAAACTACCTACTAAAAAGTTGACAATAAAACATTTTTAGAAAAAATATAACCGACTTCCACCTATAACTAAAAAGCTAAAAATAATTATAGCAAAATACAACTCTAGCAAATGAATAACACATTCAATGTTGTTAGGTATCTACCCAGGAAGTAGAAAATGTGATAATTAAAAGGAGCTCATTCTGTACAAATTACTACTAGCTACTAATCTAGTATATTTTTGAAGCCGGTGCCAAGCAACAATCAAGTTTGATGAATTAGTAGATAAGTACGCAATAAAAGATTTTAGATTTGCTTGGCACCGGTTTCAAAATATACTAGATTGGTAGGTAATTAATTTGTACAGAATGAACACCTTTTAATGTTTACATTTTTTACTTCCTGGGTAGGTACCTAACAACATTGAATGTGTTATTTTTTTTTCTTTTATGAAAATCCGCTATGGTAACCGCTGTAGTCAATCATTATTTTGAAGAAATTTCCATGTATATTAAAAACAATTAGGGTAGATATTATATACCAAATCAATAAAAAACGCTTATATCACTATTCACTTTAATAACCAAGAAAATTCAGAATTCTTGATCACAAAATTACTGTCCATGAGGTTACGTCGTTACATCGAGTAACATAAAAACCTATTTACAAATAATTTGGATATAATTTCATACAAAATTATTTAAAAAGCTATATTATAACTGCTAAATCATTTAAATGTAAATCTTTCATATATTATACGCATATAGGTACTTACTTAATAAATAATGTTCAAAGTTATTATTTCCAACACAAAGACTGCATCAAACTGCCCGTCCACTTTTGGCAAAAATGTTTCCTCACTATAATCAAACGAATCCCGAAAACTGCATACTTACAATCGAGCTTTTAGAATGTTGGTAAAACAAACACATTGTGAAAACAACTCATACAGGCGTTATATTCTTTGATAACGTCATGGTTGCCATTTCAGTAGAATTACGATGTACCGCCGATTTATTTTTAATTATTTCAAGAGTAGTTATTAAAGGCGTTATTAAAATGATTAGCAAAGTCATATAATCTATTACCTATCTAGATTTGAAGCTCCACAAGCGTTTTAAATGCACACTTATCTGGTTGTAACTGTAAAAATGTGTGCAAATGTTTTCACTTTGTGTGACAAAACTGTAGCCTTTTTAATATAAAATTTTAGTTCCTTTTAATTCCTTTTTATTTCTATGGTAGCCGAAAAACGAATCTTCATTTACTTTAGGTTTTTAATATTTGCAGCTCTTTCTGTGTAATTCCAGGGATGTTCCATGTCGCGAAATTTATTTGTGCTCTTATCCATTTTAGCTTGTCCGTATTCATCGCTGGGTACTAGTAGTTCGATAGATTCAGAAGATATCAATTTTGAGACATGAAAACCTCCCAAGCTAATAGAGCTCTCAAGGTGCCTCCTTAAAAACGTCTCTTTTATATTTGATGACTAGCATGGGCTCACCATAATCCCCAGAAGTCTCAAATCTGTTGATCTTACACTTTGAGAAAAAAGCAATAGAATCAGCAAAGCTTAAGAGAAAACCATGGATTAGATGCGTAGATGACGTATTTGTTATATGGTCTTTTTGCAGAGAAGAGCTAGTCAAGTTCTTAAATAACTTGAATTTTATCCTTCCTAGGGATCAATTGGCGTTAGAATTCCAAGATAATAAACAGCTGAGAGCCACGTAATAAATAACGGTAGCTATAGAAAACCAAGACACACTAATGGAGATCTGAAAGCAGATCCCCACCACCACCATCCGAAAATACAAGAAGTTGCCAATACATTAATTTCAAGATCAAAGGCTCACTAAAGCACAAGAACTAAAACAGATTACTGCTGCTCTTCAACAAAATGGATGCACACACAATGAAATCTAGAAAGCAATAAAATACATTACATTATAAATTAATGAAAGGAATACATCTTACTGGAAAACCTATAACAACGCTACCGTACATCCAGGGAACAACTGAATTCTTCGAAAGCATAACATAACTACCACGTGTAATCTACAGCAAACCATAGGTATAACTATAGGAGAGCGTGTGAAACCTGTCAAATGTATGTCGGTCAAATGAACATGGGCATTTCTGATCGATTGAACGACGTCTGCTCTAGTTCAGCATCAATTAAAAAGGAGCACAGAAACAATTTTGACAGTTTCAAATAACTAGCCAATATAAGGAATTATAAAACAAAGATGGTACGACAGTCAGTAGAAGTAGAAAAGAAAGGGCAACAACATTAGAAAGATGACGCACTGCAACAATCTATCACTTGAAATTTAATGATCAATACATATGAACCCAAACCAGAAACACCCACACAGCGGAACTGACAACTGGCCATGTGGCACAAACGACGGAAAAGGGGGAGGAGCTAACTCCAACCAATCAGCGTCGTTACAATCTCCGACGGAGGCCTATAAATACATAGCACGGACACCACTCTCAGTTAGGGACTGAAATAGTTTCAGGAATACAAAAACTAGGAGTAAGGAATTGATTGTACAAATTTAACTCTTATAGAATAAAGATGTGTCAACGAACAACTCTCAGTGTTAAAATCAGAATCAAAACATCTGCACGATTCAAACATAAATCAAAATAACGAACCAACGGATATACTCCCGGATAAATAATTCTTCATAGGTCGTAAAGAGGAGTCGAAGTTTCCTGTTCCAGATAGCTATGGCAACACTGGTTTCAAGTTTCATTGCCTTTATCTTTCCCGATTATCGAAACTTTCCCCTAATTTGGTGACTCCATTATTGAAACGAAAATAAATGTTCCACGTAATAATTGAATCTGCATACAATCTTGAACTACGATTTTGTTAAGTTCTATTTACATTTAGTTACTTTTACATTTTATGTTACAATGGTATAAATATGAATGAACCTTTAAAACCAATTACATTCAGAACGTAACGATGACTGTTTTCGTTACAAACTAAATATTATTAAATTTTTGAAAGACACGAAAGGATTTAATGAATAAGCGAATTGGAGAAGTGTTCGCACTGAAAACACTGGAGAACTTTTAGGAATTCAGTTTGTTAGCGCATTTGTTGCATCCACTTCGATACTGGCGAATGCACCGAGAAAGTTGAATCGAGTTGTCGACGAATTATTTAACTTGATTTGCAGCAAAGTTTGAAGTTGGAAATTCACAACGAAAGTAAATCCGTTCAAGGGGAACTTCTTAAAAGTCAATAGTAATTCCAATTTGAACTTGTGTTTTGTTATGCACAAGAAAAAAAATAAACACCGTTTGAAATGAGTTTTGTTAAATGTTTACGAACTTCCTTGTTTCACTCATGACCTTTCTTGAAATTGTTAAGTTTTTGTACCATGCTTAATAGTGCTAGATTCGTTTTGAATTTTGTTAACAAACTTAGGTGTTGTGTTCTGTCCTTTTAACACGTTTCTACTCGTAACACGTTTTTGTAGCCTGTTATTAATTTAGAAAAAATTATAGCACGGTGACTGTATAAAAATTATATTTTTTATTAGATTCTAGTTACGACCCAGTATATTTGTGACACTATACTGCTACTGATGGAGAGGGGACAGAATTTCAATCTGTTGTCGAATGTAAAGAATCGACTTCCTTCTAAATCCGACTGTGCTCGCTTCATTATGAGTATTTTCTCTTGCGTTTTGGAAGTCGACTATATTTAAATATTAGTCGTTTATTTCCTGGCCTCATATTAAATTTCTAATATGAATCATTAGGCAGAGAATTTTTAAGATTGGAAATATAACCCTTTGTTAAAAGGTGAGTGTGAAGCCATTTTGTAGTGCTATTGTTATGAAGCAATGCAATATTTTAGAGTTCAAGGATAGGCTTAATAATTAAGGGAGGAGTAGTATTTAACTATTGGGCCCTATATATTTGACATTTTAAAGCTAGGCATTGTTTTATTGAAACGCCCTTTATATTTGGCTGATGTCCTATATTTTTGAATTGGGCGATAATTATTTAAAGATTAAACCATTTGTTCTTGTGGGCCTTATATTCACCCTAGCGGATATATTTTTTTTTGGCCATGTTTGAAGAGTTTGGCTATTTAACCTTTTGGGTAATTTTACTGTTTGGCTATTTGTTGGATGGCATAATTTCGTTGTATAGTACCACACATTGGATGGTTACGTAATGGAACTAATTATACTTTAAGGTACTCAACCATTTTTGCTGTATATTTTTGGTTTCAGTGTTTGATGGCAATTGAATGGATCCAATAGCTTTGGATTTTCTATGAGGAAATTTTATCTATCTCTTTATACTCAACGGGATGTTAAACTGATTGCAAGAACTATACATATTGAAAAAAAATATTTTTTTATACTACCCCTTAGTTTCAAATTCTCTCTGTCAACTTCGTATTTTATTACATTTTTACTTTATCAAATGTTCAGTGTTTTACTGAGCAGAATATTATTAAAATTGTATGACTAGTATTCGAGATATAGAGTGTAGTAACTTCGGAAATGTCACCTTCATCGGATCAGATTTCTCATAATAGATGTGTTTTATTTATTTATTCTCTTTACAAACACCAAATAGGTACTTACATGTGAAGGATTAAACAGTACCCAAGTATTTGACAATGTCACAGACATGCCAATATCATGAAGGGATTGCATCCTGATGCAGCAATAATATGCGCCTAAGCTCACCAAACTTGATGTTAAACAGGTCAGGAACTATGTTATTGGACAGCATATCATTGCAGACACTGAGTAGATAAGTGAAGGGCGAAGGGCTTCCGTTGTTAATGTAGAAGAGATTAGATGAGAGTAGTCTTAAGCTAATTTTGGGGACCCTAAACTTAACGCTATTGATCAAGCCACAATCGAAATATTTTCTGTTATTTAGAATGTTATATATAAAGATAACAGCATGGGTCTTTCTCCTCGTACTCAAAGAACAGAGATCGAAGGTTGCCAACATTGATCTATAAGATACCATCAAGGGATATATGCCATTCTCTTTGATATAGAGATAGCGCAGAAAACGTTTTTGAACTTTTTCAATTTCGTTACTTTGGGTGTAACAATTTGGTGACCAAATGTTAGAGGCATACTCAAGGTGAGGCCTCACCATAGATGTATAAAGTCGTGTGGTTGTTTTTACACTCAAATTTTGGCTATTACGTATGACAAATCCAAGAACTTTGTATGCCTTGTTTATCAGATAGCTGAAATGGGTATTGAATTTGAAGTTATTTTGAAAGACTATCCGCAGATCTTTAACCTCTTTACACCTCTTAACCTTACAATTTCCAATGTAATAGTCTTCCATAGATATATTGACTTTTCGGGAGAAGGAAACAACACAACATTTTTGGGTATTAACAAACATTTTGTTTTCTCTAAACCAATTAGCGCCAAATTTAAGTCGTTTTGAAGTGCAACAACATCATTTATGCCATTAATGGGTTTAAATAGTTTGAAATCATCAGCAAACAACAACCCAACGCAGGTCTTCAGGCTATCGGGTAAGTCATTGATAAAAATCAAAAACAAGAGAGGACCCAAGATGCTACCCTGCGGTACTCCTGAGGTGGCAATATAATGACGGGAGAAGACAGTACCTATCTTTACCCTTTGGGTTCGTGCAAGTAAGTATGAAGTTATGAATGACAATACTTCACTTGAAAAACCAAGAACCGACAGTTTTTTTATCAAGACACTGAAATCCACCTTATCATATGCATTCGCACAATCTGTGTATATGACATCCAGCTGTTGTTTGTTTAGAATTGCCTCCGATACATATTCAGAGAAGATACAGAGATTTGTAACTGTTGACTTGTTAGGAAGAAAACCATGTTGGTATTTTGAAATTTTGTGGGTAAGTATGAAGTTATATATAATTTTTTCAAATATTTTAGCTAAGCTGTTTAATAAGCTGATAGGTCGATAGTCATGAATATTTTCCCTCCGCCCCTTTTTGAAGATTGGGGTTACAATTGCTTCTTTAAACTTATCAGGAAACCATCGCTGCTTTAGAGCTAGATTAAAGATATATTTTAGAGGAGTAACCAACAGATCGGCACACCCCTTATAGATATATGGTGGTATATCATCAGGGCCAGTTGTTTTTTTGGGCTTCAAACTTTTTATGCTGGAAAGAATGTCATTATCAGTTATTTCAGGAAAACTAAAACCCCCTCTATAATAAAGATCTTGCTGATCGATCGTACTTGGTTCAAACACAGAATGAAAATATTGTGCAAAGGCATCTGCAATGCTTTGTTCATCGGTCAAGTTAACGTTATTCGAAGTCATCCTCCGTGGCACACAACCATCATGTGATTTGCCTCGAAAGAATGACCAGAAGGTACTGGGATCTCTATTGATATTATTGTCAATTGTCTTTTTATAATTTTCAAAATCTGTCCTGGTCTGTTTTTTAATATCACACCTCAATAACCTGTACTCATTGACATTTGATAAGCTTGCCTTACCTCTCGTTTTAAGAGCATGTAGGTGGTTTTTCTTTCTGATCATTTGCACTAAATTGAATGTGAACCAAGGAGGATACTTTCTAAACTTCGACGTGTTTCTCACTATGTACTTAGGAATAGATGCGTCCAAACATCTGTACAAGTTTGAGTAAAAGCTATTTACACTTTTATTAACATCATCACATGCTAGTACGTCTGACCAGTCACAATCGCTTAAAAGATTGAATAATAAGAGAAAATTGCCTTTAGCGAAATTGTATTTGTACTTTTTCGGGAAGGGACTCACTTTTTGCTCTCTCTGCAATGATAACGAGATATTTAGTGCTGGATAATAGGCATCCTCTTTGAGAAGAGGACTGTCTGACCGTTTTACTCCAACTTCGAGGTTAGAGATAACCAAATCCAAGTTCCTGTTCATAAAATTTTTAACTGAGTTCAGCTGTTGCAATTCATATAGGCTCAAGAATTGCTGCATCAGAAGACTTTTATCATCTGAACCTAACTGAAAGTTAGGCAGATTAAAATCACCTAATATTAAAGTCTTATGATCTAGAGTGGATAGAATATTCTCAAATATATCTAAAAAATTTTCTAGGTAATCAGTACTACTATTAGGTCTAATATAAACAATACATACATATATAAAAGATTTTTTTGGTTTGATTTTAATTAATATAGCTTCATTATCACAGTTAATGTTTATTACCTCATAAGAGATGTCTTTTTTAATTGCAAAAAGGACTCCACCCCCTCTGGTAAGTTCTTGACTTTTCCTGTCTCTCCTTATGACTGCATACCTTTCATCAAATAGCTCGGGATTATAGATACCATCACATAGCCAGGTCTCTGTGAGAGCTATTACATCATACTCTTCAGATAGGACACTACTATACAGACTCTCAGTTTTGGTTCTTAGACCTCGAACATTCTGATAGTACACAGTAAGTTTAGGCGCACCAGCAGGACTGGCAGTATTTACAGTTGGGGTGTATATAGCACATTTGTTTGTAGTCATTATTGAGGACCCAATTCCTGATTTGGCATCCTCTTCTTGGCAAAAAAATGTGAAATGACTGCACCACTAGGCCATATCTCTTTTTTCCAGGCAGTAGCTAGATTTTCTTTCCATATATTTACCTTTACTGATGCATAGATATCCGGATGCTTAGACTGATGTGGCTCACAGGTAACTTCTGGGAAGTTTCGGGCTAAGAACTTTTGCAAATCCTCTGGCTTGGTATTTGGTTTTAATCGAGACACATGTAAAGACAATGATTGAGGCACCCCCTCTACACTTTTGTTAGTTTCGTGTTTCCCAACCAAGAATTTTCGTGATCTTTTGCTTCGATTTCTGGGCTTAACAAAACCATCACTACCGGTTAAGTCCTGCATAGGACTTTCAAGATTTTGAATTTCTTTCATGACCTGCAGCTGGGTGGCTTGTAAGACGGCCGTATTTACGCTACTGTTTGTCACGAGAGCCTTGGGGTTCCCATTTTTTGTTTTTTTATGATTGGTGGTGTCGGAATTTCTGTTGACGTATGGCGTTTTTGCGGTTGATGGCCCAGGATTGGCGGCAACTGTTGTTGCATACGTCTTTGCAGTACTGTTTCCCTGTTGTATGGGCACCATCTGCTTACAGCTTTCACTTTTTTGCCCGTGACCATCTTTGATATTGTTACACGTGCAAGTAGCAATTTTTTCCTCAAAGTTGCTAATAAGCCCTTTTTGCAAATCGCTAGAGTAATTTTTCTCAGCTAAGAGTTGGTCTTTCAGTAAGATTTCTTTTTTTAAATAATCAATTTCTTTCGCCAACAAGGTTTCAGCGATAGGTTTTGGTTTGATACCTTCTTCTACAAACTCCGTGCACTTCAATTTACATCCGTCACAAAACCAGAAGATGTTGGTATTTTCCACTATGAGCTTTTGCCATGATTCCTTAATGGCTACACATCCAAAGTGAAACTTAAGTTTGCAAAGCTTACATGCAACAAACTTCGTTTTCACTATAAAATTGTCAAGGCACGATTCACATGAGGCTGTGTCACTCGCCGTTATAATGATAAAACTTAATTAAACACACCAATAAATTTTCGTATGGCCTTTCTTAGTTTGTTCACAATTTTAGGCCCAAGCAGACAATTGTTCTCAATACAGTTGTTTCACAGATGTTGTACACTTCGAGCACAAATATACCGTTGTACGTACTCGTTTATTGCAGAAAACGTGGTTTGCGCATTATTTGACATAAATATTGCACATAAATTACTATTAATTATTTTATATTACAGGGTGTTTCCTATATAGGTAACATGTTTTTTTTAGAAAACTCATTTCTATTATAATGTTGAATACATAAGATGATCTAATTGCTCAGTTGATATAATGTTAAAGAAATTAATGTTTGTGTTCATACATTATACAGTGTGAGTTGCAAAATTGCTAAAGTGAGCAACTATTAATTTTTCCATTAATAAGTAACCCTGTATAAATCATGCGCCCTAGAATTTTTATATTAAATTATACAAATCTAAGACTCATCACACTAAATTCTACAAGTTTGCAAAAATTGTACAAATTAACGTATTGTGGTTTATACAGGTAAAAAATGGTATATGCCCACTATAGCTATATTTACGACTTACACTGTATAATATATGAACACGTCAAAAAACTCATTTCTTATTAAATGTGCGATTACATGTGTTACGATTCATTAGAATAGAGGCTTCATTGTTTTGTATTCAAAGTCAAGTTCGTAGTAAACAATGTCAAAGCTTACATGAAAATTGATATGATTTCCAAGGTAACCTCGTGAGCAACAGGAAATAGAAAACAAAGACTTGTTCATTAAAATGACTTTTCAGCAGCCACCTGCACGAGCTTATCTTTCCGCTAAATTGTAATTTTTTTCAGATGTTATAAATACTTCCAAACATGTAAGCTTGGCCACTTCTCGTTCCACTTCTCGTTCTAGAACAGTAGTCACCAAGTATATTTTAATCTTCAATTTATTTCAATGTTTAAACTTTCAGTTAAATAAAATAAATATTTTTTAAAAACTTTTAATGTTCGGCTATGACCTAACATTTGGCGAAGTCAGTAGGATTTTCGTACGTTTTTCGAACACGCAAACCCAAGATTAAGCTCACGGAGAACGGTGGATTCCAGTCCTTTGACGAAAAGTAAACCTACAATCAAGAAACAGAATTGCTGACAACTCCAGGTAGAACACGGAACTGCCTCACTGCTTGGAACGAGACAATTCAAAAACAACTCCTGGTAGAACACGGAACTGCCTCACTGCTGGGAACCAAAGAAAATGAACCAGGTAAAAGCGTGAGTAATGAATCATCTAATTTTTGAATTTTTGAAACTGATATTTAATTTTGATATTATTGCAACAATTTTATTTTTATTGAAACGTTTATATATTTTTTTTATATGTTGAAAACCAGAACGATTGTTCTATTTTAACAAATTATATTTAACAATTTTATAACATATTTTCGTCTCTAAATCCCATTTAAATATTCAAGTGAAATATTTTCAAATTTATTCAATTTTCAATTTCCCAATCTTAACAAATTCCAATTTCAATTTTATTCCCAATTTCAAAAAATGGCTGAAGCTCAAGAAGAAGCCTACAAACTTTCTGAGATTTTCTCAATCGTACCCGAATTCGAGGGAGATCAAATCTTTCTCGGTACATTTTTAAATGCTTGCGATTGTGCACATAATATGGCAATCGGTGATCAAATATTCTTGCTAACGATTCACATAAAAAATAAATTAAAAGGTAGAGCAGCACAATTAATTAGCTCACGAAACCCTTCAACTTACCCCGAAATAAAAATCCTTTTAAATCTTCATTTCGGAGACTCCCGTGATTTACCGTCCCTAATCCAAGATCTTCAAAGATCGAAACAACTTCCAAATGAATCCCCATTAACTTTCTTTAATAGACTACAAGTCTTAAACGCGAAAATGCACGCAAACATACAAAAATCTGCAAATTTAACCCCAGAGCAAAGAATTGCTCAATGCTCATTAATCGATACCATGACCCTAAACACATTATTAACAGGTCTAGAACCACGCCTCGGGCAGATCGTTCGAGCAGGCAACCCCAAAGACCTACTAGAAGCAAACATTAGAATAAAAAGAGAGTTACAGTTATCATATTTCGAAAATCATAAACGGCAAGACCCAATTCAAACAAAGAAACCAACTCCAATTTTAAAATGTAATTCTTGTGGCCGAAATGGACACACATCAAATCAGTGTCGTTCCAGACAACCTTATACACAAACTCAAAATACTTCTAACTACAATAGATTCCCACAGAGTCAAACAAATCTTCAAAGACCACAATTTGTGCCTCAACAAAGACCACAATTTACACCCCAACAAAGACCTCAATTTAATTTCCAACAAAGACCTAAAAATGATACGCAACAACGTACAGGTCAATTTCAGAACAGGCCTCCCGTGATTCAAAAGAATCCCGCCTATAATCATCCCAGAGCACATCATTTAAATGAAAATGAATATTCCGATTCATATAATTATGAGAACTTTAATGAATTTAACGCTGAAAATAACTATTATCCTGATGATAACCAATATTCAACTTTCTATTCAAATCCAGACGAATATCCAAATGAAAATTTCCAAAATGAAATTTTTTCAAATGAAAATTACCAAAATGAAAATTTCCAAAACGAAAATTATCCTGAAAATTTTCAAGAAACTCCTTTCCAAGACCATCCCCCAGACACAGACCAATTACAAGAACAAATTCAGCATTTGTCTTTAACCGACAATGTACATCAAAACCAATTCCCAGAACAAACTTTTATGTAAACCCACTTTTGACTGTAAGCTGTAAACATTTATATTACATCTACGATCTCACTAAAACTTTCAAAATCCTAATTGATACTGGTGCAGGTATCTCAATTTTTAAAAGAAAAACTGTCCAAAATTACCCCAAATTTCCAGAAAATAAATCAGTTCAAGGTATAACGAAAGAAAAAGTTCTAATTACAGAGTCAACTCTTGTCCCTTTCGCTCCAAACGATCCTCATAAAGTGTACATTCATGATTTAGACATTGAATTCGACGGAATTCTAGGAACAGACTTTTTAGAACACTACGACTGTGTTGTCGACTTAAAATCAAAGAAATTAATAACAAATTTCAAAACAGTACCCCTATTCAAAGCCCTTAATTTCGAAGAACATTCCACTGAAAATTTCAATTCAATTCAAACCCCTCTTCAAAAAGAAAATCAAATTCAAATGCCCAGTCAAAATCCAATAAATTCTAAGACACTTATTTCAAATAAAGTATCTATTGAAGGTAGAACTGAAAAAATATTCAAATTAAAATGTAACCTTTCAAATACTGAAGCGATACTTCACGCTCAAGAAAAAGAAAAAGTTAGACTTCCAAATGCATTAGTAAAAGTAAATCAAAAAGGTGAATTTCTAACCACTATCATTAATCCCAACGCAATTCCCAAAATTATCGATTTTTCTGATATTTCAATTGAACCTGTAGATAACTCAACCGATTTTCAAATTTTAAATTTAAATTCTGACTTATATGAACCCTCACAAATAGACAGAAACTATATTACTCAACAACAACTCCGTTTAGACCACCTTAATGAAGAAGAACGAGAATTAATAACCGAACTATGTTTAGAATTTGCTGATATATTCTATCTAGAAGGTGATAAACTAACTTTTACCAACGAAATAAAACATTCCATTCAAACAAACAATGCTAAACCAGTCTATACCAAATCATATAAATATCCCCAAATTCATCGTCAAGAAGTCAAAACTCAAATATCCAAAATGTTAAATCAAGGTATAATTCAACATTCAACCTCTCCATGGTCATCTCCAGTTTGGGTTGTACCAAAGAAATTAGACGCTTCCGGAAACAAAAATGGCGCATCGTTATTGATTACAGAAAACTCAATGAATTAACCGTTGATGATAAATACCCACTTCCAAATATTTCTGACCTCTTAGAACAATTAGGCAAATGCCAATATTTTTCAACATTATATCTTGCGTCAGGCTTTTACCAAATTGAGATTGATAAAAATGATATTCAAAAAACTGCTTTTTCGGTAGAAAATGGTCATTACGAGTTCATTCGTATGCCATTCGGACTCAAAAATGCCCCATCCACATTTCAAAGAGTTATGGATAACATCTTATTAGGTATCCAAAATGAACGAGCTCTTGTTTATATGGACGATATAATAGTTTATTCCCCTACAATTCATGATCACATTTCTCGACTTAAAGAAGTTTTCAAAAGGCTCAGGAATTCAAATTTTAAAATACAACCTGACAAGTGTGAATTTCTAAGACAAGAAGTAGCATATCTCGGACATATAGTTACTCCCGAAGGTGTTAAACCTAATCCTAAAAAAGTCGAATGCATTCTTAATTTTCCAGAACCCAAAAATCCTAAAGAAGTAAAATCTTTTCTTGGCTTAACAGGATATTATCGCCGCTTCATCCCAAATTTCGCAAAAATTGCTAAACCTCTTACTAGACTTCTGCAAAAGAATTTCAACTTTCTATTCGATAATGATTGAAAAAATTCGTTTAAACAACTCAAAGAAATTCTAACAACTGAACCTATTCTAAGATATCCAAATTATGATGAAGAGTTTATTTTAACCACTGATGCTAGTTCATTCGCTATTGGTGCAGTACTCTCACAAGGACCCATAGGGAAGGATCTTCCTATCGCGTATGCTTCTCGGACCCTATGTTCAGCAGAAACCAAATATTCCACAATTGAGAGAGAACTCCTTGCCATTGTGTGGGCAGTCAAGACATTTCGAGGTCAAATTTTTGGCCGACGTTTTGTAATTTGGACCGATCACCGCCCGTTAACCTGGTTATTTTCAATAAAAGACCCTGGCAGCAGACTTGCCAGATGGCGTTTAAAATTAGAGGAATATAATTACAGAATAGTGTACAAACCTGGAAAGCAAAATAAGAACGCAGATGCATTATCCCGCATCAGAATAAATCACTTTCAAGATTGTATAAACCTACATTCCAAAATTCATGCTTCAAATGAAGATGAAGACTCAATTCCCGAAAATTCTGATATCCAAAATTTTGACGACGAAGAAAAAATGATTTCTGAATTTAATAGATTCGCAGAACTTTATAAAACAAAATCTTTGATAGACTATTCCAAAATTGAAACTTCAAACTCACAACTCCTAGACAAAACCCATAAACCCATCATAACTTTCTTCTGGCAAAATAAGCTAACCGAACTACATGATAAAATAATCGATGACATTTTTGAAATAAACCCTGACTTCTATACAGACAGAATTAATATACTTCAAGTAAATCTTTAAAAGACAGAAAATACTTCATAATTCCCATATCCTTCGACCCAGAAAAAGTAGCTCCGCACTTATTTTATATATTATATAGATGCCAAAATTACTTTGAACCTTCACAAACTTATTATGTTGAAAATAATGTTGAACTTCTAACCCTAGAAATACTTTAATATATCTTTGCTGACAAAGACATAAAATTTAAAATCTGTCAAAATCTTATTACTACCCCAAACGAAGACCAAATTCCAATTATCTTAGAACAATATCACTATGGAAAAAGTAATCTCCATAGAGGAATTAATGAAACAATTAGAAGACTAAAAGAAAAATACAATTGGCCCGGTTTAGTTAAAAGCGTAGAAAAATACATTAACTCTTGTGAAATATGTCAAAAAGTAAAATTTTGTCGCAAAAATTTAAATGCTCCTTTCATTGTTACTGATACCCCTAAAACACCATTTGAAAGAATCAACATAGATATTTTTGAATACCCTGAAAAGAACTATGCTTTAACCATCAGAGATGAGTTAACAAAATTCACCCAAGCTTACCCCCTTTCAGACAAAAAGGCTTCATCAGTTATAAATACTCTTTTAGTCTTTTTTCAACATTACGGCACTCCCTACGTATACACTCTGATTATGGAAAAGAATTTGATAACACACTCATGAAAGACTTATGCGAACTTTATAATATTAAATTAACCTTCTCCAGTGTAAACCATCCTGAATCGAACGGATCGATCGAACGTTTCCACGCTACTTTATCAGAAATGATAAGAGCAAACACCGCAGAAAATCCCAATGAGCATCCTTTCAATGTATTTCCATACGCGGTTATTTGTTATAATAACACAAGAAATCAAACTCACGGTTTCACCCCGTACGAGTTAATATTTGGCCATACAGCAGGTAGGCCACCTGAAACACTCTACAATCAAAAAGAACTGATTTCAAAATATATACGCGACTTAAATAACAAAATGGAACATTATTATAAAATTGCAAGGGCAAAACAGATCTTCACAAACAAAAATCAAAAACGCGATTTGATAAAAATATAAATCAAAATCAACCAGATAAGCCAAATAAAAAGTAAAGCAGAAAATAAATTTAACGGCCCATTTGAAATAAAAGAAATTTTCCAAAATTCAGCTAAACTAATAAATCTTGCAACAAATCAAATTACTAAAGTAAATTTTTATAGGCTAAAGCCGTATTCTGATTAGAGCTTTCTTTCTTTACAGAATCCTCGCATTTCTCGGATTATGCGAAATTGCAAACTCCCAATATTCCTTAAATCCTGTGAACAACAAAATAGGGATCTATTTTCAAGAAGAAGGAAATATGAAAATTTCAAATACTAAGTGGATGCTCCTTGTTTATAAAGAACTTAATTCAATCAAATCTGCGATAGACAATAGTGACAATATTTTAGATCATATGTTAGATGTTCTTAGTGAAGAAACTAATCGTATGATGGCTTTCAAAACAGAAATTGTGACACACGTAAGTCTTCTTAGGCAAATTTCAAAAAATGTTAATGAAAAATATAGAGATATTTTCGCAGACACTAGAAGCTATATTTCAAGTAGACGCAAACGCGGTATATTAAACGGCTTAGGAACTATATGGAAAACCATCTCAGGCAACCTTGACGCTTCTGATGGCGAATATTTTAATAATTGCATAAACAAAATCACTCAGGATGAACATCAGATTGAAAATCTATTAAAAAATCAAATCTCCGTAACAACTTCAGTAATAAAGAATTTTAATTCAACTATTCAAAAACTTCAAGTAGATGAAGAAACATTTAATAACGATATTGTTGAAATTCAGAAATCAATTTCAGATCTCACTGATGATCTTGCATTTTACCAGGCTCAAATTAGAACCTTAGAAATATGCGAATCTGTTATGGCAAGCTATGTTTTTATAGAGGAAACTCTAGACGATGTCTTAAATTCAATTTCCTTTGCTAAGCTAAAAGTATTACACAGTTCCATAATTACCCCGAACGATTTGATGAAATCGATTCAGACAATCTCAGAATCTTTGCAAAAGAATGAACTTCCAATTCCCATATATACTTCCACTGTTGCACAATATGTTGATATCATTGAATTACAAGCTTTTCAAATAGATTCGAAAATAATATTTGTCCTAAAAATCCCTTTAGTTGACCCAGAAAATTATATTCTCTATCGTCTATACCCCTTACCGATATTAGACAATCATACTGGATTTCATCATTTAATTCCAATAAATCATAAATTCATCGCTAGAAATGATGATTCATTGCTTTACGTAACTTTGGATTCATTACAAAATTGTAAAGACATTGATAGAAGAACAAAAATATGTTCTGACATTTTATCCTATCCTATTGATAGTGAAGCTTTATGTGAAGCTCAATTCTTCAAACCAATCAGCAGCCTTCCAAAAACATGTCAAACAGTCGTAATCTACGCAAAAGAATATAACATTCAAGAACTTTCCACAAACTACTGGTTAGTTTCAGTATCAGACCCGGTACCTGTGACTATTACATGCGAAAGTCGAAACATCGTTACGAAAATAATGCCGACAAACTTCATACTAAAACTCCAACCTCAATGCAGTGCTTTCATAGGCTCAACCCGAGTCCTCGCAAAAAGGATAATTGATACTTATCAAAATATTTCATATAAAATTCATCCGGTAAACGTACCATACAGTTGCTGTGAGAACATGCCTTCAAATGTTCATTTCCCAAATTTGAAGCCCTTAAAATTGAACAAATTAAATACCGAAGACCTCAGTATAGCAGAACACAAACTATCGCAATATTCTGACCAACTAGATGATTTGATAAATCAACCATACGTAACCAAAAGTCTATCCTGGTTCACAATTTTGACAATATTACTAATAATTTGTCTAATCATTTTATATGTCTACTGCAAATGCCGAAGACGGAGAAGACGAGCCCTTATAGCCATCCAAAGTTCCGGTGATGACCCTCCGATTCCACCAACCTTTTCACCAGGCCTATTTCAAAGACGCCTCAGACGCCTCGTTCCAAGACGACGCGAAAGCATCCACCTGGGAGAACCAATCGAAGAAGACGTCCAATTAAAAGACATTTCGTGAAAAAAAACATGTATGTAAAAAAAAATTTATCCTTGTTAAACATTATATAATTTTGAATTTTATATTTCAAGTTATTGTAATCATAATTTTAATTTTTCAAAATATTCATATGCATTTTATATTTAATCAATTGCTTATTTTATTCAATATTATAATTTTCAACTGCAAAGCTAACATTTCCCTATCATAATTACAAATTCAATTAATCAGCAGTTTACGCACTATTTTAAAACTTGACGTATAAGCGTCAACTTTTTTATATGAAAGGGACGTGTTACGATTCATTAGAATAGAGGCTTCATTGTTTTGTATTCAAAGTCAAGTTCGTAGTAAACAATGTCAAAGCTTACATGAAAATTGATATGATTTCCAAGGTAACCTCGTGAGCAACAGGAAATAGAAAACAAAGACTTGTTCATTAAAATGACTTTTCAGCAGCCACCTGCACGAGCTTATCTTTCCGCTAAATTGTAATTTTTTTCAGATGTTATAAATACTTCCAAACATGTAAGCTTGGCCATTTCTCGTTCCACTTCTCGTTCTAGAACAGTAGTCACCAAGTATATTTTAATCTTCAATTTATTTCAATGTTTAAACTTTCAGTTAAATAAAATAAATATTTTTTAAAAACTTTTAATGTTCGGCTATGACCTAACACTTGTAATAAAAAAATAGTTTTCTGAAAAAAACACGTTACATATATTGGCACCACATTGTTATAAAATATGATTAATAGTAACTGTTTAATCCTATATTTTTGTCAAATAATGCGAAAATTATCTTTCCTGCAATATACGGAAATAATACACTGTTATGAGCAATCTGATAAGAAAAAGAAGTCATTTCCGATTTTTAACACCCTTTATCTCGAAAGCTAGTCATACAATTTTAACACTGAACATTTATTAACGTAAAAATCTAATAAAATACAAAGTTGACGGTGAGAATTTGAAACTATGGGATAGTAAAGAAAAATACGTTTTTTGGATATTGATAGTTCTTGTAATCAGTTTAACATTCCGTTGAGTATAAAGAGACAGATAATTCTCTGTTTAATGTCTTATTAAAATTGCAGCACGAATAGTTCTTACAGGGTGACTCATTAATAGGAAAAATAATATATGCCTTCTTTAGCTATATTTATGGCTCACACTGTATATTATATGAAGCACACCAAAGAAATTATTACTTTAACTAGATATTAATTGTGCAATAACATCTTCTTATGTTTTCGACGTTGTAATAAAAAAAAGGTTTTTTTCCAAAATCACATGTTACGTAATTCTTAAATACCCTGTAATTCACCAAAACTTATGGCAATTGTTTTGTGAAATTTATGCCCAATAATGTACAAATCACAATTTCTCCAATAACCGGAAATGAAGCACGTCTATCATTGGAAATCTGATGTCAAAAATACGACATTTTCGATATTTATTATTTGTATCTCGAAAACTAGTCATAGAATCTATTTGAACCCATGGACTCTTTTTGTCAGAACAGTAACCCCTACAACATACCAAAATTTTAAACAATTTGACGTAGGTCCATTTTTCCATAAGAAAGTTGCCTGGTCCTTTGATGATGTCAGAAGAGATATTGAGTTGTTTATAGAATATTTAACGTTACTGAAATTGATAAATTTCCTAAATAATAATATCCTGGTTGATGCCAACCAGGATAATATTATTTACATTTTTAGGCGTCTAATAAGTCTAACAATGAAGAGGAGTTCTTTTCATACAATGATGATTACTTGGCTATGATTAAATACATTTTTTCTCCAGATTTCAACTTTGTATATTTTATAAATATATTAATTTTCACTTTGAATTTTTGTAAATACATTAATTGTTCACTACATAGACATTATAATTTTAAAATTTAGTTAGTTTAGAGTGTCTCATTTTATTGTACTCCATATTTTTTATTAAACTCTCCTCTGTTTAAATTTTGTATATTTTATATTATACCCAACCTAGCGATTGATAAGATAAATTTTAACCACAAATGAAAGTATTGAACCCAATTTTTTTTAGAACAAAATAAAAAATAACCAGTTCATTCAGAAGGAACATATACAACTTTCATATAGCCAGTGTGAGATGACATCTAAACCACATACTGTTTGTTGGTTTTTAAGTATGTTAACATACAGGTTTTTTCAACTGGCGCCCTGAATAAAAATAAATATTGCGTTTTTATATATTACACACACCCTAATGCTCCCGATGAAAAGCAGCCGCCTAGCAATTATGAACGGGCCAAGGTATTTTTTATATTGAGCATTAAGTTTTGAATATATTGGTTTTATAAATACCTGGTTGCTGTATTTACACTATTTCCAAAAACTCTGTAGATCTATATATGATTCTTTGTATTTTCATACTGAAATTTAACTATAAATACACAAATACTCATATAGCCCCTTTGCAAAATCCATAACAACTCAAGATAATCAAACAGTGAGAGATTTGAAATAAACAGTTTCACCTTAATTTTGAATAACTTCGATACCATGCTGAAAGCTAACAGTAAACAAATAAATCTTGCTGTCACCTTCTAGAACACAACCTGTAATATGATATATATATTTCTGAGAGTCAGAGCGACCTACCCATTTACGAGCTCCTTTAAAGGAAAATGGCTGTCATAATAGCTTTAATTAATGACTCTATTATCCGGCATTCGAGAAAACTGTAATTCTCCTGGTAATAAAATTTCTCTCGCCGAGTTTAATAGAAACTAGGAGAAATTTTCAATTATGCTCTGGTAATGGGGTATGCGTTGATGAGAGATTAAAACAATTATAGCTTACAGATAGAGCTAGATTATACCAATAATCTCACAAATGAAATGTTAATTACTTCACTAAAATAAAAAATAATAGAAATTATATAAAATAGCTAATGCTCTACTATTTACAGTAATGTTGTAAAAAATTAGTTAATTATGCGAATGCCGCTTCAACGATCCCAATGCAAAAGAAATGCACATGAAGGGCCGAAGACATCGTTTACAATACAAGAAGAAAGTGAATCCTCTACTCGTGGTCGATGTTAAACCATCTCTTAGGCAAAGAAAGATGCAAGAAGAAAAAAAGCGTAGACAAGCTATGAGGGAAGAATTTTGGGCACGCAGACATTATGGTATGCCTGAGGACGAAGAAGGCATGTATTGGGACCGACGTTATAAAGAAGAGTATATGGCAATGGTGAGGGGCGGAAATATGGGACCGTTCCCGAGGGGACTACCATTCCCTGGTAATGCTCCACCATTCTTCCAAGGCGGTATGCCTCGCAGGACAGAATCCAGTGACGATAGGCACGTGATGGCCCGACACGCAGAAATCTATCCTAAAGAAGAAGAAGTCCAAGCTATCCAGAGGATCGTATCTCACACGGAGCGCGCATTGAAGGCCGTATCTGATCAATTGGCAGAGGCTTCTAAACCGAAAGAGGGTCAAGGCGCTGCCAAGACCGAAGGGAAACCCGAAAAAAAATCCGAACAGAAAGAAAATGGTCGTGAGAATCAGCTATTCTCCTTCCAAGAAGGCGACAACAGAATGCTAAACGGAGTAATGCGCGTCGGCCATTTGGCCAAAGGCCTTCTACTTCGAGGTGATACTAACGTCGAATTGGTGGTACTGTGTGCCGACAAACCCTCGTTGACGCTACTGAAGAGAGTCGTCGTACTTTTGCCGCCTGCTCTCAAGCAAGTTGCAGCTGACAACGCCTACAATGTGACTATTAACGCTGCCGAAGCTGGTTTGACGGTTATTGGAGATGGTTAATTAATGACTCTATTATCCAGCATTCGAGAAAACTGTAATTCTCCTGGTAATAAAATTTCTCTCGCCGAGTTTAATAGAAACTAGGAGAAATTTTCAATTATGCTCTGGTAATGGGATATGCGTTGATGAGAGATTAAAATAATTATAGCTTACAGATAGTGCTAGATTATACCAATAATCTCACAAATGAAATAATAATTACTTCACTAAAATAAAAATTAATAGAAATTATATAAAATAACTAATGCTCTATCTACTATTTACAGTAATGTTGTAAAAAATAAGTTTATTGAAGAAATAATAATGAAGATATCTGAAGAAAAGCTCAGAGTATAGCTTTGCTAGCGTTAATGTTGACTTTGTCAACCTATTTTAGTTGTTGGTTGATAAAAGTAGAGGTTAAATTCACAAGAAGACAAAAAATAATTGCAGAGTTATAGATTCTACCTCGTTGCTAATTGAAGATTCCACTCCATCATAAATTTCAGTTTCGGTTAAATGACATACAGAATAGAGCATTATTTCAGTAGGCTTCTATATACTACGCTGTATGACCTTCAATTTAGTGTTAATACGTAGAATAGTAACAAATAAATTTTGATAATCAATCAATGCTGAATAATTCACAAGCAGGTAGGACTGATATCTATTAGTCTGATATAGCAAAACCATATCGCGTAATAAACGTTGCTGAGCGCCATCTATCGAAGTGTTCTAGTACCAAACTTAAAAAAAACTCTATTAAATTCATGTTTTTATGTAATTTCACTATTAAGTAGAGTGTGGAACAGCAAAATGGATTAAACTCGATAACGAATAAAGGAGGGTTTGTAGAAAAAAACGCTTGAACACGTCGATTTTAAATGCGCATTTTTAAAATATATATATATATATATATATATATATATATATATAGGGTGTGTCATGTGACAGTGGCCTTTACCAACTTTCTTACTTCAAATGCAAGTCCCTGTATATTATTTATATTTTGGATTGTCCAGTAAATTCTAGACATAATTCATGTACAATTTTCTGAACCTATCTTCAACTGTTTCGGAAATATTAAGTGTTTACCGATTTATTACAAAAATTAACATTAAAAAAGAAAATTATTTTATTTCACAATGTTCAAAATACTCGCCGTGAACATCTTGGAAGATGCTAATCTCGTATAGAATGTCTTCTAACATTACTTAACATCTCAGGCGTGACTGATCTAATCGTATGCGTGATTCATCTTTTTAGCTCATCTAAGTTGAGGGGTTTAGTGTTCTGTATACAGTGCTTCTGACGTACCCCCACAAAAATTAGTCCAATGGCGTCAAATCAGGAGATGGTCCTGGCCATTCTATCGATCCGCGCCTCCCAATCCACCGATCTGGAAAATTTTTGTTGAGATACTGCCAGATATTGATTTCGTAATGGGGCGGTGCACGATCTTGCTGAATCCATATTGTATTATCAGGAACTTGAGGGTTTACTGGATCAAGATATATGCTTGTCAAAGTTGGCACGACAGTATTTTGGTTCTAAATATCTCCATTAAAGTTGATATCAATGAAAATGGGACCTACGACATGATTTCCAACAATGCCTGCCCATACGTTAATTTTTTCAGGATATGGCGTATATTTCTCTGACATCCAGTGTGGATTCTCATTAGACCAATAGCGGCAATTTGGACGATTAACATGACCGTGAAGTGTAAATAATCAGAAAACAAAACATCTTCTAATATTATTATCTAACCTTACCATCATTTGTTCACAGAAATACGTTTTTCTATCGAAATTGTCTTTCCTGAGAACCAGAGTCGGCATCATTTTAAAGGGAAGCATTTTACTTTAATACTCGAAAAAATGATGTGTGGCTAACGTTGAAAAGTGGGGCTGCTTTTCGAGCAGAATTATGTGGATTTCCTTGAAACTCAACATAATATCCAATTTCATATTATCAGTTAGAGCATTGCTCCATTTTTCATCCGTCTTTCATAACTAAGCTCGCGAATCTGCTTTTCTATTTTGCTAATTGTTCCTTGGGATACAGGCAGTAAATTTGGAAAATTTTCGTTAAATAAGCGTGACACTCTGTGTGTCCATGTTTCTGATATTATTGCAGTGAAAACTTCTTTAGCGGCGCTGAGCACTTTTTTTTGTATGGGTAAAAATTTCCAAACTCGCGTCAGGGTCACGTGATGCTGATCGAAAAAGCGTAAGATCGAGGGGAAGGGAGAGGAACTAGTATCTCCCACTCTTTCTACCGTGCCTGAGTGTGTTGCTCCGTTTAGGCGGCACAGGGCGCTTGCGCGAATGTCCGTGTGTGTTTATGTACAGCGTGCCACGCGTATCTAAGGATGGTGACAGCTGTCGGCTTGACTGTTGTGTATTCGTATATGTGAATTGTTTAAATTATGGAAATTGAACAAAGTGCATCTATTAATGAAAAAAGTGATGATGAAGTAGTGAAAGAAAATGAGTGAGTACTTTATAAATATACTAGATGAAAAATATACTAGATGAAAAACTCTTACTTGGCTTTAGCCCGTAACTGCCGTCAAGAAAACCAGCTATAAGCTGAGCACTATAAAACGTAAAAAAACGAATAATAATAATAGTAATAAATACAATTTTAATAATAAGATTAGGTTTCGATCGAGTCTGTATTTACACATAATAGATGTAGTATTTGTAATATGTTTATACTTTATAGCATTAACCTACATTTTCATGACACCACAATAAGCCCATTTGCGGTGTAGGTTTACCAAAAAAATAATTTCGACTAAAAATAAATGAAATAAGATAATAATAAATAATCGGTGTAGGTTTTTAATAAATATTGTATTCTACCTCATAAATGATAGTACTTTTGTACTTATAATTAAACACAACGTTAATATTGAAGTTTTCACTTCTGCTGGCACTCCCGGAGTGCTTTTTTTTTACGTACAGTTAACGACAACAGCACTAACACTTATCATCACTGGCATGCAGGCAGACAACAAGATGCTAAGGCTATGAGTCTTGATAAAAATAAACAAAACGTTTTTTTTCAAAACAGTAAAAAGGAAGGCAGGAATGGTTTTTGCTTACTGTCTCAATATCAAGAACTGAATGCGAATTAAGTATTAAGTGTAATGTAGCGAATCTGTGAAATAAAATAATTTTCTCTTTTTTAAGTTAATTTTTGTTATAAATCAGAAAACACTTAATATTCTCGAAGTAGTTGAAGATTGGTGTAGGACAGTGTACATGAATTATGTCTAGAATTTTCTGGAAAATTAAAAAAATAGATAATATATAGAGGCTTGCATTTAAAATAAGAAAGTCGGTATAGGGCACTGTGACATGACACACCCTATATATTTTTTTGATGAAAAAAATGCGCATTCAAAAATACAAATCGACGTGTCCAAGCGTTTTTTCCTACAAAGGCCTCCTTTAATCGTTATCGAGTTTAATCCAATTGGGTGTTCCACACTGTATGTAGTATTTATATACACAAAAGGTTTATGTATTATATAAAAATGAAGAAAAACAAGTTTTTTGTTTCGTATCTAACTATTATTTGTTTTTTTTATTTGCTGGCTTGATGTTATATTTATGACATAAATCGCACTGTAGAAGTGTTAAATCACTTACAGTGTAAAGCAGTTGGTCTAATGGCTTAGTACTGGTTTGTGTACTGCCAAAATGTTTATAACAAAATGTTTGTACAGGGTGAGTTTTTTTATGATCAGTATGGGGATCTGGGAAACTAGCGGAGATAGAGCAATGGTTAAATTGGGAAAGATTTGTAGTTTTACTGGCCCAATTTAATGACACTTTCGGATTTTTGTAAAAAGTCATGGCTTACTAGATATTTTGAAAAAAAGAAATTCTGTCGATTTTGTCAAATCCCACTAACTCCTTTGTTTTTGATTTTATAAAAAAAAGTGTAAATATCAAAATTGAAGGGAATTGTATACCAAATATGAGTGTCATATTCTCGTTTGCGTGACAGCTCTCGTTTTCGAGATATGACACAAACTTATCTTTTTTGCAATGGAAACCATAGTTGGCTATGATCTCAAAAAATCAGACATTTTTAGAGATTTTCAACGATATAATACTCTATATAGTTATTCATAAAAATAACGGAGTTATGGATGCTTTTCTCTCTTATTTTCACTTTTAATCTAGTTAGCCATTAAATAGACTGATTTATTAATAACTATCCCAAAAAACATTGAACGATTTTTTTATTTGCTATATCAGATATAACGAAAAAACTAAATAATAGGTACTTACTAAAAAATTAATAAATTAAAGTACATAATAATGGTTACAATTTATGTTCGAAAAGTCCACCATTGTTATTTAGACAAAAATTGCATCTTTTTAAGATTGACATTACCGGTTTCCTCACAGACCGCCTATGAATTTCTTCAATTGCTTGTAATACAGCCTCACTAAGGTCACCAACTGTCGCATACTTTCTTTTGTATAATTAGTTTTCTAGCGCACCCCATAAATAGAAGTCTATAACTGCCAAATCGGGAGATAGGGGTCGCCATTCGCGTGGGCCATTTTTTCCTATCCAAGAGTTTGGATACCACACCAAACTTTAAAACCAAATTTTATCTGGCGTCGTCTTTGTTCTACATGGAACGGGTTTTAGCCCAGATATAATCATTGTATCTATTGAACGTACCACAGTTAGTAAATCTAGTTTCATCTGAGAATAACACCTTTAATGGAAACTGTGGATTGTAAAGGCACATGTCTCTAAACCATGTACAAAAGAAAATACGTCGACGTTCGTCACCAGCATGGAAAGTTTGTACGGGTGGAACTTGTGCGCTTTTAGTTCGAACTACAGTTCGTCGAGATGTGCCAGCTTCTGCCGCAATCTCACGAGTTGATGTAGATGGATTTTGATTTACCATTGAAAAAACATTTATTAGTGCTACTTTGTTAATTTGATTACGTTCCCTTGGTGGTTTAGTAAAAGATCCATGTCTGCGAAAACTATCGTAAAGCCTCTTAAATGTACATAGAGCAGGTTGACGACGATTAAAATTATCTATGAAAGTATTCCTCAGCTTCACGAACTGAATTTTTATGGCATATGGTATAACATGCCTCCATATTCAGTTTTTCTTCGTTAAAATATTCCATTTTATTACGAAAACTTGTCATTGTCGACTGTCAGTTCAGCACTACTAATGGAATTACTCTCAAATGAGGAAACGTCAAAGTGAAAACAATCGTTTTCATGGCTACCTACGTTAAAAGTGAAAATAAGAGAGAGAAGCATCCATAACTTCCTTACTTTTATAAATAACTATATCGAGTATTATATCGTTGAAAAGCTCAAAAAATGTCCGATTTTTTGTGGTTATAGCAAACTATGGTTTCCATTCAAAAAAAGATAATTTTGCATCATTTCTCGAAAACAAGAGCTGTCACGCAAACGAGGACATGACAATCATATTCGGGATACAATTCCGTTAAATTTTGATATTTACACTTTTTTATAAAATCAAAAACAAAGGAGCTAATGGGATTTGACTAAATCGACAGAATTTCATTTTTCAAAATATCTAGTAAGCCATAACTTTTTACAAAAATCCGAAAGTGTCATTAAGTTGTGCCAGCAAAACTCCAAATCTTTCCCAATTTAACCATTGCTCTATCTCTGCTAGTTTCCGAAATCCCCATACTGATCTTCAAAAAAAACTCACCCTATATATAACAAATATAAAAAAATAAGCAAAAAAATATTACTGACGACTTGTAAATAGTCATTACATAATGAAATCTACATAACACAATTTTTCTGTCATTTTTCTTCTTTCCTCACTTTTTACAATTCATAATTTATTTTAATGCCTTCAACTGGCAACCAAAAACAACGCATAAAACCAGCCGAAAAGATAAAATTACTTGTGTTTTCGTCGGTGATAAATATCGCAGTCACATAAACTCAGGTGAACCACATTAAAACGGGAATGTGCTGGGGAGCAAAAAATATTCCTCAAGAAAGAATTTCTATCCGGCGAAAGCGTTCGAGTGGGAAGTTCGCTATTCAACGCTTGTAATCTTCGTAATGTAGTATTTTTCTTGGTGGAAAAGAATTTCGCTGTTTCTTCTTACGTTGTTTCTGAAAATGTTTTTATAATTTGATTTAGATGTGTCATGTAAACGAACTGCCGGATGGGGAAACCAAATTTAAAACTTTCGCGAATTGGGAAATGGTTCGTGGAAAACGTATCATGTTGTCAAAAAGTTTTCCCTGCTTGTTTATTGTAAAGGGTTTTACTTCGGTTCATTATACAGTGATGGGCAAATGTGTGGAACCAAGCAAATATATCTGGAATTATTAGAGAAATCAAAATAAAATTTGGAAGGTGGATACTGCTGTAGATTGCCTATTTGTTTCCAAATTTTTTTACAATATTGAACTTCCTGTTTTACCGGAAGTAATGTCGATTTTAAAATTTGCAATGAAACACCCTGTATAGTATTTCAGTTTCTGATAAAACATCTTATTGCGAATACAAAAATATCGGGTTTGATATTGTTTACTTCAATACCTACCGATATATTAACAAAAAAGTAATTAAGGAAAGGAAAAATCTAATATCCATTAAAGAAATACATAATCATAATTATTACCTAAATCTAAGTGATTTTCAAAACATTGAAACTTAACTTAATGTATTAGTTGTTCTAACTGAGCACCGTTTACTTCTTGACAATAAGCAAGTCGGTTTTTAAATTCTTTAGTAACACTAGCTATTACTTCTGGTGTAATTCTCTGGATATCTTGAGATATTCTTGCAGCTAATTCTTGCAAATTATTTGGTCTATCAACATAAACTTTAGACTTTAAGTAACTCCACAGAACATAGTCTAGTGGATTTAGGTCGTGCAGGCCATTCATAAGTACCCATTCTTCCAATCCATCTGTGATGAAATGTCCTATCTAAATGATCTCGAACAATGCGAGCGTAATGGGGTGGTGCTCCATCCTGCTGAAACCAGATATTATTTGGTAATTGTCCATTTACCTTCAATGCCGGAATAACTTGTGCCTCCAAGAGCTGTATATACCTATCTCTGTTTACAGTTTCTTGTAGGAAGAAAACTCCCACGATTATGTTGTTATAAATGCCGGCCCAAACGTTCAATTTTTGGGGATGTTGTGTATGAGCCTCTTGTACCCAATTACGATTACTTTGCGACCAGTAGCGGCAGTTATGTTGATTAACCGTTCCATTTAAACAAAATGTAGCTTCGTCTGAAAACACGGTTACAAATATCCATCATCGTTTCACGAAATTGCAAATGTCTGTCGAAATCGACTTCTGAGAGTTTTTGAACACGGCGAATTTTGTATGGATGATATTTTTCTCTCCTTAGTATCCTTCCTACTGAACGACGGCTAATTCCAGGCATATAGGCATGGTCGGTAGTGGATAAGTGAGGATTTTCTGCCAACGATATAGCAACATTTTGAGCTACACCTTCATTACTTGCACTTTTTAACCGTCCAGTTTTTGGTAAATTGCTAACTGTTCCACTTGTGCCATACCTTCGCAAAGTTTTCGTCACTACTGAACGGGGTATTTGTGTATTCGGATGAACAATGTTAAAAAGGTGACAAACTTCTTAATGCGTCCTTTTCCTTTTCCCGTACCCAATCATCATTAATGTTTCTATCCTTTGTCTTTCACTTAATTCGGTCATTTTACTATCAAATTAAAACAATACAATCTTTTTACGTTCAAATAAAAAAAACTAGTAACTTATTATGACAACTACTGTCACTTCAGCAATGAATTTCATGGACTATTAAACTTGATTCAGATTTAATTTGCGCCTGATTTAAACAAAGGCACGTGTATTCGACTATGGAACAAGTAGTGCTGTTGGCTGTGACGGTATAATGCCACCGATTGGCCAATAAAAATACAAATCCTTACCGAGGGGTTTGTTTATATCGAGCGTAAATGAAATCTGAACCTAGTTTAGCTACCATCGAATTTTTCCTTTCCTTAGTTACTTTTCTGTTAATATCTCGGTAGGTATTGAAGTAAACAATATGAAACATATCTGATATTTTTGTATTTGCAATAAAATGTTTCATCAGAAACTAAAATACTATACAGGGTGTTTCTTTGCAAATTTTAAAATCGACATTACTTCCGGTAAAACAGGAAGTTCAAAATAGTAAAAAAATTTGGAAACAAATAGGCAATCTACTGCAGTATCCACCTTCCAAATTTCATTTTGATTTCTCTAATATTTCCAGAGATATTTACTTGGTTCCACACATTTGCTTATCACTGTATAGCCTAAGGGCACGTAAGGAAAAAGTCCAGGACGAGACCTCGATATAATGGAACAAAAATTGGCAACTTCGACACCAACTTATTGTACACCTAATTTAAAGTTAAGCCCTATTGTCAAGTTAGCGTCGCTTCATACGCACACATTCGTCATTTTCACCTTGCTGTACGCTTTCTTGCATCCTGCATATCAAGTTGTATTTTCTTATAATTATTTTTAGCGTTTTAGTTATAGGTGAAAATTGGTTATATACTTTTTTAATATTTTTTTACAATCCTATTATTTGATACATTACGTTATGGGTGCAGTTAAAAAAGTTTTATTTTCCAATTAAGTTTATCAATTATTGATAGAATTTATGTTTTACTGGTCTTGTAAATTTTGAGTGAGGACCTATATTCTCAATTTTTCCAAAGTTTAGGTAAATGGGTTAAATTTTGTAAGTCTTTTTTTTATTACAACTTAGAAAACATAAGAAGATGTTATTGTACAATTAATATCTCGTTAAAATAATAATTTCTTTGGTGTGCTTCATATAATATACTGTGTGAGCCATAAATATAGCTAAAGAAGGCATATATTATTTTTTCCTATTAATGAGTCACTCTGTAGGAACCATTCGTGCTGCAATTTTAATAAGACATTAAACAGATATATTATCTGTCTCTTTATACTTAACGGAATGTTAAACTGACTGCAAGAACTATACATATTGAGAAAATGTATTTTTTTATACTAGCTCGTAGTTTTAAATTGTCTCCGTCAACTTTCTATTTTATTACATTTTTACGTTAACAAATGTTCAGTGTTTTACTAAGCAGATTATTATTAGAGAGTGTTAAACTGGGGAAATGTCACCATCGAATCATATTTCTCATAATACTCGTAGATATGTTTTATTTCCATTTATTGCAGAAAACGTGGTTTGCGCATTGTTTGACATAAATATTGCACAAAAATTATTATTAGTTATTTTATATTACATGATGTTTCCTATATACGTAACATATTTTTTTAGAAAACTCTATTTCTATTATAACGTTGAATACATAAGAAGATCTAATTGCTCAGTTAATATAATATTAAAGAAATTAAATTTTGGACGTGTTCATACATTATACAGTATGGGTTGTAAAATTGCTAAAGTGAGCATCTATTATTGTCTCCATTAATAAGTAACACTGTATAAACCATGCGTCCTAGAATTTTTATATTAAATTATACAAATCTACGACTCATCACACTAAATTCTACAAGTTTGCACAAATTTTACAGATTAACGTATTTTAGTTTATATAGGGTTACTCATTAATGGTAAAAAATGCTAAATGTCCACTGTAGCTATATTTACAACTTACACTGTATAATATATGAACACGTCCAAGAACTCATTTCTTATTAGTTGTGCGATTACATCTTATATATTCATGTTGGGTCTTTAGGACTTAAAAACCCTTTTTAAAAAATATATTTATTTCGAAGCTGGAAAATACAAACTTTCACTGATTCTACTTTAAATATTACTTTAACAAATTAAATGATTATATGTTTAAACACTGATTTGGAAGCTAACTATCGACTAACTAGACTCTGACTTAATATCTTAAAATCTCAAACTTAAATCATACTTAAATCCTTTGTTATCCCTATTTATAATGTTTGTCTAGGCGTGGGTAAAAGACGCTACGTAGTGCTGAATTAGCTTGAATGCAGGTGTTTCCTGTTATTGCTCAAAAGTCATTAGTAGGTTATATGATTAATGTTTCTTACTGCGTAGTGTCCTTTTTACAATGGGTCTATTGTTAGTGTGATACATAACACTCTTCCCTCCTTAGAAAAAAATTTGCTTTCTACACAATGACGCAAATTTTCAAAATTGTTAAAATTATAAATTTTTCAAAATAAGTAGTTGTGATTAAAATACATAGTTTTTGGTTAGACATGGTATAAATTATCTGGTTAATATGAATGAATAATATATCGTTTGATTAGTATATAAATTAACATAAGAATATATATAGATATTTAAATGAGAAAAAGTTCAAAAAATTGGGATTAAAAGTTCTTACATCAAATTGGAGTTGTTTCTCTCATTTCCAGTATTGATTCGTCTCTTATGGAATTCCTTCTCCTTGGGTGGAATCGTCTGAAAAAGTTTCTAGAGGGTTGTACTTCTTCTTGTTGTGGTGGATAAAGTATCGCAGGGTATACTTTTGTGCATCGTCTTCTACATTTATATAATATGAAACATAGGATTAATAAAATTACAATAACTATACAAAATATTGTAAACCAATGAGTGTGTTTTCGAAGAAAGGGTCGGTTTATTAGTTCATCTAGTTGTTCCGAGTATTGGTTAAGTTTGTGTTCTGCGATGTTTAGTTCGTCAAGGTTTTGTTTTTGAATTTTTAATGGTTTCAGTTTGATCACTTGGATTTTTGCACTGTTTTGATTTTCACAACACTCGCGGGGTATGTTTGGCATTTCGATAACACTGGTGTCTTCTGACGTGTAGCTTTTGGTTGATTGGATTCGTATTGAACCTATGTAGGCTATACAATAGGGTTGAAGTTTTAGGATTGAATTTCGAAGTACATTGAAAGTTTTGGTTGTTGTGTTTTTGCACTGGATACTAATTGGTATGTTTACACTTGTTACTATTAACCATTCGTTGTCCGAAATTAGTTGAACTTTGTAATCTTCTATTGGTACATCTATGATTTTGCAGTTTTCTGGTATTTTTGTAGATTTGGTGACTTTGATTTCACATGGGGAATTCTCGTCGGTTGGATATGCGATTTGGTTAAAACATAGTAAAATTTCTGTGCTTAAGCTTTTGCACTTTTCGAGGGTTTCAAGTGTGATAAAAAGATTATTATCTCTGCTGATCGCTATATATTTGTGTGAATTGAGGATTAGGTGGGATAGTTTGGTTTTTGGGTTAAATATTGGGAGTGAATATACATGTAAAAGTTTATACTCCTCTGGTTCTACTAATGGTATTGGTAATATGAAGACAATTTTGTTATTTGATTGGTAAGCTTGTAAATCAATTATTTCAAAGTATTTAGCTATGTTGGCTATATTTGGTAGTAAAGGTAAATTATTTGAACTGAGACTTGTTGATATTATTCTTAGTTGAAAAATGAGGTCTTCGGGTTGAATAACTGAGGGATGTATGCTTTTTAATCTGGCAAAGGTGATTGAATTGATTATATCGTTAAGTTCATCTTCAATCAAAATTAATGATTCGAGTAATTGTTCACAAATATTAATTAAATGAAGTTTTGATTCGTAGAAGTTTTGATTATCTGAAATATTATAAATTGCATTTTCTATAAGGTGGAGATTTTCATTGAAAGTTTCTTCATCAATTTGAAGTTTTCTGATTGTGTAATTGAAATTTTTAATAACTGATGTTGTTACAGATATTTGATTTTTAAGAAGATTTTCTAATCTTTTTTCATCATTTTCTACTTCTTGAATTACTTTATCATAATATTGTCCGTCTTCACTATCTAAATTTCCTGTAATTGCTTTCCAAATTGAACCTAGAAAGTTAAATGCTCCTCTCTTAAATCTCGTGTTATTTAAGGGTAAGGTATAAGGGTTTATGTCGGTTTTGATTTCGTTAAATTTTCTTTCCATTGTCATAATCATTTTATTTAGCATTGTGATGTGCGGTTTCATTTCAGAATAGAATGATAGCATTCTTGGTGTGTTTTGTTCGACTAAGTTTTTAATATGGTTTAAAATTGAAATATCATTTTGATATGCATTTATTAAAAGTGTTATATCTTTGACTACTAAGAGTTTCCATTTTTCGTTTGAAATTTTTAAATCATATTCGTGGTAATATTGGATTCCTAACGTGTTGTTCAAGGTAGTTATTTTGAAATCGCTGGTATTACTTACTGTTATTGCAACTGTGTAAAGTATTGCAAGTGTGATGAACTTTTGCATCTGCAAAGAAAAAGTTTTCTTTTATGATTGAACTTATTTGGTCTGAATTTATTGTAAATTCTCTATTTGTTTCGGTATCTTTTATTCTTATGGCATTATTATCCATAACTTTAATTATTTTAAAGGGTCCGTTTGATTTATTACAAAGTTTATTTTTTATTTGAGATTCTTTTATAAATACAAAATCATTTAGCTCAAAATGTTTTTCTTTGGGTTTTGATTTTTCATCCTGTCTCTCTTTTGCTTTTAATTTCTTTAAAATAGTTTTTTCTCTTGCGGTTTGATAAAAATAGGATATTTTGTTTTTCAATTCGCGCATGTATTTTGAGATTAATTCTTCTTCATTATATACCTGTTCTGGGGGTCTGGAATTCGTGTGTCCAAAAATTAATTGATATGGTGTAAAACCATGTGTTCTATTAATTGAATTATTATAGCATATGACTGCATATGGTATACATGTCAAGGGATGATCTTCTGGGTTGTCGGTTACTGTTGCTCTTATCATCTCTAGTAAAGTGCTCATGAATCTTTCTACTGATCCGTTGCTTTGTGGGTGGTTGATTGACGAAAATGTTAATTGAATGTTATAAAGGGTACATAAATCTCTTAATAATTGATTGTCAAATTCTTTTCCTCGATCACAATGAATTCTTGAGGGTGTGCCGTAATGCATGAAATATAAAAGTAACGTATTTATTATATTTTTCGCGGTTTTTTGTTCTACTGGATAGGCTTGAGTAAATTTTGAGAATTCGTCTCGTATTACTAAAATATAATTCTTCTCTGGTATTTCTAAGATATCAAGGTTTATGCGTTCAAAAGGAACTTTTGGTGTTTCAGTTATTACTAATGGATTTGATAAGTTCTTTCTGCATGCTTTGGTTTTATTACAAGTTTCACAATTTTTTATAAAGTTTTCCACATCTTTATTTAAATTTTTCCATTGATATTTCCTCTTAATTCTGGTTATTGTTTCATGAATACCTCGATGCATGTTTAGTTTTCCGGTATGATTTTCTTCTATGATTATCTGTCTTTGTTCTTCGTCTGGGATAATTATATTGGGATTACAAGTGATGAATTCAATTTCATTATCTGAAAAGATAAACGATAACATTTCTGCGACTGGTAATTCTTTCGTTTCTTCCATGTGGTATTTGTTATTTCCTAACAGTACTTCTTTGTTATAATAGAGTATTTCGAAGATTGCTTGCGTTGAGTTTATGTGTGGAACTATGATAAGGAAATACTTTCTTCGAGTATTTGATTTTGATGCTACGACGTTTATTTTATTTTATGCTCGTCATACAAACTATTTATATCAAGTATGTCTTCTACTATCTTGAATTGAGATTCAGTCAATTGTCCTTGTTTAATGAATGAGATTATTTGTTTCTGATTTTTGTCTAAGAATTTTTCGTTTGTGAAGGTACATTTCGAGTAATCGATTAAACATTTCTTTTCTCTTAAGTTTTTGAAAATATTCCATTCGTTTTCGATTGTTTCGTAAGCTATTTCTGTTTCAGGTGTATATGATCGTTCTTCATTTTCTTGTTCCAATTCTTCTTCTTCTTTGATGCTTCCGTAGAATATTTTTTGAATATTTTGAACATGATTAATTCTTATTCTTGATAAGGCGTCTGCATTTGTATTCTGTTTGCCTGGTTTATAAATTATTTTGTAATTGTATTCCTCAAGTTTTAGTCTCCATCTGACTAATCTTGATCCTGGATCTTTGACATTAAATAGCCATGTTATTGGGCGATTATCGGTTATTAAATTAAAGGTTCTACCGTAGACTATATGTCGATATTGGGATACTGCCCAAACTATTGCCAGTAACTCTTTTTCAATCGTTGAATAATTTTGTTCGTGTTCATTTAGGGTGCGTGATGAGTAAGCTATTGGTAAATCTTTCCCAATTGGACCTTGAGATAAGACTGCTCCGATTGCGTAATTGCTTGCATCTGTTGTGATATTAAATTCCTTTTCAAAATCTGGGTATTGAAGTATAGGGAAATTTATTAGAGTTTCTTTTAGTTTTTCAAACGCTTCGATACATTTTTGGTTAAAATCAAATTTTACATCTTTCTTTAATAATTGCGTGAGAGGTTTTACTATTTTTGCGAAGTCTTTGATGAATTCTCTGTAGTAACCTGCTAATCCTAGGAAACTTTTTATGTCTTTGGGATTTTTGGGAATCGGAAATTCTTTTACTGCCTTTATTTTCTCTGGATTCGGTTTTACTCCATTTTCTGTGACAATGTGTCCTAAGTAAGATACTTCTTTTTTCAAAAATTCGCATTTATCTGGTTGTAGTTTTAAGTTTGCATCTCGTAGTCTTTGGAATAATTCTGTTAATCTTTGAACATGCTCTTGTAATGATGATGCGAATGATATGATATCATCCATATAAATTAAT
The DNA here is from genome assembly GCA_034190945.1 of Octodonta nipae. NCBI lineage: Eukaryota > Metazoa > Arthropoda > Insecta > Coleoptera > Chrysomelidae > Octodonta > Octodonta nipae. The sequence continues at coordinate 9,544,517 of CM067220.1, read as the reverse complement.
GCTCTCTCATTTTGAATACCTGTTAATACATTGTCCATAACGCGTTGGAATGTCGCTGGTGCGTTTTTTAATCCGAATGGCATTCTTCTAAATTCATAGTGTCCGTTTTCGACAGTAAAGGCTGTTTTTTCAATGTCTGCAGGATCTATCTCTATTTGATGAAATCCTGACGCTAAATCCAATGTCGTAAAATATTTGCATCTTCCTAATTTGTCCAATAAATCGTTGATATTTGGTAATGGATATTTATCATCTGTTGTTACATCATTTAGCTTTCTGTAATCAATCACTACTCTCCATTTTTGTTTTCCACTAGCATCTAGCTTTTTTGGTACTACCCAAACTGGTGATGACCATGGCGATGATGAGGGTTGTATTATTTTTTGTTCCAACATTTTATTAATTTGCGTTTTCACTTCCTGTTTGTGTATATACGGATATCTATATGATTTAGTATGAATTGGTTTCGCTTGTCCCGTATCTATTTTATGTTTCACTTTGTTTGTGAATGATAACTCGTCTCCTTCTAAATAAAAGATATCGGAGTAACGTTTGCATAAAGGAATTATGGCATCTTTTTCTTCTTTATTTAAATGGTCGGTTCGCAGAGCTTTTTCTACTCGTTGCTGCCTTGTGTAGAGATTTTGGGTTTTTATGTTGAATACTGAAGTTTGTTTTCGGTCTTTTTTCTTTTCTTCGAGAAAGGGTTCAAAAATTAAATTGTCAAAAATTACGCTTCTTGTTTCTTCGGTTTTGTTTAGAATTGAAGTATAGAATTCACCTTTTTTGTTGGTTTTTATTAAACAGTTTGAAATTATAACACCATCTTTTTCTTGCGAATTTAAGATTAATTCCTTATTTAACTGATCACATTTTAATTTAAATATTTGTTCTACTCGCGGTTCAATTGTTATTTCATTTGTTATTTCGTTTTCTTTATACAACGGTACGGTTTTGATTTTTGTAATTAATTTACGATTTTTTATATCAATTATGCATTCGTATTTTTGCAAAAAGTCTATGCCTAATATTCCATCAAAGTTCATGTCTAAGTTATAAAGATATACTTCCATTTCATCTCGTTCATCTTCTGTGAAAAAATTATTTCTTACCGATTGCGTTATTTCAATATATTGATTTGTTACACCGTGTACTTGTATTGGTTTAATTGATTTAATTAATTCTTTAGGAAATAAATGTGGTTTTATAATTGTTATTCCGGCTCCTGTATCTAATAAGTATTTTAATTCTCCGTTGCGTGATTTTATATAAAATAAGTTATTTTCTTTAGACGTGTGTTGCGGTATATTTATATTTTGTTTTGGTTTTCTTTGTTTCTTTGACTTTGCGTTTGACTGGTTGAAGCCCCTTGAGCAGAAGAGCCAGTCTCTGTTCCTGCTCTCGTCTCGTTTAAATGGTAGCTTCTTTGTGGTTCATTATGGAAGTTTCGATTTTGATTTTGATTATTTGGAGGTCGATTTGAATTTTGACTATGATAAGCAGTATTATCACGTCTGTGGTAATTATTGTCGTACCTTTGTTGAGAATGATAACCGGTATTATCATTTCTTTGGAAGTTTTGATTGAAATTGCGTTGATAGTATTGATTTTGATTATTTTGTGAATTTCTGAATCTATCATTATTTTGTTTTTGTCTACATTCATTAATTGCGTGCCCTGATTTTTTGCAATAGTTACAGAATTTTTTATTTTTGATAACATTGGGGGAATTTACGCACGGTTTTCGCTGTTCTAAATAACTCAGCTGATATTCTGTCTTTACAATATTTGCTGCTTCTGCAAGGTTTGCAGGTCGTGAGGCCCGTACAATCGCGCCTACCTTTGCGTCGAGACCTACTAATAAAGTTTGTAATGCAACTTTATCAACTAGCGCTTGTTGTGCATCTTTTTGTTCGCGGGTTAAAGTTAATTGTTGGTTAATCGCTGCATATAATTTAGAATGATGGGCGTTGATTCTGTGTACATAATTCTGCGGATTTTCATTCGTACCTTGTTTGATTTGTTGAAGATCATATATAAGACTTGTTAAGTCGCGGGAATCACCAAAATGTGTTTTTAGTATTGTTTTTATGCTTTCCCATGTTTTTAAATCGCGTGAATTTATTAATTGCGAGGCTCTACCTTTAAGTTTATTTTTTAAATGTATCGTGAGGAGATACGCTTGCTGATCGTTTGCGACGTCGAATGCTGCATCGCAGGAGTTTAAAAATGTGTTTAAAAGAATTGAATCGCCGTCGTACTCAGGGATTATCTGACATAACTCGCTTAATCGATATTCAGGTTCATATATATTTTCTTGGCTCATATTGGAAATGTTATAGTGGCTTTAATAAAATTGAAAATGATTCTTGTTTTTCCACTTCAAACTAACTGAAAACCTTCAATTACGTTTGTTCGAATTCACTAAGATTTGCGCTCAAAAACGAACTCTCGGATTATACTTTTGCTTGATTTACGCTCAGTCAAAAATTAACCCTTTTTTGTGGAAGTTTCGAAGATAATATCTTGTATTACCGTTTGTTTAATGAATATAAACTTTATTTGTTATAAGGATATGAGGATATACAAGTATATGTGCGTACACATACATATATATATAGCAATGCCACAAATAAAAATCTTTTGACTCACCGTTGATTTATCCCTGGGGATTTAAGTTGTCGTAGTTGTCGTAGTTGGTTCTTTGTGTAGATCGAAGACTTGGAAGTCACCCAATTCGTCGTTGACTGCTTCTCGAAATCTGGTCTGGTCAATTTTCGCTTGGCTAGGACTGGATTTTCGTTCTTTGCTGGTCAATTTCAAATTGGTTTTTCTGCATCCGTGCTGACTGCGCCAAATTGTTGGGTCTTTAGGACTTAAAAACCCTTTTTAAAAAATATATTTATTTCGAAGCTGGAAAATACAAACTTTCACTGATTCTACTTTAAATATTACTTTAACAAATTAAATGATTATATGTTTAAACACTGATTTGGAAGCTAACTATCGACTAACTAGACTCTGACTTAATATCTTAAAATCTCAAACTTAAATCATACTTAAATCCTTTGTTATCCCTATTTATAATGTTTGTCTAGGCGTGGGTAAAAGACGCTACGTAGTGCTGAATTAGCTTGAATGCAGGTGTTTCCTGTTATTGCTCAAAAGTCATTAGTAGGTTATATGATTAATGTTATGATTAATGTTTCTTACTGCGTAGTGTCCTTTTTACAATGGGTCTATTGTTAGTGTGATACATAACACTCATCGTTGTAATAAAAAAAATTGTTTTCTAAAAAAAAAACACGTTACATATATTGGAAACACACTGTAATAAAATATAATTAATGGACACCGTTTTATCCCATATTTTTTTAAAATAATGCGAAAATTACCTTTCTTGCAATATATGGAAATTATACACGTCCGTTATGAGAAATCTGATAAGAAAAAGGAGACATTTCCGATGTTTTTTAACACTCTATATCTCGAAAAGAAGTCATATAATTTTAATAATATTCTCAGTAAAACACTGAACATTTGTTAACGTAAAAATGTAATAAAATACAAAGTTGACGGAGAGAATTTAAAACTACGGGGTAGTATAAAAAAATATGTGTTTTCATTATATATAGTTCTCGAAATCAGTTTAACATCCCGTTGAGTATAAAGAGACAGATAATATATCTGTTTAATGTCTTATTAAAATAGCAGAACGAATGGTTCGTACAGGGTGACTCATTAATAGGAAAAAATAATATATGCCTTGTTAATTATATTTATGGCTCTCACTGTATATTATATGAAGCACACCAAAGAAATTATTACTTTAACGAGATATTAATTGTGCAATAACATCTTCTTAAGTTTTCGACGTTGTAATGAAAAAAATATTTTTTCCAAATCACATGTTCGTACTGAACCATGTCAGAGACGGCTTTCAGTCAAGGTTGTCCTATTTTATGGAAGACAATGGAAGAAACTTTGCTTTTGAAGTATTATATTGTACTGTAAGTTTTTTTTTAATACTCTTATTACAGAAATGTACATGTACAGAAATTGCAACAAAAAAAATTTATTATGACTTTATATTCCGTAAAAAGGGCTTTCAAATAATATACGACAACATCTATTTTTTGTAAACAAAATTTGACCTGTTTTTCCTGATTGCAATAGTTTTGAAAATAACCAAGATATTCAATGTGGCTTGTTTGAGATGGAATATCCTGTATAATAAATTTGCTATATGCCAATTTTCCAGAATCTCACTTGAATAATGAAATTAATTATCCAATATGCTGGCTGAAGAAATATGCATTACTCCCGCCAGATGGAATCGATTCAAACAGGATCTGTTGTCATGAGGATTGAATTTGAGATGGATGGCAATACTCCACCGAATACATAGAATAGAGCCTATTGTCTTATTTTACACGAGAAACAGTTTAACTATAATCCGTTAACAAAACTTGTGAAACAGTAATACAGACGCTATTGAACATTTATTGGAGTGAATCTATTACGCATATTCATTATCTTTTAGTACTCAACATATCTACAGATTGTGGTAAAATTATTGATCGAATTTGCAACAGTTAATGAAATTATAGAGCCCACTTCATTTAAACTTTTATCAAGAACATACATAACAAGGCATTTGTTTGAAGACGCGAAATGTAAGACCGCCATCTAGGATTTTCGAGAGAATTAGCACACAGAGGTTCCGAATCTGGAGCCGTTCCGTATAATTGCTGTTCTCCCTTAACTCCTAGGACAGAATGTCACGATAAAATTTGACATTCTGTCCTAGGAGTTAAGGGAGAACAGCAATTACACGGAACGGCTCCAGATTGGGAACCTCTGGTGCTAATTCTCTCGAAAATCCTAGATGTCGGTCTTACATCTCGCGTCTTCAAATTTAACGAAATGTATCAAATACATAAAGAAGTGTTCGAGAGGACATTCAATTGTGGGAAGCGCAACTGATGAAGCGTCCCTAACCAGAAACTATATATATTATATATTGTCTTGCGTACAAAGGAATGGCACCTCGAAGAGAGTAAGTCATTTGTTGTTGTAATTATTATCGTTACCTTGATTGCTTAGAAGGATTCCATACATTAAAGAAATTGAAAGGTTATTGGAAGAGTGAGTAGTAATGAAGATTTTGATGAGCCTCATACTTGTAATTTGAGGGCCAACTGATGACTAGTGGATAAGGTTTTCTGAAGCAAGGAATTATGCTATTTTCAACTCAAAACTAATTGTCTATGGACCTGAACATAGATAAATTTTCAACTTGTTGTAAAATTAGGAAACCCTAAATGGTGATCTCAAACCCATAGAATAAGAAAGAGGAGGTGAAAATATTCGTAATATAGTACATTTAAAGTAAGAAAGTGTCTCCTAATGAAAATTGATGTGATAGATGGAAATGTATTAGAAACAGTAAATTTTAAACCGTCAATATCATATGAATGCTGAAACCAAAACATATTTTCTTAAAACACTTAAGAGAAAATGTGTATTAGAAAAAAATGGTTTTTAAAATTTTAGTTCAGCAAAGTTAATAGCACTCTGAAATGAAATAAATAATTTAATAATTACCTTTTTATTAACCTGACATAATATAATTTTTTTAATAATTCTGTATTATACCATAATATAATAATATAATGTACTACCTACTATTCTATATTGTAAGACTCTATTACTATGATGTAATATAATATAATGTTGCTAAAATAACTTTACATACAACTATTTTGTTATAGGAATATAACAGTTTTTAAACAAAAGAATTTTGGTTGAAATGAATTCAATTACTGCCATAAAAAATTCTTAATCTTTGTAAAAAATACACTATTACTCAAATATTGATTTAGGTTCCTTGATTGGTTGTCATAAAGATTTGTCGTGGTTGAGGTATTTTTGAGTTTGGAGAAAATCTTTATTCAGCAGTAGCTGAATTAGTTATTTTATGACGTTGTTCACAGAAATATATCGGAAAAATAAAATTTAATATTAATTGTGTAATTTTCGTTAATACTTGAATAACCACCAAATTTTTTTAACGTTTTTTGTTTGAATTAGTTGGATTTCGAAAATTCTCAGAAACAACGCTGTAGATATTTCTGATATTTTGTAAACATTTGATGTTTTTAGCATTTTTGTAAAATTAGCTCTCTTTGTAAATTTTGATGACATTACAATCTATTTGCAATTAATTTTATCCTATATTTCGAATAACAGTAACTAAAGTGTTTTAATTAGCGCGCATTCACCATATGTTATGATATATTAAGAAGTCGGTTACAAGATTTTTCTTTATGGGACTACTCTGGAAGTATATTTTATCAAATGAAAATAGAATGATCTAAATCGGTTCATAGTTGCCGGAGTACGGAGATAACAAAGTCAAAAAAATACAACCCAATTGAGAACTTCCTCCTTTTTAGAAGTAGCTTAAAAATTAATTAATAATGACATAATATTAAAGAACCCGAGAAGTTTGGATTTGTAGCTGGGCGCTTTAGACTCTTGACCACTTGACTTGAATTTAATTATGTTCTTTCGAGGATACAAAACGTTAGGCTGTATGTAATACATGAGTGCCTCTGTTGAGTGGTAAGCGTACTTTGTTTATTACGGTAACAAAACGATGTACATAAAGGACATGTTTTAGTTAATGTGTATCCTTCCATGAGTCTATATTCGTTGATAATACGAAAATTTAATGCCAAATTGACCTTTTGTGTGGCATTGTTTTTAAATTCTGACATATGTCAAGTCTCCAATTTAATAAGAGAGAATTGAAGTGTTTATTAGAACGAAAAGCAAATTTGGTGCCGGTATTCTAAATTACTTGGATGTTATATTGGTTTAGTTCCTATTTATTATTGATTTTCTATTAATTAAAGACAAGACTCTTAATATATTACCTGGACCCTGTTATTTACACAGAGGACTGAACTGGATGGGTATTTCAAGATGAAAGCAGTATGTGGTGAGGGTCGGTCGGTCGGTCGGTTGTGTCGTGTCGAAACAAATGAAATTTAAAGTTATGCATTTCATTCCCTTGCTCATCTATTTTCATATGTGAAAGTGTGGGCCTCAGTAAAGAAGCTTACGCTTCAAAATAATCTGAAATACTGGTGTTTTTCAAATTTTGTACACCCGAACATTCACTATTTCTTACTATAGCGCAGTTCCTCAATTCTCACTGTTATTCCCAAAAATTCCCAGCCCTTTTGTTACTTAAATGAAACTACTGTCGAGTTCAACGTGTGCAATCTGAACAATCCTTGTAGCTCTAAGACTATACAATTGCATCATCATGAACTAGATATCGACGAGCTTTTCCAGCAAACCTTGTTTATCCTAGAAAGTCACTCCAATTCAAGCGAAATGGAGTTGTATAACATTATCGTGCAATATCTAGAGTATTTTTGCAAGCGATATTTTATCGTAACAGGAATGGCAAATGTATTTTACCTAAGAGAAATTTGAATTTGCCAGCGTCTTTGCAAAACTTGGCACGTTCATATCGATGTTTGTTCTGAATATTTATCAGATAAATGGCAAAACATATGGAGCCAGTAATTTGATATGTCAAGTTAAAATACAGAATGAGGTTTATACGCAAAAATGTAATATAAATAATGGATTTGTTTTAGAGTGAAAGTTAGCTGATGTTGGCTAGACTTGTAGTGCAGGTGGTTTATTAATGAAAAACCATTTAAAGTCAAACTATAATATTTAATAATAATGAACTCCTCATTTTTAAGAGTACGGAACATCGAGACAGAAGTACTAGGTGCGTTTTATGTGGCCAGGAGTCGTAGAAGAAGCAGAAGAAGAGTATGATTTTTATGATTTTGATAAATCTGGTGTTTTCCTTTATTACTGCTCAATTTTCTTTACTTTAGTAAAATCTGCAAATTTGGAGGGGAAAATTTTGGTACATTGTGAAAGATTTTTCTGTGTCCCATCCACTTCACTGAAGTTCTATCAGCTACACTGACTTGTAGCTGATGACTTTCCCAGCATATACATTATATGCTATCTAAAAGGAAGTCATGAAAAATTTGGTCAAATTTCTTCCTTTGCTGTCCATACTCTCGCTCCAATATATATATTCGCTGATTTAATAGTAATATATAAAGTTGTAAAATATGTTTATTTGTGTGTTTGTGGTTTTGTAGGGAGTAATCTCTGAAAGTAGTGAACCGATTTTCAAAATCCTTTCAATTATAGAAAGCTTCAGCTTTATGAGTGTAACATATGTCAGTACTTGAATTTAATATCTTGGAAGCAAAATCTGCTACAGGCATGAAAATTGGAGTATATACGCTTCTCATCAATTAAAAAATGTTTTCCGAAAATTTTATTATTTTTCAGGAATCTAAAATCATAGAGTCATGATAATTAACAGGTTGACTCCGTTCCTTAAGAGAAGTAGTATGGGATTCGTCATTTTACGAAAACTGAAATATTAAATATAGGAAACCGGGGTCTCTATTGTGTTACGGAGAACTCAATAACTTTCAGATAGAAAGTAATGCGGCTGCTAATCTTGATATATAGAGTCTTCTAAAATAAATAGCATATAAATGCAACTACTTCTATCACTTTACTTTGTGATTTTGTTTGCTATAACTAAACATCCTGTGTATAAACGCACCAAATAGCAGTTTAGAATTTGACATGTGTTGTCACCGAATTTTCTGTTAGGCCGAGAGAATGTGACAACCAAAAGCACCGTCTTCGCAAAACGAAAAAATTTTCATTTAAATAGGTATTTGCCTGGTATACAAACAAAACGAGCTTGGTACTTATTGATTTAAGGAGCCGAAAATACTATGCTTTGCTACCCATGTGCTTCAGATGTACATAGAACATTTTCAAATTCACAATAAAATCTTCCAGTGCCTAAAATTCCCGCACTATTATGTTAGAATTAAAATATTTATTAGGAAATGTCCGTTATGTCATTTCGATGAAATTTTTTATAGGATTTTTGGAATTTTCGGCGATTTTCTGCAAAACTGCAAGTTGCACGTCGCAGTAAAGTATATAAGATCACATAAGGATCTTCCTTATAAATTAAACGTTAAAAAAACTATATACATCCATAAGGAGTTTTCGAAAATTCGTCCAATATGTTAGAGACATTGGTCGATTTCCATGCACGCATGTGTTCATTCACAAATTTCATCACTTTACCAATAGAATTCTTTTCCCAAATTTGAAGTTTCTCCAGTCCGGGTATATACTCTATTAGACAAGACCATATTCATACAAAACGGTTCACCACAGGAGAAGAAATCAGGTAACATACATAAAAAAAAATTCGCGACGAATTGATAACCTCCTCCTTTTTGGAAGTCTATTAACAAATGGGTAGTCCTTTCCTGGATAGAATTTTCTCAGGCTTCCGAAAGAAACAACAGCACATATTGTATGGTTTTGCAATATCCCGTTCATAAAAATCCCATTTCCCCTGCGCCAATTAAAACGTTCGTAACGTTTTCAAACCGTGGAAGTCGCTTATGTTAACCGAACTTCCGCTGAATTCCCTTTTAGTTTCATCGTGTGCGGGTAATTCAAAGCCCTGTTAAACTTCCCATTCCGTAAAGATAACGCAGCCAGAGCCGCAACAATTTGAATTATTCACGTAGGATTTGCGAAGCGGCAGAGATCCTAATTGTTGTCCCTCTTCAAAACGCTTACGATGCGATAAACTTGTCATACATTACGGGACTCCTGTGGGCCGTAGAGGTTGACGGCGCCTCTTACGACTTGATTAGACCAAAGTAGGCTTAGAGCGGTGATATCTCTCATACGTAACCTTTGGAATAGTGATTTATGCTTAATCCGGGGAAAGGTCAAACGTACACAAATTCCAATTCATGCTGGATCATTTTCGTACATATAAATTATCCTTGGAAGGTATTGAATTTAGCGAATATTGCTGTTGAAAATTACAAACTTTTTAATCTAATTAACTATAATATTATCTATACACTAAGAACACGTAGGTTGGGACAAATTTATCATTTAAAATTCAGGTGTTGTTTTTTTGGGAAAAACCTCGAACACGTCAGTTTTTGTGATGATTAACTCATTTATACAGTGTGGGCCAGAAAAAAATTACGACCATAAACTTCATTTTTTTCAAATGAAAATATTTTTCATGTAGAATATCCTATACCGAAAATGCCATTTATTTCAAACATCAACATATCAAATTAAATGTTTAAATTGTTGACCATTGACTTCCTGACAAATTTTCAAATTCTCGTAACACTTCTTTTAGCTTTTCTGGCAGGATTTGTTGTAATTCGGCTTTAATTCTTTAATTTCTCGATATTTTCCGGCTTATTGAAGTAGAATTCGATTTTAAGTAACCCCAAAGATACAAATCTAACGGACTTAGATCTGGAGACCTAGCTGGCCATTCGATATTACCTGTCCTTCCGATCCATCTATTTGGGAAAATATTGACAAGATAATCTCGTACTGCTCGCGAATAGTGCGGGGGCTGCTCCATCCTGTTGAAACCTTATCGAATCTGCCAGTATATTGGGGTTTTCACCATTTGGGTAAAGTTCTGTTAAACAGGTATTATGTCATTTTGTAACAGGTCTAAATACTTTTCCGAGTTAAGTGTTCCCTCAATAAAAAAAGACCCACAATTGAAGTACCCACAATTCCGGGCCATACGTTAACTTTCTTGGAAAACTGTGTGTGACTTTCCATAATCAATGTGGGTTTTCTGATGACCAATATCGAAAATTTTCCTTGTTTACTGAACCATTTAAACACAATGTTGCCACGTCGGGAAGAACTATCTTACTTGAAAAGTGCGGGTTGGTATTGCATCTATCCATCATTATTTTGCAAATTTCTACTACCCGGTCCAAATCATCTTTAGTAAATTCCTGAACTAAATGAATTTTGTATGGGTGCCATTTATTTCTATGCAAGCATTTTAGAACAGAAGATTTACTTATTGACTGTTTGTTCTGCCGTTATTTGTCTAGTGGGTTTTTGAGGATTTTCTTGTAAATCGATCAAAACATTTAATTGTGTATCTTCTGGAAGATGTTGGGTTTTGTAATTGTCTCTTACGTGGCCAAATTCTAGAAACTTTTTTTCTGTTTTACTAACTACCTATAGTGTAATAAGCTGCTCCGGGTACTTCATATTAAACCATCGTCAAAATTTCTATTCGCTGCTTTTCAGTTAAACGCGCCTTACTTTGAAACTTTGCAACTGTTTCTATGGAAATAAACAAGTGTTAAAAACTCCAGCATTTAAAAAAAGTGTTTCCATTCATGCGACTAACATACTGCCAACAATCATAAAAACCGGACAAAAATAAATAAGTTCAAACAAAGAAACACCTTATTTTTACCGTTTTTTTTTCTGAACTTCAGAAAGAAATGTAATTTTCATAATAGTTGTTAATTTTCGGTATAATAAATAATAAAATAAAAACTAAATCAATTTCGCAATTTATTTCTGGCCAACCCTGAGTTTATCATCACAGAAACCGAGCGTTTTTTCAAAAACCAACACCTGAATTTTAAATGAAATTGTTCAAACCCACGCATCCTCACTGTATATTTAGTTTTCGTTCTTAAATCTATTTTTGTATATCGGTGTTCGGTTCACCATCAGCTTGTTTGTCTACATTGGCCTTCTCTAAATATTTCCAATTTACTCTTTCCTTTGACACTCGAATCCATTCTGGACTAGCCACATTTTGATACCACCCTCCTATCCTTTAATTTGTCACCTTTTATTTATTTTTTTCATCTGTTGGGTACCACTCTGTTACAATTCTGGCCCATTTCCCTTAACATGTGTCTCGACCATCAACATTTCTGTGTTTTGGATGTGCCTGTTTAATTTTATTTTTGTTTTTTTACTTCTCTTAGTCTTATTTTATCTCTTCTTTTGACTGCAATAACACTCGTCTCTATATTATTTTGACAGGCGTTTATTTTATTTGTTAGGATTTCTGTTATCCAATATGACCTAAGTAAACTTTCTGTTCACCTATATGAACTTGGCTAGATTCCGGGTGAGATCTGCGTCTGAATTTATTAAATACTCGACTTTTCGACTCCTACTTTGGAGCCATTATCAAGAGACAAAAAGTGAAAATGAGTTTCAAAGTCTAGATCGAACTCTGGGCCTCAATCTCCATAATTCCCTAGAGTCACTAGGTAACTGTTTGAGAGTTCAGTTACTTTGTGACTACATGTCGATCAACATCAAGTTGAGCTTGATGTCGTCCTCCTCGTTGTCGTCTAACCATTTTCGGCCATCATGTCCAGACAAGCAGAATCGAGATTCGTCAGAGAAGATGACCTGATGCCATTCCCACATTCCAATATTGTCGTTCTCTCCATCACTGTAGTCATCAATGCTGAGCGGTCAGAAGTAGCACAAGATGGGGTCGCTATTGCTGCAGTCTAAAAGAGCTTATACCGTTCGGAGAATTACAAAATGGCCTTGTTCTCCTAAACACTCTTCAGCCAAATTTCGACTTGTCAAAAATCGATATCTAAAAGCCATAAATCTTAGACGTCGATCTTGAACTTCATTTATGTCCCTTTGGCGTGCGGTGCCTACTCTTCTCTGATTTTAGAGTATTATCAAACCAAGCTCATAACAGTAGTATCCAACTACTGTTCGTGGGGATAGCGATTTTTCGAAATGGCAAACCCTCCCACCGTTAACGAATAATTCAACCTCGTTCAAAGTAATTTTGCTGGCAATTTGTTTTTCTTTTGTAAATTAAAAATATACAAGAAACGACTAGAGTATTAATTGATTAAAAACTACATGAATTTCATTCACCAAACTTTACCAAATTTTAATTATTTACTCTTTATAAAGTAGTTTTCTCTTTGTATAGGTCTGATAAAATTCTGTTGAATATTTCAATTATGTAATAAATCAGACAGTATGTGGTCGATTCTTCTTCCACACGCATTGTTTAAATCAGCGATTGTGGAGTTTTTTTGAAATTTTCTTCATTTTTAAGGTTCACTATATACAATATACGAATACCCTTATAATATCACTCCGGATTTCTGCCTCTGTCACATCACCTCAATTTTCTCCTAAACTACTGGACGGAACAGAATGAAATTTGGTATCAATGTATAGGTTGCTGACCCGAAAAGGAGCATATATCGTAAAAGAAGAAATTAAAATTTTAGAGGTACTTCTGGGGGGAAACTAAAAAAATCGACCGTTCCCCCCACCTGATCTCCAAAACTATTAAGCCTAAAATTTTGAAATATTAATGAAATTATACCAAAATTTACCCATTCCCCCCCCCTTATAACTATAAAACGTAAACCCCTACTAATCAGTTTGGGAAGCAAATTATAGAATTAAATAGAAAATAAAAAATTATAATTGTTTCTAACGGATCAAGTAATTTATCAAATCAAAATACTCATTACGACGAATACAAATTAATTTTTAAAATATTTGTAAAATAAATTATTTAAAAGATATTAACAAAAATATTTAAAAAATTACTCATTCCTCCCTCCCACTTATCACCGAAACTATGAGACGCAAACATTTGAAAAAAATAGGGGTGTAGCCGCTCTAATTGAACTTTACTGAAAAATAAGGGGAAACCCCCTAATATTGATTTTGGGGGGCAAATGACAGAATTAAATGAAGAATAAAAAATTAAACTTGTTTCTAACGGATCACGTAATATATCAAATAACAGGGCTCAGTATGACGAATACAGATATGTTTTTTAATTTTTTTTTTAATAAATATTTTAAAAATATTTAAAAAATATTTAAAAAACTACCGATTCCCCCTTTATTCCCTAAACTATAAGACCCAAATTTTTTTGTTTACAGAAAAATACGAAGAAATCCCTAATACTAATATTGGGGGCCAAATTATAGAATTAAACGGAAAATAAAAAAATATTTTTTAAAGCATCATGCAATAAATCAAATGAAACGGCTCATTATGAGGAATACAAATATACATTTCTCTTTTTTTTAATTAATAGTTTACAAGATAATAAGATAAATATATAAAAAAATCTTATTTTACGCTTTATTTCTGAAACCATACAGCCTAAAGTTTTGAAAATAATTAGGGGTACTGGGGCTTACTTAAAATTTACAAGAAAAAATATTAGAAAACCCCCATAGTAATTTTAGCGACAAATTATACAATTAAATGGAAAATAAAAATTCAGTTTTCAAAGACATTATGTAGTATATCAGATAAAAGGCTCATTATGTGAATTACAAATATATCATATTTTTAAATAATTTTTTTAAAAGATATTAACAAAAATATTAAACATGGACTTAATTCCCACTTTAGAAACTAAACTATTTACATTTTGAAAAATATATTTTATTTGTATTTTTAAATAATTTGAATAACAGATTTAATAATTTATAATTCAAAACTTGACCTATTTTGCCCTTTATCTTCCAATCTACAGACCCTCAAAATTCAGACAGTAGATTATAAAAGGCTTCCCTGAAAGTTTATTAGTAAAATAAAACTGTTAATGTTAATTTTTGGGGGCCAAATTAGAAAATTAAATATAAAAATCAAGCGAACCTGCAGCAGATAAAATAAAAAGTCAATGTGTGGAAAATGAAAGTATATATTTTTTATTAATTTAAAACGCTTCCTTTAAAAGATATTAGGGTAAATATAAGAAAATGCACTCATTTCCTGCTTGTCTGAAACTGGAATATTAGAATCTTGAAGGTGATACGGAACCCTAAGTATGCGAGTCCAACTCGCACTTGACCAAATTATTTTAATGAAATTTCTTTATACATGTATAAATATGCGATTTTGAAAATCATTTTCTCAAAAACAGCATTGTCAGTCAACTCCAAATTAAAACAATAGATAGCTATCACTTTGTCTGTGTGGTTTTAAAGCTCTCTTAACATTTATGTTTTACTTTCGAACATTTATAACGCTCTCGGTGTTTTAGTCTATTGTCTCCAGTGTTACTAAGCACCAAGGCCCGTGAATGGAGCCGCCATTGACCTACAACAAATAAAATCATCACAATCAATCAATTATTAATTTCTCTGTGTGACACTGGCAAGCATTAATAAGTATATTGCTGGTTGCAGATGGATATTACATTTGCATTGTTATATGTAATTTGTTAAAAACAAGGCTGTAGCCAGAAATTTATTTCGGAGTATATCTTTGTTCATGTATATTAACAGAACATTTTTAATTGGGTATTTACAATTTCAAGTGCATTGTATGAACTTTCAAAATAAGTTTACTAAATTATAATTGGAAAATCATAGTTAATACGATTCATGGGAAACATATTTCCCTGCACTGTTTAAATTTAAATTATTTTAAAACCTATTATTAGATATTTTCCACCTTGAACCCAAATAATCATCTTTTATCACACATTATCGTTTTTTTTTTTACTAAACTAATGTTCCAATTTTCAGTTGATTCAATCCACTAACTGGCCTCCTTTAAGACCCGATCTAAACCTAATCGCTTAGAATGTTATTAATAATCACGAACTTTGTTTGGCTTACCACCTTATTTTATGTATTTATTTTACTTCATTTTGAGGAAAATTACACACCAAAGTAACTCTTTGAAACATGGTTTATTAATTTTTACTAGCTTTCGCCCTGTGGTCGAAATTTGACGAATTGTGTCAATATCTCTGGCAGGTTAAGTAACCTGAAAATTTTATCCTAGGACTTTAGGGAGAACAGCAATTACACCGAACGGATCCAGATTCGGAACCTCTGTGTGATAGTTTCCTCGAAAATACTAGATGTCGGTCTTACATCTCGTTTCAACAAATAAGTAACGAAATTCAAGTTTTTTTTCAGATATAGTTCATAGGATATTTGTGTTCAAATTCGTAATTCTTAATTTAATATGACAACAATTCAACCGCTACCCTACATATTTATTTTTTCTAAACTCCCTAATTGCACTCAATTCTCTAACATTTATTAAAATCCTCATTATAATAATTCCATGTCATTATATATTTCCACCACCCTGTATATGCAACTGCTCTTGGACCACGCATAATATTTTTTAACATTTTTGAAATACCCGGTAAACCATTCTCTATGTGCCACTGCCTATGAGCCACCGTATATACTCTTTTTGTTTATGAAATTTTTAATTATCTTCTGTAACTATAATTCTACTCGGACCTATATTTCAATCATCATATATATGGAACTCTTCGTGGGCTACTCTATAAATCATTTTCTTTTCTGACATTTTTTATCATCATCCCGTATATCTATAATTCCTCTCACCTTATATTCCATCTTTCCTATATATACAACTGCTTGTGGGTTACGAAATGTTGCATTTCCATTTCCGTCACCCTGTATATGCATCTCTGTATAATATTTTTTGTACCACACTGTATAACTGTAATTCTACTGCACCTTCTATTCCAAGAGCCCTGTAAATTTAACCGCTAATGGGCTTTATTAGTTATAATTGCACTCTGCACCCTATATATGCAACTGCTTATGTGCAACCCACGAAAAAACTGATTTTGGCCCTGTATAATTATAAATTCAATTATTACTTTACCACTAAACAATAACAACGCTTGCATGCCACTTCCATAAGTACATGCTCTAAGTATATAACAGTATTGGTCCCTCTATATATAATTACTGAATGTTTTGAGTCTGACGGCGGCGGCACATTCAGTTGTTTGGCGTTGACATTATGGACGTAAATAATGAATCTTTATTTTATTTTATTTAATGAATGAACCAGTATTGTAAATTAAATTAGCATTCTGCAGTGAAGGTCGTCAGTAGCTACTAAAGAAAACAAAAATGAAGAAAATCGGTTGAGAGACAGAGGAGAAAATGGTACCTAATCGTTTTGTCTTTGCCTATTTATATAAACATAGTGTTAATATAAAGTAGATCTTATGATTACGTTGTGTGAACTTATAAAATCTTATATTAATCGAAACATGTGTTGAAAATGGAGATTCATAAAAAGATACTTTGTCAGCACATGAATAAAACTTACTTTATTCTGGCAATTTAAAGAAGTTCTCCAAGGGAATTTTATCTGCAATACCTTATAGCCTTAGGGAGAGCACATGAGAGTTTCGAGACTTATAAAACTTATTGAAAAATCGATAGATACTAAAAATGAGATTCAAGAAATATTTTATCACGTTCTCATAAAATTCTATGAATTGATAGTATTTTTAAGATTTTCGTAGTGACGAAGAGAGTCGTTCTTTCAGGATTCACATTTTGGTAAAGAATGAATAAAATAAAATACAGTGAAATATTATATCGGCTGGTCCTTCAATATATCCACAGATTTTGACATCAGAGTGATATTCGTGTAATAGCCTTGATTAGAAATTGTTTAATGTTAGCTGATGTAAAATCTTTAGCTTCAAATTAATCCGAAACTTACTTTTGACACATTCTAGTTCATAAGTTAAATTATGATTAAATTTAATGGTATTTGAACCAGTATTATTATTGCATTCCTAATACATGTTTAACATTTATTCAAATGGCGAACATTCTTTGACGTTTTTGAAGTTTCTTTGTATTTTTGACATTTTGTGAGATTTTAGTCAATTTTTGGTACTTTTAACATTAAGTATTGAATTTTTTGACATTTTCGACGTTTTATGGTGCTTTCACAATTTAGACAATTATTCATATTCTTGATATGATATTTTTGCCGTGTTTTGATATTAGCGATATTTTTATCTTTTAATAGTATTTTTTTACAATTTCGACATTTTTGGCGATTTGAATGTTTTTTGACATTTTTGGCAATTTTGACATTTTTCTTTATTTTATTGGCAGTTTTTGACAAGTTGTTGCATTTTTGACGTTTTTTACATTTGTTGGTATTTTATGGCATTTTGGGCCTTTTTGAAATTTTTGGCATTTTTTATTTTTATGGCTTTTTTAAACATTTATGAAAATTTGTTTTTTGACATTTTAGCCTATTTTGGTAGTTGACATTTTGGACATTTTAGTCTTTTAACATTTTTGCGTTTTTTGACATTTTATAATATTTTTTTACAGCTTTGATATTCCCTGACCATTTCAAAATTTTTGACATTTTATTACATTTTCGATATTTTTTGACATTTGGGATATTTTTTGGTATTTGGTATTTATGACATTTATGACGTTTTTAAACATTTATGGTATTACTTTTATGTTTTTTTTTTTGGGCAATAACACTACAATCGAAATAAAACGACGTATATTGAAGGAAAACCAAACGTTTCAAAGTCTATTGTGACTTCGTTGTCAATGGCTTTATATTTATATATCTCTTAGTTCCTTTTAATAGTTACTACTAGTCGAACCTAGTCGAACAAAATGAGGTACATTTTTTCAGATAGTAACGCAGGGTAGTTAAAAATTAATTCTTTGTTGAGGACACAATGTAAAATAATTTTTATTTCAATGAACACTTTAGGTAAAAAGTACAAAGCTTCAAACCTATATATTTGACAACAATATTCAAGTACAGGGCCATTGTTGAAAAAGTACGAGAGATAGCCCTTTATAACATGAGAGACATGTTCCGAGGCAGCAATATTTTGTATGCAAAACAACAAACAGCGTTACTAAATAATTTGGTCAAGTGCGAGTTGGTCTCGCATACTAAGGGTTTCGTACCACCTTCACGATTCTAATATTCCAGTTTCAGACAAGCAGGGAATGAGTGCATTTTCTTATATTTGCCCTAATATATTTTAAAGGAGGCGTTTTAAATTTATAAAAAAATATATACTTTAATTTTCCACAAATAGACTTTTTATTTTATCAGCTTCAGGATTTGTTTGATTTTTATAAGAATTCTTATGTGTTTAATTTTCTAATTTGGCCCCAAAAATTAACATTTTAGTTTTATTTTACTAATAAACATTCAGGGAAGCCTTTTATAATCTACTGTCTCAATTTTGAGGCTCTATAGATTGGAAGATATTGGGCAAAATAAGTCAAATTTTTAACCGACTTCAAAAAGAAGGAGGTTCTCAATTCGTCTGTATCTATGTCGCTTTTTTTTATGTTTGTTCACCGATTACTAGGAAACGGCTTGAGGGATTTCAACCATTTTTTACTGGATCCTGTTTGGCGGGATAGCGAAGTGGTCCCATATTTTTTTCATTAAAATAGCTTTTACCGTTTCTTAGAAAATGGGGAAAAACTATTTTTACCTATTCTCATATACTCTATGCCATGGTGGAGGAGCCGGTATTATTATTATATAAAATTTGAAAAAATGTTATTCGGAACGTGGGGCAAATTGAAAAGGGATTAGATTAGTGCCGTGATATCCCAAAGTGGTCAGAACTTTTTTTCAAATAACATAGCTTCTATCGTTTCTTATAGAATGGGGAAAAACTTTTTTACCTATTTTCTTATATTCTATGTCTTGGTGGAGTCGCGGGTATTATAAGATTAGATGGAGTTACTGGTATTAACTATTCGGAACTTGGGGTAAATTGTAAATAAGATGAATTAATCAAAATCAAAATAAGTGTCAGTTAATAGGAATATACAGTGTGTATTCATAAATTAAACGATTTCTTTTTATTCATAATTTTCAGAGAAAAAAGTTATTCTTCACAAACAGATTTTTTACATGGTCTAAAACATAAACAGTAATCATTCCATGTCAATTTTTATTAACTGTAGACAAAGTTTGCCTTCAAAGAGGGCTTTTAATTACAAATTAAAGTATCTTCAATTCTGTTAAGATATAAAATTGTTATCAAATAGAAATAATCTAATACTATATAACGAACAAGGTTTGTTATATATATATATATATATATATATATATATATATATATATATATAATTGAGTTGTGGAAAAAAGCTCTAACGATTTCGATGAAATTTTCTTATTTAGAAGTTTCAATAGATAGAAATCGATTGGTTAGGGTCTCATATTTGGAAAAATTGTTTTACAGAGAAATTAAATAATTAAAAAAGTTATTGGCAGTTTGCGACAATCAAGATAGCTGATTTTTAATTTAAAGGTGTTCAATACAGGGTGATTTAGTAACCTACGTAAGAGTGAGATTCGTCTTGTAAAAATTCTTTCAATGCAGGGTGATTTGAGAGTGAAACTGCTCTTGTAATCATTTTTCCAATACAAAATGTATTTGTATGTTCCGAACAAGTAACTATTTAATGCCTACCTCATATTTTCCTAGCATTATATTTTTACACCTGGAGAATTCAACTTTTCAAAGTGATAAAATTGCCGAGGCGGGCGATTTTTGAATGAGTAAAATTTAATGAACTTGCATATTAATTTCATGCATATAAATATACATATGTGGTGTAAAAATAAAATTATATAGGGTAGTTATTAAAATGTGGGTGATCCATAAGATTTGCTATGCAAGATGGTTAAAAAAAAAACCTCCATAATTATATAAGGTAGCTCATAGCAGTTGGAAATTTATGATAGCTGACATACAGGGCGGAGTACAAATATTGTTAAGAAGGATGATTAAAAAAATGTTAATAGAATGTTACAGCTGTAAGATAAATCATTAACAATTACAGACATTGCATCACTGAAAATTGTAAAATAAATACATTTTTAAAAAAACAAAAACCGACTTCAAAAGAAAATGAACTAAAAAGCATGAAATAATATTTTGCTACAATTAAATACTTTTTATGAAGTCGGTGCCAATTTGAACAGCCAAGTTGCGAAGTTCAACTCATCAATGTACCTCACAAAATATTTTCACTTTCGCTTGGCACCGACTTCATAAAAAGTTTTTAATTGTAGCAAAATATTATTTCATGCTTTTTAGTTCATTTTCTTTTGAAGTCGGTTTTTGTTTTTCTAAAAATGTATTTATAGATTATAAATTATTATTTTAAATGTCCATCTGGGATTTTCTTTCCTCGCAATGGTTTCTGAAAAATACAGATAAGTTAAGTACTCCGGGCAGTTTGTGTAAACTGCCCGGAACACTAGTTGCCCTCTTATAGATAAAAAATCTCCCGGAGGAGAAAGTAGGTCTACAGATATGTCAACTAGTATTCCAGTATAATATGTTGTGTATTTTGTGTGGTACTTTTCTATTTTTTGTGACGTTTCGATTCCTTATCAGGAATCGTTGTCGAACAATGTTTGCTTGAGTGTATTGCACTATATTCGCTTGACTTTTTTGGTAATGTCAATTGACTGATTAATTGACTTTGAAGTTTCCTTTTTGATGTTCATTCGTCAGAAGTTGTTGCCATGCAACCGGTATCTCTACAGAGGGTAACCCGATTTCTCCATTATTCAACAACATGCAGACACTTTCTTTGATTCTTCTTTTTTTGGTATGTTCTTCTTTAAGTAGTATTTTTGTCTTATTCCAGTCCATTTTGTGTGTACCATTATCCGTGAGTACATGATTTGCCAATTTTGATTTATCTATATGTATTCTTGAGACGTTGTATTGGTGCTCTTTTGTTCTAATTTGAAGAGGTCTTGATGTCTCACCGCAGGCACAAGGTACACTGTACACACAATTTTTGGAACTTTGAGTACCGTTTTCCGGTTTTGTTTTTGTCAAATTTGATCTTAGAGTATTATTTGTTTTAAAAATCGTTTTTACTTAGTATTTATTGCCAATACGTTTAATTTTTTCGGAGAGGCAGGAAACATAAGGAATAACGTTTATAATTGTAGAGTTAATATCAGTTTGTGTTTTGTTATTTAAATGGAAAGTATTGTATGTTGCTTGTGTCGTTTGACACAAAACAAATAATACTTTAAGATCAAATTTGACAAAAACAAAACCAGAAAACGGTACTCTAAGTTCCAAAAATTGTGTGTAGAGTGTACCTTGTGCCTGCGGAAAAACATCTACCGGTGAGACATCAAGACCTCTCCCAATTAGAACAAAAGAGCACCAATACAAGGTCTCAAGAAGACATATAGACAGATCAAGATTGGCAAATCATGTACCCACGAATAATGGTACACACAAAATGGACTGGAGTAAGACAAAAATACTACTTAAAGAAGAACATACCAAAAAAAGAAAAATCAAAGAAGGTGTCTGCATGTTGTTGAATAATGGAGAAATCGGGACACCCTCTGTAGAGATACCGGTTGCATGGCAACAACTTCTGACGAATGAACATCAAAAAGGAAACTTCAAAGTCAATTAATCAGTCAATTGACATTAGCAAAAAAGTCAAGCGAATATAGTGCAAAACATTCAAACAAACATTGTTCGACAACGATTCCTGATAAGAAATCGAAACGTCACAAAAAAACAGATAAGTACAACACAAAATACACAACATATTATACTGGAATACTAGTTGACAAATCTGTAGACCTACTTTCTCACAGTTAATCCTGCGGGAGAGTTTTTTCTATAAGAGGGCAACTAGTGTTCCGGGCAGTTTCCACAAACTGCCCTTAGATACTACACCTTGATATTCAAGTTCTTAACTTATCTGTATTTTTCAGAAACCATTGCGAGGAGAGAAAATCCCAGATGAACATTCAAAATAATCATTTACCTCCTTAATCATTTAGAAACTACTTATAAATTATTAAATATATTATTCAAATTATTTAAAAATACAAATCAAATATATGTTTCAAAATTTAAATAGTGTAGTTTCTAAAGTGGGTATTAAGTCGATGTTTAATATATTTGTTAATATATTTTAAACAATTGATTTAAAAATATGATATATTTGTAATATCATAATGAGCATTTTGAAAATTCAATTTTTATTTTCCACTTAATTGTACAATTTGTCCCTAAAATTACTATGGGGGTTTTCTAATAATTTTTCTTATAAATTTCAAGTGAGCACAAGTAACCCTAATTATTTTCAAAATTTTAGCTAGTATGGTTTCGGAAATAAATCGAGAAATGAGAATCTTTTATATCTTTGGTAATATCTTGTAAACAATTAATTTTAAAAATATGAAACATATGTATTTGTATTCCTCATGATAAACCCTTTCATTTGATGCGTTAAAAATGTTTTTTTTTCAGTTTAATTCTATAATTTGGCCTCCAATATTAATATTGGGGATTTCTTCTTATTTTTCCTGTAAACAAAAAAAAATTAGGTCTTATAGTTTTGGGAAATAAAGGAGGGAATGGGTAATTTTTTAAATATTTTTTTTAATATATCTTAAAATATTTGTTTAAAAAAATATACTAGTATTCGTCATAAGCCCTTTGATTTAGTATATTACTTGATCCGTTAGAAACAAAGATAATTTTTTATTTTCCATTTCACTCTATAATTAGCCCCCCAAAATGAATATTAGGGGTTACTCCTTATTTTTCCAGTAAAATTCAAGTCAGGCGCTATACCTGTATTTTTGTCAAAATTGCTGATGGTTTTGGAGATAAGGGCGGGGGGAATAGGTAAATTTTGGTATATTTTCGTTAATATCTTTTTATTTATTTTTTTAAATATGAAAAAAATTTAATTTTATTCCTTAGAATGGGACCTTTCATTTGATATATTACATGATGCATTTGAAATTTTTTTTATTTTTAAATTTTCGTTTAATTCTATAATTTGTCTCCTAAAGTTAATATTATTTTCCCTGTAAAGTTCGGGCAACAGTCTGTATTTCCTATTTTTTCAAAATTTTAGGCTCAGTAGTTTCGGAGATCAGGGGGGGAACGGTCGATTTTTTTAGTTTTTCCCCCAGAAGTACCCCTAAAATCAAAATTTCTTCATTTACGATATGTACCCCTGATCGAGTCACCAAACTATACATTGATACCAAATTTCAACCTCTTGCGTCCAGTAGTTTAGGAGAAAATTGCTGTGATGTGACAGAGGCAGAAATATTGTATATACGGAATCCTAAAAAGACAACATTGTTATCTAAATTAGCTTAAAAATAATATAATTTGGATACTATTTTTTGTATTATGTTACATTTGTAA
Source organism: Octodonta nipae (assembly GCA_034190945.1). NCBI lineage: Eukaryota > Metazoa > Arthropoda > Insecta > Coleoptera > Chrysomelidae > Octodonta > Octodonta nipae. The sequence continues at coordinate 9,520,504 of CM067220.1, read as the reverse complement.
ACAAGTTTCTGTTTAGAAGTTTGTACTGTTTTCCCATGAAAAGTAAAATTTCACAAAAGTTTTTAGAAACCAAAATGATTTTACCCCCTCTAATATATCAATAACTGTTTGAGATGTTATGAAATTTATGATAATAGCTAACATAAGGGGCTTTAATAAATATACCAAACTTCATGAGCTTATGTCCAATAGATTTTGAGTTATTATGGAGCCAAAAGTGACTTCAATGGTTCGTGTAATATAAGACACTAGTTCCTCTTTCCTGGCTTGAGTTTCGCTTAACACGCTGCCGAGTGTCTAGATATGAATGAGGATTCTGATGTCTTATTTAACACCAATGTGTGCTACAAAGCATTACCATTCTTGTGTTGAATTTGCTTCATATAATTGTAATAGTTCCCTCATTAATACACTTATATCCCATCTAATAGTAATTTGGACATAATTATCGTACTTATACACTCATTCTATATATTCGATGTCAGCATTTCTCTCGATGAGCCGTATCACACATATTCGAGTGATCCTCTCGCTATGGTCCTCGAACTAAATGACAACGCTTGCGCTTCGTTCGGCCGCCTGATAGTGTTCCATCAAAAGCGCCTGAATCTTCTTCCAGCCTGAAAATTGCGTCGCGCCTTCAGCTGATCCACCAGTTCTCGTCGAGCGAGGTGAAGAGTTGAACGCGTCGCGTTGCTGCGGTTAAGGCATTAAACGTGGGGTGTCGAGTGTGCACTTGCATTTTGGAAAATTCAGCTGGCGTCACTTGATTTTGAGTGGGAATATCAGTATGGAAAATTTTGTTGAAATTATATGTTAATCAATCTGGGTAGTCCCTGGATTCCAAATTTCACCAAGTTTGCTGTGTAAACGTATTTATCTAACAGAAAATGATTTAAATAATAAGGATTATTTATTTTAAATATGTTAGTATCATGCAAATTTACAAGATATTCCAACATGATTTCATAAATAATCTTTATATGTAATTATTGAAGTCTATCTGAATGATATTCAAAACTCATTTCACATTTTCACATCTTACAAAAAATATATTTTTTGTGTAAAAGTTAAATGTTTTAATTTAATGTAAGCTTAAGATTCGAAGGGTACCAAGTTACTCTTATAACCCTTTGTTCTTTTTAAGTTAGAGGGGTAAAGTTACAATTTTTTCCATATTTTTCAATTGTAGTTGAATAAAGTAACTTTTGTCCTGTTTTTTGGCATCATACATCTGAAGTTCAGTGTGTTGTCACAAAAAAAAATAACGCAATCATCACAGAGCTTTTGGTAACTTATTTTAACTACACAGTATCGTTTGCAACTTAACCAGTACAGTGCATCTCATTTTGGTTGAGATTTCCAGGTTACTCGGTTGTTATTGAAGATAGAGTCTTACGGTTTTCACATACTTGTTCTACTTTCTTGTGAAACTCAGGATGGCCATATCAGATTTTGCATAAGTGTTTCCATTTATAAGATACAAGTCGATTTTGATAATTTATACTTTTTGGACCCCTTCTATATCTACGAAGTTATTAGAAATACTCTTGCGCTAAGAACTACGTCTAATTGAAAATTTTGCATAGAATCCAGTGGAGTACTCAATTTTTTTTTCCGAGTATGTTTTTGAAGATACTACACAACATTATATATTTTTAAATGGAACACCCTGTATTTTATTATTTCATTGAATTCGTTATTTTTTCCCTTTAAAATAATGTATAATACAATACACATGGTATTATTAAAAATGCTAAAAAACATTAAAAAGCTGAGTTTTCTTGCTAGTAGGCCATCTATTTTCCATTTAAAAGGAGAATCAAACAAATAATTCCATTTGAGATTTTTTATAGGAGTTTATCAGCAAAGAAAATTAATGTTAACAATAATTCAATAACATGAAAGACGAAATTTAGGTACCTAAAAGCAACTAATAAATAGTTATACATCTTTCATTATGTATAACAAACAGAACCAGTATTACAATCAAATATCTATCTTAAAATTAATTTTGGACATTATTTATTACCTTATTGATTTAACTGTTCAAATTGTTGTCCATTTTCCCTAACACATAATAGAAGGGGTCCAAAAATTATAAATTATCAAAATCGCCCTGTATCTTATAAATGGAAACACTTATGCAAAATCTGATATGGCCATCCTGAGTTTCACAAAAAAGTAGAACAGGTATGTGAAAACCGCAAGACTCTATCTTCAATAACAACCGAGTAACCTGGCAATCTCAACCAAAATGGGATGCACTGTACATGTATTCCATATAAGTTATATAAACGAATGTTTAAATTTTTATTAAGTTTAGTGGATTTTCATTTCTGTATTGATAAGGATACATGTACAAAAATACGTCACTAAGGCTTCAAGCTTCTATCTGTTGTATTCGTAATTTGAATATATGTATGTGACTTAAAACCGTATGTGAAAATAATTTATATTTAAAAAAGAACCGACACTTCAACTGACTTTAAATAAAAACCATTGAGATATCGTGCACAATGAATAAGTATTTTCTGACATATTTTTTTATCTGATTTAAGGTATTTTAGCGTGTTCTTATCTCTCCATCTCTCTCTAATTTGTATTTTTTTATACTATCCACAAATATTTAAACATTTTCATTTGTTTTATTATTTGGCCCACTTTCTGTCAGTAGGTAATTCACCCTTATTGCAGCCACCCTGTATAAGTTTCTGTGTATTGGTCACCCAATATAAATTGTTTGTCTATCATTTTAAGAATCGCCCTGTACAACTGTTATTCAACTCTACACGATGTTGCAGCCGCCCTGTATAAGTAATAAGTATTAATCGTCTCCACTCTATTTACTGAATCTATTTTTCTATTGTTTAAGTCACCCTGTATAGCTATAATTTTATTTGGCCCAATACGCCAAGTATAAACAACTTCTTAAGTTCTACACTGTATAACATGTTTGAACCTTCCTGTATAATTATAATTCCACTTCACCTTATATTTCAATCAACCTGTATATGCAACTTCTTCTAACATTTTTTGAACCTTCTGCTCTATAACTCGATTATCCTAACTGCATATGCTTATTCATCTATTTTTTTCCACTCTGTATATCTACGGTTTTAGTTAACTCTTATTTCAACCACCTTGTATACGCAACTACTTATGTGCCACCCGATACAACATTTTTTGAACCACCATTTATAACTTAAATTATATTTCACATTATATTTCAACCATTCTATATATGGAAATGCTTATATACCACCCAATATCACATGTAGTACCTGGGTGACCGAGCTTCACTCGTAAATTCAAGGTACGTACATATATATATATATATATATATATATATATATATATATATATATTTATTTATCCAAATAATCGGACATTTGCTATGTAACCTAATTTAAACTCCACTAACACAATATTTTTGTGACATATTTTAAATCACACTGTATAACTATAATTTCACACCACCATATGTTTTAACTACCCTGTAAATGCATTTGTTTATGGCCACCTATTGTATTTTTTTTGAACCACCATGTAAAATTATAATTCCAGTACATCCTATACTACAACCACCCTATAAATGCAAATGCTAATAAGCTACCCTATAGGTATAACATTCTATTAACATTTTTTTAGCGACCCTGCATAACAATGCTTTTACTCCGCCCTGTATGTCAGCTATCATTAATTTCCAACTGCTTATGGGGTACCCTATAAAATTATTTTTTTTTCGATTTTTTTCTAACTATACTACAAATCCATTTGACGCTATATTTTAACCATATCCTGCATAGCAACTCTTATGGACCATCTAGCATATTTTGAAACATCCTGTATAATTATAATTTTACACCAATTCATATTTTATGCATCAAATTAACATGCGAAATCAAGAGATCTTACTCATCCAAAAATTGCCTACCATGCTAATTTTTTCACCTTGAAAAATAGAAATGTCTAGGTATAAAAATATAATGCTAGGAAAATATGACGGAGGAATGAAATAGTTACAGGTTCCAAACATACAAACACAATTTTTATTGAAAGAATGTTTGAAAAAAGTTTCACTTTCAAATAGGTGGCCAAATCACCCTGTATTAAAAGAATTTTTACAACACGGGCCTGTTTCATAATCAACTTGTAACTTGTAGTTTTGTAACTTGTAGAATTCAACGTCAAAATGATTGTACAAGTGACAACTTGTAAAATCAAAAATATTAGTAATCGAAATGTGCACGAGAATAGCACAGAACACAGATCATGCAAAAAACAGAGAGTAGCGCAACTATTGGCGAATATGTTAAATAATGACGTTTATAAATAAAAAATAATGTTTTTAGATGAAGTTAAAAATGCTACATAGAAAAACGGAAATAAACACAGGTTTTGAAAATATAAAACGGTATGTTTCGTTTCCAATCTTAAATTGTGATCATAGATAAATCAGTTTTAACACACTCAAATACAGGTGACATTAACACCATATAAAATAAATTTAAAGGTAAGTAATCTCATAACTTTAAAGCTTATGAAACACACATTAGTATTGGTAAATTTTACATCTTAATTTATTTATTACAGGTTAATTATTCTTCTATTGTCACAGGAGTAAAATGCAGTGGTGTTTATAACCAGAGGCAAATGCATGTTGCTGCTTTAATACATCTTTAAAAAATAAGCAATAAACAACAATGAGTAACATTTATTGGTGAAATATTCAAAATGAAGTTCATTCAAGATGTTTTCATCAGTGTCCAAGACTGAATCTTGTCAAAGATGATCAATAACTCATAATGAATTATTCCAAGACTCTTAAAACAAGTATTAGAGGCAGACACAATATTTAAGTTTAATTACAAAAGTAATTCCTGAAATGTTTAAAAGATGAAATACATTTGCTGTTTAATTTTTTTGTACCTAATCCAAAGTGAATTTTAATTATAATAAAGTGATTACACACTAGGAGAAATTCTAAAACCATATTATGAAAACCATGTTGTTTTCTGGATGATAATTGTGGCATCTCTGGTTTTTATTTTTTCTGAGTTCTTTGGGAATAACACTACATGAACTTGAAAGTCTGTATATTTCAAAAGTCCAAACGTTTCAAGGTCTAAAGCAGACACTGTTGTCAATGGTATTACACAAAAAGAACAAGAAATTATATTGTTCATGGAAATGGGATATTACTGTGATTGTCACATATTTTTTCACACTTCTTGCATTTTTAAATAATTTTTGGTATTTTGCTCATATATGTTCTTGTAAACTTACTGTCCCATTAATCAAATGAAATGTACTTTTATTTTTGTATATTTCAGAACCTGATGTTTTCATGATAATCAAACCATTTGCTAAATACTCTAGATATTTATCAGAAAATACTTGAACATTCTGTGTCAGTTTTATCACATTTTATGGAGAAATTTGACTTGTAAGGATTGCAACATGTCTTTGGGTTTGTAATTAAAGAAACAGTAGTTATTACCTTAAAGTTGTTTAATATTTTCATCAGTTATGAAACAAAAATTGTTCATGATATTCATAATGTTTATAACTGCTTCCATCAGTTTCATTCTGCCGTCAAAATGTTATAAAGATATTCAAGATACTTGCTTAAATTAATTAAATAGTTATACAAAGGCTTCCAGTAACATACATTTAAGCTCATGCCATTCACATGCTGCAGCAAATTTATATTTATTTTTTACATTGGTTTGGATGAAAATATAAAAAAATCAGATTTCCTAAGTAAATAAATATATTACAAATTTGGTTAAATATTTTAAATACACATTTATTTTAAATATGCACAACCAAACACAAAGCAGATTCACAATGCTATGCCTAACTTCAATCTGAACTGCTTCATATTGATAACAGATAATATTGCTATTCAAATAAAATATTCTATCAAAAAGGAACATATTCAACTTTTTTGAAATTTAAATATAAAGCCACAAAGTAAAAAACGAGTAGCAGAAACAAATATTTATATTTGTTTCTGCTACTCTTCTGTTTTCAGACTGGAGACAGAGAGATATGTTATTAATGCAAATGTAATTCATTTTTTAAACATTTCAGGTATTACTTCTGCAATTAAACGTAAATCTTGCGTCTGCCTCTAATACTTGTTTTAAGACTCTTGGAATAATTCATTATGAATTATTGATCATCTTTGACAAGATTGATTCTTGGATACTGATGAAAACATCTTGCTTGAATTTCTTTTCTGAATATTTGACTAATGACTGTTACGCATTGTTGTTCATTGCTTATTTTTGAAAGACATATTAAAGCAGCAACATGCGTTTGCCTCTGATTATAAACACAGCTGCATTTTATTCCTTTTGACCATACAAGAATCTTTAACCTGTAATAAATAAATTAAGATGTAAAATTTACCAATACTAATGTGTGCTTCATTAGATTTAAAGTTATGAGATAACTTACATTTAAATTTGTTTTATATGGTGTTAATGTCACCTGTATTTGAGGAGTGATCCTATTAAATATCTATTGTCATTATTTCGTAGCTCTTCAACATTTATCACATATGTTAAAACTTATTTATTTCTCATCACAATTTAAAGTTGGAAACATATCGTTTCATATTTTCAAAACCTGTATTTATTTCCGTTTTCCTATGTAGCATTTTCAACTTCATCTAAAAACATTATTTATTATTTATTGTTTTTGTATAAATGTTTGACATATTCGCCAACAGTTCCGCATGTTAGGTGGCGCTACTCTATATTTTTTGCATGATCTGTGTTCTGTGCTACTCTCGTGCACATTTCGAATACTAATAGGCTTGTTCATAGTAGCCAGTTGCCAACGATTCCAACGGTTTGAGAAATTCTACGCGAATCGAGTGTTGACAGAGCCAACTGCCGAGATCGCTGATTGGCGTAGAAGTTTTCAAACCGTTGGAATTATCAGCAACTGGTCTCTACGAACAAACATAATATTTTGGATTTTACAAGTTGTCACTTGTATAATAATTTTGACGTTTAATTCTACAAGTTACAAAACTACCAGTTACAAGTTGATTATGAAACAGGCCCCAGGAGTCACTCTTACGTATGTTACCAAATTACCCTGTATTGAACGCCTTACAATTACAAAGCAGCCGCCTTGATTGTCACAAACTGTCAATAATTTTTTTAATAATTTAATTTCTCTGTAAAACGATTTTTCGCAAAGATGAGTCCTCGCCAATCGATTTTTATCCATCGAAATTTCCAAATGGGAAAGTTTCAACGAAATTGTTAGAGCCGTTTTCCCGAATTGAATTACATATATATATGTACATATATATATACAAACATTGCTCGTATTATAGTATTAGATTTGTTAGATTTTTTGAACCCACCTGTCTAACTGTAATTTTACTTCCCCCAATATTTCAACTGCGCACATTGCTTGCTGCTTGAATTTCGATGCACGCACACACATGTAGCACCGTATACTATATTTGAAATCATCGGTCACCTAATTTTTTTTTTTGTATTTTGTACCATTTCACTCGATTCCAATGAAAACCATACCATTGAGAAACTTTTATTTTAAACAAACGATATATGAAATATCGACAATTTTTCATTTTTTATTGGCAGTATTTAAATGAACAAACTCGAATTAATACTATGAAAACAAATTGGAAATAACGAATTAAAATGTCGCTTTATTGTGCGCATATTTTGGTTTAAGAATAAAAATTTTGAAATGAAATTGAAGACTTTTTAAAGTTGTAAAAACAGATCCGGAAGCAGCACATATATTGTTTTCAGCATGTATTTATTATCCGTAGCCAATTTGTACTTGAACATGTCGGTTAGATTAGCATTTGATGTATTGTTTAAATTTTGTACATGTAGAGGGTTAAGTGAGTATTAATTGGGTTCACTAATTACGAAATGTAAACCGAAAATATAATTTGAAATTAATCAACATGTTAATGCCTTTACGAGGATGATCCCTATGCAACTGAACTGTTTATAATAGTAACAAAAAATGTCCTACAAAATGAATTAATCTTCAATAATAACTTCAGGACAGGCAATTCTCTGAACTCTGCAAACCACTGATTCACTAGTAAAATAGCCTAAGTGCGAATTCAAAATGTTATTCCAATTTTCATTTTGATTTGGGAGCAATTTGTAGACACTAGAGGTCGAGGTTTGGAACATACGGTTATATGTTTAAAAGACCAGAGCATAGCGGCGCATTCGTTTTCAAAATTGTTTTAATCCTTAATTTTTTTTGAATGTCCGGCAGGTCTTCTTGATTATAAAAGTGTAAGACGACAGTTGGTATCTTTTGACGGTATTGTTTAAACAACGAATGAATTAACACAATTTTGCAAATGAATGCGCCATTATGCCCTGCACTATAAGCACTTTCTGGGAAATAACACGTCACGTTATATTCGTATATTTCCAAACGTTTCGGAGTCTAGGTCAGACTCCGTTGTCAATGGCACAGGAAGTATAAAAATAGGCACAATTCTACAATGTAAAATTAAATGTTTGACAATATCTATTAGACTGATGAAAACATACGGTTTTATGTCTGGAAACATTGCTGAAATAGTTATCTGCCATGTTCTTGTTTGAAATCTCAGGAAATTTGTTAACTGATTCTGCTAAATACATTGCCAGCATTATCCTCAACCAAACAATTGACAGCCTTACCTTACTTTTATAGCTAGATAAGTGGGCAATTTTTTAAATTACAAAGTGGAGGAAACTTGTTATGTTTTCATTCTATTTATTACGTTGATGCTTTGATGTCTCAATCATGATGATGGTCATATGATTCTTCTATTATAACAAGTCTGTTAACAATTTTTTTTAAGTTGTTCTGTCATATCTTCATTAGAGTTTAATAAGATTCACAAGTGGCCTGTTTTGCAATTTATTCTAAAAATTGAAACTTCTCTTGTATTACGCGTCAACTCGCCAATTTAATTAAGTAATCACTATTTTGAGATTGAGAATTTGACATAATAAGTTTTTTATTAACAATTAAAGTCGGAAAAATCTAATATTCATTAAGAAAACAATAAAGTCAAAATTTTTTTATGGATGCTTTTTTGTTTTTTAAGAGATTAAGGGAAACATATTGCTACAAATTTAGTTTCATTGACTTTGACTTTTGCCGGAATCCTACTCGTAAAACCTGAAGTAGTACCGTGGACAATGTTCTAGGCGACAAGTTTTTTTAACCGACTTCCAAAAAGGAGATTATCAATTCGTCGGCAAATTTTTTTGTGTACGACCAGCGATTATTCAAGAACGGCTTGGGCAATTTTGATGATTTAAACTATATTATATGAAGGAACATTACAGAAAGGTACCATATAATTATCTATAACGGTTTTTCAAAAAATTAGAAAAACAGTCAACTACATTTGAATGAATTTCAATCAATCTTCACTGTTTTCTCTATAACTCCTCAAGCAATTTGAATATTATAAATTGTATTCTATAAAGATATGCTCCAGCTTGATCCTGTATATTTTTCTATAAAGTAAAACATACTATTTTCCTGAAAGTCGGACAAATATGTGCAAGAAACTGTTAACATCAATGTAAATGTTAAATTTTCGTCATAAATATCTAGTTTGAATGTCAAGCTATGCCACGAAAGTATATCGTAGAGGGTGTGTTTAATGATTTTCTTTTGGATTGATTTGAAGTCAGTTTCTTTTAGAAACGAAGTTAAGTTACGGGGCTGATATCGCTTGAAATGGAAGAAAATATTCCATTAGTTTATCGTAACAAAAATTGATTATGCAGGCGATCTCTTCTATATGGTATACGATTGTAGGCTTGTGTGTGTGGTACATGAGCAGTTGCATACATAGGATGGTTGAAATATAAGGTGTAATTGAATTAGTCATACAGGGTAGGTCAAAAAATATTTTATTGGGTAGCACATGTGCAGTTGCATATATAAAGTGATTGAAATAAGGGTGGACAGAACTATAGTTATACAGAGTGGATATTTACGTTATAGGACGGAAGATTCAAAAAATTATTAGAAGCAAGTGAATATACAGGATGGTTGAAATATTAGGTAGAATTACAGTTAAACATGACGGTTAAAAAAAAGTTATATATTGTTTAACATAAGTAGTTGCTTATACAAGGTGCTTGTGTATCAAAATTGTTTTTATATAAGCCTAAGCAGTTAGGTTACTTGAATTATAGGATGGGGTATAATATAATTATAGGCATGGGTTCAAAAATTCTTAGAAGCAGTTGCATATACAGGGTGGTTGATATAAATGGTAGAGTAAAATTATAATCACAAAATGTTGTTCAAAAATGTGAATTTGGTATATAGGGTAGACTATGAGTAGTTGCATAAATGGGTACTAGACATATGGGTCAAAGTAAAATCATAGGAATACAGGAATAATTTAAACAATAGAAAAATAGAAAAAGTCAATACAGTGGAGAGGATTTATACTTATAAAGGGTGATTTTAAAGATCTTAGGACCTTTGCAATATTGTGTAGAGTTTAATTATAGTTGTACAGAGTCGTTCAGAAAATGATAGACAAATAAGTTATATATGGGTGACCAATACACAGAATCACATATAGTGTGAACGCAATATACAGTGGATTAGAGTTGCAATTATAGAAAATTGTTCAAATAATAAAAGAAAAAAGTTTTAAAAAAATATTTGGAAAATGTAGACAAAGAATACAACTTAGACAGGGATAAAGAAAGATAGTGAGATCAAAATACGCCAAAATATTCAATAGAATTGTACCTTAAATCAGATAAAAAGAAGAATGTCTGAAAATAGTGATTGATTACAGACGGTTTCTAAACGGGTTTTATTTTAAATCTTTTTTAAGTATAAATTATCATTTAAACGTTTGGTAAGACTGTTTGTTCAATTTATCTAAATCAGGCACCAAATTTCCGGAGAGAAGTTGTTTAGTAATTTCAGGCCTTCTAACAGTATAGTTGCTAGTGGGTTTATTCATAAATTTATAAGCATTTTGCTAAATTCTAACAGGTGATATTGGTCCTACAAGTTTCTATAAGTCGTAGTATATAGAAGGAATTAAATACAAATATCATGTTTTTTGTAAACTCACATTAATTAAATATATTTGATAAAATAAATTATCGTTGTATAGAGAACAAGCTTCTCGTATTTCATTCCGAATTCACAGGCATTTAGAAACCAATATTTCACATTTGGTGTATCGCTATAATTAAGTGTCAACATCAAGTGAAAATTACACATTAATCTTCCTAATGAAGCCCTAATCGTGAAGCCTACGTATTCACATTATCGAGAATTATTTACACAAGTTCGTAAATAATTATATCGTATTTCAAGTATGTTTAAACTGTAATTAGAACTTCAGCTGGAAAGCAACTTCGCCAACATCTGAGATGGTGGAGTATTCTCAATCAATTTCAAGCAATTACGTTGTTTTGGCACTTCGTGATATAATACGACCGGATGGTCTAGCTGAGCGCCTGATTCATTTTGTCGCCATTAACAATTCACTAAGTTCTCAAGAAGTTCAATCTAGAATTCGTGCGATATTCTGGGATATTTACAACAGTAACTAATGGTGATAAAAGAGATTTCAACACAGTTTTTGGACTATCTCCCAATTATCCAATGGCTAACCGATATCTCTTTATCAAGACCAATTGACATGCAATTTGGATTGAAACTAGGGGATAGCATAAGAAACAAAAAGTTATATAACGCCGATTCCCGGTTCTCTATTGGGGGTGGATGCCATCAATTTCTTGGGGTATGGAAAACATAATATTCAAAACAATCGCCGGTGAAGTGGCCAACACTAAGCCTCAAATGTTTTTCAGGTAACCAATACTGTTTGAGTTATTCGTGATCATATTAAAATTACAAAAGAATTCCCCATGAAACACACAATCTTGTTAGAAAAAGAAGAAAATAACCATTAGGGACGTTCCTCAAAAGATACAGAGCATGACATTTATTTATTACAAAAGAAAATGTGGGAATTCATAAGAGGACAGAAACAAAAAGAGATTAAAACGGCCAGCCTCCACCAAGAAGACCAGAAAAACTGGGAATCATAACCTAGGAAAAAACGAAAATATCTATAGAGAATGTCAAGGTAGCATAAAGAAAGTTGGGAAACAGAATGACTACAAACAAAGTTGAAATAGCAAACGAGCTACTAAAATAGTGGGGGACAGGGATGACAGGGCACAATTAACACAGTTCGTTAACAGAATTCTGAAACACAACAAAGTAACCAAAGAGTGGAGGACAAGGATATTCATTCCGCTGTTCAAAAAGGTGACAAGATATAAATAAAGATTGGAAAATTATAGAGGAATCAATCTCTTGAACACCTTTCTAAAAATTTCGAAAAAAAACCTAACCAATGTTCGTAACAATAATTAACAGAGAAAGCATTAATATATAATCGATAGGAGTTCGTCTGTCTAACATACCTCGAAAAAGCACAATACTTTAATAGATGGATAAATCACAGACAAAGATATAAGACAGAGAGACTCCTTGAGCCCTCTACTGTTCAATTCATTATCGGTGAGATAATAAAGGACATGAAGAAAGGTAAAGGTTATAAGTTAGGAAACAAAGAAATAAAAATCCTCTGCAACGCGAATGACGCCATTCTCATAGTGGGAAGTCAAGATGACTTACCAAAAATAGTATATAATTCACCACAGTAGCAAAATAGTTCAATATGTTTATCTCAGCCCAGAAGGAAATGATGGCATTAGTATCAAACGAATTGTGGAAGCAAGCATCTGGGAATAACATTAACTAGCTACAGAGTTATAGAAACAAAAGTAAAAAAATCAACTACAGACAGAATCGAGCAGCGGGTTGCCTAAATATCAGCACGAAAACGAAGACAAGGATTTACAAAGCTACTATAAGACCAATAATAATATACAATACAGAAAAAGACCTGACACTTTCAAAACACAATGGGTGCTAGGAACGACAGAGATGAGAATACTAAGAAAAATCATGAGGAAGACACTTGGAGAGCTGGTAAGAAGGGGAACAAATCAGAATAACATGCGTGTTAGAAAGACTAAACAACTGGATATTGGAAAGGAAAACAGAGTGGAACAATCACATAAGCATAACGGCCGATGATAGTGTAGTTAGAATTGGCCGAGACAAACCAACAACGGGTGGAAGAGATGTGATCCGACCTCGATAGAGATGGAGCGGTGATGTAATGTAAAGGATAAGGCAGAACTATCTTAAAAGGAGAGAGAATATGAAGAAAGGATTTAGAAATTCAGCTCCTTCGTCACTAGATGAGAACTGTAATTTCTTTTATGTTTTTTAAAACAAACTTCACCCTTGGTGTGATTACCCTTTAGCGCCTACCAAATAGGTGAGATTTAGAAGAACATATTAGTTCTTCTGTAGTAGTTTCAGATACTTTGGCATTAAGTAGATGTATATTTGAGATATAAGAGCAATTTTTAATTTTTTTTCGGAGTCAAATCTGTTCAATACTTAAGTCATTGATTATACGTCAGAATTTATATAGTGTTACAGTTCATTTACTAGAGTTTGTTATCACGAACTAGTGATGTTTCTTCCTGCGGTTTAATCATCCTTAGTTTGTTGTACATTAGACCATGTTGCCTGTACATGTTGCCTCGAGCAACGTGTAAAGGTGACCCCACACCATAAAGCCTCCTGTTCAGTGTACATGTTGCTCAACCGAAGCAAAATCGACATTCATCAAAGAAGACGACCTGATGCCATTCTAGTGTTGCTGTTGCTCAGCGGTCAGAGTTAGCAGTGACAAGATGGGATCGATAATGCTGCACTCTAAAAGACTTTATAGGGAGATAAAGTTACAAGACGGCCTTGTTCTCCTAACCACTCATCAGTCAAATTTCGAAAATCGGTCTCTAAAGACCTTAAGTCTTAGACGGTGATCTTGAATTTCATTTTGCTCTTTCGACCGGTGCCTACTCTTCTTCTATTTCGGGTATTATCAAACTACGCTTGACAACATCTCATAACATTAGTTGGATTTCTGTTCGTGTGGTTACTGATTTCTCTCTCAAATTCACTTAGCTGGCAATAGATTCGGCGGACACATAGTGTAGGCATTTTAACATGCATTTTAACATTACTAAACATCGATTTTGTATCCCAGCAGATTGGAAAATGAAAAACACTACTACAATATTAATTGATAAAAAAAGGTTACATGAAAAAACAATTACCAAATTTTAATCTTTTACTTCTTACTGTAGCATATATGGTTTACCAAAACAATATTAAATTAAATTAAATAGTTTCTTCTTAGTGTTTCTTTGCCAGTAAGTATACAGTGATGGCCAAGCAAATATCTCTGGAATTATTAGAGATATCAAAATGAAATTTGGTAGATTGCCTATTTGTTTCCAACTTTTTTTACAATTTTGAACTTCCTGTTTTACCAAAAGTAATGTCGATTTTAAAATGTGTAATGAAACACCCTGTATAGTATTTTAGTTTCTGATGAAACATTTTATTGCGAATACAAAAATATCGGGTTTGATATTGTTTACTTTAATACCTACCGAGATATTAACAGAAAAGTAATAAAGGATAGGAAAAATCTTATATCCATTAAAGAAATACATAATCATAATTATTAATTAAATCTATGTGATTTTCAATACATTGGAACTTAACTAAACTTAATGTATTAGATGTTCAAACTGAGCACCGTTTACTTCTTGACAATAAGCAAGTCAGTTTTTAAATTCTCTACTAACATTAGTTATTACTTCTGGTGTAATTCTCTGGATGTCTTGAGTTATTCTTGCAGCTAATTCTTGCAAATTATTTCGTCTATCAACATAAACCTTAGACTTAGTAACCTCAAAGAAAATAGTCTAGTGGGTTAAAGTCGGGACTTCGTGCAGGCCATTGATAAGTACCCCTCCTTCCAATCCATCTGTGATGAAATGTCCTATCTAAATGATCTCGAACAATGCGAGCGTAATGGGGTGGTGCTCCATCCTGGTGAAACCAGATATTATTTGGTAATTGTCCATTTACTTCCAATGCCGGAATAACTTGTGTTTCCAAGAGCTGTAAATACATATCTCCGTTTAAAGTTTCTTGTAGGAAGAAGGGCCCCACGATTCTGTTATTATAATTATCGGCCCAGACGTTAAATTTTTGGGGATGCTGTGTATGAGCCTCTTTCTTGTACCCAGTTAGGATTACTTTGCGACCAGTAGCGGCAGTTATGTGGGTAACCGTACCATTTAAACAAAATATAGCGTTGTCTAAAACATTTCTTATAAAATTATTATCACGGTTACAAATATCCATCATCGTTTCACAAAACTGCAAACGTCTGTCGAAATCGTCTTCGGAGAGTTCTTGAGCGAGGCGAATTTTGTATAGATGATATTTTTCTCGCCTTAATATCCTTCCATGCATATTGGCGAGGTCGGTAGTGGATAAGTGAGGATTTTGTTCCAAAGATATAGCAACATTTTGAGCTACACCTTCATTACTTGCACATTTTAACCGTCCACTTTTTGGTAAATTGCTAACTGTTCCACTTGTGTCGTACTTTCGCAAAGTTTTCGTCACTACTGAACGGGATGTTTGTGTATTCGGATGAACAATGTTAAAAAGGTCACAAACTTCTTGATGCCTCCTTTTCCTCTCCCCATACCCAATCATCATTAATATTTCTATTCTTTCTCTTTCACTTAATTTTTACGTCCAAATAAAAAAAAACTAATAACTTATTTTAAGAACTACTGTCACTTCTGCAATGAATTTCATGGACTACTAAACTTGATTCAGATTTAATTTGCGCCTGATTTAAATAAACGCACGTGTATTCGACTATGAAACAAGCAGTGCTGTTGGCTGTGACGGTATAATGCCACTGCGATTGGCCAATAGAAATACAAATCCTTACCAGCGGTTTGTTTATATCGGGCGTAAATGAAATCTGAACCGAGTTTAGCTATCATCGAATTTTTCTTTTCCTTAGTTACTTTTCTGTTAATATCTCGGTAGGTATTGAAGAAAACAATATCAAACCCGATATTTTTCTATTCGCAATAAAATGTTTCATCAGAAACTAAAATACTATACAGGGTGTTTCATTGCAAATTTTAAAATCGGCCTTACTTCCGGTAAAACAGGAAGTTCAAAATTGTAAAAAAAAATTGAGAACAAATAGGCAATCTACTGCAGTATCCACCTTCCAAATTTAATTTTGATATCTCTAATAATTCCAGAGATATTTACTTGGTTCCACACATTTGCCCATCACTGTATATTATAGGCATCAAATTGGAAACTTCAACAGAACTGTTAAATTAAATATAACTTTTGCAGAGCTTCAAGCCACAATACAAAATTTTCCTTATTAATATTCCTAAAACTATAAACTCCTTAATCCATAGCCAACATTATCTAAAAAATAAGCCTAGTTTGGATGTTACCTAAACATACATATAGCTCATAATGAACTCTACAGAAATGTATCTAAAGTGACTTCAACCAACAACAATTATGTTACTTATCCACCAAGATACATTCCTCCTGTTTCTCTCCCATTTACTTTTATCAGCGGCCGCCTGCTGTGATCTGGAACGTTTCTTCTCCGAAAGACAAGTGAGCGTGGAGGAAAGCGTTGCCACATCGGAATTAGTGTTCCGTGGTGTGACTGTCGCGGGCGGAGCGATGACTCCTGGAGAGGTTTTCACGGCCTACTTCGAAGTGAAAATCGTGTACAAGGGGGAAGATGTGCTGAGCCCGTTCCAAGCTAATGAAAACAGGTGAGAAAATTATGTTAATGATTAACTTATTGGTACATAATAAATTAAATATAAATTATTAAAAAATATATCGAATATTTTCTTATTCAAAAATAAAGTGATCTCAGGCTTTTACATAATATAGTAAGAGCCTGAGATTACTTTATTTCATATCCGAGAGTTCAATTGTTTTGAAAATACTGTAACTATTGTAAGTTCCGGAATAATTTGTCAAGGTGTCTACTACAAACGTCAAAAAATTTACTGACTTTTAGTGACAATTTTAAAGAATTGTTCGGAAATAAAAGTTTTCTTCTTGAAAGAGCTCTAATAACCTTGAATGATCCTAAAGGGTGAGTTCTCAGCGTATCCTAGAAACAACGGAAAAATTATAGTCTCCAACACACAGAATTTAGTCTTGAAACCCCAAAAAGCGTCATTGCATTGCGTATGTAGTAGGTTAAGTTAGATTGTATTCCAAGCAATTATTCAGTAGTAGTAGTGTACGACTAATCGTTGGAGTGATTGTAATCAAAACAACGACAGTAGGTCGTTGAAACGACTAAATATTGAGTGAAAAAGTAATAGCTCAGAAACGTCATTATGTTAATATTTGTGACTCAAAGAGAAACGTATTATGTTTTTAGTTTGGAAGTATACTTGCGATATGGTTAATAGAAGATTAAGTATGCTATTGTTAAATTGTATGGGAGAGCAAATATTCGTCCTCTTTCACTTCCTGAACAAACCGTAAATATAAGACAACCGCCCATTTGTAGACAAAAATTATAAAGTACAAAATACAGTGCCAGTCAAATTCTCCTCCCCCTGCCTGGTATCTTTTGAAGGCTTATACTTACACTAATAAAATTTGGTGGGGTGAAAATCAACGGTTGTAAACGTCTCTGCTAGTGGTAACAGATGACTTAACAGTAATAGCTGACGTCACACGGCCACTGTAGATCTAAATAACATCTTGTGGCAAGAGATAGATAGCTTATTTGAAAGTTTTTAACAATACCTGGCCATTTTGGATGTTTATTTGGGATTTTCACTCCTCACAATGGTTTCTGGAAAATACAGATAAGTTAAGTAATTGAAAATCAAGGTTTAATATCTAAGAACAGTTTGTGGAAACTGCCCAGGACACTAGTTTCTTATAGAAAAAATTCTCTCGCAGAATTAACTGTGAGTAATTAGGTCTACGGATTTGTCAACTACTTTTCCTGTATAACATGTTAGGATGTATTTTGTGTGATAATAATCTGTTTGATGTGACGTTTCGATTCTTATCAGGAATCGTTGTGGAACAATTTTTTTGGATGTGATGTATATAATATTAGCACTTGTCATAACGTTGAACCATTTTCTGAATACCCTCCTCATAGAAGTCTGCCGCCCGACTTTGTATCCACTGCATAACAACTATTTTGACATTGTTATCGTCTTGAAGACGCTGACCGCCCACGTGTTTCTTGAAGTGCAGAAACAGATTGTAGATACAGGGCGCCAGATCAGGGCTGTACGGAGGAGGGTCTAAAGTTTCCCATTTCCAAGATGTGATGAGATCTTTGGTCTGATTAGCCACATGCGGACGGACATTGTCATGCAGCAAAACGATTCCCTTTCCCAACTTGCCACGTCTATTGTTCTGGATGAACGGCGCAGATTATTCAATGTCTTACAATAAGCTGTCTCATTACGATGCAGAAATTCCACAAGCAATACTCCTTTTCTGTTCCCAAAAAATTGTGCACATAGGAATTTCAGGGCAGAAAATATTTGCTTAAACTTCACGTATCTAGGTGAATCTGAATACCGCCATTCCATAGACCATTACTAACAGTAAACAACGTAAACAAGGAAGAGAAGAGAGTACCCAGTGCGCATGCTCAGAACATCGACCGCAGCGCTGAGCCACGGTGTCAAAACGGTACTTGCTTAAAAAACACGCCTCGTATTCATTTG
Organism: Octodonta nipae; assembly: GCA_034190945.1. Lineage (NCBI taxonomy): Eukaryota > Metazoa > Arthropoda > Insecta > Coleoptera > Chrysomelidae > Octodonta > Octodonta nipae. The sequence continues at coordinate 9,501,701 of CM067220.1, read as the reverse complement.
CCAGAAGCTGTTGCCATGATACCGGTATCTTTATACAGGGTGTCCCAATGTATCCATTATTTAACAACATGCTGACACTTTCTTGCAGTTTCCCTTTTTTTTGGTGTGCTTTTCTTTATGTAATATTTTTGGCTTATCCCACTCCATTTTGTGTATACCAGTAACCGTAAGTACATGGTTTGCCAACCTTGATCTGTCTATATGTCTTCTTGAGACGTTGTATTGGTGCCCTTTTTTTCTAATTTGGAGAGGTCTTGATGTTTCACCGGTATATGTTATCCGCAGGCATCCATTTTTTATAACTTTGAGTAGCGGTTTTCGGTTTTGTTTTTGTCGAAGGTGACCTTAGTGTGTTGTTTCTTTTAAAAATCTTTTTTAATTGGTATTTATCTACAATACGTTTTTTTGGATAGACCGGAAACATAGCGAATAACGTTTATAATTGTAGAGTTAATATCAGTTTGTTCATTGTTATTCAAATCAGAAGCCCTTGGTGTTGTTTGTGTAGTTTGTTGGTTACTTTGTTTTCTCGGGATTTGGTATTTTTTTTGGTTGTGGAATTTCTTAGGTATTCGTTGTGTTCCAAAATTTCCCAAAAATTTCCTCTGCTGATGACACTGCTTTTGTTCTGTCATATAAGGATTTAATGACTCGTTTTTTAAATTAAATTAAACGATTTAGTAGGTTTCTGAAATCCAAGGTTTACATAAGGACATTATTAATGTTTTAAACCAACTAATTATTGACAAGTGCTTCAGTCACTAAAACAAATATTTTGAAATAATTTTATTTGTAATATTTTCACAGAATCTGTCGGGATTGTCATCGGAAAGATGGTGCACCATTTTTGATTTGTATGGCTGAAATTTTACCAGCACCCTATGTACTTTGACTAACTTCACAGGTTGACGTATCTTTAGCTATAGGGTTTAATACCATTTAAGGCATTATGTAATTTTTTTGGTCCTCAGTAACTATTGGTTGACTAGATCGTCCCAATACGTTTTATTCATTCATTCTTTTTTGCTATTCTGTTTTATTTTCCCCCAGATATTCCCAAACCCTAAACATGATGTAAAACAAAATTATGAAATGGTTAATACGAAAATACTGTCTGAAGTATCCATCCTGACATAGGCAGTGTTGCCAGAAACTATGAATTATAGTAAAAACCAACTGTATAAAGTTTAACTTGTATGTTTCATGACGCTACGCTGTTGAGTATTTGGTTGGCAATCATCCATATTGCATGCAAAATCAAAATAAGCCTAGCTTGTCTTTGGAAAATCAAGCTGTTTCGTTTACAGCAGTAAATTACTGGATGGCAAAAGTTAAACGACGTTGAGTGGTCAATCAAATAAGTAGAGCACTCCAGATCTGGTGAGAAAAATTCAGTGCAGGTTTGTCAATTATTCATAATAGTAGGAGAGATAGAGCGGGATTTTGCTCGTCATCCTGAAAATGGACAGTATGTATCATAATAAGTTCAATTCCTGAACTATATCACGTTTCTGGGCAGGCGCCAGTGGAAGTGACAACCGAGGATAGTTACAGGGTGTAAAAATGGTAGTTTTTTTTTTGGTCATGCTCATCATCGAGTAAACGTTCCAAAATTGCGTACACACAAGGTTGTGGTATATTTAAGCATATTCCCGAGAGGCGTCTGCCTAGAGCGTTACCATCAAAGTGGCGGACAGAGGTAAACTTGTAAAAAATAGAGGCGAACTTCGTTATTAAGTAAAAAGAACGCTCTTTGCACCATTTTTTTGCTTACACAAAAGAAATCATAATCCAAAAGGACGTACAGCTAAATGACATTGATTTTTCATGACGTCGTTAATGTGGTCTGTCAGTTTTTCAAAATTCCTAATCCAAGATGGCAGACATTTTTTTTAAATCAACCCATTAACGGTAATTGATGTTTTAAATCCTGATCCGAAAGATGACTGATTCAAAGAGGGTATTCCAAATTAAAAACAAATTTGACGTTGAACTTGGCCACTACTTGTTTTGAAAATTTTCAAAAACTGATTTCATATTCGTAATCACCGACGTCGAAAACCCTCGTATACCAAATTGGGAGTATGTTGGTTGATTTTTTCAAATTGCAAATTTTCAAAATATGATTACGAGTCTGAAATAAGACTTTCGCAATCCAAGAGGGCGAACCAGTTTTTCAAACAAAAACTGATTTCAGACTCAAAATCAGCGACGTCGAAAAAAACTCCTTACACCTAATTTGCCTATTATAGGTTGATTTTTCAAACAAATTTTGATCTTGGAATGATCTTGAAGGTCTAGTTCAAGGTCATGGTCAAAGTCATATTCAGACCTGAAATTTTCCGCTCTTTCCAAATCAGTAATGAATAATGTGGCTTGGCATTTAAAAAATTGTGTATGATATCATACAGACCAGATTAATGACGTCATGACAAATATATTTATGTCATTTAGCTGTACGTCCTTTTGGATTATGGTTTCTTTTGTGTAAGCAAAGAAATTGTGCAAATGGTGCTCTTTTTACTTAATGACGAAGTTCACCGCTATTTTTGACAGGTTTACCCCTGTCCGCCACCTTGATGGTAACGCTCTAGGCAGACGCCTCTCGGGAATTTGCTTAATTGCATCACAGTCTTGTAAGCAGCCAATTTTGGAACGTTTACTCGATGATGAGCATGACCAAAAAACACTTTCACCCCCTGTAACTATCCTCGGTTATCACTCCTACTGACGCCTGCCTAGAAACATGATGTAGTTCAGGAACTGAACTTAATACGAAACATTCTGTCCATTTTCTCAATGACGAGCAAAAACCGGCTCTATCTCTTAGACTATAGTAATAATGCCGAATATTTGAATCGTTTTATTTTCATGAATGAAACCTAAGTTTGTCAGTCCTAGCTGAAATAAAGCAACTATCAGAATAATGGACTGAAATGAGCAATCCTATCTACATAATGCAGTTCCTTCTTCAGGCAAAGTTATAGCGTTAGTTTGTCTAATATGCGTGTGAAATAAGTTTCATTGATTATTACCACAGATGCGCAAGCTATTGCAGATTTTGTTTGAGTGCTGAATATAAGTAAAAAAGAAAATTGTGAAACACAAGGGTTTGTTACATCAGGTCAATGCACTAGCTCATTACCGCCCTGGACAAAATAAATGAGTCAAAATTTCTAACGCAATCTATTAACAAGATTTAGCCCTCTCCAGACTAGATGATATAAGATTTAACAGTACTGAACACGTGGGATCTGCGGTTAAAAGCTGTTGTAAGGAGCTGGACTACTTGCACCCTTCGTGGTATCGAAGTTCTTGAACATGGCGAGGCAAAGTGTATGGAACTAAAAAATATTTCGGCAGAGAAATGAAAATATTTTCTCCAAATATCTCTGTTTTTTTTTTTGTAAGGTGGCCTACATCGTCAAGATACTACACATAAAAAGCTACTGGAATTATGAAATATGTTTAGTTAATGTTCAAAAAAAATAAAACATCTGTCCAAATATTATTTTTCCAACGACCTTCATCCCACACCTTTGAATCACTCAGTTTACTATTTGAAATTGGAATATTGACACATTTGTTTGACATTCAACTGTTGTTAGAATTAATAGCCGAAATTTAGTTGAAGGTATTTATTGATGTCAGAAACGTGTTGGAATAATGGATGAAATTGACGTGCATTTTGGTGTCGGCAATAGCTCGGTATCGCCAGACGCGTATACCTAGTTCGATGCAATCGATGGCAGGGGGATATTGCATGCAATTAAATTATATTCTCTATAGATATTGCAATATGTTCACAAACGGTATTGATTTAGAGCCTCGATTTTATTAAAATTCGAAGCTATAAAGGCGTATTGTTTTTGCGGAAAATTACATCGATCTGGACATGCCAATAACAATGTTTGTCGTCATTTGAAATTCGAACATGAAATAACAGCGGAAAAATTTTAGTTTGCAAGGCACAGTGTTAACGATATAGACAGTGTTAGTATTGAACATTTATTTAAATTTATAATCTATGTTGGAGTTGTGAAAAATGTTGATATCCACTTGTATCATTTTGGCAAAACTATTTGTAGTAGCTCAATGATTTTGGCCACTCAATTTGCAAAGAAAATGACAGCCGGCCAATTTTAACACATATAGTGTTACAATATATTGCTTTTAATAATTAAAAAAATATACACTACGATATTTTTAACACATTCAATTAAAATGTATTCGATTACTACGAATCTTGTAATGTATTTTGATATCTATAATAAAATAATTTTTGTGCTATTGCAGTTTTCAGTGTCCTATGTACAAGATGTGTTTCACCAATTGGCGCTATCTGGAGACGTCAAATAAAATTAAAGAGGGAAATTGCAATTTACATTTTCAATACATATAAATTCATTGACAACGAAGTCAGAATCGACTTTGAAACGTTTGGTTTTCAATATACAACTTTCTATTTCAATTGTGGTGTTATTTCCAAGAAAACAAAAATAATTAAGAATATGCCAGAAATACAATTACATAATACATAAATGTCTTTAATGTCTTTAATGTATTTAACGTCTTCAATGTATTTAACGCCTGTAATGTGTTTAATGTCTAAAATATCTAAAATGTCAAAAACGTCAAAAATGCCAAAAATATAAAAAATGTTAAAAATATCAAAAATGCCAAAAACCTCGAACATGTGAAACATATCGAAATTGTCAAATCTGTCAATAATTCCAAACATTTGAAGACGCAAGATGTAAGACCGACATCTACGATTTTCGAGAGAATTAGTACACAGAGGTTCCGAATCTGGAGCCGTTCCGTGTAATTGCTGTTCTCTCTCAACTCCTAGGACAGAATGTCACGATAAAATTTTTCAGGTTACTTCACCTGTCAGAGATATTGAATACTCTCTTCGTTAATTGCTCAGAAAATAGTTAATAAAAAATGGATAACTATGAATTTACCAGGGACTTGAGTAATTAAGTCACTCACAGAAGTTGGAAGTTAATCTCCTTCGAACCATTTGAACACAAATTTTGCGTCTTGCTCAATCCAACTATACTCTAATGGGTCCAATGTCGTAGGTTGGTTTTTGTGAGTATGTTTCCAAACTGTTGAAATATAATGGGCTCTAGAAGTTGACAAAAAGTTGATACCTTCCATCATCAAAGTCAATTGATTGTTTTGAATTATAAGGCTGAAAGTAAACTTCTGAATGCTGTTAAATACCTGTTGTAACTGGCCCTCTGTCAAATTTTCCGAATCTGGAGCCGTTCCGTGTAATTGCTGTTCTCTCTTAACTACTAGGACAGAATGTCACGATAAAATTTTCAGGTTACTTCCTCTGTCAGAGATATTGAATACTCTCTTCGAGGTGTCATTCCTTTGTACGCAAGACAATATATATTATATATAATACATATTATTTCTGGTCAACGAACCTTCATCAGTTGCGCTTCCCACAATTGAATGACCTCTCGAACACTTCTTTATGTATTTGATACATTTCGTTGAATTTGACGACGCGAGATGTAAGACCGACATCAAGGATTGTCGGGAGAATTAGCATACAGAGGTTCCGGATCTGGAGCAGTTCCATGTAATTGCTGTTCTCCTTTAACTCCTAGGACAGAATGACACGATAAAATTTTCAGGTTACGTCACCTGTCAGAGATATAGAATACTCTCTTCGAGGTGTCATTCCTTTGTACGCAAGACAATATATATTATATATAAATATAATATATATATTGTTTCTGGTCGGGAACCTTCATCAGTTGCGCTTCCCACAATTGAATGTCCTCTCGAACAATTCTTTATGTATTTGATACATTTTGTTAAATTTGAAGACGCGAGATGTAAGACCGACATCTAGGATTTTCAGTTTTACATCTCACGAGGAATGACACCTCGAAGAGAGAATTCCAAACATGTCAAACATTAGAAGCGTCAAACACGTCAAAAACCTTAGAAACCTCAAAAATTGTTGAAGGTGTAAAAAATACCAAAAATGCCATAAATGTCAAAAGTGTCAAAAATGTAAAAAAGTCAAGAAGCATTTGTCAAAAATGCAAAAAATTTATAATATGTCAAAGGTGTCAAAAAAGTCAAAAAAGTCAAACAATTCTTTAATGTCTTTAATGACTTTAATGAATTTAACGTCTTAAATTTCCTTAATGTCTTTAATGTATTTAATGACTTTCATGGCTAAAATGTCCAAAATGTCAAAAACGTGAAAAAACGTTAATAAAGTCAAAAATGTTAATAATGTCAAAATATCAAAAACCCTTATCGTGAAGTTCAGAAGCATTCTCTATCGTCCGGCAGGGCTTTAACACCTATAGGCTCTCTGGAATTGTTATAAATCTGGTAGTTATGTATTAGAGATGACATAGACCAAATTTCACACGAAAGTTCCATTACGTTTTTGGAGCTGATTTTCTAACGTATTCTGTTTCGCCACCGAGGAGTTTGGTGCCGATAATTTATCACATTGTGACAACGATGTTAGTTGTGGTCCGGAGATGCCATACACACAATTACACGCGGATGTTGAGTCCCAATTTTTTCTCCAATTTTAATTGACAGTTTTCCAGGTGGAGATTTAAAACGGTGGTACTTTCTTCGCCGTTAAGCTAGCCTTTCAAATGAAATCGGTGACGCTATTTTGCGCCCGTAATATAGTAGTGGACGACGTCTTTAAAACCGTTTCTTGCAAACAACATGGCGTTGGTGATCTTTTTTTTCGTGACGATGAACATTTATATAACATTGGCATTTTGTGTCTTTGATACAGAGTGTAAACAGTATGAGTGCTTATATTTTAGGTTAAGATAGTCCACATTAAATCAAACAAAAATCTCTTATAAATCAATTTAAGAGCTTTAATAACCAATTAATGACGAAATAAATGTTAAGTAAATTATTGTCAATGCGACAACGTCAATAATCAGACTGTAAACTTTGACTCTTACTCTTGTGTTGTAATACTAAAAAAAGGCCAGCGTCCACGAAAATTGAGTAATTATGTTTTGTCAACTATTTGCGTTGTTTGGGTAAATAAAACATTTAAGAGGTAAACATTTACAAAACATTTTTGTTCTTAAAAATGAAAAAATGTTTGAAAATAAAGTTGAAGAACAATAAGTTAAAGAACACAAGAATAAAAAGCATTTAACTTATGATTTAGAAATAACTTTTCACCGTAGATCTTTTGAGTATCTATTTTAAATTGCATATTTCGAAACTCATCAATTAATTCATATTGTTATTTATGCTGAATGCAGGCAAACTACCTACTTACAAAATAAATGAATTCCAAAATTATCCCAACAGATTTTATGTACAAAAATTGTATGAAAACGTCTAGTTTGTGCATTTCTGCAGCTATATGTTCAATTACTGCACAAATGTACACAATATACGTCTTGATATAATTTTTGTACATAAAACCTTAATAAACAAAACGAACGCTAAAAATTAATAATTATGGTCAGCGATTAAAGTTTGTAAACATGCGCTTACGAGGACTCACGATGTTGCCATATCTTTTCGGCAGATCTAGGTGGAGTTTTCATTTATTTGAAACCTGAAAAAAAATGCTTTCTTAATAAAATTGGAATTAGTGAAGACATATAAACTGTTTAGAATTTAAATATGAAGCTTAACAACCATTTTGCAAACAGAATTATGTGTAGTAAAAATGTAAAAATGGGGGCGAAATTTGTAACATTTCCAATTTTTTTTTACTCTTTTGTTATATTTGTTATAAGACTTTTTGATTTGTTTTTTTTTTCCTAAACTATTATTCATCAAAATGGGTGCACTCACACTGTTTACACCCTGTATAGTGTTGGACTTAAATAATCTTTTATGTGATTTCATTACTTCCACCGTTTCACATCATATTACGTCCGATAAAAAGCGGCATGGCTTTCTTAGAAACCTCTCAGTTTAGCCCCTAGTCTATAAATTCGTTTTACTTCTAAATACCCTTCGTTTGCTTTTTTGGAAAGTTAAGTAAAATTTCAGTAAGAATACGTGCTACAAAAACATCAAAATTGTAGTCAACGCGTAATTAGGTCAGGGGATAAACAATTATACTAAGTTACAATTTTTAATAATATCAGTTTTTCTTAGAATGTTTCTGAGATAATTACGGTCTTCTGAGTTGTACCGTTTTTTAATTAAGCTGGTAGCAGAATGTCTTCAAAAAGTACAGAAATATTAATTACGCCGTTTCTTAACATCTCCGCCGTCATAAATGCTTAATTGGGACTTAATTACGGCCTTTCGGGGTGCCCCATGAAGATATGGAGCTTAAAACGGAGGCTGCTTGTAATTTTAATTAAACTTTGTTTATTAATGAAATTTAGGATTCCTGCAGGAAGGCCCACGGAAAGTGATAGCGGTTTTAGTTCACTCAGCAGGTTATTTTCGCTTGCTGGAATTACGGGTTTCAAGTTTAGCGAACTGAAATTACTATGAGCTCGGATTTATGGGATACCATTGAGGAAAGTGTGACAATGATATAGGGAAGTTTTTTAGAGCTTTGAAATTATTATTAAAAAAGTTCACAATGGTTTACTTCAATTTCTTTGTCCTGAAATTAAATATTTGATTATATATATTATATTTGTATATTATGAAATAATATTGTTTTTATAATAGAATGGATTAATTAAATTTTGAATTGAAAGATTAAAAATAAATAAATAAAAAAATATCTCATGGTCCTTTTTGCTTGGGTTCACTTTGTCAAATTTCGTCTTATATGTTTGCCAATCCTTATTCTGGATCACTTACACTTAGAATATTGAAAATTTATCATCCATTTAACTTTTTTACTTTTTACTTTTATTTTTCTAATTACTTTTAAAACAAATCCCACACTTTCAATCAATTTACAATTTATTTACTTTAACCACAATATTAATCTTTTATACAAATTTTCTTTAAAACTAAAGAAATTTCCATTAACACAATCTATCCTTAAATTTTTTATCAATCTATATTACAAAATGTTTATTATTTAATTACTTGACTATTATCTTTTAAATTTTCAAACCTTTGATCAAAACTTATTTTATAACCTTTAATTACTTTATACTAACTAAACCTTTTTCAAAAATTTTGACTTTTTAAACAATGTTTTAAAAACTCACAGTTGTTGGGCCTTAATTTCACTTCTTCTTGATACTGGTTTTGAACAATATTTCCCGCTTTCAAACTTTTGTACTGGTAAAGCTATTTTGCTATTTGATTGGCTTTTCGTGCTGGTCTACTACAACTTATTTTCTTCCAAAAATTTCATTTTAATTTTCCATACCATTTATTCCAAATAATTTTTTTTACTGAATATTTATTATGTTGATTTCAAATTGTTTATCCAAATAATTTTCAAATTTTACTTAGGTTAACTTCTTGTCTTATTGACATGGAATAATAGTTTCAATGATACCATAGATAATTTATTTCGTTGTCATAGAAACGTGATTTTACGAGAACGAAATTTTTGAACTGCTCTGGTCGACGCTTGATGATCAAAGGGTCAGGGTCAGATTTTCCAATTTATACCTCTTGTTTTACCACCTGCTGTTTCCATTTTCCTTAACAATTATTTTATTAATTTCCAAATAATTCCCCTTTAAACTATATCAAAAAATCAAATAAATTTCAACTTAAATTTCGACAACATTTATCCTAATTAAATTTGCCAAAATCATTCAACCTTAAGTTGACATTGGTCACCTGTTAGCCACCAGGCGTTTGGCAGGTACTTTATTAAAATTGGATTTAATTAAAAATTGAGATTTTATACCCTTAAAATTAGTTGCTTATTCTATAATACGCTCTCTGCTCTGTCTACCCTATGAATTTATTTTCTGTTCCATCTGACTCTGAAGATTTCTAACGGTTTTTATAATTCGACATTTCTACCTTCTGTTTACGAAAGAATTTATTTTGAAAGTGATTTTGATCAAAAATATGTATAAGTTGGTGTGTTTATGGCCTAATTTGTGATTCTACATGTTTTACAAACTCTACTATCATTTTACAACTGAATTTAGCCTTTTGATGTTTAATCAATATCATGGGTTTTTGCAAATATTTTCTTTATGAGAGTATTACCTTATGTTAAATTTTGTATGATGCAATGTCTAGCTTTTATATGCCACTATTTATCCTTGCAACAATTCGCTTCTGAAACATTTTATATAGTTTAAAATTATTGGTTTATCTATTTCTTATTTTATGATTCGTTATTTATTTACAACTAATTGAAACTTCATTTTACAATTTAGATTCTTACAATTTGCCTTTATTTTTATGCATGCATTTTATTCACATTACCCCATTAATTACTATTTGAATTGATAAAAATTTTCATATTATTTCACATGTATTTAACTCCATTACTATAAATATATATATATATATATGTTTTAGGTGGTTTCCGGGAATTCATCCGCGTAGTTGATAACTGATCCCTGACGGAATCGATGGTAAAATGACGACGTTTCGGCAGAGTCACATCTGCCCTCTTCAGGTCGGTTCGCATAATTCTCGTAGCCTTCTGCTTTCGCTTCTAGTTACTCGAATGGGAAGGAACACCTCACGCCAACAGATACCTTCATGCTAATTCTCATCACCACCCAGCTCAACAACAAACCGTCGTCAAGACGTTAGCAACCAGATCACAAAGAGTAGCTGACCAGGATAAGATCAAACAGGAAATGGACAGTTTAAAAACAGCTCTGAGACAAAACGGATTTACAGACCGAAATATACAAAGAGTCCTAAAGTCAAAACCGAGACAAACAAACGAGGAGCATGAGACACCAATAACCAAGGCTTATTTATCGTATGTCAAGGGGACCACGAACAGTATTACAAGAATTCCAATATCGATACTATTTTCAATACAGTCAGAAAAATAAGCAGGGTGTTGAGGACTCCGAAGGCGAGGATCCCTTTAGAACAACAGGGAGTGTACGAGATTCCATGTGCAGACTGTCATAAAACCTATGTGGGGCAAACTAATAAAAGAATTCAAGCTAGACGTGATGAACACCAGAACACTGTAAGAAAGCAGGAAAAAACAACATCCATTGCGGATCACGCCACCACGATGTCACACCGAATAGACTTTGAGAACACCACAGTACTGGCAAATATAGAACGCCCAAAATCAAGACTCGTAAGAGAGGCAATTGAAATAGCGAAGAGGCTTCACAGTCTAATCGCACGCAACGAAATTCAGAACTTATCGAATTGTTGGAAAATTCTATTAAACACCGTACCGGCCCGGACCCATCCAATAACAACTCAACCGGAAATAACAAATCAGCAGGCGGGAGGCGTGCCCACTGAGCGCCCAGGGCCAATCACACGCAGCCGTTCACGGTGCCAACCAATAGGCGCCGAGTCGCGACTATATAACAGCGCGAGCGCTTCTGAAAATCTTAGTATTCGAGTAACTAGAAGCGAAAGCAGAAGGCTACGAGAATTATGCGACCTGACCTGAAGAGGGCAGATGTGACTCTGGCGAAACGTCGTCATTTTACCATCGATCCCGTCAGGAACCACCTATATATATATATATATATATATATATATATATATATATATATATATATATATATTCACCGAAAAGTAATCGCACACCCATATAGATATGTTTGAATTTAATATTGTTTTGTTAAAAAATAGTAGTCTAGCCGTTGACTATTTTCCCGGGTAATTTGTCCAAGCAGCACCGATTTTCCTAAAAATTTGAGTACAATGACAAGTTTTTAGCTTATAAAAAACCTACGAACTGGTGATTTGTGAAGTGTTAGCAATGAGTTTCAACTAGAGTGGTATTTAGTGGGTAATTTGTACTTTTTTTTTCTCAAAAAAAACAAAAAAAAATCTTAGTTATGTCATAACTCGCTTAATTTTCATGCTACAGACATTTATAAAAAACCTATTTAAAGGATTTTTTAAACAATTTAAAGCAATTTAAAAAATATTAACAAATTTTTCCCGAAAAATACATTGTTTTTCAGTTATTTCACAATTATCCTTTGAATTTTTGTTTTGACAAATAAAAACAAAATTTCAACAGGCACCCAACTTTTGGTTGGTACCAATTAATTCCAACTGGGGTAGTATTTAGGGGGTAATTTTTACTTTTTATTGTCAAAAAACAAAAAAAAAACAATCTCAAACATACAATTAAAATTTTCGAAATGAACAATTTGAAATTAAATCTTTAACAATATGGATTCATATTATCATTTAGAAAACATTTTTTAGTCATTAAAGTAAACTACTTCAAAATGAGTTGGAGGTAAGACTTAGTTCATCACAGTATGTTTTTAAAAACGTTTCTAAAATGCAAATCGTTCTAAATTGAGTCAAGTAGGTTTATAGAAGTCGGAAAAGTATTTTTTTTAAATATTTTTCGACTTTAGATTTGAAAAATTTAATACCCTTTTCACCTAAACCTCAGGCGTACATTTTATATCAGAGCGAAAAAGATTAAAAAGCAAAAAGCAATTATTTTTCACACGCCAGCCTCTATCAAATCTGTGCTGGAGAGCAAAACAACTTCACAGGTAGCTTATTAATACGAGTTTTATTATAGTTAAGTAATCAGAAATTCCTCTTGGAGGTTATTTAATTTCACTTGTGAAGAAGTTTAATTAAATTTAGAAACCAACTTCTGTCTGAAGCTGGATATCTTCTTGAAAGCACTTCACGTAGGAGACCGTTTTAGGGATGTTTACGTAATTAATAATTTCTCGCCCTGCTTACGCACTTAACTGCAAGCTTAATTTAAAGAATTAGTGCACAAAAAAGTCTTAATGCTTCGTAATTAGTCGGAAATGAGATCCAACTTATTCTAGAATATAACGTAATATGAGATGGAAGGTGGCATTTGTTTGTATCCCATGATTTTTATAAACAAACATAAAACCACTAACTTTGTTTAAAATAATAGGCTTTAATAGATCCTTGTACTTGAATCGCTTTCAAAACAGAATTAAAACGTGAAAAATATACCTATACACAAATTAAACATGTTGCATTAGAGCTTCACACGAGAGGAGAGTAGGCGAGAATATTCAAAATCAAGTCTCGGTCTCGCCAATTCATAAAAAATTAAGTCTCGGTCTCGTATCTTTACCAGTTGTCTCGACTCGTCTCGCTTAATATTAAATAATATATAAACTAAATAATAGTTAATAATACATAATTTTTTATAGCTATATTTATTTTACAAAAAGTACATAAATAAATAAAATAGATAAAATTAAGAGTTTGTAAAATGAAAACCTGTATATAAATGTTTTTATTTTACAAACTCTTAATTTTATCTTTTCAACTATTCGATGACCAAGAATTTAAACATAGTAACGCTTGCATAATCATCTTTCAAGTATGTACGTGTTTTTGTCATACTTTTTTTTCATAAGTTAAATTTCACAACGATGAAAATAGCTGCATCTAAAGAAAAGTTACAAAAATTTAATCAGAACTTTTTCAAAATTACCATATCGTTTTTTTATAATTTTCAAAATTCTATATTTTCGGAGCTTTTGACAGTCAGAATAATGTCGTCGGGCGGTACGCACGTTTGCGCAAGCTGCTCTGATAATTTTATTGTTAATTCTAAGTTAGTTAAGTGTAAATTTTGTGAACAAACCTTTCATCTTCAGTGTGTGCAGATTAAAGACCAGTTTTTTTAAGGCAATAAACGATTGCAGGAATTTATTTTGGTATTGTGATGACTGTTTAGAAACTATCGAGGAAAGGCTTAAGTTTGCCAAAGCGGTTAAAATATTAGAACAAAAGGTATCAGAAAACAACGCTAACTCAATGGAGATATTAAACATATTAAAGTCATCATCCTCAGCACATATCAATCAAGTAAGTAATAAACAGTGGTCCGATATTGTTAAAAAGAATAAATCTCCGCCATTAATTATTAAACCCAAGAATTCGAGACAAGATAGTTCCACAACAAGAAACACTGTCGAGCAAAAAATTAAACCATCCGATTTATCAGTAGAGGTAAAAAAATTACGGTCGACAAGTCATCTTATCGAATGTAATGATGGAGATTCTTTAAAAAAACTTCAAAACAAAGCGATCACTGAACTCTCTGATAATTACACAATTGAAATTCCGAAAATAGTTAATCCGAAAGTGGTTATTGTTGGTGTGCCCGTGAAGAATTTAAATACCGAAGATGAGTTTATAAACAGAGTAAAAAATCAAAGTTGCCTTGCAATGATTAAAAATATAGATATAAAGATAATTAAAAAATGTATCCCAAAAAATAAAAGGCTTTATAATGTTATAATGGAAATCACATCAGTTGCTTTTAGTAACCTTATTAACAGTAAACACTTATATATAGAGTCGGATAGGTTTCCAATATATGAATATATCGGCGTTTTGAGATGTTACAAATGTTGGAAAATTGGTCATAAAGCAGCACAATGTCAACAGCAGAGCTTTACATGCCCCTTTTGCGGCGGTTGTCACAAGAGTGAAGAATGTAGATCAAACACAAAAGAATGCACAAATTGCAAGCATGCACACGATGTGTTGAAAATTCCTAACATAGATTATAATCACACCGTTTTTGATAAAAATTGTCTGTGTTACCAGAGGGCACGTGAAAGGGTTAAAGATAGAACACACTATGCATAGCAGTTACATAACCCCAAAAAGTGCTCTCCCTTATTATCTGATGTACGCATCATCCATATAAACTCACAAGGATTGACCTCGCACTTTGCAGAAATTAAACAATTAATACAGGATAGGAGCCCAACGATCGTCTGCATAAGTGAAAGCCATATTACTTCTGAAATATATGAAAAAGAAATAGCTATACCTGAATATAATACAGTGGTATGCCACTTAAATAGCAGACATACGGGTGGTACTATAATATATATAAAAAATTATTTAAATTTTACGATTAAGCGCAATGAATCGATTGACTTTACGTATTGGACGCTCTTGCTAAAAGTAAACTTTAAACAAGACTCGCTTTTAATAGGGGCTATCTATCGATCCCCAAACTCCAAATGTGCAGATTTTTTAAAATACTTAGATGATTTAATAAACCACGACATGATCCACGTAAAAAGAACTGTCATAATGGATGACTTAAATATTGACCTGTTAAAGGCTGACGCTGATGCTATGAAATATAGAAGAATGATACAAACAGCCGGACTTAAACAAATTGTCAACATAGCAACAAGGGTGACTAACAGCTCATCTAGTTTAATTGATCACATTATAACAAATGATTTTGAAGTACAAGAGACTACTAGAAATTTCCCATCAATAACTGATCATGATATTATTGGTACTGTCTTAAGGTTTGTAAGTCCTATCAAGGAGAGGCGGGACATCCATTTTAGAAAGTTGAATGAAACTGCACTAACACAGCTAAGGAAAGAACTGACAGGCGCTAGCTGGAATTATACTTCAACCGATTTTGATGTTCTGTATTCTGATTTTATAGCTGTAATCCAGAAAGCTTTAGATAAAGTTGCTCCTAGTACTATGTCTGTTAGTAGCAAATATCCATGGATAACAAAGACTGTACGAGATGCACAATACAATAGAGATGTTGCATATAAGAAATTCCGTCTAACAAGATCTACTGAAGACTGGAAAATCTATCAGATCAATCGTAACATAGCAATGTTAATGGGGAATAACGACCAGAGCAGAGTGGATTTCACAAAGGTAGAGTTTGGGAAATATGATGGAAGCTCAGCAGATAATTTTAACAGATTCTACACGGACAGTTTGGAGGAGTTATCAGAAAGTATAGAAAAAAGGACGTGGAATTTAAACAGTGACGAAGCTGTGCAAACGGAACTTCACAAATTCCAAAGTATTAACTTGTCCCAGCTTAGAAAAATTATATATGGTTTAAAAAAATAAGAGTACAAGTGATAGGAAATTAAACATCAAATTGATAAAGGATATATTCTGTGTGGTAGGCTATCCCCTGCTTTATCTTATAAATACATCTTTAGTTAAAGGAAAAGTTCCAAGTGCGTTAAAAATAAGTGTAGTAATACCTGTGCCGAAAGTGTCTAAACCCAAATATCTTGGTGAATTCAGGCCAATTAACCTGCTTCCTGTGGTAGACAAAATCCTGGAGACCATAGTATGCGAACAACTTAGATATTATCTTGAATCAAACTCAATATTATTTGAGGGGTAGTCAGGATTTAGAACCAACCATTCTTGTGAGTCGGCGCTACAGTATGTGTGTGCAACGTGGTGCAAGTGTATTAGTGAGGACAATATAGTGCTCAGTGTTTTTGTTCATTTGCAGCGCGCATTTGAAACAATCGACAGAGTTATTTTAGTAAAAAAACTAGGTCTATATGGCGTTGGTGGTGAGGCCTTGGGATGGTTACAAAATTACCTAAGTAACAGATATCAAAGAACCAGAGTAGACAATCAACTGTCTGAAAGAATAGAAAGTAGTCGGGGTGTACCTCAAGGAAGCGTTCTTGGTCCTCTCTTATTCATTGTATATGTAACTGATGCTTATAGAGTTTTGAGTAAATCATTTGTTAATTTATTTGCTGATGATACGCTTATTTGTGTTACAGGAAATGATTTTAAAGCGGTTGCTAATACAATGAATAAGGAGCTTCAAATATTGTATAACTGGTTGTGTGAAAATAAGTTAAAATTAAATACGGCTAAGACAAAGTGTATGATAATAGGTTCCAAGACAAATTGTAAAAAAATTCTGAATACTGATTTAACTCTTCAAATTAATACATTCTCTATAGAAATGGTTAAGGAAATAAAATATTTAGGTGTCATTTTAGATCCACAATTATGTTTTAATAGTCATATTCATTATTTATGTGGAAAAATAGGTAAAAAGTTAGGGTACTTGCAAAGGATTTCTAGAAACCTTTCTAACTGGGCGAAAATATTAGTTTATAATACCATTGTTTTACCTCATTTTAACTATTGTAGTTCTCTGCTCATAGCTTGTAAACAGGAAAATATAAACAAACTGCAGTTACTACAAAACGGAACCATGCGCATTATTCTAAACTGTAGCAAATATACTCCAATAAATGCTATGCTACAGACGCTAAATTGGTTACTTATTGGACAGGCTATTAAAAAGGCAAATCTAGTGTTGATCTATAGAATGGAACATGGGCAACTACCAACCTACTTAAAAAATTTATTAGTAAAAAGGGAACATTTTTATGGTTACAATATCCGATCGAGGCAAAATTACAATATTCAGGGGGTAAAAAGTGCATCATTACAAAAAACATTGCTTTTTGAAGGTATACAACTTTTTAATAGTCTGCCCGAAACAATCAAATGCGCCCCTACTTTATGTATTTTTAAGAAGGAAGTATTTCGCTATTTGTTTGATCTTTATATGTTAACTTAACTTTTGTTTTTGAATGTAATGTATCTGTGTTTGTACTAGCCAAGTGCTAAATAAAGAAATACTGCTACTAAAAAAAAAGGGCTCAAAATTTACGTGTAGGTGTCTTTTAATATGTTTAAAAACATGAAAAATGAATAGAATAAAAAACTACTTTTCAAAATTTGGAGAATTTACATTTAAAAAAAAAATTAAACCAAAAACAAATAAGACAAATTTATGGCGGCATGCGAGTATTTTTACACACTGTTAAAAGAATTATATTTTATTAAATTAATTCAGTAAGTTTAAAAAATGCTTCTAATTATTAATCTTATTATAATTGTATGAGATTAAAATAAAATAAAATTAGCTGTTTAGAAAACATATCAGTTATTTTTTTGAGGTAATGAGACTGATTTTTGAATTGTAGGCTTTTGAATGAGCCGTCAATATATGCCTCCTCATACCGATAGTGTTGTCTTTTCGGCTAATAATTTTTTTCACTTTAATGAAATATATTTGGCATTGATGGATATATAGTTATACAGGGTTGTACAAAAGCTGTAATGCTGAGTGGCCGATAAGTAGTTGCAAATACAAGGTGGCTAAATCTTTATCTATAATTAAACGGGTTGAATATATTTTTTTTGTAGGATAGAACATGAGCTGTTGCATATATGCAACGCAATATCTGACACATGGATCGTAGTAAAATTATAGTTTATACAGTGTAATTAAAACAAAGTTAGAAAATGCTGCATATAGGGTGTGGTTGAAATACAAGGTGGATACAAATTATACTTCCAAGCATGGTTCAAAAATGGTTGTAGAGTTATAGTTAAGTGTTTATATATTTGATGGCCCCTAAGCAGATGCACAAACAGGCTGGTTGCAATATTTTGTAGAGTAAAATTACGGTTATACAGGGTGGTTTAAAAATAAGTTGTAATGTTTGACAAATTGGCAGCGGTGTATACAGGATGGTTTTAATGTAGATGGAAGTAGAGTTAGTTATACAAAGAGGTTAAAAAAATGTTGAATAAAATTGTTTTATAGGGTGCCCAATAAGCAGTTGCAGTTTGGGTGAGGGTTTAAACAAAAGTTTGGTGTTAGGGTGCAAAACTGTGTTTTTATAGTTGTGACTCGCCAAGGGTTCCTTGGGCAGTTCCTGTAGGATGGATCATAAAAAGTTTTAAAAAAATTGTTATATAAGGTAGACCATAAACAGTTGCATTCTACTATATGGAATACCTGAAATATGGGGAGAAGCAAGATTATAGTTTTAGACAGTGTTCAACACAATGTTAGAGAAATTTTACTTTTTAAGGTGGTTCTAAAAATATCAGAAATAATTATTATACAGCGTAGACAATAAGCAGTTGCATAGCTGAAATATAGGGTAGAGAAGAGTTATAGTCAGGTATTCAAAAAGTTATATTGGGTGACAAATAATCAGCAGCTTATACAGGATGGTTGCAATATAGGGTAAAGTAGAGTTACAGTGATATAAGGTGATTCAAAAAAGTGTCGAATAAAATTGTTATGTAGGGTGGCCCTTAAGTACTTGCAGTTTTAGTGAAATATATTCGGGTTTGTTGGATTTATAGTTAAATAGGGTGGTTCAAACAAGTTAGAAATTTTTGTATATAGGATAACCTATATGTTTCATAAGTTATTTCTTTTTGCGATGCCTTGAACATTCCGTACGCGGGTGAAACCGCGGGTAACGGCTGGTAATTAGTAAATTCGTTTAATACAAGTATAATCTTGTCGCATGACTACAATGAAGGAAAAACTGATTACATTTTTCATCTTCCTGGGGCAATTTTTTACATCCCAGACGAAACCCAGAGAAATTACGACTCTCTTGTTCTGGCTCTACTATCTAATCTTAAACCAAAAGCCTTGTTCTCAACTTGAACCAAATTTCAAAAAGAAAGCCTCATATTATCCACGCACATACCGAGATTGTTCATAAGCCTGTGAAATAGAAATTCGTCGGTGTGTTTCAAGGGAAATAAATTGCTCGCCGTTCGAAATACATAAATTAATTTAAATGCCAAACGAGATCTAATTTCATTAGCGAAGTGCCTCCTTCAGACGCGACATGAAACACAAAGGGCCCAAGGAAACATCTGCTTCGGAAGGTGTCAGTTTTTTCTTCTCGTAAATGTTCTACTTATTCCAAATTGAATTTTACATTCCTGTTTTCTGAGTCATTCGCCATTAAATTCTGGGAGATTCTATCTAAAAGATTTCGATTGAAATATCTCTCTTCTCCGAATAACGAAATTCCTGACATGAATTGATTTCATTTCGTCTGGTGTGATGAGTTCGAGAAGGAGTTCGATTGTCGGTGATCATACAGTAACTGGAAACGTAATATCAACATTGTCGTTGAAAGGAGTATTCTGCTTTAAATCCTGCTGGTATGAAGCAAATTTTAGCTACTTGTTAATAAAGTGTTATGACACCTTTAGTAGCTTACATAAAAAAATCGTTTCAATTTAAAACAACTAGTGTTATTTAGTAGTCTAAGAGCCAGTGAAAGGCTACCGGTATGTATTTGATCAGAGCTAGGGTTTTGTACAGCGAGGCCCCTATACTTATTGTACATTACAAAGCCCAACGTGGCGCACACGGCGCACGCCCAGGTGACAGGTATCGATTTTTGCTCAATTATAAACGTATTTGAGCACGTCTGCCGTTTTGCAATTCTACAATATATTATTATTATCATCGAAAATCATCAATGGCAGACCATTATCGCGCGTTTAACATTATAGCAGAAAGTTTTGAAAATGGTGAAAAAAAAATTTGAGGGTAAATGAACACAAATTTCTCGTCTTGCTCAATCCAACCATACTCTAATGGGTCCATTGTCGTAGGTTGGTTTTTGTAAGTATTTTTCCAAACTGTTGGGCTCTAAGAAGCTGCTGGTAAAGTTCGCTCTTACATGGTGTCCAAATGTTACTTAGTACATTGATTTCATAGACTTGGAAGCTTTTCAAATCAACACTGAATTTATTTTTTTACTTAAAATTCCTTCAGTTGGTCCTCATTCAGTTCAATTACCTAGTGACTCTTGGGGAATATGCAGATTGAGGCCCCGAGTTCGATCTAGACCCTGAAACTCTTGTTACAGTTTTTGTGTATTGATAATGCTTCCAAAGCAGGAGTCGAAGTTAATGGGAAAGCAGTCTGGTAAAACTACAAGTTTTAGGAAAACTCTTTTTATTATGAAAGCAGTCGGATATACTTTTATCTTTCGTTAGTCACTATGAATAATTAAATTATACAATATACATTACTATAAGAGAGTTACTTACAATAATCGAGGTTATAATATGAATAGATGGTACATATCACTTAAAAAATTAGAAGTGATAATGTTAATATAGGAATACTTTCATAATTTGTGAGTATGTAAAGTGACAAGAATTATCTGTCAATTAGAAAGATTAAAAAATGTTTTAATACCAACAAAGCTATGAAATGATACTGTGATAGACAGAAATGATGCGTGATTTAGAAATGTATTAATATTTGAAATTAGGATTATTCAAATCTGTTTTTCTTTTCTTTATCTTCTCCTAATCTTGTTAACCAACTTTCAAATAAATAGAAATATAATTGATACAAATTTCCTAATTGAAAAAGTTGAATGAATGGAAAAAAAGGAAGGAGAATTGTATAAATATCAATTGTCAATCAATAGTATCAATAGAACACATCGTTTGGTTAGGTTTATAGAAGTTCTTGTTATCAATTTCTACTAGATAACTGTAAATAATGTTGAGATTCTGCAGATCTATCTTTTTGTTGATACTATTGGGGTTGTTGTGTATATAGACCGTCTTAAGGAAACAGCGTTTGAAAGTATTACGTTCGTTGATAAGTACGCGTGTATTCTCAGAATCAGCTATGTGATTATTATCATAACAATGTGAAGCAATTGCATAACTGTTCTTTCCTGACCTAATATCACTTCTGTGGGAAGTAGTTCTTCCTTTGAGGTTCCTTGACGTCTGACCAATATATATCCCTGTACAATCTTTGCAATCAATTTCATATCTTTGTTAATCTTGTCTTTGCTTTTGCTAAACAGAGAACTGACAGTTTTAATAGACTTATGTGTAAAACGAATATTAACTTCATTGGAGAAATTTTTTTGGATTTTGTGACTGATGTTTTCAATATATGGCAAAAAAAATATCTAAGAGAATCGGTGTTATTAGTGAAGCTTTCATAAAAAAAAGAGTTTCCTCAAATGCTTTCCCATTAACTAAAGTTTCTGTTTTGACTATTCAGCCGTTACAACAAATTTTGTTATATATATATATATATATATATATATATATATATATATATATATATATATATTTAGTAAAGTATTTAGTAAAGTCAGCGACCATTATTAATCTTCCACGGGGTTCTGGTTGACTGCAGTAAATTTCAATTTCGTTATCGAACAAAAACGAACGGGAGCCAATAAATTATTGTTTCGATTCCAATTCAATTTTCGTTTTTCCAAACAAATTAAAATTAGAACCATAAACAATATAGTAATTAGATTTCACGACTTTCTGGAGCCGTTTTTCAGTTCGCTCTTTCCGCCGATAAGCTGGAACGCAGTTTAACCGTAAATGTAGTCGCGGACGACTGAACCTTCGATGGTAATATGAAAACACTGCCGGCCGAATGATTTGCTGCTTTGGCAAGTAGGGCGGCCGCTACCCACTCGAAGAGGAAACCCAGATACATTTACATTTATGCAAAAAGGAGGAATGACAGAGTTTCATACTTTCCTTGTCAACTTTTACATCTGAATAAACAGATCGAGTACAGTTTGCTCTTGAGAATTTTAAATATGTTTGCCTTTTAGAAGACAGTTCGCGCAAAGGGGTGAGCTTTTCTTTAACCTTCTAGAGGTCGCGTAATTTTTTTGGGGTTTTAATATAGACAACGGTCCTCATTTATTTAATTTATAATGAGTTGTACAGTCTGTTAAGAAAATATCGATAACAGGAGTAAACAATTACAAAATCTATATTTAACGTTATATCTGAGCACCCACAGAGACACTGTCTAATCAATACACTACTAACTACTACTACTATAACTACTACTAATTACTATTAGAATTGTGTTTTTTAGAATTTTAAAATTTATGAATGTCATAATTATCTTTATTGATTTGGCTTTCATTATTTTTAGTCATCCCAAAGATATACATGCTCTGTTTTAAACAGGGTACTGACAAAGGCGTAACAAACAGAACCAACTGAGAACTAGTAAACCATGTTAGAGGATTCTGAAACACTGTAAACAATTAGCAACACCGTAAAAATATTTGGCAAATTTAAAACACTAACACTCCCAAATTGTTTTCTGAATGATAATTGGTTTTTTTTATTTTTTCTAAGTTCTTTGGGAATAACACCACATAATTTTGAAAGTATATTCAAAAAAATTCCACACGTTTCCAAGTCTAAATCAGACCCCGTTTGCAATGGTATTAATAAATAAATTAAAAAGATTCGTAATGACAACTTTCGTAAATCACAATTTGACAATCAAACTGATGTAACTAAGGGAATTTACTGCAAATTTGATCTATATATATATATATATATCTATATATATATATAGATATATATATATATATATATATATATATATATATATATATATATATATATATATATATATATATATATATATATATATATATATATATATATATATATATATATATATATATATATATATATAGGGTAGCACTAAATGTTCTAAAGATCATCTGAAATAACAAAGCTTTTTTCAAATTGGAAGAATCTTTAGAATTTTATGTATCTAAGTACGACTTTGTTATAAGACACTTCATTCGCCAAAATGAGACCAAAGTAATACTGATGTTCCCGAGATTAAGGGAAAACCTAGGAAAAACTTTATGAACTATCCCGATATAGAGTTGTACAAAAGGACATTACCATTATTAATTTCATCCTTGATTATTGCTAACCAGGAACGGCAGAATTCTATAGAAGTACTAGCTATGTAATCTATATCATTTAATAAAATTAAAGCAGACTCTTTCAGCTTCGCAGTATTCTTCTTTGTGTAATATGGTTGAATTTTGAAATTGTATTTTACGACCAAAGTTCCAGGCATGTTCACAATTTTTTTACTTTAAAACACCCTGTATAATTATAAATCCTCTCCACACTATTGACGGTTTTATTTCTCTATTGTTTATATGATTCCTGTATACAAATGATTTTACTCCTCCCCATATTTCTAGTAGTCTATTTATGCAACTGCTCACGGTTTACGCTATATAACAAAATTCGCATTTTTGAACCACAATTTATGACTATAGTTTTAGTATAGCATTACTTTCAACGACCCCGTATATGCAACTGCTTCTAAAATTTTTTAAACACACCTCTATATTTATATTAAACTCCGTCGTATAATGCAAATATCCTAACTGCTTATGCTTATATAACACATTTTTGATAAAGCCTGAATAACAATAATTTGACTCCACCCTTACTTCAAACATCTTGTGCAAGCAACTACTTATGTTCCACACTATGTAACTTTTTTTACGGGGCTGTATAACTGTAATTCTACTCCATCTTATATTTCATTCATCCTGTATATTCAACTGCTTCTAGCATTTTTGAAGCCTTCTGTATAACTGTAGTTATACTTCGTCCTATAATATCCACTCTGTCTAACAATAGTTTTGCTTCACTTTTATTTCAACTTATGTATAAGCAACTACAATACAATACAATATTTTTTTAACCACTCTGTAGAACTAATTCAATTCCATCTTATATATCAACCATCCTATTTATGCAACTGCTTATGTACCACCTAATATCACATGCACCCACGCACACACCTATAAATTTATAGAAAAGATCATCGGCATAACAGTATATATACAAACCACGTAACTTAACTTCGTCTCTACAAGAAACTGATTACGAATAAATCAAAATGAAAACAATTGCAAACACCCTGTACGATAAAATTTCATGGCATATCTTGACATTTAAAGTAGATATTTATGACGAACATTTCACAGTTACATTGATGATAGAGTTTTTTTGCACATATTGTTCCGATTTTCAGAAAAAAATTATGTTACGTTTTAGAAAAATACACAAGCTCGAACATATCTCTGTAGAATACAATTTAAAATATTCAAACTATTTGAAGCGAAATTTACTGAAATGTAGTCCCTTATTTAGTTTTCTGTAATGTTCCTTAATATAATGCAGTTTAAATCATCAAAATTGCCTAAGCCGTTTTTTAATAAACACTGATCATACATGAAAAAAGTAGCCGACGAATTGATAACCTCCTTCTTTTTGGAAGTTGATTAAAAAGACCACCTTTGTTAATACAACTGCTAAGTCATATAGTCTGGCGGAGTCGCCGGCTCCAATAAAATATTTTACAATTTACAATAAATTGTCAGACGCAATTTTTGTATTCGCTGACAATTATCGTCAAAAATCTTATATTAAAGAACTACGCGTCTAAATGTGGTAAAAGATAGTTTTCAAAGAATTGTTTTATAAAAAATTAGGTATTACACTATCAAATATCTTTGACAACGATGTTTTATCCAAGATATTTTATAAAAGGTTTGACAATGTAATAGTGGCCTTCCCCAGACAACGGTGAATTTTTTTATATAGCCATGAACCCTGAAAGTGATGACGCGATACAGGGTGTACATTTAAAAAAAATTAACATTAGTGTGCTATATTGAATAGTTGCATGTTTCATCATTTTATTGTTCGTTAATGAAGCATTTTGTTTCTATATTTGAAAATGACTTTTTTGTGGAGTTGAAGCAATAGGCTCTGAATAAATACACCAACTCATACTAACAGGTATCTCAACTTTAACTCTAATCATAAAAGTTCAGTAAAAAGAGGTATCAATAAATCTCTATATGAAGAGCAAAAACCAACTGTTCTAATATCAATAAATTCAATGAAGAAAAAACGTTTATAAAAAATGTACTTTCTGCCAATCATTACCCAAATAAATTTATTAATAACGAGTTAAATAAAATGGAATACCAAACAATCCCTAACAACCAACATCAAACTTCACCAAGCAAAACAAGATAATCACATTAATACAATAACTATATCATACATACAGGGTCTATCAGAAAGACTAAAAAGAGTGGGAAACAGATATAATATTAAAACATCATTTAAAACAAGAAATACACTAAAATCAGTTATATCAAAAACCAAACCAAATAACACAACTCAAAATACAAAAAATTGCATTTATAAAATCCCGTGTGAATGTAATAAATTCTATATTGGAGAAACCTCTAGACCTCTGAATGTTCGAATAAACGAACACAAAAATTACATAAAAAAACGACAATTTGAAAAATCCAAAATTTGTGAACATGCTTGGGACCTTGGTCATAAAATACAGTTTCAAAATTCAGTTATATTACACAAAGAAGAACACAACACCAAAAGAAAACTAAAAGAATCTGCTTTAATTTTGTTAAATGAAAACGATTGTATCGCTACTATCTCCGTAGAATTCAGTCGTTCCTGGCTGCCGATGATTAAGGAAGAAATTGCTAATGGTCATGTCCTTGTGAACAACCCCATATCGGGATAGTTGATAAGGTTTTTCCAAGGTTTTCCCTTATGATTTTAATGGGATCACTGAATCAACAAAGTTCTTTGGTCGCATTTTTGGCGAATGCACTATCTTATAACAAAGTCGCACCTAGGAGCGCCACAGAAAATTCTGAAGATCTCCCTTTGAAATTCTTCCAATTTGAAAGGAACTTTATGATTATATACACATTTGTCAAATATTTTAATTTATATCTTAGAATTATGCCTTTTTAATCCGTAGTTTCTTAACCATTGACAAGGGGGTCTGATCTAGAACCCGAAACGTTTGGAATATACAGCAATTTTCTTTAAACTGTGGTGTTATTTCCCAAGAAGCACTTAGACATTATAAAAAATTAGTTAAATAATAAGAATTAAATTTAATAATGTTTGTCAAACTAGCGTCTGTCAACAAGAAAGTTGATTAAAAGATTTCGTCTGTTTTTATAATTCATTATTGAAAACAAACTTTTTCAATATTAATGGGATTTCTGGCCCACAGGGCGCTGTAAAAAAATATGAGACCAATCTAGAGATTTATTCATTCAAATAATAAAAGATCAAACCAAATTGTTTCATAGATAACAGGGTTCTGAGGTAAAAAATACAAATTATATAAGAAACGTCTCTTTTTTTAAAGTGAGGTAAATTGATTATCGACCACTATCATCTGAAACATGGTTAATTCTGTATAGTATGCCGCCGCTTGTGAGAGTTATTTATAAAACATCTATTGTATTTTTCATATAAATAAAAAATATTGAATCATTCATTTGTGATTCGGAACAAACCTTGATTACTATTAATTCTTTACGATAAAACGAAATCCAATCCCCACTATTATAACTCCATATAGAATTGAGTCCTGCTTCATTCAATTTTATCAAGACTTCATATCATGAACGATACTTTTTACAAGAAAAGAGAATTTCACTTTTTTCTCTTTTTACAGAATAAACGTGACCTTCTTAGCAAGGCCCTCATCGGCGCAGGATTGCGTTGAAGGCAGCGAAGTCCCCTGGGAGTATATCGTCTTCGGTATCGTGGCGCAAGGGGAAATCAAAGCCAACTCTGTGGCCGTTTGGGACGAAACAGCCGACCAACGAGTGTGGACAGCATTAGGTGAGTTTTAAAAGGACTTGACGGCCAAAGAAATATCAGGAAGTATACTGGAATATCCAACAGAGAATTGTGCATGCAGTAACTGTCACATCTTGTTGAATATTCTAGAGTGTAGGTTTACTTTTTATTGTATTACCACAGTTTATCTTTCATTAATCCTAAACTGGACAAAATAAGGACTGGCCTGTGTATTTTTACATATACTAGTGGTCGCCCAGTGGTTGAAATTCGACCCTATTTCATGAACACACCACATTCGGGAAGATTGTGATACTAATATATTAATCAGATAATTAAATTCACATTAAAAACAGAATATATAATTTTAAAGTTACTGCAACGCGTCCGAAAAATCAATACTGATCTACTACATTGACTATTTTACCTCTAAACACTAACAAAGCTTGTATGCCAGTTCCAGAAGTACATGCTCTAAGAATAACGATCGCTCCATATACAGGGTGTTCCTAAATTGGAGGTACAAACGAATAGGGGAGATTCCTTGAATAGTTTTAGGAAGAAAAAGTCCCATAAACATGGGTCCGCAAAAGTTTCGTTTTCAAGATACAGAGTGTTAAAGTTTCAATTTTTTTCAAGTTTTTTCCTCATAGTATCTGCACTTCACAAGATATTCAAATGAAATTTGGAATAGATATTACAATTAAATATTTTTTCGGGAACACTGTCCACTGTTGTCCTTCAGAACTTTTTTTGGTGAGCCACTGGTACTTTGAAAAATTACAAAGATAAGCTTTGTTGTTATAGCAAACTTTATGTTCTCTTGTAGTTTTGTCGTATCTACTACCGATTTCGAGAAAAAAAATTGAATTATTAAACTAGCAATAATTCTTAAAGGTTCGATAAACTGGTATAATCATCAAAAAAATGTATTACTGCAAGAAACGTACAACTCAAAAATTAATCATAATAAAAAAACTAAATAACAACAAAGAAATTAAACTACAGCAATTGTTGAAAATGTCCTCCCCCAACCCTTATACAAGCTTCTGTTCTTCTTCTCATAGACGATCGAACTCTTTCAAACACTCCTGGAGTATTCCTAATTGTATCAAACGCGCCTATTATACGATTTCTCAGTTCGTCTACGGTATTCACTGGCGTTATGTACACTAGAGATTTCAGATGGCCCCATAGAAAGAAATCTAAACTATTTAAATCTGGGGATCTGGCGGGCCATGGCTGATGTCCACCTGTTTACATAATTTTCGTTCAAATACTCCCTAGCCAAAAGTGAAAAATGAGCAGGAGCACCGTCGTGCATGAACCACATTTCACGTCGCATCATAAGAGGTATATCATCCAATAACAAGGGCAAATCGTTCTCTAAAAAATGTCTGTATGATTGACCAGTAAGTCGCCCTGGCATTTAATGAAAATTCCTCTTGAAAATAAGCTTCTGCAATTTCATGTGTATTCTCCTCAGCACATAGGTGTTCATTATGAAAATTTATGATTGAAGTCCTTGAGAAACAGGCTTCATCAGTGAATAGGATGTTGAGGTACCACTGACAAAAAATAATTCTTGGATGACAATCTTGAGGCAAGAGCGCCTGCACCCTCTGAATGTGATAAGGATAAGAATCCCGCAAGATCCGCCAAACAACTTGATGACTTGTATTTAAGGTAACACTAATTTTACTTGTACTGGTTCCTGGATGTTCTTCTATTTCGTTCAGC
Source organism: Octodonta nipae (assembly GCA_034190945.1). Classification (NCBI taxonomy): domain Eukaryota; kingdom Metazoa; phylum Arthropoda; class Insecta; order Coleoptera; family Chrysomelidae; genus Octodonta; species Octodonta nipae. Next base: position 9,472,754 of record CM067220.1, on the reverse strand, counting down.
ACTGCCTCTTCGAGTCGTGGTGTTCTCACACTTCGTGGTCTACCTGCATTAATATTTTTCGCAGAAAAAGATCCAGTTTCTGAAAGACGCCTGTGAATATTAGAGAACATCCGATGACCAGGCATCACTCTATTGGGATAGCGTTCCATACATGAAATGCATGTCAGCCATTTTATATGTTTTGATATTAAAATGCACCCATCTTTAATTTTCAAAACCCAGGAGTTTAATTTGATGTGTCAAAACTAACAATAAATTTATTAATTCACCACAGCCTACTAGGTAGGTAACTAGATTTCTATGACAATTCGGAATTTTCTGAGGATTTCAAGAGAATCATTCAAAATTTTTTTTTTTCGAAACCGGTAGTAGATACAAAAAAACTACAAGAGAACATAAAGTTTGGTATAAAAACAAAGCTTTTCTTTACAATTTTTGAAAGTACCAGTGGCTCACCAAAAAAAAGTTCTGAAGGACAACAGTGGACAGTGTTCCCGAAAAAATATCACCCTGTAGATTTGCAATCGAAATTGGCATGTCACAAGGTGTAAACTCTTAATTGTAATATCTATGCCAAATTTCATTTGAATATCTTGTGAATTGCAGATACTATGAGAAAAAAACTTGAAAAAAATTCAAACTTTAACACTCTATATCTTGAAAACGAAACGTTTGCGAACCCATGTTTATGGGATTTTTTCTTCCTAAATCTATTCAAGGAATCGCCCCTTTTCGTTTGTACCTCCAATTTAGGAACACCCTGTATAATTAATCAATGTTTGGAATTTTCACCGACTGGCTTCGGTGGCACTGTCAGTTGTTTTGGCGTTAACAATATGGACGTAAATAAGGAATTTTTATTATATTTTATTTAATGCATGAACCAATATTATAAATTAATATTAGCATTCTGCACTGAAGGTCGTCAGTAGCTACTAAACAAAACAAAAATGAAGAAAATCGGCTGAGAGACAGAGGAGAAAATGGTTACCTAATCGTTTTGTCTTTGCCTATTTATATATAGATATTCACTGGCAAAGGAATCGCAACAGGCAGGAAATGTTCAAATTTAATATTGTTTTGGTAAAACATAGATGTTATAGTAAGGAATGAGTGAATAAAATTTGCTAAAATTTAGTGAATGTTTTTTATGTAAACATTTTTTAATCAATTAATATTGTAGGCGTTTTTTGCTTCGTCTTAACTCACCAAAAACAAACTATTTGATGGGATACAATTGAACTGTTGGTTTGCGGGAGGCGTGTTTTTATTTCGAGAAATCGCTAACCGCACGAGCGGAATTTAAACTACCGTTATGAGATATTGTCAAGCGTGGTTTGATAATAACCCAAATCGGAGAAGAGTAGGCAGCGGCCATCGAATAAGCACTAACTAAGTTCAATATCGACCTCTTATACTTATCACGTTAGAGACCGATTTTCGATAACTCGAACTTTGGCTGATAGTAGTTAGGAGAACAAAGCCATCTTGTAACTTTACCGCCCTATAAGCTCTTTAGGTATGCTGCATTATTGACCCCATCTTGTGCTATCTCTGTCAGCTGAGCATCGAGAGCAACGACTACAATGGTGCATATAACGACAACATTGGAATGTAGAATGGCATCAGGTCGTCTTGTCTGATGAATCGCGATTCTTCTTGAGTGGACATAATGGCTGAAGAATTGTTAGACGTCGTAAAGGAAAAAGATGTCAACCTCAATTTGACGTTGAGCGACATGTACACCGTAGTAGACGTTATGGTATAGGGTGCTATTGCAGAAGTACGTGGCCTTTAGCAACGTGAGCTTCAGGAAGTAGTGGAGTCGAATGTACTCATCGATCCGATATATCAACAAGTTTAAACATTTTTCAAGTTGCATTCCTCACTCGAGGCTACGAGCACTGGATTGGTTAAGTTCAGTGACGTCACTTACGCGACCGTTCTCGATAATTTATTTATTTATTTTTTCTCTTTACAAACACCAAATAGGTACTTACATGTGAAGGGTTAAACAGTATACAAGTATTTGACAATGTCACAGACATGCCAATACCATGAAGGGTTTGCATCCGGATGCAGCAATAATATGCGCCTAAGCTCAGCAAATTTGATGTTCAATAGGTCAGGAACAATGTTATTGGGCAGCATATCATTACAGACACTGAGTAGATAAGTGAAGGGCGAAGGGCTTCCGTTGTTAATGTAGAAGAGATTAGATGAGAGTAGTCTTAAGCTAATTTTGGGGACCCTAAACTTAACGCTATTGATCAAGCCACAATCGAAATATTTTCTGTTATTTAGAATGTTATATATAAAGATAACAGCATGGGTCTTTCTTCTAGTGCTCAAAGAACAGAGATGGAAGGTTGCCAACATTGACCTATAAGATACCATCAAGGGATATATGCCATTCTTTTTGATATAGAGATAACGCAGAAAACGTTTTTGAACTTTTTCAATTTCATTACTGTGGGTGTAACAATTTGGTGACCAAATGTTGGAGGCATACTCAAGGTGAGGCCTCATCATAGATGTATAAAGTCTTATGGTTGTTTTTACACTCAAATTTTGGCTATACGTATGACAAATCCAAGAACTTTGTAAGCTTTGTTTATCAGGTAGCCGAAATCGGTATTGAATTTGAAGTTATCTTGAAAGACTACCCCCAGATCTTTAACCTCCTTACATCTCTTAACCTTACAATTTCCAATGTAATAGTCTTCAATAGATACATTGACTTTTCGGGAGAAGGAAACAACATAACATTTTTGGGTATTAACAAACATTTTGTTTTTTCTAAACCAATTAAGCGCCAAATTCAAGTCGTTTTGAAGTGCAACAATATCATTTATGCCATCAATGGATTTAAATAATTTGAAGTCATCAGCAAACAACAACCCAACGCAGGTATTCGGCTATCGGGTAAGTCATTGATAAAAATCAAAAACAAGAGAGGACCCAAGATGCTACCCTAGGGTACTCCTGATGTGGCAATATAATGATGGGAGAAGACAATACCTATCTTGCCCTTTGAGTTCGTGCGAGTAAGTATGAAGTTATGAATGACAATACTTCACTTGAGAAACCAAGAACCGACACTGAAATCCACCTTATCATATGCATTTTCACAATCTGTGTATATGACATCCAGCTGTTGTTTGTTTAGATTGTGGTATTCAACATGGCCGTGGAATTAGCAGTGTTGTATGTGCCAGTTATTGTGGACTGAATGGATTCAAATTAGTAAATAATATCGAAAAAAACAAACGGAGAAATCCCTTGGCCAGATGGCTTTCGAGGAAAACGACATGGATTGATCCCAGAGACAGATACACGAAACCACAGACCTTGGCCGATTGTATAGAAAACGTATTATCTCTTGGATCGGAGGAAGCGAACGACCATCAAATATGTCTATATTGTATTAACCATCTAAATCAATCAACTGAGTTTGAAAATCCTAGGCAAGAATGGCGAGAAATACAAGAAGCTATGCTACGAGAATACTTGTTAATTTCTCAAGATATTTTAGAGGCAAAGAATCTCAACAATGCTTTAGCCACTCTTGGAACATCCAGATATGCTTAAATCTAATGTTGTTTTGGCCAACACCACAGACTCCAGGTTGAAATAATCCGAGTTGGAGCAAATCAGAACAGAAAATGGCATACACTCAAAAAGGAGTACAAACGCTAGCTACTTCAAATACCGTCTATAGTTTTACTAATAATTCAACACTCTATTATCTCCCTCTCCCTATTAACCACCTTATAAGTAGAAATTTTGGCTTTTATCATTATGATTAACCTTCACAGAATAAATCACCATTGAATTATAAAACAGCGAACAAAAATAATCTAAATAGGATCCAATTTAAATTTTGTTTCATTTTAATAACTACATCTCACCATTTATTATTGTCACGACTAACTTTTCCGTGACACAACCCGTTTTCCGAATTTCCACATGTTGTTGCGTTCAGTAATGGATGTCACTAGTACAACAACTATTTGATGACAATTTCCCGTATTTCTCTATGCCGTTTTCAAAATTTAACCGGAACTGAATCAGATAAAGGGTCAGTTTACCATAAATTTCGGACAGTTACCAATTGAAATCTCAGCGAATGCAATTCCAATGTTCTTTGTCGTAATATGGATTCGCGACTAATAAATTTATAAATTTACGGTAGTGTTTAGCAGTAAATTTCGCAGAAAGTCATTTGAGCGTAACAGTTTTCACGGTCAGGAAACTAGAAAGAAGGGAATTCGTTTCTGTTTCGACCTTTTATAGTTTTCAGGAAATTAACTTTATTTATTGTCTGAAATTTAATGTTTTCCAAATTTTACAGTATCTCGAACTTCAATTTAAACTTCATTAAGAATAATTTTAGCGAAAGTATAGAAATAAACTATTAGACGATCTGAAGACTACATTATTATCCGCTTCTACAAAGAGGAGTTTTATCCCCCCTCCCATTAACTTTTGAATTGTGACTGCAACTATTCTTCAGGAAACAAATTTAAGATCGACGTCTAAGGCTTGTGGCCTTTACAATCGATTTTCGACAACTCGAAATTTTGCTGTTGGGTTGTTAGAAGAACAAGGCCATCTTGTAAGAGCCTAAACGGATTACCGCCGTATAAGGTCTTTTGTACTGCATCATTATCGACCCTATCTGGTGCTACCTCTGACCCCTGAGCATGGACGGCAACAAGTACAGAGGTGCAGAGAACGACAACAATGGAATGTGGAATGGCATCAGGTCGTCTTCTCTGATGAATCTCGATTCTGCTTGGGTGGACAGGATGGCCGAAAATGGGTTAGACAACATCGAGGAGAGAGAGTCAACCTCAATTTGATGTTGAGTACATGTGCACCGAACACTAGGCGTTATGCTGTGCGGTGCAATATGACATCGCAAGTTTATCTTCAGCCAGTGAACACCAAACGTTAACAACATCTGCGTTACGTAACAAATAGAAGTCACAAATTACGTAACAATAAAACCTTACAAGTAATGTAACCCTGAAATAATTTGGAAGAAACAAAATTACGTTACAATATTACTTTTTTAATATGTAACAGCAATATACACCAATTATTCTTACAGAAGGTTGATGTAAAAATTATGTAAATTTTACGAAATGATGTTACGTCATAGTGTTACGTAAATAGATGTGAAATACTAACGAATTTGTGTTTTAATTGTGAGTCGTAAGTTACATATCGTGTCTTTTTTTTTCTGTTCTGTAATCTGGACGTCAGATTTAGAAAACGTTGTTCACGGGGCAGGCAGTAGTGGAGTCGTTTGTACTCCCTTACCTTAATCGGCTTATGGATACCATATTTCAACAAGCTAATGCTCGGCCTCATGTTGCTTGAATTGGTTTAAACTTATTTGAAGAGATCCATGTGAATCTGTTGCCATAGTCGCTCAGATCCCCCGATCTTTGGCCCTAAGAACATGTTTGACATATGATGGGTAGAAAACTCTGTAATTTACCCCAATCTCCACGGACTTTGGAAGTTCTAAGACATGAAATACAGCTTGAGATAGCATTCCTCAAAAAGAAATAGGCCAACTTATTGAGTTAATGTCAGGAAGTGTTTGAGAGTGTATACATAACCGCAATGGACAAACATTGAAACAGAAATTGAAACTTCTTGGTATTTTTCATTCATTTACTCCTTACTATAGCATGTTTTAACAAAACAACATTAAATTTAAACATCTTCTTCTGTGTTTCTTTCATATGAAACAATCCGAGTTCTGTTTTAAATATATGATTTCATAAAAGATATGACTTTGTAACTACATCCGAACCGCGACAGCTTATTAAGTGAAATTACATGATCAGTTCTGTCGATCGCCTTAGAAAAGTCGGTATACAGAGTGAGTTTTTTCTGATGATCAGTATGGGGATCTCGGAAACTAGTGGAGATAGAGCAGTGGTGAAATTGGGAAAGATTTACAGATTTACTGGCCCAATTTAAAAAAGTCATGGCTTACTAGATATTTAAAAAAAACGAAATTCTGTCGATTTAGTCAATTCCCTCTAGCTCCATTGTTTTTGATTTTATAAAAAAAGTATAAACATCAAAATTAAAGGGTATTGTATCCCGAATATGATTGTCATGTACTCGTTTGCGTGACAGCTCTCGTTTTCGAAATATGACACAACCATAGTTGGCTATAACCTCAAAAATTTTTAGAGCTTTTCAACGATATAATACTCGATATAGTTATTCATAAAAATAACGGAGTTATGGATGCTTTTCTCTCTTATTTTCACCATTAACGTAGGTAGCCATGAAAAAGATTGTTTTCACTGTGACGTTTCCTCATTTGAGAGTAATTCCATGAGTAGTGCTGAAATGACAGTCGATATTGACAAGTGTTCGTGGTGAAATAGAATATTCTAACGAACAAAAACTGAATATTGTGGAATTTTATATGATATGCAATAAAAATTCAATTGGTGCAGCTGAGGAATACCTTCATAGATCAAAATCCATCTACATCAACTCGTAAGATTGAGGCAGAAGCTGGTACATCTCTACGAACTTTAGTTAAGGTACTGAAAGCGCACAAGTTTTGTACATGGTATTAGAGACATGTGCCTTGACAAACTACAGTTTCCATTAAAGGTGTTATGGTCAGATGAAACTAGATTTACTAACGGCGGTATGTTCAATAGGCACAATGAGCATATCTGGGCTACAGAAAACCCTTTCCATGTAGATCAAAGACGACCCCAGATAAAATTTGGTTTTAATGTTTGGTGTGGTATCATAGGGTCTACTTTTCTGGGGCCTTTTATCTATGACGAATCACTTACTGGGAAGCGCTACTTGCATTTCTTGCAATGCACTTTTCAAGACATGTTCAATAATTTGAATTTGAGAACTCATTTAGAAATTGAGTGGTTCCAACATGATAGAGTACCTGCTCATAACTCGTTATTAATAAGACAACACTTAGATAATATCTATCCAAATTGTTGGATAGGAAGAAATAGCCCACTCGAATGGCGACCCCGGTCTCCCGATTTGGCAGTTATAGACTTCTATTCATGGGGTGCGCTAAAAAACAAAGTATACAAAAGAAAGTATGAGACCTAACGGAGGCGGTATTGCAAGCAATTGAAGAAATTGATAGGCGGTCTGTGAAGAAAGCGGTAATGTCAATCTTAAAAAGATATAATTTTTGTCTATTTAGACAATAATTATATCTTTTTAAGGTGGACTTTTCGAACATAAATTGTAACCATTATTATGTACTTTAATTTCTTAAGTTTTTATTAAGTATCTACTTATTTAGTTTTTTCGTTATATCTGATATAGCTAATAAAAAAATTGGAATAGTGATTAATAAATCAATCTATTTCATAGCTACCTACGTTAAAAGTGAAAATAAGAGAGAAAAGCATGCATAACTCCGTTATTTTCATGAATAACTATATCGAGTATTATATCGTTGAAAAGCTCTAAAAATGTCCGATTTTTTGAGGTCATAGCCAACTATGGTTTCCATTCAAAAAAAAGATAAGTTTGTGTCATATCTCGAAAACGAGAGCTGTAACGCAAACGGGGACATGCCAGTCATTTTCGGGATACAATTCCCTTCAGTCTTGATATTTCAACTTTTTTTATAAAATCAAAAACAAAGGAACTAGAGGGATTTGACTAAATTGACAGAATTTCGTTTTTTCAAAACATCTATAAAGCTATGACTTTTTACAAAAATCCGAAAGTTTCATTAAATTGGGCCAGTAAAACTGCAAATCTTTCTCAATTTAACCATTGCTCTATCTCCGCTACTTTCCGGGATCCCCATACTGATAATCAAAAAAAACTCAGTCTGTATATTACATCAGTTTGCTCCTGATCAGCTAAATAATCTGGACAAGATTTGTCATTGTCGATTTTATGCAATGAACATCATAATCAATCGAAATATGATTACTTTTATGTTTTTTTTTTGGGGGAATAACACCACAATAGAAATAAAACTACGTATATTGCAGGAATACCAAACGTTTCAAAGTCTATTCTGACTTCGTTTTCAATGGCTTTATATTTATTGATGTGGATTGTAAATATAAAGCCAATGCTTGGCTGAAACATTTCAATAAGACCAAATAGGAAGTTTGGAGATAAAAAAGTTTTTAGACAATGAATCCATAAAGACTTGTCACAGAGATAAAGAAATTTGAAAACCAGAGAGGCACCAGTTGTCTGCTTGAAGGTGTAGCGTGACGTTTCGAGTTTTTCTTAGGTATCCTTGGCCAACAGTGTTTTTCTCTAGCTTTTTTAACTATTAATTTGCCAGTCAGTTTTTGGAAATTGTCAATTGATTGACTAGTTAATTTTGAAGTTTCCTTTTTGGTGTTCATTTGACAGGATCTGTTGTAATAAGACCCTCTATAGAGCGTGTCCAAATTTGACTATTCTTAATAATATTATTATCCGTTTCTTGGAAATTCTATATGAGAGAGCAGACATAACTGAAACTACTGGGCTAATGACACTTTATAAGAGAATAAAGTTTAGGAGGTTGTGGGTTTATATTGTGAGTTTGAAAATCGGTGTCTGAAAGGAATTCTATTGTTTTATCTATTTAATCATTTTTGTTGAGTGCTATTACAGTATTGCTTTTGTTTGCTTTGGTAAAAATTGTATCTTTACATTTTCCCCTAATATTCTTTATTATGTTAATATATTATCTTGGGTGGGTATCATTTAAAAAATCATATTTGTTTAGGTTTGAACCCTCATATCTTCTATTAATATTTGATGGTTGATGTTTTACGGCAATTTCACCTTCAATGGCTAGTATTTCTTCTCCAATTATTATTAAAAGATAAATTATGAAGCTAATTTTTCAAGTTCTATTATATTATTTTGAAACAAGTTTCTTTATTCATATTATTTTTAGAATTATATTATATATCACGCTTACAGTAAACTCTGTCAGCTACCTGAATTCATTTGTCAAACATCTTTATTTCAAATTGGGTACTCTATAATTCTCAATACGAATTTTTAAATTTTTTAAATTTCCTTAATTCCATTGTCTGTAAGTTCATGTGTAGTAAATGAATTTCTTCTTATAATTAAGAGAAGTCGAATACTCCATTTCCTATACAATCCCTTAATTTGAACGTTTCAATAAAGCATGCCTCCTTGGTTTTCAAAAATGCTTTATTTGTAAGACCCTAGTTTATTTCTAAAATATAAAATGTCTAATTAAAGTTAAAAATTTAATTCCCAGCTCCCTCACTGTAAAACTTGATTGTTCTATTTCCTATATGACCCAGAAACGGCTGCTTTTATTGTGAAAATTGTTGCCGTCCATTTCTGGCTTTGCCGTTTCGTCGAAATAAATCAGCAGCCCATTTACATTCGAGTTTTATAAGGATTGAGAGCTCATAAATTAGTCTCCTGTTCGTAGAATCGATCTACTTTGCCCGCTATGTTTATTTGAATTTCAACATTACCCTAACTTTTTTCACATGTTGAATACACAATTCTACGAAGGAAGCCAAACCATCTATATGTCTAACAACTGACAAGAGAACGGACAAATGGAGCAGAAAACTGAGCAAATTTAGGGTTGCAGCTGAATAAGTAATCAAACGGGACTTTTTTGGACAGGAAAAGGTATAACGTCGAATCCCATCATTCAGCAACGAAGGCCATGGACAGGAAACAATCCCAGAGAACTTCTACAATAGTGACAAGAGTAGAGTTCGGACTGATACTGATTGGTAAATTTTGGAGGCTTTGAATAGAAAATGAGTAATGCATGAGTGCCAGAAGTTAATAGATAAAATGAATTCATATGAATAGATAAATAGATAATTTCGAAAAGATTGTTGAGTAAGTCTTGTATTATTATGCCTGTTCATTGGGTTTTTTTCTTTCCCTGCAACATATAAGTATTTGAAAATTGTTTATGGAGAACAAAGTGTAATAAAGCAATTTCGTAAACTTGCCCGGATTACTAACGGTCTGTACAGAAATTCTTCCTCACAGTTATTCTGAGTGAAAGATATGTCTGCAAAATGATCAAATAAATTCCTTTATATAAGTAATGTATTGTATATTTTGTTATCCTTATCTGTGTTTGGAGATGTTTCAACTCCGAGTATGGAATCGTTATCAATCGTTTAGTATTATATTTCGAGATTTTTTCTGGCTTTGATGTTGATTTTGTTGTTTGTCAAAAATTTGACAGTGACAGTTTACTGATACTGAGTTTATCATTTTTTCTGCTGTGTTATCAATAGATTTCTCCAGTCCATATGAAGGTCGATTGAAGTTGCACCTATTTCCTAATAGATGTCGGTATTAGGTTCAATACACTGACTGTTGTCTTACTGTTGTATATTACATCCAAGTATTTCAGTTTAGAACTTGTCATTGAAGGAAGCATATCTGACGAGAACTCCTGGTTCGAAACGGCTGTTATACGTTGAATGTTATAGTTCTAAATATGTGGATATATATATCTGTTTATATTTTTGTTTTGTTTGACGTTTTGGGCATTTTTGACATTTTTTACTTTTTGAGATTTTAGACATTTTAAGCATTTTTTCATAGTCTCTTTGCCATTGACAACGGAGTCTGATCTAGCTTATAAAACATTTTTTAATATAGAGAAATTTCGGGACTTGTGGTATTATTTCCCAGAAATGCTTAAAACAATGAAAAAATGTGCCACAAATATCCTTTAGAAAACAATTTAACAATTCTTGTTTATTCTCACACCAATAAAACACATTCAATAACACACTACTTTTCTTAGATTAAGAGAGATGAATCAAAAAAACGTCAGCTGTTCCACTAGTGTCCTGCTTCTCAAGTGTAGCCGCATTTATAATGGATCTGAGTTGTTCTTGAAGATTTCCGGTTAAATAATGAAATTTCTATCATTTTTTTATATCTTCAATCCCCGATCCTAAAGATTACAAATACTTTTTTGCTAAATGTTTGTTCTGTTTTTATTACGGTGTTTAATTTCCGTTTTCTCTATGATAGGGAGCCACGAGCCAAAACGACCACCTTCATCTAGCCCATACTAAACTCTAAACTATACTAAACTGATGTGAGTTGTGACTTGTTATTAATCCTCTGGGGTTGTATGGGCATACTGTGTCTTTCTCTTGCAACCCGACTGAATTTGACTTAAAATCGTAGCAGGTCTTCATTCTATCCACCACGATGCTTTGTCAGAGTTGGTCGGCATAATAGTTATCTTCGTAGAACGGTTCTTCTGGTGAACCAGAGACCAAATCATATAGTAGATTCAGCTCCTTTCCCGATAATACGCCAGCTCAGTCTTTTGCCAACATGAATGGGGCCCAATCGGGCTGATTATTGCTGACGTCCTTGGCTTGATTTTGTACAAAACTTTCACCATTTCGTCTCATTGTGTGGTTCTCATACAGGCCTTTTGGAATACGTTGGATTCAAAGTTACGCCCTTGTTTGGTCCGAATACAGCTTTCACGCGACACCAAACCTGCTGAATAACTGTTCCACGAGCACCGTTGCTACCGTGGTTGTTTCCTGATTGGGTATGGGGTATGTCTTAGAACACTGATGGTGCCCTTGATTACCAAGCTTCTCCTATCCTGGCAAAATCCCCAAACGAATACTCTTCTAGGGGCTGGTGTAGGCTTAGTCAGCATTTGCCTCTTTCCGCTGACTAATAGGAGTTTCCCTGGTTGGTGAGGTTGTTGTATTGGCTACCACTGGAAGGTGATTATTCAGGTTGCTTTACTTTGCACTCACTGTGCAAATGTCTTGTCTATCTAGAAAAATAACATGATACTATGGTGGCAGTTCTTTTTGATCATTCTAGTAATTTGTTTATTTCTGTCAACACTGCCTGAAAGAATGATTCGAGTTTCTTTTGGTTAAAAGAAACTTGAACCTTCGACTTGGACATATTTATGGCAACCTCTACTTCCAAAGCCCGGAGCAAAGCTTCATTGGTTACGCGTTCTTAAGTTTACAATTCTCTCTACTTTCAGGTCTGCTTTCTCCTCTTATCTTGCCATGCTCAGTTCGTATACATATAGTATATGCGTATTCAGAGTTAATACTCAGTGCTTTATGTTAATATAACAATCCTACAAGGTTGGGGCGACAGAGAAATAAATTTGAAGGGAACGAAAATCATTACAGTACGCACCATGTGAATCACCAGTTTTATTTATTTCAATAAATTTTTATCTTAATTTATTTGTCAAATAACAAGTCAGTTTTTATTCATAATTTTCTTGCACTAACTAGTGATCAATCTTTGATTAAAAATTCCCTAACAATGAATTAGATGCCTGTAATTTTTTATTAGTAGCTTTGAGTTTGAAACTTTTAACGTACGTTTATTCTACTTGACTTAGTTAATATTAGATATCGAAATTGTAATAATCGTGGTTTATTAAGACATGAATGTCATTAAAAAGTCCATATTGAAAGGGCTGCATTTTCTGAAGAAATGAGATGTGTCCAAGATTTACCAAGAAGTGACAGACCTAAAATCAACGATGACACCAAATTAAACTCTTTATTAAGGTTATAAAGAATTTCTCACACAACAACTGAATTTGCTTAACAAAAAAATATAAGCCAGACATTTATTGCCAGAATTGAAGAAAGCAACATTTGTTCCTTGCAAGGTGTACCTCAGTTATGAGCGGACGGAAGATGATCCTGATCGACGATTGCAAATTTCTGAAATTTTTATAAGGCCCTGTAACAAGGGTCACTTGGTTTGAAATCGCATAGTGTTTTCTGATGCGGACACGTGTTTGTACAAATAGTGCAGAAAATCGTAGATATTGGTACATACCCAGCATCCACAAAAAAGTTAACATTTTGGGCAAGCCTAATAAACAACAGATTGATAGGACTTTACTTCTTTGTAGCAATTTGACAGCTGAACGATATTTACATCTTCTGTGGACATCAATTATCCATGACTTAATTTAGATTACAACAAGATGGGGAACCGGCGCATTATGGTGCATAAGTAAGAAGATTTCTGTACAGCACATTTAATGGAAGATGTGTTGGTAGACGTGGATCAATTGAGTGCGTACCAAGATCTCCAGATATGATCTACAAAGATTTCTTCTTGAAAGGTTTCGATTGGATGACCGCTGTTTCATCAAGTCGATGTACGATTGCTTCCATAACCCCATCTTAACAAGATCTGGCCCTATCTGAATTCCATGTGTTTGCATATCTCGGAAAGATGCTACCGCAAAAGAGATTAGGCTCCAATGAGGAGGTTTACCCACAATTCAAGCATCTTTTGAGGCAAAAGATAAATTGTTCTGTAAGAAAGGCATCGAAAGTTGGGTAAATGTTGGAATGTTTTGAATTTTGGTGTTAATAGATTTATTAACTAGTGTGATAACACTTACATGTCTCCCCATTTGTGAGTTCCTCGTTGCTCCTTTCACTAATACTTACTTCTAGATATCGCTATTCAGTTCTCGTTTAAATTTCTAATCATGCAGATTTACTTCGGTTAACGACGCTTTCCTCGATCCACTCTGTTAATTGCTAAACGTCTCTCCCTTTTGCCACGAGTTAACCCCGAAAGTCCACCGCGACGGTTCATTTGATGCCGAAACAACTGACATTTATCCCCGGGTCATGTCGCTCAATATTCAATTAACTTTGCCTAACGAGACCCAGTGGCAACTTTTTGTTGAACTCTTTCAGATGTTAAACTCCCGTCTGGTATTTATCCCCTTATGACCGAGAGCGCACTACTGCGGAAAGGGCTTAAAACGGAATTTCGGAAGGACAAGGGATGTATGAGACATGAATTTAATTACTGCCGAGCTTCAGATCTTCCGCTGGGCGGTTTTGTTTTGACAGAGTCGTTATGATTAGCTCGTTTTGAACTTGAGAATGGAAGGTGAACTTAAATTAACATATCAGCGAAATCCTGTGTGATAATTTATTGATGTGGTAAATATAGTGTTGTCTAAGAGATCTCAACGGTATTATAAATAATTTACGGCGCAATTGAGTTATAGTCAGTTTATTACTGACAGTAGCTGGCAAGTAAGTTTATCTTTTGATAAATCATTCCTTCATTCTTACGCAGGGCAAGAACACAGCGATGCCAAGGCGGGATTCGTTCCATTTAATTGGACTTACCTTGTAATACCGAGGATCAAGGGCTGTAGCCAGGCAGTAGCGGGAGTTTGACAACTGCCCTCCCTATACCTCTCTTGCAGTTTCTTATATGTGAATATAGTTGAAATTAACCCACATTACCCCCCACCTAAAAGCCAACCATTTTTGGCGACGTCCTTGTACGGGAATAACGGACCCCCTCCAGCATGATGAGCTCTAAAGCAAACAGAACATTTTCAAGAAATAATCCAGTTAATAAACCTAGGTAACGGACTAAATATAACACCAAAATCAAATTTATTTCAGTTCATATAATCAGCCTTCTTCTTCTTGGTTCATTTTTCCTCGATTTGAGATACAACATATTAAAATCAACACAAACATCGAAAACAATACCAGAATAAATCGAATACAATAGTATTTGGGACAGAAACTCCACAAACAATTAAGTAGAGAAGAAAATGTTGTTGGCAAGTTTTTAACAGTAATATAAAAACTATTTAGCCACAGTATTTTGTGAATATAGCAACACTTTAATAATTAAATGATTCTACAGTTGCAATTTCCACAATTAAAGTTTTTTAAAAAAACTGTCCCACGCGTTTCGACTAATGTCTTTGTCAAGGAATTAGATTAACTGGGCATTTCTTGAGGAAGTTGTATTTATATTCAACGAGTGATGTAATTACCAGGTACTTAATTTTGAACAGGATTATTTAATTTTATTATAGGTAAAAGGATTAACTAAAGAGGTTTATTAAGGGGAAAATATTTATTTCTGTCTGGTCGTTTAAGACATTACCGGTATTTTTAAGTTTATTAATCTCCAATGATTCTAAAAGGTTTAATTTATTGCCTTTATTTTCTGAATGTAATAATTTAAAATTTTCGTGGAAAAGATGATTTTTGATTACTAAATGTTCCGCATAATTGGAATCTGTTTTTTGATTAATGAAAGAATTACCGTGCTCATAGATACATTTTTTACACGCTCTGCCGCTTTGACGGATATAGGCTTTAGGGCATGACCCACATGATAATTTATAGACTCCATATTTATTTTTTGGATCGATTTTCGATTTGTTATTTTTGATAAATTTTCCAAGACTATTGTTTGTTTTGAATGTAACGTTAATATTCTGTTTGCTTAAAAATGATGCTATTTTTAAACTTGGTTTGCCAAAATAGGTTATAATATTATATGAATCATTATTGGTTTTGCTGTCTGGGTAAACTTCTCTTAATGCCTTTTTGTGTTTTTGATTTCCAAGAATATTTTCTATTAATTCGGCCTCAAACCCGTTATTTACTGCTATCTGTTTGATTATGTTTAATTCTTTCTGAAAATTATCTGGTGATTGTTTTATGGAAAGTAATCTATGAACCATATTATTGTAAGCGGAAAGTTTTTGTTGCTATGGGTGTATAGAAGTGCGGTGAATTGTTATATCGGTTTTAGATGGCTTGTGAATTATTGAAAACTCGTGTTTGTCATTTACCTTGTTAACTGTTAGATCTAGGAAATTGATTTTATCATCTTGTTCACACTCTATCGTAAATTTAATATTTGGATGGATATTGTTTATTAAATTGAGAAACGTTTCTAGTTGTCTATTCGTCCCTACAAAACAAGCTAAAATATCGTCTACATATCTATACCAATAAATAAAGTTTTTAGCCAATACGTTTTGGTAAACTTTGTTTTCAATATTAGCCGTGAAGATTTCTGCGAGTATGGAACTCATAGGGTTCCCCATAATGAATCCTTCGTGAAATGTTTAAAAAACATCATTTAATTGAAAAAAAAATTGTTTAAGAAATGTTTCTAATGCTGTTAATCTATTTTTATTATTGGGTTATTGTTGTTTTTATCTAATATGTCTGAAATTATAGTGATATTGTCTGATGGAGGTATACTGGGGAATAAATTCTGAACGTCAAAAGAAATTAATTTGGCATTAACCGGTAGACTAACATTTTTAATTTTCTCTACAAGTTATAAAGAATTTTTAACATTGAATTTTGAATGAAAGTTGCAGGAATCTTTAATAACATTTATTAAAACTTTTGAAATTTTATAAGTTGGAGCTGTTATATATGATACCACTGGACAAATAGGGTAATTTTGTTTATAGAGTTTGATTAATGAGTACAATTGTGGTGGTTGTGGGTTCATCTGAATCAGTTTAAATTTTGCGATATCTTTGAATATTGTTGTATTTTGTATTAAAGATTTTATTTGCCTTTGAAAAAATTCTGTGGAGTCTTTAGTAAGGACCTGATATGTACCTGAATTCAAAAAATTTATTGTTTTGTCTATATAATCGGTGTTTTTTATAGCAATAATTGTATTACCTTTATCGGCGCGGGTGAATATTGTGTTGTCTTGTTCGGTTTTGTCTTTAATTAAATTTACTATTTTATGATCATGCGTATAACAGTTGTCTTTAATTAATTTATAATATTTGCGGAAATATATTTATTACTAACATTATCAGGATATTTATTTAAAGCAATCTCTGTTTCTATTCCTAAATTTCCATATGCCTTTGTGGATGAATTGATGTAAATATTGTGTTTGAAACCTTTTTTAAGTAGTGACTGTTCGTAGGAAGTGAACACTTTAGTCACAGAGCAAATCATATGCGATAGTGGTGCTTCATTCATTCTTGACTTCAAAGTTTTGATACTGTCTGAAATCCAACCAGTTTCCAAGACGTCCCGTTGGAAATTAGGACCTGTGAATCGATGTTACTACAGCGTGAGGTAAAAGTAGAACTGCAGGTTGACTTCATACTGGGCTTGTATCGCACTAAAGAGCTTGGATTCAAGGCTAATCTGAGGTACAATGTACTACATATTTGGGAGAATTAAATGGCTGTAGATAGGCTTTTGACAAAACCATTACTAGAGGTTAATAGTAGATGAGACAGACGCACTTTCGAAGATAATTAAAGTAATGGAGAGAGAGGAATATACAAAGGAAATATATGGATCAACATAATGAAAGAGATTGAGATTTTGACTGCGAACAGGATTTTTTGGAAATTTTAAATAAGGACCTTGGTGCTGATGAATTGGCGTCACGAAACTGGCAAGCATAGGACGGCAGAACTGAGACTAGATCCATGTAACAAATCTATTAAACGTATATCTGTTAGCAAACCAGTTCTACAGATAAAGTATTTCATCTAGACGCTCTTGTCAACACAGCTCGGAAAAAAATAGGAATTGAACCGATATTTATTGGCTAAGAAATGCAGCTAAAAGGTTTGTGGTACTTGTCTGTTCTGAATAGGATACCTTATCTCCACAAAGAATATCAGTGAGTTTGAGGAAGATTGTCTCTAGAAAGTAACCTCTTAAAGTAGTTAACCGATGGTACACATACAATTAATTACACATACAGATTAATTGTTTAAACAATTTTTTTAAGCAAATTCCGAAAATTGTTTCTATAAAACCTCTCAAAAGAAAAATATTGGAGGTTTTTGGGATCATTCTGAACAAAAAAGGACTCTTGTGATTTTTCTCTATAATTAATAGGTTTCGGGGTATAAATTAAGTTCGAAAAAACGCTAAAATGGTCATTTTGAGCCATGAAAAACAATATGAAAAAAAAAAAATTTGATGTTGCCAAAGTTCATAAGTATTCTTTATACATCACTTAATAAAATCCAAATTCATTTTGAGCGATTACTTTCTTGTAACTCATTGTTTTCTAATTGTTAATCGAGCACGCGAAGCGTTATTCTCAACCGCTACAGGCCAGCAGCATCATGCGGCGTCTCTTTTCCACTTATGCATATATATATATATATATATATATATATATATATATATATATATATATATATTGATTGGTACCTATGTTATGAAGATCATTACGAAAAATACATGCTAAACTATTTTCCAATATTTTTCTTTTGGAAGGTTTTATCGAAAATGACATATTTTTTTTGTCCGTGATGAAAAAACAAATTTCGGGATTTGTTTAAAAAAATGTTTAAACAATTATTGACTCATGTTTGGGCCTGGCAACATGCAGAATTATTCAAAGTGGACCTTTTTCGATAAGATTGTGTAAAAAAATTCCGTCGGAATATTTTCTCCAACGGGTGCGAAGATTTTTCCTACACTAATTCAACTTCATATTGCAGATGAATAACTAGTGTTACAGTTGTACTTGGCTGTTGTGCTAATTTGTTTATAGAAATTTCAGGAAAAACCTTGATTTGTCAGTGCTATCCTATCTACCATTAAAATGTGGTAAATTGTTAGCTTATAAAGTCAAAGATTTTAATTTCACAATGTACACTATATTATTTACCACTGAAAATGGACTCCTATTTAGATATTAAACGTTTGAAACATTTTAAATATATAGACCTTTTTTCGTGGTGTGGTTATATAAGTACAAAGCAGAAATTAAAGCAATATATTGTTTCTTATCAAAAACTTTCGTCAGTTGCACTTGTTGCAACTGATTTAAATCTCGGACAATTATTTGGGTTTTTCATACATACAACTTTATTATTATCTAAGTCACAGAGTAAGGACGTTACACACAGTGTGATTTGTGATGGGCTACTTTTTCCTAGAACTGCTAGATGTCACTTTACCTTGAGTTGTATGTACGAAATTCATAAATAATTACTCGAGATTCGGTTGATAGAAGCGCAAATTATAAAGGTTCTCAACTAGAATCACTATATTTTCTTGTGTTCAATCGATTGTAAAATCTCGAAAAGATTATATGATATATTTAGTACGATTGGTTTTCTAGAATTCTGTTGGGCTTCTATTTTCAGTGATAATTACAACTATTTACAGACGAACTTCACAAAATGTAAAACTAATGTTCTATAAAAATGCCCTAATAATATAAAAGTACTCAAAATATTTACAACAACATTGTTACCTATCACAATAAACACAATGGGTTCACATACCTTCTCCAGCATATAACTCGTATACTAATAAAAGCACTTCATATAATAATAAAAGCAAATTTGAACAAGAATGCAATTACTAAACCATTTTACCTATTTGAGAAACTACTTTAAACTATCAGCTACGATTCTAATATCGTGCAGAAAATGCCGACAGCTTACAAGACTTTGCTACACACAAAATGATTTTCAGTACAAGAGAAAATTCTTTGAGGTATCAGAAGGTTCACACATGGGAAATTGTTTGTCACTCTCGTAGATGAACTTTTCATAGACACCTTTGAAGTAAGAGAGGAGCAGAATATTGAATGTTTGTAAAATTTTGATGAGTTGTGTTGGAGACTTTGCTGTTGTTGATAAAATCGATACGGATTTAGATAGTAATATCATAAAATTTAGCACTTACAAATCGCAAAATGAAAAAATAGTCGCCCATTTCATAGCAAGTATTTTTGGAATTTGATGAACTTAAGTAGTTATCCTATATTTTTCAAATTTTACAATCCATTGAACGCAAGACAGTATATTGTTTCTAGTCGAGAACCTTCATGAGCTGCGCTTCCCTCAACTGATTGAAGTCTCAGATAATTATTTATGTGTTTATTCCATAATACTAACGTGAAATGATATCGATATCTAGGAAATTTTTTGCCAATCAAGTTTGTTTAAAAAAAAGAAAAATTATATGAGGGATATTCTGTAACAATAAATTAATGATTCATACTAGGGATGTATAAACACAAAAGTTTATACCCTTACACCGAACTTTTATTTTTGTCTGTCTGTCATCATCATAGAGCAAACCAAAACTGAAAATATTTGCAATTATTCCTAAATATATAAAAAACTTAAAAACCATCAGTACATTTGTAGGGAAAACCCAACATGGTAATTCACAAATCTCTAAGTGTCCAACCTTTCAACAATATGGTAATTCAATTATTAAATACTTAAGTTCTTAAGATACAAATTTCTACAGATAGTATTACTTCAAATAAAAAAGGTTGTGAACACAAGACACAAGCTAGCTAACACATATCAAACAATCCGACAAATACGAATACAATTAGTCGAATCATTGAATGGATTACAGATCATGCATAGAAGAATAGATTCTAAATTAAACGTTTCTGTATTTTGGTATAAAGCTTCAAAGTAACAGAAATATAAAAGTGTCTAAAAAATACTGATAATGCGCATGTTCAAACTCTTCGTTCTTCCTCACGTCAGCGGATTCATTTCACTCGACCTGAATCGATCCAAGATGCATTCTTTGAGCTCCGCGAACACTGAATTTCCCATCTGGTATTCGAAATTCAGTTACCACGAACGCTGTGAATGAGTGTGCGCAAGCGCTCAAACCTGGATCGATAATGGATCGTTACCGCGCAAAAAGCTATTGTCAGTTAATCGAATAGATCTAAGAGCCAAAGATTTCATAACAGAACTCAATTGGGCAGGGTGATGATGTTATTGGGCATTTAAGTATCGATTGGGGTGTGTTGGTTTCCTATAGACTGTATGTGAGAATCTGCTATTGCTGGTTTTTGCTATGAGGACATCAAGAGCGAAGCATCGGATTCGATTTCTATTGTAAATTGAATGTTACAATGTATATCATTGGGGTGTTGTAGAAAGAAGTCTAACGAATCTCTGCCAAATGACAAAAGTATCATCAACATATCTAAGCCAGCAGGAAGGTTTTAAATTAGACGAGTTTAGGGTCTGGATTTCGATTTGTTCCATGAAAATGTTAGCAAGCACTGGAGAAAGAGGTGCACCCATCGGAACTTAGCCTTGTTCATATATTTATATATATATATATATATATATATATATATATATATATATATATATATATATTGTGTCTGCTTAAGTTCGCACCATACGAGAAACTTTTTTATTATTGGTTTTATGAAAAAAAGTTATTCTTTATAAAAAGTTCTGCATGGTCTTAAACCTAAAATATAACCATCACATATTAATTTTTTTCAGTCGTTTATAAGGTTTGGTAGAAAATATGAATTTGGCTCAACGGTACAATTTCTTTATTTTTGAAAATATCGAAAATTGTTATTAGGAAAATTTGTTTAGAGTTGAAAAGTACGTTCAAATATGCAATTACAGTCAATTACATGTATTTTTTTTAAATCTACAATGACAAAGCCAACGTAACGTGAAATCGAGGATGCGCTGATTTACAAATGATTTGTTGACAATAAGAATTGTTTGACAGTGAACGTCAAATATAGTTTGTTAACATGCCGGTGATATTTAGTGTGGAAGAAAAAGTAGAAATTGTGTTAATCGTTGGTGAGAATCATAAAACTTATCGTAAAGCAGCTGAAATATTTAACAACAGACATCTGGGGAAAAATATACACCATACATCAGTAATGAGAATTATGGAAAAATTCAAATCATGTGGAGATGTTAATAATAAATTCACAAACAAACGTCGAAAACCTGTTGCAAGTGAGGCCATGAAGTTAAATGTAATGTTATCTGGAAAACCCTAAATTGTCTCTGCGAAAAAAGACATCTTCGCTTCCCGATGAAGTTGGTAAAGATACAATAGCAAAAATTTTTAAAGATAACAAATTTCATCCATATAAACCACAATATATGCATAATTTAAAACCAGGAGACTACGACAGAGGACTAGAATTTTGTTTCCTCATCCAAGGAAAGCTAGAAGACTCTTTTGGTTAGGAAAATAATTTATTCTGACGAAGCTACATTTACGTCTAAAGGAACAGTGTCTTCACAAAATTGTCGATGGTGGAGTAACTCCAATCCTCACTTTACGGTTAAAACTCGCAATCAATATTGTTTTAAAACTAACGTTTGGTGCGGCATTTACAAGGATAAAATAATAGGACCTTTTTTTTCGATTTCTCAGCGATACCTAAATTTTTTACAAAATCTGTTGCATAACCTTTCAAGACATGAACGGCAACAGGTAAGGTCCCAGCAGGACGGCGCAACATGTCATGGAAGTAAGGCAATACCTGGAAAACATCTTTAATGGAAGGTTAATTCATAGACATTCCGATATTTTTTGGCCAGCTAGGTCGCCAGATAGGTTTTTTCTTATGGGGTTACTTAAAAAAAAAAGTATATCAACACACGCATTTCACAAACGTAGAAAATTTGGAAATAATTCAGGGTATAACTCCGAATATAATTAGAAATGAATTGCCGGAATTTTCTTCTAGAATGGAAACCTGTATTATAAGAGAAGGCGGAAACGTTGAAGCAATAATAATTTGATGATAAAAGTATTACACGCTTGTTATGCAATTAACATTATTAGCACTGTATTCTGTAGTTGATAATTATTGTAAAATAAATAATTTTGGTATGATCAATTATTTTAATGCATCATCAAAATAATGCAACATGGAGGTTAAGAGACGAAAAGGTTATCAAATTTTCATCTAATATAGAGATAACTGATAAAAGTTTCCGATATTTTCAAAAATAAATTTACTTTACCCTTAAGCCAAATTCATATTTTCTACCAAACCTTATAAACGACTGAAAAAAATTAATATGTAATGGTTACATTTTAGGTTTAAAATCATGCAGAACTTTTTATAAAGAATAACTTTTTTTCATAAAACCAATAATAAAAAAGTTTCCAGTATGGTGCGAACTTATGCAGACACACTGTAAATAGAAGTGTTATTCGACTAAGTTCTGTCCAGGGGAATAGTGCATCTAGTTCGGTTTTACGGTTGACAGTAAATATTAGATTGTAGTTTGAATTTACTATGTTGTATATTGTTTGTATTTTGAATTTGTTATCATCATTAAATAAAGTCATTATTAATTAGACCACAAGTGTGTTATTCGAAATCCACATTAATCCGTAAAAATATTAAACGTACAATATTTCAAAATTCTTGGCGAAATTATTTAAAATTGCCAATTAAGTACAAGTATAACGAAAAATACTCAGCACAATGACGACTCATAGTTGAAGGAAATTTCAAGCGGTTATTGTGCAATAGATCTTGCATTATTCCGTTGGTAAGGTTTTCTATTTTCCCATTAGGTAATTTTCCTCGTATATTACAATTTTCTAGCATTCAACTACTGTTTCTGACAAACGTTCGGTCGTTCCCTGAAAGTAAACGATACCCAATACGGAATAAATCATCATTCATGGAAGCCTCAACTCTCTCGAATCGCATCGCAAAGAAAATGGAAGAATTCACAAGGATACGTGACCTTTCCGGGAACGCTCAGTCCAAACGGACGAATTGCCTAAGGGTCGTGACCTACATTCTCGAGAACATACCGGCTTGTGTTCGAGAGGATTTACCAATAAAAGGAAAAGAAGAATTAGAACGATATTTGCGAGATTAAACCGGATTTTTTAAGGAGTGTGAATCTGAAAACTGCCTTCACAAAGGACGATGTTGAAGTGGAGTTGTGTAGGGTTATTAATAATTCGACGTGTTCCTCCTTCTTGAGGAGATATAGTGGAAGTGGCAGTCCTTCTAGAGAAATCTGTATGCAGTTTAAAAACAGGTTTACTTCAATTTTTGTCTCGGCTAAATTTTATTTTCTTTTACGGCAGATTTGTTTCATCTTTCTAATATATAAAAATCTTTTAAGCAGATAATTTAGTCACTAGCTGACCCGACTTCGCATGTGCGAGACAAATCGGCATTTTTGACGTATGTAATTTTTTTTATTTGGTAATTTTTACAATTTTTTGTGAAAACCGTTTTAACAACAACATTCATGAGAGAAATCTATATGACAACAACCGATTCTAAAAATACATTTAGGGATTTAATTTAAACAGCCAGACTTTTTTGACGTGTTTGAAATTTTATATTTTTGACTTTTTTTGCATTTTTGAGATTTTTGGCATTTTTGACAAATTGCGCATTTTTGGCATTTTTAACATCATTGTTATTTTGACTTTTTTGGCAATTTTGACAATTTCGAACGTATAGATATTTTTAACATTTTTGAAATTTGTGGCATTTTTCACAATTTGTACAATTATGACACTTTTCACATTGAGATTTTTAACTTTTCGACATTTTTGGCGTTTTGTCATTTGAGAGGTTTTGGACATTTTTACATATTTGACATAATTCACATTTTTGACGTTTTTGATATTTTTTACATTTTTTCGTTCTTTTTAAATTATTAATATTTTTAATATTTTTGACAATATTGAAATTTTTGCGTTTTTTGACATTTTTAACATTTTAAACACTTTGTCATTTTTAGCATGTTTGAGTTTTTTGACAATTCTGACACTTTTGATGTTTGGTCATTTTTTCTTTTTTTTAAATTTCCGGTGACGTTGGCATTTTTAGTTATTTTTGATATTTTTGGAATTTTGATAATATGTATATTTAATATTTTTTACATTTTTCTCATAGTTTTTTTGATAGAATTATTTTGAGAAATTTTATATTTTTATAATGTTTGGTGCATTTAATAGTCTTAACATTATGTTTTTTTTGGAATTTATTTTCGTTTTATAAACCTTTGTCACTTAGCATTTTTTGGATTTACTATACTTGCTAATTTTCATGATTTGAACTGCGGTTAATCCTTCTCAGTCCTCATCCCCCTCCCTAAAATTCAATATTAGCAAAATGGCGAATAATGGTAATATATCATTTCTCATACAATAACATAACTTTTATCGAGTACGTGATATTCAGTCGTAGTTATTTCAGGTTCCACTGTATTTATTGTTATATATTTATTTCATTCGTACTTTAGCAGTTACCAAATAGAGATACTATTTTTATATGTCTTACTCAACATCTTTTAAAGTATACATTTAAAAAATATATATATAATTTGGAATCTGTCAGATTGAGCCTTATCATTTGATATATTTATTGGATACATGTGCCAGAAAAATTTATTATTACATATTTGTTGTCTTTTAATTTTATAATTTAACACACAATAAAACATATGATATATCATAAGGAATATTACACAATCGGCTCAATCTATTTGAATATTTAATAATAATATAAATTACATTCTACAAAGAGATGTTCCAGCTTGATTCCGTATAATTTTCTATAACCTAAAACAACCGTTTTTCTCAAAAATCGGAAAAATATGTACAAAAAAAGGTAAATATCAATAAAATGTCAAAATTTCATCATAAATGTCTAATAGTATAACGAAAATAAAAATTGTTTATTAGTGATCTTTTTTATACGGTATATGGTGGTAGTGTATGTGTGCGTGCACCGAAATTCAAGCATCAAACAATGTACGTTGTTAAATGTAAAATTATTATATAGGTGGGATCAAAAAATCTTACAAATAAATGTGATATTGGGTGGTACATACAGTTGCATATGTAGGATAGTTGCAATACAAAATGGAATAGAATTAAAGTTATATAGGTTATGTCGTATTAGGTGGTGCATAAGTAGTTACGCATACAATATGTTTTACATAAGATTGTAGTAAAACCATAGTTATACAGAGAGTATCCAAAAACGATAAAAATAACTGTTATTTATTTATTTATTTAACCAGGAAAATATTACATATGCATTACGTTACAATAGCAAACATAGTACAACAGTAATTCCTACAGAGGTATAGTAATACCTGTGCGTAGGACACTGGAAGCTTACAATCTAACAGAAAATACTTACGGACTAATTGAAACCATTTACCTACTATAATTAATTAATTTGTATATAATATATATACATATATATATATATATATATATATATATATATATATACATACATACTCATATATACATACATATATACACGCACGCATATATACTTAAGTTTACCCATCAAAAATAATACGTTACAGCAATTTATATTTAGATAGTTTAGAATTATTTATTGTTAAATATTTTCAGATATCCAAACCTTGATTTTCTTTTTAATATATTTATTATTAACTATTGTTTTTAAGCCGTTTGGTAGTCGGTTAAATACTTTGATAGCCACTATGTAATTATTTTTATCGCTACTGCTTTTACAGATTTGTGGTAAAAGAATGCTTTTATTCCTTATTCCTTATTCCTTATATAAGTATACTCCAGTACGGATATTTGAGTTATATGGCGAAATAATGTTAGAAGCAGTTGTATATACAGGATGGTAGAAATATAAAGAGGAGTAGACTAATAGTTATACAGGGTGGTTAAAACAATGTTTTATGGTGTGGAATGTAATTAGTTGCTTATAAAAGGTGATTAAAGTAAGGATGGAGTAAAATTATAGCAATTCAGGGCGTATCAAAAATTTGTTATATAAGCTTAAGTAGTTAGGATATTTGAATTATAGAGAGAATTATAGAGAATAATATGCTTACAGAGTTAAAAAATGTACAAGAAAGTGTATATACCGACTGATTGAAATAAATGGTAGAGTTAAATTATGGTTATACAATGTGGTTCAGAAATGTGAAAATTTTGCTAGAACATGAGCAATTGCATAGATAGAATACATATGGGGCGAAGGAAAATTATAGCTATACAGGGTTATTTAAATAGTAAAAAAATAGAAACAGTCAATAGTGTGGACAGGAATAATACTTATACAATTGAGTAGAATTATAGTTATACAGGGTGAATCAGAAAATGATAGATAAATTAGTTATAACTTATTTATCTATCATTTTATATAATTTATTTGGGTGACCAATACGCACAAAAATATACAGGGTAGTTGCAATATAGGGTGAATTAGTGTTACAGTTATAGAAAGTAATCAAAATAAAAAACAAATAAGAAAGTTAAAAAATATGTAGAAAATACAGAAAAAATAAAAATTATAGAGAAACAGAAAGAAAGAGAGAGAGAGAGAGAGAGATAAAAATGCGCTAAAATAATAATCAATCGAATTGCTCATTAAAGCAGAAAAAATATATATATATGTGAGAAAATAATGATTGATTGCACACGGTTTCTAAACGGTTTTTATTTTAAGTCTGTTGAAGTTGGTTCTTTTTAAATATAAATTATTTATCTAACATTTAGCGGTTTTTCTAACCAAAATGATGCCTTTGGTTCCTATAAATATTATGTAAATTACTAGAGTACATAAGCAACACAGAACAACCTATACAATTTACATTAGAACATTAACAGAAAAACAAATTATCTTTTTCAACATTTTTATAACAAAAATATAATCGACTTTTGAAACAGGAATATACAGAAAACTGTCTCACACTAACTCTAAACAACTAAATGCAGTAAAAAGAAATCTCTATATGATAGAGTAACAACCAACTCTTCCGATATCAATAAATTTTGTGAAGAAAGAACGTTTAAAAAAAATGTCCTTTCTGCTAATAATTTCCAGAAATACTTATACTAAATAGTCAAACAATATCGGAAACCAAACAATCGCAAAAAATCAACACCAAACCCCTGCAAACAATACTGACTCCCAAGATAACATTACTGCAATAACAATACGGGGTCCCTCAGAACGACTAAGAAGAGTAGGCAACAAATTTAAGATTAGAACCTCATTATAAAAAAAGAAATACACTAAAATCTTTACAAAAACAAAACCAAAAACACTGCTGAAAGTAATAAATTCTATATTGGAAAAGTATCTAGAACTCGAAATGTTCGATTGTACGAACACAAAATTTACACTAAAAACACAATAATTTAAAAACTCCAAAACTCCAAAACTTGTGACCATGCCTGTGACCCTGGTCATTAAACACAGTTTCAAAATCTGGCAAAAAAAGTCGCACCTAGAAGCGCAATATAACCTACTGAAGATAATGCTTTCTAATCCTTCCAATTTGAAAAGAAATTTATTATTACATTATCTTCAAAATTTTCTCTGCCATCCTTTAAATAGCAAATTAAATTCCTAATGACGTCATACGTTACATAATATTGTCAAACATTTTAAATTTAAATTTTACAAATGTGTATTTTTCTTATAGGTAGTTTCTTTATTGCCATTTACAACGGACTCTGATCTAACTTTTCTAAATATTCTCAAGTATTCTAATGTTATTACCAACAAGTGCGTTAAAGAGAGTAGGTAATTTTCACATAACTACAAAATTAAACTCCGGCGCCCCCGCCTTCCTTATGTATCATTTGTGTTTTGTATATGCTTCTATAGTTACAAGAACTATATATGTCGGAGTAGCTGTAAGTTTTCTGTCCAGTAAACATAAAATCATTGCGTAAAGCTACCTTATCTCTATATCTTATTTATGAACGATTACTCAAACAATGAAACGCATCCACTAATAAATTAATTTCTTGTTACAGGCTGGAGTAAATGGAGTGAATGGTCTTCCTGCAGCGTATCTTGTTCCTTGGGAATTCAACAAAGAACTAGGCATTGTCGGCTAATTAAATGTCACGGTTTCAACGTCGAGCAAAGACATTGTAATCTTTTCGCGTAAGTACAAACAAAGCGCTGATACAGCTGACGAGCATTATATTTACATGACAACATCATAAATCATGAGAAAAACGGCACTCGACTTGTACAGCATTTGTTTTTTGAACAACTATTGATGTAAACGTAAATTAATAAGGTTGTAATTATAATATAAATGCCTAAGATAACAGGTTCTCTTACTGGTCCATGTCATTTACGAATATTGATGACAAAAATAATAGTGACACCAATCAACACGTACAATGTCTAAGGTTAAAACATGACTAAGTTCAACAATTGCATCAAATCGTTTTTGGGTTTTAACAAGATAAATTCAAAAATTGCTATTTTTTTTTGTTTATTAGACGCAACTGATATCTATAGAGAGTCTTTTAACCCTTGAAGTGCCAAAGCTTTTTTTTAATTTTTCATGAATTTGACCATGTTTGCATATAAAAAGTGGGGCATATAACATGGGAAAAATATTTTGAATGTTCATCTGGGATTTTCTCTCCTCGCATTGGTTTCTGAAAAATACAGATAAGTTAAGTACTTGAATATCAAGGTGTAGTATTCAAGGGCAGTTTGTGGAAACTACCCGGAACACTAGTTGCCCTCTTATAGAAAAAACTCTCCCGCAGGATTAACTGTGAGAAAATAGGTCTACAGATTTGTCAACTAGTATTTCAGTATAAAATGTTGTGTATTTTGTGTTATACTTATCTCTTCTTTTGTGACGTTTCGATTCCTTATCAGGAATCGTTGTCGAACAATGTTTGTTTGAATGTTTTGCACTATATTCGCTTGACTTTTTTTGGTAATGTCAATTGACAGTTAATCTGGCGGGAGAGTTTTTTCTATAAGAGGGCAACTAGTGATCCGGACAGTTTCCACAAACTGTCCTTGGATACTACACCTTGATATTCAAGTACTTAACTGTATTCTGTATTTTTCAGAAACCATTGCGAGGAGAGAAAATCCCAGACGAACATTCAAAATAATCATTTACCTCCTCAATCATTTAGAAACCACATTCGAAAAATATTCAAAAAATTCAAAAATTTTAATATTTTAAGAAAAACTTGGAAAAATGGTGGTATATATAGCTACCAAGGTTCATTTAAGACAACAACCATTATCAAATTATTTATTTCGCCGACATAAATTTGAGTCGTAATTGTACAAAAAACTAAATACCAAGAACAAAACATGTCCTGCATAAGGCAACATCACATTTCTTACAAATTATATTGGAGCGTGTTTGCTTCTTATTTTTACTGCAACCTGCACAACGACGATATGTTCCTTTTATAGGAAGATGTTCGAATTTCTTTGCAGTGCTGGACGTTTGCGATTACAATATCTAGAAATCAGAGAATCAGCAAGAGTACTTCTAAACTGCAAATGGCTCATACCCTTTTGATTCGGAAATTTCTTGATATCTTCCTTGTACAATATGTAACTATTCACAATTGCAGCATCAAATAAATAGAAGAATATCCTCATCCACTATCTTCGTGATTTCCAAGACACCGAATAACTGGCATGGAACTGATCAAAATGGTCTGCTCCTAATATATTTCTGTCATCAAATATATTTTTTCTTTCAACTCTCTGAGGATGATCCAAACCGTAGAAGGTCCATTAGACAACGGGATAATGTCTTCTGCATCTGAATTACCTGCATAGTTCGATAAACAATAGTTTTCTTCATCAGACAACTCGTTAGCCAACTCTTCCAATTGTTCTTGGGTCAGATATCTTCTATCCATTATTCTGCAACAATATTTTTGCCTATACCAAGTTGCCTGAAAATCGAAAATCAAATATTTGATGCTATCTTAGAAGTTACTATTGTGATTGATAAGATCTTGTTTCTGGTTCGGGGATATTTTATCATCCACTTATATCATTATTTTTTATTACTCATGATTATGCTCAAATTTCAACTAAACTAAATATATTGGTATACATAATGGAAGAACTTACCAATTTTTTTTATAACTGCACTAGTTGTAACACAGAAAAAAGAGAGCGAGAACAACAAAAATACATGTAAACATTCGAAAGTGAGATGTTTTAAGTAACACTGGTAGCTCTTCATACCAGTAAATCCAAGAGAGGGGATTTTCCAATTATTATATTCACCGTTCGGTAGGATTCGCTGCCAGGGCAACTTAGTGCATCAAGTAGAAGCCGTAACAATCAAATTCGCATGGCAGGTACTGAATAGTGGACCTTAAAAACAGATGGTAGCAATAGTACCTCTACCACTTAAAGGCTTAAACCACAAAATGAGCTATTGTAATCTCGTATGAATTATTTCTGAAATAATTTTAAAAAAATACGAATTTTAAAAATAATTAAATCCTTGATATTTTGTAATTTTCTTAGTAGGTTGTACACAAAAATAATAAGAAGACGTATATACATCACGCACAACTAGATAATTACCAACAGTACCAAAAGAAAATAATGAACATAAGATCAAAAGGCGAAGCAGTGTTTAGCACAGAAAAAGTTCCTATTGGAATAAAATTCCTAAGAAACAATAAAGACCCCAGTAAAGACGAAATATGTGTTCTGTAATGATAAAAGAAGCACATGGCATGATATGTATGTCTGCCCACAAATATAAGCTACACTTCTTGGAACTTTGACAAACAAATACACTTGCTTTAGTGTACTTGTTATAGTTGTTATTTGTTATAGTGCTTTGCTCATTCATTCCGATTACTTTACTGTTACAACAAAATAATAGCGAAATATTGTGGCGTAACTTACATTACTAAAATTAAACAAATATCTTCAAATAACTTGACTAGCTCAAATGTGGAAATAACAGCTCTTCGTCAGGAACCCATACAGATTGTAAGCTTACCTCAAAATTTTATAGTCATCAAAAACTCATACCAAAATATCCATAACCATCTCCATAACATCCAGCTAACGGTTTTAAACAATGGACCATGATTAGTACTTCCAATATTCCATTACGTAATCAACTGATTAGTGACAAAATTTGCACCATATAAGTGACAGTTGAAACATGGTTAAACAATAAAATTACGCCATCCACAAATAACCAAACAGTAAAATTAATCCAAATGGTTAAAACTCTTAAATAGTCAAACTCTTCAAATATGGTCCATTCCAAACAATATATCTACTTGCGAGATTATACGGCCCATCATAATAAATGGTGCTCAGAGTAAAAAATTACGCCTCAATCTAAAAATATATATAGCCCCAGCAGAGAATAAAGGCCCTTCTAACAAAATGAGGCCAACAGTTAAAATATAATTCTTCCAAATACTCTAAGTTCTACCGTTGAACCCTAAAATTTTACATTGCTTCAAGACATTTTTTCCTCAAACTGCCTTACACAACAACGGTTATAACTCCAGTCTGATTTTTTCTTTGCCACAATATTAGTATTTTCAAACGATGGCAGGAAATCAACGGCCTCCATATTTATATTTAACCACTAATATTTCAACCTAGTGGGGATTCAAAACGGTAAGAAAAGCACTCAGATGAACTGTAAATTCACAATCGAGCGGTAAGTCATTTAAGTTTAAATGATTTGAAGATGTAAATAAATGTATTTTTATTTTTTAAACCAACAAAACATAAGGTAGGAAATTTTGAACAATATAACAAAATTTATATCGAACACCTTTTAGAAATAAATATGATAGTCGCTGTTTTGATTTTTCGAACCACAAAAGCTAACAGAAATTCGCATGCAGTTCTAACAGCATTATGTCCGCCTGCGTAGTGCCGGCATAAGGTATAGAAGTTTGCCCAGAAAAAAGAAGGCAAGGTACTCAAGGACTATTAATTGATTCACTCAATCTACATAAAACAGCACCAGCTACAATATTTCACATCCTTTCATAAACTAAATTACAAAGGTTAGTACTGGCTTCAATTTTTAAAAGCTACCTTATTCCAAAGAATAAAGTGAACAATTATTTATCTAAACAGAACAACGAAACTACACTTCGAGATTTACACTTTATTTTGACAAAACCACACGTGTTTCGGCATACACTGCCTTTATCATGTTTCACAAAATATTTCTAACTACACTATAATTTGTATACAGTGTGGAACAGCCAAATGGAATAAACGAATGAAGGAAGGTGTGTTGGGAAAAACACTTGGACACGTCGATTTGTATTTTTAAATGCGCCTTTGTTCAACAAAAAAATATATAGGGTGTATCATGTGACAATGGCCAATATCAACATTTTTATTTTAAATGTAAGGCCCCTGTATATATTTATTTTTTGGATTCTCCAGAAAATTCTAGACATATTTCATGTGCAATGTCCTACACCTATTTT
The DNA here is from genome assembly GCA_034190945.1 of Octodonta nipae. Lineage (NCBI taxonomy): Eukaryota > Metazoa > Arthropoda > Insecta > Coleoptera > Chrysomelidae > Octodonta > Octodonta nipae. The sequence continues at coordinate 9,439,881 of CM067220.1, read as the reverse complement.
TAACTGTAACGAATATATTAAGTGTTTTCAGATTTATTTAAAAAATGCATGCTTCAGTGGGGGCAATTTCATGCTTCAGGAGGGGGGATCCTCAATTACATTTACCAAAATATACTTTTAAACCAATATTTCTTGGACTATTACCTTAAAAGCAGTCTTTATGTAGTTTAAACCCATAGAAGTGGCCTTCTTCTAGGCTCTTGGAGTTAAAATTACCTCGTTTTAATGTTAAATTTAGTAACTTTGAGGCTCTCGGTGAGGGCGATCGCCCCCATCGCCCTCCCCCTTCGATCCGCCCATGCCATCGAAATTGCCATCAATGAGAAAGGGACCTACGATATGATTTCCAACAATTGATGCCTAAACACTATTTCAGGATACTGTGTATGTTTTTCTGATATCCAGTGAGGATTGTTATTAGACCAATAGCAGCAATTTTGACAATTAACTTGACCGTGAAGTGTAAATGTGCTTTCATCAGAAAACAAAACATCTCCTATCGAAATCGTCTTCCATGACGTCAATCGTCATCATATTTCAATTCCATAAATTAAAGATCTATTTACAAAAATGAGTAAAATTTAAAAAAACGAATCTAGGATATTAATAACTTATAACTCAATCAAAACAATAAATCATCTTTTTAGCAAAACAAAAGATAAGATCCCGAAAGAATTGAAATCCAATATTGTATATAAAATATATTGTATTAATTGTGAGGCAACGTATATTGGACAGACCTCAAGAACTCTAAAAAGGAGAATGATCTCACATAAAAGCGATATCAAATTAGGAAAAGAAAGTTGTGCTATTGCCACTCATTGTATTCAAAATTCACACACTATAAATTTTAACAACGCTTTAGTTCTGACATGTGAACAAAATTATTACAAAAGAAATTTTTTAGAGATTTTATTTATTAACTATTATCAGAATAATATTAATAAAAAAACCCATATCCAAAATTTGATTAACATTTATTGCAATCTTTCAGACATCGACAAGAAAAATTCGTTTTCCGTATTCAACAATTAAGTTACATAATAACAATACATTATTCTACTCACTATAGTAATGTTATTTTTGATTATTACTTCATTTCCAGTTTTGCTATCAATGCCACTCAAAAAAATTTTCTTACATGTAATTTATTAATTTCATAATTCCTATGTTTGTGCTCTTTTTCAAATTACAATCACAATTTACTGTTAGTATTTAAAAATGTATCTCACATATTATAGTTATAAATTTTGTTTTTAGTCAAAAGACTGACGAAGAAATTAAAGTATTTCGAAAGCTTTCGCAGAGTAAAAGTGTATTTCACTTCTTTATAAAATCGCTGCTTCCCGAAAACTTTCTTACACTGTGTTAGCCAATTCAGCCGTTACTCAAACAAATTGTATATATATATATATATATATATATATATATATATATATATATATACTTTGTAATTTACCTAAATAATTACACAGAGACATGAAAAAGATTTAAGTCTGAATTTTAAATTAAATAAAACATTTTTAAAAAACATATAACCGACTTCCACCTATAACTAAAAAGTTAAAAATAATTATAACAAAATACAAGTCAAGTAAATACCTTCAATGTTGTTAGGTACATACCCAGGAAGTAAAAAATGTAAACATTAAAAGATGCTCATTCTGTACAAATTAATTACCTACCAATCTAGTATATTTTTGAAGACGGTGCCAAAATCCCGCATTGCCTACTTATGAAGTACTTCATCAAGCTTGATTGTTGCTTGTCACCAACTTCAAAAATGTACTAGATTGGTAGGTAATTAATTTGTAGACATTTTTTCCAAGACTTCTATACCACCAAACGTCCACTCCACCCTTATATTCTAACCATCCTGTATATACGGCTGCGTATGGACCACTTTCATTCTACTCCGTCCTATATTTCAATCATCATATAAATGCAACTACTTCTATCACTTTATTTTGGGATTTTGTTTGCAATAACTAAACACCCTGTGTATGAACGCACCAAATAGGAGTTTAGAGTTTGACATGTGTTGCCACTGAATTTTCTATTAGGCCGGGAGAATGTGACCAACCAAAAGCACCGTCTTCTCAAAATGGAAAAAATTTCATTTAAACAGGTATTTGCCTGGTATACAAACGAGCTTGGTACTCATTAATTTAAGGAGCGGAAAATACTATAGTTTACTACCTGTGTGCTTGAGATGTACATAGAAAAATATCAAATTCGCAGTTAAAACTTCCAGTGCCTAAATTTCCCGCACTATTACGTTGGAATTAAAATGTCCGTTATGTCATTTCGATGAAATTTTTGATAAGAATTTTTGAATTTTTGGCGAATTTCTGCAAAACTGCAAGTTGCACGTCGCAGAAAAGTATATGAGATCACCTTGAAATCTTCCTTAATAGATGAAACATTAAAAAACTATACACATCCACAAGGAGATATCCAAAAATCGACCAATATGTTAGGGATATTGGTCAATTTCCATGCACTCATGTGTTCGTTCACAAATTTCATCACTTTACCAATAGAATTATTTTCCAAAATTTGAAGTTTCACCAATCCATATATATACTCTATTAAACAAGACCATATTCATTCAAAACGGTTCACCACATGAGAAGAAATCAGATAACATACGTACAAAAATAAAACAAAAAAAAATACGGGACGAATTGATAACCTCCTCCTTTTTGGAAGTCGGTTAAAAAATATTTTTTTAAATACCGAAAGACGTCTCGTGTCAAACCAAAGTGTATTTTCGTTTTTGTGTTTGTTATCATGGATTTAAATATTTAAGTATTAGCCACAACAATCCAAAAAACATCAGAATGTTTTTTTTTTCTTATGGATGTTTTTTTTTTGAATCGATCACAAAACCGAAGTAAACCACATCCCTTTCCATGAAGAGGCCTAATGGGTTTTTAACACCGGCCAAATGAAATATTTAGTATCTACGTAATTCCTTTCGATCTAAAAAAGGTTCAAACTTCGTTTCCACCCGAATATCGATTATCGCCGTACCCAATTTGAGCGCCTAATGTATTCTAAGGGTCGAATAATTCACTTCAACCTAACTCTCCTTTCTCTAACGATACTATATATAATCCAATATGCCAGATCAAGGCAATCGACACATCTCCAAAAGCCATCTTCGAACGATCAATCAATCCTTAAGGACGAACATCCCGACGGCATATAAATGGATTGATGATATAAGAGCCCGATGCTAACACTCCAAGTTTTTGTTTATTATTTGCGATGTTTCGGGGGTGGTAAAAGTAGTGAGGCAACCCCGGGAAAGTTGCGGCGATTAATCAAAGACGTTCTTTGGTTTTTCCCATGTCGATGAATAGACTTACCGACTGAAATTTGTGTTTAATTTATCTTTCGGATGTTTACGCTCCAACGGCGAAATGTATCACTCGCTTGTTTTGAAAGGGTTGGAAGTTTTGTAGTAATTGAATAGCTCTCGCCGAGTTAGATGTGGAGCTCTTTTTGCTAAGGCCAAGCGCAAAAAGAAAAGCCCATCATCGATGATGTTTTCAGAGGAGTTACTAAACTGAACTAAAATCACTTTGAATTGCACTTTCCACTTTATTTGGTTTTTTAAAAAACCTTTTCTGACGCGTTTCGATATTAACTATCTTTGTCAAAGATAGTTAATATCGAAACGCGTCAGAAAAGGTTTTTTAAAAAACCAAATAAAGTGGAAAGTGCAATTCAAAGTGATTTTAGTTCAGTGAAATGAATTTCCAACAAGTATCGGCTGAATCAATCCAGGAGTTACTAAACTTTCAACATTTCTGTTGGCTTGTAGTCAGTTATAGCCAGCATGTATTTCAAAAGCAACACCAAAACATAGCCAATTTGCTGGGATCCTATTTGGAAATGAAGAAGTTGACCAAATCGGCTGTTTTTTTAAGTTACACAATTGTAAACATATTTTAATCATTCCTTTTCGGTTGACTTGGTTCTAAAAATCAATCAGAGAAAATGTCACGAATCAGTTGAAATTTTCTTATAATATCTTAACAATGCAACGGATCCGTATTAGCTTACTACTTTGGGGACATCACTTTAAACGGTTTTCAAAGCCTGTCAACAACTTCGTCACATACCCCGATCACCTAAAGATCCCAGTGAGCCACATTTTAGATCAGCAGTTTACAGAATACCCTATTTATGTGGTGCCGTACATATGGGTACCACATAAACAATTGTAATAATCGTCTAAATACTAACATACTGATGTACTATCAATCACATTCCACTAACATTATTGCCTTTACCATAGGGATAAAACGATACGAGTAAATACAAGTACATACTCGATACTTTTCTCCGATACCAAGTATTTAGTATCGATACTTTGCAATTAAGTATCGAGTAGGTATCGGTCAAAAGTACGGACCGTGGGTCAAAAGTACTCATATACCTTCGCCAATGTCACTATTTCATTGATAAAAATTGCATTCTTAAATTCTTAGAGCATACACCTTCTGAAGGTAGCCTGCAGTGCACAAATGTCGTGTCCAAGGATAGAAAGAGAGGACAATAGAGAGTCAAGAGGCTATTTCACTCGATTGGTAGGTGAAACCAATGAGCTCATTGGATGCAGTTCCCAATCCCAATCCTCTATATTGGCATCTTTTTCTAGCGTTGCCACGATTGTTTACGTTCGGTCGGTGTTAACACTGTTAACTTAAACAGTACTAAGAGTAGTCGGTGTTTGTTTTATGTTTAATTTTTTGAGTAATTGAAAATGGGGCCTCCGAAGTTTAATGTGTGATTATATTTCACACAAAACGATGACAAAACCGCAAGCTGCAAAAAATGCTTTAAAACCGTGCGGTTTTGTGGCAATACTTCTAATTTGCATAAGCATTTAAAAAGTCACTCTGACTCGATACGAGTAAGTATCGATACTTTCCAATTGATACAGAGTAAGTATCGATACTTGAGATACTTGACGACCGATGCAGTACCGACTAAAAGTATCGATACCTTGATGGTATCGTTTCATGCCTACTTCAGCAGAAGTTTATAAACATATCCCGCGCGAAATCAAAATCCTTGATGGGTCAGCAGAAAGGAATAAACGCTAGTTCCATACCGCTCGCCCGTCCTTTTTCGCGCGAGCAGTCTACGAAATATCATCTATACTCGCCCTCCTGTAAAAGTCTGACGCAGATGCAGATGAAATGTTTGGAAGAAATTCCAATAGAACGGACAAACATCCCGTAAAACCACACTTTATACATTGGCACCGGCCGTAAAAGATTATACATTTTGAAAACTACTACACTAATTTTGATATGCAAAAGAAACATTGTCTGATTGCGAATTAAAACTGTTACAAAAGAATGACACCTCGAAGAGAGTATTCAACATCTCTGACAGGTGAAGTAACCTGAAAATTTTATCGTGACATTCTATCCTAGGAATTACGGGAGAACAGCAATTATACGGAACGGCTCCAGATTCGAAACCTCTGTGTGTTAGTTTCCCCGAAGATCCTAGATGTCGGTCTTACATCTCGCGTCTACACGTTATACCTTATGTTTCGGGTCTATTCCAAATAAAATAAAACAAGTAGCATACTAAAGAAACACCACTTTAAGTTCCAAGTGTGCCTTATGTCTGCGGGAAAACATATACCCGTGAAATATCAAAATCTTTCCAGATAAGAAGAAAGATTGTCAGTAATGTCTTAAAAGTAATATAGCCAGATTGACAAACCATGTATTAATGTATAATGGTACTAGCGGACACGACAGACGTTGTCCTGTCCGATTTAAACTTTTAAAAATTAGGTGTAACAATATAATCTGAACGCCATCTATCAGACGTAACTGAAACTAAAGCACACTCTTGAATATTTGACACAGCGACTACAGCATAGTCTGCCGGATCTTATGTAAGTTGTGCTAACATCAACAACAAATTTTAAATAAATAATTTAACTAAAAAACAATATCTAGTTGACTGTATTGTGAATCTAAACCATCCTCAAACCCCCTGGATTACACAAAAAAAATTTCATCAAAATCGGTCCAGCCGTTTAGGAGGAGTTCAATGACTAACACACGTACAGCAGATTTATATATATAAAGATGACCAAAATGAACTGTGACAACACAAAGAGAATACTTAAAGCAGAACCCACTAAGACGAGGAAAATCAAAAGAAATGTCTGCATGTTGTTAAATAATGAAGAAATTTGGACACCCTCGAAAGAGATGGTGCTATTATTGCAACAAAAATTCATCGCAAATGAATTACTCAGTTTACAATTGCACGACAAAGTCAAGCGAATTAATACTACAACTACACAGATTACTTCAAAACTTTAAATGACAGGAAAACTAGTTTAAAAATCTATCACTTGGTTAACTTATCTGTATTTTTCAAAAACCATTATGAGGAGTGAAAATCAAAGGAGCTATTTAACTCCTCAATCATTCAGAAACTACATATCACAGCGCCACAAAAAAAATAAATTCTTGTACATCGGACCGAATCCATGTAGGCTTATGTTTTTGGAGTCGCTGATCCCGAATCCGGGGTCGGTTTGACCTCATCAGATCAAGTTCAAGGTCAAGCCATGGTCAAATCCCCAAAATCTAATCAAAAAATCTGAAAAAAATCGTATAAATGTTTGTGGGGTCGCTGAATTCGAATTCAGGGTCGGTTTGACCTCATCAGGTCAGGTTCCAAATTCGGATATGATCACTTACCTCTTACCAGGGGCAGACCTAGGGACCAGTTTTGAGGGGGGAGGGTCTCTGCACCAGAGGCAGTGATCTATAAAGTTAACCTAAGTAAGAGTGGACTTGTCTATGGATTTGGATAAATTGTATTTCTTACCTTCTTCCGTTTGAACCCACAGAAGTTACCTTGTTTTAAGCTATTAGTCTAAGAGATACAGCCGGTTTTTGCTCGTCATCGAGAAAATGGACAGAATATATAGTATTAAGTTCAATTCCTGTACTACTTCACGTTTCTAGGCAGGCGCCAGTGGAAGTGATAACCGAGGATAGTTACAGGGGGTGAAACTGGTAATTTTTTTGGTCATGCTCATCATCGAGTAAACGTTCCAAAATTGGCTGCATAAAGCGGACAGGGGTAAACTTGTCAACAATAGGGGTGAACTTCGTTATTAAGTAAAAAGAACGCCAGTTGCTCCTTTTTTTTGCTTACACAAAAGAAATCATATTCCAAAAGGACGTACAGCTAAATGACATAAATACATTTTTCATGACGTCATTAATGTGGTCTGTATGACGTCATACACATTTTTTTTAAATGCGAAGCCACATTTTTTATTACTGATTTGGAAGGAGCGGAAAATTTCAGGTGCGAATGTGACTTTCACGATGACCTTTGAACTTGACCTTCAAGGTCATTCCAAGATCAAAGTTTGTTTGAAAAATCAACCTATTATAGCCAAATTAGGTGTACGGGGATTTTCAACGTCGCTGATTTCGAATCTGAAATCAGTTTTTGTTTGAAAAACTAGTAGTAAACTCTTGGATTGCGAAAATCTGATTTCAGATTCGTAATCAGATTTTGAAAATTGGCAATTTGAAAAAAAAACAACCAATCTACTCCCAATTTGGTATGCGAGGGTTTCCGACGTCAATGATTACGAATATGAAATCAGTTTTTTTAAATTTTCAAAACAAGTAGTGGTGAAGTTCAACGTCAAATTTGTTTTTAATTTGGAATACCCTCTTTGAATCAGTCATCTTTCGGATCAGGATTAAAAACATCGATTACCGTTAATTGTTTGTGCATCAATTAGTTGACTTTTTTAAAAAATTTGTCCGCCATCTTGGATTGTGAATTTTGAAAAACTGTTTTCAGATTCGAAATCAGCCCTGTCGAAAACCCCTGTACACCTATTTTAGCTATAATTGGTTGATTTTCAAAAAAACTTTGATCTTGGAGTCACCGGAAGATCAAGTTCAAGGTCATGGTCAAAGTTATATTCGGACACTCTTTCCGATTCCTTAATAAAAAAATGTGGCTTTGCATTTAAAAAAAATGTGTATGACGTCATACAGACCACATTCATGACGTCATGAAAAATATATTTATGTCATTTAGCTGTACGACATTTTGGATTATGATTTGTTTTTTGTAAGTAAAAAAATTGTGCAAATACCGTTCTTTTTACTTAATGACGAAGTTCACCCCTATTTTTGACTAGTTTACCCCTGTCCGCCAGCTTGATGGTAACGCTCTAGGAAGACCCCGCTCTGGTATTTGCTTAAATATATCACAATCTTGTATGCTGCCAATTTTGGAACGTTTACTCGATGATGAGCAGACCAAAAAAAATACCATTGTCACACCTTGTAACTATCCCCGGTTATCACTTCCACTGGCGCCGGCCTAAAAACGTGATTTAGTTCAGGAATTGAACTTATTACAATACATTCTGTCCATTTTCAGGATGACTAGCAAAATCCAGCTCTATCTCTCCTACTATATTGTATGTAAGATTTGTCTCGAGTTAGTGTTGAACTCAGTAACCTTATGGCTGTTGGATCCGCCCCTGTTTCTTATTAGATCAAGAAATTGATAAAATACAAATTTTTGGAATACATAAAACTGGAAAACAATATATTTTTTGATTTTTTTCTTTCTACAATTATTATGTAACTCCCTGATCCGAGCTTCCTTAGAGAAAAAAATGTCATGTATTTAATGATGCAAGAATTATTATATTTTTCTATCTGTAAAAAAATTCGATGACATCACTTTCACTTGACTTATTTTATGACATATGTCACAAGAAGCTTCTAAAAAATTGTGAAAGGCCTAACCATCATGGCCGCAGCCAGAATTTTTGTTTAGGGGGGCAGGTGAAAGGTTGAATTTTTTTTTTTTTTTGATTGATTAGGAGTGCAAAGTTTTAAATTTCTTTTATATATTTTCATGACATACAAAAGTGTAAAAATGTATAAATACTAAAGTTGTTAGTGGTTAAAATTCAATCTTTATACCCAAAACCCCCCGCTGGCTACGGCCTTGCTAACCTAATTCCAAATGTAATTTATTCTAGAATTACTTAATTTGAATTAACTTTACTTTGTTGCTTAGTCCTACTTAAAAAATCAAGTGTTAGTTTTTTTTACCTTTACCGCACTAACATAGATAAAATATGATTCCCTTCGATTGCATTTTCCCAGTTATGAAATTTGACCCACAGTAAACTCAATAGTGTTATTTTTCCAGCTGCGAAGGAATCGTGAATCCCTTAGCACTTGAAGATCGTAAATTCTTTCATCCTTCGAAGGACCGATGGCAAACGGTTCCAGACAGACCGACTGCATGGCGCCTCAGGCCGAACTCTTATATTTGGGTGCCTTCGACGCAGCTCTTCCGAAAACAGACGGATCGACCATTTCCAAGAGAGTTCGCACTATTCGTCACCGTCAGGCTGCACAACGTGAGTATGAAATTAATAGAATTAGATCCAGAACTTCAGATTTTGAGATGTTTGTTATAAAAACACATTAAGCTCCATTTGCCATCTATTTTGTCAAGAGGTTATTCTAGATATCTGGTGAAAACATTTTGTCAAATAAAACATTTAAAAATATATATAACCGACTTCCACCTATAAGTAAAAAGCTACAAATTTTATTGAGTATAAATGTTCTAACAATTAGTTAAAAGCAGCAATATAAAATCCATAACATCAAAATGTAATCGTCCCAAACAATGATCCCGAAAAAGTTGCCAGCAAATAACAGCAAATGTTATTTACTCAACTATTCAATAGTCTTTCGAAGAAAAATAAGAAGATTACAACTACTTCCGAATGACTTACTTTCCGTAACGCAAAACTCTTTAAATATAAGGAAAGAACAAACAAGGACACAAAAGGAAATTGCCTTTGAGATTCGAAAAAGGGACGCTGAACGAGAGCAACTCAAGGGCTGAAATCCTCCAACCAGTGAAGTGGTCGTATAGTTCTTACGTAAGGTTTTAGAATAAGAGTCGCTCTCGTTTTCTGATGTAGTTTCTAAATAGGGTTTAGTTGAAAATGTTCTCTAAATGTTCCCGAGATGCAGTTTCTTATTGGTTATTTTTTTTACTGTAGATATTCTTTGTTAAATTAAAGTATTTACTAGATCTAGGATGTAATACAATATTTTTTATTAAAATATTGCCAACTCCTTACTAATTCTGAATATAATTTGGGTGAGTAAAATAATCCCACCATGTTTTGTAGATCACAATGACATTTAATACTATTACCTTTACAAGTAGTCCAGTCACGTACAATTTATGTGGGAGTTTAGATTAATGAAACAATTTGCCAGTAGGTAGAAAATGGCCAAAGAAACAAAGTTTATATAAATCAAGTGACTTTAGCGTCTTTTGAGTGATTACCTGTGTTTGTAAATAATCTATGTATCTGGGCAGCAAATATGTCGGCAGCAGTTCCATCTTTTGCTGCGGTCTAAGGCACGATACCTGTATTCGGTTCAGCTGTTCTTTCAGTTGATCTATAGCAATTTTGGTCTGTCCCATAACATCGTACCTACGTCCTAGTTACTTCAAGACCTCACCGGGTTGTAGTTGCTTGACGTCAACGCCGTCCACTTGGAACTGCGGTCTCGTGATAGAATAGATTTGCTTATTCCCCCGATTAACATTAACCGAGAGAGCCACAAATTTTTGCGGGTTCAGAGCCATCCGGCGCTTAGCAAAGAATTCTACAGTCTTGTGAAGTTGCTTTTTAGCATCACGGACTGACCCGGCGAACAGTACTAGGTCATCTACATAACCCAATACTGCTACTTGTTCCGATACGGGGAGACCTTCACCACTTTCCTGCAATTCGCAGATCAACTCAACCACCACAATTTCAAACAGGTACGAAGATAGTGGATCGCCTTGTTTTTGTGATTTTGCTGCCAGCTTGAATCACGGTACTTGTGTTGTACGAATCTATAATGTACCGTTTTGTGATTTCGTTGACTCCGAAGCGGTTCATCGCTCGTACGATGGAACCTCGAGACACGGAATCAAAGGCAGTCCTTGAATCGAGTAATAAAATTGTACAAGGAAGTAATCTCTTTCTCCTTTCCTTAATCTGAGTATGATGGGTGAGGTTATTAAGTAAAACGCCATCGACCCATTGGTACCCACGCTAGTGGTCGTGCAGTGGTAGAGTCGACAAGCTTCTTCCAAGGATCCGATGAAAAACACCGACCAAGATCGAGGAAATTGTGATGGGCCGCCAGATGTCAATGTTATTCAAGTCCCCTTTCTTTGGAATAAGCAGCGTCCTATTGGATTTCAGTGTCGAAAGTGTTACACCGAATAGGGGCATGCTGTTATATAGCAAGGCTAGCCTCTGAGGAGGCATTTTTTTCAACTGATTCAGGCGTAAACCACCAGGACCAGCGGCCTGTGACTTAGTCGTTAATAGGGCCCAAGTCACCTCTTCCTCTGTAATAGGAAGGCTCATCTGCTTTCCATTACCTTCCACAACATCAAATGCCTCGTTGTCTTGAGGGAGTATTTACGTGTTCAAAAATTCTGCGATATTTTTCCTCTATCTTTTCGATGTCCGGTTGTACATCTTCGCCCCAAAGCGGAAGATCATTTATCAACGCACGAGCCAGCGCGAACCGGTCTTTTTTATAATCCCAGGGAGTGGTGCTACCCCTTCTCGTTGCAACGGCAGAGAGCGATAGAGAAGTGACAAAAAGTTTTCGATAAAATTATTGTGATAAGGGGATTCGAGAATGATTTAGATGCACAATTCGATCCGATAGGTGGCACTATGATCGGGTTCTAACTCCTCCTCAACGGCTGGACGGATTGCAATGAAATTTTTTTGTATGTGATTGGGTTGGACTTTGGAAAGTTTAGATTTACAATTGAACCCGGGAGGTGGCACTAAGTTTGAGTTCTAACTCCTCCTAAACGGCTGGAAAGATTTTAATGATTTTTTTGTATGTATGAGTGGGTCTCTGGATGGTTTAGATACACATTTGGACCCGGTAGTTGGCCAAAGATTAACTGCTTCTAAACCGCTGGACAGATTTTAATGAATTTTTTTTGTGTATGTTTCGGTGGGTCTTTAGACGGTTTAGATTCACTATTATACGCGATAAGTCGCACTAAAATGGGGTGAGAACTCCTCCTAAACGGTTGGACGGATTTTAATGATTTTTTTGGTGTATGTGTTTAGGTGAGACCCTAGATCGTTTCTATTCACAATTTGACCCGAAAGGTGGCACTGAGATCGTGTTCTAACTACTCCTAAACGGCTGGATGGATTTTAATGATTTTTTTAATCTATGTTTGAGTGGGTCTTTTGATGGTTTAGATTCGCAATGGAACCCGGTAGTTGGCACTAAGATCAGGTTCTAACTCCTCCTAAGCGACTAGAACGATTTAATGTTTTTTTTTTTTTGGTTATGTTTGGCTGGGTATCTGGATGGTTTTGGATTCACAATTGGACCCCGTAGCTGCCACAAAGTTCGGGTTCTAGGGATTCCTTTTATTTTTGACAATTTGTTTTCGCCCATTAGTATAGAGTTTATGGAATTCAAATATCAGAAAACCATTAGCTAGACCCGATAATAACTCAATGCCACATTTGGACAGAACAGGTCTATTGGGTCCGCTAGTTATATATAAATATAATTTGTCAGAATTAATTTGACTACAGCGTTAAAAGTCACTTATAGTTATAATTTCACAACATTTTATTATTCGTGGTAGTTTTCTGAGGTTGTAACTGTGTTTGTATTGTAATAATAAACATGCAGTTTAACCAAGAACATATTTTTTTTAACATTATTCATTGTTATTTCAATCATGTTTTCAAGAATAATAAAAAATACTAAGCCTTGTTGAATGTACTTAATTTTTAATTACAATGTGATTTTTTGATGTGCCTTGGTACATGGACAATAAATAAGTAAACACATAGGCTTCAAAAAAATTGTATCATTTGTAGTAGCTTATTTCTTTGACTGTTTAAACTTTAACATCTTAAACAGCGTCTTCTGTTTTGTCAGCTCTGAAGACAGAAAATACGGAAAAGTCTTTTACTATTTACTAGATTGGAATTATCAATTAAATTTGATGAAAAAACTCTGAATGAGCTATCAAAAAACGATTAATTTTCTTAACTACGCCAAAGGAAATTATACGAAAGAGTTACGAACAAGCAGTAGCATGCCAGCTATATCCTGCAAGGTCACCACTGGAGCGAATAGAAGATTGTAATGTAGCAGCATTTCTTCTAAATACTAATGATATTCTTATAAAAATATGTAATACTGTTCTTTTTTAATATTATAGGGCACTATGGGAACAGTCTTTAGCCTAAGATCCCGTCGACGTCAAGACAGCTATCTCTCTGTGGAAGTCGCTGGAGCTGATCTGAAACTCATTCATGCGGCCTCCAACGGAACTGATGTGGTTAGAATACCGGCTAAATTAGATGACGGACACTGGCATCAGATTTCTATTAGGTAAATATATTTGCTAAGAATTATTAGAATAAAATTTGACGAAATTTCTGTTTCAGCATACGAGATGACAGTATCGTGGACAGTTACGTAGACTGTGAATGGTCAAGAACAGATATTTTGAAATCTCATACTTTGGATATTCCCGATGACTCAGACCTTATTATAGGATATTTGTTTACGGTAAGATTATTATAATTGTTAGCATAAATGTTTCCTCAATTTTCTTCTCCTCAAAACCCTTTAGATATATAAGGGTTTGTCTTATTGATCCAGTTCGTTATCTAAAACAATATGATATAAAATATAATTTTTTGGGTTGACTTAAATGCCTTATGTATGTTTCTTTGTTTGCAAAGACCCTTTCCTTCGTACATAAGTCACTCCGGACTCAAATAAGGACACTCCAAGAGCATCTTTCGTCTGAATGAGCGTCTATTTTGTTAATTCTGATTTATACACTTGGGTTCCAATTTATAGGTGAAAAAAGTTTGTTCGTCATCAAAAAGAATCCTAGTCTAAAACTAAACATGACATCCCCAGCTTCCAAAATAACTTATTTAATCACAAAACGTATTAAAAATACGAGGGCTGCCTTTTATATTTCGGGATTGGCCAACCCTAGTGTTGCAATCTGACAACTGACAGCTCTATTGTAAAGTTTGACATTTTTGAGGTTATACGTACTCAGAACGTTTTGACATACTAGCGCTATGTGGTGTTTTCAGTAACTTAATTTAATTTTTGACGATGAAACTCCATCAAGGGCCACTGTTTATCGATGGTATGGTGAATTCAATCGAGGTCGTAGTTCACTCCAAGACGAATTTGGTGAAGGTCGTCCAAAAACAGTTTTTGTTCCGGAAACCATTGATGCTGTGCGCGAACTGATATTGCAAGATCGTCATGTGACCTATCGTGAGATTAAGTCAACCTTACACATTTGTTCGCGTTGGATCCCATACAATTTGTCAATCGTTCAAAAAAATGCTGGTGTCGATTGGTCGAAAGAAAAGCTCAAAAAATAGGATCTTGGTGCTTCAAAACACGTTTATGACATAGTGACAGGTGATGAATCGTGGCTTTACGCGTATGAGCCCGAAAGTAAACAGCCGTCGGCTGTATGGGTGTTTCAAGATGAGCCGAATCCAACAAAAGTTGTTAGCGCACGAAGCACTTCCAAGCAAATGATCGCGTGATTTTTCTGAAAAACTGGACATGTCGCAACCCTACCACTAGAACAACGCAGAACAGTCAATTCTGAGTGGTACACAAGCATTTGTTTGACAGTTGTCTTCCAAGAAATGAGGAAAACCAACTGACGAAGACGAATCACTCTTCACCACGACATTGCGAGCTCTCACACATCGGCTCAAACAACTGCATTTTTGACAACTCAAAACATCAATTTGATGAGTCATCCGCCGTATAGTCCTGACTTGTCACCAAATGACTTCTTTTTATTCCCGTACGTAAAAAACAAACTGAGAGGTCAACGTTTTTCGACACCTGAAGAAGCGGTTGCTGCGTTCAGAATGCATGTTTTTGAGATACCTCAATCAGATTGGAAAAAGTACTTCGACAATTGGTTCAAACGCATGTATAGATCTTCATGGGGAATATTTTGAAAAACAATAAAGCGATTTTCGATGATTAGTATTTGTTTTTGTTCTCTAATCCCGAAATATAAAAGGCAGCCCTCGTAAATTAAACTATTTTCAGGTGTGGCTCTTTCTCATCATTATTGGTACAATAACACGGACCTATATATGTCTCTCAAAACCAATTGTTTTCATAATTCTACTAATTTTCTAATAGGAGAAATATTTATAATGCCCCACTGCAATTGCTTTTCAATGTTCTCATTAGAAGTAAATTTTCTGAGCAGTAAACTAAAAGGGATGTACTTTAACACTGCATTTTATGATTAAACGGTGTCTAATTGTTTTCTCAAGGAAATGTCTGGCAAATTCTAGTTTCTTTTTATGGTTTGATTCGTAAGAAAAACTTTGTATATTTCAAAAAAATCCAAAGAAGTATCCCGATATAGGCTATTCAAAATGAGATGACCGTTATAATTTCCTCCTTAATTATCGGCAACCAGGTACGAATAAATTCTGTGAAAGTAGAGACCATACAATCGCTCTCAATTAATAGAATTAGGTCAAACCTTTTTAATTTTTCGTTTTGTATTAACTTCTTCTTTGTGTAGTATCTTTACGTTGTTAAATTGTATTTTATGACCTAGGTCTCAAACAGGTTTCCAAATTTTAGATTTATCGAATAGTCATTTCATTATATAATTTTTGTGTTCATTTATTCGTACTTCCAGAGGTCTAGATGTTTGTCCAATAATCAGTGAAACTTGGTAGCCACAGTATAAAAAATTACGACATTAGGAATGCATTTTACAAAGCGGACAATTTATAATGTACATAATCTCATTTATATCAGTTGCCTATTCTTTGACATCAAAAAAACTATGAAAATATCGGCATTATTTTAGATATATATTAGATATAAAAGTTAGTCCATCAAATCTCATGTTCTTGTTTAAAGGGAGGGTCAAGAGTAATCTCAAGACAACTTTTTAATTATTATTATAGATACCGTTTCACCGATCCAAAAAGAAGGAGGATATCAACGGCACAAGTTCCTCCCAGGTTTCATTTCAGAAGTTTTTGAAGCATTGGTTATTGTAGAAGACATTAGTATTAATTTTTAATGCTTAACCTAATATTTATAGGACCTGGTCTTGACATTAAAATTTTGCTGATGAAAAATATTGAGTGCAAACGGTAAACACCCATAAGCTGCAAAAAATCTACGTTTGGGCAGAAATAGTGAAGTACAGATTAATAGAACCCAATATTTATGAAGTCAAATTGACAGCTTCGCGATTTTTAATTCCTGTGCAGGCATCAATTCTACATGATTTAGTTCAAGCGTTCTCAGTTCCCAAAACTATGCAACATTTAAATCGATTATATTTCCACCAAGATGAAACATCACTGTATAATGCTGTACAAGTAAGAAGGTTTAGAGAAACCACATTTAATGGAAGATGGATTGGTAGAGGAGAATCAATTGAGTGGCCACCAAGTTCCCCAGATTTGACCCCAATGGATTTCTTCCTATGAGACCATATAAGCAACTGAGTTTATGTCGACAACCCAGAAAATTTGCAGGATTTGATGCAACATACTGACAAGATACGACAGCGGTGACTAGAAAAATTATACAACATTTAGATAATGCAGTCTATTTTCGAGTCGGCCGTTGTCAAATTGAAACAGTGCACAATTTGAACAGCTTTTGAAAATTTCCAAATACATTTATTTTTTATTTTTATTTATTTATTTTTATTCATTTAAGATGCATTATTATTAAAATCATGTATACTGTCGTTGATTATTAGCTTCCAAAAAATGTAACAAAAACTCTCATCAATCTTTCACATAAACAGCTAACAGCTACTGAAACTTCAGTATTACAAAAAGGACTTAACTTTGCTGTTACTCCAAAAACAATTCCTAAATTTGATATAATAAGTGCTATAGAACAAACCGCAAATAAACTAAATTCTAGTGATGCTCAAGAATATAGAATAAGAGCAAAAATTGAACTCGAAAAACCTGTAAATGTTAAAAATAACCTTACTAATAATGAATTATGTGCGATTACAAATTTAAAAAATGACAATTCTATAAAAATTTTACCTGCTGACAAAGGCAACGCAACAGTAATTTTAAATAAAACTGATTATATATGACAAAATTCAAACTATAATAAACCAAGGACAATACACTAAACTAACAAAAGATCCAACAAGTTCTACAGAAAACAAAATATACCGTTTACTGTACAACCACAAATATGAATTCACAGAACAAGAACGTAAAGCACTCAATCCACACTATACTAAACCACCACATTTCTATGGGTTACCAAAAATTCATAAACCTAATATTCCTTTAAGACCAATTGTCAGTTCTATAAATTCTCCGTGTAGTGAACTTTCAAAATTTCTTTTAAACATTATTCGTCCTCTTACAGGGAATTCTGTTTCTCATCTAAAAAACAGTGCACATTTCTTGGAAAAACTGTCTCATATAGAATACAAAAATACTTTCACAATAGCAAGTTTTGATATAGTAAATCTTTATAACAATGTTCCTGTTTCCAAAACACTTCCAATAGTAAAACAACTACTAGAACGGGACTTTTCATTAAATCAACGAACTCAGTTATCAATTAATACAATAATGGAACTACTAACATATTGTACCAAAACTACATACTTTCAATTAAACGATGACTTTTACCAACAGGATTTTGGCATGGCCATGGGTACTTGTCTCTCACCAGCATTAAGTAACATATTTATGGAAAACTTTGAACAACAAGTAATTTTATCAAAAGAAAATAAACCTTTAATTTGGTGGCGTTACGTTGACGACATTTTCGTAATTTGGGAACACAATCTTGAAGAACTAGATAAATTATTAAATGATATAAATAATAAAGAGCCAACTATCAAATTTACCCTAGAAATTGAAGAAAATAACAAACTATCTTTCTTAGACATATTAATAACAAAAACAGAATTTTCATTCGAAACAGAAGTTTATAGAAAACCAACTCATACAAACAGATACCTAAATTTCAATTCAAATCATCCGAATACAGTAAAGAAAGGTGTCATTAAGTCATTATATGATAGAGCAAAGACCAACTGTTCTGATGATAATAAATTCAACAAAGAAAAAATAATTATAAAGAATGTTCTCACTGGAAACAATTACCCCACAAAATTTATCAACAAAGAATTAAACAGACTTGAACAGAAAACAAACATTCCGAATCAACCCAGAACTTCTCTTAACACTACTACTACTCAAGACAACAACAATACAGTTACAACTCTGCCATATATATAGGGTCTGTCAGAAAGATTGAAAAGAGTGGGCAACAGATTTAATGTTAAAACAACATTCCAAACAAGAAATACACTTAAATCTTTAATATCGAAAACAAAACCAAAAACAAAACCCAGAACTCAAAAAACTGCATATATAAGATTCCTTGCGAATGCAATAAATTTTATATTGGAGAAACATCGAGACCATTAAACGTACGAATAAATGGACACAAGAATTACATAACGAAACGACAATTTGAAAAATCAAAAATTTGTGAACATGCTTGGGACCTAGGCCATAAAATACAATTTGACAATTCAACTATACTTCACAAAGAACAACATAACACAAAACGAAAAATAAAAGAGTCTGCCTTAATTCTTTTGAATGGAGACGATTGTATCGCTTCTACTTTTATAGAATTTAATCGTATCTGGTTACCGACAATTAAGGAAGAAATTATTAATGGTAACCTCATTTTGAACAACCCAATATCGGGATAGTTCATAAGGTTTTTCCTAGGTTTTCCCTTATGACGTTAATGGGATCACTGAAACAATAGAATTCTTTGATCGCATTTTTGGCGAATGCGCTATCTTATAACAAAGTCGTACCTAGGAACGCCACATATAAATTCTAAAGACAACTCTTTCAAATTCTTCTAATTTGAAAGCTGGTTAACTATAATTCATGATCTTTAGAATTTTTTGTGCTACCTGTATATCTAAAAACAACAAATTTTCTAATGTCAATTTTAAATGTCATAAATCCAATTTTCATTTTGCAATATACATCAATAAATATAAAGCCATTGACAACGAAGTCAGAATAGACTTTGAAACGTTTGGTATTCCTGCGATATACGTAGTTTTATTTCTATTGTGGTGTTATTCCCCAAAGAAACATATAAGTTATCAAGAATATGCCACAAACAAGGTTTAGAAGACAACCAAAAAATGCATTACTTAAACCTCTGGTCCAAATACTAATATCGCTAAAACGAGGTAATTTTAACTCCAAGAGCCTAGAAGAAGGGCACTTGTACGGGTTTAAACCAGATAAAGACTACTTTTAAGATAATAGTCCAAGAAATATGGGTTTAAAATTATATTTTGGGAAATGGAATACCCCCCTGAAGAATGAAATCGCCCCCACGGAAGCACGTGTCTGGATCCGCCCTTGCAAATACCTGAGATGTTTAGCGTTTTTTGAGACATTTTTCACAATATTGCATATTAATTCTCCTATACAAACCCGAGTGCCAGGGACGGATCTAGGATGTTCTTGATGGGGGGGACGCAACTACTGTTTAGCAACATAAATCTTAATCTATTGTTATTATATAGTTTTTTCCAATTTTACAAAGTTTCTGAGGGTGGGGAGGGGGCTAGCGCCCCTTGCTTATTGCTTAAATTGAAATATATTTCACTAACAATTTGTTTTCCTGCAGGGTGACTTAGATCAGCTGACGATTGTCCCAGAACCCAGCTTAGCAAGGCAGCAATGTTCATCGGAAGTAACACCCATATATGACCCAGAAGTCACGGACACAGTTCGAAAAATCGAAGCAAAATCTGGCAAACACGTCGTAATGAAAATACACCCCAGCAACATCGAAAACAATGGGTTGAAATAATCAAGAAAGACGGTCTAAAGTAAACGAAGATCAGAGCCTAATAGAGTAAAACATGTTACTTGCGAATATTGTAAGAAATTTAAACAATCACGATTAAAACTTTGAACATCATAATGAAGATAGCATTAAAATGTTATTTTATGAAAATGTCGTTGTATATGTTAACATTTTTAAAAGATTTATCGACATACAAATTATGATAGAGGGATATTAAAAAAGTTATATTGTTTTTACCTCATATGCTGTATAATTTCAGGATTTGTACCTGTGAGACAATAGGCACTTGTTATTTAAATCACCATTTAGTTGTAAGAATTTTTCAGTTGAAAAAAATGTGACAATAAATTCAGTTTTGCTGGTAGCACTTTGGTAATCAAAATTTATTTATATAAACGATAATTATATAAATACCATATATAGATCATTATAATAGTTCTCGATGGAATATGATAATTTTTAACAAAATAAAATAAATTGAAAACATTTTCCCAATTATTTATTATACCCTATTTAAACAGATTTACACTGCAGACATGAATATACAGTGTGTCCCAAGAGCGGCGCACAATGGGCTAAATATCGAAACATCTCACAGTTATATCACTTGCAATATCGTATGAAAAAACAAAATTTTAATTTCATTTATAAAGCTTCTTTTTAATTTATTTTTTTGAAGTCGGTTTTTATTATTTTTTTTAAATATATTTATATTATTATTTTTAGTGATGCAATGACTTAATTGGATGCAGTTTTCAAATCTAATTAACTTTTTGATATTGCCTAAAATAAGGCATTTTATTTCAATTATTAGTTTGACCAACATCGTTTACTGTTGATTAGAATAACTTGTTTTTTAGATATGTATATGTATTAAGAAAATTTTGTATATGAATCTAACTTAGGTAAATCCACTATATTGCAAACTATCTGAGTATCAACATTCTTTAGGTATGTTAATTATACCGACATTAATTTAATATCGGAATCTAAAATAAATCCTTATACAGTTTTAATTGATATAGCGTAATTTTCAATTCTAATTAAGTGTCTGATAACAATTTAACTTATTATAAAAAATAAAGGTACTTAACTTAAACAAAATTTATATTCTTTATCAAACCTACTACATAAATTGGAAAAGTGACAGGAAGATCTATTATACGATTTTTAGTGATCTGGCATAATTATATGCATTTTAATAATTCTTATTACCTTTGTTTGATAAGAATTTTATATATCATGAAAATGAAAGGTATTTTACCTTGAAGCAAAACTTATATTTGCTGACAAACCAAACAAAAGTAACATGTAATGATTACAGTATGTATATGTTTCCGACCATGCAAATATTTTTATGAAGAATAATTTTCTCTAAACAATATGTATAAGAACGTTTTCCTTTTGAATTCAACTTATGAAGACACACTGTATATAGAAACCAACTGAGGACCTCCAACTTGAAGTTGATTAGCGGACATTTGTTTTGATTTATTTTCAATCAACTTTCAATTTATTACAATTTTTAATAATATAGTACAATTGGATGCAGTTTTCAATTCTAATAAACTTTACTCGATTACAATTTGAGATATTATAAAAAAATATTGGTATCTCACTTTTAAACATAATCGATATATTTTTTGAAACCCAGCATATAGTTGGAAAAGTTACAGAAATACTTATTATACAAATTTAGTGCAATGCCATAAATAGGTGCAGTTTTCAATTTTAATTACTTCCATTTAATAACAATTTTAGAACTTAACAAAAATGAAGATATTTTAATTTATAATCAAAAATCCTCTTTGATGATAAACCTTGTCTACAGTTAAAAAAGTGACATGGAATGATTACTGTTTAGATTTTAGACGGTGAAAACCTGTTTATGAAGAATAACTTTTTCTATTAAAATTATTAATAAAAAAATGGTTTGATTAATGAATACACACTGTATATACATATTAACAGACATTTATTTTGTTATTTTGATTAGTTCAATTTATTTACAATTCACCATAAGTTCCGAACTGTTAAATTTTAACACCAGTGACTCCACCAAAGTTTACTGGATAAGAAATATAAGAAACGCTACAAGCAATGTTATTGAAAAAACTATGGGACAATTTCGGGATATCCCGGAACGAATCCACTTTCTTTGCAATTTATCCCATCTTCCAAATAATTTTATTTTAATTTTTTTAACACCGGCGACTCCACCAAAGCATAGTGTATGAGAATATCCTTCCCCATTTTCTAAGAAACGGTACAAGCTGTTAATGAAAAAAATATGGGACCACTTCGCGATCATCCGGAACAGGATCCAGTAAATACGGTCGAAATTCCTTTAGCCGTTTGTGAGTAATCAATAAACAAACATAAAAATAGATGCCGACGAATTGAGAAATTCCTTCTTTTTGAAGTCGGTTAATAGACATTTCTTATTTGTCATAGCACCTACTTACGTACAATACTATTTCACATCACTTCCGTGATGTGATGATTAGAAAATTTTACAATGTGCAGCAGAAAGATGATCGTCAAATTGTAAGGTTATTCAAGAAAGAACATTTAATTCTAGGAATACTAATACTTGAATCTACAGTAGAAACCTGAAACCCATAAGGAAGAAATGCTAAAGCTGCAAAACAAGTCCTACAATCAGTCAGCGAGAATACCGCATAACCTCATGAATGCAAAATCAAACAACGTTATGTAAAAATGGTTTCTTAACAATCATTTTTGCATAACATTATGAAGAAACACTTGCATCTCAGTATTTCATATAAAATTCGATTGCTACAATAATTACAAACAAGAGAATCTCCCAATTTAGCCTATTGGGAGATTCTCTTCAGGAATGCAGGCTTGATCAGACCCTGTCCTGTATTTTCTCTCTTGTCTAGGGAAATAACTAGGCCCACTAATTGCCAGTTCTAGAAAATAAAATATTAGAAATATAAACAGGTTCGCAATGCCGATAACTGCCAGAAAGTATGACCTAAATATTGGAAAAGTTCAAAGATAGAGCCTCTGGCCATCTTAGTAAGCCATCTTAGTATAGAGCTCTTGCAAAATGCTGATGTCTTGATGTATCTATGAAGCATCACAAACGAAAGTACACGTAGCCTAGATCCCAAACAACAGCAAAAAAAATCCCAGAAACGAAAGAGTGATATCAAGGGATTTATAACGTTAATGAGCACAGATATATAGCGGAGTGTATAAAAATGAAAGAACAGTAATTTATAACAAAATATGAAAAGAGAATAAACGAGTGTGACTAAATATATGTCAAAATATTCTAATACTAAATATAGTGAACCGCAAAATCACAGCAGTATATTTTCCGAAAGATGTGAAAATCTAGAATTTTTTTGAAAAATTGAAAATCAAATGTAAGATTTTGCTACTTGGACAAACCTCCTTATCCATTTCGTGCCAAAATGATTGTCTGGCCAATGCTGTGGAATGAGCAGGAGAGCCGTTTTTCCCATATTAGGTATGAAGTACTTCTGGTTCTCATGTATGAAGAAATGGCAAGACAAATGTTTTCAAAATGTTCAAATACACGTGTTAATTTAAATTTTTTCTATAAAATATTGTAATGTTTTTATTTCACACTCGAGTTCAGTTCAGTTCTTGGATTTATTTAAAAACACAGTTCAACCCACTCTAATTTATTTCCACTACTTTAACACAATTTATATTCACAAGAAACTATTTACATTTTATCTTAACTATACAATACGACCGACGAAAACTGAATGCCTCCTATCGCCAGCAGTTCATATTTATATATTTCTCTTCGAATAGTCTGGTAAGTACACGAACCATCGGGAAACTCTTTCATGTTCTGGAAGCTTTAAGGGAATTCTCAGTAACGGCTGCGGTCGGCCTGTTGAGAGACAAAACATTTCGCATTCCCAGAAGTGTCGGAATAACGTCCCTTCCACGAATTGGTTGATGGCCGATTGCACCAGCTGTCGGATGAATTCTCGTAGCCATATGGAGTATTAATCAAAAAAATTTCACACCATACATTAAGTTTTTCACAACGTTGACTTCGTTTGTTGATAACGTAATTAGGATTGTCGAAGGCCTTATTTTGAGAAGTTGCGTGTCCGTTTGTGCAAAATGTAGATTATTCGGCAACAAAAAATATTTTAAGAAACCCTTGGTTGTCAAGGTAGTTTTCACCTTCATATGAACAAATTTCTAAACGTTTCTCTTCATCTCCAGATTCAGGTGTATGCTGAGCTTTAGTTTGAAACGTTTAATTTTGTTTTCGTTAAAAATTACTAGCACACCTCCTTTGCTTAAATCCAATAATTGTGCACATTCCTGTAAAGATAATTTCGTGTTATCGAAAACTAACCCTGTTGATTATAATGTAACTGCGTCATTTTCGTCGTATGTTTTCTTAGATCCTTCACATTCATCACCGACCCAGTTTTACTGAATTTTGTAAATAATTTTCGCAAAGCACAAGCTTATGAGGACATTTTTCATGGAAGAGGATCTACAGCATATTGATATGACACATTTCCAATACTATAACACTAAGTAAATACGTCTTTTCCCATTAACATTATTAAATTTTTGTTCCTAAAAATCTTAAAAATATACCGAAAATGTCTCTATATCATTTTCAGTATTTATTAGAACATCGAAAATCCACGAATCCAAAAAAGGACTATTACGAAGAAAGCTCTACCCGTTAAATAAAACTTGAAATAAAACTGTTATTTAGCCACTGACAACTCTTATAAATAAAAGTTTAGAATTTCGATCATTTAGAGTCATCAATAGGTAAATTTACTGAAGAGGTATTGGATGCTATACCTTATTTTAATTTATAAGACAAGTTAATCATCATGACAAATAGGTACATCTGTCTTCGTAATTTCTTCGCGGCCGTCAATTGTGATTGTGGACGTTCGTGAAACAAACAGGAATTGAGGCATTTCCATGGGTCGTGCTGCGCGCCAGCAGCACCATTGTGGCTCACGTTCGTACTTCACAACCCATCTCAACGTAGCTTTACAAAAATTATCAATTAGTACGAGCGGTAGAGATTATTTTCAGGATGTCTTCATTACCTCAATATTCTAACGCCTTCTCGACTATTCCTGAATGAGTTGGACATTGAAATATAAAAAAAAGTCAGAGATCCTATAAGCAGAAACCTAGGTTGCTCAAAAAACATAACCATGACTAATTTCTTCCTGTGATCATCGAACCGACTAAATACCACGAACGTTGTGGCAATGAAATCAGTTTCATTTAATAAAATTAAAGCCGACTCTACTAGGTTTTCTATATTGTTCTCCTTTGTGTAATATGGCTGATTTTTTAAATAGTTTTATAGCCAATGTTACAGGCTTGTTAAGATTTTTTAAGCAACTTTTTTAGTTTAACCTTATTTGATTTTGTTTTAATAGTGAAAGTACACTTTTTGGTTTTTCAGAAAAAGCCTATATCTATGATATGTTGGATGTTGCTTTGTGAGTGTCAGTACTGTTTGGAGCTACTTGCTGTTGACTCTTAGCTGCCTATACAATGGTGACACCAAAGACAATCACATTACAACCACACCATACAAAATATACAGTGTCTTTCAGAAAGAAAAAAAAATAGCAGCAACATAGAGAACGTGGTACCATTTAGACGCTGAACCGTTTAAAAGATTTTAATGCATTGCCGAAATATATTTTAAATTAATTCATTACATCAATATAATTTTTTTATTTTTTCCCATAATTTTTGTTTGAATTTTTCAAAATGCTTATTGAGGTAAATGTTAAAACCGAAATATTCGTATCTTGAAGAATCCAACACGTAATTAAAAATGAGCTTAAACTTTATGTAATACCTCATTTTATTGGTTATCAAATTCTATTTTCAACATATCAGATTTTTCCCATTACATTTATGACACAAAAACGTTGACTTAAATTCTACTTACTGTTACAGTTTAAAGTAGTAAAACTAATTGACTGAAGACGTAAATGTACTGATTACTGACTTTATAAGCACGATATACTAACAGTAACAATAAACTTAAGTAACGAAGATAGGTAACGAGTTCTAACTACCGAAATGACTATAAGTAACTGTTACTTAAAACAACGGTTACTTAAAGTAACGATAATCTCCATCTCTAGAGTTCACACACACACACACACAAAAGATTCATATATACAAAGTATGCCACAATTATCCTTTAGAAAACAACTATATAATGTTGTTCACTAAAACAAAGAATTCAGTATGACAAAAATTCCATTAAGGTAATCAACCAGTTCCATTGTTAACTAAATAGTAACGAATTAACATTCACCTAATAAACCCGACTGTCGTCCAGTGTTTTAATCCGAAAGCCATCTTGTAACTAATTGAAAACAGCTTTGATTCCTAAAACCGCTTTAAACTCAATATAAAACAACATCTCTCATCGGTGGAGTTCTTCTCATTTCCACTACAAACTAAATGAAAAGGCCTTCCGAAGACGCACCCGTCTCTTGACTGTAGAGTCGAACCGCTTCGACGCCTTCCCGGCATCTGGAGTTCGCGGAAACGGCGGAGACGTCGTCTCCACCGCAACGGGGCTTTTCAATTTCCTCATTTTCGATAATTCGTTTACGCTAGTGCTTTCTGTCCGATTATATCGCTGCTTTGAACAAAACTAAATGAGAAACGCTATAGAATTATCGACGAGCCGAGAATGCGGATCCGTTTGTAGTTCAGATACTGTTCAGATGAGCCAATTATTGAGGAAAAATTAAAAGGAAGTTGTCATTAAAGTAAAGCAATTTCCTTCATTGGGTATTTAAGGGTAGAATTTCGCTCTAGTAGGTATTCAGTCGTACGTACCATGAAATCAGTTATTTTGTATTAAAGTAGAGAAGGAAATTGTTTGGATTAGGTTGTATTTTCTGCTTTTTATGAGAATACAGGCTAAATTAAAGATAGGTAATCCAAGGAACTGTCTTAACATAAATATGTTATTATTATATAGGAAGGAAAAGAAAGAAGAAAGAAAACACAGGTCAACATTCGAACTAAGCGGGAACACGGCATGTCTTGTAGGGTACTGAGAGTTTTTCGGGTGGCTGATTACGATGAGAGGGTCGATTGACCTTCATCACGTCAGGGTCAAGGGCATTTGAAGGTCAAATCGAGATAGTGTTACCAAAAAAAAATTCTTTCTTATGTTTTTGAGGTCTGTGAGTCCGAATCCGTAGTTTGTTTGACTGCGTTTTTTCCCACAGGTCATTTGAGGGTCAAATCGAGAGAGTTCTTCTAAAAAATCTGAAAATATGCACGCCTATCTTTTTGAGGTTCCTGAGTCCAAATCCATAGTTTGTTTTATATTATTCAACCATTCATTTGTCGCATTGGACTCTACATTGGCCAAGTGTCCCACCAATCTAGAGCTACGATCGCACACTGTCTCGATTTTTTTTTTCTGTGAGGTTGCCATGACGGCATGATAGCCGCTACCCAAGGACTTCGCCCGATAGTGAAACAACTACGTTGCCCACCGTCATCGCGTGGAGGTATCTTGGGTGTCACACATTTTTTTCAGATTTTTATATAGAATTCTCTCGATTTGACTCGATTTGACCTTCAAATGACCTTAAAATGACCTCTGGGAAAAAGCGCAAGGTCAAAAATACTACGAGTTTGGAATCAGGAACCTCAAAACCACACGCATGAATTTTATCACATTTTTTGACTCGATTTGACCTTCATTTGACCTCCAGGGTCAAACAAACCACGGATTCGGACTCGGAGACCTGAAACATATTAGCATGATTTTTTTCAGATCTTTTAGTAGAACTCTCTCGATTTGACCTTCAAATGACCTCTAGGGAAAAGCACAGTCAAACAAACTACGGATTCGGACTCAGAGACCTCAAAAACATAAGCAAGAATTTTTTTCAAATTTTTTGGTAGAACTCTGTTGATTTTTACCATAAAAAGTAAGGAAAAACCTCTACTATTAATTTAATTAAAATTATTTATAAGACATCATGTAATCCGTCAAATGAAAGGGCTCATTATGGCGTAAACAAATATAGTTTTTTCATATTTTTAAAATAAATTATTTCAAAGATAATAATAAAAATTTTATTCCCCAAAATATAAGACCTAATTTTTTTGTTGTCTTCTAAACGTTGTTTGTAGCATATTCTTGATTACTTTTATGTTTTTTTGGGCAATAACACCACAATTGATGAAGATTGCAAAATTTTCATTTTGCAATCTACATCAATAAATATAAAGCCATTGACAACGAAGTCAGAATAGACTTTGAAACGTTTGGTATTCCTGCAATATACGTCATTTTATTTATATTGTGGTGTTATTGCCCAAAAAAACATAAAAGTAACCTAATTTTCTTGTTTAAAAAAATACGAAGAAATCACTAATATTGATTTTGAGGGCAAATTGTAGAATTAAACGGAAAATAAAAATATATTTTTTACCGCATCATGCAATACATCAAATGAAAGGGCCTATTATGAGAAATACAAATATATATTTGTCATATTTTTTAAATTAATTGTTTACAAACTATTGACAAAAAAAAAATGTAAAAAATTCTCATTTTCCGCCTTATTTCCGAAACCATACTACCTAAAATTTTGAAAATAACTAGGGGTACGGGGGCTCACTTGAAATCTATAAGAAAAATCAGTAGAAAACCCCAATATTAATTTTTGGGACAAATTATAGAATTAAATGGAAAATAAAAATTAAATTTTGAAACGCATCATGTTATATATCAATTAAAAGGCTCATTATGGAAATAACAAATATATCATATGTATAAATAATCTAAAATATTGAAAAATATATTTTATTTGCATTTTTAAATAATTTGTCTAAAAAATTAAAAATTTATTATTTAAAACTTGACCTATTTTTCCATTTATCTTCCAAATTACGGAGCCTAAAATTCAGACATTAGATTATAAAAGGCTTCCCTTAGAGTTTATTAGTAAAATAAAACTCTAATTTTAATTTTGGGGGCCAAATTACAAAATTAAATACATATTTTTATTATGGGCCAGCGAATCATGTAGCAGATAAAATCAAAAGTCTATGTGTGGAAAATAAAAGTCAATAATTTTATTAATTTAAAACGCTTCCTTTATAAGATATTAGGGTAAATAATTAATTAATAATTTACATCAATAAATATAAAGCCATTGACAACGAAGTCAGAATAGACTTTGAAACTTTTGGTTTTCCTTCAATATACGACGTTTTATTTCGATTGAGTTGTTATTGCCCAAAAAAACATAATAGTAATTAATTATCAGGATATTAAAACATCTTTCTTTACCTTGTCATAAGTCAGTTATTTTTTTATCTATTCTATTGGGCTAAATCTCATTTTACTCTGAAATATACGAGCTTGAAGAATCTTACTTTTAAAGCTATAAAAATAAAACAGATTTTAAAAATATGTAGTCAGCACACTGACACAATCAATTGTCTCCTAAACAAGCCAACTTTAATTTAAATATGTCCGTAAATAAGTTAAGTTATAACTAGACAATAAATTTCTGTTCTTTTTTGAGAACTATATATAATTTTACTTTTTATTTGGCTTATAAACTTAATTATACAATTTTTCTATTTAATTAAAAATAAATACATACAAACTTCTTATACCTTATTTCATAAATCAGAATATTATATACATAAAAACTTTTTTGATTCGCTCCAATATGGTGATAGGTTAACTATTGAAACACCGTTAAGTGTAAGGTTTTGGTGTTAAGACACAAAATTTTGTGACATCTGTGACACAACAAAGGTTCCAGTGCTAATTTGAATACATTTTGGAATACCATTTTAATACTAAGCTGCATTCATCAAAATAAAATTATGTTATTTTCATGCCATTCATAAGTACATAGCTGAAAGTAATGTATTAAAAAAGTCATATGAATTAAAGTTATTCTAAAAGTATGTTGATGAAAATTTACGTAGGATCCTTTGGCAATTTCAGCCCTCTGTGATACGGCCCGTTAGATATAGTCAACTGTGAAGTCATTACTTCTTCACAAATATTAGTAGTAGGCCCAATTTTAGGCTTAAACTGTAAGAAACCGGAAAGCAAACGATTTTGTAGCTTTTCTTACGGTAAAATATGTTTACTTTAAGAAATTAAACAAACAACCTCCGAATCTATATTTACTTGCTTAAAATGCGAACTAGCACTTTAACTAAATGCATTAACGAACTCTCATCCCCATTATACTCTGATATACATTTTTTCCAATTCACAAAACTGTTTTCAACGGTGTCTACATTCGTTCAGGTTAATTTGAAACCAACTTTCCAACAATGGATGTAACTATCACCGGGTACGTGTTACGATAAATTTTCCAGAATTATGAGGTCTTCGTTTTACAGTTTTTCGTGTGAAATTCGCATATTACGCTCGATTAATTTTCACTAGGGCTTCCAAACCCAACTATCGGAACTTTAGGTCAACTCCTAAATTTTCAATCGGTAGTTGAAAACTAACTGACCGTGTTCGGAGTTAATGTTGAAATGAGAAAATTATACTGAATCATTTGATCCGTTTTACTTTCTACATGACAATGTATTGTATTAAGCTGTGTTTAAAAGTTAGTGATGATATTAGAAAATTAAACTGAAATCATTTGATCAATTTTATTTACTATCAGACAAGAGATTTTATTAAGCAAATTAATGTTTAAAAGTTAGTGTTGATATTAGATAAAACATTAAAAATATATATATATATATAACCGACTTCCACCTATAAGTAAAAAGCTAAAAATAATTATAACAAAATACAACTGTAGTAAATAAATAACACATTCCTACCTACCCAGAAAGTAAAAAATGTAAACATTAAAAGGTGCTCATTCTGTACAAATTAATTACCTGCCGATCTAGCATATTTTTGAAGTCGGTGCCAAGCAAATCGAAAATCCTTCATTGCGTACTTATCTGCTACTTTATCAAACTTGGTTGTTGCTTGACACCGACTTCAAAAATATACTAAATTGGTAGGTAATTAATTTGTATAGAATGATCACCTTTTAATGTTTACATTTTTTACTTCCTGGGTAGGTACTTAACAACATTGAATGTGTTATTTATTTGCTAGAGTTGTATTTTCTTATAATTATTTTTAGCTTTTTAGTTATAGGTGGAAGTCGGTTATATTTTTTTAAAAATGTTTTATTTTCAACTTTTTAGTTTATTTGAACTCAAGTAGTTTTCAATCTATATTTTTTATATTGTATGTATAACCTTAATAGACAGGACCAGGTAACATCGAAAGCCTCAACATTAGATAATGATATATTTTCATTTAAATTGACAGGTAAATATTTACAAACAAAATGTACTAGTACACGTTGACTTAATAAACCCAAAATTTATTTATGCCTTATGGACCACGCCATGTAACCTTTCTTCAACTTTTTTTGTCAACTCTGTATAACTATAGATAATTCCATTCCATCCTGCACATACGACTGTCCACGGACAAGCATAAATTTGTTAGCTCCCTTCTGTAAACTATACATATCCGTCCCCTATATTTCAACCATAGTATATAACTCCTTGTGGGCTACCCCATAAATTATTTCATTTTTAACATTTTATATTATCGCCCTGTGAAACATTAATTCCTCTACACACTTTAGGCAACTTCTTATGGGCTATAAAATAAATAATTTTTTAATCACACTGTATAAACATAATTCAACACCAGCATATAACAGTTTTTTAATCACCCTATATAATTTTAATTTCACATTTTTTCCAACATTTTTATACCAATAAACGTCCACTCCACCCTATAGTACAACCATCCTGTATTTAAGGCTGCCTATGGACCATAACATTCTACTCCGTCTTATATTTCAATCATCATATAAATGCAACTCCTTCTATCACTTTACTTTGTGATTTTGTTTGCTATAACTAAACACCCTGTGTATAAACGCACCAAATAGCAGTTTAGAGTTTGACATGTGTTGTCACTGAATTTTCTATTAGGCCGGGAGAATGTGACAACCAAAAGCACCGTCTTCGCAAAATGGAAAAATTTTCATTTAAATAGGTATTTGCCTACTATAGAAACAAACCGAGTTTGGTACTCATTAATTTAAGGGGCCGAAAATACTAAACTTTACTACCTCTATGCTAGAGATGTACATAGAAAATTTTGAAATTCGCAATTAAAACTTACAGTGCCTAAAACTCCCGCATTATTACGTTGAATTAAAATATTTATGAGGAAATGTTCCTTATGTCATTTCGATGAAATTTTTGATAAGAATTTTGTAATTTTCGATGGCAAAACTGCAAGTTGCACGTCACAGAAAAGCATATGAGATCACTTAGGGACTTCCTTAATAGATTAAACGTTAAAAAACTGTACACATTCATAAGGAGTTTTCGAAAAATCCACCAATATGTTAGGGATATTGGTCGATTTCCATGCACGCATGTGTTAATTCACAAATTTTATCACTTTACCAATAGAATTCTTTTCCCAAATTTGAAGTTTTACAAATATGTATACTCTATTAAACAAGACCATATTCATTCAAAACAGTTCACCAAAGGAGAAGAAATCAGGTAACACATATACAAAAAAAAACGCGACGAATTGATAACCTCCTCCATTTTGGAAGTCCCTAGAGGATATAATAAATTTTATATTGGAGAAACACCTAGGCTTCTAAATGTAAGCATAAATGATCATAAAACTTACATAAATGAACTATATCTAGAAAAATCGAAAAGTTGTGAAAACGCCTGGGACGTACGGTACAAATTAAAATATAAACAATTCAACTTGGATAAAGACAAGAGACAACATAATTCTGTTACTAAATTTTTGGCAAGTCTTATAACAAATAGTCGCTTCTTTTAAGTAGTTATTGACTGTTATATACTAGCTCTGAATTTTTGTATGCTAGGATGTTTGTCTATAAGTTTATAAATAGCTTTAAAAAATACCGAATTCAACACATAATAACAATAGTGATACTAAAAAGTAAAAGATAAATCAATTGGATAATTTAAAAAATATATATTATATTTTAAAGTAGGTGTCCGGCCTGAGAAATGAAGATATTTTGCATTTAAATATAAACAATTTCTCTTATTAATTAAAATTGTTTTTCAGCCTTCGTAAAAACATCAAACTTTATTTATTTTTTTTTTCAAAATATCCAATTGAATTATTTATTAGGTTTTAGTCATTATTGTTGTTGTTGAAGTGGATATTTTTTTTAAGTTATTTAGTTTTGGTTATATAATGCATGAATGCATTTTTCAGTTCTTGTCGAACCTCGTATACAACTGAAAAAATTGATATGTGATAATTTTATTTTAGGTTTCACATCACGCACACCTTTCTATGATGTTAATATCTGATGTATAGTACTTCACTCGTAAATTAAAGATTTCGTAAAATATATAGGTAGATATTTCCAAATCATTTACTATGTAAACAATTTTTCGTAAGACGAAATGGAAACATTTTTTGAGACCTCTTTTGTAATAATTTTACTTCATAAAATATTTCAACGACTGTGTATATGCTTGTGGATCATTCAAACTAAGATTTGTTTCCAAAACTCTTTTAACCACCCTGTATAACTATAATACTTAATATTCCACCTATAGGCCACCCTAAACACACTTTTTGCTTCTAAAATTGTTAAACCAGCTTCGAAATGTAACAATAATTCTATTCCAGCTTATATTTCAACCATCATATACATGCAACATCTTTTGGACCAATAACCCAATAAATCAATTAATTTAACCAATCTGTATAACTACAATTCTTCTCCACTCCATATTACAACATTCCTATATATGCAACTGCTTATGAGGTACCATGTATTGGAATTTTTGTTATAACATTTTTTAAATCACGCTGTATAACTATAATTCTACTGCAGCATACCACCACGTATATGCATCTGCCAATGGCTACTCAATGTAACATTCTTTAAACAACCCAGTTTAACTATAATTCCAGTCTACCATATGTTCCTACCATACTGTAAATCAAACTGCTAAACATAGGTATAGCATTTTTTACATTTTTTTACCACCCTGTGAAACAGTTGTTTTCTAGCTTTTTCTAACCACACTGTATAACTGTAACTTACATCTAAGCCACTCTATATTTTAACCTCCGTGTATATGCAACTGTTTATTGGCCAGCCAATAAAACATTTAGTTTCCAACATATTTTGAACCATCCTGTATAATAAAAATTCTACAACGCATTTTATGTCAACCATTCTATATATGCATTTGGACCTGCTGGGATGGAGCCACAGGTCGTCGCAGAAATTGTCTAGCTTTATTGAAAAGGTAATTTGGGCCCCCATTCTTTTGTTGTTTCAGACTTGCACAAAAGCAGGTTTTATGTTTAATTTATAATTTTCCGATAAAAGAAAAAATCATTGACAGATCAGACTATAAATTACATGATTAGATTAGATTTCGAACGATCATATAAAGGGTGTTTGGAAGTTTGAAAAGTGGCGTGAAAAAGCCATATGGTTTCTGTATTTTATAATCCACAATATGCTTAATTTAACTCATTTTTAGGGTTCCGTATATACGGATACCCATATAATATCACTCCGTATTTCTGCCTCTGTCACATCACAGCAATTTTCTCCTAAACTACTGGACGGAAGAGGTTGAAATTTAGTATCAATGTATAGTTTGGTCACCGGATCAGAAGTACATATCATAAAAGAAGAAATTTTGATATTAGGGGTACTTCTAGGGGGAAAAACTAAAAAAAAATCGACCGTTCCCCCACCCTGATCTCCGAAACTACTAAACCTAAAATTTTGAAAAAAAATAGGAAATATAGAACGTTGCCCGAACTTTACAGGAAAAATAAGGAGAACCCATTAAAATTAATTTTGGGGGGCAAATTATAAAATTAAATGAAAATTTAATGCGGGGCAAAATATAGAATTAAAAGGAAAATAAAAAATTATAATGGTTTCTAATGGATCAAGTAATATATGAAATCAAAGGGCTCATTATGACGAATACAAATTATTTATTTTAAGGGTTTTAAAATAAATTAATTAAAAGATATTAAAAAAAATATTAAAAAAATTACCCATTCCCCCCCTTTATTCCCCAAACTATAAGACATTTTTTTTTGTTTACAGGAAAAATACGAAGAAGTCCGTAATATTAATATTGGGGGCCAAATTATAGCATTAAACAGAACATAAAAAAATATTTTTTAACGCATCATGCGATACATCAAATGAAAGGGCTCATTATTAGGAATACAAATATATATTTTTCATATGTTTAAAATTAATTGTTTACAAGATACTAACATAAAGATATAAAAAATTCTCATTTCTCCCTTTATTTCCAAAACCATACTACCTAAAATTTTCAAAATAATTAGGGGTACTGGGGCTCACTTGAAATTTATAAGAAAAATTATTAGAAAACCCCCATAGTAATTTTAGGAACAAATATTTTTAAATAATTATAATAATAGATTTAATAATTTATAATTTAAAACTTGACCTATTTTGCACTTTATTTTCCAATCTCCAAAGCTTCAAAATTCAGACAGTACATTATAAAAGTCTTCCCTGACAGTTTATTAGTAAAATAAAAAAATAGAAAATTAAATACATATGTATTCTTATAAAAATCAAGCGAATCCTGAAGCAGATAAAAGACTATGCCTTTTTGTGGAAAATGTAAGTGTATATTTTTTATAAATTTAAAACGCTTCCTTTAAAAATAATGAGGGTAAATATAAGAAAATGCACTTATTCTCTGCTTGTCTGAAAATTAGAATTTTCAAGGTGGTACGGAACCCTTAGTATGCGAGTCTAACTCGCACTTGAGCAAATTATTTATTAATTTTTTTAAACGTTTTATTTTTCATATCGTATTTTATTGTTTCAAATCTAGACCCAGAATTAGTTTTACACGTTTAAAAGGCGCAGAGTATGAAAAAAAGATTTGCTGTTATGATATATGCCTTGAGCTCCAAAAAAATTTATATAAGTTTTTAATTGTTTTAATTAATGATGAAATACACATTTTAATCAACGCGCAAACTATTTAGTAAATGTCTTTATGAATACTGTTGCTCTCGAATACAATGTTTAACCCAGTCAGCTCTTGCTACTGCAATTTTAATCGGAAAGAACAGAAACACATATTTAAGCCCAGATTTTTTTAATAAATGTGGTAAAAAAATAAATTACATATCACAAATATCGCTCCTTTGAAACAGGATCAACAGTATACTTATGAAACAGTTTTTTAAAGAATTAAATAACTTTAAATGTAAAATGTTATTTCTGCACGGACCACAGAAAATTATCATACAATCATAAATATTTAACAAAAATATACATTTCTTTATTTACAAAACTAACACAATAGCTAAATGAAGTAGAAAATTAATTAAGTACAATGGTATTTACAAGTTGAATATCTACAAACAGAAAATGTTTCGTATCTTACATGAGTTATATTTGGTAATTTTTCAAATTGTTTTTACGCAGATGATAACAAATGAGAAAATATAACACAATTTAAGTGACATTGTTTAAAATCCAAGGAACAAACTTTGATATTCTTGTGCAGACACCTGGTAGGTTAGCCTCTGCACATCCAATGCCCCAGGAAATTATTCCAGCAAGGAAGTACCGGCCGTCCTTTCCTTTTACCTAAAACAGTTTTTATTTAGTTATTTTGAAGTCACTGAACTGTACAAACAATTTATATTGCACGAATATACTGACTAACAAAGGAATCGCACCTTCCAGTAGAAGATGTTTAAATTTAATGTTATTTTGGGAAAACATAGATGCTCTAGTAAGAAGTGAATGATTACATTAAATAAAAAATACCAAAGAGTTTATTTTTTTATTATTATTAAGTTTGTTAATAATAATTAAAAATATTGGTTGGTTTCTGAACGATACTTGTGGCATATTTTTCAATGTCTTCTTGGGAAATAACACCACAGTTTAAAGAAAATTTCTATATAATCCAAACGTTTTGGGTTCTACAAAGACTAAAAAGAGTGGGAAACAGATATAATATCAAAACATCATTTAAAACAAGAAATACACTAAAATCAATTATATCAAAAACCAAACCAAATAACACAACTCAAAATACAAAAAATTGCATTTATAAAATCCTGTGTGAATGTAATAAATTCTATATTGGAGAAACCTCTAGACCTCTGAATGTTCGAATAAACGAACACAAAAATTACATAAAAAAACAACAATTTGAAAAATCCAATATTTCTGAACATGCTTGGGACCTTGGTCATAAAATACAGTTTCAAAATTCAGTTATATTACACAAAGAAGAACACAACACCAAAAGAAAACTAAAAGAGTGTGCTTTAATTTTGTTAAATGAAAACGATTGTATCGCCACTACCTCCGTAGAATTCAGTCGTTCCTGGTTGCCGATGATTAAGGAAGAAATTGCTAATGGTCATGTCCTTGTGAACAACCCAATATCCGGACAGTTCACAAGGTTTTTCCTAGGTTTTCCCTTATGATTTTAATGGGATCACTGATTCAACAAAGTTCTTTGGTCGCTTTTTTGGCGAATGCACTATCTTATAACAAAGTCGCCACATAAAATTCTAAAGATCTCCCTTTCAAATTCTTTCAGTTTGAAAGGAACTTTATGATTATATGATCTTTAGAAATTTCTGTGCTACCCTGTATATTACAAATAAAATTCTCTTAGTTACGTCAGAAATCAAAAAATACAAATTGTCAAATATTTTAATTTACATCTTAGAATTGTGCCTTTTTAATCCGTAGTTTCTTAACCATTGACAACGGGGTCTGATCTAGACCCCGAAACGTTTGGAATATACAGCAATTTTCTTTAAACTGTGGTGTTATTTCCCAAGAAACACTTAGGCATTGAAAAATATTGGTACTCGTGATGATCTTCAGCAAATTTCTAAAATGATTCACTGAAACCTAGATAAAAGTAAACCTTTAATAATCACGTTTTTGGATTTGGCAAAAGCATTAGATACTGTAAACCACAATATATGATACAAAAAAAATTATATAATCTAGGATTTAGAGGTAAAGCATTAGATCTTTTAATTAGTTATTTTAACAATAGACAACAAAGAGTGAAAATTAAAAAAATGTTACAGTACTTATAGAAATGTAACTATTGGAGTGCCACAGGGTAGTGTTCTAGGCCCTCTACTTTTTATACTATATGTCAATGATTTACTGTACCGAATGCCAAATGAAACTATACTATCATATGCAGATGATACGGCAGTAATATCATCTGCAAACACCTGGGATGGAGCCCAACATAAGATGAATTGATTGTTAAGGGAAGTGAATGAGTGGTTAGTATCCAACAAATTATCACTTAATATAAATAAAACTGTTTATATTGCTTTTGGATGCTACTGTGATAGTGTGTCAAAGAAAATGAATTTATGTATGAATGACAGCAAGATTAATAGAGTTGTACATCACAAATACTTGGGAATTATTTTTGATTTTAACCTTAAGTGGGATAAACATATTAATTATATTATTAATAAAACTAAGTACTTGATTTTGTGTTCTACAAATTATCGAAAATAATGGCAGCTGATATAATAAAAATAATTTATTATGCATTCTTCCATAGTATTATTTCTTATGGTAATATTGCTTGGGGAGGATCATATACCAATAGTATATTTCATCTGCAAGTGCTTCAAAATAGATTACTTAAAATCTTGAACAAAAATTCTAATAATACAAGCAAAGATACAGGTAGTCTTGTACAATTATTTGCTCTTGAGTCATAATGTTTTCATTATGACACACTTAAAACTGAGTTTTTAATAACCACTAGTGTTACTAGAAATAAATCTATTCAACTACCTAAAATAAATAAAAGAATATTTAATAAATACAGCTATATCAATAAAATAAAAACATTTAATATATTACCAAAGGAATACAAATGTATGTTGAACTGTGAAGAAGCAAACAAAAAGAAATTGGCTCAATGGATAATCAATAATATAAAATGAAGCTATTATTTCACTTAATGCTTTTACTAATTATTAATGCAATATACACTGTGACAGCTAAAATAGTTACTGATTTGTGATAGATGTTACATGATTGTATTGTATTCTTTAAGTTTAATTTTAAGGCTTAATCTTTAGTGTACCAGGCACGTACAGGGCTTCCTATCCCTCTGTGGGTTTATTTAATGATAATATGCCATTGTAAACTGTATACTGGTTTCAATAAATAAATAAATGTGTTTGTCCACCGCGATTATCTATACATTCCCGAACGAGTCTTGGCATTGATTCATTAAGGTGGTCTATTTCTTCTTAAAGAATACTACCCCAAGTTACCTGTATTTCGTGTCATAGAATAGAAGTCATATCTAACCAAGCAGAATCGAGATTCATCAGAAAAGACGATCTGATTTCATTCCCCATTTCCATGTTGTCGTTCTCTGCACCTTTGTAGTCGTTGCCGTCGATGCTCAGCAGTCAGAGGTAGCACAAGATGGGGTCGATAATGCTGGGGTCCAAAAGACCATATATGGCGGTAAACCGTTCAAATACTTACAAGATTGCCTTGTCTCTAAAGTCTTAGACATGGATCCTGAACTTCATTTGTGCCACTTCGACGTCCTGTACCTACCCTTTTCTGATTTTGGGTATTATCAAACTAAGCTTGACAACACCTCACACCAATAGTTTGATTTCTGTGCGTGCACTTAGCGATTTTTAGAAATCAAAAATCTGCCTCCCGTAAACCAAAAATTCGACCTCTTTCAAATTCACTTAGCTGACGATATATTTAATGTACCCTTACTCTAGTTATTTTAACATTACCAGACATCAATTTTGGATTCCATCAAACAGTTTTGTTTTGGTAATTTTAAAAAAATCCAAAAAAGACTACAATATTAATTGATTTAAAAATTTTACATGAAAAAATATTCACCAAACTTTACCAAATTTTAATTATTTACTTCTTACTATAGCATCTACATTTTCTTCTAGGTGTTGCGGTTTTTTGTCAGTGAGTATATTTCTAGGTATAATTAATACAAAATACAGTTATTCAGATTTTCATCATACGTATATGTTTACTGCTTTTCCACATATTCTAAAACGTACCTAACATTCCTACAAAATCTTTTTTGTTAGTTTGTTAGTGTCTGATGCATACAATCATATTTCGCGAACAAGAACTAGTTTCCTAGTATTCCGCTATACATGTGAAAACGCATCATTCCAACTTTCCTTTGATGTATTACAATGTCAAAAACATACATATGAACGAAGTAGTGCCATTGACGTTATTAATATTTGGTTATCCTTAATTTATCGTTAATATCAAATTTTAAATAACATATTTTTTTGCAAAAACAATAAAAAAATATTTCCAGCATCAAATTGGCGATGTCAGTAGGATTTAACTATACACCAGGATCATATATTTTTACTATTTAGTTATTTCGGTTTCCAAATTTGTATGAAACAGAATAGAGAGACATCCTGGGGAAGAGATAAGGCGGGCCATCAAATGAGCTACCCGTTGTTACTCTATTATTGTCTTTTTACAATTTTTATACTTATAACATTTACAAACATTCATTATTGCTTTTCGCTTAATACATACTGATGAAGAAATCTGAAATGTAATAATTTTCTTTTATTTATAATATTGATATAAAGTTTAAGTTCACGCCCCCACTTCAAAACCTGGTCCAATCTGTGCTAAACATTATTTCAGCACACTACTTCAACTGACTTAGGAAACAGCTAGTTACTCCCGGAATATCTCAGAAAACAAACCCAGGACAATAGAAAGACTTGGCTGAGACACAAAATATTCATTTCGCATGGTTTTTGGTAAGACAATTTGGCAATACACACACTAGTGGTGTGGTTTGGTTTTTCTTAAAAGCAGAATGCGAGTTGATCGAATTTTCTGGAAAAATTGTGGAGTGATAAGTGTGGATAAGAGAGGAAGAATCAAACACTCTTGTCAGCGAGTCATAAGTGATTTTTGATGATTAAATTGTTAGTAGTGAAGTACTACGATTTGTTGACTTGTGGAATTTGAAGCATACATATTGTAAAAGATCGATTTATTTTTAGGTTTCAAGTTATATATATATATATATATATATATATATATATATATATATTGCACTCGAAATATGTAACAGTAAAATGTGGTACTTTAGATAATCACACAAATTAATCTACTAACAACTTTCTGACAAAAAATGTCATTCTGCAATTGAGTGTTTAATTTTTATATATGTATGTCTAGATAATATTAGTCTGATAGCATAACAAAATAAATTTGCTTGGTAAAAAATAAAAAGTTAATGTTCTACACTAATAAAATTAAAACAAAATACCTGAAGGGGTCCTCCAGAATCCCCCTGACACGAATCCTGTCCACCACCTTCGTGTCCCGCACAAAGAAAGATTTCTGGAATAAATTCATGCCTCCCTGCTCGCAAAAACATACTTTTACACCTGTCGTTGCTTACAATCGGAACTTGAACCTAAAAGGAGAACCAGCTTTACAATATTTGAAGTAACGTTGCAAACAAATTCAATTAAATAACGATGAGAATAATTGTATAATAATTCCTTGACCAAATATTCAATAAACTATCGCAATATTATTTAAAATAAGAAAAGTGTAATAATAAAATCTAGATACCTCAGATCAGGTCATTTAACTGGCTACTTATAACATTACCAAACATTCATTCAACGTAATTTTGGTAACTCACCTCTTGCAATACTGAAGGCAAAGTCCCACCTTCACTGAGCCGTCCCCATCCAGTGACTGTTGCGTTTTCTCCAATGAGCAAATCGTCCGATGCTGGTAGGCAAATTGGCAAAATGTGCGGTTCAAACGCCATGGCTTTCTCCACTTGAACCAACGCTAAGTCGTACTCGTAAGTGAAGTAGTTGTATTTTGGATGAACAACCTTCTTGGCAACAGAAAGCTCAACATAAGGCAACTCTTCCTGTACGTTGGAGAAATCGTATTCACCTACTCGAATTCGAATCTGGGAAGTGAGGAGGCTAAAAATAATAATAAATGGGTCAATAAGTTTTCCCATGATTAGCATGTATAATTTTTTTTTCCAGACAACAACAAAAAATGGTGGTGTCTGAAGAATGATTGTTATGAGACTCTATCTCAGAAAATTAAGATCCTGCTGTTTAACTAATGATAGAATCTCGCAAGTAGAGTATATTGATACAAAGACACCTTGCCTACTCGGTTTATTAAGATCTAATTTCGCAAATATTTTGTAATAGCGTAAATTTAAGTTAGAACTCATTTTAAAACCACCCAGAAAGGCAAAAATTGACCAAGAACGCATATAACAATATTACTGAGTTTTTTTGGTTTTCCTGTTGCGTATTTATCCATTTTAGGGTTATAGATTAAATTAAACTTGCATTTTGTTTGATTATACAGGATGGTTCAAAAGTATAAAAACCCCTAAATAACTCTTCAGAAATGCATTTTCTTGACAAATGTTAAATACAAATAATACCATAAACTTGACGGTCGCATCAAAGTCAAATGCATTTTTCAAATGAGAACCTGGATTTTTTGTTCCAGATTCGGAAAGAGCGGAAAATTCTACGTCTAAGATGACCTTCGTAAACACACAGTTTTGCACCCTAACACCAAACCTTTGAACCTTTGAACAGGAACAAAAGGGTACTCTAGCATTTTTAGATGTATTAGTTTTAAGAAATGATAGTGATAAGTTAGAGTTTGATGTATATAGGAAGCGTACAAGCGAATATAGATACGTCTTTTCACTGTCAACAACATAAAATGGCGGGGATTAATTTCCTTGTACATCGGTTGTTGACATTCCCTCTCAATAAAGAGAGGTTTGAAAATGAAAAGAAAACTATTAGAGAAATAGCTGCATGTAATGGTTATCCAACAGATATTATCGATAAATTAATTAGGACGAAACGGCTTCGGTTACGAATGAAAGAAGTGTCAACTTTTTGAAATGAGTCACAAGAACAAAAGTTTGTCTCGGTTCCGTACAGTCGTTATTCTAGGGGCTTTAAGAAAGTTTTTAAAGAACTTGGTATGAAGGCGGTGTATAGAACAACTACAACACTACAGAATTGTTGGGTAATCCTAAAGATAAACTTGCTGATTTCGAGAAGTCCGGTATTTATGACATCAAATGTAATGATTGTGATTTAAAGTATTATGGACAGACACGCAGATCTATCAGTACCCGTTTCAAAGACCATATTGCCCATTTGAAATACGGAAGAGCGAATAAATCTAGTGTTGCACATCATGTATTAGAACACAACCACCCTGTAGATTTATCTTCTTTAAAATTAGTTAAACAAGTAAACAATTATAGGGAACTGGAGTCTTACGAAAGCATAATGATTTATAAAAATAATAAACTAATGAATTCAGATAAGGGTCCTAATCCATACAGTTCATTGTATAGTTTACTTTCTAGGTATTAGAAATGTCATTACTTAGTAATGTAGTGTAAAAGTAGGTAGGTAATTAAAGATTATCCTAATTTACATATTTGCATTATATAAAATCTGCCTTATTTTTGAAATCTGTTATTTAGAATTCAGGTACTTAGGATTTACCCCTTGTACTAATTACTTAAGTAATAGTTTAGTGGTAGGTATAAATTAGAGAAAATTGTAATTTCGATTTAGTTTAGGTTTACTCCTTGAAGACAACTTAGAGTTGCAGCTGTTCCATTAAAATGACCTTAATCACGACAAATGTCAAATGTTTTTGAAACTGAGAACTCCTATTTTTCATTCTGCATTTATATTGGATGACCAGACATAATCTAGAGCTTTAGACCTTGATCATAAGCTTGAGGCTCATATCAAGGTCAAATGCATTTTTACAAACGAGAACCCCATTTTTTAGTCCAGATTTGGAATGAGCTGAAAATTTTACGTCCAAAATAACCTTGACTGTGACTTTGGTCAAGACCTTGAACACGAACAAATTCAAACAGATTTTTTTCAAATAAAAACTACCAATTTTCAGTCTGGATTTGAAGGGGGGAGGGAATTTAACTCGACGTGACTACTTCGATAATATTCTCAAATTCATGGTCAAGGAGAAACGAATGTCAAGGACAAGGTCCCGTTTTGATGTTCAATACTGCCCACTACAAATCCA
The DNA here is from genome assembly GCA_034190945.1 of Octodonta nipae. Taxonomy (NCBI): domain Eukaryota; kingdom Metazoa; phylum Arthropoda; class Insecta; order Coleoptera; family Chrysomelidae; genus Octodonta; species Octodonta nipae. Next base: position 9,395,486 of record CM067220.1, on the reverse strand, counting down.
GACCAAGAAAGGGGAGTTCTCATGTGAAAAAATCCATTTGACTTTGGCCAGTGTCAAAGTCTTTATGGAAGTAAAATATTCCGCTGTTTCCGATTATCCTTTGTAAAAATGGATTTGAACTTGATATAATCCTCAAGGTCAAAGTCAACTCAAAGTCAAGTTCATGTTTGGTCGTTCAATACTAGGCCCCTATAAATCCAGAATATAAACTGGACTTTACTTTTACAAAAATCCATTTGACCTTTGTTGTGGTCAAGGTCATAATCAAGGCCTTTCCGAATATGGAATGAAAAAATGGGGATTCTTATTTGAAAAAATGCATTTATCCCCAAATATGATCATCAAGTTCAGTGTCATGTTCAAGGTCACCATTAGAAAGCCAGGGGGAGATGCTAAAACTTTTGAATTTAACATTATTCAAACAGATGTACTCACGAAAAGTTATTCATAGGTTTGTATACTTTTAGAGCACCCTGTATATGTTAATTGTTCAAAATGTGTTTTCTTTTTCGTAACGTAACACCTCTTTAAAATAACTGAAAATGCATATTATTCCTGCTATGTTCTCTTATTTGCCCTGTAGAGATTTATGGAAGCATTACGACATTTAACGTGTTAACATATTCAGATTAACTTTATAGACGACAAACTCTCAACTCGGATGTCATTAAAGTTAATCAGCGAAACCGTTTTAGTTCCATATGGAAGAACTAAGTAAACTTTTAATTTACTTAGCACTGTCGCGATTATATCTCTGAAACGATTTCCGTTAGTCGCAATTAAAATCGCTTCAGAAAAAATAATGCTCTATTACTTTGATGAAATATATAATAAAATGTAGGAGGTATGTTACAGATAGGATTAAGTAGTTATTAGAAGTTTATAGAGTCAACATCTTTATATTGAGTAAATTGGTTTGAAACTGATCCAGTTGTTCTTTGCGAAGAAATTTAATCTGACGCAGCAAATTAAAAAAATTAATTCTAATCCTTACACATTTAAAACTACTGTATAAGGGGTCTTCCTACTTGACCATACCATGTATGGCAACACACTAAACCCCAGATATCCTAGATATCAAAATGGTTTTGAGGTCCGTGGTTGGAGGCGTGGCGGCAGTTTCCCATGGATTTTCTGACCGTCTGGGCTGTTCCTAACAGAACGGCTTTTTTCATTACATGGTAAAGATGTTTGTCCAGCTCGAGGTATTTTAAATTGTTTAATTGATGTTTTGGGACTGCTCTTGTTTTTAACATAACTAGTGGTACAGTTTGTGTGTTGTTTATCCCCACTGTCTCTTTGTTTGACATGCCAAATCCTTGTATTTGGCTATTTCTTCAGCCTGCTTAATATATATATTATTATTTTTAGGGATTTCTATGTCAATTAAGGTTGTTTTCTAGAGATTTTATCTACTATATTTGGTTTTTGTGAGCAACAGTCCGATCGGTCAGTATCTTGCCGTCCCAATATAGCTTGCAGTTGTCATTTTCTAAAAATATTGTGGTTTGTATATATAGTAGGATACTCTTACCGACTGTGATAGTTCAAATTTCAGTGCTAGTTCCTAGTGCAATAGTTTTGCTATAGCGAATGCTTGACAACTTCCTGTGATGTGCTTGATAGTTTCAGATATTAGGCAACCATATCTGTATCTGTCATTGTTGATAGAAGCGTCTTTAACAATGTACTTTAGATAGTTCTTAGTTGGAATTACTTGATCTTAGATTGCCAATATAAAGCCTTCCGTTTCAGGAAACATATAACTAGAGCTCAACCAGTAGTTCGAGGCTGAACTGTCGACATAATCTTGGTTGACTTAATTTATATGTCTTCCATGAAGGGGCTTCTCTTTCCATTTGAGCAGTTTCTGATCAGTTGACTGGTGGTTTAATTGGAATCATTGTTCTGTCAGTCGCCATGGTGTTGAGTCATCAACCTGGCATATGACTCTGTGTAGATCAGAAGATTCTCCAAGTTTCTGGAAATGACTACGCAAATTAGAAATTTGCTGATCCAGTAGTCTGCCTCTTCCTCCTTGATACCGTGGCAAAGTTGTACGTTCGACAGAGTTCTTTGGATGGTGATTTTGAGCTTTTGTTAGTAGAACTCGAACTTTCCATTATAATAGTTCAATGTCAGTCTTGCGCTAATTAACTATACCGAAAGAGTAAGTGAGCACTGAACACGCGTAGGTGTTAATAGTCTGAAACAGATTTTTACTGTTTAGTTAGTCTTAAAGTTAGTCGTGTTAGTTTGGTTGTTAGAGGGTTCATGACAAGGCAAAACCAAAACGGGCTAATAGAGTTTCCCTTCTGAATGGAATAGGGTCAGTTTGTACCTAACAGCCGGCTTCATTCAGTAAGATTTTGGTTTGCCAGGTGGACACAGCATATTCTAAAAAATTAATAATACAATTATTCACTTTATAGAGTTTCAGTACCGGAATGAGCCAATCATGTGGAACTGAATCAAGAAATTATTAATAAAATATAATTACTTAGTAACCGTTTTTTAAACACGAACCAACCCCCCCTCCATATCCATGCCTGGTTTACGCCGATGCAGGATGTAATTGTTTATCCTTAAAACAAGTTTAATGTTTAAAATTAATTCAAATGGGGCGAGATGGAAAAGATTGCCCCTTCTAAAAACCTCTGTGTTAGTGAGTTCGACAATAAAGAAAATCTTACATTCAAGAACTTAAATTAAGTTAAATAATGATATGATTGACTAGATTTAATGCATTAAGCCTGGAACTACAATGTATCTAAAGCTATAGAGAAGTCCTCCCCGGGTAGTAGGTTAACTTCATTTAAGATCGTTCTTTCTGACACACAAAATCCACCCCCATTATTAAAAGTGTGTCTTATATACTATAAGCTAAAATTCATGTGTAAAAAAATGACATAAATTAATTCACTTACTCATCAACACAGTGTCCCGCCGTCGCTATCCATTCATCATTCAAAATGGCTCCGCCACAACGGTGTGTACTGGAGAAACCAAAAAAAGACGTTCGTCGTACTGAAACCTAAATAAATTTATTATTCTTTCATTAAATATTCAGAATCTAAAACCGCTAACAATGAATTTAATTTAAAAATGTTGGTAATAAAATTTAAAATAATGTCAAAGAAAATAAGAAAAAATGTGCCTTAAACTTTAAAACCATTTTTGTATCACTGTTTTGGAAAATTGGTAGGTTAGCAGGAATTCAGGAAACATTTGCATATATGATAAAAGTAAAAAATGGTGATGTTGTTACAATATAGACACTAATATCAGCTTCTGTCTAATAAAATATAATTTTGAATTAAAAAGAACGAACAAGAGTGTGTGTCGAAATTTGTGAAATTTTGGAGGTGCATATCTGGAACTTGTACAATTATATGGCTTTGTTAGCATAGTAGTTGGAATTGATAAGTCTTCGAAATAATTTGTATCTTAAGTAATCATCGAAAAATTAATAACATTCAAATAAATCGAACAGTAAAAAATAGCAAAAAAATCTCAGCTGATACTTTCACTAAACAATCTTGGAAGTGGATAATTACACAAAAGTCCGGAAGAGATAGAGATGGCGCCGAATAGATATACATGTGGTGTTTGTGTTACAATTATAAAATAAAATGTTTCTAGTATTTGATGATTGATGTGTGGTTTCTAGATATATCTTAAATCTTCACGAATAGATCCCACAGAAAGTGGTAAAACTAAATGGAAATGTGATTCTTGCAAAAGCAAAGCTAGTGTATTAGTCGCTGAGGAAATGCCCAACAAATTTGAGAATTCAAGTATGGAAAAGATAAAATAAATGTTTAATAAAAGCTTCAATGCTCTTAAAATTGATATTAAAAAAAGTCTGGCTGGTGTCAGATAATTTGACAGTTTTAAAGGAGACATTGAGAAAAGTTCATTTCTGATACCACCCAAGTATCAGAAATGAATTGACCTTCGCACTATAGAAAACACATGCGCTCAGCTAGAAAAGAGTGCAGTGGTAACAAAACTAAAGAATTTGAAAACGAGAGATGTAAGACCGACATCTAGGATTTTCGAGAGAATTAGCACACAGAGGTTCCGAATCTGGAGCCGTTCCGTGTAATTGCTGTTCTCCCTTTACTCCTAGGACAGAATGTCACGATAAAATTTTCAGGTTACTTCACCTGTCAGAGATATTGAATACTCTCCTCGAGATGTAAGACCGACATGTAGGATTTTCGAGAGATTTAGCACACAGTTTCGGAACCTCTGTGTGCTAATTCTCTCGAAAATCCTAGATGTCGGTCTTACATCTTGCATTTTCACATTTAACGAAATGTCTCAAATATATAAAGAAGTGTTCGAGAGAAGATTCGGTTGTGGGAACCGCAACTGATGAAGGTTCCCTGACCAGAAACAATATATTTTATATATAATATATAATGTATATTGTCTTGCGTACAAAGGAATGACACCTCGAAAAGAGTAAAACTAAAGAAGTTTGAGACTGGTATCTTAGACATAGGAAAAGCTAGTGCTCAGGATGTAATTGCTGAAATAGCTGAAATGTTCCTGGATCGAGAAAACGTGAAGGGATTGATAGATTGCGTGATGATTGAGATTTCATAACTACAGTTCTACCTACCCAACATGAAGCTACGTCGTATTGGTCATCCAACAGAAGGGAATAAAGTAATAAAACCATCAAATACATCAATGAGATACCTAGAATAGTGAAAATACCTATATTTCGAACCCCCAAGAAGGGCTTCAATGACCAATCGAGACTTTCTGGTGTATTACCAAAACACTAGAGAACTCCGAACCAAATTAAATGATTTTCTAGTAGGGTCTGCTGGCTGTCAATGTGATGTCTTCTTTATAACAGAATCGTTATTACACCCTTCAATTATGAAGTAGATAACAATTACAACATTTTTAGGAAAGACAGGGATTCAAAGTCCAGTAAATGTCACTATAAAAAATAATGACATTTAACAAATACTCCCCCCCGTCTCAACTGGATTTATATTCCAGTTACCTTTCAACGATATCCTATATTAGGAACAAGTTTCGAAAATGAGTGAGGTTACATCGAAAACATCAGCAAACATTTCATTATAAGTGACGTAATTGATCACAGAAAAGTGGCGGACCTGTTATCTTTCCTCAAGGTTGTTTATGGCATGATCAATTCACTAATTTGGTTTTATTGGCTGTAGAGTTGAACTTAGATCTAGGACATTACTGGTGGTGGAGAAATTTAACAAAAATTATGTTATTATTGGTATGAATAGTAGAATAGCAAGTTGGTTAACCAGTATTCCCGAAAGATTAATTTATTTAGAGGCTCTTACATTTCATTCAGGACTCACATAACAAAAATAGTGGCATCATGAGACATCACATTTGTAAAATTTTAATATTTGCTTCTGTTCTTTTTTAATTAGTATTTTAATTAGTTCTATTTTTTTCTTAACTATTTAATTATATTATGTGCAATGCCGATTGGCGTAAATAAATAAATAAATAGTTTGCTCTAGTTTGCTTTCTATTAATTTCATTAGTTTGAACCTCACATTTATTTCATTGCCAAATTTATATTGCTCTGCATTAACCATCCAATGCTCCGGCCTCTAAGACCTTTCGTTCATACCGATAAGTCCCAATATTTTGCCAAGATTGAATTAAGGATAGACAGCGACAGGGTCAGAGAGAGTGGGAAGAGACTGAGAAAGAAAAACACAGAAAGAAACAAAGAGAGCGAGAGAGAAATCTTAAAAGAGAGAGGGAGAAAGAGAAAGGGAGAAAGAGATATGGAGGAAGGGAGGGAGTGAGATAGAGACAGAGACAGATGCAGTTTAGAGAGAAACTGACACAGATAGTGAGACAAAAATCAGAGTATGAGTATGAGAAGGAATGATATCCATCACTTCTTAATTATTATTTACTCTTAGCTCGTTAAACAATTGTTTATTCATTGATGTATGTTAATATGGTTTACGAGTTCATTGACATAATATAAAATAAGCACTGCTTGATTTGGAGGCAATGATTTGATAATAAGTTGAAGCAGGTGATAACAAGTTGTCTCTCACTTCCCTCTATTTTTAGTTATCTTGTGCATATCATGGCAGTGTGTGGCACACTTCAAAAATTTAATAGATAGGTAGGTATTGTCTAATGTAATGTTTCCTTAATTATTTTCAAATTTTTAGTTCTACTGGGTTAATATTTAAAAAAAAATACAAATTTTGTTATTTGACGTTACAGGGAAGGAACTTATCACATTTTCAAGCTGAACAAATAAATATAAAAACATAAAAACAAAAACTATGTGTAGTGCCTGACTAATTAAATTATATTTCAAATTATACGAATAAGATACCAAGAACAAGCTTGTGTTTTCTTTCCGACACTAAGAAGATTCATCGAAACACATTTCCCTGGACTCAGCATAAATTAAAAATTACCAAACCAATTTTCTTCCACGTAAACTTTTGCCAAGTTCACCGTCTTAAAAACGTAACGAAGTTATAGAAAAACCCCAACCGAAACGGACTAAAGCAGACGTTGAATTTCCACTCATCTCATTCAACCTAACAAGTTTTCCTCATTATGTATTGAATTTTATTATCTTTTTACATCAGGCTTACAATTATTATTATTATTCTTCGTTCTCGCTAACTAAATTCAAGAGATAATGCTTTTTTACATGTTTTCCAACGTCACCGCACATTTTGCTTTCCCACCGCGTTCATTAATATTTCCGTGAGCACTCGCTTACCACAACATGTATCTAATGCCAATGTGGCTTAAAACAACTGAATTTATATTTTCTCTGGTATGTTTGTACGTTTGGTTTTTCCTATCGTGAAGTATAATAACTTTAGAAGAAATTATTTAGCTTTTCTTGATAGGAGACGTAATTGTGAGTTGTTATTTTTTAGAAAGTTTATATTGTTTCCAGTAATATTCTCTCATTGTATTAATTCAGTGAAATATGTTCATTAATATGTTTATAGGGTGAGTCGAAAAAAAAACATTTATCTTAAATCATCTTCTAATAGCAGTCAAACGTAATCATACCGTCTAACTAAAAAGTATACGAAAGATTTACACGATTAAATTAGATCTTCCGCTCGAACCTGGAGAAAAGTCAGGTTTTTGGCATATTTTTCCGAATTTCCGACTTTCTAATCGTTCTTCTCAAATAGTTGTTGAAATAACCTCACAAATATGTTTTCCCCCAGTAGTGTCAATAAAACACTATTACCAATATATTTTTGCGTATACATAACTAAATAAGTGACGTAAATTTTATTTCTGCTCATTCAAACAGGATATTTTAAAAATTTTCAGCAAACTGTTGGGAATTTTCAAAATTCTACCACAAATACAAACTGGTTTAAAATTATGCGTACCACGTGTCGAATGCTTTGTTTTAGAATAATCTTTCAAACAAAACCTGGACCCTCGGGTACAACAGTCGGAAAAAAATCTACACGAAGTTTTGGGAGACATCTTTTTTAATAATCGTTAACACCAAAAAATTAAATCTAAATAGGTAACTATAGTTTTTAGTTGTTGTGAAGGTTAAGTTGTAGATAATATAATTGTAGAATTGGATTGTCCCAAGTAACCTACCTAGCATGATTGGGAGTGCTTGTGGCATCTTGGCTTAAATCATAAGAGTATGAACCAGATTTTATGATTCGAGAAATATTTGGCAAATACCTTTGATTTTGACTTAAATTTTTCTCAGGTAACAGTAATTGAAAATTATGACGTACATATTTTAAATCAAGATCAACTTTTCTTTCCAAACTTCTTGTAATGCCATTTTTCCATCATGTGTTAGTTGCAGTACCATCACATCGCACTAATTCCAGATCAATAACTCCTCCATTTTCTAAATAAAATTAAAATATCTGTTGCACTTCCTGACAAAGGAATAAAATGGTCCAAAACATATTTATTCTGTTTCGGGATAGAACAAATGTATGATCTTCTTTTACGTTTTCTTAGTTTAGTATCAAAAATACTGTTTATTTAAGAAAAACAGTTTTTATTAAATTCTTGCTGCAAAGATATATTAAACTGCACTTTTTCCGAGTCAAGTTTTATTTATAACTAAAATCAAGGATTTATCGTGATAGGATATTAAACCTGCATCTGCTATGGTAAAAGAAGTAACTGCTGAGAGAGGAAGAAATTGATAATAATCTTTGATAATGGCATAGCCTTATAAGTGATAAAACTCAGTTAATTTGTTTTCATTCATTAAAATTATGGTTTAGTATCCAAAAAGGAACGGCTTCACATTCATTTTTTTATTATTAAAAATTACTAATATTTTAAACAAGTAATGCATATGAATCTAATTATTACTTTAAAACTTGAACAAACACTATTTCTCCTAACTATCAAAAACTGCATTGTTTTTAATTTTAATGCCGACAAGTTACAACAGTTGAAATATTATCACACCTACAAAAAGACTAATAATATTTTTATTTGAAAAAACTATTATTATTAACGTCATTTTAAGCCATTAAGCCGTGTTTTGATCGAAGGACACTTCATAAACAAAGCATTCAAGAGTTGGTAGATCTAATTTAATACAAGTTTATATTTGGAGGAGAATTTTGAAAATACCCACAAGATGAAATACTTAAAAGAAGTTGAATGAGCTGAAATAAATTTTACATCCCTTATTTGGTTAAGTATATGTAAAGATAATATGCGTCATACTATATTTGTTGAGAAGCCGCGGGGCAAAATATTTTTATAGGGAAATTTCAATAAATATAGGGGGAAAACGATTAAAAAGTGTAAAATTCGACAAAATATGCAAAAAAGGGATTTTTCTAGAGGTTCGAGCGGAAGTTCTCATTTAATTGGCAACATCTTTTGCAAACATTTTAGTTAGGGTGTCAGATAAAGTTTGACTGCAATTAGAAGAAGATGTGAGAAAAATGCCTAAATGTTTAATTGACACCGCGTCATATTTTGTAGTTTCTATTTTAAATTTACAGATAATATATTGACATAATTCCTGTACAGTGTTAATTTTACTATTTTCTGAATTTTGTATCGCCGCTTATGTTCACCAAGCAATAAAGTACATATCCATTAACTTGCAAATCGCAAAAACACGTCCAAAGGCTAACTAAGGGAAGCATATTTGGCCATACTAACCGTTAATTAAATTGCATATCCATCACCCCAACACTAGCTACTCTTTCTTTTTTTTATTGGCACCCTACCATAAGTTTTAAAGCCTGTTTAAAAAAGAATTCAATGGTGTGTCATTTTTGATATTCCATCAACATTTAAGGAATTTGCTAGCCATTGGAAAGTGAGCTAGGTTCTGGGTGAGAAACGCTTCTAAATTTATGAAATTCTCGACGTTTCGACTCATGCTTGGGAGTCATTATCAGGAGACAAAATGAAAAAGAAAAAGAAAATGACGAAAATCAGGTTCTAGATAGAACTTGGGTTCTCAATCTACCTACTCCCCAGTTCTCACCTAAGAACTGATTTAAAAGTACACATTTTAGATCAGATTGGGGCTCTCAATCAGCCTGCCATACGAGTCTAACTAAAGGACAGTTTTAAAAGAGTTTCAGAGTCTAGATCGAATTCGGGATCTCAATTAGCCAACTCCTGGAAGGCGGGTGCTATAATCGCATCGGTTAAGACTGAGAAGTTGTTTCTTTGTAAGATAGTGCTGCTGTCCTCGAAATTAATGCACTTTCCTGCTTGGATGTGATAATGTTTGAGAGCTGAAGTCGGTTCTTTCTATACGAACTGACAGAGACTGCTCATATACTACATGGTTGACGCCCTTGTTGGTATGATCAATGTAGCTTTGTGGGAAATCACGACATGGAATTTCTTAAACTACGCGACATTCGTCAGGTTCTTTTAGATTGGCTATAGTCTCATTGGTCTTGAAGACTGTCTTTATTTGGTGTTGGTTTGGAATGTATAAAATGAAAGATTTTTAGTGTTGTTGATCTGTTTCTGATGTACTTGTTGTATTCAAGGGTTGTTGAGATTGACGAATTGTGCGCGCAATGTGGACCTTGGTGTTAAAAAGAACCGTAGCATTATCTTTTTCAGAAAGAAGAATGATTTTCTCTGCGTTGTCTTTCGTTAGAAGTTAGGTTCGATTTTAGAAGCTGTGCTGTATAGAGTACGCTAGCAATGTTCTGACAGCTACATCAACTAGAGAAATGTCTCTTTCTGTTGGTGTAGTTTTTGGCGTCACTGCGAAATTTAAACATTTAGATAGGACTTGTAAACTGGTAGAGTATAAGGGAAAGTCAGAAATCCCACAGAATTGAATGGGGATTAAAAGTAGGTAATAACAAATAATTGTGATACAAATTTCGGTTGGTTTGATCCAATTGATGTCTGATTGTGTGAATGGAATTTCGTAACAGAGCGAAACTTGCTCTGTTAATAATACTGGGAACTAAGTGTGAAGAGGTATGATAATTTAGTAAGAAACTATTGAGAATGATGATATTGGGTGTGAGAGATTTAAGGAAAGCAAGATCACACAGATGCAGGGAGTTTTGAATAAGTTTGCTGAATGTTTGAGGGAATTGGAAGAAATCCTTCTCGTAGAGGTGAATAAAATGCTTCCGCGGTCATAATTATGAACTAGTCTAGGATCCGGGTCAGAACCGCTTCTAAATTTATGAAATACTGGACGTTTGGACTTTTGCTTTGGAGCCATTATCCAGAAACAAAATGAAAAAGAGGATGAAAATGACGAAAATCACGTTCTAAATCGAACTTTGGGTCTAAATCTAAAACTCCCCCAGTCTTACTAAACGACTGATTTAGGACTAGGTACAGATTTTAAGATTTTAGATCGAACTTGGGGTCTCAATCTAAGTTAATAGAATAAGTAATGTATAAGTTTCACTTCTATCTTGTGATAATATGATATTAGATATATAACGGGTGTTTGTTTTAGAGGTATAGAACTTTAAGCTAAATCAAGTGATTTATGTTTAGTTCGTTTTGGCATTTCATCATTTTCCAAATTCTGCAAATTTATTTTGAAAATCATGGTTCTGTTAGAAATACGTATCGCGCACTACGTCCATTTTACGGTCATCATAATCGTCCATCAGAGCAATTAATTCGATTAACTATGCAACGTTTTCGCACCATGTTTACTCTAAATGATAGAACACATCCACAGGGATGTCGTACAGTGCATACAGAACAATCCATTGGTGCTGTAGAGGGTAGCGTAGAGGAAAACCCGAATCAGTCTATCCGCCATTGGGCACAGAAATTGGATATGTGTCCAGCCACTTTATGGAAGATTTTGCGGAAAGGTCTTACAAAATTCAACTCGTGCAAGAATTGAAGCCACACGATTACCTAGCAAGACGTACATTCGGTGAATGGGCCTAAAACAAGATTGCCGTTGATTCCGATTTTCATAAGCGAATTTTGTTTAGCGATGAAGCTCACTTTTGGTTGAATGGATACGTCAATAAACACAACTGCCATATTTGTAGTGATGATAATCCTCAAGTTCATGTTGAGACACCATTACATCCAGAAAAACTGACTGTTTGGTGTGCTTTATGGGCTGGTGGCATAATTGGTCCGTACTTCTTTAAAAACGATGCTGGCCAGAACGTTACAGTCAATGGTGATCGCTATAGAGCCATGATTACTAACTTTTTCGATCATCAATTGAACAATCATGATGCACACGAGCTGTGGTTTCAACAAGGGCAATATGTCACACAGCTCGTGCAACAATTGATTTATTGAAAGAAACGTTTGGTAACCGCATAGTTTCACGTTTCGGGCCCGTGAATTGGCCTCCAAGATCGTGCGATTTAACGCCGTTTGACTATTTTCTGTGGGGATATGTAAAGCTAGTCTACGCCTATAAGCTCGAAACGATTGAACACTTGGAGGACAGCATTCGCCGGGTTATTGCCGATATATGGCCACAAATGTTGGAAAAAGTCACCGAAAATTGGACCTCCAGATTAGTACTACGTCCGTCATATTCAAATTATAATGCCAAAAGATTATCTTTAGAATAAAGCAAATTTAATGTCAATTTAAAAAATATCCTTGTTTCATTCCATTCATAAAAGTTCTATACCTCTAAAAAAACACCCTTTATTTATCTTATAAAGGGGCTGCATTAAAACGATAAATTTCATCATTAGATTGATGACAATTTGGATATTATGTAGTCGTTGGATTATTGTGTATTGTGGTACCACTTATCACTCTGCCCTCGTATAATCCTCGAATAGGCTAACTGTAATATCCGGAATTTTTCTCATATTCAAGTTAGATCCCACACGGCGAATTTCCAGCATACATTACTGACATACCGTCCTCACAGGTAATTCCAAAGGAGAAATATTCCTGAATTCTTGAGATATACTAAAGTGAAATCTGACGCACACACTAGCGTTTTGACTGTTATGAAGAGGAAAATTCAGACAGAGGTAATCTGACACACAAAGAAATTCGCTATATAAAGCCAGATAAATGTTTGCGGCATAACTGTTACAAATGAAAGCGGGGAAAACTGAAAAGCAGGGATGGCTTTTTGGATTCTTGTTTTTCTGCTACTATGGCGATGGTTCCCTCCAGCAATATCTGCCTGGGAAGCTATCAAGTTATAATATTCCAAATTTTTCAAACGAAGAATTCATTTTTATTTTTATTCAGCCATATTGTTGTATTGCAGCAATAAGGTATAGAAAGCAGTTTTACGCGAATACTGAAAAGGCTATCGGCTGAAAAAGAAATGGAAGCACAATGAAGTTGGATTAGCCTTAAGCGTAGAACTAAACAGTTGCAACTAATTAAGAAATCATAAAACGATACTAAAATGTCACATCCACTGTTGTTTGGTATCTACACACAAAGTGAAAAACGTAGACAATAAAAGGTGCTCATTCTTTTTAAACTAATTATCAACCTATCTAAAGGGTGTTCAAATTTGAGGCTAATTTTTAATTTCTTAATAAAAAAAAACAAATTATTTGAGAATGATCAAATCTTTTATTTCATGATAGTGTAATGGAAAACAATATCTTCTCTAAGTGACCACCTTTTCAAATGATTGATTGTTTCTACTGCTGAATGACATGGTGCACCATCCTGTTGTAACTACATATTCTGCACATCAATATGCTACAATTCATCCCACAAAAAGTTAGTAAACATCGTTCGATATCGATCACCATTCACAGTACCAGCATTTCCATTGTCGTCTTCAAAAAAGTATGGATCAATCACTCCACCAGCCCAAAAACCACACACATTTTGTGGATGCATCGGTGTTTCCATTACTTCTCGTGGATTTGCTTCACCCCAGATTCAACAACTTTGTTTGTTAACAAATCCACCACATCGGGATCTTTCTTAATAGAATGCAACTTAAAAAAATATGCAAATCAATAACGGGTTTTGGATAAATCAACAAATATATCTAAATCTATGCAGATAAATGTTCAATCTCATATTTTATTCCTTTACGAATAGAATTATTTTCTCAAATTTGAAATTTCACCAATCCGAATGTTTACTATGTTAAACAAAAAAATAATTATTGAAATCGGTTCAGAAATTAAGGCATAAAGAAATGCAGATTGGTATTTTTTAGTGCTTGCTATGATTTTGTAACAATTTACTCAATATCGTCAAACTTCCTTTATAACAGGAGTTTTTGAAAACTTCAAAGGTGTGTGAAAATCCAAGATCGGCGCTGTAGATACAACAGTTTCTGGAAAACCCTATCTGGGGGAAAACATGTGCAGTTGCTAATTTTTAACAAAACATAAAAAGGTAATTATAAAAAAACAAACTGCATAAAAAGTGAACTTTAAATAAGAAATTAAAATAACAGCCTGCGAAAAAAATTAACTTCGAAAAAGACGGAAACAAGATTACCTATTTTTGTCCCCAATCTCAAACCCCGTAGGAACATCTTAAACCGTGGCTAGATGTTCCTAGACTTATTCTGCAGATCTTAGTCGTCCTGTCACAATAATTTGCAGTAAATCTTTACCGCTCAACCGAACTGTATTTTGACCGGCTGATGCTCCTGAATTAAAGTTGTCATATAATTGTAAACTGACCTGATTTTTCACCTAGCGATTTTCTCGTGTCCTCGATATTAAGGAAAACATTGGTGAAATGATATTTAAGTAAGTGAAGTGGTGATTGGAAAAACAAATGGCTATTTTAAAGAATCTGTGATAGATTATTTATTTGTTTGTATAGAGATTTTCAGATTCAAACACTTTTTTTATATTCTTTAAATTAATAATTATAAAAATACCTGCCAGGGCCATCTTCCAAAGGGTGCACTTTTTCCACCAACTATCCTCATTTGAGCTTTAGATTGCATCTGAGGAACACCGCAATCTGAAACAGAAATCAACAAAATTAAATACATTTTGAACAGTTTCGTGTTTTTAATGACATTACTTGGTTTATAAAGGGCGTAAATGAATAAGTGCGAAATATTTCAAGGTGTGCTCCTCGAGTCATTTTATGACGAAGGTTCCTATGAACTAAAGTAAATAGATGGACCAAATTTTATGAGATCACAATTTCTCAGACATGAGAATACGACAAAGAAGAAACGTTACTCTCAGTTGAGCCAAAAATGTCACAATTGGAGAGTTTTCAATTCTAGAAATATAAATGCATTACATTTGTTTTTCTTAGATTTCATTTCTGGTATCATTATCTGCAACTATTCAGGATAGTCTGCGATCAAAACGATATCATCAGCAATTCTGAGGTTGACAAAAGTTACTTATGTCAGATTTTTTCTAATGTCAAAATCACCCTAAAATCATGCCAAAAAAAACACATTTTTAGGCATATTTATGATTAGGAGAATATATATCTACCAGGTTGCCTATCCAAATGTGTCCGCTAGTATTTTTAAATAATTCTTTTCAATAAAATATCGTCCACTTCACGGCAATATATCTAAAGACGCAGCCCGATGTACTGTGGTAAGATTTTGTTACATTTATACACGCATAACGTACATTTATTATTTATATATCAAATTAAACCAATTTTTTTCTGTTTCCTATAAAATCTGGCCGCAAATAAGGGTTGCTCGATGGTTAACATTAAAGGTAGAGTGAAATGGAGTGAGTAAGACGAGGATAGTGATTGCCTACTGTACGACAGTTTAAAGCCATTGCGCATGCGTCGGATTCTAGTGTTCTCAACTAAACAGTTGCAACATTTTTATTCTAAATTAAAAATCACACTGTTTTTAATATACAGAGTGAGTTTTTTTGATGATAAGTATGGGGATCTCGGAAACTAGAGGAGATAGAAAAATGGTTAAATTGGAAAAGATTTGCAGTTTTACTAGCCCAATTAATGGCACTCTCGGATTTTTGTAAAAAGTCATGGCTTACTAGATATTTTGAAAAAACGAAATTCTGTCGATTTAGTCAAATCTCTCTAGCTTCTTTGTTTTTGATTTGATAAAAAAAGTGTAAATATCAAATTTGAAGGGAATTGTTTCCCGAAGATGATTGTCATGTCCTCATTTGCGTGACATCTCTTGTTTTCGAGATATGACACACACTTATCTTTTTTAGAATGGAAACCATAGTTGGCTATGACATCAAAAAATCGGACATTTTTAGAGCTTTTTAACGATATAATACTCGATATAATTATTCATAAAAATAACGGAGTTATGGATGCCTTTCTCTCTGATTTTCACTTTTAACGTAGGTAGCCATGAAAAATTTTGTTTTCAATTTGACGTTTCCTCATTTGAGAGTAATTCCATTAGTAGTGCTGAACTGACAGTCGATATTGACAAATTTTCGTGATAAAATGGAATATTCTAACGAAGAAAAACTGAATGTGGTGGAATGTTATATCATATGCCATAAAAATTCAGTTCTTGCAGCTGAGGAATACTTTCATAGATATTTTAATCGTCGTCAACCTGCTCTATGTACATTTAAGTGGCTTTACCATAGTTTACGCAGACATGGATTTTTTACTAAACCACTAAAGGAACGTAATCAAATTAACGAAGCTGCACTAATAGATGTTTTGGCAATGGTAAATCAAAATCCATCTACATCAACTCGTGAGATTGCGGCAGAAGCTGGCAGATTTCAACGAACTGTAGTTAGAGACATGTGCCTTGACAATCCACAGTTTTCATTAAAGGTGTTATGGTCAGATGAAAGTAGATTTACTAACTGCGGTATGTTCAAGCGACACAATGAGCATATCTGGTCTAAAAAAACCCTTTTCATGTAGAACAAAGACGACCCCAGATAAAATTTGGTTTTAATGTTTGGTGTGGTATCATAGGGTCTACTATTCTGGGGCTTTTTATCTATGACTAATCACTTACTCGTTTCGAAATTGAGTGGTTCCAACATGAAGGAGCACCTGCTCATAACTCGTTATTAGTAAGACAACACTTAGATAATATCTATCCAAACTCTTGGGTAGGAAGAAAAGACCCACGCGAATGGCCACCCCGGTCTCCCAATTTGGCAGTTATAGGCTTATATTTATGGGGTGCGCTAAAAAAACAAAGTATACAAAAGAAAGTATGAGACAGTTGGTGACCTAAGGGAGGCGGTATTACAAGCAATTGAAGAAATTGATAGGCGGTCTGTGAGGAAAGCGGTAATGTCAATCTTAAAAAGGTGCAATTTGTGTCTAAATAACAATGGTGGACTTTTCGAACATAAATTGTAACCATTATTATGTACTTTAATTTCTTAAATTATTAGTAAGTACATACCTACTTATTTACTTTTTTCGTTATATCTGATATACCTAATAAAAAAATTGTTCAATGTTTTCTGGAATAGTTATTAATAAATCAATCTATTTCATGGCTAACAACGTTAAAAGTGAAAATAAGAGTTTCTCTCTTATTTTTATGAATAACTATATCGAGTAATTATGACGTTGAAAAGCTCTAAAAATGTCCGATTTTTTGAGGTCACAGCCAACTATGAAATTCAAAAAAAGGTTGTGTCATATCTCGAAAACGAAAGCTGTCACGCAAACGAGGACATGACAATCATATTCGAGATACAATTTCCTTCAATTCTGATATTGACACTTTTTTTATAAAATCAGAAACAAAAGAGCTAGAGGGATTTGACTAAATCGACAGAATTTCGTTTTTTCAAAATATCTAGTGAGCCATGACTTTTTACAAAAATCCGAAAGTGTCTTTAAATTGGGCCAGTAAAACTGCAAATCTTTCCTTATTTAAGCATTGCTCTATCTCCGCTAGTTTCCGAGATCCCCATACTGGGTTTCTTTATTTCAACTTAACATTATAATTTGTATGTAATTTAGTAAATTAATAACATATGTGTATAATTTAATAGCAGACATATTCTCATCTTTCTTACGTCACTGTATTGTGCTTCAACTGTTCACTTGCCTCAAGTTTGTTAACGTCAGTTGTATTTTTAAGATATCTCCGAAGAACCACACTTAAGCCTAGGTGTGTAGGGGTATTCCCAGATTAAAAATATAGAAACTATATGTCCTTCAATCGAACAAAGCGATATCAAAAACCATCACATTTTGAAATTTGTTAGGATTAAAATGTTCAAATATCCTTTTACGAGGGCGAATCAAATATGAACCGGACTTTTGTTTTAAAAATTTTATGGGTACGATCAATACAAATTTTAATACATATTATTTTTCTACATAGTCTCCTCTCTTATGTATACAATTTTCCCACCGAATCGGAAGTTTTTTAATACCTTTCTCAAAAAATGAAACTGGTCGTGTCTAGAACCAATTGCGCACAAACGTTTCTACACCTTCGTTGTCCTCAAAGTGGTGGCCTCCCAGTTCTTCAGGACTGTAAGGCGGGTGTTCAAGGGTTTCCCAATGCATTTTGTTCAATTTTCCTTGAGTCAATGCAGCTGTATGTGGCCGAGCGTTGTCATGCAACAGAATCACACTTCGGATAGACATATCCCGCCTCTTTTGCCGATAGGCAAGTTTCACTTGTTGGAGTAGTTCGCAGTAATACTCATCATTAATTGTACGGCGTTCGTGCAGACAATCAATCAGCAGTACCTACGCCTTTCGAATCCCAAAAAACTGTTGCAAGAATTTTCCCTGCAGAAAGGCGGGTCTCTCAGCCATCTGAAAACTTTTTTTGCCAGTCGTACACTTGGGTCCTTTGAAAGTGTTTCATTGCCGAACTGTGCAGATAGTCGACGCAAACTTTCAGACGGTCTAACGCCCTCCCGCGCCAAAAATTTGATAACAACACGTTGCGCAACAGACATATGCACCTCTTGCTCTGATATGATGCTACTAACAGCGCATCGACTACGCCTCACCAAACCGACGAACTCCCCTCTTCTTAACATCCCTACCTAACATATATCGAGACGTCACGCCACTCGAATTACCTACAGGGCGAGGTAAACAGAAAAGTCCGGTTCATATTTGATTCACCATCGTACATCGGATTAGGGCTCTGCCAGGTAGTTCATATGGAACAATTATAAACCTGGCTATGAAATATTCCATAATTGGGATGATTAGGTGCCAGATGTTTCAAGGCCTGATTTAGACCTTGAAACGTTTGGACCATTTGAAATATACACAATTTCAAGTTTATATGGTGTTATTTCCAAAAAATATGGATAAGAAGCACGGTAATATTTTCTGAATCTTTACTCCTTCTTAGTTCTTAAGGAGGTTTCCACGCTTTATTTCTCTCAGTAATGTTTATATCATTTTGATTTGAAATTATATTTCCTTTTTAATAAAATGTTTAAAACATTTATCTCGTCTTATCAGGCTTCTTCTTAGCTGCATTTTTCAATATAAGGTTCCGCCATTCACTGCCCCTATTGTATGAAAGATCAGTCGGACCACTTTCTTCATGATCCAGTTCATCGCAGCACTTGGCGAATGTCCTACCCTATCAGGTTCCACATGTCACAGTTTTGCTGGTCCATGTTTCATCGTTCCCTCTTGCACACGGCTGGCTTTCTGGCGTTTTTTTATCGATGTGTTCTTCTATGCTCTTTAGGTGAAATGTCCAACATTTCGCTACTTGTTACTCTCAGGATAGATAATCATACATCAAAGACATTTAATATTGGCAAGGGCGTGCGACAAGAATTTATACTGTCGTATAGGTATTTTAACGAAAGCGGCAAAAACAACATAACAAGATGAGCTCTTGACGACTTTGAGGGAGGAGTGCTGGTGCTAAAAGATTAACAGACTTCCGATACGCAGACGATACAACTTTACTGGAGAGAGAAAAGGCAGAACTGACGATAGCGTTAGATAAAGTGAGGAAAGAAAGTGCTAAGATGGTCATGGAAATAAATATCAGCAAGACAAACGTATGGTAATAGACAGATGTGAAATCCTCTCGTGACCAAACATCCCAAATACAGAAAATGTAGATAAATTTGTATACCTGAGTAAACAAGGAGGGTTCGAAGAAGAAATAAAGAAGAGAACGGCAATGGCACTAGTAGCAATGAGCAACCCTATAAGAATATGTTAGGCATATCTCTCGTATTGTCAATCTTACTGTATGGAGCGGAAACTTGGAGGAAGATAACATCAGATATACGAAGAACAGATGCGGTTGAAATGTGGTGCTGGCGAAGTATGTTACGGATTTCTTGGACAAAGAAACTCACCTATGTATTTATATTAAAGGAGTTGAAATTCAAAGACAGATTGTCCACAACACAATATGTAACCGACGAATCCTAAAATACTTTGGACACACTACAAGACGAGAAAGAGGCAACCTTAAAACAACTAATAGCACAGGGAAAGGTAGAAGGTAAAGGACCGAGAGACAAGTCACCTGAGAGGTGGATAGACCAAGTAAAAAAAATCACACCTACTAACTGAAACTATGGACCGACAAATGAGACCAAATGAAATTCTCAGTTTATTCATATATTGTTTAGTAAGGTTTGAGCTTTGAGCTAAACATCTCAGAATAGGACAGAACAATTTTATCAGATCGCCTAACTGGAAATAATAGACCCCTTCCACTTACCAATTCTTGTTTTTTAATTTTAAGTTTCAGTTCTAGAGATATTTTATCTCTGGTAACATGATCTGTAATTATTCGAGAGAATCTGCGATCAGAACGATATCCTCAGCAATTCTGAGATTGACAAAAATTACTTATGGCACATTTTTCTGATATCAAAATCTATTTTTTTCCCTTATAACTTCTAACTCGATTGATAGTTTGTTTCTGTGAAAATTGCTTCGCCGAATTTCAGAATGTCGGCAGGACGAGGCCGGAAAGCTACGACCCGGGAATTCTTCGTAATTCCGAAATAGAAAAAACACTCACGTTCGACGGCGTATCACTTTTCAATATGCCGTAAATTCCTTTGAAATTTCAGCCTGGAAATTATTTCCTGACACAACGGTATATAACTTACCGACTTTTTTGATGCTGGTCGTCTTGAACGTCGACGAAGTCAGGGCCATCGGCACATCCGTCGTAGTCGACGGTTTCTCCATAGCGACATTTTCATCGGCGGTGTTGGCGCTCGGTTTTATCGCATCCGGCCTGAAATCAATGAAGAAATATCATGGAAAATATCACAAAAGAACAGCATCCGTAGTAAAGGTATATGTTTCCATCTCTCTCTGATATGGACTGTGTTAGAAAATAAGTTACAATGGAATATGCAGCTTAGAAAATATGTCAACGCTTATTCAGTACCTGATAAAAAATATTCAGCAAAGAAGATTTAAACATTCATGAATAGTGGCAGAAGTTGAAAAGGCGATTTAGAGTGGTGTTACCAACTGAGAAATTGTAGTGGAAGTTACAAAAGAAATGTAGAATTTGACGGAGAGATCTGAAAGTTATTAAGACACGTATACGTAGAGACGGGGATGTAAAATTTTAAGAAAGGATGTAAAATTTGAACAAGGGATGTTAAATTGAAGAAAGAGATGTAGACATTGCGGAAGTGAAGCAGATTTTGAAACAGTGATGTCGAAGTTAAGAAAGAGAAGCAGAGTATGAGGAAACTACTAAAAAAAATTAATGAAGACATGGAAAACTTCAGACAGGGCTGTATGTTCAA
Organism: Octodonta nipae; assembly: GCA_034190945.1. Lineage (NCBI taxonomy): Eukaryota > Metazoa > Arthropoda > Insecta > Coleoptera > Chrysomelidae > Octodonta > Octodonta nipae. The sequence continues at coordinate 9,374,343 of CM067220.1, read as the reverse complement.
ATTTTAGAAGAAATACGATATTTACAGACATAATGTAAAAGTTGAGGTAGCTACGTGAAAGTTAAAGAATCAATCCAAAAACTGAGGATATGTAGCAGTTGATGGCACAAAAGAACAGCATCCGTAGTAAAGGTATATGTTTACATCGCTCTTTGATATGGAGTGTGCTAGAAAATAGGTTACAATGGAATCTGCAGTTTAGAAAATATGTCAACGCTTATTCAGTACCTGATAAAAAATATTCAGCAAAGAAGATTTAAATATTCATGAAAAGTGGCAGAAGTTGAAAAGGCGAATTAGAGTGGTGTTACCAACTGAGAAATTGTAGTGGAAGTTACAAAGGAAATGTACAATTTGACGGGGAGATCTGAAAGTTAATAAGACACGTATACGTAGAGACAGGGATGTAAAATTTTAAGAAAGGATGTAAAATGTGAACAAGGGATGTTAAATTGGAGAAAGAGATGTAGACATTGCGGAAGTCAAGCAGATTTTGAAACAGTGATGTCGAAGTTAAGAAAGAGAAGCATAGTATGAGGAAACTATTAAAAAATTAAGGAAGACATGGAAAACTTCAGACAGGGCTGTATGTTCAAATTTTGGAAGAAATATGATATTTACAGACATAATGTAAACGTTGAGAAAGCTACTTGAAGGTTAAAGAATCAATCCAAAAATTGAGGATATATAGCAGTTGATGGCGTATTTAAAATTTGTGAAACAGATGTATAAGTTTTCAAAGAGATATAGAATTTGAAAGAGATATTTAGAAGTTGAGGAAGATATTTGATGATTAGAGTAGAGACGTAAACATTGAGAGAGGGATGAAAAAGTTGAGGTTAAATATTAGAGTTGAAAAAGTGATGTATACATTGCAGGAGGAACGTAGAATTAGGAAATGCAGAATGTGAGGAAACAAGCTAGTATTATAGGAAATGATTTAGAAATTAAGAAAGACATGTAATACTTGAAAACGGGTTGTAAAAAAGAAAGAGTTCTTGATATTGAAAAACAAATAGAATAAAGAAAGTTCTTAAAGAGATGTAGAAATTGTGGAAAAAAGGAGTTAAAGAAATAATCCTAAAATTGCCGATGCCGTGTAGCGGTTAGGCGTATTGTAAAAATTGTAAAAGAGATGTAGAATTTGAGTCAGATATGTAGAAGTTTAAGATGAGATCCGACAGTTAAGACAAAGAGGTAAATGTTTAGATAAGGATTTAAAATTTGCGGAAGAATTCCTAGAGCTGAAAAGTGGTGTAGAGATTAAGACCGATGTAGATTTTGAGGCAGTGATGTAGAAATTAAAACGTGTAACTGTCACGGTTATGATATAAAGTTGAGAAAGCTAGGTTAAAGTAAAAGAAGTAATAAAAAAAGAGGAATAAGGTTTGCAGTTGAGAGCATATTCTATAAATTTTGAGAATATCTAGAAGTTGAGAAAAAGATGTAGAATTTAGGGGAGATATATATAAATTGAGGAAAAGATGTGAAAGTTAAGGAATAGACGCAAACATTCAGACAGGGATGTATTATTGGAGAAGGGAATGTTAAAGTTGAGAAAGTGGTACATTGCGAAAACGAGATAGATTTTGAGCCAAACCTGTAGAAATTGAGATAGGTATGCAGAATTTGCAGAACTGATCTAGCATTTTAGGAAATATTTGAAAATTATGGATGACACGGAAAATCTGAAAACGGACTGTAAAAATTGAAAAAGGGATTTTAACATTAAGGAAGAGATTCGATAAAAAATCTAGAAGTTACTAAAGAGTGGTAAAAATTGTGGCAGAAATATAAGTTACGAACATGATGTAAAAGTGAGGAAGCTATATAAAAGTTACAGAAATAATTAAAAAAATGAGAAAGCTGTTGAGGGTGTATTGTAAAAATTGTGAAAGAGATGTAGAACCTTAAGAAATTTTATAGAATTTTAGGAAGAGATTTGAAAGCTAAAGAAACTTAACGAAATAATGTGAAAATTCAGACACATATTTTAATATTGAAAACCCAATATATTTTATATTGTCTTGCGTTCATTGGACTGAAAAATCTCTAACAGTTAATATCGTAATTTCTTTGACAGGTTTCAATAAACCTACGAAGTTTTTCGTGAGATTTCTATCCTAAGAATCTCAGGGAAACGGCGTTACACACAGTACGGCTCCCGAATTGGAGTCTGTGTGTGCTAGATTTTCCTGAAACTCCTGGATGTCGAAATTCATTTCGGGATAAAATATCCAACTAGGGTTGATTGGAGTTGATTACTTATACACATTGATGACTACTGGTGAACAAAATACATTGTTCATTTTGTTCCCATTTTCATATTGCTAACAAAGAATTTTTTGTAGCTTTTAATGTCTATACCAGAAAATACAACTGTTTTTTTAAATCCGCCTTTTATATAAAACAGTCCTTTCATCTCAAGGTATAAATAAATACAGGCAGCAATGATTTTGCAGTAGCTATTCGATTTTTAGTTTTGTGATTTCGTTAAAATTTTCGTAAAAATAAATCGCATTAAATTACAATTGTTTGTAACTATTACTATTTATTTTATTTATTTAGCGTATGGTATACATGAGTTGATCTTATATTATAAAAATACGGAATTACATTTAAACACTTACAATGCACAAGAACTAGAATAAAAGCGTACAGAATAAATAAATATATAAAAAAGAACATAAACAGAGCGTTTGTAAATAACAAGTCCACACATAGTAATCACAAACTAACAGTCTTGGTATATATGTTTGATTGTTTGATGGGCTGCCCCGCATTCACAATTGTGCGTGGGTTGTTTATTCCATTTATACAGCATATCTGCCCAGACGCCGTGTCCCGTTCTAATTCTATTTGCCGTCTTCCATATATTGCGAGGTAAAGCGAAACCCGCAGGTTCCTCATGGATGCTCACATAGTGGAGTACCTCTGGAGGGGCATCCTCCCTTCAACCTGCATCCCATTCCCGGAGACCCCTGAATCATTTTCATGCAACGCTTTCGCAGTCCTGATTGGTGGATGTCTGGATTTTAGTCTGGTGAGGCAAGCAGTTGCTGTATACTCATGGATAGGCAAGTTCGAGATATCAATTATTTTCTCATATTCTCGTAGGAGAGCTTCTTTCCGTCGGATATTTGGCGGCATAATATGGCTGAGAGTTGGGAGCCAGTATGTTGGTGTAGATTTTATGCATCCCGTTATGATACTCATGTTCCTGCGGAGCTGAACATCAACTTTTGAGTCATGGTGGCTGTTCATCCATACTGGAGCACGATACTCAGCCGCACTGAAGACGAGACCCATTGCCGAACATCGTAAGGTATCGGCAGTTGCTCCCCATGAGGTTCTACAGAGCTTTTCCAGAATGTTATTATTCGTTTGAATTTTTGCAGCCGTGTTCTCTATATGTTTCCTAAAAGAGAGCGTTCTGTCCAGTATAATACCGAGGTATTTTGGGTTCGGATTGTACCTAAGGCGTTCACCATTCCAGAATATTTCAGGCTCTTAATTAGCCTATTTATTGTTTAGGTGAAAAAAGGAACACTCTGTTTTGCTGGGACTTGGAACTAGTCTCCATTTGTATAATAAACATCCAAAGTTTCGAGATCTTTTTCTAACATTCTCTTTGTTGAATCAAAAGATTTAACTCTCTCCGCGTGCGCGTACGCAAATGTATGTGCAGTCATTGCAGGAAGATCAGCGGTGTATAAATTAAAACGGACAGGAGCAATTACGGAGCCCTGAGGAAGGCCATTATTTAGAATTCTCTGTTTGCTGGCTTTGTCGTTCATGATCACTTGGAATTTTCGAACAGAAAGCATGTTATTCAAGAGCCTTCCAAGTTTTTTACAGGAAATCACATGCAGAAACTTATAAAAGAGACCTCCTCTCCAGACTGTATCATAGGCAGCTGTTAAATCTATGAATACAGTAGTGATTTTAAGACATTCCTGGTATCCTGATTCAATGAATGTTGTCAGGCTTATCACTTGATCCGTGCAGCTTCTACCTGGTCTAAATCTGGCTTGTTCGATTGGAGTGTTCGAAAGTAATTTGTCTTGGAGTCTATTGAGTATGAGTCTTTCCAAGAATTTATAGCAGGTGCTAAGGAGGGAGATTGGTCTATAGCTGTCGGCTCGTGATTCTGGCTTTCCAGGTTTTAGTACGGCAATTATTTTTGCTCTTTTAAATTCATTAGGCAGTTTACCAGTGTTCAGAATGTCAGTAAAAAAATTGTTAACCACTGTCTAGCATAGGGGCCGTAGTTGATAAGAAACTCATTGTGAAATCCATCAAATCTCCTACTTTTAGGCTGAGAGTCGCTGCACATATCTCATCGATGTTAAATTCTCCAGAGAACTCGGATAACTCTGGCCTTTAGTTCTCATTTTATCATTTTGGTATGCTGGCGATCTTGAGGAGCTCTTGACAAGTCAACTATTCGAGTAGCTATGTTGTTTGCTGTGACTGCAGTTTGGTTTCGGATAGCGGGTTGACTGGCACCAAGCTTCTTGAGTAGATAACTATTACTTATTTCATGAATTTTGATCCTGTTCTGTTTTATACCGAAGAATGGATGTGGCAGTGAATAAAGTCCTGTATTTTGACGTATTGACGTGGCGAAAGTGCGCAAAAAGTGTACTAGCAATAAATACAAAATTTCTGTATTGTTACTGTAACATTAGAACCGTTTGACTTTTCCATTCAACCCATCCCATCACTCCGTTCTCCGATTTTATTTTTATTGTAATATTTCGGCACACCGATGACAGGCCAATGACAAATCACTGTGGAACGACAGAATGAAAAACCGACGTCATTAAAACAATAGCTATCAGTTTCCCGTCAAAAAATAAGCAGTGTAGCCGGACAAAAGGATGAAAAATGACCCTCTAGTGCCGGCAGATTTTCTGTCATGCCTACATGATGAAAAAAGGCAAAAGAGCCGCCCGGCTGATGATACGCCATATAGTTTGCCAAAAGCGAATGACGCCATTATTAATTCGACATTTGGAGGCTTACGCGATAATATGTGTTACGTCTGAATGGGGGGTTCACGGGTATCAAATTGTGAAAAGCTTCAGCTGAGTTTGAAAAATGAATTAGCGTACAATGCCGACCATTGTGTGTTCATATTTCGTATCAATATTTTACTTTTCCTATCGCAATGAATAAATTCACGCATCACTGTATTTGAAATGGAAATTTGCCTCGTGTTATGTGGGAAATATTTCATTAGAATTGAAGAGCTGGCGAATGTCAGAATGCTCGATTCTCAAGAGGGAAATCTGTAATTTCATATTACGTTATTTCGTATAATAAATATCAGGCTTTAATCTGTTGTAGAGATTTGATAATCCTACAACATGAAATTTTGTAAAGTTCGATAGGAGTATTTTGAATAAGTTTCTTCTTTCTTCTTTTTATTACCCTCCTGAGTTTACCGTTTTTAGTTTCCGGAGGACTCCCAATCTCCCATTTCTGGTCGTTTTTCAGTCATCACGTTTTTATTTGTTTATCCGAAATCAAAATAGGTCGTTTTCTCTTTAGCGACTATTCTTTATCTTTTTTGGCCATCTCTTTTCTGGCAATTCTTTTAACGAATCCCTACCATAGAAATACTGAAATGCTCCATTTCCCAGTGTCTGTTATATTTTTAACCGAATTCCAAAAAGGAAGAGGTTACCAATTCGTCTACAACTTTTTTTTATGTATGACAACCGATTATTCAAAAACGGCTTGGGCAATTTTGATGATTTACATTAAGGAACATTACAGAAAGGTACCATATAATTGTCTATAACATGCGATTTACGGTTTTCTAGAAAATCCGAAAAAAAAAGTAAATAAGGGACTAGATTTCAGCGATTTTCAATTAATCTTCACTGTTTTCTCTAAAACTGCTCACGTTATTTGAATTTTATAAATTGTACTATACAAAGATATGTTCCAGCTTGATTCCGTACATTTTTCTATAACGTAAAAAAATATATATGCACAAAAACTGTTAACATCATGGTAAATGTCAAATTTTCATCATAAATATCTATACATAAATAGGCAAAGACAAAACGATTAGGTACCATTTTCTCCTCTGTCTCTCAACCGATTTTCTTCATTTTTGTTTTGCTTAGTAGCTACTGACGACCTTCAGTGCAGAATGCTAATATTAATTTATAATATTGGTTCATTTATTAAATAAAATATAATAAAAATTTATTATTTACGTCCATAATGTCAACGCCAAACAACTGAATGTGCCGCCGCCGCCAGACTCAAAACATTGACTAATTATGTATAGATGGACCAATGCTGTTATATACTTAGAGCATGTACTTCTGGAAGTGGCATGCAAACCTTGTTATTGTTTTTTTGTTTTTTTCGTGGGTGGCACATAAGCAGTTGCATATATAGGGTTATTAAAATATAGAGTAGAGTGCAATTATAACTAATAACATAATTATATAAGGAAGCCCATTAGCGGTTGAATTTACAGGGTTCTTGGAATAGAAAGTGCAGTAGAATTACAGTAATACAGGGTGGTGCAAAATATATTATACAGAGATGCATATACAGGGTGCTGGAAATGAAACTGCAACATTTCGTAACCCATAAGCAGTTGTATATATAGGGAAGATGAAATATAGGGGGAGAGGAATTATAGATATACAGGATGATGATAAAAAATGTGAGAAAAGGAAATGATTTGTAGAGTAGCCCAAAAAGAGTTCCATATATACTATATATATGATGATTGAAATATAGGTCGGAATAGAATTATAGTTACAGATGATAGTTAAAAATTTCATAAACAAAAAGAGTAAATACGGTGGCTCATAGGCAGTGTCATATACAGAATGGTATACCGGGTGGTTCAAAAATGTTAAAAAATATTATGCGTGGTCCATGAGCAGTTGCATATACAGGGTGGTGGATGTACATAATGAGATGGAATTATTATAATGAGGATTTTAATAAATGTTAAAGAATTGAGTGCAATTATAATTATACAGGGAGGTTAGAAAAAATAAATATGTAGGGTAGTCCATTAGCGGTTGAATTGTTGTCATGTTAAATTAAGAATTACGAATTGGAACACAAATAAAGTCCTATGAATTATATCTAAAAAAAACTTGAATTTCGTTATTTATTTGTAGAAGCGCAATGTAAGACGGACATCTAGGATTTTCGAGGAAACTATCACACAAAGGTTCCGAGTCTGGATCCGTTCCGTATAATTGCTGTTCTCCCTAAAGACTTAGGATAGAATGTCACGATAAAATTTTCAGGTTACTTAACTAGTCTAGTTTAAATGTCAAGATATGCCATGAAAGGATGTCGTACTGATTTTTATTTTGATACTTTTGAAGTTATTTTAGAGACGAAGTTAAGTTACAGTCGCGCGAAATTGCAGAAAACATTCCATTAGCTTATTAAAACGAACATTTGTTATTCCGGCTATCTCTTCTGTGTGGAATACGGTTGAAGGTGTGTGCGTGCGTTCATGTAATATTAGGTGGTACATAAGCAGTTCTATACATAGGATGGTTGAAATATAAGTTGCAATTGAATTAGTTATACAGGGTGGTTCTAAAAATATTGTATTGGGTAGCACATAAGTAGTTGTCTATACAAGGTGGTTGAAATAAGAGTGGAGAAAAACTATAGTTAACTTTAAAAATTGTCGAAAGCAGTTGAATATACAGGATGCGGGAAATATAAAGTGGAATATAATTACAGTTATACAGGGCGGTTTAAAAAAGTTATATAGTTTGGAACATAAGTAGTTGCTTAGACAAGGTGTTTGAAATAAGGGTGTGGTAAAATTGTTGTTATTCAGGGTGCATCAAAAATTTGTTATATAAGCTTAAGCAGTTAGGATATTTGAACTGTAGGACGTAGGACGGGGTATAACTATAGACATGGGTTAAACAATTTTTAGAAGAAGTTGCATATACTGGGTGATTGAAATAAATGGTAGAGTAATTTTATAGTCATAAAATGTGTTTCAAAAAGGTGAATTTTGTTATATGGGGTAGACCATGAGCAGTTGCATAAATGGAATAATATACATATGGGGCGAAGTAAAATGATGGGTATACAGGAATAATTTAAACAATAGAAAAATAGAAAGTGTCAGTAGTGTGGAGAGGATTTGTACTTATACAGGATGGTTTTAAAGATATTAGGACCGTTGTAATATTGTGTTGAGTTGAAATATAGTTGTACAGGGTGATTCAGAAAATGATAGACCAATAACTTATATAGGAGTGACCAGTACACAGAAGCATATAGAGTGTGGATTCAATATAGAGTGAAATAGTTACATTTATAGAAAGTGGTCCAAATAATAAAACAAAAAAAATTTTAAATATATTTGTAAAATATAGACAAAGAATAAAAATTAGAGAGGGACAAAGAGAGAGGGAAAAAAAGAGAGAGATAATAATACGCTAAAATTTTCAATTGAATTGTACGTTAATTAAATCAGATAAAAAAAAGAGATGTCTGAAAATAGTGATAGCACACGGTTTCTAAAATCTTTTTTATTTTAAGTCAGCTGAAGTCGGTTCTTTTTTAAATATAAATTATGGATGCTCATGTGGGTTTTCACTCCTCACAATGGTGTCTGAAAAAACACAGATAAGCAAAGTAATTGAAAATCAAAGTGTAGTATCTAAGAGGAGTTTGAGGAAACACTGGTTGTCTTCTTCTAGAAAAACTCTCTCGCAGGATTAACTGTGATACAGTAAGTCTACGGATTTGTCAACTAGTTTTCCTGTATAATATGTTGGGATGCATTTTGTGTATACCATTATCTGTGAGTACATGGTTTGCCAATACTGATCTGTATATATGTATTCTTGAGACGTTATATGGTGCGATTTTTTCTAATATGGAGAGGTCTTGATGTTTCACCGGTATATGATTTTTCGCAAGGACAACGTACACTGTACAAACAATTTTTGGAATTTTGAGTAGCGTTTTTGTTAAATTTGATCTTAATGTATTATTTGTTTTAAATAATAATTATATAGAATCCTTATTTGTACGGCATTTCGTTTTGGTTGGTTATTGTAGTTGTCAGCATCAACAAAATATATTGCAGAATTACAAAATATTTTCATCTTTTCAAAGGGAAATTAATTTTACTCTCGTAAGCACATGTTTCATGAAAAAAGTACGGCATGGCCATAAATGTTATTATTTTATGAAATGAAATTAGAATCGATACATTTAATATCTTCTGTTATCGCTATTTTATTACAGCATGAGTTCTCAAGTTATTTTTTATGACCCCCTAAATTTGGTAGTGTCATACAAAAATGTTCTGTAGAAAAACACCCCGTAGGTTTAGCTTACCTATGTTTTCACCTGTATCAACGAGAATTGATAGCAATAAAATTACTCAGCTGAATAATCTTGAACTAAATCTCCCACCCCGCAACCCGAATGCAATATTTCTAACACCAACAAATGAATTATAAATATTAGACATGATTGAAAATGTGAAAATTAAAAGTAGTGGTGTCGATGAAATTAACCAGAACTGTATTCGCATTAGCCAACTTTATTGCAGAACCTCTCGCACATATAATTATAATTAATATAATTAATTTGTGTATAGAAAGATCCATTTGGCCTGATTCACTTAAACGAGCTGATATAAAGCCAATTCACAAAAGCAAAGAAAAGCATATCATGTCAAATTACAGACCCATCTCATTGATATCTAATGTAGCTAAAATCTTGAAAAAAAATTATTTACAATAGAGTTTTAGAATTTGTGAACAAGCATAAAATAATATCAAAAAAACAATTTAAAGAAAATAGGTACAAAGGATGCCTTAATTTTTTTAACAAATGTAATTTATGAAAAGATTGATAAAAGTACCCCAATTGCAGCTACATTTCTAGACTTAACGAAAGCATTTGATACTCTCTATCGCAAGATACTATTAGGAAAATTATACTGTTGTGGAATAAGAGCCAAAGCTTATAAGCTCATGACTTCTTATTTGCAAGACAGAAAACAGTTTGTTAAAGTAAATGAGGTTGTAAGTGAATATTGTGAAGTTCGAACAGGTGTTCCACAACGAACAGTACTGGTAGCCATTGTTATTCATTCTGTACGTTAATGACTTACTAACTACTATGCCTGATGACGTAATAATATCATTTGCAGATGATGCAACGGTTATATCTATAGGAGAAACTTAGGCTGAAGTAGAGATCAAGATGACTAACTATCTTGAAACTATAAGTAACTGGCTAGCTTTAAATAAACTATATTTAAATTTGGACAAAACTGTTTACATTACATTCGGAAATTGCAACATTAGTGTTCCGGTAAACCTAACCATTTCAGTCAACAGAAAAAAACCTGAATAGGGTGGAATCATGTAAATATTTGGGAACCATCTTTGATTATAGAATAAAGTGGGATAAACATGTAGAATACATTCTTAGAAAAAAAAAGTATTTAGGATTTGTATTCTATAATCTCTCTAAGATTATGAAAACGTACACATTGTTGAAGTTGTATTACGCATTTTTCCACAGCATGATCAACTATGGAATCATTGCCTGGAGGGGAGCTTACTCCAACTCTACAAAACGTCTGCAAAGCCTCCAGAAAAAACTATTAAAAATCGTAAACAATAATAAAACTAAATTTGAAGACGCGAGATGTAAGACCGACATCTAGGATTTTCGAGAGAATCAGTACACAGAGGTTCCGAATCTGGAGCCGTTCCGTGTAATTGAAGGTTCCCTAACCAGAAACAATATGTATTATATTGATATATAATATATATTGTCTTGCGTACAAAGGAATGACACCCCGAAGAGAGTATTCAATATCTCTGACAGGTGAAGTAACCTGAAAAAATTGTATCCTGACATCTGTCCTAGGAGTTGAGAGAGAACAGCAATTACACGGAACGGCTCCAGATTCGGAACCTCTGTGTACTGATTCTCTCGAAAATCCTAGATGTCGGTCTTACATCTCGCGTCTTCAAATTTAATGAAATGCATCAAATGCATAAAGAAGTGTTCGAGAGGACATTCAATTGTGGGAAGCGCAACTGATGAAGGATCCCTAACCAGAAACAATATGTATTATATTGATATATAATATATATTGTCTTGTGTACAAAGGAATGACACCTCGAAGAGAGTAAGAATAAAACTAACTTACATAACAATCCTTTAAATTTGGAGGAGCTCTTCTCAATTGAATCTTTAAAATATCACTACAATACTCTGAAAGAAAAATTCCTGAACTCTAACAGTATTACGAGGACCAAGAGCATTCTTCTCCGACATAGATCTAAAACAGTCAGTAAGAAACGCAGTTTTATAAGAGCAATAAATGTATACAACACTCTTCCAAATGAACTAAAAGCGTTGTAAGTGCAATAAAAAATAAGTTAAAAAAGTGAATAATTATTTTATGTATTCTTAGATATTTTCCTTTATGTTAAGAATATATTTTCGATAGGATAGGTTTATATATTATTAGTTTTAAGTTTTATGCCAAGACCACGATTACCTCTGTGGAGATTATGTAATAATGTCCTGATATTATTGTGTATATCTATTGGTTAAATAAATAAATAAATAAATAAATAAATAAATATATAGCTCCTTGAAATGGTTATTACATGTAGTATTACCACTTATATATAATTTTTTCAAGAAATTTTACAAAATTCGTGAGTTAACCTACGAATTCTTTTGTGTTTTTTCTTTCTTAGGAATCAGAAGCTTACACACAGCACCCCACTTCTAATTTGGAGCCTCTGTGAGCTAAATTTACCTCAAACTCCTAGATGTCAATATTCATTTAGCGTTAAATTAAATGTTTTAATTAAAGCGAGTTTGTGGTACAAATGTACCAAGTTATTGAACAAATATTTTCTTTGTGACGTTATAAATCCGCCAAATACTCTCAGCCGTACAAATTAATTACTATATAGTAGTGCCCTTTATAATAGAATTTCTATAAACTTTTGTTACGAAAACCACGAAATGCTACATTCAAAACTTCTAAAATATTCCATCTACGTACAACCTAAATTCGAGAAAGCAACTTTACACAAATATTTCCATAATACCTCCCGGCGTGTATTTTCGGACTTCCATCATCCATCAAACGGTTTATTACCCTGGGAAAATTTCTTCTCAATTATTCATAAAATCCTTTTAGGAATAAATTTTACTTTATAACTTTCACCGGTCCGAAGTCAGCACAAGTTTGATATCTAGGGAAGGGGATGATAGCTATTTAGATTAAAACTTTCTTAGACGTTCTGAAAAGTGAGAAAATTCGGTTTTACAAAAGTCTTTCAGTTTGGGGTGTAATGGATAGGAAGCTCGACGATACTACAACTATAATACAGGGTGTAGAAAAGTTCCGGGATCCTTCAATAAGAGGAAAATGTTGCAAGCAACAAAAAAAGTTGAACGATTTTGCGTATGTGCTAGCAAAGCTGTAGAGGAGGCCATTTGCCCGATCTCCTATTCTATCAATAACACTATCCTATTTATTTAATTTATCAGTAAAAAAATATCAACCTGAATACCGAAAACTGTTTATTTTTATGTTTTCTTGGGAATAACACCACAATCAAAATAAAAAGCTGTAATTGAAAGAAAAAAATCAAACGTTTCAAAGTCAATTCTGACTTCGTTGTCAATGGCTTTATAATATGTATTGAAAATTTGAATTGCAAATTGAAAATTTGTTGTTTTTGAAATACAGGTAGCACAAAAAATTCTAAATATAATATAAATAATATATAAATAAATGCATACAGCCTGCTTTGAAAAAATTATACCCTCATAGACACACTCTAAACGTTTCTCACAAAAATAACTATAACACATTCTCTGGTACTCTCTCATTTCTACTTCGCAGATGTGGTATATTCTCATTGTATAGACAATGTGAACAAACAAAGAATTCAGCAAGTTCAGAAATCGTGCTTAAGATTTATTTATGGTATACGCCGTAGAGACGCAATATCTCACAAGCTACAAGAAGCCAACTGGCTATCAATGGAAGATCGAAGGAAGTTGCACTCGGCCACTTTATTTCACAGCATACTAGTAACCAACCGTCCCATATATTTAACTAAAAAAATTAAGTATAGAACGGATGTTCATACGCTGAACCTTAGATTCAGCGGGTACATCTCTCCCCCGCCACACCGAACTACTTTTTATGAAAGTTCCTTCACGTACAATATCTATCACCTCTTCAACCAAGTTCCTAATGACAATGGCAGCGTTTAGGAGGGAGTATAGGAAACTACTTTTGAATGTGCACAGATGATCTGTTTTTCATAATCATACTACGCTAAGTTGAGTTAATGATTTTGATTTCATTTAATCATTTTATCATACAAATCACTTCCAGTTGGGAATTGAAATAGGTGTCTTGTGTATAAGTTGTTGGGCATTTTAAAATTGTCTCCCAACAACTTTTTGCCATAAATCTTATACATGAGTTGCATATCTAATGTTATTTTAAATTGTTATTTTTTATTTGTTATGGCAATAAAATGATTATTATTATTATTATTATTATATATTACAGTTAAACAGCTTTCAAGTGGCAAGAATTTGAAAGAGTTGTCTTTAGAATTTATAAGTAGCGGTCCTAGGTACGACCTTATTATAAGACAGCGCATTCACCAAAAATGCGATCAAAGAATTCTGTTGTTTCAGTGATCCCATTGACGTCATAAGGGAAAAACTAGGAAAAACCTTTTGAACTATCCCGATACTGGGTTGTTCAAAAGGAGATGACCATTAATAATTTCTTTCTTAATGGTCGGTAACCAGATACGACTGAATTCTACAGAAGTAGAAGCGATACAATTGTCTTCATTCAAAGTAATTCTTTTATTTTTCATTTTGTGTTATGTTGTTCTTTGTGAAGTATAGTTGAATTGTCAAATTGTATTTTATAGCCTAGGTCCCATGCACGTTTTCAATTTTCAAATTGTCGTTTCTTTGTGTAATTCTTGTGTTCATTTATTCGTACGTTTAATGGTCTCGATGTTCCCCAATATAAAATTTATTGCATTGGCATGGCATCTTGCATATGCAGATTTTTGAGTTCTGATTTTTCTTGGTTGGTTTTGTTTTCGACATTAGTAATGTCAGCGTATTTCTTGTTTGGAATGTTGTTTTAACTTAAATCTGTTGCCCACTCTTTTCAATCTTTCTGATAGTATAGTTGTAACGTAATGTCGTTGTCCAGAGTATCAGTGTTAGTAAGAGAATTCTGAGTTGATTCGGAACGTTTGTTCTCTGTTCAAGTATCACAAAGTCGTATCTAGGAACGCCACTTGTAAATTCAAAAGACAACTCTTTCAAATTCTTTCAACTTGAAAGCTGTTTAACTATAATACATGATCTTTAGAATTTTTTGTGTTCCCTGTATATCAAAAACAACAATTCTTTCTTATGTCAATTAAATGTCATAAATCAAATTTTCAATTTGTAATTTACATTTTCAATACATATTTCAAAGCCATTAAAAACGAAGTCAGAATCGACATTGAAACGTTGGGTTTTTTTTTTCAATATACAGCTTTTTATTTCGATTATGGTGTTATTCCCAAGAAAACATAAAAATAATCAAGAATATGCCAAAAATAACATTTAGAATACAACCGAAAATGGTGTCCTGTATTTAATTCAAATCTTGCGTTAGTTTTGGGGTACACCCTACAAAGAGAGGAGAATTTCACGTCCAATTTTGCTCTTGCCATGGCCTTGACGTTGACCTTGACTGTAACCTCCGATGGCATTTAAATCGCTATAAACAACAACACTTTGGGATCTAGAGCAGGATGGACAAAAATCAACATTATCTTGAAATAACCTTCTTGTCTTGGCTATCATCTGTCCACTATTCTAACATACAAGTTTTGTCCTTTTGCCCTTGGAGATCGTGATCAAGACCATCTTCAAGTTCATACCAAATTCGTTCATAAAATTCTCCGTCTTGTCCATTTCCAATGTCGTTTAAACATGTACGTTGACCTTGACATTCAAGGTCATGTTCAAAGACAAATCGATGCTGACTATGTGATAGTCAGGGAAAAATCGTACAATTTTTGTTTGCGATATTTTTTTCTAAAAGGTCTATTTTTCATGTTATTGAGGGGGTCCTGGAACTTTTCTAACAACATATAGAACACTGTTATAGTAGTGTTCCACTGAGAGTACTAGGTATGTTACCTTTAGCAGCAAAAGAGCTTTGTAGAAAAAAATATTATACGAATAAGTGCTCAAGAGAAAATAATTATTAAGTTTCTTAATCTTCGGGTAGGGCTCTAACTTCTAAGCAAGATAAAATAGAGCGGGTTACAATTGAATTACTCCACTTTTCATTTTAAATGCTTTCTTCAGGGAGTAAAATAAAGGCAGAAAAGGATGGGGAGTTAGTACTGATTGAAAAACTTGTAACACTTGTTTGGCTTCACCGATGTTGGTAAACTCGCGTATTTTAAATGGAACGGAATAGTTGTTCTATCACAAATGAATTTAAATATTTTTTGCATTCCAATATAATTGTGTTATTTCTAATATGCCATTTAAAGAAATAAAATCGGAGGTTTCCTTGAACATAAATAAATTCAAATTGGCACTTAGGTAGTTGTCAGTTAATTCAACTTTTTTTATTGCATTTTTACCATAATTTGTTGTTGTTTTATTTCTTTCTGTACTCAAAAAACAAAAAAGTTATATCTAACGAAGTGGATCACTATAAATGAGGTCCCTTCCAAAAATTTCATCACACATATCTAGAGAAACGTATTGAGTGTGGTGTATATGTAACAAAAGTCATAAAACAATAACAAAAATAGGGTTTCTCGTATGTAACAAATGCGTGAGGTGTATCATAAATGTTAGAAGTTGTCACATAAAAGGTGTTTTATAAATAGTAGAGTAAATACAGTATGTTTCATCAATATGTACTGTACAGAGTGAGGCATAGCGTCCTGGATCTGTAGCTTATTGGTAATTACTTGTGAAAGCAGGAACGGGGTTGTATTGGTAGGAGCGGAACATCATAGCATGAACAAGAGCCTGTTTGGTTGAACGACAGGAACGGGAGACCAGAAATAGGAACGATCCTATTGTGTGGGTCAAGAATATTAGTTTGGAAGATTATATGAATCGAACAGAATAGCGAAAATGAAAGGAAAAGTCCAAATATCCCCCTTGTGTTCCTTTGTGAAAATCACTCATTGTTTTGCTACTAGATTATGCAGGATCCTGGATGTTCAAAATGAAGAAGATCGAAGTACCACAAAGTAGTGGCTATTGAGTCCAGAGTAAACAGCTTGAAAGCAGTACTACTACTAAGGGACATTATCTTTAGATCGGTGACTTTCGCTGAATCAGTAGGCATACCTTTGCTGTTAGAGGACAATAAATTGAAAGTATGATGTTATTTTAAAGAAATGTTACACGCCTTACAGGTTTACTAGCACACTTGTGGATATACGGAGAGATTTTTTGGGTCTGTGACACAATTGACAACCCGACAACCAGGAGCACTGTATCCTGTATTAAAACGTATGTTAGGATTAAGAAAGTTCCTTGACCTTATACCTGACTGTGAATAACAGTTCTTATATACACTACTACTTAATATACATAATCTTGATATCAGCAAAATAAGAACCTTAAATAGTATACAGTTCTGGGAAATTACCGTTTTGTTGTTGAGTTCTTCATGCCGTATTTGCTGGTATACTTATTCGTCGTACTAGGAACGGGTTTTTTCGTTGGTTTGTTCTTGGGCTTATTGCTACTAGGTTTCTTCAATCTGGTAACGATGGCCGAATCAGTGGTATACTGCCACTGAGACTTGTCTTCGTGATGTGTACCATTTTGGTCCAATGATGTAATGAACGTTGGTTCTGTACTACTTTGCCAGCCGGGTTTCGTGTAAACTGTAAGGCTGTTGGAAAGAGTGAGTTCATCTGTGCTCATAGGTCGCAGGCTGTGCCTATAATTGAAGAAACTTTGCTATTTTGGAAAATTTAACATGATGCATAATTTTCATATCTCGTAACTAAAAAACAATAACAAATACTCAAATATCTGAAAGAGGAAAAAGTGTTATTCATACAAAGCGGGGATCATTTTTGAAAATAGATATCTAGTAAATTTTAAGTTCTAATCTTTATTAATATAATTATAAAACCCGGCATTCTATGGCCTTAGGGCAAATGGTTAAATTTATTCAGATCAAAATAGTCATAAAGCCTATGAAGAATTACCTTTTATTGTACTAAATTATACTAGGGCTTAATGACATCTCCAGAAAAGGTAGGTCTTGACTTTTGAGAGGAGGGGGGAGAAGTCGACAAATATAGGGATTATTTTACATATAACTAAGCTTCAAGGACCTACATCAGAGGTTAACGGGGGTAACTTCCCTTCCCTACCTGGCGCCACCATTGGAGTATCGCGCATAAAAGACTGGATTAATTGTTAATGAAACAGACAGATTTTTATCACAAAAATTAATTTTACATATTATCCTTTTCTATGTACTCTAAATACGAGGGCTGCCTTTTATATTTCGGGATTGGACAACCCTAGTGTTGCAATCTGACAACTGACAGCTCTATCGTGACGTTTGACATTTTTGAGGTTATACGTACTCAGAACGTTTTGACATACGAGCGCTTTGGGTTGTTTACTGTAACTTAAATGATTCATCTCGGCCAAAAAATGGAATTAAATCGTGAACATTTTCGTGCAATTATTTTTTACAAGTTTCGACGTGGATTAAGTCAGCAAGAGTGCATGGATGAACTTAATTTAATTTTTGGCGATGAAACTCCATCAAGAACCACTGTTTATCGATGTTATGGTGAATTCAATCGAGGTCGTAGTTCACTCCAAGACGAATTTCGCGAAGATCGTCCAAAAACAGTTGTTGTTCCGGAAACCATTGATGCTGTGCGCGAACTGATATTGAAAGATCGTCATGTGACCTATGGTGAGACTGAGTCAACCTTACACATTAGTGGGACCAGCATACATTCAATATTGCATAAACATTTGAATGTCAAAAAAATTTATTCGCGTTGGATCCCAAACAATTTGTCAATCGTTCAAAAAAGGGCTCTTGTCGATTGGTCGAAAGAAAAGCTCAAAAAATACGATCGCGGAGCTTCAAAACACGTTTATGACATAGTGACAGGTGATGAATCGTGGATTTACGCGTATGAGCCCGAAAGTAAACAGCAGTCGACTCTATGGGTGTTTCAAGATGAGCCGAATCCAACAAAAGTTGTTCGCGCACGAAACACTTCCAAGCAAATGATCGCCTGTTTTTTCGGAAAAGCTGGACATTCGCAACCGTACCACTAAAACAACGCAGAACAGTCAATTCTGAGTGGTACACAACCATTTGTTTGCCAGTTGTCTTCCAAGAAATGAGGAAAACCAACCGCCGAAGACGGATCACTCTTCACCACGACAATGCGAGCTCTAACACATCGGCTCAAACAACTGCATTTTTGACCATCCAAAACATCGATTTGATGAGTCATCCGCCGTGTAGTTCTGACTTGTCACCAAATGACTTGTTTATATTCCCTTACGTAAAAAACAAACTGAGAGGTCAACGTTTTTCGACACCTGAAGAAGCGGTTACTGCGTTCAGAATACATGTTTTGGAGATACCTCAATCAGAGTGGAAAAACTGCTTCGACAATTGGTTTAAACGCATGCAAAAGTGTATAAATCTTCAAGGGGAATATTTTGAAAAACAATAAATCGATTTTCGATGATTAATATTTATTTTTGTTTTCTAATATCGAAATATAAAAGGCAGCCCTCGTACATAGATAAAAATATAAATTTTGCGGTCCTAATAAATTGTGATGGCCAAAGTCTAAAACCTTTTAAGGCCAACTTTTCATATCTTGTGTTTAATTCACCAATAATTTATAAATATTTGTTGCAAATACTCAAGTCTATATACTAATACTTTAAAACTGTATTATAATATAAATTATCCCTAGCACCAAAAACTGTCTTATTAAAAAAGTATTGGGTTTTTTTGTCTCTCTTAAAAATTTACAAAATTCAACTTAAGAGGTTTTACACTTTAGCTATGGATTTATGCACCTTTAAAAAAAGTTTACCCTTCAGTCAATCACCCATCCCGAAAAAATCTTTTGAAAGGGCTCATAACTTCTAAAATAAACTTTACTGTTAGGAGACAATACGTTAAGAAGAAGAAACATTTTTGTTTCTGAATTACCCAGTATCAAGTCAAATATTATGTGTTTTTTTTAGCGTATGGCAATAGTATACATGAACTGGTCTTATAATATAAATATACGAAATTACATTTAAACACTAACAATACACAAGAACAGGAATAGTACAGAGTAAAAACAGAAACAGAGCATTTGTAAATAACAAATCCACACATAGTAATCACAAACTAACACATAGGTTCTTTATCCATTCAGTCGCTGCAGGAGGGAGAGTATATATATCCGTTATTGTTCCCTGGTAGGCCGTAAGTTTACAGTCTTGGTATATATGTTTGACTGTTTGATAGGCTGCCCCGCATTCACAATTGTGCGTGGGTTGTTTATTCCATTTATACAGCATATCTGCGCAGACGCCTTGTCCCGTCTAATTCTATTTGCCGTCTTCCATATATTGCGAGGTAAATCGAAACCCGCAGGTTCTTCATGGATGCTCACATAATCGAGTACCTCTGGAGGGGCATCCTCCCTCCAACCCCGGAAATCACTTTCATGTAACGCTTTCGCAGTCCTGATTGGTGGATGTCTGGATTTCAGTCTGGTGAGGCAAGCAGTTGGTATATACTCATGGACGGGCAACTCCGGGATATACATTATTTTTTCGAATTCTCGTAGGAGAGCTTCTTTCCGTCGGATATTTGGCGGCATAATACGGCTGAGAGTTGGGAGCCAGTAAGTTGGTGTAGATTTTATGCATCCCGTCATGATACGCATGCTCCTGCGGAGCTGAACATCAACTTTTGAGACATGGTGGCTATTCATCCATACTGGAGCACCATACTCAGCCGCGCTGAAGACAATACCCTTTGCCGAACATCGTAAGATATCGGCAGTTGCTCCCCATGAGGTTCCACAGAGCTTTTCCAGAATGTTATTCCTCGTTTGAATTTTTGCAGCCGTGTTCTCTATATGTTTCCTAAAAGAAAGCGTTCTGTCCAGTGTAATACCCAGGTATTTTGGGTTCGGATTGTACCTAAGGCGTTCACCATTCCAGAATATTTCAGGCTCTTGATTAGCCTGTTTATTGTTTAGGTGAAAAAAGGAACACTCTGTTTTGCTAGGACTTGGAACTAGTCTTCATTTTTTATAATATACATCCAAAGTTTCAAGATTTTTTTCTAACATTCTCTTTGCTGCATCAAAAGAATTAACTTTCATCCCTATAGCCAGATCATCGGCGTACGCAAATTTATGTGCAGTCGTTGCAGGAAGATCAGCGGTGTATAAATTAAAAAAAAAAGGACAGGAGCAATATTATGTGTAATTTACTCATTTAAAACTACGTTTGCACTCTGACGGATTACAGACAAACTTACGTGGACGATTTTACATTTTCCTCTTACCTGGGTGGCAGCGTTGGTAGACGAGACGAGAGACTTGGCTTTTCACTAGAAGATGTCGCGTCGGTCTGTGAGAACGAAGGATATGGTGATTTCGTTGTATAATGCGCTACATGAGGTCGACTGAAATAAAGACAACACTATTAATTTTTCTTTTATTCATTGTCTTAGATAACATAAAAAAAAGTCACAAAAATAGAAAATCATTTTATATACCAAATTGCTAATATCACGGCTTCCGCTCTGGCGAGGAAATGAACTTTGCGACTCGGAAAAAAAAACTTTCTGTTCTGTTCCATATGTTAGTAAATAAAATTAACCATAAATTGTCAGGAGTAGTTTATTTTGAGACACGGAAATATCTGGAATGAATTCCATTATTTCGAAAAAAAAAACAAAGTAGTAGGGCCCAAATTACCAGTTCCGGTTTAGATAGCAAATGACTTCTTCTGACTAGAAGTTGTTTTTATTAAACAGAAATATCCAAATTTTCTGGCGAATTTCAACGTAAAAATGAAAAGCAAACATTTTTTGTTCTTGTCGGTTTTTCGATTTGGTCCATATTTTGGACGTTTTGAGTGGGTTAAACTGGGTACTTCCATTAAAAAACACATTCGGTCAGAAAAGGTCATTTCCTAGGCTCAATATAAAGACTCTTAATGATTTAAGGCTAATTTCTGGTCAATATACGGATCGAATAGAAAAACTGAGAAGATCAAAAAATGTTAGTGTCTTAAAAATTGAGTATTTCAATTTAAAAAAGGGGCGCAAAAGGATATTCCTGTTCAAACCGGAATTCCTTATAGGAGCCAATTGATGGCCCACTCGAAACCCCACAGCTTTTCTGTGAAACGTTTTCCGGTATATTGAAATACACTCGAGATATTACTGTACGGTTAGTAACTAGAAATTATTTGGAGTTGGATAAATATATTGGAATTTAGGCTTGTAAAACAGGAACTAGCTGTATCTAAATTTCAGGGAAACAAACCACTCAAATCGGGAGTCGTGCTAGGTGTAAAGCACAAAAACAATAAACTACAACACAAGAAGAAAACCGTCCACAAAAACTGATATCACAACTGTCAGAGGGAATTTCCATCGCACTAAGTGGACGACTTTTTTGTATGCTTTATCATAAACATAGACATACATTTTCGGGTCATCATGCAGGTTCGGAAATTATTACTAAGTCAGGTTTTCCCAACCTAAAACGAAAACTATATTCTATTACATACAAAGGAATGAAATCAAAAGTATACTCTGTTGAATCCCTGATCAGCAAGTCTAAAAAACAGCCGACGCTGAAACTAACTCAATTTTGTCGGATAACGAATCAGATCTAAAGGGAGGTAGTGATACCCACGATGAACAAAATTTAGGTCTGCGCCCACAACGCAGAAGACTGATAGGAGACACACTATAAGAACACTCAGGAACTGTCAAGAGAAGTCAACAAGCAATGCCAAAGGGTGTTTCAGAAAGAGAGTAAGATTTTATGTATTTGATACATTTCGTTAAATTTGAAGACGCGAGATGTAAAGACCGACATCTAGGATTTTCGGGGAAACTAGCACATAGAGGTTCCGCATCTGGAGCCGTTCCTTGTAATTGCTGTTACCCGTAATTCCTAGGTTAGAATGTCACAATGAAATTTTCAGGTTAACCTAACCGATCTTTATATCTCGCGTCTTCAAATTTAACAAAATGTATCAAATACATTAAGAAGTGTTCGAGAGGACATTCGATTGTGGGAAGAGCAACTGATTAAGGTTCCCTAACCAGAAACAATATATATTACATATATTGTCTTGCGTACAAAAGAATGACACCTCGAAGAGATTATATAAGATTTTATGGTTCAATAAAAACTAGTTTTCTATAGCAAAAAAATGAAATATTTACTGACTTAAAATGTAGGAATTATGTAAAGAATTTGTAATAACATTATTGTATACTTGTGGTGGTATTTCATTGATACAGAGTCTAATTTTGGGCCTACTATGTTTCACGATGACGAATCGACGTCTTTGGACTTTCGGCCATGCTCTCTCGAACTGCCGTGATGTTTTGTTATGAATAACCTCTACGAGCTCGTATCCTGTGTTTCACATCATTAACTGAACAAATACTCCCGAATTCTTTCATTAATTTTAACACAATAGATGAAGTAGGAATGTTCTGTCAGCCTAATTTTTTTACGGACTTTTGATCTTTCACGTTAGACTTTCACGTTATACCCACTATCAAATATGGCGGGCAATTCAAATTGCGGGCTCTTATTGAAACACCAACACATCGGCGAACTTTTTAAATAAGTAAAATTTGGATTTGTTTAAACCAGGAAAATATTGATGCACTTACCTGTTTGGTTTACTTTTACTACTACTGTACTGACTAATTGGTTTGCTAGGCTTATTACTAATGTGATGACTATTTTGACTAGGGGGTGTATAAAGCACTTGCGGACTGTCCTGCGGCCTGCCTGAGGCGACGGAATTCTCCGACGTCCTGTGAGCACAGCAGGAACCGAACATGAAAGTATCGACGCACATCCCTGTAAAAATTAAAATACTACATTTAAGAAACATGTTTTAGTGCCTTAGACTTTAGAACCACCTTTATCTATTTTATCTGCATTTGCAGCATATTAATCAATTTGTTCTTAATTTAGCAAGAACATGTCATCAAAAAGTAGCTGTGTAGGATATCATTAAAATTAATTTTTTGAATGTTGTAAGATATGGTCTCACAAGTAGTTGTCATTTAACGTTACTGAGTTATGGTGGTTGGAAGTGGGGGGGCAAGTCTGTAAGTAAATTGAGAAAATTTTGCATACATACCTATATGGTAACCTTCAGATTTGATACACTCGTATACAAACATGCAAGTCCCCTCTTGGCCGTCTACCCAACAAGGTTTCGGACTAATCTGATATGCTGAAAAAACACAATATTCCGTCATTTTAATTTCAAAACTCAAGTTGAACAAAATTAATGATAAACTATTTTAATCTTAATCAAATTTTTTAGTTGAAATTATAAAGTAATTGTGCATTTTAATACCATACATATATTTTGGTAAGGCATTTTTATGCTTGAGATACTGACATTTCTATTCTCTAAATTTCTTATATCTATTAATATTATTGTAGGTTCACTGATAGGCATTTATTGTATACTGTTAAGGTTGTTCTTATATATATATTTGTAACATATTCTAGTTTATTTTTATAGATTTTTGTAATTACCAGCACATTTGATATTAAGAACTGTATATTTAAAAATACCAGACGCTTTAGTCTGACTTGGTGGTCAATGTAAAGACAATAAAATATAACTTTGGAGGTGAATATTTTACACATTTACAATGGCATAACTAAAGAAAATATATTGGTATTAGAAATACAAATCAGAATAAAATTTTTCAAAGATCATATGTAACAGTTGTAACAGTCAAGCTGGAATAACTTTATAGAGTTGTCTTTATATAAAAATGGGATAAAATTATTAGATTTATCATTTCTTGATGTAATTTTTATGTTCATCTATTCGTACATATGGAGTTCTAGACGTTCCTCCAATCTAAAATATATTACAGGAATTTTATATAAGAAATTTTTTGAGCTCTGAGTTATGCTTTTCAGTTTTCTTTTTGATATAACCAGCTGTGACATTTTTAGTTTGTATTTTTGGAATAACCAAACAATTTATAGAAGATACGTCCTTCTCTCCTCAATGCATAAACAACATCTATAGATTTCACAGTTGATCTCTTGGCAAATTCAGTGCATGTAAGAGCATCCCTTATGACATTTTCAAGGAACACAAGTTAGACATACCTCTGTTTTCCTGGTATATACGTTTAACACCAACACATCTTGCCAAAGGTCTTATGGCTTTGTTATGCCTTGGATATTATCACGTAGCACTTGACGTACATTTTGTCGTTAGTAGAGAAGTGTCTTTTGCAACGTTACTGCAGACAATGCAGTTTGATTTATAACATTTAAGTTGACATAAGAAAACTTTGTTATAAGATAGCGCATTTGCCAAAAATGCGATCAAAGAATTCTGCTGTTTCAATGATTCCATTAACGTCATAAGGAAAAACCTAGGAAAAATCTTACGAACTATTCCGATACTGGATTGGCCAAAAGAAGATGACCAATAATAATTTCTTCCTTAATTGTCAATAACCAGATACGATTGAATTCTACAGAACTAGAAGTGATACAATCGTCTTCATTCAAAAAAATTAAGGCAGACTTTATTTTTCGCCTATGTCCCAAGCATCTTCACAAATTTTAAATTTTTCAAATTGTCGTTTCTTTATGTAATTATTGTGTTCATTTATTCGTACTTTAATGGTCTCGACCTTTCTCCAATATAAAATGTATTGCATTTGCAAGGAATCTTGTATATGAAGTTTTTTGAATCCTTAGATTTGTTGGTTGGTTTTGTGTTTGATATTAGTGATTTCAGTGCTTTTCTTGTTAGGAATGTTGTTTTAACATTAATCTGTTGCCCACTCTTTTCAATCTTCCTGACAGACCCTGTATGTATGGTATTGTTGTAAATGTAATGTCCTAAGCAGCAGTGTTGATAAGAGAAAATCTGGATTGATTCGGAAGGTTTTATTCTCTGTTCAAGTCTGTTTAACTCTTTGTGGGGTAATTGTTTCCAGTGAGAACATTTTTTATAATTATTTTTCTTTGTTAATTCATTTTCATCAGAACAATTAGTCTTTGCTCTATCACATAATGACTTAATAACACCTTTCTTTACTGTATTGGGATGATTTGCATTGAAGTTTAGGTATCTGTTAGTATGCGTTGGATTTCTTTAAACTTCTGTTTCGAATGAAGATTCTGTTTTTGTTATTAATATATCTAGGAAAGACAGTTTGTTATTTTGTTTAATTTCTAGGGTGAATTTGATAGTTTGTTCTTTGTTATTTATGTCACTTAATAATTTATCTAGTTCTTCAAGACTATGTTCCTGAATTACGAAAATTTCGTCACCAAACTAAAGGTTTATTTTCTTTTGATAAAATTACTTGTTGATCAATTTTTTCCATAAATATGTTACTTAATGCTGGTGAGCGACAAGAACACATGGCCATGCTAAAATCTTGTTGGTAAAAGTCATCATTTAAGTGAAAATCTGTAGTGTAGTTTTGGGACAATATGTTAATAGTTCCATTATTGTTTCAACTGCTAACTGAGTTCGTTGGCTTAATGAAGAGTCCCTTTCGAGTAGTTGGTTTACTATAGGAAGTGTTTTGGAAACAGGAACATTGTTATAAAGTTTTACTATATCAAAACTTGCTATTGTAAAGTTATTTTTGTATTCTATCTAAGAAAGTTTTTCCAAGAAATGTGCACTGTTTTTTAGATGAGAACTAGAACTTCCTGTAAGAGGACGAATAATGTTTAAAAAAAATTTTGAAACTTCACTACATTGAGAATTTATAGAACTGACAATTGGTGTTAAGTGAATATTAAGTTTATGAATTTTTGGTAACCCATAGAAATGCGGTGGTTTAGTATAATGTGGGGTGAGTGCTTTACGTTCTTGTTCTGTGAATTTATGTGTTGTGGTTGTACTGTACAACTACAAACTTAAATGTCATAAATCAAACTTTCTTTTTGCAGTTTATATTTTCAATACATGATAAAACCATTGACAACGAAGTAAGAATCGACTTTGAAACGTTTGGTGTTTTCGTTCAATATACAGCTTTTTATTTCAACTAGGCTGTCGCCCAGTGGTCGAAATTCGACCAATTGTGTTAATATCTCTGGCAGGTTAGGTAATCTGAAAATTTTCTCGTGACATTCTAACCTAGGACTTTAGGGAGAACAGCAATTACACGGAATGGATCCAGATTCGGAACCTCTGTGTGATAGCTTCCTCGAAAATCCTAGATGTCGGTCTTACATCTCGCTTCTACAAATAAGTAACGAAATTCAAGTTTTTTTCAGATATTATTCGTATCTATTATTCATAGGACTTTATTTGTGTTCAAATTTGTAATTCTTAATTTAATATGACAACATTTCAGCCACTAATGGGCTACCCTACATATTTATATTTTCTAACCTGCCTATATAGCTATAATTGCACTCAAATCTCTAACATTTATTAAAATCCTGATTACAATAATTCCATCTCATTATATATTTCCACCACCATATATATGCAACTGCTCATGGACCACGCATAGTATTTTTTAACATTTTTGAACCACCCGGTAAACCATTCTGTATATGCCACTGCCTGTGAGCCACCGTATTTACGCTTTTCGTTTATGAAATTTTTAACTATCTTCTGTAACTATAAGTCTACCCCGACCTATATTTCAATCATCATATATATGGAACTCTTCTTGGGCTACTCTATAAATCATTTCCTTTTCTAACATTTTTTATCATCATCCTGTATATCTATAATTCCTCTCACCCTATATTTTATCTTCCATATTTATACAACTGCTTATAGGTTACGAAATGTTTCATTTCCACTTCCGCCACCATGTATATGCATCTCTATATAATTTTTGTACAACCCTCTCTAACTGTATTTCTACTGCACCTTCTATTCCAAGAACCCTGTAATTTCAAACGCTAATAGGCTTCCCCATATAATTAATTTATTAGTTATAATTGTACTCTAGTCTATATTTTAAACACCCTATATATGCAACTGCTTATGTGCCACCCTCGAAAAAAATGATGTCTAACATATCTGGAATCGCCCTGTATAATTATAATATACAACGATTAGTTTATCACTAAACAATAACAACGCTTGCATGCCACTTCCAGAAGTACATGCTCTAAGTATTTAACAGCATTGGTCCCTCTATATATAATTACTGAATGTTTTGAGTCTGGGGGCGGAGGCACATTCAGTTGTTTGGCCTTGACATTATGGACGTAAATAATGAATTTTTATTATATTTTATTTAGTGAATGAACCAATATTATAAATTAATATTAGCATTCTGCACTGAAGGTCGTCAGTAGCTACTAAACAAAACAAAAATGAAGAAAATCGGTTGAGAAACAGAGGAGAAAATGTTACCTAATCGTTTTGTCTTTGCCTATTTATATATAGATTGTGGTGTTGTTTCCAAGAAAACATAAACATAATCAAGAATATGCCACAAATAACATTTAGAAGACCTGGTCATGACTTTGACCGTTACCAAGGTCAAATGCCTTTTTATTGAAAAGTCCTAGATTTTCACCAAAATCAGTAAAGGTAGGTTTTTGAGGTCGCCGATTACGCCTCTGAAGTCAGATTTACATAATTCAAATTGGTGGACGCAAATCTGCTAACTCAATAGATTTTCAGCAAAATCGGATGACCTTGTCAGTCGTCAAGGCAATTTACGTAAGTAAAATTATCCGCTATTTCCCAATCTGGTTTGGAAGATAAGCGGTTTCTATTTGAAAAAACCATGTTGACTTCGAAGTGACATTAACGTCAAGGTTATATATTTGGATGTAAAATGTCCGCTCTTTCCAAAACTGGAATATTAATTCAAATCCTTATTTGAAAAAATGAATTTGACCTCGATATGACCGTCAAGGTCAGGTGACCGTTACATAGCCAGAGAAAAATGCTAAAAAATGTATTTATCATTTTTCAATAAAAAAAATGCCTGATGAGTTATTCAAAGATTTTCATACTTTTCGCTCACCCTGTATAACGTAGGATTCGTCTGTCGGCGTTATCTTCCCCACACGCCAAAAGTGATCCACTAAGTATCATAACAAAAAAAATCATTTCAAGGTAATCGTTTAAACATACATTGTCGTAAAAGTAAGACCATCTGCTTTTACAGTTACTGTTATAAAAGATCTTTTCTAAAATGCGCTTACTTCGTTTATTATTCTCTAAAATAGTGCATTTAATGATCTTCAGCATTAACAAGAGATGTTTAGCAATCATAATATGCAAACTTGTATTTTAAATAGTTTTCACTTGTTGCCTTGAGCAAAAATACCAGTTTATTTTCTATTGAGTAATAAGTGTTGTAGTGAAATTAACCCATTTTTGGGTGGAGTACGCAAGAAAGTCCACTTATATTTTTCACTTTCGCAGTATGAAGTACCCAATATCGAAATCTCTGTTCCACAATTCTCTAACTTAGTAAACAGTCTATAAGATTTCTAAACTAAGCAAAAAACGAAAATACCCCATATTTTTTTGGGGTTTTTGAGGCTCAAATAATTTACTTCTACGAGTTTGCTGTTAAAATTATGTCAGTTATGAATTATAAAATATATTTACGTTATAGCTTATGCGGTGTGCTGTTTTTTATGTTTATGTCACTAAAAAATCTTTACTGATGTATAAGGTTAAAATTGTTGGACATTAAACGACTTTGCAATTCCTTAATCCAAGATTAAGTATTTTAAACTATTCTCCAAAACAGTACGATAAATTAAAAGGAAATAAAAATATTGATTCTGCCGGCATAAGTTGAAATATTTAACATAGGGCAAGTAAATTTGCAAAGCACGGAAGGCGCCCGCGCCATGAGACCAAGAAAACCCTTGAAAGACTCGAAGATTTTATTTTGAAGAAAAACGTTAAGTATAAAAATGACTGTGACCATGACCTTGAATGCCATATTAGAGTCAAATTCTTTTTTTTTCGGATGGGAACACCTATTTTACACCAAATATTTTACAAGAGCGAAATTATACGTCAGAATATGTTATTAACCATCACCTTTAAGATTATATTATGGTTGAAAGCACATTTATGGGTAACTCTATTTTTCTTCGGACGTAAATTTTTTCGGTCTCCTCAGTCAATGACAAAAACCTTTCGAATACATTAATTTGGCCTTGAAATAATTTCAAGGCCATGGTCAAGGTCATGTGCAAAGCTCAATCGATAAACTTTCTCCTACTTTGTAAATCTCGGATGAGAATAAGATCATATTAAGGTAAAACCCAACCTTAATATGACCTTGCAGGTCATGGGTAAGGTCATAGCTAAGGGCATACTCTAACGTAATTTTCTCACTTTTTCTAAATTTCGATGAGAAATAAGGGTTTCTGTCGAAAAAACGGGTTTGATCTTGATATTACCTTCAAGGTTATGATCAAAGTCACGTACTATGACACAATTTTTTACTTAACGATTTCCCTTAAAATGTATTCGCCAAGAGTTATTCAGCGGTTTCTATACCCTGTAAAATAAATGTGATTGCAATCATATACTTAACAAACGCCAGATGTCCTCGACATCAATGCTGTTTGATGGAACCATGAACAGTTGAGCGCCTATACTATCTGATATACAGCAAATATGACCCGAAAAGTGAGCAAGATGACCTCATGATCAGAGGTACCAGTTAAGGCTCTGATACTTGAAGCCATTCGACCGCTCTATTACTGAAGTGAGGACTTATGTCGCATTAACACTGACATAAATGAAGTTTAATATGGGGTTAAAGGTCATTTATGTGAATTTTCATATGGCATACCTCTTCATTTGTTTCGTCGAGCGATCGAGTTGTTTCGAGAATCGGGGCCCAGAACAAGACTTCATGATGTCAGTGTTCTATGGTGCCCGACTTCTAAACATGGTTTCATAACAGTTTGAACAAATTACCAAATCAAAGGCACGCCAACGGGGACCTGAAGTTCAAGGTCATCTGCGAATTCGTTGGAAACTTTTTATCGTTATTCGGCCGTTCAATGAAACATCACGATATCTCTGAATTAAAAAAAAAATATTTTGACTCTTGTCAAGAGATCGTGTACTGCTTGGCACCCTACGTTGTGTAGAGATATGTTGACCAAAATTATATAAAAAAATACAAGAATGGCGGAGCTAAAAAACTTGGTTAAATGACACAAACAAGGGAGAAAACAGAATTACACTAAAGGGAAAGCTAAAGAGAAGAAAGGTTGATCCAACTTTGTATGCTATTGACTGTTGAAGTATATTTCACACATCCAAACTGGTAACAATGGACTCTGATTCCAATTATAGGAATATCAACATTTAAATTCACTATATCAAGTAGCTTATTACAACTGCTGAGACACA
Source organism: Octodonta nipae (assembly GCA_034190945.1). Lineage (NCBI taxonomy): Eukaryota > Metazoa > Arthropoda > Insecta > Coleoptera > Chrysomelidae > Octodonta > Octodonta nipae. The sequence goes on along the minus strand of CM067220.1, from coordinate 9,343,590 downwards.
ACGTTCCATATAATATCAGAATTATCCCACCTATAGTTCAATTTAATTGCCAATATGTCAAGAGTATTTTTATTAAGTTATCTGCTGATCAAATTCAATGAAATGGCAATATGACAAATAGAGCATTTATTGAATGCAAAACAATTATTTGTATCACTGTTAACAATTACAATTGCAACTCATCACAATAAGAAGATAAGAATCGTGAGTATCGGATGCTGAATGCATTTTGTTTTTGTATGGCTCTGCGGTGGGTTATCGAGTAATCCTCTTTAATTACGATCATTATGCCCCCCATATCCTCTTATCTCTATCCGGTCATGATTTCTACTTCTTTCAACAATTTTTCTTATAATACACACCAGTGGGAAAAATACTCATTTTAAGTTATAGTAATTTTCCAAAAATCCCAATTTTCTTTTAGTTTGTTGTAATGTTTGTCGCATTATAGCAGGCAAGCTACCTATATGTTAGTTTAAACTGTTTTATACTGTATCAAATTCAAAATGCTCCGAGTAAGTTGCTAACTATTCATGGTTGTCACTACCTTATGTCGGCTCCACACTATTGTACCGAAGAGGTGTGAATGTAAATGTGAATAATTTTCGCGGAGTTCACGAGCTTAGAGCATAAACCTTCTTGAGGTAGTCTGAAATGGACAAATGTCATGCCAAGTATATAAAAATTTCGCAATAGAGAGAGCAAGAGGTTACTTCCTCACGGCCGGGTAACTAAAAACGCCGAAATGTCTTTTATACTTTTGTAATATTTTACTTGAATAAACAAATTATCTACTCGATTGGTAGATTTAGACAATGAGCTCATTGGATGCAGTTCCCAAAAGAGGGAAACACCCTCTCTATTGCCCTCTCTCTCTAGCTTGCCAGGATATTTAATGCACTGCAGGCTATATCTAAGAAGTAGATGCTCTAAGTTCACGGGTCTTCTGGAGCCGGCATTAGACTAGCCGCACACTGGCTTTCGTCAGGTAACTTTTTAATCACCAAATATAGAACACTTTATTTCTTATGAGAACCCGCAGATAGACCTATGTGTCACCTTTTTGATGATACAAGAGTTTCTTGACGAACATTGACATTGTGGGGCTAGCCTGAACTTTAATAAAAATTGATTGTAAATCCAGATACAAGTATGACCCAGGTCTAATAAAATAAGCATATGGTTAACACTGAAATAGTCTAGTTGAGTGTTTACAACGAAAATGGCAAATATACATTGATAGCACTATTCTCAAATCACGACTCAAACAAATGAAAAGGCTCAGTTCTAAAATATTCGGAGGAGGTAAAGGAAACCTTCTTAAAGAGCCTGAGTCAACGTGCCAGTTATCCCGATGGGTTCATATTAAAAGAGGAGATTTAGACCCTAAATTGAGTTATTTCAAGAAAAACACATCGTATTACATTATGGGCGTCGTTGCAGATTGAGCAGTGATAGTAAACAGAACCACTGTCATCCTAGTAAGGAGTAAGTAAGAAGGTCATTATTTTGCCTGTACATTAGTGTTTTCTATCCTCAGGTTCTTTCTGCAACAGTTACCTAAATATTTGGAAATCCTTTCTCACAGAAGGTATTTGTGTTTGGAAAATGTTTCTTTTTATCAATCGCTGTGAGATTTTACTGGATTTTGAATGGAAAAGTCTTTCATAGGAGAGCAAACAACGGTAGCCGCAAGTATCACAATATACAACATACCCCCTCCCTCGGTGGCTTACTGGGAAAAGTCTGGTCGTCTCTGTTGTAAATAACAAAAATCAGGGAAATCAGTTGCCTCTTTCCACCCCGCTCTGAGGCAACGTGGTAATGTATCCCTCATATCACATGTAAAGTTCAAACATATTCTTCATCTTCTCAGTCCTTCGAAAAAATGCTTCCCACAAAAAGTCCTTAGGCTCTTCATCTGTTCCTAGGAGTCTCCGATCAGCTCTTCAGCTTTTATCTTCATTAATACATTTCTTCATGCGTTTAGTTATGCAAAGGCCAATTCCTCAACCTCTAGACTTAAGTTCTCGATAAAAATTGCCAAAAATATGTTCTTCTTCTCAGTCCTTAGAGCCAGTACTTCAACTTTTCATTCCTACACTTCTTCTTCTTCGTCATTTTCGTTGGTCAATAAAAGACCATTTGTCCACTTATCTTCAATACAGTCCTTCTCACAGATCTTAAGCTGCTCTTCTTCTTCGTTTCTTCTCAAGCCCTTAAATTCTCCATTTCCACAGCTCTTCAAGTTCCTCTTCAATCTTTTCATTCTTCACGGAGGCGCGTTCCTCTGTAATTTTTCAGGGAGGTGCTACACCATGAAAAATTGGTTGAAAATATAATGATGATGATACAACATACTTAGAGTAATTCAAAAATGCAGTACTACACTGAGGAGAGAAAACCTTATTGAACAGGTGAAATATATAGGATAATTGAAAATTTTAACGCTCTTGTGAACTCAAGAAACCAACTTGATGTGAATGTATTATTAATTATCTGGTCCACCCTCCTCTAGCAGGGTTAGATAAACTTAAGTTGCGTCAAAATAAAAAAGTGACTCACCTTAAAATCGATATTATTACAAAGTTAAATTTTGAAACGTTAAAATTTCTAAAGTTCCCTAGTGAAGCTGCTGTTCTGAGATGTTCGTTAGACAGATTCTATGGTTATGCTCCAAAAGGAGGATAGTGTATTAATATACGTTCATGGAAAAGAGAAGTCAGTCTTCGTTAAAATATTCTTGTATTGGGAGTGAATAAAGTCATATAGCTTGTATTTCTGGAGGTACCCTGCAATGCACAAATATCGTACCAAGGCTAGAAAGAGAGAGCAATAGAAAGGGCAAGAGGCTATTTCACACTATTGGGAGTTACATCCAATGGACTAAGTGCAGTATGGCTGCGCCTCCAAACCGATTGAAATAGCCTCTCTCCATTGCCCTCTCTTTATACTTTTGGTACGATATTTGTGTATTGTATGCTACCTCCAGAAGTACTTTATCTAAGAATAAAGGCATCAAGTGACCCAATATTAAGAAGCTAACAGTTAGATAATGCGTTTGTACATTATTTTATTAAATAAAGTTCTGCATGATGAAGGAAATCCATTTTCCTTATATTGCAACAAATAGAGAAAAACTTACCTCCTCTTTGAGAAGAACCAATGGCAAAACTTGGAAATAACACTAAAGACACCAGCAAGGCGCTCAAGTTGGCCATCCAAAGCATACTTAACCCTGAAAAGAAGAAAATATATATTTAGATGTCTATTTAGTTGTATTTGTAATTAGTTTTCAGACTAACTGATTTTTACAAATTATTTGAAGTCGTCCTGTAGTCTATTATTTAAATAGCATACTTGTTATAAACACCTGCAAGTTACACTCTTATTAGTAGGTAGGATACCTAACCAAAATTAGCCTTTTCAGATTTGTTATAATAATCATGTTTAAGGATAGATAGGTAAACATAATTGAGAAATTATTTCTTTCTTTTCGGGTAGTTTTAAGGTATGTGTTTTCATTTCATAAGTTTCATGTGAGTAAAGCCATATAATTTACATAATTTGCTTTATAAAAGATAATAACTAACTAATAACTTATGAGCACTGTTATCAACTTAATGGATGCATAGATGAATTAAATATGGAATAAACGTCAGAAAGACAAAATATGAAATACACTAGTATAAAAAAGTAAAAGTGTATATTTTGTTAAAATTTAAAACGCTTAGTTTAAAAGATATTAAGGTAAGTATAAGATAAAACATTAAAAAAATATATAACCGACTTGTACCTATAAGTAAAAAGCTAAAAATAATTATAACAAAAGACAACTCTAGCAAATAAATAACACATTCAATGTTGTTAGGTACCTAGCCAGGAAGTAAAAATGTAAATATTTAAAGGTGCTCATTCTGTACAAATAAATTACCTACCAATCTAGTATGTTTTGAAGCCGGTGCCCAGCAAATCTAAAATCCTTCATTGCGTACTTATCTACTAATTCATCAAACTTGATTGTTGCTTGCCACCGACTTCAAAAATATACTAGATTGGTAGGTAATTAATTTGTACAGAATGAGCACCTTTTAATGTTTACATTTTTTACTTCCTGGGTAGGTACCTAACAACATTGAATGTGTTATTTATTTGCCACAGTTGTATTTTGTTATAGTTATTTTTAACTTTTTAGTTATAGGTAGAAGTCGGTTATATTTTTTTAAATGTTTTATTTTCAACTTTTTAGTATTTTTGAACTCAGGTAGTTTTCATTCTTTATTTTTTATTTTGTATGTATAACCTTAATAGACAGAACCAGGTAACATCGAAAGCCTCAACATTACACAATGATACTTTCTCATCTAAATTGGCAGGTAAATCTTTACGAACAAAATGTAGTAGGCGTTGACTTAATAAGCCCAAAATATATTTATGCCTTATGGACTACACAATGTAACCTTTTTTTACTTTTTTTGACAACCCTGTATAACTATAGATAATTCCACTCCAACCTATGTACCAACCATCCTGTACATACGACTGCCCACGGACAAGCATAAATTTGTTGGCTGCCTTCTATAGGACGGAGTAGAATCCATCCCGTATTTACGGAGTCAAATCCGTCCTATATTTCAACCATAGTAATAACTCCTTGTGGGCTAAACCATAAAATAGTTCTTTTTTACATTTTACATTATCGTCCTGTGTAACATTAATTCCTCTCCACACTTTATGCAACTTCTTATGGACTATAAAAGAAGAATTTTTTTTTAATCACACTGTATAAATATAATTCAACTGCAGCATATATTTCAACCATCCTGTATATAATTTGCTTATGTCCACATCATATAACAGTTTTTTAATCACCCTATATAATTTTAATTTCACTTTTTTTTCCAACATTTTTATACCACCAAAAGTCCAGTCCACCCTATATTCCAACCATCCTGTATATACGGCTGCCAACGGACCACTATCATTCTAGTCCGTCCTATATTTCAATCTTCATATGCATCTCCGTCTATCACTTTACTTTGCCAATTTGTTTGCTATAACTAAACACACTGTCTATAAACGCACCAAATAGCAGTTTAAAGTTTGACATGTGCTGTCACTGAATTAGGCCGGGAAAATGTGACAACCAAAAGCACCGTCTTCGCAAAATGGAAAAATTTGCATTTAAATAGGTATTTGCCTGGTATACAAACAAAACGAGCTTGGTACTCATTGATTTAAGGAGCCGAAAATATATGCTTTACTACCTATATGTTTGAGATGTACATAGAAAATTTTCAAATTCGTAATTAAAACTTCCAGTTCCTAAAATTACCGCACTATTACGTTGGAATTAAAATATTTATGAGGAAATGTCCGTTATGTCATTTCGATAAAATTTTTGATAAGAATTTTGGAATTTTCGGCTATTTTATGCAAAACTGCAAGTAGCACGTCACAGAAAAGTATATGAGATCACCTAAGAACCTTCCTTAATAGATTAAACGTTAAAAAACTATACACATCCATAAGAAGTTATCGAAAAATCGACTAAAATATTGGGGATATTGGTCGATTTCCATGCACGCATGTTTTCATTCACAAATTTTATCACTTTACCAATAGAATTCTTTTCCAAAATTTGAAGTTTCACCAATCCGGATATATACTCTATTAAACAAGGCATATTCATTCAAAACGGTGCAACACAGGAGAAGAAATCAGGTAACATACATACAAAAAAAAAAAGCGAAAAAATACACGACGAATTGTTAACATCTTCCTTTTTGGAAGTCGGTTAAAAATACTTATTCTCTGTCTCTCTGAACCTGGAATGTTAGAAATATATATATATTATAATAACATAAGAACAAAAGACATTTTCTGACAAGCAATATGTTACTTATAAACGTCACAAACCTGATATTTTAAGCCCAGGGTTAACGAACTTTCTCGTCTTTGTTACCAATTAAATTTAAAAATCCGCAGATGAAGATGTAAGCAAAAACCCACAGGTGTTACCACCAATAATCTGTCTCATATTACCACAGAGGCCTGTCAAAAAGTTCGCCTAATTTGAATCTAAATCGCTTGATTAAAACTTCTGATAACCATATCGAGATTGTACTAATAAATCAGTTAGGTTGTTATCCAAACTCATCGGAATATTTTTGCATACATTATTATAGTACGAGAATGATAGCATCAGGTCAATAACTTAAAGAAAGTGAAGAACTCGCTTTCTTTTGGAATTTGCGGAAAGTTGAGTTGATTCATTTTGACTGACGGCTCGAACAATTTTCGACATCATCGCGAAGATGATTGAGATAAGAAGTGGAGAGGAGAAAAAACGTTACTAATTAAATCTCGGTAAAATGATGTGATGAACGGTCGCCAAGTTCATCATGAGGGGACATGATTCATCGAATAGGAATTTTTCAAGATAAAGTTGCTTAATGCGGTATTATCATCAGACAGATTTCGGTTCTTGGAAAAAATTTGTTAAGTAACGGAACACCGGTGACTATAATGTGTAGATATGCATCCGGTAGTAGGCTGAGAAGAATTTGTAACCTATGACGAAACTGAAGATAGAAAAAATATATATTTTTACAGGAAACGAATCCAAAAAGTACGGAGAAAAGGCGTTACACACAGCCCGACTACATACATAACTAATTATTCGAGATTTCAATTAGTTGACGGAAGCACAAGTGATGAAGGTTCTTGACAAGATATACAGTGATGGGCAAATGTGTGGAACCAAGCAAATATCTCTGGAATTATTAGAGATATCAAAATGAAATTTGGAAGGTGGATACTGCAGTAGATTGCCTGTTTGTTTCCATATTTTTTTACAATTTTGAATTTCCTGTTTTACCGGAAGTAATGTCGATTTTAAAATTTGCAATGAAACACCCTGTATAGTATTTTAGTTTCTCATGAAACATTTTATGCGAATTCAAAAATATCGAGTTTGATATTGTTTACTTCAATACCTACCGAGATATTAACAGAAAAGTAATTAAGGAAAGGAAAAATCTAATATTCATTAAAGAATTACATAATCATAATTATTAACTAAATCTAAGTGATTTTCATAACATTGAAACTTAACTTAACTAAACTTAATGTATTAGATGTTCAAACTGAACACCGTTTACTTCTTGCAATAAGCAAGTCTGTTTTTAAATTCTCTAGTAACATTAGCTATTACTTCTGGTGTAATTCTCTGGATGTCTTGAGTTATTCTTGCAGCTAATTCTTGCAAATTATTTGGCCTATCAACATAAACCTTAGATTTTAAGTAACCTCACAGAAAATAGTCTAGTGGGTTAAGGTCGGGACTTCGTGCAGGCCATTCATAAGTACCCCTTCTTCCAATCCATCTGTGAAGAAATGTCCTATCTAAATGATCTCGAACAATGCGAGCGTATTGGGGTGGTGCTCCATCCTGCTGAAACCAGATATTATTTGGTAATTGTCCATTTACCTCCAATGCCGGAATAACTTGTGTCTCCAAGAGCTGTAAATACCTATCTCGGTTTAAAATTTCTTGTAGGAAGAATGATCCCACGATTCTGTTGTTATAAAAGCCAGCCCAAACGTTCAATTTTTGGGGATGAATATAAGCCTCTTGTCCCATTTAAGATTACTTTGCGACCAGTAGCAGCAGTTATGTCGATTAACCGTACCATTTAAACAAAATGTAGCCTCATCTGAAAACACCACATTTCTTATAAAATTATTATCACGGTTACAAATATCCATAATCGTTTCACAAAATTGCAAACGTCTGTCGAAATCGTCTTCGGAGAGTTCTTGAACGTGGCGAATTTTGTATGGATGATATTTTTCTCGCCTTACATCCTTCCTACTGAACGACGGCTAATTCCATGCATATTGGCGAGGTCGGTACTGGATAAGTTAGGATTTTCATCCAAAGATATAGCAACATTTTGAGCTACACCTTCATTACTTGTACTTTTTAACCGTTTACTGTTTGGTAAATTGCTAACTGTTCCACTTGTGTCGTACCTTCGCAAAGTTATCGTCACTACTGAACGGGATATAACACAACCACTCTGTAGATTTATCTTCTTTAAAATTAGTTAAACAAGTAAATGATTATAGGGAACTGGACTCTTACGAAAGCATAATGATTTATAAAAATAATAAACTAATTAATTCAGATAAGGGTCCTATTCCATAGAGTTCTTAGAGTTCTAAGAATCCATAAAATAAGTATTAAAAATATCATTACTTAATAATGTAGCGTAAAAGTAGGTAGGTAATTAAGGATTATCCTTATTTATTTATTTACATATTTTCATTATATAAAATCTACCTTATTTCTGAAATCTGTTATTTAGAATTCAGGTACTTAGGATTTACCCTTTGTATTAATTACTGAAGTAATAATTTAGTGATAGGTATAAATTAGTTTGGTTTGCTCCTTGATGATGACAACTTAGAGTTGTTGAAACGGCGTTGAGTGTTTAAAATAAAGGTTTGGTGTTAAGATGCAAAACTGTGTTTTTACATTTAACCCTGTGAGCTAGATTTTCCCGAAACTCCTGGATGTCGGAATTCACGACAAAATACTATCCCTGCACTTTAGATGATGTCAGTGGACATCTTCTTAATACTCGTACATCACCTCTAAAGGTACGACCCGCGCATCATCATCATCATCATCAATAAAATGCAAAACGATAATCGCCTGATGGCGATTTAACAGCACGAATTACCTGTGCAGAAGTTTTAATAATAATAATAATGATTTGCTTTAATTCGACTTGGCCTCACGTCACCTGATCGGAGCAAATGTAAACGCCCTGTATTTCGCATGCAAATCGTCTCGTCGTGAATTTGCATAACACGGTGCTTTCATTTGGTACATTTCGATTTTACGAAGTGCAGCTCGACGATGCCATTAAAGGATAATGGCGATAACATACACCGGATTATTCGTTTGATGGAAATTTTATCGTCATCCTAATGGACGAATGTCTTGTTTTGTGTTATGATATGATCATTTACGAAGATTTATCTTGAAGGTGTTTATCAAACATGGTCGTTATGTAAGTTGAGCAATTACTGTGTTTTTAGGTGGTTTTTAGAACCAATCTTATTCATTGCGCTGTAACATATTAAAGTACGAATATGATAATTGGATTATCTTAGTTGATTTGTAATTCATGGTTGTTTATAGTCCGGTCAACTTAAACACACATTGACAGTGAAACAACATCCGCAGTACGTGGATTGGATGAAGTGAAACGATTGAATCGGCACACAGTGGGACTGTAGAAGTGATTTGGTTCAAAACCACCCAGAAATCGCAATTTTCATCGAAATATTAAAATTCTTAAAGTGGGATATTCATTTTGTCATACTCATGTATGGTACGAAGCTTAATTTTTTAAATGTGTCTTTATCAATTTGCACATAACCGAGTGACCTTGAAAAATGTTACGAGGGCTGCCTTTTATATTTCGGGATTAGACAACGCTAGTGTTGCAATCCGCAACTGACAGCTCTATCGTAAAGTTTGAGGTTATACGTACTAAGAACGTGTTGTACGAGCGCTATGTGTTGTTTACAGTAACTTAAAGGATTCATCTCGGCCAAAAAATGGAATTACATTGTGAACATTTTCGTGCGATTATTTTTTACAATTTTCGACGTGGATTAAGTCAGCAAGAGTGCATGGATGAACTTAATTTAATTTTTGGCGATGAAACTCCATCAAGGACCACTGTTTATCGATGGTATGGTGAATGCAATCGTAGTCGTAGTTCACTCCTAGAAGAATTTCGTGAAGGTCGTCCAAAAACAGTTGTTGTTCTGGAAACCATTGATGCTGTGCGCGAACTGATATTGCAAGATAGTCATGTGTCCTAAAGTGAGATTGAGTTAACCTTACACATTAGTGGGACCAGCATACATTCATTATTGCATAAACATTTGAATGTCAAAAAAATTTGTTCGCGTTGGATCCCACACAATTTGTCAATCGTTCAAAAAAAGTCTCATGTCGATTGGTCGAAAGAAAAGCTCAAAAAATACGATCGCGGTTCTTCAAAACACGTTTATGACATAGTGACAAGTGATGAATCGTGGATTTACGCGTATGAGCCCGAAAGTGAACGGCAGTCGACTGTATGGGTGTTTCAAGATGAGCCGAATCCAACAAAAGTTGTTCGCGCACGAAGCACTTCCAAGCAAATGATCGCCTGTTTTTTCGGAAAAACTGTACATGTCGCAACCGTACCATTAGAACAACGCAGAACAGTCAATTCTGAGTGGTACACAACCATTTGTTTGCCAGTTGTCTTCCAAGAAATGAGGAAAACCAACCGCCGAAGACGGATCACTCTTCACCACGACAATGCGAGCTCTCACACATCGGCTCAACCAACTGCATTTTTGACCACTCAAAAGATCGATTTGATGAGTCATCCGCCTTATAGTCCTGACTTGTCGCCAAATGACTTCTTTTTATTCCCGTACGTAAAAAACAAACTGAGAGGTTAACGTTTTTCGACACCTGAAGAAGCGGTTGCTGCGTTTAGAATGCATGTTTTGGAGATGGAGAGTGGAAAAAGTGCTTCGACAATTGATTCAAACGCATGCAAAAGTGTATAAATCTTCATGGGGAATATTCTGAAAAACAATAAAGCGATTTTCGATGATTAATATTTGTTTTTGTTCTCTAATCCCGAAATATAAAAGGCAGCCCGCTTATTCAATGTTCAAAAAATAAAGGTACCATCATTGTCAAGAATATTGAACGGTTTAACCCACAATCAAAACATATAATTTGTATTTAGTTTTTTAAATAAGTATTATGTATGTTTATATACAACAGAAACAGGGACAGACAAGCAAACATGTTCGTAAAGAAAAACAGACAAACACGAACACATTGAGGAAAAGACACAGACAGATAAAGACACATGCAGCTACAGATACAGAAAGAGACAGACAAATACACTGGCAAATACAGACACAGACAGATACAGAAACAGACAGATATATAAACAGACAGACACAGACATAGACAAATACAGAAACAGACCCAGACACAGACAGATAATACTTATTTAACAAACTATTTAAAAATTATATGTTTTGATTGTAGGTTAAACCATTCAATATTCTTGATAGTGATGATATCTCTATTTATTGAAGAATTACATTTTTCAAGGTCACTCGGTTATGTACAAATTGATAAAGTCACATTTAGAAAATTAAGCTTTGTACCATACTTCAGTATAATAAAACGAATAACCCTCTTTAAGGAATTTTTATATTTCGATGAAAATTGACATTTCTGGGTGGTTTTGATCCTGGAGTCCCCAGTGTGCGGCGCCTAGGCCGAATCTATTACAGCTATATTAATATATAGAACAGTGACTGGGGAGAAAACAAGTCGGAACCCGGAAAATTTTTGCCAGTGAACCGATTTTTATGGAAATTGGGAAATAACTTCATTTCCTTTAGATCGAAGTTTATATAACCTAGACTTGTTCTTTTTATTTTTAACCACGCCCTAAGCTAAAAAATAAGTAAAACATAAAAATAAACGTTTTAGGCTAAACTTGTATCCAAACGAGTAGAACTAGTATTGCTTAACATTCAACGCTTAAAACCTTAACAACAAAATTACAAAAAAGTCTTTTTTATGATTTTTAAATATTTTTCAGACGTATATATGAATACTAAAAATCTTCTTGATAGTACAAGAAACAATTTATTACGATATTTAAAGCTTTGAGCCCCACACTTAATGACAAAATTAAAAAAAAACAATTATTTTCAAATATTTTTAGACGTATATATAAAAAATAGAAATCTGCGTTATATTTATGGTACAAGAAACAACTTATTACAATATTTCTACCCTTAAGAACCACCCTTAATGACAACATTACGAAAAAAATATTTTTTTTATTCTCTAATAATTTTTATACGATTTTCAAAGTAGACTGACTATAGCCAAGTAAACACAGCGTCCTGAGCAGATGTTCAATGTTTTTTCTTGAACTTCTACTGCTTGAATACAGTAAATTGTGTAAATGACGTCAGTTTTATGAAGATAACTTTTTTCATTTTAAAGCTAACTTCAAAAATTAAAATCCATTTTACAGGGAATTGTAACAGCTACAACTTCTATGAATTTTAATATTTCTTTAGGCGTTTTTTTCGAGATTTTATAGATTAAAAGACTTGAAAAACATGGGTAGATTTTATAGATTAAAAGACTTGAAAAACATGGGTTTCACTCTCGACTGCTACCTTCTAACAGTGATATCTAAATCCCTGAAACTTTAAGGATATTTTATAAGCATCTAAATAAAGTAAGTAGTAGAAGGACAACCTTTCATTTAAAATCTGGTGGTAAATATATGAGTTGTATTGCAGTTTAAAAAAAATCAATTAGCTGTTTTTTGACTATAACTCCGTCAATTATTATTTTATTGGCTATTAATTTAATATTGTTCTTAGTACTTTGTTTGGTGTTTCTTACTCTCTCGGCCTTATTTGTTGCTAAATTATTTAAACAAATTCCCGCCCCACCCTTCAATAACGTTTATCTGGATCCCCCGGAACTAATCCAATTTCTTTACATTTTATTATACCCCAAGCTCCAAACCGAAACATATCCATATTTTAATACCAGCAGCTCCACCAAAGCTTACTATATAAGAAATTTAGTAAAGAAGTTTTTGCCGATTTTCTAAAAAAGAAAAAAGGGTACCAGCTATATTATTAAAAAAATGGGACCAGTTCGGAATCTCCCTGAAAAGGATCCAGTATAAACGACAGAAATTCCTTGAGCCGTTATCGGCTAATCGCTGAACACACATAAAAAACGTAGATATAGACGAATTGAGAACCTACTTCTTTTTTAAGTAATTTAATAGTTCGTATAGGGGTCATTCCATGTCAAATCGACAAATAGTTGGAGGCGACCCACACCGATTTGGATGAATTGTCGTGGAGAGTTTTGTCTCATCATAAAACGAAGTTCTGCCAAAGGAAAAAATTTAAAAAAATTTTTCCAAAGAGATATTCAAAGTTAAACATTTCACTGTTTTTCCGATTTTATGAGTTTAGTTATTTAATATTTCAGAAACTACTTATTATTAAAAAAAACTCTGGCACATTTTTAGAATACACTTAGAGGTATGAGAAAAAAAATTTTTGAAAAAAGATTTTGAAATTTATCAAAATTAAAAAATTTTCAATTTTTCAAAATCGTGGAAAGTAACCATGGCGGGAAAATTCTGGCCTCAGATTTTTTATATTATACCTCTAACATATCCAAAGAAATTCTGAAATTTTCTGAGGGTTCTTTTTTTGTTTCAAAGTAATGAATTTTTGAATTTTCGCAAAATAGTTTTTTTCTATTTTTTAACTTTTTTTTGTTGAATATCATTATTCTACCACATGATTACCGACATTTGAGGTCTAAAATATTTTTCTTATGTTATTGGGATGTAAAACCATAAATATCTCAAAATAAATTATAACTTTAAATCAAAACTTAAATAATGTTAAAAGTGTCACACTCTGCCATCTATGTTCCCATCAGTGAAATCACTATTATCGATAGAGCCCATGCCAGAATTCACTAGAGGGTCCTATTTCTTATGATTATTTTTACTAGTACCTAGGTGATCGAGCTTTACTCGTAAATTCAAAGTTCCATCATAAATATACATATATCAAAATAATCGGACATTTGCTATGTAAACTTATTTTGAACTACCTAATATAATATGTTTTTCTTACAGTTACAATTCCGCTTTCTCCTGTATTTCAACTTCCCTATATATGCAACTGCTTATGGATAACCCATTGAAACATTTTTTTATTCACCCTGTATAATTAAAATTCCACTTGATTCCATATTCCAACCATCCTCTATATGCGACCGCTTTTAGGCCACTCTACAAGCAAGCTACCCTGTAATACATTTATGTTCAAACATTTTCTTAACTACTTCGTATAATTATATATTATTATATATTAAACAAAAAAAGTGGACAAAAAAATATTTTGCAAAAATTCATATCTTTGAAACAAAAAAGAACACCGCCCTGAAAATTTCAGAACTTCTTTCGATATGTTAGAGGTATAATAAAAAAATTTTTGAGGTCAGAATTTTCCCGCGATCGTTACTTTCCACGATTTTGAAAAATTCCAAATTTTTTAATTTTGATAATTTTCAAAATCTTTTTTCAAAATTTTTTTTTCTCATACCTCTAAGTGTCTTCTAAAAATGTACCAGAGTTTTTTTAAATAATCAGTAGTTTCTGAAATATTAAATAACTAAACTCACAAAATCGGAAAAACAGTGAAATTTTTAATTTTGAATATCTCTTAGGAAAAATTTTTTAATTTTTTTTCCTTTGGTAGAACTTTGTCTTATGATGAGACAAAACACTCCACCAAAATTCATCCGAATCGGTGGGGGTCGCGTCCAACTATTTGTCGATTTGACATGGAATGAGCCATAGGTTTTAAAACACCCTGTACTGCTCTTCGTTTGTAATAATTATTAGAAAAACAAATCATTTAAATTAATTTGTAATTCATTCAAAATATTTTCTTATTTCTTCTCATGCATTTTAATGCAATGCGATATTTTAGTCGGCACGACGTTTTTGCTCTAATTCACAAAGAGATTCTTTTCGAGAAGCCCATAGATATCAATCTAATCGAGAATTTGTATTAAATCAACGCTTAGTTTATGGCTTTGTTTTCATCAACTAAGACTTGTATTGCGACTGACTTAAGTAGAATACATGCAAATCTTGTTGAAATAAATTAACTGGACACTAGAAAATCAGATCAGCTTTCTTTGGCTTTCTTTGTTCTCGCGATGGCTCGTCGAGATAAGGTACATTTGTAGGAGGATGAAACGTGATGGACTTTATTAATATTAATATAACAGACGAAACTAAGAGTTCATTAATTACCTGGGGAACTCTCTGCAACACTTATTTTGAACATGAGAATTAATTGTGCACGATATTACTTTTGAACGTTGTTATTGTTCTATAGTACAATCGAAATATACACACTGGCAAAGAAATCGCAACACCTAGAAGGTAATGTCTGTTTTGGTAAAATATAGATGCTATAGTAAGAAGCTAATGATTTATAACTAAAAAAATATTTTTCAATTATTGCTTTTAAATATTTCAAAAAATATATATAGGGTGTGCCATGTGACAGTGGCCAATACCAACTTTGTTATTTTAGATGCAAGCCCCTGTATATTATTTATTTATTGGACTTTCCAGAACACATAATTCATGTACAATGTCCTACACCGATCTTCAGCTGTTTCAGAAATATTAAGTGTTTTCAGATTTATTACAAAAATTGACATTAAAATAATTTGGTCAAGTGCGAGTACCTTCAAGATTTGATACAAAGTAGGAGAATCAAAGTATATCTTTTTCTAATATGCCTTTTCTTATATTTACCCTAATATCTTTTAAAGGAAGAGTTTTAAATTTGTACAAAATATACACTTTGATTTTCCACACATAGACTTTTTATTTTATCTGCTACATGATTCCCTTGATTTTCATAAAAATATGTATCCAATTTTCTAATTTGGGTTCCAAAATTACCACTTGAGTTTTTTTTTACTAATAGCCATTCAGGGAAGTCTTTTATAATCTACTGTCTGAATTTTAGGCTCTGTAGATTAGAAGTTAAAGGGGAAATTTAAGTCAAGTTTGAAATAATAAATAATTAATTCTTTTAGACAATTTGTTTAAAAATATAAAAAAAATATATTTTTAAAAATTTTAGATAGTTATTTTAGTTTCTAAAGTGAGAATTAAGGCGATATTTAATATTTTTGTTAATATTTTTTAAACAAATTATTTAAAAATATGATATATTTGTAATTCCAAGCAAATCTAAAATCCTTCATTGCGTACTTATCTACTAATTCATAAAACTTGATTGTTGCTTGGCACCGACTTCAAAAATATACTAGATTGGTAGGTGATTAATATGTACAGAATGAGCACCTTTTAATTTTTATATTTTTTACTTCCTGGGTAGGTACCTAACAACATTGAATGTGTTATTTATTTGCTAGAGTTGTATTTTATTATAATTATTTTTAGCTTTTTAGTTATAGGTAGAAGTCGGTTATATATTTTTTAAATGTTTTATTTTCAACTTTTTAGTTGTTATGAACTCAGGTAGTTTTCATTCTTTATTTTTTATTTTGTATGTATAACCTTAATAGACAAAAACAGGTAACATCGAAAGCCTCAACATTACACAATGATACTTTCTCATTTAAATTGACAGGTAAATCTTTACGAACAAAATGTACTAGTACGCGTTGACTTAATAAGCCCAAAATATATTTATGCCTTATGGATTACGCCATATAACCTTTTTTCAACTTTTTTTGTCAACCCTGTATAACTATAGATAATTCCACTCCAACCTATGTACCAACCATCCTGTACATCCGACTGCCCACGGACAAGGCAGCTAACAAGCCTTCTGTAAACTATAGGACGGAGTAGAATCCAACCCATATTTACGGAGTCAAATTCGTCCTTTATTTCAACCATAGTATATAACTCCTTGTGTGCTACCCCATAAATTATTTCATTTTTAACATTTTATATTAT
This sequence comes from Octodonta nipae, assembly GCA_034190945.1. Classification (NCBI taxonomy): domain Eukaryota; kingdom Metazoa; phylum Arthropoda; class Insecta; order Coleoptera; family Chrysomelidae; genus Octodonta; species Octodonta nipae. The sequence goes on along the minus strand of CM067220.1, from coordinate 9,326,905 downwards.
CGCCCTGTGTAACATTAATTCCTCTCCACAATTTATGCAACTTCTTATGGGCTATAAAAGAAATATTTTTTTAATCACACTGTATAAACATAATTCAACTCCAGCATATATTTCAACCATCCTGTATATAGCAGTTTTTTAATCACCCTATATAATTTTAATTTCACATTTTTTCCAAAATTTTTATACCGCCAGACGTCCAGTCCACCCTTTATTCCAACCATCCTGTACTTACGGCTGCCTACGGACCACTATCATTCTAGTCCGTCCTATATTTCAATCTTCATATAAATGCAACTCCTTTTATCACTTTACTTTGTGATTTGTTCGCTATAACTAAACAAACTGCAAGTTGCACGTCGCAGAAAAGTATATGAGATCACCTAAGGATCTTCTTTAATAGATTAAACGTTAAAAATCTATACCCATCCATAAGGAGTTATCGAAAAATCGACTAAAATATTGGGGATATTGATCGATTTTCATGCACGCATGTGTTCATGCACAAATTTTATCACTTTAACAATAGAACTCTTTTCCAAAATTTGAAGTTTCACCAATCCGGATATATACTCTATTAAACCAAGACCATATTCATTCAAAACGGTGCACCACAGGAGAAGAAATCAGGTAACATACATACAATAAAAAAAAGCGAAAAAAAAAACGCAACGAATTGATAACCTCCTCCTTTTTGGAAGTCGGTTAAAAATCTCTTATAGAAGATATTCGTCAAATATTTTTTACAGTACGCCATCAAATATCATCCGTATTGCTCTTAAAAAAACTGGTAAAATGATCTAGTTTGGACAATTTAATGACATGTCTGTCGTAAATAAATTAGTCACAGAAATGCTACACAAATCCAGTGCCACTTTATAAATCAATAACTGATCTCATTAAAAAGCGATAAGAAAATCAAATAAATCCGAGATTTCGATGCGTCTGAAATCAACAAAGATCGAGCTTGTGTAGGAGAAAGTTATCAATTATTTCGTACGGCAATTGATCCAAATGAGATGCTAGAAACAAGGTCATTACCTTGCCTTAATTGTAAAGCGCTAGAGAGAAGATTGTATTTATAAAGGTTCGATAACAGCCAACTTCTTTTTTTTTTCGGATTCTTCGCTGGGTACTTTGTGCGTGTGTGCCTATTAAAAGGTGCACAAATTGTAGCCCACCGTTTTAATTAGTTTTTAATTATTGCGCTAATGATGGCCGTGAAAAACGATACGCACAGTAAAAACCGATAAAATGACGAAATAATTAAAAGCTGTTGAAGAGATTCTTCGGAATGGAAAGTGCGCGTTCTGGTAAAATGTGTGATGCATTTGCAAGCGAAATGAATTCTTTTGGTAAAAGTAACTTTACAAAAACGTATTATGGGTGTTTTCGTTCGTAAACCCACAAACTGTGATGCAAACACTCATGTGTTTAGTAGGAAGGTCATGACAAAATGTTAGTCGGTGAAATGATTATTAATGACTATTCTAAATAGTTATCTCGATTGTTGACGCTTTAACTCTTTGTAGCATTTTGACATTTTAAACTAATTTATTTTTGAATGTTAATACATCCTCAAACTAAAAAACGTCTAAATATGCACCAAGATAATGGACTGCTCTCGAAATAAACTATACAGGGTAATAATTTGAAAACTTACAGTGGCTGGACCTAAGAAAACAGAAACTACTTTCTATAATGTCGAATAAAAACTTCAATGATGTATTTGCTTATCATTCCTGATTTAGCCCGGCGTCCCCAAACACCCTCAGCAATGTTAAATGGCAGCCTTCAATTTGATCTTAAGGCTCTCATAAAATGTGCTGGGTTCCTACAGCCTAGGCCGCTTCCCGCACTTCATACGCCACGCCTTTGTATCACAGCATTCGTATTCTTCTCATCACCTGCGGCTTGGTGCGTTCTTAATATTCTGTTTCCATGTCGTCTTTGGTCTACCTTTTTTTCCTTCTACTCCTTGGCATATATTCCAGTGAATTTTTTGGCCATAGTTGTTCTTCCAATCGCAAACACGTCCATACCAAATTAGCTGACGTGGTTCAAGTTGCTCTATGACTGTGTCTTCCATCATTGTTCATTCCAACTGCTGGCACTTTTGCTCTATATTTGTTGTTAATTTGCCAGCACTCTGAACCGTTTGTTAATATAGGTTCTACAATTGTTTCATAAATTTTTGTTTCTGTTCTTAATGTCAATCTCAGTGACAGTAGGAGGGAGTTCAGCATTTGTATACATTGTCTTCCCTGTATCAATCTATTTTGTATCTTCTTATCTATGTTTCCCTTTTCTGATATTACATTTATGACACCATTTTATGGTTCCCTATGCTAATTGAAAATCTCTTGTCTCCCTCCAACGTTTATTGTTTTGTTTTGTCGACATTAATTTTCAGACCATATTTTGATAATTCCTTCACCAGATTTGTGTACATGTATTGACTACGTGATCGTACACAAATAGCAGGGTATAGAGACAAATATTTCCGATTTCAATTGGCATGTTCTTACATTTTCTCATCCGATTGTGAAATATTTATATAATTGCCTGTGCGTCATTAAATGCTTTGCAGTTTGATCTAGCCAATACACTTCTAAGGTCACTTTCGGCTAACTGATATACATTTTTTTGTACCTTTAATCAATGTTTTCTAAGGACAGACAGAGTTTTTTGATTTCAAGAAAATGGATCATTAGGAATAGAAAAGGACAGAAGTACTGGACCAATCAATCAATCCAATCTTGTCCATAAGGCATAAGTCAGGTTTTGAGGTTAGGTTGCGTCCCTAAAAATGCAAATTCTTCATGAAATTGGCTTCTGGGCCTCTGATAGAAGAATTTAATTCTGACAAATTATGAGTGATAGAATTATTGCAGAACGATGGTACTTTTTATTAAAAAAGATGTGATAACAAAGAAAACCGCGGGTATTGCCAGTACTGGAAATTTATGTCGGTCATAAATTTAGAGGTCATACACAGAAAATTGATGTTTCAGCTGAGACATTATGAGATACTGCTAACGATCCTTTAGTTATACTGAGGAATTTAAATGACAAAATGTATAGTGACAAGTTAATGGGTCTGTAGAACCTCTTAGAGTTCACGGATTAGAGAACCAAATCGATTTAAACGAAAATGTTACTCTAGACGAAGATTTTTACATATCTAACAAGATGGCGTACATTCGCAATATGTTGGACAATGGTTAGATGACTACTATCCCAGTGAGTGTATTGGACGAACCGGGTCAACTGAATGGCCACCTAGATTTCCGGACTTAAGTCCACTCGTTTTTTTCTCCTGTAAGGTCGCATCATATTAGTTGTTTATAAAAAGTTAAATGAGAAACTGCAACATTGGATAGTCCAAGAATAACAAACTATTTGCAAAAAAAAACATTTACATATGAGCGTCAAGAATTTCAATAGGTATGTATAATTATATTCAAAATAAGGGAAGGCATTTTCAAAATGTATTACATTAATAAATTGATTGGTAATACAATAATACATTTTAATTCTTTCTCCTTAATTAATCGATGATTTCTGGACCAAGAATAGGTTTTGTCAGTTCATGTTACTGAGTTGGAGTGGTTGGAGGTAAGAGGGTTAGGCAAGACGGATTAGTTAATATATCACTCTAGTTTCTCTTCGATATTATAAAAACTACTTAAAGAAATCTTCTGCATCTTGATTCGTCTTTTAAATTATACGTTTTCACATTGCCACCAAGTATCTGTATGCGAGAAATAAAAAAAACACTCGGACCTGTATTCTTGTCGGCCTCTTTAAGCGACGCCCAAAATTTTGAAATGATAAGTATAACTAGTCATTTTGTTAAATGTAACAAATGTCCTCCATCCATATTCGTACAAGAATACAGGAACTGTTTAGACGTTGTGAAGAACAGCACATCTAATTTGTAGTTCATCACTACGCTCTCTAAAGTTGGATTGTATATAAAAAATCAAGTGCCCCACATTGCAATCATTTTTTTCATTCAGTACAATTTTTAGATTTTTGGGATAAGTTTATGCCTGTCTCCTTGGACTTTTTACACTCATGGGATACCCAGTATTTTTTGTTGTCCACCTTCTATCTTATACAAAATAATATAAAAAATAATGTAATAATTCTGTTTGTTTTTTATTTGTTTTCTGTTGCCAATACATACAATGTTGCAAATATAGCAAGAACTCTATTCAATAATGCAATAATTAGTAGATTTAAAAATTCCATTTCCATGTGAGACCAGGTTTCGCGTATTTCAGGTTTTTTAAGTGTTCTATGTTACAGTATAATTAGAAGCATTTTCATGTAAAAGTTCGTTAGTGCTTTCCCACTTTCTCAAAAACTCTGAAACAAACCTAAAAAAATAACCCATTCCAAAAAATAAGTAAATTTTTGAAAATTGTTAACAAAAATATAACACAAGACAATTAGTTCAAGAGTTCAAAGTAACTACCTACTTAGTATATTTTTAAGGTCGGTGTCAAGCTGTTACAATTTAATGACCCGTTTAGAATCTGAATTTTATTAAAAGAAATGATAAATATGTAACCAATGAACAATTGTATATTTGTATGGCACTGATTGCAGGCCCATACATTGTTAGATGAGACCAGGTAATATATTAAGAATCTCTTCTTTCGTATAAAATCAATAATAAATAGGAAGTAAACCAATATATAATCCAAGTAATATAGAATACCTACACAAAATTTGTTTTTCGTTCTAATAAACATTCCAATTCTGTCTTTGTGATATATAAAATTGGAGACAAGGCATACGTCAGGAATTAAAAAGAATACCACATAAAAAGACAAGTTAACATTAAATTTTCATATTATTAACGAATATAGACTCATAGGAGGATACACTTTAAGCAAAACATGGTTGTGTTGTCGTAATAAACAACTTACGTTTATAACTCAATAGAGGGACTGATGTATTACATACATCAGGAACTTTTATATCCTCTAAAGAACATAATTCGAGGAAAGACCAGTGGTCCAGAGTCAAAAGCGGACGGCTGCAAATCTTAAGTTCTTGGGTTCGAAACCCAGAACAGTTAGCTATGCAAATCATTAAAATCACAAGGATATGTGAAGCGATTAAAATTTGTTTTTAATCACAATGAAACGAAAAATGTTAATTAGATAGATATAGAGTTTAGAAAGAATTTATTTTTATAAATTGTAAAATATTTATTTAATTTTTGTTATGAAATTTTTATTAATAATTTTTGTTATCTTTTGGGCAATAACCTGTTAAACCTAATATTTTTAGAGATAGCACTTCAGTTTAAATAAAAATTGTTTGTTTCTCGGCACTTAGTCCAGCAATGCAAATTATCATAATCGCAGCATTCTATGAAACAACTACTATTTGTTTTTAATCAAACAAACGAATCGCTGTTAAACGCATGCAAAACTGAGCGAGAGTAACAGCTAACGGCGGTCGTGGCATGTTCACTGGCAATAATTAGCGCCCACGGTAAATTGATTGTAATCACCGATAGGAACAGCTTAACATCGATATATTTCGTAATTATGTAGGTTGAACACTAATACTTGTCAATACTCATCACCTGACTGTGCCACAATGCGATTATACACGCAAGTTAGGTATTTGTAATTAATTTGGACAAAAAAACCCAAAAAATTGCAATTACAAAATTCGTTTCGAATATAATAAATTTGTCTTCTAAACGACAATTTGAAAAATCAAAAATTTGTAAACATGCTTGGGACCTAGGCCATAAAATACAATTTGACAATTTAACTATACTTCACAAAGAACAACATAACACAAAACGAAAAATAAAAGAGTCTGTCTTAATTCTTTTGAATGAAGACGATTGTATCGCTTCTACTTCTGTAGAATTTAATCGTATCTGGTTACCGAAAATTAAGGAAGAAATTATTAATGGTAACCTCCTTTTGAACAACCCAATATCGGGATAGTTCATAAGATTTTCCCTAGGTTTTCCCTTATGACGTTAATGGGATCACAGAAACAATTCTTTGATCGCATTTTTGGCGAATGCGCTATCTTATAACAAAGTCGTACCTAGGAACGCCACATATAAATTCTAAAGACAACTCTTTCAAATTCTTCTAATTTGAAAGCTGGTTAAACTATAATTCATGATCTTTAGAATTTTTTGTGCTACCTGTATATCTAAAAACAACAAATTTTCTAATGTCAATTTTAAATGTCATAAATCAAATTTTCATTTTGCAATCTACATCAATAAATATTAAGCCATTGACAACGAAGTCAGAATAGACTTTGAAACGTTTGATATTCCTGCAATATACGTAGTTTTATTTATATTGTGGTGTTATTCCCCAAAAAAACATAAAAGTATAATAAATTTTACATTGAGGAAATATCTTGACTTCGAAATCTGCGGATAATATAACACAAAAATTACATAAAGAATTAACAATGTGAGAAATTTAAAATATGTGAACATGAGACCTAGGCTACAAAATAAAATTTAATAATTTAACAGTACTAGACAAAGAACAACACAAAAAGGAAATTTTAAGTGTCTACCGTAAATGAGGATGATTGTATCTCTTCTCCTTCCTATCTAGCTATTGTATCTTTAAAAATGATTTACAGCATACACTGTCTTCAAATTAGAAACTGATGTTAGGATTAATATCTAAGATCGGTTTCATACCCTCTTCAATATTTCTGACAGACGCTGTATATATGGTATAGTTGTTACTGTTACTGTTATTTACAGTATTGTAGTTTAGATTCTCAACATTTGTTTTGTGTTCAATTCTGTTTAACTCTTTGTTGATGCATTTTATAAAGTAATTCTTTACAGTAACAAAATTTTTTTATAATTGTCCTTTCTTTATGCAATTTGTTTTCATCAGAACAGCTGGTCTCTGCTTTATATTATAGTGATTTAATAGTAGTGTACTTCATTGATATGAATTGAAAATTGTCAACACAAACTAGCGTTCAATTCAGAAGTCAGTATAAGACCATGAGCATTAAAAAATCCATTTTGTGATAGTACCCAAAGACTTTTGAGCTGCACATCCTAACCCAACTAATTGGCCAACAGTGAAAGTGCTAATCGATTACCAACTCTAAAATTTGTTATTTCACACAATGCAAATATTTTCTATATTAAAATGGTTTGACAACAACTTACACTTGTCAAGATCACGCAAATATTGAACGTTGATAAACGAAAACACACCCTAATATGTTCCTAAGAATTGTCATTTCCTTGACCGAGTTCTCGACGCTCATTTGCATTGTTTGTCCATTTTAGGAACGGATCTCGACATTTCGCATTCTTACAGATCGTTCAAACATCCATCGTGATTTGTAGGGAAATGCATGCATCGCGAGATTATTTTGCTGACCTGGTTGGCCACTGAATCAGAGTCTGTCAACTTCTGTGACCGTAAATTCATACGCCACTAAACGGCTACATATGAATTCGTTAATAGATTTTAGTATTTCATTATGCATGTTGGTATCAATTCATTTTTGTAACAAACAATATATAGGGTTACAGGTTAAGTCGATTTAGATCATTTAAGATAGCATTCCTGGCTAATTTGACCATGAAACACCATATCCCAAAATTAACCTTTTTCAAGATATTGCCGTTTTTCTGCCTATTAGCCTATATCTTGGGGTTTTTTAAGCTCATTTATTTGTGTGTTTACGATTTTTGTCTGCTAGATACAATGTGAAACAACTAAATGGAATAAATTCGATAACGAATAAAGGAAGACTAGTAGGGAACAACGCTTGGACCCATCGATTTGTATTTTTAAATGCGCTATTTTTTAATAAAAAAATATGACAGTGGCCAATACCAACTTTCTTATTTTAAATGCAAGCCTCTGTATATTATTTTTTTGGATTCTCTAGAAAATTCTAGACATAATTCATGTAGAATGTTCTACACCTAACTTCAGCTGTTTCGGAAATATAAGTGTTTTCAGATTTAATACAAAAATTTACATTAAATGATATTGACATGGCTAGCAAAAGTCATTCCTGTGTTTCTTTTTACTGATATGAACAAAAAATTAGCTACCAATGCTATAAGTGATAATACCAAATTGGATATTATGCTTGAGTTTCATGAAAACCCCGGTGCCAAGCAAATCTAAAATCCTTCATTGCGGGCTTATCTACTACTTCATCAAACTTGATTGTTGCTTGGCACCGACTTCAAAAATATACTAGATTGGTAGGTAATTAATTTGTACAAAAATATCACCTTTTAATGTTTATATTTTTACTTCTTGGGTAGGTACCTAACAACATTGAACGTGTTATTTATTTGCTAGAGTTGTATTTTGTTATAATTATTTTTAGCTTTTTAGTTACAGGTAGAAGTCGGTTATATACTTTTTAAATGTTTAATTTTCAACTTTTTAGTACTTTTGAACACAGGTAGTTTTCATTCTTTATTTTTTATTTTGTATGTATAACCTTAATAGACAGAACCAGGTAACATCGAAAGCCTCAACATTACACAAAGATACTTTTTCATTTAAATTGACAAGTAACTGTTTACGAACAAAATGTACTAGTACGCGTTGACTTAACCATCCTGTATAACTATAGATAATTCCACTCCAACCTATGTACCAACCATCCTGTACATACGACTGCCCAGGGACAAGCATAAATTTGTTAGCAGCCTTCTGTAAACTATAAGACGGAGTAAAATGTAAAATCCATCCCATATTTACGGAGTCAAATCCAATTCAACCATAGTATATAACTCCTTGTAGGCTAAATTATTTCATTTTTAACATTTTATATTATCGCCCTGTGTAACATTAATTCCTCTCCACACTTTATGCAACTTCTTATGGGCTATAAAAAAAATATTTTTTTAATCACACTGTATAAATATAATTCAACTCCAGCATATATTTCAAACATCCTGTATATGATTTGCTTATGTCTACATCATATAACCGTTTTTTAATCACACTATATAATTTTAATTTCACATTTGTTCCAAAATTTTTATACCACCAAACGTCCAGTTCACCCTATATTGCAACTATCCTGTATATACGGCTGCCTACGGACCACTATCATTCTAGTCCGTCCTATATTTCAATCTTCATATAAATGCAACTCCTTCTATCACTTTACTTTGTGATTTTGTTTGCTATAACTAAACACCCTGTCTATAAACGTACCAAATAGTTGTTAAAAATTTGACATGTGTTGTCACTGAATTTTCTATTAGGCCGGGAGAATGTGACAACCAAAAGCACTGTCCTCGCAAAATGTAAAAATTTGCATTTAAATAGGTATTTGCTTGGTATACAAACAAAACGAGCTTGGTACTCATTGAGTTAAGCAGCCGAAAATACTGTGCTTTACTACCTATATGCTTGAGATGTACATAGAAAATTTTCAAATTCGCAATTAAAACTTCCAGTGCCTAAAATTACCGCACTATTCCCAGGAACTAAAATATTTATGAGGAAATGTCCGTTATGTCATTTCGATGAAATTTTTGAATAGAATTTTGGAATTTTCGGCGATTATCTGCAAAACTGCAAGTTGCACGTCACAGAAAAGTATATGAGATCACCTAAGGATCTTCCTTAATAGAGTAAACGTTATCGAAAAATCGACTAAAATATTAGGGATATTGGTCGATTTCCATGCACGCATGTGTTCATTCACAAATTTTATCACTTTGTCAATAGAATTCTTTTCCAAAATTTGAAGTTTCACCAATCAGGATATATACTCTATTAAACACGACCATATTCATTCAAAAAGGTGCACCACAGGAGAAGAAATCAGGTAACATACATACAAAAAAAAAAGCGAAAAAAAAATACGCGACGAATTAGATAACAATGTTTTCCAATTAGAAGATATTTTGTTTTCTCATGAGAGCACACTTACACTTCACGGTCATGTTAATCGTCAAAATTGCGGCTATTGGTCTAATGAGAATACTCACTGGATGACAGAAAAACATACGCAATATCCTGAAAAAGTTATTGTTTGGGCAGGAATTGTTGGATATTTTCTCATTGATGGCAACTTGAATGGAGATAAATATTTGGAACTGCTCTAAAATAATCTCGTGCCACGTTTGACAAACTTACATCCTGATCCAGTAAACCCACAAGTTCCTGCCAATACAATATGATCTGAGCAAGATGGAGCGAAGCCTCATTTCGAAATCTATGTCCGGCAGTACCTTCATCAATTTTTTCCAAATCGGTGGATAGCGAGGCGCGGATCGATACAATATCAACAACGCCTTCCCTTCTTGAGGATTTAAATCTCTAGTCACTAGATGGCGCTGCGTAGCATGTGTACCACTCAAAGCCATTACCAGCCTGATGGTACTTTTTTTGATCATTAAACTACATTGTCACCCATAATTGTAGCAAATATTGTATACAAAAAATCCCTTATAGTATTTTTCTTTATAGCAGTTTGAGTCTTTCAAACACAAGGGCAAATTATATGGTCTGTTTTTATGATTTTTTGTTGTCGTCGCCAGATGGCGTGCGGCATTTAAGTTATATTTAAAAAAATATGCCAATATAGAACACCATTCACCATTTTACTAATCTTTGTGATTTAATTCTTAAGATATTTTTCATTTTATTAAATCTCTAGAACAAATCATTGGTACACGTGTTATGGTGGCGCCACCGCTGTTTGTTAAATGAAATCCTCATTAAATTCTGAGGTTTCGATAGGAGTCGGTCCACCTTCTAATCTTACGCCTTGCTTTAGTAGAATAATCATTTTCTGTGCTACAATATTGTAAATAAGAAGGGGGAAAAAAAGCTTAACTCCCATATTTGTAAATTCATCATTTCTATTCGTGAACTTGAATTACCCTATATGTGAACCAGAACTGAGGCTGCGGTTCAGCTGTCGCATAATTACAACACAGTGTGATAATTTTCCATAATTAAGTAGATTGTGCATGGATGTCATAACTGAAAGGATGATGGACGTCTTGTAATTATAATAATTGTTTGAAAATTTCTTCCAAATTTTATTATGTAGACAATTTCATGATCATTTACCCACTAACCCACTTCAGTAATGAAATGGCTTTAGCTAAAAATCGAAAGGTATTTGAAATTATTGACATGACAGCAGAAGAGTATGTGAACAGATGGTAGTAAATATTGCTTAATGGATAGATTTCGGTAACTGATGATTTTATTTATTTTATGCAAATTTTTGTAATATATTTCAAAAAATATATATTTTTTGACAAAAAAGGAACAGACCTTTATGACGCTATATCACTAGCTCTTACTACTATTAGGGATTGTTACTATCAGTCTAAGGGGCTTTAATGCAGGGATGTCAAATCATAATGAAATTTTAACAAATCGGGATTCTTTATAAATATGTGCAATATCTGAAATAACTAATTTATTCTGTTTCACACACTGTATACTTTAGCAACCCAATTTTGGTCAACCGATTTTTTCAGCAAACTTTTTTCCCACATTAGTAACTGCTCAATTAGCAGTTAAGAATCAGTAATTCTAATTTATGACTTTTTTATGTATTGATCCTAAATCTTACTGTCCAATTATGAAGCGAGTTGAGTTTCGATATTTGCATAAACACCTGTTTCTGACGAGAATAATGAGGACTTTATTGAGTCGCAGTGTCACCGCCCAAATGATTTGTCGTGTGAGATTGTTTCGTTTGTCTTTACTTTTATAATGTTAGAAAGCTGGTCAATAAGTCGGGATAAGTAACATAAACAACTGTAATACTGAAGTGATTAGATATGTTGACTCAAAAGTATTTTTTAACAGACTTCAAATAGTAGGAGGTTCTCATTTCATCTGTATCTATGTTTTTTTAATGTTTGTTCAGCAATTACTTGCAAACTGTTCAAGGGATTTCGACCATTTATACTAGATTCTGATACGGGCGATCTCAAGGTGCTCACATGTTTTTTTCAATAACATAGCTTGCACCGTTTCTTAGAAAATGGGGAAAAACTTTTATACCGATTTTTTTATACAGTAAGCTTTGGTGGAGTCGCTGGTATAAAAATATTACATTTTTTCTACTCGGAACGTGGGATAAATTGAAAAGAAATTGGATTAGTTCCGGGATATCTTCTTTAGAAAATTGGGAAAAACTTTTTAACGACTTTCTTATTCAGTAAGCTTTGGTGGAGGTATTAAAAATATGAAAATGTTTCTGTTCGGAACTTCGGGTAAATTGTAAATAAATTGAATTAATCAAAACAAATGTCAATTAAACAACTTCAAAATGAAGATTTTCGATGATTAGTCTGTATATACAGTGTGTATTCATAAATTAAACGATTTCTTTTTATTAATAGTTTTAAGAGAAAAACTTATTCTTCATTCACAACCTTGTTTGTTTTATGGATTTATTGCAACGTGTGGTTATCAAGAAGTCAGTCCTTTAGTATTTCTATAATAAGCTGACGCAACAATTATGTTAGCTGTTCTCTTTTTAACAATTGTTTGGTTCAAAACAGTGTTTTTATCAGTATGTGCAATAAAATTTATTTATTAATCACAAATTGATTGGTGATAATCTTTTATTGGTAATAAAGAATATTATTTTATTAATCTCCTCTAAATGAAGAATTATTTCTATATTTAAAACTCGATAATAGCCAATTGTTTTATAAATAATGATTAGGTTAGTCTTCCCTTTATATTTATGGTTATCCTTTGAATAAATAAAAATAAATCTCAGCGATTTAAAACATTTCAAACCTAGAACGTAGAACAAATTGGTGAAATTCATTCTTCTTGAGGTGGATAGGCATTCTTGAATTGTATTTTATTAAATTTTTGGGAACTTCGTCCATCCATATTTGATCCTTCTGTATATTTCTGGTTGTAGCAAATCTGATGTTTACTAGTTCGCTGGACTTTATCTTAATTTCCTTGATATTTATTTTTGGACCTATTTCATTACTTTTTGCGTTTAATCTGGCAATGGTTGCTCTAATTCTACTGAGTTTTTGATAGTTAACAAAATATCATCAGGAAATCTCATATGATTGTTACATTCGCTGTCTATATTTAGTTCTTTGTGCCTCTGTGAATAATTTATACATATATAATGTGTTTTTTTTTATGATCAGTATGGGGATCTCGGAAAATAGCGGAGATAGAGCAATGGTTAAATTGGGAAAGATTTGCAGTTATACTGACCCAATTTAAGGACACTTTCGGATTTTTGTAAAAGTCATGGCTTACTAGATATTTTGAGAAAATGAAATTCTGTCGATTTAGTCAAATCCCTCTAGCTCCTTTGTTTTTGATTTTATAAAGAGTGTGTAAATATCAAAATTGAAGGGAATTGTATCCCGAATATGATTGTCGTGTGATCGTTTGCGTGACAGCTCTCGTTTTCGAGATATGACACAAAGTTATCTTTTTTTGAATGGAAACCATAGCGGGCTATGACCTCATAAAATCGGACATTTTTAGAGCTTTTCAACGATATAATACTCGATATAGTTATTCATAAAAATAACGGAGTTATGGATGCTTTTCTCTCTTATTTTCACTTTTAACGTAGTTAGCCATGAAATAGTTTGATTTATTAATAACTATTCCAAAAAACTTAAGAAATTAAAGTACATAATAATGGTTACAATTTATGTTCGAAAAGTCCACCATTGTTATTTAGACAAAAATTGCATCTTTTTAAGTTTGACATTACCGCTTCCCTCACAGACCGCCTATCAATTTCTTCAACTGCTAGTAATACCGCCTCCCTTAGCTCACCAAGTGCTTCATACTTTCTTTTGTATAGTTTGTTTTTTAGCGCACCCCATAAATAGAAGTATATAACTGCCAAATCGGGAGACCGGGGTGGCCATTCGCGTGAGCCATTTCTTCCTATCCAAGAGTTTGGATAGATGTTATCTAAGCATTGTCTTACTAATAACGAGTTATGAGCAGGTGCTCCATCATGTTGGAACCACTCAATTTCTAAACGAGTTCTCAAATTCAAATTATGCAACATGTCTTGAAAAGTGTATTGCAAGAAATGCAAGTAGCGCTCCCCAGTAAGTGATTCGTCATAGATAAAAGCCCCCAGAATAGTAGACCCTATGATACCACACCAAACATTAAAACCAAATTTTATCTGGGGTCGTCTTTGTTCTACATGGAAAGGGTTTTCTTTAGCCCAGATATGCTCATTGTGTTTATTGAATATACCGCAGTTAAATCTAATTTCATCTGACCATAACCCCTTTAATAGAAACTGTGGATTGTCAAGGCACATGTCTCTAAACTATATACAAAACAAAATAGTCGATGTTCGTCACAAGCATGCAAAGTTTGAGAAAGTGAAAATTTGAGGTCATAGCCAACTATGGTTTCCATTCAAAAAAAGATCAGGTCTCGAAAACGAGAGCTGTCACGCAAACGAGGACATGACAATCGTATTCGGGATACAATTCCCTTCAATTTTGATATTTACACTTTTTTTATAAAATCCAAAACAAAGGAGCTGGAGGGATTTGACTAAATCGACAGAATTTCGTTTTTTCAAAATATCTAATAAGCCATGATTAGGCCAGTAAAACTTTCCCAATTTAACCATTGCTCTATCTCCGCTAGTTTTTCGAGATCCCCATACTGATCATAAAAAAAAAACACCCTGCATAATATCTTCATCTTATCTAACTCCTTAGTAAATGGGAAATTCTCTTGTGCGTTTATATATTCCAATTTTTTTCTTAGCTTCCCCGTATATGCAAATGCATACATTTCTATATATGACTTGGGTTTAAGTAGCTGATTACTGCGTTCGGTACGGTAATAGAGATCAATTGTGTTATAGTCTTTTAGAGAGCTGTGTTGGTTTCTCGTGAGGTCACGCTTCAGCTGAGGAAAGAGAAAGATGCCAGTACCATATCTAGAGTGGGGAGGGGGTTAAGGCAACGTGACAATCCTATGTTCGACTAGAAACTTCCTCAGCAATTGCGTCGAGCACGTCCAAGACAAATTGTTATTCACAGTCTATCTAAGGGGTTAGAAATCCCGGTAAATTAGCCTAGGGCAGACATCAAAGCATATGAGCATGGATTAGACCATTCATTTGCTAATTCTGGCTTTCTTCGGACATGGGAACTTATTTCGTTAACGATAATATTGTTGTAAAGGAAATTGGTCTTGGTCACAGTTCCGAATTTACTGGGAAATTTGCAGACCATTCACTTTCTGTTCATCACTCAAGACTCTTGGCAGAACATATTCTGCATGGCCATGTCCTCGGCCATAATTTTTGGGCGCTATCGAAGGAAATCCCTAACTCATTAATAACCAGAGGATTGGTTTTGCACCGATCGGAGTTCAGGATCGCCTTCTTTTGGGCCACATTTTCATCAACCCTTGAAGTTGATAGGCTACAGGCGCGCTGACCATATTCTCGCACTCCTAGAACCACTTGAGCCCAAAGTTGAGGGACTCATGACAGCATTCCAATAGGAGTCCATAATCATACAGGGGGTCTCCGTCGCGGTTTTCCCGAGTTGACGCGGAATTCGATGGCATAGCGCTGCTTGACATTTTTCACAAGGTTAAATTGTGACGACACTTCTTAACACATATTCACAGAACTCAAAGTGCTTACTCTCAGCTTGTCTGCAAGCCTATAGAAAATATGCCCGACCATCTTCCACAACTCCGTTCGCGCTATAGGGATTCAATTGTACTATTGAATGATCCTACTTTGCGCTATGCCATTGCTCTGTGTGTGTTGTTCCCAAAAAAGCCCATTTTAGCAAGGCGTCTCTGTGTTACGATACAAGCACATCTGGATAGTTCGGCAATCTGTCGTTCGCTGCTGTGTTTCTATATTTCACGCTGTTAAGCACTTACTCTACTTCTCACGTATGTACTTCTACTGTTTCCCCTCTGAATATCTAATGCGCTTCGTCAAGTAAATTATTTTCAATAAGTCAACGTCGCCTGCCGGGCAACAGAAATATAATTATATATTATAAAGCTTTTGATTTATTTTATATAGCCAATCCAACCACGCAAGCCGGCAGATTAACACTTTCGATATTAGAGAAACATGATATGGTATCAATATCTGACGTGTTCAAGTGTTTCCATGTCACTGTTCATAAGATTTTTCCCAGGTTTTCCCATATGACTTTAAGGTGAGCATGCACATCTTATAACTAAGTTTTACCTAGGAGCACCACATGAAATTCTGACGAGAGCTAAATTGTACCAATCTGAAAGAAGTTTTGTTATTTCACATGAACATGAGTTTTTTTAGTGCTACCCTTTATAAACAAATTAGCAGGAATTTTTTGAGTTACATTAGTTTTACTGTCAAACATTTAATGTCAAATTGTGAATGTTAAATTTGTCATTGCAATTTTTTTAGATTTTAATTTATTTATGCAGATCTGTTAATTTTGTGTTTAAGCACTTTCTGGGAAATAACCCCACTATTGACGACATTTCTGTATATTTCCAAACGTGTCGGAATCTAGGTCAGATTCCGTTGTCAATGGCAAACAATTCTAAAATGTAACTAAGACAATTTTATTTGACAATATACAGGGTGGCACAGAAACTTCTAGAGATCATACATATAGTAATAAAGTTTCTTTCAAATTTGAAGAATTTGAAAGTGGTGATCTACAGAATGTTATGTGGCGCTCCTATGTGCGCCAAAAATGCGATCAAAGAATATTGTTGATTCAGTAATTCCATTAAAATCATAAGGGAAAGTCTAGGAAAAACCTTATGAACTATCCCGATATTGGGTTGTTTATAAGAACATCACTATTAGCAATTTTTTTCTTAATAATCAGCAACCAGGAACGATTGAACTCCACTGAGGTAGTAGCGATAGGGATGTCGGATCTGACAAAAAGTATCGATATATATTGTATCGATATTTTTTAAAAGTATCAATATCGATATTGATATATCGAGAAAAAAATATCGATATATCGATATATCGGTACTATTTTAGAACAGTAATCTATATATATATATATATATATATATATATATATATATACTTAGTAATTTGTTTAACTAGTGTATCTGATAAAGTTATATGCAAACAATCTATAGATAGATGGTAGGTAGACTGGATTACAAAATTTAAAAATATTTTATTTTCAGACTTTCTCACAGCTTAAGGTAGTAATATATTGTTAAATTAACTATATACTACTACCTCTCATATTTTCTGAAAATTTAGATGTCGTTCTAATGATCATTTATACACTCTCATACTTAGAGCATTTACTTTCTAGAGATAGCCTGCAGTGCACAAATGTCGAGGTAAGACTAAGGAGAGAGAGGGCAATAGTGAGGGCAAGAGGCTTTTTCACTCGGTTGGGAGCTGCTTCCAATAAAGCATGTTGTTCATTGGCTGCTTCCACCCACTAAGTGAAATAGCCTGTTACTGTCTCTATTGCCCTCTCTTAGTGTTGCCACGATTTTATGCTTGACAGTCTATATCTAGATGGTAAATGATCTAAACTCTCATATATACCTCCCCTCTACCTCATGCATCAGAAACATATTTAAAATTAATTTTAACTTCAAGCACTTAGGCAACATATAGCATAAATATAATAAATTAATTATACTTGAAAGAATTCTGCTAATCTTTGTGTACAAAGATCATGTATCTCAACTTGTTTGACAATATATTGGCTGTTTTCCAATTACCGCACAATTGCGCACAGTGCGGCACAGTGCTGAGCACTAAGTGTTCCAATTACAGCACTGGCTCCCACAAATGGGCGCAAGAAATAACTGTGCCTTTGGGATGTTTTATGTAAGTACTAAGTAAACATAAAACTTTATCATAAAGAATGAAGTATGTTCCAATTAACGCCCGAAAATTACGACACTGAGCGATACAAAAACACTTTGTGCTCTAGTAATTGGAAAACAGCTAGTATTTATTTTATATAACACGTAACAAACATACGGAAAAATATCGTTTTTGAGAAGTTTTCGATACTTGGTTTTTATATCGATATATCGATATATCGAATAAAATTATATCGTGTAAAAGTATCGATATATAAAACAAAAAATATCGATATATCGATATTTTTCCGACATCCCTAAGTAGCGATACAATCGTTTTTATTTAACAAAATTAGTTCACAAATTTTGGATTTTCCAAACTGTCGTTTTTTAATGTGATTTTTGTGTTCGTTTATTCGAACATTTAGAGGACTAGAGATTTCTCCAATATAGAATTTATTACATTCACAAGGGTTTTAATAAATGCACTTGTTTGTATTTTGAGTTGTGTTTTTTGGTTTTGTTTTTGCTATAATTGATTTTAGTGTACTTCTTGTTTTAAATGATGTTTTAATAATATGTTTGTTTCCCATTCTTTTCAGTCTTTATTTAAATCTTTAATAATATTTTTTTCTGACAGAAAGTAAATTTATTATAAACGTTTTTTCTTCATTGAATTTATGGTTGTTAGAACAGTTGGTTCTTGCTCTGCCATATACAGATTTGATGATACCTCTTTTTACTGAATTTGAATAATTAGAGTTACCTGTTGGTGTGAGTCGGTTTTCTGTAAACTTCTGTTTTAAATGACGATTCTGTTTTAGTTATTAAAATGTCTAAGATAGATAATTGGTTATTCTGTTCAAGTTCTAGTGTAGACTAAATACATTGTTCTTTGTTGTTTATGTCTTTGAATATTGTAATTTTTTAAGATTTTGTTCACAAATAACGAATATATCATCAACATAGCGCATCAAACCAAGGTTTAATCTCTTTTGAGAAAATTGTTTGTTCTTCAAATTTTTCCATAAAAATGTTGCTTAAAGCAGGAGACAAACAGGAACCCATTGCTATATCAAAATCTTGTTTGTAGAAATCATCATTAAGTTGAAAATATGTTGTTGTTGTACAAAATGTTACAAAATTAATATTGTATAAATGGGCAACTGTGTTCATTGATTTAGTAAAGAATCCTGTTCTAATAGTTTTTTTTACTATGGGAATGGTATATTCTTTGATCGCATTCTGAAGATCACTCCTTTCAAATTCTTCAAATTTGAAAGGAACTTTATTACATAATCTCTAGAAGTTTTTGTGCTACCCTGTATATCAAATTAAATTCTCTTAGTGACGTCATAAGTTAAATAATAGATATTGTGAAACATATCAATTTTACATTTTATAATTGTACCTTATTATTATTTCCCAGAAATGTTTAAACATTGGAAAAATATGACACAAATATCCGTCACAAAACAACTGTTAATTTTGAATTGCAATTGAAAACGGGATCTGATTTAAACACTGAGACGCTTGGATTATTTGAAATATACAGACTTTCCAGCAATTGTGTTGTTATTCAACAAATCATAAAAATACAAACTCCAGATGCCACAAATATCGTTCAGATAATTTTTTTTGTTGGAATAGTCACAGATGAACTTATTAAGAAAAAAAAGTTAAAACAAAAACAAATAGGGTTTTTATAGGCAGAAGAACAGTTCACACAAGTCATTCACATTATTAATGTTCACTTTCATAGTTGTAAAGAATACGTTTTAGATTGCATCATTTAATTCTTCGTTGTATTTTTACGACGTCATCAAGCTGTCGTAAAACGAATCCTATGTGGGTTACACCTAACATGTTGGTTTTATAGATTTCAATTAGATTTATTTGATCATTTTACAACGGTGGGAACATAGAATATAAATGTATGTAAGTGTTCATTATTACCCAGGGGGAATAATCAAACTATAAGAAACAGTGGAATAAAAATTAATCTGTTATGGCCTTCCATAAACATAATTACAGTAGTTATCATGGTTATCTAAACGATGAGAAAAATGGCAAAATGCTATGTTAACAATCACAAAGGAGAATGACTGTTGAGCTAATATGCCCTCATTTTGTTAGATTACTCAAAAGCATTTGATACTATAAATCATGAGATATTATTAGCTATTTTACACTATTGGTGTTTCGCTTCCAATGCTACAGATTTGTTATGCAGTTATCTTCAAAATAGGAGACAGTTTGTTGAAACTGATGTAGGTCACTCTGATGCTAAATTCATAGTTAGAGGTGTTCCACAAGGTTCTATTTTGGGTCCGCTTTTATTTAGTATTTATTCATCTAATATTATTCAAATCCTACTTGTATGCAGATGATACTCAAATATCATACTCTTTCGATCATTTTGATTTTCGAATAGCCCAAGATATAATAAATTCTGATCTTAATAGATTAGCTGTTGAATCAAAACGCCATGAATTAATTATTAATCCCTCTAAGTCATACGTATTATTTTTTGGTAAATACCGACATCAAATTGAAGAGAAAATGTGCATCTGTCTTAACAATAATGACATTACTAGCGTTAGGAGTGCTCGAAATTTAGGGTTAGAGTTAGATACTGACCTCAGATTTAAAAACCATGTAAATAAATGTATAAAGAATGCATACCGTAGTCTCAAAATGCTGTATCCATTTCGTCAAATCCTCCCTATAAAAACAAAATTATTGTTGACAGACATTCTAGTTTTAAGCCATTTTAATTATTGTGACAGTTTATATGGCCCTTGTTTAGAGAAGTCAGATGAGATTAGAATTCAAAAAATTCAGAATACATGTCTAAGATATGTCTATGGAATTAGAAAATATGATAGAGTATCCCATAAGCTAAAAGATGCCAACTGGCTTCAGATGAGAAATAGGCGTGAACTGCAGTCAGTGACATTATTTCACAAAGTTATCACTCGACAATCACCACCATACCTTTTTAATAAAATCACTTTCAGAACTGACGTTCATAATATTACTGTCCGACATCGTGGTCTAATATCTCCACCTATCCATCGCACCACTACTTTCGAGAGATCTTTCACGTTTCAGATATATAAATTATACAACCGCCTTCCGAAATTTATTAAGGATCTTACACTAATATCATTTAAGAAAAAATGTAAAGAATTCTTTATAAACAATTATTTATAATATGTATGGTGTACGTTGTGGCAGCAAACATATAAAGGTATTTGTTATTTAATAGTATTTTGAATTTGTTGTTTTTTCTTTATATGTGTGTATCTAAGTAGCCTGTCTATTTTTCCATTATTACTTTATTGTATTTATCTGTTTTTTTGTTGTTCATTCATAACATATTATATTTCAACATTTTTTTAAATAACGTTGGAATAAACTGCTATCATTATTATCTATTAATATTTGTACATAATTTGTAAACATTTGTATTGTCTATGAATGATAGAGTGTCCACTTTGTATCACTGATACTGTTTGGCGCTCTAATTATGGACTTAATTTTTGTTAATTTTTTTTGTATTTATACCTTCTTTTTATTATACTTACACATTGTATATATATATAAAAATAATGTGCAAAATAAACCGACTTGACCATACAATGTATGGCATCACACTCCCTCTAAGGCACTCGATGAGTGCCTTTAGGGGAAAATTCACTAAACCCCAGATATCCTAGATATCAAAAGGGTTTAGCTCTGTGGGAGCCCTTGCCAGGTTTTCAGGCCCGTGGTTGGAGTCGTGGCGGCAGTTTCCCATGAATTTTCTGACCGTCCGGGCTGTCCCTAACAAGACTGCTTTTTGCATTTGTTTGTAAAGATGTTCGTCCAGACCGAGGTATTTTAAATTGTTTAATAGATGTTTTGGTACTAGTCCTGTTGTTGACATAACAATTGGTACAGTTCGTGTGTTGTTCATGTTCCACTGAGTCTTTATTTGAAATTCCAAATCTCTATATTTGGTTATTTTCTCAGCCTGCTTGATATTGATATTATTGTTGTTGGGAATTGCTATGTCAATTAAAGTTGTTTTCCGAGAGACTTTATCTACCAAAACTATATCTGGTCTATTGTGAGCAACAGACCGATCGGTCAGTATCGTGCGGTCCCAGTTCAACTTGTAGTTGTTATTTTCTAAAACAGATTCTGGTTTATATTTATAGTATGGTAATTTTACCGACTGTGATAATTCATGTTTCAGTGCTAGTTCCTGGTGAAGTATTTTTGCCACAGCATCGTGTCGTTCTTTGTATTCAGTTGCAGCGAACGCTTGACAACCTCCTGTAATATGCTGGATAGATTCAGATGTTTGGCAACCGTACCTGCATCTATCGTTGTTAATGGAAGGGTCTTTAACGATGTACTTTAGGTAGTTCTTAGTTGGAATTACTTGATCTTGGATTGCCAATATAAAGCCTTCCGTTTCAGGGAACATATGACCAGAGATCAACCAGTAGTTCGACGCTGCACTGTCGACATAATCTTGGTTGATGTCGTTTATATGTCTTCCATGAAGGGGCTTCTCTTTCCATTTCAGCAGTTTCTGATCTGTGGTCTGGTGGTGTAATTGGACATGTTGTTGTGTCAGTTGCAGTGGTGTTGAGTCATCAACCTGGCACATGACTCTATGTAGATCAGAAAATTCTGCGAGTTTCTGGAAATGACTACGCAAAATAGAAATTTGTTGATCTAATAGTTTACTTAGATCTGTCAATCCTCTTCCTCCTTCATACCGTGGCAAAGTTGTACGTTCGACAGAGCTCTTTGGATGGTGATTTTGAGCTTTTGTTAGTAAAACTCGAACTTTTCGTTGTAATTGTTCAATGTCAGTCTTGCACCAATTAACTATACCGAAAGAGTAACTGAGCACTGAACACGCATAGGTGTTAATAGCCTGAAACAGATTTTTACTGTTTAGTTTGGTTTTCAACAGTCGTCTTACCCTTCTATAAAACTCTGCTGTTAGGTCCTTTTTCATAGTCATGTGATCAATACGTTGAGCCTGCTTTATTCCAAGGTATTTATAAGTATGACCTTCCCCCATAGATTCAATTGAGGTGGCATCTCCCATTTCGAAGTGCCCCTGCTGTATTTTGCCTTTAACTATATTAATAATTCGGCATTTGTCTAGGCCAAATTTCATATGGATGTCACTAGAGAACCCTTCTACTATTTTAAGCATATCATGCAGCTGTTGTTTTGTAGCTGCCATCAACTTTAAGTCGTCCATGTATAACAAATGGTTTATCTTTAATGCTTGTACGTTGTTGTGTTTGAGACTGAACCCAAAATTAGTTGAGTTCAGTTTGTTTGAGAGAGGGTTCATGGCAAGGCAGAACCACAGCGGGCTAAGAGAGTCTCCCTGGAATATACCCCTTCTGATTGGAATAGGGTCTGTTTGTATCGAACAGTTGGCTTCATTCAGTGAGATTTTGGTTTGCCAGGTGGCCATGGCATGTTCTAAAAAGTTAATAATACAATTATTCACTTTATAGAGTTTCAGCACCTTAATGAGCCAATCATGTGGAACTGAATCAAAGGCCTTTTTGTAGTCCACATATGCCATGTAGAGATTACGTCGTTTGGCGTGGGCTTGATTGCAGACAACGGAATCAATTATCAGTTGTTCTTTGCAACCCATCGAATTTTTCGCACATCCCTTTTGTTGTTGAGTAATTATGTTGTTCAGTTCACAATGTTTGAAAATGCGATGATTAATGCATGATGTTATGAGTTTGTATAAGGTTGGAAGGCAAGTGATTGGTCGGTACTTTGCTGGGTCCTGTACACATAGGTCGTCCTTTGGTAAGAGGTATGTAGTACCATGCATTAGGAAACTAGGCATCTTGTGTGGGTGGGCAATTACGTCATTTATAAGGGCTGTTAGTGTTTCGTGGGTTGCGTACAGTTTCTTTATCCAGTAATTTTGTACACCATCTGGTCCTGGTGCTTTCCAGTTATGGAGGTTCTTCATTATGTTGGATGTATCTTCCGTTGTAAATGGTTGGTGTTGCATGGCCTCACAGTTCTGAGATGCAGCCTCCTCCTCATTAATCCAGCTGGCTCCGGAGTTATAGGAGATTGTTGTGGAAAGTTGTGTTTTCCAGAATTCCTCGATGTCTGTTTTACTGGGGTAACTAGGGGCTTCATTATTATTGTTGTTGTTAAGTTTTCTATAAAACCCTTTTTCTGATTGTCGGAAGAGTGTGTTGTCTAGTTTCCGTTGGTTACTGGTTTTGTACCTTCTCAATCGACTTGTGTAGACGGAGAGCTTTTGTCGTAGGCTGTCCAGACATTGCTGAGATGTGATGTTTTCTCCATCCCACTGGGAGTGTATTCGGTTATTGTCCATGATAGTCTTGACAAGCCTTTCTATTCTGTTGTTCCTGACTCCTCGTTGGTACTCGGTCAGTCTTCCAACGTCTTTCCGAAGAGAATTGATTTTCCCTTCAAGTCTTCTTTGCCAAGGTGGTATTCGAGGGGTTTGTCTAAATTGGGGAGGGTCTTGCTTTGGTCTTACTGCGACCCCAATTATTCTGCAGATGGCAGTTGCAGCACAGTAGATGATTGTGTGAAGCGACTCTAACGTATTAGCACCTAAAACATAGGTTGGCAAGATAAATTTGTTCATAGCCTGCAAGACGATACCCAATTTCTTAGATGATCTTAGTTTGGGAAGAGCTGGTCTAGTCAGTGGATCTGTTCCATTATACTCTCTAAGAGCTCCTTCCATTCCTGCTTGGATCTTCTCAAGCAGGTCAGCGTTGCTTGACTGTTCTTGCTGTAGTTCTTGAGTCTCGTCCGCTCTTTGTGCCAAAGGTGTTTCCGGCTCTGGATCGATTGTATTTCGACCAAATAGTTCGCGCTCCACTTCGCTCTTTATTGTGTCCAGTTGTTCAGGCGAAATAAGGCCATTTCTCAAGATGACACGATATTGATCTGCGACTCTCTGTTCAGTAACTTGAAGCTCTGGGTACTCACGACAGAAGTCTTGATAGAGTATTTGGCGATATCCAGTCTTGTCCTGGCCAAGGTTCGTGATTCTGTAAAACGTGCGCATTATAAATTCATTCATGGCGCCTGTCCATTTCATGCGCTGTCTTTTCAGTCCCGCTCGAGTGAGCGCTGGCTGTTGATCCTGCGCAACACTTTCTGCGGGTGGAGTTCTCGTTCTCGTTTGACTCCGTTGGTGATGGTCACGTTGTTGTTGTGACTGTGTTGGTGAGTGTTCTTGTGGTTCTTCTGGTTCTTGGGCTGTAGCTCTTTGGACGGCAGGGGCCCGCCTCCTCAGCACCCTGCCACCGACGTTCCGCATGCTGTCATGTCCAGCGCCGGCTCCAGACATGCCCTGGCGATCCCCAGGCAGCGGCTCTTTTCCGAGGCATCTATTTCTAAATAAACTATTATTATTATTATTATTAATTTCATAATGCTTATAATGCATAAATAAAATTTAATTTAAAGTGTGTTGCCAATTTATTGCACAAAAAATTCGTGCTCTATCCTTTTTTGACATTAATCTAAAATGGTGCTAGTCATACCAACGAAAGGAAAAGAAATATCTGAATGATTATTAAATTTTACTGCTAATTAATTTTTCTCGATTGGTATATCAATGAATCCCATTAATCCCTCCTACTCCCGAAACAGTGGCATCCTCCCCATTGATATTACCAAAAATAAACTTGATTTCATTGAATTGAAAATTGCATAATTTCTTATTAATAACATTAGTATAAGCTACAAGGATGTATACTGTCACAACACGACTTTGAGGGAGGAGTGAGTCTCAATTGGTGGTAAAAGACTAACAAACTTATGATACGCAGACGATACAACGTTACTATTAATTTGAGACACTGACAAGAAAAAGTACCAAGCTGGGCATGTTAAGAAATCTCAGCCAGACTAAATGTATAATAACAGACAGAGATGAAATCAACTAACCACCGACCATCCCAAATATAGATAATGTAGATGAATTAGTGTACATGAGATCCCTACTAAATAACTAAGAACGGTGCGAAATAGAAATAAAAAGCTTATGGATACGGTACGCAAAGCAAGGAGTATGGTAAGTTCGTGACATTACATGAAACATGAAGATCATGTTAATCAAATTCTCGTATTCTCAATCTTTCTGTACGGATTATAATTTTGAATGATGAAAGCATCAGACATGCGAAGAATAGCTGCGTTTGAAGTGTAGTGCTGGCCACGTACGTTACGAATTTCAAAGACAGAGAAAAGCACCAATTATTCTATATTCTATGAGAACGGAGGTTTTCGCGGCCAGAGTCATAGCTGATTCTGCTTTTTCCGGATTTGAACCGCGTCATTTTCTCGCATTAGTTTATTTATATACCTAAATCGGGATATAAACAAAGTTTTCCGACGTTTTGCCCACACTTATAAGGGGCTTTTTCAACGATGAGACAAAAAACAAAACAAATGTTACTTAACTTGCGGCTACTCCATTCATTTCATCTTTTTCTCACGAACGAAGAAGGGTAGGAGGCACCTAATGGGATTATTATATGATAGAGATGACATTTCGTATACGTTAATGGAATTTTATTAATGGATAATGTAAGTGATTTATTTTGTGGAAATGTTGATGCAAGATTGCCAGATGGACGAAAGTTCAAAATCTTTGTCTCGGTTGAAATTCTTGGGATTTTTGGCGATTTCAACGGCCTCACGGAATTTTCTGGTGAAATAATACGGAGATTTGGCCACTACAGAGGAGCTGTCGAAGAGGATTTGGTGGCCCGGTTCGTGATGATGTTCAGCTACAGCAGAGTTTGAAAGCAGGCCCCTTTTCAAACAACGTTTGTGCTCACCCAAACGAGTGTGTATAGATCGACCTATTTCACTGATTCTTTCTTAGGATTCAAACATCAAATTCACTATGGAAATTGACTCCAATGGATCCCTGTCCTTCCTAGACGTGTTGGTTTCACGGTTGCCAAATGTTTGCCTGGGCACCTTTGTATACAGAAAACCAACACATACCGACAGATATTTGCACACCCAGTCCCATCATCACCCATCTCAGAAACGGTCAGTCGTGAACTCCCTGGTGCATCAAGCTATATCCATTTCCGAACCCAAAAGTTTCAGAAAGGAATTAGCTTGGGTTGAGGGAAGTCTACTAAATAACGGCTAGAGCAAACGAGAGATTCGCAATTCCATTTCGCGTCACCAACATCCCCTTCCTAAGAAAGAATTGTCACCTAATAAATCAGTAGCATATTTGCCATACATCAGCAAGGTCACGGATAGGATTGGGAAGCTTCTCCATAAACACGAGGTGAAAACAGTCTACAAATCCAAAATCTCACAAATGTTACCCTCTCCAAAGGATAAACAAAATCCTCTTTCATCTAGGTGTTTATCCATTCCATGCTCGTGTGAGGCAGTATACATCGGGGAAACAGGTCTATTTATAAACACTCGTCTGGGTGAGCACAAACGTTGTTTGAAAACGGGCCTGCTTTCAAACTCTGCTGTAGGTGAACATCATCACGAAACGGGCCACCAAATCCTCTTCGGCAGCTCCTCTGTCGTGGCCAAATCTCCGTATTATTTCACCAGAAAATTACGTGAGGCCGTTGAAATCGCCAAAATCCCAAGAATTTCAACAGAGACAGAAGTTTTGAACTTTCGTCCATCTAGTAATCTTGCATCGACATTTCTAGAAAATAAATCACTTACATTGTCCACTAATAAAATTCAAGGAACGTATACGAAATTTCATCTCAATCATAAAATATTCCCATTAAGTGCCTCCTACCCTTCTTTTACCCAAAAATTTCGGGGGCCAATTATTATTATTGCCTCGAACCTATTACTCATTTAGAATTTGTACATCATTTAGAATTTGTGACAAGTTGAATAAAAAATGAAGTTTTGAAGTGTTCGTGAGAAAAAGATGAAATGAATGGAGTAGCCGCAAGGTAAGTAACATTTGTTTTGTTTTTTGTTTCATCCTTGAAAAAGCCCCTTATAATTGTGGGCGAAACATCGGAAAGCTTTGTTAATATCCCGGTTTAGGTATATAAATAAACTAATTCGAAAAAATGACGCGGTCCAAATCCGGAAAAAGCAGAATAATTCCATATTGAAGTTTTAAAGTTCACAGCCAGATTATCTACAATATGTCGATGACGAATCCTAAAAGATTTTTGACACACTACAAGACGAGAGAGACACAAGCTAGAAATATTAATAGTACAGAGAAAGGTGGAAGGTAAACTGCTGAAAGGCAGATTACCTGTTAGCTGGTTAGACCAGACCAAGTAAAGAAAATTATAAATACACGACTACAAACCGTACTAACTTAAACAATGGATAGACAAACAAGAATATTGCTGTATATTTCGGGGTGTAGGTCAGACCCCGTTGTTAATGGCTAAGAAACTATAAAAAAGGCACAATTCTAAAATGTAAAATTAAAATGTTTCACAATATCTATTATTTGACTTGAAAGGAGTGATCTTCAGAATTTTATGTGGCGCTTCTAGGTGCGACTTTGTTATAACATAGCGCATTCGCCAAAAAAGCGATCAAAGAATTTTGTTGATCCAGTGATCCCATTAAAATAATTTTATTTGACTCCTGACGTAACTAAGAGAATTTTATTTGATAATATACACTCAATATACAGGGTAGGACAGAAACTTTAAAGCTTTTGGTTTAGTGGCGTTATATTGATGACATATTCGTTATTTGGGAACATGATCTTGAGGACTTACATGGATTACTTAAATTGCAAAATCATCCTCTACTACATGAAGAGCAATTGCATTTCCAACAAGATGGAGCTCCCCCTCACTACGCCGCACCAGTTCGTCAATACCTCGATTTGGAATATCCTGGTCGCTGGATTGGAAGAAGAGGTCCTATAGGATGGCCTGCCCGATCACCTGATCTGAACCCGTTGGATTTTTTTTTGTGAGGACATGTTAAATCATCATCATAAGTCAATGAAAGACAGTTTGAACATTTGCTTTAGAGGCATTGTCTTGTAATGTAAATTTGCTTTTTATTTTTGAATATTCTTTTATTATTACATGTACAGCGTTTTCTGAACAAATCATGAAAGTTCCAACTAGAGATGCCACAACTATCGCTCAGAAAACAACTAGAATTAGCTTTGTTCCTATAGCGTTGAAGAACAGTAAAAGTAAGTAATTGTCCGGCATGAAAAATTCTACGTTGACTGGCCTATAACGTACACCGTTTAAATTGTCAAACAGTTCGTTATCCAAAAATCCTAATTAAAATACAAATTGCGTGTTTTAGTTGAGGTTGGAAAAAAAACACAACAGTTAATGATAAACAATTTGCTCGGGAGCTTGCCCGTTTAACATAATTGACACGTTAGCGTACCGATACAGTTACATTTAAATTACCTGCTGCAGCAGTCAATTGATGTTACTTGGAAACCCAATACAAAGTTAATAAAGCAGGACATTTAACCGACAAAAAACAGCAAAGCATTCAAGCAATTTTTTTTAGTTTTCAATTATTTTGTGTTTTCATGAAGTAAACAGTTAATGAATATTTATAATATGCAAAGTGGGTAAGTTATATTGTTGTTATTCAGGACATTTTTTACTATTCAGTAATTTTTGTTGATTGTTTCTTTTCATAAAGAAGGATTTTCATTGTACTTTGTTGAATATTTGTTGCAGCTTGTAGTTTCTTTTTAATTTTTTAGGGAAATAACAGCACAATTTGTATACTTAAATAATTTGTTCATGTGCGAGTTGGACTCGCATACTAAGGGTTCCGTACCACCTTAAAGATTCTAATATTCCAGTTTCAGACAAGCAGGGAATGAGTGCATTTGCCCTAATATCTTTTAAAAGAAGCGTTTTAAATTTATAAAGTATATAACTTTGATTTTCCACACATAGACTTTTTATTTTATCTGCTTCAGGATTCGCTTGATTCTTATAAGAATATATATGTATTTAATTTTCTAATTTGGCCCCCAAAAATTAACATTAGAGTTTTATTTTACTAATTAACTTTCAGGGAAGACTTCTATAATCTACTGTCTGAATTTTGATGCTCTGTAGATTGGAAGATAGAGGGCAAAATATCCCATTATCGTCATAGGAAAAACCTTATAAATTGTACCGATATAGGGTTGCTCAAAACTAAATTACTATTCTTACTTAAAGAAGCCATACTATCTATTTTTCGTTTTGAGTTGTGGTATTCCTTGTATATTATTGTAGAATAGTCAAAGTGTATATTATGACCTAAATCCCAAGCATGTAAATAAATTTTGTATCTTTTCGCTCTTTTGGTTTTTTTGTGTCCATTTATTCGTACATTTAGAAGCCATACTATTTCTCCAATATATTGTTAGATTGGAGAACTTTATAAACGCAATTTTTGAGTTTTGAGGAATATTTTTTTCTTTCGTTTTTGGTATAACTGATTTTACTATATTTCTTATTTTGAATGTTGTGTTAATGTGACAGTTGTCGAACACCATTTTTGGTGATTCTTAAAGACAGTGCATGTTAATGTTGTAATGGCATTATCTTATGCATCAGGGTTGTTTGTGGCAGTTTGGTATTGCTTGTTAGTGAATGTATTGTATCCAATTTTGTTAAACTTTTTATTTATGAACTGTTTTGGATAATTGTGGGCAGAAGAATATTTTTTTGTTTCTCTCTTAAATTGATTAAAATCAGAACACTTGATTTTTGTTGTAATAAACTTTCTGAGTGCTTATATAAAAGCTTTTTTTTACCCTTTCACCTTACTAATGGGCTCTCCTTAATACAATAATGACCAAACTGTATTTTTTCTCGACCAACCCTAGCTTGGGGGTTTTAAATTTAATATTTTAAAATGTAATGTAAAAAATTTGACATAATTTCAAAATTTCTAATATAAAAAATAATGCAATAGTAATTTTTTCTAACGGTAAACATAAAAACCAAGTTTTAATGAAAAATATTTTCATTACATATTAAATATTAATGAGTAATTTTTCGTCCTCTATTACTCATTAAAATTAAAACATTATCAATTAATAAGTAATTTATGATTCTTCAAGCAAAAAAAGTATAATATAATATTAATTTAATGAGAAATGTTGTTCGTTAAACATTGTTTAAAGAACAAGAATACTCATTAAATTAATAAACATGAGTCTCTGTGGAGGCCAATAAACTTTTGACTGTTAGCAAAGAATAAAAAAAAGTATCTTAGCACAATAAATAATAATTTCATCGATTAGCAATTAATAAAATACTAATTTATTCTTAATTAAAAATAATAAATGGGAACCAAATAGTGAGTATGTTACTCATTAACAAAAAAATATATTAAAAATTTTCAAAATAAAAAGAATAAGTAATTTAAAAGAAATCACATTTCTTATAACAAAATTAATAAACATTAGTTGATGTCACATTAAAAAATAATGAGTAATGAAAATAGAATTCATTACAATAATAATGAGTAATGTAACGTATTTTATTAAATAAAATAATGCAACTCTGGTAACTCTGAATTTGAGTGACTCTTACAACTGTTTTAAACATTTGGCAGATTTTGGAATATTATACAAGAAAAAGATAAAGGATTTTTTGTTAAAAGTTAAAGTTATAACACTAACACCAATGTCCAAATTAAATTAAAACTGGTATAATTGCGTTTTTCCTTTCGCATGATCTACTTTCAGATGATGAATCAAAAAGCGTCAGTCGGCGAGAATGATTCGCGAGCTACGTTCATAAAATTAAAGCTATAATTAAATGGAACGGGTCATCTGACAAACTCAATTTGCTTTCAATTATGGATTCAGAAGCCGTGAGAGTGCAGCCGATTGTAACGGTAGGAATACGGAGTGACAGTTCAAAATTTTGTATGCCTTTTTATAATTAAATATTAAATTTATGAAGTTAATTCAACAGGATCCATATGAATATCTAGTTATACTTGTTTTTACAAACATTTGTGCTTCCGCAAATTTCTATGTAAGCCCAGCTCTATTCAATTAAAAAGAGATGTAAGACAGGCAGACACCTGTCACCAAAACTGCTCGAGTCAAATAGAGGAATCTTAATAGACAGCAAATACCTCAGTCACCTTAGATTTACAGATAACATTGTTATCATCAGCAATAATATCACAGAGTTACTGAATAAAACCACCAAAACCCTGTATGGAAATCAACAGAAAACAAAAAGAATGACAAACACCCCCACTACTATAAAATTAAATAACTAACCTTTAGAAACAGTAGCATACATAAAAACTCCACGAAGAATGATAATAAGACAGATGAAATTGCTTAAATAAACTTTGCCTGGATTGCCTGTCGCAAACTTAGCTCTACATTTAAATCTAAAATACCAAACTCCCAAAAAGTAAACTATGTAAGCAGTGTAACCTACCCTTTCTAACTTATGGTCCTACAACATTGTGTCTTATCAAAAAACTGAGACATAAAGTCTCAACAGCACACAGAATTCATGAAAGAATAATGCTTGCCATTAAGCTCTGTCGCTCAGACAGAAAAACAAATTCGTTGATGAAACACCAAACCAAATTAGAGGACGTGAGGGCCGCAGGAGCAAAATTAAAATGTGAATAGGCAGAACACATAACTCGAAAAATAGAAGGCAGATGAACTGAACGTATTCTCGAATGGTGATCATGACTAGGGCCTATATCTAAATGTAGACCTAATAACAGATGAACTGATGACATCAAACGAAGAGCTAAAACCAACTGGACGAGATTGTGATATACTTGTTTTTATTCATTGTGTTTTGGTACGGAGTGGACCATGACTGCATTAGCTTTTTAATCATATTTCCCGAGCAAACAAAGCAGAGGGGCGTACAGAGAGGATTAGACGCTAGCGTGTTTCTTAAGATTTAGTTGCAATTGATGGGTTCACCTCACCACACTTTGTTTAAAAAAAAACCAATATCTCTGCGAAAAATAGAGATATTGCAGAAATTATTCTTTGAATTAAAGCATAGATCAAACAGATTAGGGATCAATTATTTAGAATGCCATCACCGCTTATTCTAAGGGTGAAAATTAGAGGTGTAAGGGTGCACATTCCAGTGACCGATACTGTTTTGGATTTGTTTATGATATATCTTAAAGAACTTCATACTTATTGTTCCGTATATTTTTAAATGTAGGGTAATTAATATACATTAATTTGGTATTGCAAAAATTTATGAAATTTCTAGCGGTCGCTATTCAATTCAGGTTTAAACAACTAAACTCATTTTACTACCCATAATTTTATCCAGGATTTCAGTATTCTTAGGGTTTCATAAATGATGAAGGGTTCCTGATAGAAATGGTATATCGACTAGCATCCGAAAGCGTGTAAATTATCGAAACGGTAGTAACTGGATTAGGCTTGTTATAGAAAAATTGATCAATGGATGGAAAAAGATTGTTCTGATAGCGGAAAAAATTCAGAAAATAAGTCGTTAGGATGTTCA
Organism: Octodonta nipae; assembly: GCA_034190945.1. Lineage (NCBI taxonomy): Eukaryota > Metazoa > Arthropoda > Insecta > Coleoptera > Chrysomelidae > Octodonta > Octodonta nipae. Next base: position 9,293,517 of record CM067220.1, on the reverse strand, counting down.
AATTTTTGTAAACATGGTGGGTTCCTTTGTTATTGGACTTTGTTTATGTTGAACCCTTCCAAAATGAAGAGAACAAAATAAATACGGATCAATTCAAGGACATTCATAATAGCTTTGTGTACTGACGTTTATGCTCATGCATTTAGAACTACAAGTACCAAATTCGTCAGATTTTCGCTTCGAGACCAGTAATCGAGAAACCTGCTGTGTGTGACGCAGTTTTCTTGTAATTCCTATGAATTACATCGCACGAAAAAATTCCCAGGTTAACTAAAACCTATCAAAGCAATAATTATACTATATTTTCGAGTTTTTACAATTAATTGCATGGCAAGATATTATTTCTACTGAACTGACGAAGAGCTCTCGATAAGAAACAGTAAATTGTCATGCGTTTAATGGATTGTATCAATATCAGTATCGTTATTGCTTTGATAGGTTTTAATTGACCTACAAAATTTATCCTGTGATTTATTTCTAGGAATCACAGCCACTACTTCCAATTTGGGTCTGCATGAGCTAGTTTTCCTTGAAACTCCTAGATGTCGGAATACATTCTGCGTTAAAATATAATATTCAGTTATATGTACTACAAATCTATATATAAATAGGCAAAGACAAAACGATTAGGTACCATTTTGTCCTGTGTCTCTAAACCGATTTTCTTCATATTTGTTTTGTTTAGTAGCTACTGACGACCTTCAGTGCAGAATGCTAATATTAATAAATAATATTGGTTCATTCATTAAATATAATATAATAAAAATTCATTATTTACGTCCATACTGTCAACGACAAACAACTAACTGACAGTGCCTCTGCCGCCAGACGGTCAAAACTCAAAACATTTAGTAATTATATATGGAGGGAGCGATCGTTACATGCTGTTATATTCTTAGAGCATGTACTTCTGGAAGTGACATGCAAGCGTTTTTATTGTTTAGTGGTAAAATAGTCAATGTAGTAGATCAGTTATGAATGTTCGGAAGCTTTGCATTAACTTTCATATTAAATATTATGTTTTTAATGTGAATTTAATTATTTGATTAATATATTATTATCACAACCTTCCCGAAGGTGTTGTGTAAATAAATGTCTTGCAGCGGACAATAGAGAATGGATTGGAACCACAAATGATGAAAACATTTAGGTTGCAAAGAACTATCTTCCAATTATTATATCGAATATTTTGCCAGGAGCGGTTCCAGTGAAAAATTTGGGGGGTCATTCATTTGTCAAAAATATTTCGATTGCCGATATTTGATTACATTTTTATTTTCATTTTATTTTAATAGATTTGTCAATATGAGTGAACAATTTTGGCCCTTACATCTACTTCTCCAATTTCTCCACAACAGTTTATTATAAAAATATACTTTTTACAATTTCATGAAATATGGTCGAATTTCGACCACTAGGCGACCACTAGTATAAATAACGATTCGAGATTTAAATCAGTTGCGGAAGTGTCACTGATGAAGGTTCTTGGCTAGAAACAATGTATTCTCCTTGGTTTAATGGATTCTAAAAACTCAAAAAGTATCCTTTTTATTGTGGGTGCTACAATACTCCTAAAGAAACCTTATGTATGAAACTGACAACTAAAGTAGGCCTTGATTTTTTTATTGAGTGAAACGTTTAGATGTCATAGGAGTGCCTCAAAAATAGTCATTCAAAATTAGAAATGGGTAATAAAATAATATTGGCCATTAACATTTTTTATATTTCAAATACTTCGTATTAATTTCAGCACATCTGCCAATCAGTGAAGAACACAAGTTAAGGCAATAAACTAGTTTTACAAGTCAAATGTTATTTATATTAAATGTCATTAATTGGTTAATGACACCTATAAACCAGCATAAATTATATGGATTCTGTATTAAAATGTAAGTAAAACGTATTAGATGAGAAGAATTAAAAGTTTTACTCGATGGCCAAACTATTAAAGGGTAAACTAATTTTTTTGAGCATATAATTTAATACTTTAAATGGGTTTTACTTTGTTTTAGCTACTGAGATTACTACTATTGCTTTTGGTGTAAATCATCTAATTTTAAGTCAGAGAGAATAATTCAAATATTGTAGAAAATTGTGTTGTCGATTGAAATTTAAGAAATTTTACTCCGAGAATTTCATGAATTTATATATTTTTTTAACCTACTTCAATTCGTCTGTATCAATATTATTTGTATATGTTTTTTCACGGATTATTCGCCAACGGCTCAAGAAATTTCGACCGTTTATACTGAATCCTGTTCCGGAGGAGGATCGCGAAGTGTTCCCATATTTTTTTCATTAACATAGCTTATAAAATTTGTTGGAGTCCCTTCTATTATAATTTAACTGTTCGGAACTTTGGTTAAATTGCAAATAAATTGAATTAATCAAAATAAATTTCACTTAATATGTATATAATGAAGTATTCATAAATCAAACGATTTCTTTTTTTTTATTAATAACTTTAGTAGAAAAATTTATTTTTCGTAAGCCGCTTTGTATGTTCTAAAACGTAAACAGTAATCATTCCATATCACCACTTTTTTGACTGTAGACGAGTTTGTCATCAAACAGGAATTTTTGATTACAAATTAAAGTATCTTCATTTTTATAAGGATCTAATATTGTTATCAAATAGAAGTTATTAGAATTAAAAAGTTCATCTACTTATGGCATTGCACTAAAAATTGTATGATAAGTATTTCTGTAACATTTTCAACTATATACTAGGTTTCAAAACATATATAAATTTCGTTTAAAAGTGAGGTACCTTTATTTTTTTATAATATCTCAAATTGTAATCAAACAAAATTTATTAAAATTGAAAACTGCATCCAATTGTGCTGTATTATTAAAAACTGTAATAAATTGAAATTTGATTGGAAATAAGTCGAAATAAATGTAAGTTAATCAACTGCAAGGTGGAGGTTCTCAGTTGATTTATATATACAGTGTGTCTTCATAAGTTGTATTCAAACGGAAAACGTTCTTATGAATAGTATTTAGTGAAAAAGTTATTCCTCATAAAAATATTTGCGTGGTCGGAAATGTATATTGTAATCATTACATGTCACATTTTCAACTGTATACGAGGTTCGACAGGAAATATGAATTTTGCTTAAAAGTAAAATACCTTTATTTTTCATAATATATAAAATTCTTATCAAACAGGAGTAATAAGAATTATAAAATGCATCTAATTAAGCCACATCACTAAACATTGTATAATAGATCGTCATGTCACTTTTCCAAATTGTGTACTAGGTTTAATTAAGAATATAAATTATGTTTAAGTTAAGTACCTTTGTTTTTAATAATAACTCAAATTGTTATTAGACAAAAAATTACGTCCCTTTATGCTATATCAATTAAAACTGTACAACGATTTATTACGATATTAAACGAATGTCAGTATAATTAACACACCTAAAGAATGATGATACTCAGATCGCTTGTGATATAGTGGATCCACCTAAGTTAGAATCATGTACAAAATTTTCTTAATACATATACATATCTAGAAAACAAGGTATTCTTTTCAACAGTAAACGAGCTTGGCCAAGCTAATAAATGAAAGTAAAATACCTTATTTTAGGCAATGTCGAAAAAATTAATTAAAAAGCATCAAATAATTTGTTGCTACAACAACTAAATACTTTTACTGAAGTCGGTGCCAATTTGAACAGCGAAGTTGCTAAGTACAACTTTTAAATGTACTTCCCAAACTATTTTCAATTTAGCTTGGCACCGACTTCATAAAAAGTATTTCATTGTTGTAGCAAAAAAATTATTTCATTCTTTTTGGTTATTTTTTTTGAAGTCCATTTTTGTTTTTTTTTAATGTTTTTATTATTTTAAGTTTTGACCTATAAAAGTAGAAACAAATGTCATCACGGAGTTGGTATCGAAAATCGTTATATAACTTCGTACTGTTTTGAGTAAAAAATGACTAATTTGACTATATTTAGTAATACAATTAACAAATAGTTCTTCAGTATATATCATTTAAATAAAACCGTACTACTATGTAGGGGCATAATATTTGTCCTTTCTGGAACTGAAACCCCTATTGATATATTTGCAAGAGTACTCAGGAATAAGCAGTTTGCAATCTCTTCCTGCATCATAAGCAGACTATCAAATTGCATGATCATTATACAAGTCAAATTTAACTTCCAAGAAATGATAACAAACCCCGGAAGCATATTGTTATATAGTCCGTGGGTTAAATTAAAACTATAAAACTAATATTCACTTTCACTTTTCTAGAACTTTTATTTACATCAAATTATACAGAACAGCTGATTCACCATAACATTACAATAAACGCTCGTCGTCGCTGTCTAACTGATTTGTGATGGTGGGCTGCTTCCTTTTAAAACCAGCATCGAAAATTCTGTAACAATCAATCATCAATTCTACAGCTACCGAGCCATTTCGAGAAATTTTTTTTCCTAAAAGCGATCGGTGTCGTGCTGGAATGAAACCAGGGCCGGCTTAAGGAAATTTCGTTACAATATTTCCGTCTCCCATATGGTGGATATAAAACCACATCTTTGTTTAGTGAATGATTCACTTAAAGATATCATAAAGCAGTTTGATGATGAATGTCTAATCATCAAATGTCATATGACAAATGAAGGCGAGTACGAAGTACATCTGCTATTTTCTGGCATTGTTGAGCTTGACAGTTTGGCACTTGGAAATAATTTTGATAGCACCTTCTTTATGGGTTTGAGAGAAACGAAGAATGAGATGATACAATCACCATCCTGCGCTAACCAGAATTTTGAAAAGCCTAGACGAAGTGAACTAGATAATAATATTGTTGTATCTGAAGAAGTACAACCGACAAATAATTCTTCTGATGAGACAGCTGAAGAGTTACAGGCAGAATTTTTATCGTTTCAGCACAATTTAAAAAAACCTCATACTTTCGCAAGGTCTCATCATTCCAAATATATGCTGAAGAATATAAAGGAACTAATCGCAAAGATTAATAGCATAGAAAGACAGCGTTGAGTGCAAATATTTTACTTAATAGAACAAATGCGAAAACTCATAGCAGTCCTCACTAGTTTATATTTATTTTGTATATAGCTCCTATGTTACCTAGGATAAATATCCGAATGCCATTACTTTTTTATACGTGTCTACTGAATACATTAAGTAATTTTTAATGATTAAAATTTTTGATGATATGCTTATTAGCATGTGTGTGCGTTAGCCTCTTAGGAAACGCAGATACAGTTCTTGCCTAGGTTTGCTACGCGATTAGAGAACTATAAGAGACGGAAATGTGCACCCCGGAACAGATAATGAATATTATAAAACTAACAATTGAATTTTAACCTGACACTTAGGGTACACTTTGGATTTGAAGAAAAATGATATTTATGACATAAAAATAGAATATATCAGGACTAAGCTTACAAAACCACCTAAAAATTCTTGTTTCTGAAAAACAAGGATGTCCACTTTTGCTAACCGATAAAATAGTTACATTGGTTCTTAAGCATTCTCGGAATTCCCGAACGACTCTTTTTACCATACACCTGTTCCAATATAAATTAAAGAAACTGTACATCTTACCGCACAATTAGATCGCCTGCATCATTATCATCATCTCCGGAACCACTACAACAGCACTCGTCGATAGATAGAAAATTTGACGTAACGAAAAAGTCGCGTGCCACTGCGGTGATGATGATCAGAAAAAACTCCCGCTACCCACCGACTGTAACCACGGATCTGTCGATGTCGCGGGTACTCCGGTACTATCTCGCGAGATACGGAAACGTCTGTGCCATGTAAAAGTACTTAACGGACCGACCGTAAGGTCAAGTACGGCTTTGGCGGATACGTTTCTGTGTGTTTGTTGTCGTGTGTGTGGATCAATTGATGATGCTGATGAACTGATGACGATCTTACATTATTTAACGAAAGCAGGTACTGCTGTGTTAAAGGAGATGCCGGTAGATTCGAATTAATATATGTCTTGATGAGCTTTTGTACAAAAGGTATCAGTATATGATTTGTGCATAGATAGTATAAATATCGTTTTTTATTGAAGCGAAATTTTCTAAAGTGAAGACTCCTTCTTATACAGGGTGAGTTTTTTTGGTGATCAGTATGGGGATCTCGGAAACAAGCAGAGATAGAGCAATGGTTAAATTGGGAAAGATTTGCAGTTTTACTGGCCCAATTTAATGACACTTTCGGATTTTTGTAAAAAGTCATGGCTTACTAGATATTTTGAAAAAACGAAATTCTGTCGATTTAGTCAAATCCCTCTAGCTGCTTTGTTTTTGATTTTATAAAAAAGTGTAAATATCAAAATTGAAGGGAATTGTATCCCGAATATGATTATCATGTCCTGGTTTGCGTGACAGCTCTCGTTTTCGAGATATGACACAAAGTTATCTTTTTTTAATGAAAACCATATTTGGCTATGACCTCAAAAAATCAGACATTTTTAGAGCTTTTCAACGATATAATACTCGATACAGTTATTCATAAAAATAACGGTTATGGATGCTTTACTCTCTTATTTTCACTTTAAACGTAGGTAGCCATGAAAAAGATTGTTTTCACTTTGACGTTTCCTCATTTAAGAGTAATTCCATTAGTAGTGCTGAACTGACAGTCGATATTGACAAGTTTTCGTGATAAAATGGAATATACTAACGAAGAAAAACTGAATATGGTGGAATGTTGTATAATATCCCATAAAAATTCAGTACGTGCAGGTGAGGAATACTTTCATAGATATTTTAATCATCAACAATCTCCTCTATGTACATTTAAGAGACTTTACGATAGTTTACGCAGATATGGATCGTTTACTAAACCACCAAAGGAACGTAATCAAATTAACGAAGCAGCACAAATAAATGTTATGGCAATGGTAAATCAAAATCCGGCAGAAGCTGGCACATCTCAACGAACTGTAGATAAGGTACTGAAAGCGCACAAGTTCCACTCGTACAAACTTTCAGTTTCTCAAACTTTGCATGCTGGTGACGAACATCGACGTATTTTGTTTGCACATGGTTTAGAGACATGTGACTTGACAATCCACAGTTTCCATTAAAGGTGTTATGGTCAGATGAAACTAGATTTACTAACTGCGGTATGTTTATTAGACACAATGAGCATATCTGGGCTAAGGAAAACCCTTTCCATGTAGAACAAAGACGATCCCAGATAAAATTTGGTTTTAATGTTTGGTGTGGTAACTTAGGGTCTACTATTCTGGGGCTTTTTATCTATGACGAATCACTTACTGGGGAGCGCTATTCGCATTTCTTGCAATACAGTTTTCAAGACATGTTGCATATTTTGAATTTGAGAACTCGTTTAGAAATTGAGTGGTTCCAACATGATGGAGCACCTGCTCATAACTCGGTATTAGTAAGACAACACTTAGATAATATCTATCGAAACTCTAGGATAGGAAGAAATGGCCCACGCGAATTTCCACCCCGGTCTCCAGATTTGGCAGTTATAGACTTCTATTTATGGGGTGCGCTAAAAAACGAAGTATACAAAAGAAAGTATGAGACATTTGGTGACCTAAAGGAGGCGGTATTACAAGTAATTGAAGAAATTGATTGGCGGTCTGTGAGGAAAGCGGTAATGTCAATCTTAAAAAGATGCAATTTTTGTCTATATAACAATGGTGGACTTTTCGAACATAAATTGTAACCATTATTATGTACTTTAATTTCTTAAGTTTTTAGTGAGTACCTACTTATTTAGTTTTTTCGATATATCTGATATATCTACTAAAAAAATCGTTCAATGTTTTTTTGGAACAGTTATTAATAAATCAATCTGTTTCATGGCTAACTACGTTAAAAGTGAAAATAAGAGAGAAAAGCACCCATAACTCCGTTATTTTTATGAATAACTATATTGAGTATTGTATCGTTGAAAACCTCTAAAAATGTCCGATTTTTTGAGGTCATAGCCAACTATGGTTTCCATTCAAAAAAAGATAAGTTTGTGTCATATCTCGAAAACGAGAGTTGTCACGCAAACGAGGACATGACAATCATATTCGGGATACAATTCCCTTCAATTTGATATTTACACTTTCTTTATAATATCAAAAACAAAGGAGCTAGAGGGTTTTGACTAAATCGACAGAATTTCGTTTTTTCAAAATATCTATTAAGCCATGATTTTTTACAAAAATGCGAAAGTGTCATTAAATTGGGTCAGTAAAACTGCAATTCTTTCCCAATTTAACCATTGCTCTATCTCCGCTAGTTTCCGAGATCCCCATACTGATCATCAAAAAAACTCACCCTGTATATGCAGAAAAACGAGAGAGATGGCCTATTAAATGCTTTTCCTTCAATGATCTCGAGTTCCACCTGATCACGGCTAAATATACTCACTGACAAAGAATCCACAACACCTAGAAGGCGATTTAGTATGGTTTTGGTATAAATTAGATGCTAACATAAGAAGTAAACGAATCAAATTTGAATAAGAAATACCAATTTTTTATTATTAACCTAAAAATGTGTTTGGCAAATAGGTCTCTTTAAAAAAGTTTAAACCAAGACGAACAACACGAGGCCGAGAAGTCTTGCATCGAACAAAGAATAAAGCAGAATCGAGATTCATCTGAGGAGACTACCTGATTCCATACCACATTCCAATGTCGTCGTTCCCTGCACCACTGTACTAGGATGGATAATGCTGCAGTCCAAAAAATATTATACGTCGTAAACCGTTTGGACACTTGCATTCGAATTGTCAGGGCAGAGCAGAGCAGGGCAGGGCAGGGCAGAGCAGAGCAGAGCAGATCTGAGCAGAGCAGAGCAGAGTGAGAAAGAGAGAACTAAATCAGGCCTGATTCTCAATGGCAATTTTAGGACAATGAAAAATTATCATGATACAACTTTTGGACATAATTCCCGAAAATCCACCTACACAGAACGGAAATTGCTTAGACCTCACAACAAAACCTACTCAGTACTTTTGTTGACGCTACTGAGTGTACAGAATACGTTGTTCACATACAGCTGTATGTATCGGTACCACACGGGTATCTGAACGAAGCGAAATTTTCGTATTACAACCCAAAAAATTGTTCGTAGCTGACAATGCTTTAATCTCATCTGACCACTTCAAACAGTACCAAAAATCGCGGCCCTCTGTCCACCTTATTCCACTGCTATTCTCATCTCCAGCGAGAGGCTATTGACATCTATAAACATCCAAGCAATTTCAACAGAAAAATAGAAGTTATTAAAGTGAACAGAATTTTGTATCCTGCACTAGGACGCGCTATACCATAGCAACCCGCTAGACGCACAGTCCCCACCCACTCCATCTCCTCCGACTAATCAGAGCCCGCTATACCCCCGCAGCCACCTATATATACCAATGCTGCACCACTCGAGATTCATCCAGCTGGTGGGTTCGTGTCAGTCCTGTCCCTGATGCTATTTTCAATCTACACTGCAGACATCCCAAGACCAGCCGACGCTATAAGCCTTGAGGCGGCTGCAGCAAGCCACTGACGATTTAGCCGAATGGTGTCTTCGGTGGAAGATAGCTATCAAGTACCTTGGAGTCGTCATCGACAGGGGGTTGACTTTCACGAGGCATCTCCAAGAGTCTCGTTACAAAGTCCAGGCTGACCGTTGCAGACTTTACCCCTAATATAAAAAGGAAGCACGCTGGGACGTTTAAACAAGCTGACTCTCATCAAAACAGTCATCTTGCCAATGCTTACGTATGCTTCAATAGTGAACTTATGATTAATAGTCATGAAAATGAAAAGACGAAATTAATTTTTAATATGAATACACGACCTTGGCAACTAACGCAAATTAGAGGAACAAATTCCATGACGTGGAATAATCTAAATATGATATTACATAGGACTGGGGATAAAACGAATCCTGAAAACTAAAGGTCATAAGAAATTATACCACCAACAAATAACTACGAAAATGATACTCTCTTTGAGGTGTCATTCCTTTGTATGCAAGACAATATATATAATTATATATTGTTTCTAGTTAGGGAACATTCATCAGTTGCGCTTACCACAATTGAATGTCCTCTCGAACACTTCTTTATGTATTTGATACATTTCGTTAAATTTGTAGAAGCGAGCTATAAGACCGACATCTAGGATTTTCGAGAGAATTAGCACACAGAGGTTCCGAATATGGAGCCGTTCACTGTAATTGCTGTTCTCCCTTAACTCCTAGGAGAGAATGTTACGATAAAATTTTCAGGTTACTCCAAATTTAACGAAATGTATCAAATACATAAAGAAGTGTTCGAGAGGACATTCAATTATGGGAAGCGCAACTGATGAAGGTTCCCTAACCAGAAACAATATATATTATATATATTGTCTTGCGTACAAAGGAATGACACCTCGAAGAGAGTATTCAATATCTCTGACAGGTGAAGTAACCTGAAAATTTTATCGTGACATTCTGTCCTAGGAGTTAAGGGAGAACAGCAATTACACGAAACGGCTCTAGATTCGGAACCTCTGTGTGCTAATTCTCTCGAAAATCCTAGATGTCGGTCTTAAAGCCTGCGTTTTCAAATTTAACGAAATGTATCAGATACATAAAGAAGTGTTCGAAAGGACATTCAATTTTGGGAAGCGCAACTGATGAAGGTTCCCTAACCAGAAACAATATATTATATATATATTGTCTTGCGTACGAAGGAATGACACCTCGAAGAGAGTATTCAATATGTTTGACAGGTGAAGTAACCTGAAAATTTTATCGTGACATTCTGTCCTAGGAGTTAAGTGAGAAAAGCAATTACATGGAACGGCTCCAGATTCGGAACCTCTGTGTGCTAATCCTAGATGTCGGTCTTACAGCTCGCGTCTTCAAATTTATCTGATAATGACACTAATCAAAAAAAGTAATGAAGTAGGGTTTCATAATAAAATTTAAACTAAAAAGTTTGCCGAATTTGAATAAACCTTCAAAATATTAACACGTTAATTAAAAACTTATTTAAGAACGTCCTCTATTTATCTATATGAAAATGCCAATCGATTAGTAGGAACTTAAAATGACATACAGAGAAATCACCCAACACTAACCTAGATAAAAAAAAAAACCGGGCCATTATCTGAGCCGAAAAATTGACTAATGAAAAAGGCTAACCAGATGAGATTATTATTGTAGATCTTAAAATTTAACATAATCCGAAAAATTCACTTGGTGTTAGGGTATTTTTGTTTTGTATCGCTATATTCGTCCAAATATTTTGATGTATTCGCAAATATTCTAAACGTGCCATCCACACATATCGTAAAACACTCAAACATGTCAAATATGTTTGAATACCAGTAAATGTGACACATGCCTCACCGAAAATAAAATAAATAATGAAAAATGTTTTTTATTTATTTTCTATCTACCTCAGTATTCGTAGATGGGTTGCATTTATAGATGGCTCCCAGAAATCTAATCATGTATTTATGTAAGCAAACCATGTGGGTTTGTATACGCTAGACGTGCCTGCTCCTGAATTGTGCATGGTTGTACCATATTGTTTTGGATATCTATCCATGCATCATTTATTTTATTTTTATTTTTGTGGCTGGTATGTTTGGGGTCCCAACTGCAAGGATGCATTTGGTACAACTCGAGAAACTTCATGATGTTGTTGTTCGACCACTCCATTTTGCCACAAACACTACTTTCCCATTAAAAACAAGACTAATCTATGAACCAAGTGTGGACGGCTAAAGCAAATATTTGGCTTATTTGACTCCTTTGATGTGTATTGAAAACCGACAAGTAAGGTGTTTTTGCTCTTAGTGGTATTCGACGTATTTGTTGAAATAAAGCAAAAATAGCGAATAAGCTCTCCACACATCGCCGTTTTTGGACAAATATAGCAAATATACCAATATGCTACACCAAGTGAAGTGCCGCCATAAACCTTATTGAGATTTACCAAGATGGAATGTTGGTAGTTTGCATTTATGTACTCGTACATGTAAAATTGCTTTGTTGAAATTTCATTTCGTAGTTAACAATTTTACTCACCTCAGGCATTTCTTTTCTTAGATCTTACCTAGAACAAAGAATAATGTTTAGTCTAAGATTGGTACCGTCAAAATGAAATCAATATTATTGAAAGCAATAACTTTAAATGGCTACTACTATTCCAAGTGACAATAACTGTTTTGTAAATATAATTATTTACTAAGCTAAGTCTGTACAGAATGATATAACATATGCATCAGCTCAAATCAGAAACAGAATTAATTACAATTTGGTGAGTATAAAGTACAATAATGTTTACTGCTCTCATCGAGGTGCCAATCTTTTGTACGCAAGACGATATATATAATATAGAATGTGTCTGGTTGCGCTTGCCAGAAGAGAATGTCATCTCGAACAATTATTAAATATATTTTCTGACTTACAAAAGAATGACACCTCGAAGAAAGTATTTAATAACTCTGACAGGTGTAGTTAACCTGAAAATTTCAACGTGATATTGTAACCTAGCAGGTACGGGAGAACAGTAATTACACGGAACGGCTCCAGATTCGGAACCTCTATATGCTAATTCTCTCGAAAATCCTAGATGTCGGTCTTACATCTAGCTTCTTCAAATTTAACGAAATGTGTCAAATACGTAAAGAAGTGTTCGAGAGGACATTCAATTGTGGGACGCGCAACTGATGAAGGTTCCCTAACCAGAAACAATATATATATATATATATATAGCTCTCTTGATGGTCCGGGTGTTCGTCCGTTGAAAGTTTTGTCCCTGTAAAGGAACGGTCGCCTGACGTTTCGCCAAAATCTCACTTGGCATTTTAATAAGGCTTTTCCTCTTCTTCCAACACGAAGGGTGGCTGCAGGTTCGGACCTTTCCGGACTACGTCGTATCCGAGATCGTCGAGTAGGTCGTTCTCCTCTTGGTCTGCTCTCCGTGGCGTCTGAAGTGGATTCAGACGCCACGACTAAAAGATACTTGATAAAAGCCTCGGCCTCATTCCTTAGCAAACATTATAAAGGTGAAGATCTTCGCGTCCTCTGTCAAAAGAACAAGCAGGAAGGATTGTCAAGCTGACTATCTGGTGAGGGAAATTTCATTTTCCGACTATCGCCAGCCGTGACAGTGAAGAAATTTAATATGTTGTTACATCTTTAAATGTTTTAATTTGTATGGTAATCTGGAAATCAGCTTAAATTCGAAACCTTAAAATCAATTTAAGCAGAGATTTGATTATTTCCTTTTATGTGGTGCTTAAAAATGTTTTTTTTTTTTTAATTTTCGTTTACCTAAGTTCTACTGTAGACATATTGCAGTTGAGTTACATTCAGGGAGTTTGCCTGAAATGTAAGTGTATATTTTTGTTGGGTGGTTACAGTACTAATTGTCATTTTACAGTATTAATTGTTCATTTAGCAATGATTTTCCGTTTTTTAGCTTTTTTATAGTTTAAGGGTCTTGCAGAAAGCCTGAAACTGCCTCCAGGCAAGATACGGCGCTAATTTGAATGAATTAAATGGTTTTGGTTTTGCTGGCTCAAGGCAGTTTAATTCAAAATATACTGTGTAGTACAGAATAGAATATTTATAGTAAGTACCTACGATGTAAGGAATTATGAACACCAATTGTCCAAGGTAGATTTAATTTGTCGACAAGTTATAGCAATAACCTCATGGCCAAGAGTTGTTTCATTATTTAACGATATCTGTTGAGTCAGTTAATTTTAATCATAGTATTAAGACAGACCAATCCTCTCGATTGTCAATAGCACTAAAGGATGAATATTGGTTAACAATAGAATTGTTAAAAATATTTAAACTTCATTTTAGAGAACATAACTTTCAAAATATTGCAGATAGAAGTCCAATAACTCATCAAAAATGTTAGTTAAAAGGTACGTCTCTAATTTCGGATGCTTGAAACTGCCTCGTGCCCTTAAATAAATTTACTTTTGGTTTTCATTAATATACCCACTTCACAAATGTTCCCGATGAAGAGCTGCCGTTCACAAGTGTAAGCAGATCAAGGTAGGTAATTCTTTTTAAAATATTTCCTATTTTTTCATCATTTACCACAATAAATACTTAATGCCCAGTGCGCGTTAAGAGAACTAAAGTGGTAAAAAAGCTCACTCTGAAGTTGCTACTAAATAAAGCCGTTAGTGCAATTGACTTTAACTCTTTTATTTTCCCGTTTTGACATTGTCATTGTTACAATGTTTTCGATGCTCATTTACGAAAAAAAATTCACGAATTATGTTGTTAAGAAACCGAACCGAAAACATTTTACTGCGGTCTTTGGCCTCGAAATGATATTACTTAAGTAATCGCCGTTCCGAGAAATTAGGCACTGCTTAAGTTCGTAAGGACCGCATATTTTGAGAGATAAATTTTCTTTATGGCAGGCTTTTGATCAGAGGCTTGCAAAGAATGCCGCTGATTCGGAGAACGGGGTCATATTGTATTGAGAAATACAGAGACTTCATGCAAGTGTCTTTGTGCTTTTATAAGTGGATAATGAAATGCTAAATATTCTACCTGACCGTCCGAACATTAACCTTCCTTGAAAGCCATAAGTCATTTCTCTATATTCTCTTAATTAGTCAAGTGTGGCTCAAGCGTAAGTGTTGACAAATGAACTTAAAAATAAATTAAAATTTTTGTTAAACAAGTTTTTGCTTATAATGAACTGTAAAGTCAAACATAATACTCATTAAATAATGGGAGTACAATATTTATATGAAATTAAAAAATGTTTATGCTATGATAGAAGATAAGAGACAGGAAGCACCTGACAGATGACACAAGACCAAAGATAAAAGTTAAAGTAGAAGGATCTGTCAGAAGACACGACGCAAAAAAAACAAGAGCGTAAAGACAAGCTATAAAAGACAAGAGGGCGATACAAAACCGGAAATACAGACAGCAAAAAAAGTGTGAAAACACAAAAAAACGAATCCGAAAAGATACAGAAGAAGTAAATGCAACAAAAAAAAAGAAAGAGTAAAGTGCAAAACCAAGAGTCTTGGAAGAAATACAGAAGAATTAACCACAGATCAGAACACAGCAAGCAGAAAACAGTAGCAGAGAAGAAACAGAATCAACAAGACAGAAACAAGAGAAACTAGACATTGCAGAAGAGATTATATAGAAGACACCAATCCTAAAGAACCAGACGAAAACACTGAACAGAAAAGATAAGAAAATACGGAAAAAACAAAACAGAAGAAACAAGACAAAACAAAAAAGTCAAGAGAGTGAAGATAAGGTAGAACAAAAGAAGGGAAACAGTGAGCAAGACCAATTACGTAACGCAGAAGACAAAAGCTAGAAGAGAAAAGGTAATAATTTATATGTAAAAAGACCCGACGTCAACTGGCTTTTCTGACTTTTTTTTCTGATTTAATTCTATTTAATTCTATTGATAATTTTAGTGTATTCTTATCTCCCCCTCTCACTTTAATTTGTATTTTTTTATATTATCCCGATATTTTTAACTTTTTTATTTGTTTTATTATTTGGCCCACTTTCGATAAGTGTAACTCTAATTCACCCTATATTGGTCACCCAATATAAATTATTTGTCTATCATTTTCTGAATTACCCTGTACAACAATAATTCAACTCTACACGATGTTCCAACCGCCCTGTACAAGTATTAATACTCTCCACCCTAGTGACGGTTTCTATTTTTCTTTTGTTTAAATCAACCTGAATACCTATAATTTTACTTCGCGCAATATGCCAAGTATGAGCAACTACTTATGTTCCGCACTATATAACATTTTTTTAGCCACCCTGTATAACTATAACTCCCCTCCACCTTATATTTCAATAATCCTGTATATTCAACCGTTTCCAACATTTTTTGAACCCTCCGCCCTATAACTCGAATATCCTTACGGCATATGCTTATTTAACCATTTTTTAGAGTTTTTTTATTCACTTTGTATAACTATAGTTATACTTCACTTTTATTTCAACCACCTTGTATACGCAACTACTTATGTGGCACCCAGTACAACATTTTTTGAACCACCCTGTATAACTTTCTGTCTTTCTTTAATTCTATTTCACCTTATATTTCAACCATCCTATATATGAAACTGCTTATGTACCACTTAATATCACATTTATTTGTAACATTTTTTGAACCCACATGTCTAACCGTAATTTAAGTTCGCCTAATATTTCAACTGCTCGCATTACTTACTGCTTGAATTTCGATAAACGCACACACCTACCACAATATACCATACAGAAAATATCGCTGACCTAAAATATATTTTTTTGATACACTAATGGAATATTTTGTGCAATTTCACTCGAGTGCAATGAAAACCGTTACAAGCACCCTGTACGATATAGTTTCATAGCATATCGTAACGTTTAAGCTAAATATTTATGATGAAAATTTGACATTTACATTGATGATTACCGTGTTTTTGCAAATATTTTTACGATTTTCTGAAAAACGGTATATTACATGATTAACTTTTCATAAAATTCTATAACTCATCCCCAAAATTCAAGTAACCAATTTTTCCGTATATTTCCGGTAAAATTCGGAAAACGTTCTTTGTTCCCTATTTGTTTCAAAATTTTAGATCAGTAGTTTCAGAGATAAGGGTCGATTTTTTTTATTTCCCTCCCCTTGCTGTACCCCTAAAATAAAAATTTCTTCATTTACGATATCTACTCCTGATCGGGTCACCAAACTATCCACTGACACCACATTTCAACCTTTTCCGCCTGGTGGTTGCGGAGAAAATTGCTGTAATGTGAAAGACTGAGAAATCCGGAGTGATATTATAAGGGTATCCGTACATACAATATAAAGAACCCTAAAAAAGAGGTAATCGGTACAAAATATTCACTACACTCTATTACTTATGACATTATGCACTACAGTTCTTTAAAGAACAATTTTTAAGATAAACTATGGAAAATTTGACAATATTCACTTCGATTATTGTGCAGTATGAATGAGTGTATTCGTATGTATAATATTGTACAGTCAAATGATGCTAACTCTCATCTGATCGCTAAAACTGCACCCATGCAGATCTCACTCTCACCGTATCGCCATAAATGCTGCACACACCTGTTCGCAGTATATTTGTACATGTAACAACATAGAAATTTATTGTGGAAGAACATAAAAAGCGAAAATATTCGTGAGAAGTCCGTTCATCGAGAGGAACTGCTGTGATGCTGAGTGGGGGGGGGGAGCTGTGACTAGGTCAAAGAAATATAGCACAATATATCGATTTTTTTATCAGATGGTGCTAATGATGAAGTATTATCGCATTGTTCAGTCGGATTTCGAGAATAATGTGAACATTAAAATGACGATATTGATTCGAATGGTGTCTGGTTGGATGTTGTGGGTAATGGGTTTTAACTGATTAAAAATTCTGCTGCTTTAACTGAGAATCACTTTAAATCTAAATAATAATATTGAAATCAAATTTTTAAATAAATAGCTGTCGATTCTAATCTTCGACCAATTATAAAGAAGGCTGATTCTCACATGATGGCTCATTATATTTATCCTTAGTCATGATTGTAGACTGGACTCGAAGATCTTCGATATTTTCTACAATATGAGGTATAATCGTTAATAACCAAGCTATTTTGAACCGATTAGTAGATTTAGGTTCATTGTTTTCAGTAGTCTCAGAGATAATATCACATAAGAAGTTGTTTCTCTGTGAGGGTATTAGAGAACTGAAGTAAGCCTCTTGGTGATCATTCATTAAAACTTGTACGTCTAGGGACATGTCAATTAAGCATCTAAAACTTTTGATGTGACTTGAACTCATTCCTTAAAGAATGGCTCCACTGCATCTAACACTAGATAAACCATTGAAGTGGTATATAAATTTAAAACCCTCAGAACTATTGTGGCATCTCTTGTAGAAGATATTCAACCATGTTTCACTCCCGTGACCACCAAATGCCTATGAATCTCTCGTTCAGTTCAACTATCCGAAAGGGTGTGGTGGCATCATAATGCGGCCTTCAGTACTATATGTTTCCAATATCTTCAGTCTTCTCTGTGATAGAGCCTTGTTACAGATTTTCTCCTGTAACACTTATCGGGATAGTTCATAAGGTTTTTCCTAGGTTATAATTTGTGGGGTAATTTATCAACAAAAAGTTAAACAGACTTGAACAGAAAACAAACCTTCCGAATCAACCCAGAATTTCTCTTATTAACACTACTACTACTCAGGACAACTACATTATAGTTACAACTATACCATATATACAGGGTCTGTCAGAAAGATTGAAAAGAGTGGGCAACAGATTTAATGTTAAAACAACAACCAAACAAGAAATACACTGAAATCTCTAATATCGAAAACAAAACCAACCAACAAAACCCAGAACTCAAAAAAATGCATATACAAGATTCCTTGCGAATGCAATAAATTTTATATTGGAGAAACATCGAGACCATTAAACGTACGAATAAATGAACCCAAGAATTACATAAAGAAACGACAATTTGAAAAATCGAAAATTTGTAAACATGCTTGGAACCTAGGCCATAAAATACAATTTGACAATTCAAGTATACTTCACAAAGAACAACATAACAGGAAACGAAAAATAAAAGAATCTGCCTTAATTCTTTAGAATGAAGACGATTGTATCGCTTCTACTTCTGTAGAATTTAATCGTATCTGGTTACCGACAATTAAGGAAGAAATTATTAATGGTAACCTCCTTTTGAACAGCCCAGTATCGGGATATTTCATAAGGTTTTTCCTAGGTTTTTCCTTATGACGTTAATGGGATCACTGAAACAATAAAATTCTTTGTTCGCATTTCTGGCGAATGCGCAATCTTATAACAAAGTCGTACCTAGGAACGCCACTTATAAATTCTAAAGACAACTCTTTCAAATTCTTCTAATTTGAAAGCTGTTTAACTATCATACATGATCTTTAGAATTTGTGCTACCTGTATATCTAAAAACAACAAATTTTTATGTCAATTTAAATGTCATAAATCAAATTTTCATTTTGCAATAAATATAAAGCCATTGACAACGAAGTCAGAATAGACTTTGAAACGTTTGTTTTTCCATAAGTTTTATTTCGATTGTGGTGTTATTGCCCGAAAAACACATAATTATAAAAAAATGAACTTGTATGCTTTAAAGATGAGGACACAATGTATTTACAGATAAAACTGAACATTGCCTTCAGTTTCTTGTCAAGACGAACTTTTAAGTAGAGAGTTAACAAATAGAAACACATTTACTTACACTCCTTTATAAATTGCCATCGTTGAACAGCACATTCTTTCATGCATTCATACGCCAAATCCATTAACTTGGCCTGATGCTCAAAAAAACCAAGCAGCGGGGTTTTTTTTTTGGTTGAAAAATCGAAAGAAAGTGTAACACTTGCTTTTTACATTATGTTTATTGAACTAGTCTACATCATATATATGTTTTACGGTTTTAATACGATACATATGGAAGATAACGCCATTCTTTTGACCAATGCACATAACAGCAATAAATTATTGAGCCGATGACGTATGTCTTGAGGCTACTCCACTTTCTCGAAAGGTGCGTTCCAACTTTAATAAGACGACTTGAGAGAAGAGGAACGGCCCGGTTAAAAACTTCAATCGTACGGTGTGTGTATGTCAAACGAGAGTAAAATCAGAATGATTGATCAAGCACAATTAAAGTCAGAATAAGTGATGGAAGAAAATATGTAGGACTTAAAAATAAAATAACTTTAGTTTCTAATGATAGTAATGATCGTTATTAAAAATGTGGTAAAGAATCGGAATAAAAAGTCCGAGTGACTGGTTTCAGCAGGAATCGTTGGTCTAATGCTTTTTATTTTTATACCATATAAAAACTTACTTGTCATAAACAATTGTAAAATAAGTTAATAGTATGAAAAAGAGCGGCAGTTATTTGACACTGAACGATAGAAGCGAAAGCTTCTTACGAATAGAGCTTCACACGAAAGCGAGATTTTTCTCGTCTCATCTGGTTCTCGTCTCGGAAAAGCCAGACGAGACGAGAAATAATTATGGGCGATACCGACACCATATACAATATACAGTGCAACTCGAGAGTCGTTTTTCGTCTTGTTAAATGTTTTTATCACGAACTTTTTATTCGAAAAATTAGAAAAGGTCTACATAGAAAACAGAATATAAAATCTGGTGACCATCTGTGAAATATTTTATTGTTAATTTTCAAAAGACTCAATAACCAAGTATGATTATTCACATTTTTTACTTTAACTTGTTAACGCTTCTTATAGTACCGTATCTCTTATCATATATATTTATCCTCGCAGATCTTTATATTTTAAATTTGAATGAAGATCGATGGGTTACCTTACTCTCGATTCAGTATATGTGTCTATATTAAACTAGAGACTGATAAACGTATATACTATTAAAAGGCTTTCTTTGACTTGAAATTTTCTACCTCTTATTTACAGCAAACATACAGTAAACTTTTCTTATATTCCACTGATGTCTTTATAAATTCAATACTAAAGGGACTTTTATTACCTCTAAATACCCATGTTTTGAAAATTGTGTCTCAATTTGTACATCTGGAGAAATCTTGTTTTTTCTTGTAGTAAAGATGTGAACAATTATTGTATTCATCCGTGCAAGTATATATAATAGAACTGGTCAAGTACTCATGTATTTGGTAACAATCTTAAAAGTAAAAGAAAAATGTTTCCAGTATTCCGTAAAGATAAAATTTATGTTAAACGTTACCAAAAATTGACAAGAAAATGTACATCATTGAAAGATGATGTGATACAAGCGTTATGTTTAAATACTTGACCATCGAGTAATTTAAAAGATAAAATTAAGAGTTTTTAAAATAAAAACGTTTATGTACTTGTATAAAAAAAATTATAATACCGTAATAAATACAGGATTAAAAAAATATTTATTATTAATTGTTATTTAATTTATATAATACTAGCGGACAAAACAGACGCTGCTCTGTCCAAATGTGACTTGGGGCTATTGCGGGGTTCAGCAAATGTTTTTTTTATATTAGAATTATATAAACTCTATACTAATGTGGAAAAAATCATCACAAATAAAAGGAATTCCTAGAACCCGATCTCTGTGGCAGCTACCGGGTCTAATTGGGAAACTAAACCATCCAGGAACCCACCCAAACATACACAAAGAAATTCATTAAAATCGCTCCAGTCGTTTAGGAGGAGTTAGAACTCGATTTTAGTACTACCTACCGGGTTCAATTGTGAATCTAAACCATCCCAAGATCTACCCACAAAAAAGTCATGAAAATCGTTCCAGCCGTTTAGGAGGAGTTAAAACCCGATCTTAATGTCACCTACCGAGTTCAATTGTGAATCTAAACCATCCGAGGTCCACCCAAACGAACACAAAAAAATTCATTAAAATCGTTCCAGATGTTTAGGAGGAGTTAGAACCTGATCTTAGTGTCATCTACCGGGTTCAATTGTGAATCTAAACCATCAAGAGACCCACCCAAACACACACAAAAAAATTCATTACAATCGGTCCAGCCGTTTAGGAGGAGTTAAAAGTTTTAGGAAGAGTTAGAACCCGATCTTTGCGCCACCTACCGGGTCCAATTGTGAATATAAACCACCCAGGGACCCACTCAACCATACACAAAAGAATCATTAAAAACGTTCTAGCCGGTTAGGAGGGGTTAGAACCCGATCTTAGTGCCACCTACCGGATTCAATTGTGAATCTAAACCGTCCGAAGACCCACTCAATAATACAACAAAAAATTCGTTAAAAACTGTCCAGTCGTTTAGAAGGAGCTTGAACCCGATCTTGTGAAACTAAACCACTCAGGGACCCACCCAAACATACACAACAAAATTCATTAAAATCATTCCAACCGTTTAGGAGGAGTTCGAACCCGGTCTTAGTGCCATCTATTGGGTCCAATTGTCAATCTAAACTATTGTCGAACACACACAAAAAATTTCATCCGAATCGGTAGAGCCGTTTAGTATTCTATAAAGAACATTACACAAACATTCTCATTTATATTTGTATAACATTTATTATCATTATATAAAATTAAGCGAGACCAGACAACTGGTAACGAGACGAGACCGAGACCTGAACGAGACTTAATTTTTTCGGAATTGATCGAGAGGAGATTTTTGATACTCAGGTCTCCTGTGAAGCCCTAGTTACGAAAAAAACATTCCATTTCTTGTTATCTCCCTGTCTCTATTTTTCTTTCTTTCTGTCATTCTTAGTAATAGATATAAATTAAAATAATTGTCACTATTTTGTTACGACTCAACTATTGATAGGTAAAGGAACATAAGACGTAAAATTAATTTAAACACACCGTGGTAAATAATTTTCTATACTAATTTCAGTTCTTATTCTGAAGTCTTAATGTAAATTGTTAACATCATAATATGCAGCTAAGTCAGCACACAAATTTAATGGCAAGTAACCCCGCCTTTTTTCTGGCGTTTTTTCTGACTTATGTCAAGTCAATTGAAATGTTATTAGAACGATAAACAATTTCTGGCAGGTATTGTATATTAATTGGATTTTATATTTATTTCCTATATTGTATTGATTTTCTATAAAAGAAGAGAGTTGTATGGGTATGGGTGTTTTAAGATCAAGGTAGTGTTTGCCTAAGATTAAACCCTATTACACAAAATTTTCAGACATATTATAGTGACAAGATAAATGCAGGGCAGTGACGTATAGAGATAATTATGAAAATCCATGCAAGTAAAATGATTGTGACTAATATTTCATAAGTTCACTTGTTGCTGTAAAATGTAGAAAAAAAATAACAGAGTAACCCTTAAAGTAAATATAGCACAGTCATTGATTAAATGGACCGCGTAACAAATGTACTCGGGTGTTAAATCAGGCAGGCGTGGTAAATAGAGTGCACAGCGTCTAGCATAAACAAGGCATTACCAATTCGTGACTGACGCTAACTAACAATAAATCAATACGCCTTATCTTCGATCTTCTGCTGTTCTGGTGGCCTTTCGGCGTGGTTTACTTTCGATTGTGAAGGAAATTATGATGTATTTGTCTGAGATTCACCATTAGGAGTTTGCAATTCTCTCGCCAAATATTTGATTATTTCTTTGATTAATTATCAAAAAATTAAACATTTTTGACATATAATTATAACAAAGTTTGTTAGATTTTTAATATTAAAAATTAAGGATGAAGATTTAGAATATAGAGGAGGACAATACATCTATATATAAATAGTCAAAGACAAAACTGTTAGGTACCACTTTCTCTTCTGTCTGTCAACCGATTTTTTTATTTTTGTTTTGTTTAGTAGCTACAGACGACCTTCAGTGTAAAATGCTAAAATTAATTTATAATATTGGTTCAATAATTAAATAATAAAATAAGCAAAAAATCATTGCTACATCCTGACTGTCAATGCCAAACAATGCCGCCAGATTTGCTTAGAGAGGAAATATAGGTTGACTCCAATGTGAGAGACAAACTAAACTAAATGTAAAACTAAAGGTATTGGCACTTCGCTAAAGTTATCCTACATAATCATGCTATTGAAATAGCACCAACGAAAAATTATAATACATAATAAACGCCGTTTATTGGGCGTCCGCAAGTTTGCAGTTTGCAACATTTATTGCATTATAAATATGGTTTGTCAACTAAAATCAGAATTATGCTGTACCTCATCAATTTATTTCTGATAATATCTGCTTTACTTTAACCTTATACTTTTAATTTAGAGTCCTTTTATTTTTGTCGGCTAACTTTTATATAAGTTTAACTAAGCTTATAGAAAATTGTGAAATTATGCTCAAATTCACGATAAATAGGTAGATCTGACAACCCTAAATATTTGGCCATCTGCCGAAAATTTGATTTAAATTTTGACATTTCATTACTTTTGTAGCGATTAGGTTGAAAGTTTTCAATTCAGTCAGAAAAGATTTCAAAGAATTTTCAAGGTTTCAATTTCAATTCACAGAAAAAAAATAGGTGTTTTTAACTACTATTATTTAACAGTACCTATGTGATTCCTATGTCTTTATATTTTCCACATAAAACAGAAATCATCATGGGTTACTAACTTGATAAGTAAATTTTTTCTTATAGTAAATTAAATTTACATTACATGGTCCTATTGCTGCAAAGTTTTGACTCTTAAAAATATTTTAAAGATTGGTTTGAATATAAAAAATGTACCTACACATTTATTAGGTTAAGTACATTTATTCTATAGTAAAAGCTATTTTTTGGGCATATTTTACCTTTGAAATCTTACATTGCTGGCTTTAAAGTTTACAACCTAAATGTTCAAAAAATGTAAAATTCAAAACGCTCTATACGACAACAGAAACCACTGAGTAAATATACGTATATTATATAATATATATGCTACGTTGGTTTTCAAATGATAAACAAGGCAGTGGCTGGGTAAAGCCAACTAATATAGAACCTTTATTTGTTGGTAAAGCTCTTCCAGACCGTGTGATGACCATATTTTAACTATCTTTGGAGTTGCCCATAGTTCAATAGGAAAATATTTAGTGTTGTAAATTATAGATCAGTATTGATTTTTAAATATTGGAGTTTTCATTGGGTTGTTTGTCACCTCTATTTTTAAAATCGTTTGTGAAAATGACGGAAACTTTTAGGTTACAAAGAAAAATCCGCCGATATTCAGATCGAACGTAATCCAAATAAAACAATAGGAATAGCAATCTATATCTATAGAGACAAAACGTCAATTAGGGTCGAATTTCGACCACTGGGCGACCGCTAGTTTTAATAATCATTCATTTATAATATATCACTTTGGAATGCAAACTCAAATTTTATTTGTTTATTAATTTTTAATTACTTTTATACTATCTTAAATCTAAAATGTGAGTTACAGACTATATTAGTATTGTCTTCTAAACGTTGTTTCTGGCATATTCTTGATTACTTTTATGTTTTTTTGGGAAATAACACCACAATAGAAATAAAACTACGTATAATGCAGGAATACCAAACGTTTCAAAGTCTGAAAATTTTCATTTTGCAATCACATCAATAAATATAAAGCCATTGACAACGAAGTCAGAATAGTCTTTGAAACGTTTGGTATTCCTGCAATATAAGTAGTTTTATTTCTATTGTGGTGTTATTCCCCAAAAAAACATAAAAGTAATATATTAGTATTGTTATATTAAAGTCTTATATATTCTATATTGTTTATAAAAAGCATATAATTAGAAAATATTTTAATTTTAGTTAAACCATAGGAAAATAATCACTTAAGCACCTAAGCATAAATGCTTGTTTTGTGTAGAAGTGATGAGCCTACGAAGGTTAGCGATATTTATAATTATTTAGTTACAATTGTTAACAAAGCTTAAAATATTCACCGAATTGTATAGCATAAAAAAGAAGAGAGGGGACTAGGAATTAGTCAGATAAGAGCGAAGCTACTAATAATTAATAAAAAAATACAAAATAAAGTGGTAGATGGACTTTTGTTGTTTTTCTTATATACTTATTACATACCAGCTAGTTTTCCTTTTTTCTCCTTTGTTAAGAATATGTTTTCCGTCATTTCCATCTTTGTCTATGTTACTCTCAAATATTTATTGTTTTCCATTCAGTTTACATCTCCAACAGTACTGGATCTTCTCCAGGTTCATATCTGATTCTCATTTGTTTAACTCTTCCACTAATGTTCTTGCCATGTACATTGTATCGTCTGTATCTTCAGTAGGAATCACTTGGTCGTCAGTAAAAAGTAAGGCACTAATATTTTCTTTCCTATTGGGGGATCTCATATTCTTGTTTTCTCCAGAGTCGAATTTAAGTACATTTTGCAAAGCAACATCACTGTCTCAAGCTTATATTTATTTGAAAATAATCTACTAGGTAATGCTTGTCTTAATTTAATACAGCCTCTGTTGATTCTAAAAAAAATACTGCGATAATGTAGAACGGCTCTATTCAATTTTCTCGAAGCTTGTCCTATAGTTAATGTATTGGAACACACAAATGGGCTTGGTTAAACTATGATAATGACTTTCCATAAACTGTTTTATGCAGAAAAGATCTTCCTGTTCTAAATTATTTTTTTTTCTTCTCATTCCTCGAGTTTATCTGTCAAGAATGAATCTACCAAACAGTCTGTCTGCAGCAGCTATTACACTAATTCTTCAATAGTTGCCACAGTCTTCTCTATTTCCCTTCTAGTAGATCGAAAACTTATATGTTCTCCTTTCAATTATTGTGATATTTCTTCGCCGTTTAAACATTCTTTTGTTTCCATTTTCGTATATTTATTAAAAACAAGGTTGTGGGTTATTGACAATCCGATATCTGGTTCTTAATTATTTTCCGGACCTGGGAAGAACGACTTCCTCCATTCCATATTTGACCTATTCTTCCTAATACTTATTTTTACTTTTCCAATCATTCCAACTAGTAAATCATACACAGCTTCTTACAAGAAAGGAAAAAATCGGTATTCAAGGAAAAGTTCTTAAGATTTTACAAAGCTATTTATCGAAGAGATAACAAATAAAGATCCGATTTTATTTTTTCTGTGTTTTCTAGGGAGACTTACCCTAAATTCTAAATAGGGTAATTAGTTCTTACGATACAGTAGTTTCATGCGAAAGTGAAAGTAGGAATGATTATTTTCTGAATGATATTTATGGCATATTTTCCAATTTCTCAGTACTTCTTGGGAAATAACAGTTAAGAAAATTGCTGTATATTCCAAACGTTTCAAAATTCAGTTATATTACACAAAGAAGAACACAACACCAAAAGAAAACTAAAAGAGTCTGCTTTAATTTTGTCAAATGAAAACGATTGTATCGCTACTACCTCCGTAGAATTCAGTCGTTCATGGTTGCCGAGGATTAAGGAAGAAATTGCTAATGGTCATGTCCTTGTGAACAATCCAATATCGGGATAGTTCATAAGGTTTTTCCTAGGTTTTCCCTAATGGGTTTAATGGGATCACTGAATCAACAAAATTCTTTGGTCGCATTTTTGACTAATGCATCTTATAACAAAATCGCACCTAGGAGCGCCACATAAAATTCTGAAGATCTCCCTTTCAAATTCTTCCAATTTAAAAGGAACTATATCATTATATGATCTTTAGAAGTTTCTGTGCTACCCTGTATATTACAAATAAAATTCTCTTAGTTACGTGAGAAATCAAATATTACATATTGTCAAATATTTTAATTTGCATCTTAGAATTGTGCCTTTTTTATCCAATTGAGCATTGACAACGGGGTCTGACCTAGACCCCGAAACGTTTGGAATATGCAGCAATTTTCTTAACTGTGATGTTATTTCCCAAGAAGTATTTAGACAGTAGGAACGATCTTCACAAAAAAGCTGAACATGAAATACAAACTCTTAAAAATTGGCTAAATGTAAGTATGTATTTAAACCTACCCAAGACTATGTTAATTACGTTTTCCCTAGACAGCGTAGATCAACCAGATAAGGACAAAATTAAAATTCGTAATAACACCTGTAAAAATGTTTCAATCTACGCATTTAAATACACAAATAATCCCTATGTTTCCCATAAATGGAACAAACAGTAGACAAATGTATATGTACTGAAAACACAAATGTTCAAAAATATATTACTTCTTGGACCGCCCCTGTACAATGAACTATTACAAGGTCATGCGATTGATATTACATTTTATTTTCCAATAAACTGTCAAAAGAAAATGCCATAAATAATTTTTTCATGTGGCCTTGTAACATTTGCTAAAGACAGTTCCAGATCCGAGTAATTTAAAAAAATAAGAATCATAGTTAACGTGAAGTATGTTACTAAATACTTAAGTGCAGTCGAACGCGAACAACTATTTAAAGACTTAGTGTGCCCTGGATATCTTTATGGAATAGTTTACATACTTCGTGTTGTTCAAGAATTTTATCTTCGTAACGCTACCAGTAAATACACTAGGTTTTTTCATTTAAGCAGACATTTTTTTTTTCGTTAATTTATAATAGCACTTCACAATAATCGATGATAACGGATTTGTTTATAAATTTATTCGACTCATTGGCCTGAAAATCCAGCGTTTATCCAATTATCCATTAAGATATATTGAACGAATTAAATGAGTGTAATTTATAATTTTCTCCTTTTGGAACTAAAATCAGCACTGCATTCGCAGTGTCCATTCTTCTAGATCAACTAATTCTAAGATGAAAAACACAAAAACAAAAATTATATTTCGAGATTTACACTTTATTTTATAAACGACACGTGTTTCGGCATACAATGCCTTTATCAAGTTTCACAAAATACTAAAACTATTATTCTAACTACACCATTATATATACATATTACTTAACTAAACTAATTATACAGAGCCATTACAAAGATTTAAAAGTGGGGATGGATTAAGATCTAATTGGTTATTTAATAGTCTACCTGAATATTTATACCTGTTAATTTCTAGGGATTCTAATAGATTAATTTTACTGGGGTTATTTTCCAAATGTAATATATTTACAGTATCGTTAAAGTTGTGATTATCCTCTACTAAATGACGTTCATAATTAGATTTATTGTCTTGTGTGGAATAACTTCTTTTGTGCTCTCTAATACGAGTATTAAAATTTCTAAATGTCCTACCGATATATAGCTTGTCACAATTGCCGCAGTTAAGTTTGTATACCCCGGATTTACAATTACTATCTACTCTAGATTTATTATTCTTAATATATCTGGATAAATTATTTGAAGTTTTATAACTGATATTTATGTCTTGTTTTTCTAAAAATGATTTAACTTTATTACTTGTTTCGCCAAGGTAAGTTAAAGTTTTGAAAAAATCATAAGGTTTTTTACCAATAGGATAAATTAAATTTAGAGCCTTATGGAACATTTTCTTTTTTACTAAGTTATCGATGAGATGGTGATCAAAACCGTTGTTTACTGATATCTGTTTAATGATTTTTAATTCTTTTTCGAAATTTAACGGCGTCAAAGATACATTGATTAATCTATGGATCATACTATAAAATGCAGACATTTTTTGTTGGTAAGGATGATAAGAACTACTATGAATGACTATGTCCGAATATGTAGGCTTGTGATAAATTGCAAATATATGTTTGTTATTTATTCTGGTAATTGTCAAGTCTAAATAATTAATTTCGTTATTTGTTTCTGAGAAAAAACCTTATGATTTTTTCAAAACTTTAACTTACCTTGGCGAAACAAGTAATAAAGTTAAATCATTTTTAGAAAAACAAGAAATAAATATCAGTTATAAAACTTCAAATAATTTATCCAGATATATTAAGAATAATAAATCAAGAGTAGATAGTAATTGTAAATCCGGGGTATACAAACTTAACTGTGGCAATTGTGACAAGCTATATATCGGTAGGACATTTAGAAATTTTAATACTCGTATTAGAGAGCACAAAAGAAGTTATTCCACACAAGACAATAAATCTAATTATGCACGTGATTTAGTAGAGGATAATCACAACATTAACGATACTGTAAATATATTACATTTGGAAAATAACCCCAGTAAAATTAATTTCTTAGAATCCCTAAAAATTAACAGGTATAAATATTCAGGTAGACTATTAAATAGCCAATTAGATCTTAATCCATCCCCACCGTTAAAATCTTTTGAATGGCTCTGTATAATTAGTTTAGTTAAGTAATATGTATATATAATGGTGTAGTTAGAATAATAGTTTTAGTATTTTGTGAAACTTGATAAAGGCATTTTATGCCGAAACACGTGTCGTTTATAAAATAAAGTGTAAATCTCGAAATATAATTTTCGTTTTTGTGTTTCTTATTATGGATTTACATCAAGTATCAGCCGCAACAATTCAGTATAATTCTAAGATTTAAAATATGATTTTATACTTATTTTTGTTTAATTAGTATTTTTATTAAGATAAATATATTCCTTGTGAACATGACTTTTCTATAGTTAAACTGTCGAAATAAAACTCACAATAATCATAAAGCTTCTGCATCTAGAAGTAAACTGCAATATACAACTATCGTGTCAAGGCTAGAAAGAGAGGTCAATAGAGAGGGCAAAAGGCTATTTCACTCGATTGGTAACTGCATCCAATGAGCTACGTGCCGTATGTAACTAGTTTATTGGCTGCACCTCCCAAGGGAGAGAAATAGCCTGTTGGGAAAATAAGACGTGTTACCAAGGGATATTACTTGGACCTGTACTCCTTCTGTTAGTCTGAATCTGGTAGATAATCTCCCTTGGACTTCCATCGTCTTGAAAAGGTTGATCTCACAACGTTTCAATAGCTTTGTATCTGCTATCGTCATCAGGTGAATGATTGGAAATTCAGTTTATCGGTGGTATTTATACCTTTAATCGGTCATGCGTCGTCGGTCATGGTCATTGGGTCTCATCTGGTCCTATCAACGTCGTCGTATCTGGCGGTTGGTTGTCGGTGATGCGTAGACAGTGGCCGCAGAAAAGGTTTCCAAATGTTTTTAATTTGGACGCTGGGCTCGCTAATTATATTCTCGTTCGACATTATATATGCTGTCTGTATAAATTTTCTTTTTTACCAATGCTCCTCCTTGTGAATTACCCTGGCCTGGTCGCAGTTGATGTTGTGGTGTCCGGTCCATGCGTCCTTAGCTCCGCCCGTTGAGTAGCTGTGCGGTGTTCGTTAACCCTGGTGTCCAGCGGTCGCTTTTTCTCACCAAGAGAAGACCTTTTGGCCAATGGATACTCGGAAAC
The DNA here is from genome assembly GCA_034190945.1 of Octodonta nipae. Lineage (NCBI taxonomy): Eukaryota > Metazoa > Arthropoda > Insecta > Coleoptera > Chrysomelidae > Octodonta > Octodonta nipae. The sequence goes on along the minus strand of CM067220.1, from coordinate 9,262,701 downwards.
CACGATAGCAACTCTATTATTACCGTATTCTAAAGGCTTGTCGGAGAAACTTAGACGAATTGCACACAGATATGGAATCAGAATGATCTCAAAAAGCAGCAACACTCTAAGGAGCATGATTACAAGAACGAGGTCGGACGCTCCAGCAATACCAAATAACTGTATATACAGTATACCTTGTGAATGTGGCAATCTTTATATAGGAGTAGACGAAACTAGATCCAATTTCAAGACAGTCCATACGGGGGTGCCACAAGGCTCAATATTGGGCCCTATTCTATTTCTTGTATTTATTAATGATGTTTCATTATCATGTCCCACATCTGATCTCAAAATTCTCTATGCTACTGACACAAATTTTGGCATATTTGGGAAAAGTGATTCTGAACTTATCAGAAATGCTAATGTAGCCACTCGGGAATTTCATGACAATTGAAATTCACATTTTAACGGTAAATGCTAAAAAATCACAAATAATGTCATTGCTACCTAAAAACAACACAAATAATTTAAGTTATCTTGTCAGGTTAAATAATGAATCTATTGAGCAGACAAATGTATGTAAGTTCTTAGGAATAATAGTTGATATTAAACTTACTTGGGAAAAACACATTGATTATATAACAAATAAATTAAGTAAGACCTCTTTCCTAATGCGCCAAATAAAATTTACCGTAAGTTTCAACATTCTTAAATTAACATATTTCGGCCTAGCGGAGTCGATTTTGTCATATGGCCTTATATTTTGGGGCTGTTCAGCTCATATTGACAAAGTCTTCTCTACACAAAAAAAAACATCTTACGATGTATAGCTGGTGTTCCCCATTAAATAGTTGCAAGCAATTTTTCATTGAGTTTAAAATTCTGACGGTCCATTCATTATATATTTACCTATTAATAAGGAACATTAAAAAGCAAGTATCACTTGAGAAATGATAAAATACACAATTATTCAACTCGTAGCAACAATGAACTACATCAACCATTCTCTAGGCTATCAGTTGGGCAAAATTCCCGTATCTATAGGGGGACTAAAAGTTTTAATAAATATACGCGAGCTATAGGGAATGAGAAAAGTATAGTGAAATTTGAAAAGGAGCTCTATATATACCTGTCCAGAAAAGTATACTACTCGTATGATGAATTTTTGAAAGATGCTGAGTGACCCGGGTGGTGATTATTTTGACAAGGCAAATAAATCATTTGTATTTGTAAGATTAAATTCTTCTTAGTAAATGCAGTAATTGTAAATGTTGAATAAAGGAATATTTATTTATTTATTTATTTATTCAAACATTATAAGAGCTTCTGAAACCACTATAGAATTCGTTGCTTGCTTACATCTTCCAACACATAAGTTACATTAAAAGTTGTCACTAACAAACGCTTTTTCAGATCGCTACATCCTTGTACGACTATTACTCAAGCCAATAGAAATACCAGATAAACAAAAAAGTTGTAAACTCTTGTTCCCCTCCGTACTCTCGAAATTGCTAACATTCTAACTCGATAGAACAGCTCCCGATCGTAAGCATGACAACCAAATCACCATAAATCGATCTTATTGTCCAGCTAAACGAAAAAAAAAAAAAACGCACAGCTACAGCCAAAACGATCTATTATACTGTTACCGGTGGTTGGTTGGCTTTCTATCGAGCCGGCAATAAAGACAAGTCGTTGTAATAACAGGAATCGAATTATCATTAAACAAAGCACAACCATAACAGATGAATAAGACAGATTAGCAGAGATTTGATTGCAGGAAAGTATTGGCCCAATAGAAAGCACACGCATTTTTTCCGGTAGGATGTTCCGACAGTGTTTGCAGTCTCACCTCTTAACAAAGTATTAAACAAGGGACCATCACGTATTTAAATTAAGTGATTGGACTGGGAAGAATAGAGTGTAGAAGAGCTAAATGGAACAAATACGATAACGAATAAAGGAGTGTGGGTTGGGAAAAACGCTTTGACAACTTTCTTATTTTAAATGCAAGCCCCTGTATTCTCTAGAAAATTCTAGACATAATTCATGTACAATGTCCTACACCTAACTTCAACTGTTTCGGACATATTAAGTGTTTTCAGATTTATTACAAAAACTAACATTAAAACAAGAGAATTATTTTATTTCACAAGTTCGCTACATTACACTCAATACTTAATTCCCATTTAACTCTTGTTATGGAGATAGTAAGCAAAAACTATTCCAGCTTGGTTTTTTACTGATTTGAATTCGTCAAAACTCATAGATTTAGATCTTGTTGTCTGCTTGCATGACAGTGGTAATCGGTGTCAATGCCATTGTCCTTTCAATTTCGTTAACTGTACGTAATAATATTAGAAAAATAGTTCAGAAATGCTCAAAATAACCAACCTGTAAATGATTGGTTATGGAGATAACATACGGACATAAATGGAAGTTTCATGGTTATTTCACGAAAATTTAGCAAATTTGCCGCCTATATCCCAAGAAAGAATTAGTTAAATAGAAAACCAATTTCGCGAACTTGTGCGAACTTGTGAATAATGTGATGGTGCACCGTCCTGCTGAAACCATTGAACATCATCAGGTCAGCCGAGATGCTCTGCATTTGGAAAGACTCCTGCAATTGCCGGTGATATGTTTTGCTGTAGTAGTTCCAAATAATTCGCACCATTAAGCAGACTTTCAATAAAAACCGAACCTATAACTGCAAGTTGAGAATCCCTGTCAATACGTTGACCTTCTGTGGACGTTGTGTATGTGCTTCTATCATTCAGTGTGGGTTTTGCCCCCTATCTACAGTCCTGTCTATTGGCAGAACCATTTAAACAAAAAGTTGCTTCTTCTGAGAAAAATACACAACTTGAAAATTGCAGATCGTTATGGCATCGTTCCATCATTGTTTCACAGAATTCAACTCTGCGGCAAAAAATCATTTTCATTAAGTTCTTGTAACAAATGAACTTTGCATGGATTTTTGGGCAGACATATAAGAGAACAATGAGGTAAGACAGATAAAAAAGTAGCTGCCAATGCTCTAAGTGATAATACGAAATTGGATGTTATGCTTGTGTTTCAAGAAAACCCACATAATTCTGGTCGAAATGCAGCCCCACTATTCAACGTTAGCCACACATCAATTTGTCGAGTATTATAGGAAAGAAAAATGCATTCCTATAAAATGATTCCGACTCAGGAGCTCATGGAAGACGATTTCGACAAGAGAACGTATCTCTGTAAACAAATGATGGTCATATTAGATAACAATAGCTTTATTCGCGGTAACAATTCGTTATCGATTTATTACTGATCGCATGCGCAGTTGCAATAAAAGCATTCGCGGTACAGAACTTACTAAACTGGCTGTAACAATTCTGTGTTCGCGGAGAAGAAAAATTCGATTCATTATTGATTCGTAACCAGATTATCAGTTCTTGAATTATAGCTAGAATTCCTCGTTCTGACATGCACAGTTATTTTTACTCAAATTTAGTAAATTGTTATTTTGTGTTGCCTACATCGGGAAATTTACTTATTGTTAACTGTGTTTACCTTTGGACTTTAAAATTGTTTAGAATATTTGTTGACATGGACCACTTAATTTCAAGTGACGAGGATTTGGAAGAAGTTTTGGAAATTGTGAGTGTTCCAAACACAATTGATTATTTTAAACATATTGTGCCACAATTTAATAATCATCAGTTTGAATTTCATTTTCGGATTAGGGTGGAAGCAAATCGTTTCGTCAGAATTTTCAAATTTCTACCATAAATAGCAGTAGCAGAATGTAGACTGGCTCATTTAATTGACACATAAGTATTTACATAATTTGACAGCATGGAAGAGTAGGTATATGAAATCTCATGATTTCTAGGGTACTGAATTAATTGCAATGGCATTCGCAGTACACAAGTATATTTTACTAGTTCTGAATCAGGCATGCGCTCTTGAGTAGAACTGAATTGATAACGAATTGGTTCAGAATTGTGTTCCGCGAAAAAAGCTACTGTTATTCAATTAGAAGATGTTTTGGTTTCTGATGAGAGCACATTTACACTTCACGGTTATGTTTATCCTTAAAATTGCCGCTATTGATCTGGTGAGAATCCTCACTGCATGACAGAGAAACATACGCAATATCCTGAAAAAGTTAACGTGACAGCAGCAATTGTTGGATATCATCATTGATGACAACTTGAATGGAGATAAATATTTGGAACTGCTCCAAAATAATGTCGTGCCAACTTTGACGAACTTCTATCATGATCCAATAAACCCACAAGTTCCTACCAATACAATATAGTTTCAGCAAGATGGAGCACCGCTTCATTACGAAATCAATGTCCGGCAGTACCTGAAACAAATTTTTCAAAATCGGTGGATTGGGAGGCGCGGATCGATAGTAGCGCATGTAATTTAACGTAGATAGTTAAGTAAGACCCATACATTTTTCTCTATTTATTTTCGACCGTTTTGTCGATAACAGAAAACAAACAATTTCGTTTGAGTGCTTTTAGGGGCATATAACTTTCTAAGGGTGCGTTTAGGGCACATGTTATTATGAACTTTTTTTAATGAGTTCTATACACACCCTATTTTAAAAACACCTTGTATACGTAGGGATTTCTGATATATTACGCAAATTTTTGACCCAATTTATACTAGATATGCCAAAATATTTCAAAAATTGAGTACATCCCATGTTAAATAGACTGACTCTATTCTTTAAAAGTTTTTTCAGTCTAAAACTAGGTACGAGTAGCATTTGGAAAACAGAACTCGGAAATACCATAATACGATTCATTTGTTTGTCAAACGGACCAATAAATTTGCAGACTTGAGGGTATGAGAAGTAGCTCCGAAGGTTACTCAATCGTAATAATTAACTGATACTACAATTGCAATTTCCACAAATTACGTTTTTTGAAAACTGTCCGACGCGTTTCGACTAATGTCTTTGTCAAGGAAATAGACTAATTGGGTATTTCTTGAAGAAGTTGTATTTATATTCGAGAAGTGATATAATTACCAGGTACGTAGTTTTAAACAGGATTACTTAATTTTATTACAGGTAAAAGGATTAACTAAAGAGGTTTATTAAGGGAGAATTATTTATTTTTGTCTGGTCGTTTAACAAATTACCGGTATTTTTAAGTTTATTAATCTCCAATGATTCTAAAAAGTTTAATTTATTGCCTTTATTTTCTGAATGTAATAATTTACAATTTTCATCGAAAAGATGATTTTCTGTTACTAAATGTTCGGCATAATTGGAATCTGTTTTTTGATTAATGAAAGAATTACGGTGTTCATAGATACGTTTTTTACACGCTCTGCCGCTTTGACCGAAATAGGCTTTAGGGCATGACCCACATGATAATTTATAGACACCAGATTTATTTTTTGGATCGATTTTTGATTTGTTATTTCTGATAAATTTTCCAAGACTAAAAAACGTAATTTGTGGAAATTGCTATTGTAGTATCAGTTAATTATTATAATGAATTTCCAACAGGTATCGACCGAATCAATTCAGTATTACTCAATCGTCTCGCAAGGACCTACGTGAAGTGACGTACGAATGAATCAGATACAGGAAAATTTTCAGTTGAACTTTATTTTACTTTATACTTAATTCAGGATATTTTTTCTAATAAAAGTTGAAGATGCAAAAATATTGCATTTGCAAAGTTTATACTGTAAACATTGATTTTTAAAAATCTAGAAAGATTACGGGGCTCAACTTTTTCCAAGAATATCCTACAAAATGACCACTTCAATTGTTACAAAGTATTTTGTTCGATATGCTAGTACCATCGTTGTTACTTAACCTTCATTTAATCACATAATCCATTTAAGGTATTCAAATAATGCTTTAAATATGTTTGCCTGATTGGTTGTATCTTGTCGCTCTTTCATTAGCTTATGGTTCCTCGTTTGAAATTGACAGCGTCCGTATCATAACTATAGTCACGTTTACAAGTGCCTATTGAAAACTATGATAGGAAACAAACAAAATATTGTGTGCTGTTCATCGTGATTTACTATCACAAAGTAATAACTTCCCCCCTCGAAAAAAATAATAAATAATTTATATTTAAGAAAACACCAACTTCATCTTACTTGAAATTAAATCAGTATAAAAACCGTATCCAATCATTCTATATTTTCTGAAATATCTGATTTAATATGTACATTGTCTATAGGTGCAATTCTAATTAACCCTATAATGCAACCACCCTGTATATGCTTCTGTGTATTTGTAACTCAAAATTACTTATTCTTCCCTCATTTTTGGATCCACCTTGTAAAACTACAGATAATTCAAATGCACACGGTGTTACAACCGCCCTGATATTTTTTAAACCATCCTGTATAAATATAAATCCTCTTCACCCTATTGACTGTTTCTTTTTTTATATTGTTTGAATCACCCTGTATATACCTATAATTTTACTTCAATCAATATGTCAAGTATTCTATATATGCAACTGTTCATAGTCTACCCTATATAACAAGATTTGTCACACTTTTAAACCACATTGAATAACTATAATTTTACTTTGTGACCATAGTTCTAGCTTATATTTCAACCATCCTATACATATGCAACTGCTTATGTACCACCCAATATCATATTTATTTGTAAATTTTTTGAACCCACCTATATATCTGTAATTTTACTTGGTAACGTTGATCTTTCCTTGTCAAGTTCTAATTTGTTTTCCTTGTCTCTAGCATCCACAAACTTGCCTTTTTGGCGCTGTTTTGACTTCTGAAGTCTGTCAAATCTGTTTTTAAAACATCGCAAATAGAAAATTAGAATGTTGTTTGGAACTTAAAGCAAATTCTGTGCTGATATTGTATATTAATCGTATGTTATATTTGTTTATTTACTATAAGTTATTGATTGTTTTATAAACGAAGAGGTCTTAGTATATATAAAACATTTAAAAAAATACATAACCGACTTCCACCTATAAATAAAAAGCTAAAAATAATTATAACAAAATACAACTCTAACAAATAATTAACACATTCAATGTTGTTAGGTACCTACCCAGGAAGTAAAAAATGTAAAAATTAAAAGGTTCTCATTTTGTACAAATTAATTACCTACCAATCTAGTATATTTTTGAAGTCGGTGCCAAGCAAATCTAAAATCCGGCATTGCGTACTTATCTACTACGTCACCAAACTTGATTGATGCTTGGCACCGACTTCAAAAATATACTAGATTGGTAGGTAATTAATTTGTACCAAATTAGCACCTTTTAATGTTTACATTTTATACTTCCTGGGTTATTTATTTGCTAGAGTTGTATTTTGCTATAATTATTTTTAGCATTTTAGTTAGTTGTTAGTAGTTGTTATAGGTGGAAGTTATTTTTTTTAAATGTTTTATTTTCAACTTTTTAGTTTTTTTGAACTCAGGTATACAAACAGAACGAGCTTGGTACTCATTGATTTAAGGATCCGAGAATACTATGCTTTACTACCTTTATGCTTGAGATGTATATAGAAAATTTTCAAATTCACAATTAAAACTTGCAGTGCCTAAGATTTCCGCACTATTATGTTGTAATTAAAATATTTAGGAGGAAATGTCCGTTATGTCATTTCGATGAAATATTTGATAAGAATTTTGGAATTTTCGGCGATTTTCTGCAAAACTGCAAGTTGCCCGGTGCAGAAAAGTATATGCGATCATCTAGGGATCTTCCTTAATAGATTAAACGTTAAAAAAACGATACACATCCATAAGAAGTTTTCGACAAATATGTTAGGGATATTGATCAATTTCTATGCACGCATGTGAAATTGAAGTTTCACCAATCCGGATATATACTCTATTAAACAAGACCATATTCATTCAGAACGGTTCACCACAGGAGAAAACAGGTAACATACATACAAAAAAAAAGATACCCGACGAATTGATAATCTCGTTCTTTTTGGAAGTCGGTTAAAAATGGACCCTACCCCGGTCGGAAAGAAGTGTCTAAACAAATGCATTTTTTCTATTTTAAAGGTGTAATGTTGAGCCTCAATTAAAAAGCTTGTCCATCAAAAATGTACATTCATAAACGTAAGGGAAGAAATAATCTAGGTAGGACGAAGAAAAATGGGAATCATAATAATCTGCCTGCTACTAGTAGAAAAAGGGAAGAATTTCATTAGATAAATACTTCTGAACAACCCAGTTTAAAAATTGTATTCTGAATGATAATTGTGGCATCTCTGGTTTTTTATTTTTTCTGAGTTCTTTAGGAATAACATCATATAAACTTGAAAGTCTGTATATTTCAAAGGTCCAAAAGTTTCAAGGAGTTAATACCATTGAAAACGAGGTCTGATTTAGACCTTGAAACGTTTGGACTATCGAAATATACAGGCTTTGAAGTTTATGTAGTGTTATTCCCAAAGAACTCAGAAAAAATAAAAACCAGTGTAAAAAGTTCCCTTACTCGTATCACTATCATTAAACAATAAATTCCTGACAAACTTTTTTTTAACTACTATTCTTAGTTCTATATACAACTGAACCATTAATTACACGCTTTAATGAATCGAAATAAGACCGTGTTGATGTTATCGATTTTTTCGAAGTGATTTTCTTTCCGATCGCTAACTTCCCAGCAAAAACGTTCAGTATGCTAATTTAATAATGATAATTATAAAGCCGATGACAACTAATGAATACCATTAAGTACAATCTGTGCCATTAATTCATTCGTTTGTGTAGTTTGTTGGAATACTTATGAGAAAAACAACGTATCGAAGAGCCGTTGACAAATTGTGTTTACAAGATTAGATCAGTTAAAGAAAAACAACAAATTTGATGACATTTACGAAAAAACGTCTGAAAATGTTTATGTTTTTCGTCGACACTTAACAAATTGCAATTTGTGGTATTTCAAGATCTCTTCCATAAAGAATTAATTTATAATAATTAATATATTTTTGTTGTCAGTTATTGAAGTGAAAGCTTCTTAACAGAATGAAATACATAACTTTAAATTTCGTTTGCTTTGATTTTGAAATACCCATCCAATTCAGTCCGCTGTGTAACAGGGACCAGGTAATATATTAAGAACCTCTTCTTTTATGAAAAATCAATAATATATCTATATCTATATAATATTATAAAATTGTAGTTGTCTGTCTGTTTGTTTGTTTGTTTGTTTGTTTGTGTGTTTGTTTGTTTGTTTATTTGTTACCTCATCACGTAAGAACTACAGAACTGATTTTGATGAATCTTTTTTTATTGCAAAGCCTACAGTTTGTCTTAAAATCTAATACACATTTTATCTCCCTAAATTGACAGAAATGGTAGATATAGCCAAAAAACTGCTACCATGTTTGGTAAAAGAATTACTCAATTGGTTCTACCGCACGCACAAAATATTAGATACTGGCATAAGCTTAGATTTTATTCAAAATTCGGAATGTGCCACTGTAAAATGTTTAGATTTAAAAAAATCAACTGATATAACAAGCGTAAATGTAATTATACTGGGTGTTCTGTATATAGGAAACTTAGTGCGGAGTAGAATTACATGGATTTAAGAAATCTAATATTCTTGAAGTCGGTGCCAAGCAACAATCAAGTTTGATGAATTAGTAGATAAGTACGCAATGAAGGATTTTAGATTTGTTTGGCACCGGCTTCAAAATATACTAGATTTGTAGGTAATTAATTTGTACAGAATGAGCACCTTTTAATGTTTACATTTTTCACTTCCTGGGTAGGTACCTAACAACATTGAATGTGTTATTTATTTGCTAGAGTTGTATTTTGTTATAATTATTTTTAACTTTTTAGTTATAGGTAGAAGTCGGTTATATTTTTTTAATGTTTTTTTTTTCAACTTTTTCTTTATTTTTTTATTTTGTATGTACAACCTTAATAGACAGAACCAGGTAACATCGAAAGCCTCAACATTACACAATGAGGCTTTCTCATTTAAATTGACAGGTAAATCTTTACGAACATAATGTACTAGTACGCGTTGACTAGTAATATATTTATGCCTTATGGACTACGCCAACTTTTTTGACAACCCAGTATAACTATAGATAATTCCACTCCAACCTATGTACCAACCATCCTGTAGATACGACTGCCCACGGACAAGCATAAATTTGTTAGCTGCCTTCTGTAAACTATAGGACGGAGTCTATAGAATCCATCCCATATTTACGGAGTTAAATCCGTCTTATATTTCAACCGTAGTATATAACTCCTTGTGGGGTAGCCCATACATTATTTAATTTTTAACATTTTATATTATCGCCCTGTGTAACATTAATTCCACTCCACACTTTATGCAACTTCTTATGGGCTATAAAAGAAATAATTTTTTAATCACACTGTCTTTCTCTATGGATTAGTATCACTCCAATAATGTGAGTTATGTTGGTGAACATACCATTTTTCATAAATTTTGCCTCATCCTTCAACTCAACTTGTGTAAATTAAATTCTGAACTAATGAGAATGAATACCAATGATACTTCTGTTTTTTTAGCTCATCATAGGTATTCCCATATCTCTTTCTGCATCTACTGATGAATTTTCTAGAAATGTTCTGAATCATGCGAAGAGTGTAACTTCATTCTCTTCATTATCTACAACAGGTTCCTTTTTTTGCCTTTTCACAAAATACCCATCTCTTTTGTAATTGTGAATGAGCCCCATCAGCATGTCATAAGTTACTAAATCCTAAACGGGACATGATAATGATTTCGATATAGTTGTGCTTTAACAACAAATTATTAGCAAATATTGTTGCTTGACATTTCAGCATTTGTTTCTGGTCAATTCTTTCAAAAAAGTCTAGTGATAATTCATATATCTCTAATCAGTTTTAAATAGTTTTTCTAAGTTTATATAAGAACCCTTTACTTTGAGTATGGAGTTTTTTTGGGTCCACTATGTTGTCATTTCAAATCAAGATTTACACGATTTTCAAGATAGCCGAATTCAGCTCCAATTTCTGAGCACTCCGTTACATACAAGGGGATTCAAAAACATGTTGAACAAAATTGTTATATTCGGTTCCCAATAAGCATTTGCGGTTTGGTTCAAAAATGGTTATATAGCGTAGTCCATAAGCAGTTGCATATATAAGATGGTTAGTGGACCAGAGTGACTGTTAAGTATTTAAAAAATGTTATATTTGGTGGCCCCTAAGCAGATGCACATTCAGGTGGTTGAAATATTTTCTAGGGTTATATAAATACTTTTACGGTTATACAGGGTGGTTCAAAAATAAGTTGTAATGTTTGACAAATTGGCAGCGGTATATACAGGATGGTTTTAATGTAGATGGAAGTAGAAATAGTTATACAAAGCGGTTAAAAAAATGGTGATCAAAATTGTTATATCGGGTGTCAGTTGTAGTTTGGGTGAGGGTTTAAATCAAAGTTTGATGTTAGGGTGCAAAACTGTTTCTATATGTGTGATACACCAAGGGTGCACAGGCATTTCCTTTAGCATGGATCAATTTTTTTTAATTGTGATATAGGGTAGATCATGAACAGTTGCATTCTACTATATGGAATATACGAAATATGGGGAGAAGCAAGTTTATAGTTTTAGAGTGTGTTTAACACAATGTTAGAAAAAGCTGTAAAGGTTGATTACAATATAGAGTAAAGAAAAATTTTACTTTAAAAGGTGGTTAAAAAAATATCAGAAATAATTGTTATACAGCGTAGACCATAAGCAGTTGTATAGCTGAAATATAGGGTAGAGAAGAGTTATAGTTGGGTGTTTATATTGGGTGACAAATAAAGAGCAGCATATGCAGGATGGTTGCAATATAGGGTGAAGTGATTCAAGATGATTCAAAATTTCAAAATTTCGAATAAAATTGTTATATAGGGTGGCCCATAAGTACTTGCAGTTTGGGTTAGATATATTAGGATTTTGTGGATTTAAAGTTAAGTAGGGTGGTTCAAACAAGTTTTTTATATGGGATAACCCATAGTTTTCATAAGTTATTTCTTTTTGCGAAGACATTCCGTACGCGGGTGAAACGGCGGGTAACCGCTAGTTGGATAATAATTTCAATCAAATCTATCGCCAATGGAAACAATTACTTCAGTCTAACTGACCTATTCATATCCCACTTGCGACCAACAATAAATACTTCTTGAAATCACGTTCAACGTGCAATTTATGCGGTACAGTATCAGTGGGAAAGGTTTTATTATACAAACAATCAGTGTTTCTCTAGTGGAACACGGAGAATGTTGATTAAAAGATTATCATTAATATCGATGAGTAATCTTCGGGTTAGCTACTGATTCACAGATGTTAGTTGCCGACAAGAGATTCGTTTCTCCACATGCCACGCCGATAGTATCGGATAAAAACAAATATGATTACATTTGACGAATATCGATACGATCAATCGGATTATATAAATCTCCACCGTTTGTGTTTATGAATATTTTATTTTCAATCGATCGATGCTACACAACAACACAACAACTCATCGTGAATATCACAATGTAGCGTTATGAGAAGTTGGCATTCGGAATAAAAAGAAACGGGTTTGTACAGTTGCGTATTATGAAAGAATGACCATAACAATTGGTCTTTGAATGGAGTGGAAAAAGTGTCAATGAATTATAGATTGAAACAATTCGGAGAAACGGAGATGTAGCCAAAGCAAAAGAATCGTGAACACATTTTTCAAAATTATTTTGAATTAACATTTTTTTTCTAAATTTACGTATTGTTTTAACCGACTTCCAAAAAGGAGAAGGTTATCAATTCGTCTACAACTTTTTTTTATGTATGTCGAGCGATTATTCGTAAACGGCTTGGGCAATTTTGATGATTTGAACTGCATTATATTAAGAAACACTGCAGAAAAGTTCGATATAATTGTCTATAACATGAGATTTACGGTTTTCCAGAAAATCAGAAAATAAGAGACTAGATTTCAGTGAATTTCAATGAATCTTCGCGGTTTTCTCTGAAACTGCTCAAGAAATTTGAATATTATAAATTGTATTCTACAAAGATATTCCAGCTTGATTCCGTATATTTTTCTATAACGTAAAACTCCATTTTTCTGAAATGTCTGGTAAATGTCAAATTTTCGTCAAAAATATATAATTTAAATGTCAAGATATGCCATGAAAGTATATTATACAGAGTGTTTGTAATCTTTCATTTTAATTCGTTTGAATTAATTTTTTTTTAGAGACGATTCTAAGTTAGGCGACTTATAGTCACGTGAAATGGCAGAAAATATTCCGTTAGTTTATCAAGACGAAAATTTGTTATGTCAGCGAACTTTTCTATATGGTATACGGTTATACGTAAGAGCGTGCCTGCATGTAATATTAGCAGTTGTATACATAGGATGGTTGAAATATACGTTGGAATTGAATTATTTATACTGGGTGGTTCTAAAAATATTGTATTGGGTGGCACATAACTAGTTGCGTATACAAGGTGGTTGAAATAAGAGTGAAGCAAAACTATAGTTATACAGAGTGGATATTTGCGTTATAGGACGAAGAATAATTACAGTTATACAAAAGTCTTTAAAAATTGTCGGGAGCAGGATGGTTGAAATATAAGGTGGAATATAAGTAGAGTTATACAGGGTGGTTTAAAAAAGTTATAGTTTGCCACAGAAGTAACTGCTTAGACAAGATGTTTGAAGTAAGGGTAAGGCAAAATTATTGTTATTCAGGGTGTATCAAGAATTTGTTATATAAGCATAACCAGTTAGGATATTTGAATTATAGGACGTAGGACGGGGTATAATTATAGACATGGGTTCAAAAATTTTAAAAGCAGTTGCATATGCCTGGTGGTTGAAATAAATGGTTCAAGAAGGTGAATTTTGTTATATCGATCATGGGCAGTTGCATAAATGAAATACTAGACATATGGGGCGAAGTAATATCGTTGGTATACAGAAATAATTCTAAAAATAGAAATAGTCAATAGTGTGGAGACGAATTATAATTATACAGGATGGTTTTAAAGATATCAAGACCGTTGTAATATTGCGTTGAGCAGAATTGTAGTTGTACCGGGTGATTCAGAAAATGATACACCAATAAATTATATATGAGTGACCAATACACAGAAGCATATACAGTGTGGATGTAATATAGAGTGAATTAGTTACACATATAGAAAGTGATCCAAATAATAAAACAAATAAAAAAGTTAATATATATTTAGAAAATATAGGCAAAGAATAAAAATTAGACAGGGGGAAAGACAGAGAGAGAGAGAGAGAAAAAAAAAAGAGAGAGATAAGAATACGCTAAAATTTTCAATTGAATTGTACCTTAAATCAGATGATAAAGGAGATATGTCTGAAAATAGTGATTGATTGTACACTGTTTCTAAAGGATTTTATTTTTTAACTGAGGTGAAGTCGATTCTGTTTTAAATATAAATTATTTTTATTTTAAGAAGTTTGTCAATTTGACGTATACGTTTTGGGGGTGGGGCTCATGATCCCTATCATCTCCCTTGGACTGCCACTGCAGATAAGTACATATAGGAATATTTATGCTTGCTTCTTCGAAAATAATATACAGTACGACAATTTGAAAACGTACGATCGCTATATCTAAGAAACTAAAAGAGATATAAAAGCTTTCTGTGTATTAATTAATCCGTACTGACTTAACCCATCACCCCCCATCACCCCTACTTACAACCCCTGTTAAAGGCCTAAAATTTGATTTTCAGTGATACCCTACAAAGCTACATTTGATCACGTATTTTTCGATTAATTAAATAGAATTTAATTAAAGTATATTAAATTATTATCAATTATGTGGGTTATTATTAATGTCCTGACAACAATTCTAAATTATTTTTATGTTTTCTTGGGAATAACACCATAATTGAATTAAAAATCTGTATATTGAAAGAAAATACCAAACGTTTCAAAGTCGATTCTGACTTCGTTGTCAATGGCCTTAAAATATGTAATGAAAATGTAAATTGCAAATTACAAGTCAATTTGCAATTTACAGTTTTTGTGTTATACTTAAAAAACCATTTGAAAATAATGGTTGTTAAACAAAAATCTAACTTTTCAAGTGCAAATTACCTAGTCTATACATTAGAAATAAAACTAGTTTATACATTAGACCAAACCCATCTAGGATTATGCAGTTTGATCCGAATCTGAGGTCCACTTGACCCAAACACATCCCATAATAGAGTAAAGTCAACTGCAAAACACGCTATAAATTAAATATACTTTTTTGATCATGTTTGGGTTAAACTAACCTTAAATTCAGATTCAGCACTTCTAAATGGATCTATTCCAATGTACAAACCATTTTTGTATGTCCCGGTGTCACCCTGTTACTTCTTTTGCTATCGACAACCCCTAGGCTGGAAACTCACTTGGAAACTGAATGCCGCGGATTTTGCTGTTTTCGGTTTTGGAGCTTTCGGTTTTTTTGTAGGGGCACCTTTACTGGTTTTCTTTTTACTTTCGAAGGAGACTTCCCTTTGGATGCAAGCGAAACTGATGATGATGACGATGAAGTTGTTGTCGAGGGGGTGGATTTCGGAGTCGAAGTCTTCTTTTCAGTTGCGGCAACTTTCTTAGGTTTGGTTGCAGTCGTAGCCTTTTTGGCTGTTTTTTTTTGCTGCTCTCGCAGCCGCCGGCTTATTTGTCGACTTGAGTTTATTGCTGGAAGCTGCTCGTTATGCAGGTGACTTCTTTGCTCTACCTCCAACCCCAGTTTTTTTTTGTCGCCGCTGGCCGGTTTCGATGCTGAAGCTCCTGAAGAGGACGAAGCGAACGAACCGGATGCACCTTTTCCTTTAGTTTGAACTAAAACTCCTGAAGCAACGCCTGATTTTAAGTATTTCTTGATGAAAGGCGCTACTTTCTCGGCATCGACCTAGTAGTTGGCAGCAATATATTTCTTGATGGCTTGCAAAGATGATCCACCACGTTCCTTTAAACCTTTGATAGCGTTGTTGACCATCTCAGATGTCGGTGGATGATATGGTTTAGCCCTTGGGTTCTTGGCTTTTTTTTTCCTTCTTCGGCACAGTTTGGGTTTGTGGCGATGAATTCGACACGGATGTCGCAGAAGCAGTCGAACTATGTGTTTCCGTATCAGCCATATTGATTTGTATTAACTCTTACGATTGTCAATAATTTGGTTGTAAATAACGTCGCACGTACATGCACCTCTGTCTAAAGAGAAGTGAGTTTGTGTTTTTTGAGTACTTCTATAACTTGTGTTTTTTTGAGTACTTCCCCCATTTTCACAAAAATTTCCATCATTTCAGACAAATCGGTGCGGTTATAAAAACTTTAGTAATGTAAACCCTCAGTAACTGGACTATGCTAAAAACTTCCACATGTTCAGCAAACTATATTAATTATTAATCCTGGAAAATATAAATGACACATTATTACGAAATAATTTCATGGTATTTCTGAATTTTGTTATGGAAAAAGTGATCCCAGTATGTAATTTCGTGGAGCAAGAAATAAGAACTTGTCGATTATGAGGATTTTTTATAGTCGGCTCATTTATGTGATGATTTTCGCACATAAGGAAAACGGTTAACCTAACAGAATATCGCCAAGTGATTATTAAAGTTGATGTCTTATTATAAAGGTCGTTGATTGCTATTTTAAACTTAACATAAAATAAATTGGGATAGCCGGGCCGTTAAAGTAATCACAGGTCTTCACGAAACAAATAATTCGACAGATGCTTGAGATTCGAAAATTATAAGAGACGCCTGTGGGTGAAATGTTAACCATTAAGTACCCTATTAAAAATTAATAAAAAATTCCCTATATGAATAGGTACTTTTTGCTTTGTCATAGTATAGTTTCGACATCAATGCTTCAATACAAATGTATTCATCCTGCTTTGTACTCGCAAGCATATAAGGTAATATTTTCGCAGTTCCAGTTACTTTTTGAACTCTTGAAAATATATATAAGAAAAGCATAAGATAGCATTAAAATCTTTTAATCTGTAGAAGTTATAAAAATATATAATTTTTTGAGTGTGATTGTATTTGGGAGATTTTGCAAAAAATAATATATGTGTTTATTCTATTTCATGTTCAAATCAAAAACGACATCCAAGTATTTACAACTCTCTAATTTTGCTTTACAGGGAGGAAGAGTAGGTAGGAACAAAGTCATTTAAAATGCGTCAACATTTGTTTTTTATTTTATTTTTGAATTCTGCATTGAAAAGTATTTTTCATGTACAATGTCCTATACCGAAAATTAACAGTTATTAAAAAAATTGCATTGCTTTCTAAAGTTAAGAAAACAACGGTAAAAATAAGCTGTTTATTGGTTTGAACCTATTTATTGACGTCTTGTTTTTATGATTGTTGGCGGAATTTTAGTCGCACGAATGGAAACCTTTTTTTTAATGCTGGAGTTTTTAACACTTGTTTATTTTCATAAAAACTTTATTATAATTCTACTTCAAATAAGTACTTGTCGAGTGCAGTGGCAAAGTTTCCAAGTATGGCGCGTTTAACTGAAAAGCAGCGAATAGAAATTTTTACGATTACACCCTCGGTAGTTAGTAAAATAGAAAAAAAGTTTCTAGAATTTGGTCACGTAAGAGACAATTACAAAACCAAATACCTTCCAGAAGATACACAATTAAAGGTTTTGCTCGATTTACAAGACAATCCTCACAAATCCACTAGACAAATAGCCGCAGAGCAGTAAATAAGTAAATCTTCTGCTCTAAACTACTTGCATAGAAATAAATGGCAGCCATACAAAGTTCAGTTTCAAAGTTCAGGAACTTATTGAAGATGATTTGGACCAGAGAGTAGAATTTTGCAAAATGATGATGGATAGATGCAATGCCAACCCGCACTTTTCAAGTAAGATAGTTTTTTTCGACGAGGCAACATTTTGTTTAAATGGTCAAGTAAACAGGCAAAATTTTCGATATTGGGCATCAGAAAACCAACATTGGATTATGGAAAGTCATACACAGTTTTCCAAGAAAGTTAACGTATGGGCCGGAATTGTGGGTATTTCAACTGTGGGTCTTTTTTTATTGAGGGTCACTTAACTCGGAAAAGTATTTAGACCTATTACAAAATGACATAATGCACTGTTTAACAGGACTCTACTAGAATGGTGAAAACCCCAATATACTGGCAGCTTCGGTATGGTTTCAACAGGATGGAGCGCCCCCGCACTATTCGCGAACAATGCGAGATTATCTTGACAATATTTTCTTTACGAGATGGATCGGAAAGAGATATAACATCGAATGGCCAGCTAAGCCTCCAGATCTAAGCCCGTTAGATTTTTATCTTCTATAAGGCGTAAAATGTCAAGGAATTAACGAACAGAATTAATCTTCGGTATAGGACATACATGAAAAATACTTAGAATTCAATGCAGAATTAAAAAATAAAATAAAAAACAAATGTACCCATTTGAAAAAATGAAATTGACCATCTCAATTTATTTCTGGCCAACCCTGTATAAATGAGTTTATCATCACAAAACCGCAGTCCTAGTGTTTTTCTAAAAAAAAAACAACTGAATTTTACATGAATTTGTTACATTAACAGTGGTAAAACCTTTATCGAAACCGGTATAATTGAAAGACACTTCTGCTCTCTAACCCACGCGTCCTCACTCTATATACTTTCTGGCAAACTATCAGTGCTAGTAATAACATAATAAATCCAGTCTTACTTGAGTTTATAGATAAATTGTTTCCATTGTTTTCTAAGCATATTTGTGACATCTTCTAGCGGGTTGAAAGTTTGTAACGAAGAATAAGTGTGAAATAGGTTTTGGTTGCTTTGATTGAGTTGGTAACTAAAGCTATGAATACAATTTTGTAACAGAGCTAGACTAACACTGTGGAGAATGCCAGAAATTGATCGCGAAAAAGTTTGATAAAGCACTTAAAATATCCTTTGTCAGTTTCATTTTCTCTTTCGTAATAGCAATATGTCTCTAACATTTTAAGCGAATTATCTATTTTAATTATTATTTGTCAGTAACATCAATTTAATTTAATAATTAACCGTTAGACTGGCCAAATGGTCCCTCTTCGCAAATGTTTTGACGAGTTTTTCCGATTTTCAAAATAATGAATATCTATATATAAATAGGCAAAGACAAAACGATTAGGTACCATTTTCTCCTCTGTCTCTCAACCGATTTTCTTTTCATTTTTGTTTTGTTTAGTAGCTACTGACGACCTTCAGTGCAGAATGCTAATATTAATTTATTATATTGGTTCATTCATTAAATAAAATATAATAAAAATTCATTATGTACGTCCATAATGTCAACGCCAAACAAATGAACGTGCCCCCGCCGCCAGACTCAAAACATTGAGTAATTATATATAGAGGGACCAATGCTGTTATATACTTAGAGCATGTACTTCTGGAAGTAGCATGCAAGCGTTGTTATTGTTTAGTGGTAAAGTTATCGTTGTATATTATAATTATAGAGGTCGATTCTAGATATGTTAGAAATCATTTTTTTCGTGGGTGGCACATAAGCAGTTGCATATATAGGGTGTTTAAAATATTGAGTAGAGTGCAATTATAACTAATAAAATAATTATATAGGCAAGCCCATTAGCGGTTGAATTTACAGGGTTCTTTGAATAGAAGGCGAAGTAGAATTACAGTTATACAGGGTGGTGCAAAAAATATTATACAGAGATGTATATACAGGGTGGCGGAAATGGAAATGCAACATTTCGTAACCCATTAGCATAGGGAAGAT
This sequence comes from Octodonta nipae, assembly GCA_034190945.1. Lineage (NCBI taxonomy): Eukaryota > Metazoa > Arthropoda > Insecta > Coleoptera > Chrysomelidae > Octodonta > Octodonta nipae. The sequence continues at coordinate 9,242,936 of CM067220.1, read as the reverse complement.
GAAATATAGGGTGAGAGGAATTATAGATATACAGGATGATGATAAAAAATGTTAGAAAAGGAAATGATTAATAGAGTAGCCCACGAAGAGTTCCATATATATGATGATTGAAATATAGGTCGGAGTAGAATTATAGTTACAGAAGATAGTTAAAAATGTCATAAACAAAAAGAGTAAATACGGTGTCTCATAGACAATGGCATATACAGAATGGTTCACCGGGTGGTTCAAAAATGTGATAAAAAATATTATGCGTGGTCCATGAGCAGTTGCATATACAGGGTGATGGAAATATATAATGAGAAGGAATTATGATAATGAGGATTTTAATAAATTTACAGAATTGAGTGCAATTATAGCTATAAAGAGAGGTTAGAAAAAATAAATATGTAGGATAGGACACATTAGTGGTTGAATTGTTGTCATATAAAATTAAGAATTACGTATTTGAACACAAATAAAGTCCTTATAATTATATCTGCAAAAAACTTGAATTTCGTTACTTATTTGTAGAAGCGAGATGTAAGACCGACATCTAGGATTTTCGACGAAACTATCACACACAGGTTCCGAATCTGGAACCGTTTCGTGTAATTGCTGTTCTCCCTAAAGTCCTAGGATAGAATGTCACGATAAAATGTTCAGGTTACTTAACCTGCCAGAGACATTGACAATTGGTCGAATTTCGACCACTGGGCGACAGCTAATTTCGGGAAATATTTTAGGTACCTCATTTTGGGTTGGGACATCCTGTACTATATTCCCGAAAAATACAAGGCAACGCTATATTAAACCTACCTGATAATTATTATTTTCGAAAAACAGTACATTGACAGGGGTAAAACCTTTATCGAAACCGGTAAAATTGAAAGACACTTCTGCTCTCTTGCCTTCTAATTGACAGTTAACATTCTTACATTCTTCTAATGGATTTAGAATAAAATCAATATTTTTTCAGTTGTGACAGTCTTTATCTGATATAGCGAATTCAACATCGATTCAATACTATTACTACATTTCTGTTTTTAATTATAAACGAGATCAGTTAGTAGATCAAAATCGTTATGATTTTCAACGATGAAAAAAAAACGATCTGTTAGTTTATAATTAGTCTTAACACCAACAGACACTCACATATGAAATTAATGATTTTTCTCACCGTCTCATACACGAACCTCGACGCTAGGCTATAAGCTGTAATCACTCGATTTGTTTACAGTTATAAATACATTTATGTTCATATTATAGTTTAACGGCAATATATTTGAGAATAACGACTGTTTGTTTTTCACGAGGATTTTATTACTTCTAAAACTGCTTCTTTATCAGGATTAGCAATAAACAATTATTGCTTGTAACAATACTAGCATGTAGGATTACTAAAAAATATATAAAATACAGTGCCAGTCAAAAATCCCCCTCAGTCTCGAATCTTTTTAATGGTTATACTTACACTAATGAAATTTGGATGGTTAAAATAAACGGTTTTAAGCTTTTATGTTATTTTTCACTGATGACGACAAAGGGCCTAATTCCCTAATTTTAAATAGGACCTTATGGCAAGTGGTAACTCATTTGAAAGGTACTGAGAAAACCTACTATTTTTTTGGTTTAAGGCAGTTTTGATGGATAAATTAAATAATTATAACAAGAAAATTTGGATCAAGCAGATTCAGCTACCCAGTATGTTTTTTGGTTCGCTGAATCCGAATCTGAAAAACATAAAGTTCTAATATAGGTATGTGGATGATGTTTTAGCTTTTTTCACATGTACTAAAAGACAAATAGATTATTTCCTATCATTATTTACATCCCAAGATAACGTTTACCTTGGAAACCGAAACTAACGAAAAAATTTATTTTCTATCCTTAACACTTACTCCCCAAAACCAAAGCATATATAAAAAATCCACTTTTACGGATACCACAGTCCCATCCATATGTATCCCATACTCCATAGCCTCACAAACTGGCAGCAGATAAATCCATGATTCACAGAGCTTAATCATTGCCCTCTCAGTGAATAATTTATAAAATGAAGCTATTAAATTAATAGCTCATAACAATGGGCATGATCAAATGTTGATTACTAAACTAAACCACCAAAAAGAACAATAATTAGTCCAATGATTAATTTATCCCAGTGTGTCAGTTTCCGTAGAACCTTCAAATTACGTCTCCCTTAAATATTTTGGAAATATCGGAGACAAAATTGCCAAAATACTGTCAAACACAACATCAAAGTCAGTTTCAAGTCACAACACAAACTCAGCAATCTTTTATTTAATGCTAAAGACAGAACAATGAACAAATATTCTGGAGTTTATAAACTTTCATGTTTGGATTGCAATTGTTTCCCATCTTGGCATGACATGTAGAAATTTCACCACCCGCTATGAGGAACATTTTCTTTCATTTTAATCTAATCAAATAAATTCAACATGCGCTAACCATTTTTTGAAAAAAAACCATTCATTCCCAAATTTAGCAGATACCGAAATTGTACACCTACACAATTTTAAACCTTTAAGACTATTAGCGACCCTTTTTCCTCGAAATTGATTTTAAATGACCAGCTGGATTTACAAAGAAGTGTACTTTTCCATGTATTTAAATAATATCTGTAGGGTTTTCTTTTAATTTCAGGTAATTATAATATTATGCAGCATTATGTTTTAGTAATACCTATTGTGTGTTTGTGGATACATTGAAAAATTTCAATAGTTTGTAATTCATTCATCAATTTACTTCTGTTTGATAATGGCGTAGCATTTTACCAAAACTAGTGAAAATATAAGTGATATAATACTTCATCTACCAAGGGTGTCCCTCTCGGGACGCAGATTGGCTTCTATCTCTCGATCTTATTAGCCAGATACAAGTGAAATAATTAAGTAGAAATTTCTGTTTTAATTTAATCCTCTATTGTAATAAATCCTGAAACCAGAACAGAAATATTGAAAAAAGCTGTTTATGAAATGAAATTAAAGGAGTATACTTCAAAAATACATGAAAAAGTAAATGATTATCTTGATGCTAGACAAAACCTTATATACAGAGTGAGGCAGCCTTGAACCTTCGGTTTTATCAGTATCACTAACACAAATGATCACTACCTGAAAGTCTTTATAACTAAAAAGCGTTTATGGGGATTAAGGGGTTCTCTCCGATTTTCTCCTTGCTAAAACATGATTGATCACGGTAATATTTTAACACTAAACTATTTTCGTAACCCTACGACGCGCACACAGATACGGCTACCTCGCCATATTAGCCGGAAGTATATAATACTAAGTTAGTTTGTTTCATTCATTATAACCAAAAATTATGGTTTGATCTGTGGTATCTAGGTTTTTATTTTATTTTGTGTGTATGTAAAATTATTCATCTGCCTTTGGATAGTTGACAAAATACTTGACGTTTTTAATTTTCGAGTAATGGCTAATGTTTATGTAAATAACTTTATACGTGAAGTGTTTAATATTATTATTGCTTAACGCAACATTTAGGAGTTTACATAGTGAAACTGGTGTGTACTCAAGCTGACAAAGTAGCTGCTGTCTTAGTAATTGGTGAATGTGAAGCAAAATCTTTATTTAATGAGAGATCGTACTACATCGAGCACTTACTTGAAAGAGCTTCTTCAACAAACTAATGCAACAGGTTTTGTTAAAGATGCCAAATGAAAAAAAATTACATAATTGCACTACTTTCTCTGCAGCTGAAGTTCCATATATCTGTTAAGTTAGGCAAGGTACAATATATAGGGTGGTGGTAATAAAACCAATATTATTCATATGATTCTCGAAGTTTCGTTGGACTTCCATCATCTTGAAGTGGTTGATCTCACAACGTTTCAATAGCTGTGTATCTGCTATCGTCATCAGGTGACCGTCACCCGTCACCGCGTGGAGGTGTCCTGATTGCAACCACACATTTTTACAGATTTTTTTCTAGAATTCTCACGTTTGGACCTTCAAATGACCTCTGGGAAAAAGCGCAAGGTCAAACAAACTAAGGATTCGGACTCAGAGACCTCGAAAACATAAACATGAATGTTTTCACATTTTTTGGTAGAACTCGATTTAACCTTCAAATGACCTCTGGGAAAAAGCGCAAGGTCAAACAAACCACGGATTCCGGCTCAGAGACTTCAAAAACAAAATCAAGCATTTGTTAGATTTTATAGTAGAAATCTCTAGATCTGACCTTCAAATGACATTCAAATAACTTCTGGGAAAAAAACGTAAGGTTAAACAAACTATGGATTCGGACTCAAACCTCAAAAACATCAGCAAGAATTTTTTCAGATTTTTTGATTGAATTCTCTCGATTTGACCTTCAAATGCCCTTGACCCTGACTTGATGAAGGTCAACGGACCCCCTCATCGTAATCAGCGACCCAGAAAACCCCTAGTACGCTATACGGCATGCCGTGTTCCGGCTTAGATCAAATGTTGACCTATGTAATTTGTAGAAATATGTATGTATCGTCTTAACCACGATAGTTCGATAGCGATATGCAAAATATATTTTGAAAGCTTATAAAATGCACTTGATTCCGTATTTTTGGATTTTTGTCATAGTGCCGTAAAATGTATTAATACTGCTTTTAAAATTTGGCTTAAAGATAGACATTTAATTAATATCAGTTACCTAACTGCATACAGGTAACCAATATGGACAGTCATTAGTTTTGTAAATAAAAACGTTAAAACTGCAATGAAAAAACATATAATAATACAACTTACCATAATTTTCATCTCATGATCCCACCTTAAGAAAATTCTAGATCCGTCCAAGTACCTTGACAGCTATTGTCAGTGAACCGCTGGCTGTCGCATATTCGAACATTTATTATAATATTTACTACTATTTTAAACCAACTTCTCGGCATTACAGCGTAAAACCAAGACAGAAAAATTGAAGTGGAATTTATAAACATTCAAAATATCTTTAGTATATCCCGGTCGGACTAGTCACGTTAATACGGTGAGATGTGCAAAATAGCTCTCTAAATTATTTAAATTCGAATTGTTCAAAAACTACTTATCTAATAGTATCCATCGTGAGCCTATATAAACCTAACATCATAAACTATCGATTTGACGATGACTAATATTCCAGTATTAGTTACCAGAAAGTTATAAATTTTTGAAAAAAAAAACACTTTAGACAAGTTTTTCTGTGTTTACCCGGTGAAAAATGATCCAATCAGGATGTATAAACACTCCTTAAGAAGGATTTCTTATTCTCTACAACTTTCCTGTAGACGGCATTACGATTCCTCCATTAATTTTCATTCTATAAGCAAAAAAACAAAAGAAAGTCGTATTTTTGCGAGTATTTTTATTATTATTTAAATAGTTTACTTCAACGAGTTTACTGTTAAAATCTTAGCAATAGTTATCTATAAACTGTTACTGACCTGGTGGTAGAACCGAATTAAAGTTGAATTTTATGTTCGAAAATGAGTTAAATCTTACTTTTATGTTTTTTTTGGGGAATAACACCACAATAGAAATAAAACTACTTATATTCCAGGAATACCAAACGTTTCAAAGTCTATTCTGACTTCGTTGTCAATGGCTTTATATTTATTGATGTAATTGCAAAATGAGAATTTGATTTATCTTTATCATTTTGCAATCACATCAATAAATATAAAGCCATTGACAACGAAGTCAGAATAGACTTTGAAACGTTTGGTATTCCTGGAATATACGTAGTTTTATTTCTATTGTGGTGTTATTCTCCAAAAAAAACATAAAAGTAATCAAGAATATGCACCAAACAACGTTTAGAAGACGAGTTAAACCTTGCTCTATAAACTGGTGTATGCTCTACATTATAATCGGCACAGTTTTCTGGAAAGTAATCTAAACATTTTCGAAGAAAATGTTATTTGTAACTTAAAGTTCCCATTTCTCCAAAGTTCTAAATCATTTTTAGGAATTTTTCCTTATATTTCTGACTTCTATTATTTCCTAAAATGTTTTTAACAACTTCTTCAATATTATTACACACTACTTTTTCAACTTTTGCCAATGTACTACAAATCCTTAGCCATTATTTTGCGTATCAGTGTGAAAATGAGTTGAATTCTGCTCTACAAACTGGTTTATATGCTGAACTTGTGTGTGTATCAAATATTAATACTACTTTCATAAACCAATCAAATTTAAATTTCACATATGGATTACGACAAACCTCATCTCATTTCTTTTATACAGGATGAGATTTTTTATGATCAGTATGGGGATCTGGGAAACTAGAGGAGATAGAGCAATGGTTAAATTGGGAAAGATTTGCAGTTTTACTGGCCCAATTTAATGACACTTTCGGATTTTTGTAAAAAGTCATGGCTTACTAGATATTTTGAAAAAACGAAATTCGGTCGATTTAGTCAAATCCTTCTAGCTCCTTTGTTTTTGATTTTATAAAAAAAGTGTAAATATCAAAATTGAAGGGAATTGTATCCCGAATATGATTCTCATGTCCTCGTTTGCATGTCAGCACTTGTTTTCGAGATATGAGACGAACTTATCTTTTTTTGAATGGAAACCATACTTGGCTATGAACTCAAAAAACGGACATTTTTAGAGCTTTTCAACGCTATAATACTCTATATAGTTTTTCATTAAAATAACGGAGTTATGGATCCTTTGCTCTCTTATTTTCACTTTTAACGTAGTTAGCCATGAAATAGATTCAGATATAACGAAAAAACTAAATAAGTAGGTACTCACTAAAAACTTAAGTAATTAAAGTACATAATAATGGTTACAATCTATGTTCGAAAAGTCCACCATTGTTATTTAGACAAAAATTGCATCTTTTTAAGATTGACATTACCGCTTTCCTCACAGACCGCCTATCAATTTCTTCAATTGCTTGTAATACCGCCTCCCTTAGGTCACCAACTGTCTCATACTTTTTTTTGTATACTTTGTTTTTTAGCGCACCCCATAAATAGAAGTCTATAACTGCCAAATCGGGAGACCGGGGTGGCCATTCGCGTGGGCCATTTCTTCCTATCCAAGAGTTTGGATAGATATTATCTAAGTGTTGTCTTACTAATAACGAGTTATGAGCAGGTGCTCCATCATGTTGGACCACTCAATTTCTAAACGAGTTCTCAAATTCAAATTATGCAACATTTCTTGAAACGTGTATTGCAAGAAATGCAAGTAGTGCTCCCCAGTAAGCGATTCGTCATAGATAAAAGGACCCAGAATAGTAGACTCTATGATACCGCACAAAACAGTAAAACCAAATTTTATCTGGGGTCGTCTTTGTTCTACATGGAAAGGGTTTTCTTTGGCCCAGATATGCTCATTGTGTCTATTGAATATACTGCAGTTAGTAAATCTAGTTTCATCTGACCGTAACACCTTTAATAGAAACTGTGGATTGTCAAGGCACATGTCTCTAAACCATGTACAAAACAAAATAGGTCTATGTTCGTCACCAGTATGCAAAGTTTGAGAAACTGAAAGTTTGTACGGGTGGAACTTGTGCGCTTTCACTACCTTAACTACAGTTCGTTGAGATGTGCCAGCTTCTGCCCCAATCTCACGAGTTGATGTAGATGGATTTTGATTTACCTTTGCCAAAACATTTATTTTGTGCTGCTTCGTTAATTTGATTACGTTCCTTAGGTGGTTTAGTAAAAGATCCATATCTGCGTAAACTATCGTAAAGTCTCTTAAATGTACATAGAGCAGGTTGATGACGATTAAAATATCTATGAAAGTATTCATCAGCTGCACGAACTGAATTTTTATGGCATATGATATAACATTCCACCATATTCAGTTTTTCTTCGTTAGAATATTCAATTTTATCACGAAAACTTGTCAATATCGACTGTCAGTTCAGCACTACTAATAACTAATTCTAATAACTCCTTTATTTTTATGAATAATTTTATCGAGTATTATATCGTTGAAAAGCTCTAAAAATGTCCGTGTTTTTGAGGTCATAGCCAACTATGGTTTCCATTAAAAAAAAGATAAATTTGTGTCATATCTCGAAAACGAGAGCTGTCACGCATACGATGACATGACAGTCATATTCGGGATACAATTCCCTTCAATTTTGGTATTTACACTTTTTTATAAAATCAAAAACAAAGGAGCTAGAGGGATTTGACTAAATCGACAGAATTTCGTTTTTTCAAAATATCTAGTAAGCCATGACTTTTTACAAAAATCCGAAAGTGTCATTAAATTGGGCCAGTAAAACTGCAAATCTTTCCCAGTTTAGTTTCCGAGATCCCCATAGTGATCATCAAGAAAAAGTAACCCTGTATATACAAACGTAACTACATTATCATTGATGTGTTGAACCCGATAATTTTCTGCTGAAGTAATTTACAACACCGATAATCCATCACAGAATTTTTTAAAAAATCACAAGCAATTTCAATATCCCATCTTTAAGTGTCCAAAATTACAATCCTTGGGCCCATAACTGAGAAAAAAAAACGCCGTACATAATTTCCTGTTCGCCTTCGAACAGTTAACCATTACGGTGTTCATTTTTGTTTTTGTTGTTGCTGAACCGGCGAGAGCAATAATAATCCGAAAAATAAAAAATCTAAAACCGTATCAGCCACATATAATTCAGTTGTCAAAAACGGAATCCGAGCGACTTTTCATATACAAATAAACGGCTGAATAATTTGACTAATTATAAGAATGCGCAACGTGAAATATTTCAAGCGGGTACTTATCTTTTCAACTGGCGGACCCTGTGAAAATACATTACGGCCAGGCTCTCTCATTATTGATAGCGTCAATTTATTTTGAATGGTTGAGTTCATTTCCAGTTGTTTGAGTCAATCGGTCGATCGCAAATAGGTTGCTAACGGATCAGATTTTAGTCCTGAGAACGGAAAACATATTCAATATCAAAAAGAAACAAAAGTGATTATTCGTATGTGTTCATAATATGTATAGTGTGGTAGGCCATAAAATGGCAAGCTTGGCAAATATTTTCATTTATTTAGAAATTTAACTTTATTTTGCATTTAATATTAACAAGTATCCTACTCATATCTCAAAAGCGATTGAAAAACAAGACAAAGTCTATGATCCCACATAGTCGAAAGACTTTCCGGTAAGTAATTCAATATACAGGAGAGCCTAGATTACAGTAAACCCTGAATAACGCTTAAAATGCATTTTTGAACAAAGTTAATTACTTACATCATGATGACAGCTTTACTGTTGAAAACCGCGTCGAGTGCAAAAATAAAAGTTTGGTGTCAGGGGTACAAAAATTTGTGTTTATTCATTTGAAAATTATTGTTAGATGTTTAAATATATTTTAAGTCATAATCATTTAATTATCACTGGTCAACATGATTTTGTTCAAAGAAAGTGAAGGGTCATTTCTGAAGTAGTTTTTCATGTAGAATCCGAATCCAGGATCCAAATTGTTCTATCACTTCAGAATTTTGAGATATCATAACCTAAAAGCGCAAAAATGGCAATTTTGGGCTATATTTGAGATTATGTAGCCTCCCAATATTCTTTTTCTAAAAAAACAACCGATGACACCTTAAGTGTCTTGATCTGTCAAAAGCCGTTGAGTTTACTCAAATAGCTTAATTCTGCATTGACATATTTCATTTTGAAGTTTTCGAGTTTCATCAATTTCGCTATTCCCAAAATCCACATGATTCTTCAGTCTTTGACTCCCAAATTCGAGACTTATGTTCAACTGTAAGTTTTCACACTTGTATCAAGTTTTGTTTTGCAACAATAGAATCTTTAAAACGAAAATTTAATGTACATCAAGTTGTACGACCCAAAACCACCGCTGTGAAGGGAGCAAAAAGGGGGGGGGAAATGTTAAAATTGACCTAAGAGTATTTTATATTTTATTTTTCCACGTATTTGGGAGCAGTTTAAAGTAAGTGAGTGTATGAGAGTAAGAATACAATGTGCACCAAAACCACCCCTAAGTTCCTTAAAGGGGGTGAAAATCGCTGAAATTGATCTAAATGTATTCTACTTTTTTATATAAATGAACTTTCAAGGGTAAGGAAGCGATTTAAACAAAGTTACAGCATCCAGACTGACCCCCAAGTACTTTAAAGGGGGTGAAAAGTGGTGAAAACGGTAAAAAAGTTCAGGAATTATTCTTACTCCAAATCAGCAAACCATAAACTCACGTATGCCGAATCCACATATCTTAAACTCCAAGGTAAAATCCAACAATTCTAATCCCTCAGTTAACACATCTCATCGCATTTTACAAACTGCAATAACCTTACTTTTAGCGCTACCCAGGAACCACGACGTGGACGTAGTAAGGACTGTTTCCTTGCTATTGCTTGATTATTGTGAGTCCCCCTGCCTCTCACAAACAGGGGTGCTTTTTTAATGTGAGTCCCCTTGCCTCTCACAAACCGGGGTGCTTTTGTAGTATGAGTCCCCTTGCCTCTCACAATCCGAGGTGCTTTTTAAACGTGAGGCCTCTTGCCTCTCACAAACAGGGGTGCTTTTTTAATGTTTGTCCCCTTGCCGCTCTCAAACCGGGGTGCTTTTTTAACGTGAGGCCTCTTGCCTCTCACAAACAGGGTTGCTTTTTTAACGCGAGTCCCTTTGAGTCTCACAAATCGGGGTGCTTTTTTAACGCGAGTCCCCTTGCCTCACACAAACCGGGGTGCTTTTTTAACGCGAGTCCCCTTACCTCTCACAAACCGGGGTGCTTTTTTAACGTGAGGCCTCTTGCCTCTCACAAACAGGGGTGCTTTTTTAACGCGAGTCCCTTTGACTCTCACAAATCGGGGTGCTTTTTTAACGTAAGTCCCCTTGCCTCTCACAAACCGGGGTGCTTTTTAACGGGAGGCCTCTTGCCTCTCACAAACAGGGGTGCTTTTTTAATGTTTAACGCGAGTCCCCTCGGGGTGCTTTTTTAACCGAGTCCCCTTACCTCTCAAACCGGGGTGCTTTTTTAAGGTGAGGCCTCTTGCCTCTCACAAACAGGGTTGCTTTTTTAACGCGAGTCCCTTTGAGTCTCACAAATCGGGGTGCTTTTTTAACGCGAGTCCCCTTGCCTCACACAAACCGGGGTGCTTTTTTAACGCGAGTCCCCTTACCTCTCACAAACCGGGGTACTTTTTTAACGTGAGGCCTCTTGCCTCTCACAAACAGGGGTGCTTTCTTAACGCGAGTCCCCTTGACTCTCACAAATCGGGGTGCTTTTTTAACGTAAGTCCCCTTGCCTCTCACAAACCGGGATGCTTTTTTAACGCGAGTCCCCTTACCTCTCACAAACCGGGGTGCTTTTTTAACTTGAGGCCTCTTGCCTCTCACAAACCGGGGTGCTTTTTTAACATCAGGCCTCTTGACTCTCACAAACTGGGATGCTTTTTTAACGCGAGTCCCCTTACCTCTCACAAACCGGGGTGCTTTTTTAATGTGAGTCCCCTTGCCTCTCACAAACCGGGGTGCTGTTTTAACGTGAGGCCCCTTGCCTGTCACAAACCGGGGCGCTTTCTTAACGTGAGTCCCCTTGCCACTCACAAACCGAGGTGCTTTTTTAACGTGAGTCCCCTTGCCTCTCACAAACTGGGGTGCTTTTCAACGTTTGCTCCCGTATCTCTCACTACTTATCCCTATGAGATCTTCTCGTATTAGATCGTCTTTTATGTTGGATATGTTGGATGCGAAAAGAAATATCTTAATGCAGAATTCAGCTATTTGAGTTAACTAAACGGCATTTGAAAGATCAAGACTACACTTTGAGGTCTCATGAGTTGTTTTTTTAGAAGAAAGAATATCGCGAGGCTTCATAACCTCAAATATAGCCGAAAATCGCATTTTGTGCGCTTTTAGGTCAGGATATTTCAAAATTCTGACGTGATAGAACAATTTGGATCTTGGATTCGGATTCTATTTAAAAAATCACTTCGAAAATGACCATTCACTTCCTTAGAACAGTTCAAACATCATTTTTTGCAGACCTGTGTTATTTTTAGGTAGGTAATTCACCAGTCAGATACTGTTTTATGTCCAAAATCTTCACTTTTAATAAAAAGTGGCTGATTTTAATTAAACTAAACAAATCGCAAATGAAAAAACTCAATTTTGCACTTTTGCATTTGGGATACACCAACGGTTCTACAGCATTTCCAATAAACATATCACTAACTTTTTAAAGTTGTGTATTTAAAATATAATATTTTCAATCGTTAATATTAGGTTAGGTTGTTTTAAGATCTTAAAATTCAAATCGCTCCACGACGCAATCTACTTTTAACAAACCATTGGGCAATTATAAATGGAGGGAACATTAGATGCTGTTAGATTTGTTCTCAAATGATCACACATGACGCTCTTTCAGCCCATCAGCATTTGATAATCATTTTTAATTGTCCATTACCAACTGTGCATTTAATTGTTACTTTATTGTTCTTATACTAGTCAAGTCAACTCAACCCTTCCTCATTCAGTTGTACTTGTAGTCTCTATTTGGAACTTTGTTGTTTGTTTTCTTAATGACCTTCTTTACTCTGTTTGTCAACTAAGATTATTACTGGTAATCAGCTGTGGTCACTGTTCATAATAGACTAATTTAAGATTGATTGTTAAATCTTGAACTATTTGTTTCCTGCAGGATAATTGTGACATATGTTGTCAATTATTTTTATGTTTTTTTGGGGAAAAACACCACAATAGAAATAAAACTACGTATATTGCAGGAATACCAAACGTTTCAAAGTCTTGGCTTTATATATCTACATCAATAAATATAAAGCCAAGACTTTGAAACGTTTGGTATTCCTGCAATATACGTAGTTTTATTTCTATTGTGGTGTTATTCCCCAAAGAAACATAAAAATAATCAAGAATATGCCACAAACAAGGTTGTCAATGTAAAGCATTCTTTGGGATACACAAAATTACTGTATATTTCCTAGATCTCAAAAATATACAGTAATTTCGTGTATTATGGTGTTATTTTCCAAAAAGTGTTTAAACCTTGTACAATGTGTTTTGACCTTGACATGATATAGTAAATTTAATTTTTCTATATAAGAAATATACTATATAAGAAAATCTTTAACTAAATTCAAAGAAACTTAGTTTGGCCTCAAAATGTACCTGATTTGATATATACAGATATTTGTCGAATATTAAAGGCGTACTTTATGTTGAGTTGACTACGGAAAAGTAGCAAGAAATTCCAATTTCGTGGTCCTCACAAAACAAAAAGTGTTCCAAATATTTCAAGTTAATAACGAGATGTGCTCACATATGCACATCTTCATGTAATTATCTCTGGCGAGCGATTTGATCAATTTCGTTTGAGATCAGATCGAAAGCTACGGAAAAAATTACGATATCGTGTTTCACTCGTATCGAATGAAATTTCATTCAACTTTCATCATTTAATAGCGGATATGAAAACGTTTGTGCCTTTGAAAAGTGAACAAAAAAGCGATATCATCATCTTATTTGGCATTGGTCGGTTTCGATTTAGCAAATGTGTGGAAAAAATTCCAACACGAAACGGTTATAGAAATTTTAAATTGGAAATAGAAAACTAACAAGCAGCAGAATGCATATAATTGTAAATTTTTTGTTCGAGTATTCAGATGAACTTGTAAATAATGTTACGCTTTGTAAATATGGCCCAGATTAAAAATGCTTCCGATATTTTTAAATGTCAAGGACAAGGCTATTATTTGGCAGTCTGAGAGCAAATGTTATACAGAAATTCAGAAATCAATGAATATAACAAAAACCAGACATCTGTGTGTGGAAAATAACGTCGATTTCCGAGAAATAAATACTTAGGAGTACAACTGAAGAACGAATGAAAAAATTCTTTAAACATAAAAAACGTTTAAGACAAGGAAAACGAAAGAATAAGTATATTTATAAAGAGAGTAAACGGAATTTGGTAGCAGAACTAAAACTAGAGAAGAAACTGTCTATGTATAATGTTAATGTAAAGAGTATAGCACTGTCCTTAAAAGATCATTTATAATCAAGAGAAACCAACATATAACAAACTACAGATATCAATAAAACTTCACTAAAACAACGAAAGCATTTTGTGTCATATTTAACAGTAAACCAGCAATGCCATCACTTTAGGATTAGTTCATGATTTTAACAGCAAACCAGTAGAAATAATTTATTTAAATAATAAAAACTATCTTTTTTTTGTATCGCGAAAATAAATGACGGCATAATGATATTGTCAATGGAAAAGTTGTAGAAAATTAGAACACCTTTGAAATGAACCTTTATAGGTCCTGATAGAGGTGTTTTTGGCCGAGAAAAGTTGGTAAAGAAACTCTGTTGTATTAAAAACTAAAAGAGCCTTCTAAATGTTTTTTGTGGCATGTTCTTGATTATCACCACAATCGAAAAAAAAAAAGATGTATATTAAAAGAAAAAAAAACAAATGTTTCTGACTTCGTTGTCAATGTCTTTATATGTATTGAAAATGTAAATTGCAAAATGAAAGTTTATTTATGACATCTTTTGAATCATAAATAAAACATAAAATTCAATATCTACAGGTATTTGTGGCCATTGTTTCAGCATTTAAACAGAAATCCAAGAAATACAAATTGTAGTACATGATATGAACTTTGAAAATGTATTTGGTATAGCCCTATCAAACAGGCGCAGTTAATACGATACCGTTCACAAAATATCTCTCTTAATTGATTAAATTACAATTCTGCAAAAACTAATTCTCCGACAAAATCCATATTAAGCTTAATTAATTCTAACATTGCAGTCTATCATATAGTATAAAATTAACTTTGCAGGTTTCATTACAACCAAGTATTTTTTAATCCATTTTTTATCTTTTTTTTTTACAACTTGTGCCATTAACCTTATTACGATTTCTGTATAAGTTTTCATAACACAAGTAAAAAATAGTATGGTTCAAATCTCAATATCGCAGATGTTTCGCCAAGGTCTCACTTGGCATGCTCAATGAGTTTTCAAGGTAAGCAGAAAGATATTTTATTAGGGCTATATATTTATAAGTGTCCATCGAAGATCGTAACGGGGGTGATTTGTAAGTTTTGGCTCCGCCCTCTTCGACGTTGTTTTGATTGCGTCGCTTGTTGACAGTTTTGTTTTAAGTGTGGCTAGTTCTATTTTGCTTTGTTGTGTCAGAACTGTCTTCTATGGACTGGATAGGTGTAGAGCCTCGTCTCTTTTGTTCAGTTGTCCAGTTTTTCTTGATTTCAATGACTAATCTTGTTTGTAATGGGTTGTTTGTGTTATTTAGTTATAACCATCGAAATTGATTTTGTAACCCGATTGTGTTGTTGATTTTGGAACATCACCGACTTCGTCTGTTTGCTTCTAACAACTAATTTGTGCCCATCTAATCGAAATTCCTATATTCGTGTGACCGACCCATGCTTTGTCACACACTGCGCTTAGTTATCTAGCTGAATTTTTGGTTTACATTCTCTTAGAGTAGCTCCTATGGTCTGCTGGGATTATGTCATGTTTTCGGAGATTTCGGCCAAATATGGTCGTTGTTCTTCCATAAAGGTCGTTTCTAGTTTTCGTTCTAGGTGTTGTAGATGCTCTATTGACCTTTTGATGATATTGTGTGTATATCCGTTTTGTCGCAGAGGGACTGTTATCTGTCCGGAAATGATCGGGGTGGGATCTCCCTGCTTATGAAACATGTAGATATGGGTTTTAGAAGTTAGATATATATATATTTTCGTTTGTCGACTTTCTGTTTACGGTGTGTTGCAGATATTCATTCGGGAGTTTTTCTTATAATTAAAAGATAGCTGGTTAACATTTTCAAGTTAGAATTGAATCCACCTTCAAAACGTTGGGTGCATCGACTTTAGATGATCTTTAGATAACATTGGCTTCAGTTTTCGTGTCTCTAGTGCTTTTTAGCCACTGCCCGAGATAGCTCCCCATCGGTTTATCCGTATAAGCGGTTGCTAAACCCAAAATCGGCACTCTTAAGGCAGTGCCTTTGTAAGTCAATTATAAATCCTGTAAGGTCGTTATTATCAAATATCTATTGAGGTACTTCTTCTACGTGTAGACTTGGATATAAGAACTTAACACTGAAGCCACTGAAGCTGGCAATGGTGATGTCTTCTGGTTCTATGGAGAATACGTGGAGTCTTATATAAGTATCTGCTTTTTCTAGAATATGTTGTTGGACGCTGGCTAGATAGATATAGATCGAAGGAGGATCCGCCTTTATGGATTTAGGGCACACCGTGAAGCTTTGGGCATCTAATTGACTTTTCGCTGGGATCAACCTTTTTTAATGGTTGACTTATTTTGAGGACTTATTGGGCGTTACACCGATCTTCTCGTGGTATGGATGTTAATTCAAAAAGCAGTGCACGAGTTTTGAAAGTGTTTGTAATTATGTCAGAAATACTAGATTAGATATGGAACACTTAAATTTTGACACACAATTATCTAGATCAGTATTAGTCGTTGCAATTATTTTATACTACTATAACAGCTGATATACAAGGCCTTATTACGTGTGGCTTAAGAGGTAACAGATTCTAAAGCAAAAAAAACATTCTGCGATGGAAGTAAGACATTGTAACCTTCATTAAACGTCGTTGAGGAAACAACGCTAAACGCTTCATTCTATAAATTTTCTTCCCATCAAAACAACAACAATTTCATTCTCATTACTTCGCGAAATCGGCCAATTCTTGTTACAGTTACGTCTGTTTTCTCTATTTTGATGGTCGCAGAAGCATCGTTATACAACAACTGTATATGTAATAGTACTCAATTAATTTTAATAAATTATATGTAATTGGCTTTGCTCGGAATTAATTTACCACTACACGGATGATTAACCAATGAGTCGTTGTAATATATAAGTCAGTACCGAACGGCAAAGAGTTAGAAAACAGACTAGATAATTCGAGGTATCATGCAAACAAGATTTCTTTGATTGCGTGAAGTGGACTTTAATTGTCACAAGGAAATATGAATGAGTGGATTCTAAAAACATTTATCTCACACAAGGCTGTCTGAAGTTCTTCTGTCACAAAGAACGGTTTTCAGGGATTCTCTAGTTTTATTGTGCTATACCAATTCAATAACTGCACCAAATTTAATATACAAGCACTCAAGCACTCCTTTGATTTTTAGTTTATCCTGAAGTTTCACAGACTACAGTTTTATTATGATGAATATTATTTTTAACCGATTTTAAAAAGAAGGACATTCTCAATTCGTTTGTATCTATTTCTTTTATGTTTGTTCAGTGATTACTCAAAAACAACTAAAGGAATTTCGACGGTATATATTGGATCCTGCTCTGTTTTTTAGAAAATCAGCAAAAACGGAGTTTCTTATATAGTAAACTTTGGTGGAGGTGCTGGTATTAAAATATAGAAATGTTTCTGTTCGGAGCTTGGGGTAAATTGAAAAGAAATTGAATTAGTTAAAATTAACGTCACTTAATTAACTTCAAGGTAAAGATTTTCAATTAGACTGTATAATATTAGTCAAACATGCGTATTGACATAAACCATAAAAAAGACCGTTAGGTGAGAGGTACAGAACCTAAAAGTCAAGATGTATACTTGAGGCTTTTATTGAAGCTATACAGATATTTGGCACGTCGTATCGGGGCCAAATTCAACAAAGTTATCTTGAAAATATTGTTTATGAGCCAGATAAATAGGCCCCCAATCTTGTTGTCCAAAGTAGTCCGTTTAATGAAGATACCCAGTCGCGAGGGATTTACTGCTATTGTTGTAGGAACCGTTACATATGATTTTAGAAAGTTTGAAATTCCAAAGCTTACAATATGTGCCCTTCGTGTTACACAAACAGCTCGTGCTACGATTCTTAATAAATCAAACGATTTTATGACTATTTTTAAGAGAAAATTTCATTCTTCATAAACAGATTTGCAAGGGCTATACTTTTTAAAAAAATATATCATTTTTTTTTAAACTGAAACACCTTTATTTTTTACAATATCCAAAAAATTCTAATGAAACAAAGTTTATTAGAATTGAAAACTTCATCCAATTATGCTTTATCACTAAAAATTATAATAAATTGAAAATAGATTGGAATTAAATGGAAATAAATGTCAGTTAATCAACTTCAAGATAGGGGTCCGGTAGCTCAATGGTTGAAGCTCACGTTTCATAAACTGACTACATTTTGGCTGAATTGGTTCGAATCCCACCGATGCCTATGGATGTTGTCATGTTGTGCGAATGCGAGCGAATGCGAGTTTCTAGTGGAAAAATTTGATCTCCCAAAAAGAGAGGTTGGAAATTCAAAGAAAAAGATAAAATATTTAACGTAAAGAGTAGACTGGCTAAATAACCTAAAGTGTTGAGGCCATAAAAGGAGTGTAAATGAATGAATGAACTTCAAGACGGAGGTTCTCAGTTGGTCTATATATACAGTGTGCCTGCATAAGTTGGATTCATGCGGAGAATGTTGATGAATGTTATTTAGAGAAAAAGTTATTCTTCATAAAAAGATTTGCATGGTCTGAAACGTATACTGTAATGTCACTTTTTCAGCTGTATACTAGGTTTGTCAGCAAACAGAATTTTGCTAAAAAGTAAAACACCTTTACATATTTGTGTTTTGGTTTACTCTTGGTGCCAGCTTTGCTGTTGAAACTTGCGTTGAGTGAAAAAAGAAAGGTTTGGTGTTAGGGTACAAAACTTGTTGTTTATACGTATGTGTTGAAATTATATGTCAGTAACTTTAGCAACTAATTATACAAGCGGAATAAATTGTTTGAGAGAAGATAACGATCTGAATTGCTTCAAAGAAGGGTAGGAATGCCCCTTTTCGGAGTAGCATGGGCAACACTGCATTTAACATACGAAAACTAACATCGTAAGAAATGATTAATAACATAGGACCACAAAAAAATCGATGAAAAGTCTCTTCTTCCAAACCTACCGTGACATGTTTTTTTTTTGGGTCGGTGAAACCGACTCTGCAACTCATCTGGTTTCATCACGTCAGAGTTTTTTTTCTAACCTCAAAAATAGCTAAAAAAAAAAGATAATTCCACAAAATCAACAATACAACCTGTTAAATCCTTAAAACTCCACATCCTTATGATTCCGAACTAGCTCAACAAGCCGTAAAACGATAACTCGCAACCGTAAAAACATCTAACCTCCAAATTAGATATGACCAAAGCCTAAAATAAACCACGAATAAACTTACACATAGGATACAAACATTCATTCTTGAATATTAAACTCTTTTGACCTAAAACTCCGAAACTCCATAACCTGAAAACACGACAAGGTTTCAATCTGAAACCTCAAAATCCCAAAGCTGAATAACCCTAAAACCCCAAAATCTTAAAACCAGAATCGGCATTAATAAGGATGAGAATCACAAATGATCAGCGAGATACACACTTCGAACTAAGAAGCCACTGGCCAAAACTCATAAGCCTAAGCACGTGAATCCACATACCCTAGAGGCACTCTACGCAATAGGGTCCCTTAACCCAAAATCCCGAATCCACATACCCTGGGATCAGCGTACCTCGGGTGCAGCAAGATCCACGCTTCCATTACTCAGGCGTTTGGCGGGACTCATGAAAACAAGCTTCCACACATTCATACTCTAGGTGAAACAACAGAGTCCTGCTACGACCACGTCTTTATTCAGTGGAACGGCAAAATGTAGGGACCACCAACTCCTAGAGTTTTGTGCCTTTGAAGATTCTTGGATTATAAAGAGTATCTGGTTTTAATTACTCGTCTTTGAGAATTTTTCTTAGGTTTATTAAACTTACTTTATCTATAGTATGTGGGTTTCAGGGTTTGCTGTGCCCTAGGTATGTGGGTTTGAGAGCTTAAGTTTGTGAGTTTCAGCCAGTGGTTTAAAACGTGTATCTCGTTGCTCATGTGTGACGCTCAAAGTAATCGGCAGCCTCAGCCTTATTAATGCCCTGGTTTTGAAATTTAGAGGATTTAGGGTTATTCAGCTTCTAAGTTTTGAGACTTCAGATTGAGGCCTCATTGTGTTTTCAGGCTATGGAGTTTCGGGGTTTTAGGTTAAAAGAGTTAACTATTCAAAAATGAAGGTTTGTGTCCTATCTATAGTTTATTCTTTGCTTATTTTGGGTTTTTGGCTTTGGGCTCATCCAATTTTCAGCTTATGTGTTTTCATGGTTGTGAATTATCATCTTACGGCTTGTCGAGCTCGTTCTAGATCCTATGGATGTGGAGTAATAAGATTTTAACAGGGTGCAAGGTTGATTTTGTTGTATTTTCAGCTATTTTTTGGTGTTAGAAAAAAAATTGGCTCCAGTATCGGATTCAACGACATCTAATATGATAGATTTTTTTTTTAGTCATGCGTAATCAAATTCGTTCAGAATTACATAACCGTCACAGAGACGAGATAGTTTTGTTCACAAAACGTCGTAATTCATCTTGGCTAAATATTGCGTAAGCATCATCTGATGGAAAGGTTTCGCTTACAGCCCCCAAAAAGCAACTTAAAGAAGATTTATTTCAAAACTGTGTAATATACGATAATTCTGCATCAAAAAATTAAAATTTTGACTGATACCAATCACTAAACAACAAAGGCTATTCCTCGTACGATATTTATGTTATATGGTCTATACTTAATGTATGGTAAGTATCCTGTCCATTATATGAAAAACCAATTTCAACAAAACATAAAATTGCTGCCCGGGCTATATTACACTCGATTCTTTTGTAAATTAAACCGTTTTTTTTTTACTAATTGCGATGAAGATAAAACGACGAACGTCTTTTATAACCGTACGAAGCAATTGACGGCATTTAATTTTGGGAAGTCACGTAAAGTCGATTTTCATCCGCTTTGGTCAACTTTTGTTGCATTTCAGCAAGCATCGCATACTCTCGCATTTAATTAGTGGTTTCACATGGTAAGGCAACTCTCGTCCTAATTGTCTTTCCAATTACTTGAATTACTTAATTTACAGAGCGTGAGCCAAGAGATTATATCATGAGTGCACACAAGAGTTAATGAGCTAAAAGAATCTGCTGAAATATAGACAAATATTAACATGTGTTTTGTAACAAAAGTTGATTTCATGTTAGGTTAATGAACCAACACAAATACGGAGATAAAGCACAAAGTATAATATTTTGCCTAATACTTTCGTTCCAATTAACTTCTTAACCCCAGGATCACTTTATGTACTGAAGCAAACAAGTATTGACTACGTTACAATCCGTCTTGATCTGACGATTCGAACTTTTCCTCGATTAGAAGCGATTTCTGGCGCAGTCAGTAGCGAATCGGATAAATGGCTCTGGGTATCATTAGTATGCAAACGTCGTCTGAATAGCCTTCTCGGGATAAATCTAGACGTCCAACTCCAGCACTGCACCCACCTATTTAGCTATGCGAAAGCACGGTATTCTGCAGAGGACAACACCAGGGCCAAGGCTGAGCCCTAAAGGCTTGCCCCAGGATGATCAGTAAGCTTCTGAACAATGTTTTCAGTTTTTCTGCCAATTGCTTTAGGTGCTATTTGAAAGACGAGACGTAGTTCAGGGGCATTCCTGGGTCTTTAGGTGATTACAGTGGCACACCTTTAGCTCCTTGTACCCAATATTATTATTTTATGGTTTTGTTCATGTTTAGCTGGAGTTTCCATTTGCCCAAAAAATTGCTTAAATTATCTCAAAATCAGATGCCTGACTTACCTTGGTCTTTTGCATTGATTAGGTACTAGCTGCCAATCCAAATTTCTTAAAATGTATTTCAGGAATGTCTGCGTTTTACCGCTGAAGAAAGACCGGATGAACGCTGACCCCTGAGGCAGTTCGTTTAACTTCCTGTTCTTTCTGTTGTTGTTCCTATACAACCAGGAATGTTGCAGTCAGCATTTTGCTCACAAGCCTTGATATGTACTTGCAGGGAGTAAGGTGAGTTTGAGGAGAACAACCTTGTGCCAATCAGCATATTAGGCCGGTGACAAGTTAGTAAATGTGAGTTTTGTCTAAGGCTGTTTCTATATAATTAGTTAGCGATATACTTTGTAGGAATATTTTAAAGTACTGTTCCGTTTAAATCAAAAAGTTGGTATTCTTTTTGAGCCACCCTGTAAAGTTTCAGTACTATCTTTATTCTTACACGGCGCGCCATTTTTCACTGCACTGATGCATCTTAAAATATCTGGATTCTGCTTGGGTGGACATGATGGCATAGAAAAGGTTAGATGACGTCAAGGAGAAAGACGTCAACCTCAAATTGTTGAGCAACATGTACAAGAAATTCTGTCCATTTAGTCAAATCCCTCTAGCTCCTTTGTTTTTGATTTTATAGAAAAAGTGTAAATATCAAAACTGACGGGAATTGTATCCCGAATATGATTGCCATGTCCTCGTTTGCGTGACAGCTCACGCTTTTGAGATATGACACAAACTTATCTTTTTTTGAATGGAAACCATAGTTGGCTATGACCTCAAACAATCGGACATTTTTAGAGTTTTTCAACGATATAATACTTGATATAGTTATTCATAAAAATAACGGAGTTATGGATGCTTTTCTCTCTTATTGTCACTTTTAACGTAGGTAGCCTTGAAACAGATTGTTTTCACTTAGACCTTTCCTCATTTGAGAGTAATTCCATTAGTAGTGCTGAACTGACAGTCGATATTGATAAGTTTTCTTGATAAAATGGAATATTCTAACGAAGGAAAATTGAATATGGTGGACTGTTATATCATATGCCATAAAAATTCAGTTCGTCCAGCTGAGGAACACTTTCATAGATATTTTAATCGTCGTCAACCTGCTCTATGTACATTTAAGAGGCTTTACGATAGTTTACGACGATATGGATCTTTTACTAAACCATCAAAGGAACGTAATCAAATTAACATAGCAGCACAAATAAATGTTTTGTCAATGGTAAATCAATGGTCAATCAAAATCCATTTTCATCAACTCGTGAGATTGGGGCAGAAGCTGGCACATCTCAACGAACTGTAGTTAAGATACTGAAAGCGCACTGAAAGTTCCACCCGTACAAACTCTCAGTTTATCAAACTTTACATGCTGGTGACGAACATCGACGTACAATAATCCACAGTTTTCATTAAAAGTGTTATGGTCAGATGAAACTAGATTTACTAACTGCAGTATGTTCAATAGACACAATGAGCATATCTGGGCTAAAATAACCCTTTCCATGTAGAACAAAGAAGACCCCATGTAGATTTGGTTTTTATATTTGGTGTGATATCATAGGGTCTACTATTCTGGGGCCTTTAATCTATAACGAATCACTTACTGGGGAGCGCTACTTGCATTTCTTGCAATACACTCTTCAAGACATGTTGCATAATTTAAATTTGAAAACTCGTTTAGAAATTCAGTGGTTCCAACATGATGGAGCACCTGCTCATAACTCGTTATTAGTAAGACAACACTTAGATAATATCTATCCAAACTCTTGGATAGAAAGAAATGGCCCACGCGAATGGCAAACCCGGTCTCCCGATTTGGCAGTAATAGACTTCTATTTATGGGGTGAGCTAAAAAACAAAGTATACAACAGAAAGTATGAGACAGTTGGTGACCTAAGGGAGGCGGTATTAAAACCAATTGAAGAAATTGGTAGACGGTCTGTGAGGAAAGCGGTAATGTCAATCTTAAAAAGATGCAATTTTTGTCTAAATAATAATGGTGGACTTTTCGAACATAAATTGTAACCATTATTATGTACTTTAATTTCTTAAGTTTTTAGTAAGTACCTACTTATTTAGTTTTTTCGTTATATCTGATATACCTAATAAAAAAATCGTTCAATGTTTTTTGGAATAGTTATTAATAAATCAATCTATTTCAGGGCTACCTACGTTAAAAGTGAAAATAAGAGAGAAAGGCATCCATAACTCCGTTATTTTTATGAATAACTATATCGAGTATTATATCGAATGAAAAGCTCTAAATTGTCCGATTTTTTGAGGTCATAGCCAACTATGGTTTCCATTCAAAAAAAGATAAGTTTGTGTCACGCAAACGAGGACATGACAATCATATTCGGGATACAATTCCCTTCAATTTCGATATTTACACTTTTTTAATAAAATCAAAAACAAAGGAGCTAGAGGGATTTGACTAAATCGACAGAATTTCGTTTTTTCAAAATATCTAGTAAGCCATGACTTTTTACAAAAATCCGAAGGTGTCATTAAATTGGGCCAGTAAAACTGCAAATCTTTCCCAATTTAACCATTGCTCTATCTCCGCTAGTTTCCGAGATCCCCATACTGATTATCAAAAAAACTCACCCTGTATAATATCATACAAAATATTTGAAAGTATTTTTGAAATATTAATATCTCCACGACAAAAAAATCGTTTGAAATGTATCATAAAATATTACAAAAATTATTTCACGAAATATTTCAAAACGTTTTTTGTCGCAAAAATTAAGCAATAAACATGAAATATTATAGAAATATTTTTAAATATTCCACTAAAATTATTTTCAAAAATCTGCAACAAACATTTTTTTTAAATATATCATGACAGAAATATTTCATATAACGTTACGTAATAATTAGGGAAATATTTCAAATGAGATTGTTTTTTTCCAGACATAGTATTCTGTCAGATATCCGTTAAAAATATGTTTTCTAGTATTTCAAATCACACATGAAATATTTCAATATAAATACATGAAATATTTCAGAAATATTTAATAATATTTGGGCTGTGTGAGTAATTTTTTATAATAATTTCACGACAATGGATTAAAAACCAATTCGCCGTCACATATTAATATTTCATAAACGAACCAATCTTTCGAGAAGTGAAAGATTTCATACATTTGTTGGCCAGTCATGGTTGTACTCATCTTTAAGTATCAACTGCCAGTAATGGTTATTTTTCAACAAACTTAAAATTAAAGCTGTTCTACCGTAAAATTACATCGAATATGCGACGTTACTATATAACTCAATCATTCTGAAGAACAGAAAGTACGCTACTTTCATTTCTTCAGTCTTCAAAATGAATGATTGATATTTTTTTGTTGCCACTTCCAAACAATGATTGTCATATATCGAGTCTAATTCAGATTCGTCGGCAGTTAATGGCTATTATTATTCGCAGCTCGAGATGCTTATTAGATCAGCTCTAGAATAATCGAAGGTGCTTTCAATAACGCTCCCATCACTTCTGTTTCGTCGAATGGCAATCATTGCTCTTGTTTATCTACTTCATATTCAATTATATAGCTCTTAAACTTTTTGGTTTGTTATAAGAAAATATTTATTAACTTTCTTACAAAATTCTATCAGTTTGACGCGCATCTGTAGCTCTTCAACTTTGATATTGTCTTTACCGCCCCCACTTTCATTTGCTTTTAACTTATTTTTCATTCTCAAGAACAAACAAAAAAATCTCACGACTCCAAGTCCGGCGGATTCGGAGGATGGGAAATGACATAGCACTCTTAAGAAGCCAAATAGCAGTTCACACGTAATGCTATGTTTAAGCGGTGTTAAAGAAGTCAGTAACGTTTCAGGCGTTTCCCCGCAGGTACTCTCACAGATGCCTTAAAACGTCCACATAAAAGTGGATGGATGTTCCAGCTTTGCAATATGAATCCGAGACCCAAAAATCTAATAAATAACCCAATAACAAGAATAAACACTGCTGAAATG
The DNA here is from genome assembly GCA_034190945.1 of Octodonta nipae. Taxonomy (NCBI): domain Eukaryota; kingdom Metazoa; phylum Arthropoda; class Insecta; order Coleoptera; family Chrysomelidae; genus Octodonta; species Octodonta nipae. Next base: position 9,217,240 of record CM067220.1, on the reverse strand, counting down.
GGACTTTTAAAAGTGGTAGCCAGATATACATTAAGGAAAAGAATAAGTAAAACATGTATTTTTCTTAAGTATCTATGAGTTATTCCAAAAACTGTTGGTGAACTATTTAAAATTCACCCTCTTGCTACATCAGCGCCACCCTAGTTTAATACATTTTGATAGACACTTTTTTACTACGTGTTAAACTATATTACAACAGATATTTTGAAGAATAGTCTGGAGATGTTCTGATAATTAAAAATTAATCACTTAAATAATTTGTTTACGCGAGATGTAAGACCGACATTGAGTTTTTTTGAGGAAACTAGTCTGTGTGCTAGGTTGCAAATCTGGAGCCGTTTCGTGTAATTGCGGCTCTCCCGTAACGACTAGGACAGAATGTCGCGATAAAATTTTCAGGTTACTTCACCTGTCAGAGATATTAAATACTCTTTTCGAGGTATATATGATATATACTGTTTCTGGTCTGGAATCTTCATCAGTTGCGCTTCCCACAATATATTGTCTTGCGTACAAAACAATGACCCCTCGAAGAAAGTATTCAATATCTCTGACAGGTGAAGTAACCTGAAAGTTTTATCGTGACATTCTATCCTAGGAGCAGCAATTAGAGGGAACGGCTCCAAATTCGGAATCTCTGTGTGCTAGTTTCCCCAGAAAACCTAGATGTCCGTCTTACATCTCGCGTCAACAAATTTACTGTAATGTATCAAAATACATAAATATGTGTTCGAGATGACACTCTATTGTGGGATGCGCGCAACTGATAAAGGTTCCCAACCAGAAACAATATATATCATATATATTATCTTGCCTACAAAAGAATGATACCTCGAAGAGAAGAAATAATGTTGTTATAAGTTCATTTGTTATAAATAAAGTGAACTCGTTATATGCTCCCAGAATATAAAAATGATGAAGTAAGTTTAATTTATTATAATTCAACCAGTTTATATTAATTAAGACTTATACGTCATAAGTTCCTTTGCAATTATATTTAAATTAAGAACTAAATTAAACACTAAGATTAATACTAGAATCATAACAAAACTGTAGCAATTATTTTCCTGGAATTTATAATTATTCATTACTAAGAATGCCACAAAGAAAGATAAAAAGAGACAGGGAGATAAGGAGTGACGGAAAGTATATTTCGAAAGAACTTTCGCTTCCATCGTTCAGTCTTAAATGACTTCAGACCTTTTTCTGCTTAGGTCAGGAACCGACACTGCGGTTAGCGAAATATTAACATAAAAATGACAAATTTGCGAAGCTTGAAGATCGGTAGAGCCCTAAAGATATAGTTGAAATTAATTTCAAAAATTATATAATAACCTACAATCAATTCCCTAATTTCATCAAGGCACAGAATATATTATAGAACACCTTAATGAACATATTTTCAGAATGGAAGGAGATAGAGTACCCAAAGCCAATCTTAATAACACACAACAATGAAGAAGAAACATTGTCTGTCCTTGGGAACGGTAAAGAAATCAGATACAAGCACTTTTAATCTGATAAAACTGCCGAAACCGAAATTGAATATGAAGATTGATAATCAGCAATATTATCAGAATAGAATAGAATAGATAACAACAGAACAAAACAGAAAAGAACGGTACAGAACAGAAGAGAACAGAATAGAATAGAGTAGAATAGAACCGAACAGAACAGAAGAGAATAAAATAGAATAGAATGGAGTGGAGTGGAGTGGAGTGGAGTGGAGTGGAGTGGAGTGGAGTGGAGTGGAGTGGAGTGGAGTGGAGTGGAGTGGAGTGGAGTGGAGTGGAGTGGAGTGGAGTGGAGTGGAGTGGAGTGGAGTGGAGTGGAGTGGAGTGGAGTGGAGTGGAGTGGAGTGGAGTGGAGTGGAGTGGAGTGGAGTGGAGTGGAGTGGAGTGGAGTGGAGTGGAGTGGAGTGGAGTGGAGTGAAATAGAATGGAATATGATAGAATATAATGGAATAGAATGGATTGAAATAGAATAGACTGAAATCGAATGGATTCAAATAGAATTCATCAGAATAGAACAGATATGTCTTAATCCTGAAGATTCCAAAAGTAAGGTAGGATATGTCAAAATTATCTTTACAAACGGGAAAATATTGACCCAATTAACAAATGAAATTGATATAAGAATAGATACAGTTGTATGACATGTATAAAGTAAGAACATAAACAGTTACATGATATACGTTTGAAGATATTTCTGAACAAAATAAAATTGTTTTTAAGTAACATATTTTTCTCTAAGGGTGGAAAAGTTTTGTTGTTCCCTATATTTTTTATAAGGTCCATTTACTAAAAATAATAGCTGGTGAGGTTAAAATTTTATTTCTCAATGAAACTTTACAATACGAAATACAACAAGCAACGTATTGAACGTTTCTTAATAAGAAATATTCTTTCGAAAGTTGAAGAATTTCCTCAAAAAACACCTCATATCTTAAATGATATTCATTGTTTGAAAATTAAAACAATTCTGCTGCGGTAAAACTTGCCATAGGGTGTAATCTCTTGAAGACAAAAAAATCGAAGAACATTATAAGATAAATGTGCTTTTCAACTTAGGCCTTATTCAATGTGAATAGTTTAATGAATTTTTGTTGTTTTCATTTGTTATCAATTGTAAAGAGAAAGCTTGATTTATATTTTGAACACATTGTGTGATATGGCATTAGGTAAACATGATTTTCTTTTGTTAAAAGCTAACACTGTGTTTTAGACCAATCAATAGAGATTCTTTCGTGCAAAAAATACTGATACTGCCTATGCCATCATATTAAGAATGATTTGTAGCGATATTTTGCTACCTTTTCCTCTCGCAACTATGGTTTTTTACTTTATTATAAACAATTGAAACAAGAAAATTGTTTTTTTTTTCGTTGCATGTTTATAAAATGAAAAATAATAAACTAATCTCAATGGTGTCAACAGGTGAATTGTAAAGCATGGAAATACCAATGAAATGAGCCCAGGATCGATCCGATAAGATCTTTAGTAACGGAGCAAAACAAAAAATACTTGAAAATTTAGCGGTTTTCTTTATATTATTATAACTCCGTCACTATCGAAGTTGTAGAACTAGGCTTGTGGGAATTGATAGTAATTGATATCTACCTTATGCGTGACTAAACCAGGTGCTATCGGTTTATTAGTTCTTGAATAATTGCTATCTGAAGTTTTTAGTCCACTATTCTTGCAGTGTGTCTCCATGCGACATGGATCGTCAAATATCAATTCAGAATAGAGATGTTGCCTCTATTTTCATTTTTCTGTCTGTCTGTGAAATATACAAAAAATGTTAGCAAAAATGACCAAAGTTTGGTGAGCGCATAAATGTGTTCGAGTAGTGGGGGGAACACGGTTGTTGAGGGGAACTGCTAACAATAATTATTATCGATAGTAACTGTCACTCTGATAGATGGAGAAAGAATTTAATCGTTAATCTATATTTCGATTAGTTCGATTTTATTATATCAAATGAGAACTGTTTGTTTATTAATATATTTATATGTAAATGATTTCTCGGAAACGTTTTTGCTTTAATTTGTGGATTTTGGGTTTACGGAACATCGAAGGAGAGCGGTCATTAAAAAAATTATTACTTGTGAGTATTTTAAATATTAAAACGATCTATGTATGTGCCTCTACTATATATTACTATACTCTTCTCATCAACCGTGTTTCCCCCACTCCTTGGACACATTCATACGCTCGCCCATTTTTTGTCATGTTTGCTAACATTTTTCAGATATTTCACAGACATTTAGTGAAAAATGAGAATAGAGGCTTTGTAGAATGACACCTCTACTTTCAACAACTTTTTTCAAAATTGCAATTTGATTATCTATGACGCATGTGGGCACAATGCAAAAATAGTGAACAGATAACTTTATATCACAATTGTTTAAAAACAGTTCCTACAAGCTCAGTTCTACAGCTTCTAAAGTGACGAACATACGATTTTAAATAAAAAAAACCTACATTTTTCAGTATTTTTCCCTGGTACTAATGATGCCATCGGATCGAGCCCAGGCTCATTTCATTGGTAATTTCATGCTTTACAATTGTCCTGTTGACACCATTGAGATTAGTTTATTATTTTTGATTTTATAAACATGCTAATAAAAAAAACGTAATTTTCTTGCTTCAATTGTTTATAACAAAGTTAAAAACCATAGTTGCGAGTGGACATAGCAAAATATCGCTAGGAATCTTTGTTAATGTGATGGCACAATCGGTATCCTGATAGTATTTTTTACACATTATCAGTTAATTTTTGCTCTATTGATTGGTCTATTTAAGATACTCTAGAATGTCAGTAAAATTGGTCTTTAGACCCGGTAATGCAGTTGTGGTAGCAGGTCCTAAGGATATGACGAAAATAGTCATCCAGTCCGGATATAGCAATGTGAATTTTCCAATGATCATTAATAGATCTAAAAATATCTTTAAACTGATTCGCGGCAGATGTGTTCCAAATCGAGTTATAAGAATCATGACTTACCTTACATAACTCGGATACTTTTTTTCTCTCCACGAATAGAAAGTGGATTTTCGTCAGGATTATCGACATGATTAATACGCATTCATTTTTAAACAGAACTACAATTCGTCATCTAACATCCCGCTAAAATTCCGTTGCATTATTCATATCGTGGTACGAAAAGAAAGTGAAATTATTGTTACAAGAGGATCCCGTAATACTGTGACATTATAAGTATTATTAAATATGCATTCATGCAATATTCATTCACAATTGTTCTAACTTAAAAAGTGTAACCGATTAAAAAAATCATCTGGTATGAAATTTCACAATATAGAAGAATAACGTTGACGATTTTGTTAAATTGTTTCCGCTTGTTTTTATTAATTTGAATGTCGATATTGCATAATAAGACGATATGTTAACAACGTATGATTGCGGTAAGAGTTAAATTACATACTTAAAAGAACAAAACAATCACTTAGTCATTGCTAGTATGTTTCGAAATATTAAAGTCAATTCAATTTTGACTATATACATGAACATGAATTAAATAATGCTATCTACAAGATTCAAGAAAAAGAGTTGTCAATTTGAGTTTAAATACAGGGTGGAACAGCCAAATTAAATAAACTCGATAAGGAAAAACGAGGACGTGTTGGGAAAAACGCTTGGACACGTCGATTAAATTTTTAAATGCGCATTTTTTCATGAAAAAAAATTATATAGGGTGTCATGTGACAGTGCCCAATACCAACTTTCTTACTTTTAATGCAAGCCCCTGTATATTCTTTATTTTTTTGGATTCTCCAGAAAAGTCTAGACATAATTCATGTACAATGTCCTATACCTTTCTTCAACTGTTTCGGATATATTAAGTGTTTTCAAATTTATTACAAAAATTACCATTAAAAAAAGAAAAATTATTTAATTTCGCAAATTCGCTACATTACACTCACAATTTGCACAAAATTCCCATTCTACACATAAAAGGTTGGAGGTAACCAAATTTTCCGCCTGTATCATAAGGAACAATTAAAATAAAAAAGGAATTTCGCGATCTTGGTCAAGTAAAACAGATAAAAAAATAACTATCAATGTTCTAAGAGGGGGTTTTAGTTTTCCTGAAATAACTGATAATGACATTCTTTCCAGCATAAAAAGTTTGAAGCCCAAAAAAACAACTGATAAAAAAACTGCGGTTCCAAGTGATGTCATTCATAACTTCATATATACCACGTCATATGGCATCTATAAGGGGTGTGCCGATCTGTTGGTTACTCCTGGCGCTTAATTGGTTTAAAAAAACAAAATGTTTGTTAATACCCAAAAATGTTGTGTTGTTTCCTTCTCCCGAAAAGTCAATATATCTATGGAAGACTATTACATTGGAAATTGTAAGGTTAAGAGGTGTAAAGAGGTTAAAGATCTGGGGATAGTCTTTCAAGATAACTTCAAATTCAATACCCATTTCAGCTATCTGATAAACAAGGCATACAAAGTTCTTGGATTTGTCATACGTAATAGCCAAAATTTGAGTGTAAAAACAACCATACGACTTTATACATCTATGGTGAGGCCTCACCTTGAGTATGCCTCTAACATTTGGTCACCAAATTGTTACACCCAAAGTAACGAAATTGAAAAAGTTCAAAAACGTTTTCTGCGCTATCTCTATATCAAAGAGAATGGCATATATCCCTTGATGGTATCTTATAGATCAATGTTGGCAACCTTCGATCTCTGTTCTTTGAGTACGAGGAGAAAGACCCATGCTGTTATCTTTATATATAACATTCTAAATAACAGAAAATATTCCGATTGTGGCTTGATCAATAGCGTTAAGTTTAGGGTCCCCAAAATTAGCTTAAGACTACTCTCATCTAATCTCTTCTACATTAACAACGGAAGCCCTTCGCCCTTCACTTATCTACTCAGTGTCTGCAATGATATGCTGTCCAATAACATAGTTCCTGACCTATTTAACATCAAATTTGGTGAGCTTAGGCGCATATTATTGCTGCATCAGGATGCAATCCCTTCATGATATTGGCATGTCTGTGACAGTGTCAAATACTTGTGTACTGTTTAACCCTTCACATGTAAGTACCTATTTGGTGTTTGTAAAGAGAGAATAAATAAATAAATAAATAAATAAATAAGTGATAATACAAAATTGGATACTATGCTTGAGTTTCAAGAAAACCCATATAATTCCGGTCAAAAAGCAGCCCACTCTTCAATGTTAGCCACCCATCAATTTTTCGGCTATTAAAGGAAAGTAAATTGCATCCCTATAAAATGATACCGACTCAGGGACTCAGACGATTTCGATAGGTGAACAAATGATGAAAAGGTTAGATAACAATGTAATCCAATTAGAAGATGTTTTGTTTTCTGATGAGATCACATTTACCTACACTTCATGTTCATGTTAATCGTCAAAATTGCCGCTACTGTTCTTATGAGAATTCTCACTGGATGACAGAGAAACATACGCAACATCATGAAAAAGTTAATGTTAACTTATATCCTGATCCAGTTAACAAACCCACAGGTTACTGTCAATACAATATGGTTTCAGCAAGATGGAGCACCGCCCCATTACGAAATCAATGTCCGGCAGTACCTGTGCCAATTTTTTCCAAATCGATGGATTGGGAGGCGCGGATGGATAGAATGGCCAGCACGATCTCCTGATTTGACCCCATTTAACTATTTTTTATGGGTATATGCGATTCGATCAGTCACGCCTGAGATGTTGAGTAACGTTAGAAGACATTTGAACATTTCCTACATTGACATCAATGTTTTTTTTATATTATACAGAGATACTCAGTATTACTCTTCTTATTAGGTTTTTAGTGTAATGTAGCGCATTTATGAAATAAAATCATTTTCTTTTTTTTTAATTTTAATTTTTGTAATAAATCTAAAACACTTAATATTTCCGAAACAGTTGAAGGTAGGTGTAGGACATTGTACATGAATTATGGGTAGAATTTTCTGGAGAATCCAAAAAATAAATAATATATAGGCGCTTGCATTTACAATAAGGCTTGCATTTTCAATAAGAAAGTTAGTATTGGCCACTGTCACATGACACAACCTATATATATATTTTTTTTTGTTGAAAAAATGTGCATTTAAAAATACAAATCGACGTGTTCAAGCGTTTTTTCCAACATGCCCTCCTTTATTCGTTATCGAATTTTTTCCATTTGGCTGTTCCACACTGTATAAGCTCGGTTCATAATAATAGCAGTCGCCCAATAGTTGAAATTCAACCAAAATCATTGTCAAAAATTTGAAAATAATATACCTATATAAATATGCATATATAAATATGCATATTCCATTTTCCTACTAGTAAACACTTTTCTGTGTACTTATACAAAATAGTTCACTACCATATTATAATTAAGTATTTTAATGATTTATTATTTTTTTTTGTTTTAATGAGATTTCTGCTGTTCGATGGATTTTCATCTTGTCGTCACTTTTTACACATTTCTTCTGTCTATTTTCCTATATTTTCTTCGAGTTATCTCGGATATCGCATTTTTCCAAAAAAAAAATATTTTTTCTAATCCAACTTCTACCACTAAAATCTAATATATCTTGGGATCATTTTTTTTTTTCTTAATTCTACTTAACATACAATTTTGAAGAAATAATTCACTTTATTTACCATAACTAAACCTCAGAAATTCCTTTGTGAGAATAACAAACAGTTTTCAAATATGTTGAATTTTTTCAAAGCGTTAGTATGAGAGGAGAGGAAATAATAATAAATAATTTTCAGGATTGATGTAAATAAATGAACAAATAAATTATTAAAGTAGCTCAACTCATGTGTCACTGATGAAACAATATCTTTGGATATCATTTTAAACACCTAATGTTCACTAGAACTAAAAGTACCATTCTGAGAATCAACCAAAACATATAATTTACAAGTAAAATAATCTCTCTTCATATAAACTTTTTTTCTAGGCAACAGCTTACATCGTTGTCGTAAAGACAGGCCAACCAAATTATAAAACTTAATCAAAACGCTTTAAAAAATGCAAACCAAATACAACCAAACTTGAGAAAAGAAAATCCAAAGTTCTAGACCCAAGGTTACCTATTGTATGAGCTACACCTCCTTCAATAACCTGGTTTACCGCTATCTCAAGAAGAAAGAAAAAAACTAATAATCCAAATATTACAATTAGATAGAAATATATAAAATTATAAGAACTAGTGGTCGCCCAGTGGTCGAAATTCGACCCTATTTCATGAAATTGTAAAAAGTATATTTTTATAAGAAACAGAGTTGTGGGGAAATCGGAGAAGTGGATGTAATGACGAAAATTGTTCACTAATATTAACAAATCTATTGAAATAAAAAGAAAATAAAGATGTAATCAAATGTCGGTATTCGAAATATTTTTGACAAATGAACGACCCCCGAAATTTTTTGGCTGGAACGGCTCCTGGCAAAATATTCGATATAACAATTGGAAGATTGTCCCTTGCAACCTAAAAGATTTCGTCATTTGCTATTTCAATCAAGTTCAGGAATATTAAAGAAAAGAGAGGACCAACAACCCTAGGAGAACGTAAATATTTAATACATTCTCTATTGTCCACTGTCTGACAAATTTTTATACAATACTTTCGGGAAGGTTAGGATAATAATATATTAATCAAATAATGAAATTCACATTAAAAACAGAATATTTAACATGAAAGTTACTACAGTGGGTCAGAAAAATCAATACTGATCTACTACATTGACTATTTTACCCCTAAATATTACCCCTAAATAATAACAACGCTTGCATGCCACACAGAAGTACGTGCTCTAAGTATATAACAGCATCTAACGATCGGTCCCTCAATATATAATTACTCTATGTTTTGAGTTTTGACGCTCTGGCGGCGGCAGCACTGTCAGTTGTTTGGCGTTAACAATATGGATGTAAATAATGAATTTTTATTATATTTTACTTAATGAATGAACCAATAGTATAAATTAATATTAGAATTATGCACTGAAGGTCGTCAGTAGCTACTAAACAAACAAAAATGAAGAAAATCGGTTAAGAGACAGAGGAGAAAATGGTACCTAATAGTTTTGCCTTTGCATATTTATATATAGATAAGCTTCAACTAAAGAATTTAGCGGTTAGAGGAAATTGTTTAAAGAACCAAAAGATAAAAATGGATAAAAACATTAGAGAAAAATGTCATACAAAATTATAAAATAATTATAAAATCATGCGTTCAAGCAATATATGAGTTGAAAGTTGAAAGTGCAAATAAATCAAGCCAGTTTAGGCATAAAAACAACTATAGTTTTATTTGTATATTATTGAGGTTATATTTAAAAAAATCAAACACAAGGTTTATCTATGTCATTTCTATTAACACTTTCATTGCAAAAAAATTAATGGTACCGTTATATTAATTTCAAATGAAACAGTGTACATATGATAGTAAAAGAAAACCGATTACAACACAACGATTTCCCACCCGCATAGTATAAACGATAACACTAATGGTGTGCACGTTATTCATTGAACAAAAAACAATAGCTTTGTTTTCCGATATTTCACTTAGTCTGTAATTTTTTAAACCAAATTCTGAAAATACGGTAAAGATTACAAGGGTGGTTCAAATATAAACCGAAATTTTTGAACAAACGCGCGAAAATTTTAGTGTCGTAAAAGTGGCTGCGCTGGTCTGTTACGAAGCGTAGAGAGAAGCTGGGAGCGCGTAACCTTGCTTTTTAGTGTAGTTATAGCCATGATCTAGAAGGATATACCAGTATATCTTCAGCAAGGCATCATTATTCGTTTTTTGGTCAAAGATAATGTAAAACTCGCACATTTTATATAAAGTTACTTGAGCAGGTCGGGGATGAGTGCCTCTCCAAGACTCAAGTGTACAAAAGACTCATTTTTGAAGATGGACGCAGTACTGTACGCGATATGACTGAAAAATTGGGCATCAGCGTAGACAGTATTGAGCAAATAATTCATGAACGGTTAGTTGCCGCAAAATTTCAGCCAGATGGGTGCTAAGACTTCTGAATTCCCTACGCACCGCTTTACGCCCGCCACCGCGTTTCCGAACCCACGCGTCCCCGACCACCTCCGTTCCTCCCGCGTACTGATGCAACCGACCAAGCGCACCCCCGACCTACGACCACCCCCGTTCCTCCCACGTACTGATGCAACCCCGCTATCCCTACCCCCGTTCCCAACCGACGCGTCCCTACGGAAGTCCTGACGCCTCCTCCCGGAAGTCCCGTTAGGTTAGCGCCCTTGCCGTTAGGTGCCCTGACGCCTCCTCCCGGAAGTCCCGTTAGGTTGGCTCCCTTGCCGTTAGGTGTCCCGACATCCGAAGGTCTTAGGTTAGCCACCTTGCCGTTAGGTTCGAGCTTGAGGTTAGTGACTCCGCAGACCACCCTCAGCCGAAGTGGGAGTGGAGGGGTAAATTGGTTCAATTTCGGCGTTTTGGGACATTAGAATCTCTTATGGGAAATTACATGTATTTTTGGTCGATTTTGCGCTAGAACGCCTATAGCCTATCTATTGAGCAGAAATTCGCACGCTGGGAAGTTTGCACGCGTCTTCTGCAGCGATATGATGATGATGAAGCAGAAAATGTATTGGACTGAATATTCACCACAGACGCGCGTCTATGGAGTGGAGGAAGAAAGACGAAGGCGCGCCAGTTAAAGGGAAGGTTACACAGTCAGCGGGAAGGTGTTGTGTACCGTGTTTTGGGACATAAGAGGAGTAATTGCGCTTGATTTTCTCACTGAACAACAAACTGTGAAGGCGCAGTTTTATAGTAACCTCCAAAAAACACAGTGAAATCTGCTTACAGATCAAAACGACGCGATATTCCAATCCGTAGTGCGATATTGCTGCAAGACAACGCCAAACCGCATACAGTTCGGCTAACGATGGAAACATTGAACGAATTGAGTTAGGAAAGCATCCTTATAGTCCCGATTTGCCATGCGACTATTATTTATTTGGTCCATTGAAAGAGGTACTAGGCGGACTGCGAATCGAAAGCAATGCGAATCCTTCGTGTGCGAATGGTTACGTGACAAGCCGAGAGATTTTTTCGAAAAAGGCATCGGAAAGCTTGCGGAAAGGTGGCAAAAGTGTGTAGAGTGTGACGAAGACTATCTAGAAAAACTGTAAAAAATGTCAGCTGTGTAACTTAATAATACAAAATTTTTATAGCAAAATTCCGGTTTATATTTTAACCACTCTCGTAGTAATAATCATAATTTATATTTTAAACATAACCGACTGCAACTGCCTTAAAATAAAAACCGTTTAGAAATCGTGTGCAATCAATCACTATTTTTTGAAATTCATCTTTTTTTTTATCTGATTTACTGTACAATTTCCAGATAAATGGATTGGAAGAAGGGGTGCTATAGAATTGCCAGCAAAATCACCCGACCTAACGCCCCTTGAGTTTTTTTATGGAGACATAAAACTTAAACTTAGAATAGGAGTGTAAGCGGATTACACAAGAAACGCTTAAAAAGTGCAGGAGGAACTTTGAACATCTAATTTAAGTACAAGGTAATTCTAACGCTAATACAATATTAATAATGTAAATATTTTGCGTAGTCATGTCCAGAAACTTGCAGAATTTTCTGATCTACAAAGAGCCATGTGCCAGGTTGATGACTCAACACCACTGCGACTGACATAACAACACATCCAATTACACCACCAGACCACTGATCAGAAACTCCTGAAATGGAAAGAGAACCCCCTTCATGGAAGACATATAAATGACGTCAACCAAGATTATGTCGACAGTGCAGCGTCGAACTATTGGTTGATCTCTGGTCCTATGTTTCCTGAAACGGGAGGCTTTATATTGGCAATCCAAGATCAAGTAATCCCAACTAAAAACTATCTAAAGTACATCGTTAAAGACCCTTCTATTAACAACGACAGATGCAGGTCCGGTTGCCAAACATGTGAGTCTATCTAGCATATCACAGGAGGTTGTCAAGCGTTCGCTGCAACTGAATACAAAGAACGACACGATGCTGTGGCTAAAATACTGCACCAGAAACTAGCACTCAAACTTGAACTATCACAGTCGGTAAGATTACCATACTATAAATACAAACCAGAATCTGTTTTAGAAAATAACAACTACAGGCTGTACTGGGACCGCACGATACTGACTGATCGAACTATTGCTCACAATAGACCAGATATAGTTTTGGTAGATAAAGGCGCTTGGAAAACAACTTTAATTGACATAGCAATTCCTAACAACAATGATATAAATGTCAAGAAGACTGAGAAAATAACCATTTGGAATTTCAAATAAAGACTGTACCAATTGTTATGTCAACGACAGGACTAGTCCCAAAACATCTATTAAACAATTTAAAATACCTCGGCGTGGACGAACAGCTTTACAAATAAATGCAAAAAGCCGTCCTGTTAGGGACAGCCCGGACGGTCAGGAAATTCATGGGAAACTGCCGCCACGACTCCAACCACGGGCCTGAAAACCTGGCAAGGGCTCCCACAGAGCTAAACCCTTTTGATATCTAGGATATCTGGGGTTTAGTGAATTTTCCCCTAAAGGCACTCTTAGCGTGCCTTAGAGGGAGTGTGATGCCATACATTGTATGGTCTAGTCGGGATGTAAATACAATGGAAATAATAATTATTTTAATTTGAAAGTTTAAAGCGGCATTTCTCTGTAAAAAATAATCTGATTTAAAAAAATGATGTGTCAAAAAATTGGCAAAAAAGAGACCTTAAAAAAGAGGTATCAAATGATACCCCTTTGTATTTATACTTCTAGAAGTGATATTCACACCCTCTTAGGGGTTGAAACTGCAGGGTGACACGTTTTTTTTTGTCTTCTTTTTTTAAAGGAATTTAAAAAGTTATTTTGGTTGGCTATTTTTTAAATGAAAGCCCTGTATACAAGCTGACAGACGCATCGAATATAGCAAGTACCTCGGTAAAATTGGCAACTACAGGTAGACATTGTTTAACACCCTGCATCTATTTTTATTTGAACCTGTTTTCTTAATTTTGGATGGTAAATCTCCAGACGATCATTAACGCGTGTTTGTTGAATCACCTTGTACATAAATATGTTGAAGTTTTAAGTATTGTACTGATGGTAGTCTCTAAAACAATGCATGTATGTTACTCAGTTTATTCTGAAGTCGTTAACTTGTTATGGGACTTCTAGCTGACACTGTCGATGTTAAAGTATAGTAAATGTGAATGAGATGTCATAAAAATATCGTAAATTATTTAATAATATTTTTAATATCTGTACATTATGAAAACCAATGTCATTATTTATTACCTAGAATAAAAACACCAACAGCAGTTTATAGAATATTTACACAATATGACTGATATATTCAATAACTATATAATTGGCGATATATTTATCACAAATTTAAATCTACCCAGTATTCGAAGTTTAATTATTTACATCTTTATTATAAGAACATTGGGGACCATTTTGCTACACTTAACCTACGCTCTAAACAAAATTTTTGATTTTTCGATCGAATCCACCCAGCATTTTGTATAAATTCGGATTGTAACAAACAAAATTACATATTTTTAGTTTTTTGAAATACACCAAGAATTATCTGAGTGCCTCTGCGGATAGGCCTACACCATTTTGAATGCCTCTGTCCTAAGGGAATAAGAGACATTAAGCCTTTTTGTTCCATGTCTTAGGAAGGTAACCATGCATTCATAAACCTAATTAATATTAATTTTATGTAAAATTTTAAATAAAATATTGTTATGAAAGTTTGCCATTAAAAAAATGCAAAAGAATGATAGCCTAAATTAAACTTACCTTGGAATTTAGCCCTTATGAAAAAATGTGTCATTTCTGAGAATTATTTCCACATAAAATGTCATATTTTACAAACACACATATTTCCCAAGGAAGCGTCTCTAACTGTTTGCATTACAAGCCCGATTTCAGGGTTCCCAAACAGCTGGTATTCCTGCAAAAGAACCCTAGCATCAGTTTTTTTAAATTAGATTTCCACTTGAATCACAATTTTATTTAATTGTAAAATTTACTTTTCGCTATACTTTTGATTGGTAAAATTAATCAAACTACCTCTATGATATGAAGAAATTTGTAAAGTAAAACTCGCAAACGAAGTGGTACCTTAGATGCCCTTTAAAACATGCTGGTACTTCCCTGGGTCACGCTCTATATCTTTAAAAGTAAAATTCCGAAATCTTGAATATTTCTGAGCAAAACAAGAGATGGCGCATTAGCTTGCGTCAATTAATAACAGCTAATTTCTGTTATTTAACATTTTTATTAAAACTTTCATTTTGGAAGAATACAGGGTAAATCAGATATTTCTACAATTTCCTGCCTAGCGATATAAAGTTGTATCACAAAATTTCACGTCACTCAGTCAACTGTTAGGCGTCAAAGAATCGGGCTGCCAGTGAGTGTAAGAACGCAAGTAAGGTTATTAATCTTATTTTGCTTTACCTGACAAATGACGTTTTAGAAAAATACGTTTTTCGAATTTAGCAGTTAGCTCTGAAAGAAAGCCTATGGTTGGTGTGAGCGCCGCTCAAAATTTTCAAGAGGACCAAAATTTTTTTCAATATCCCTTAAAAATGCTCAAAATGATCTTTTAACAAAAAAACACCATTCAACTGTATGTTTAGAGAAAGCGAGAAGAAACTTTGTACCAGGATTTGACTCACCCTTTATCCTATAATTTCAATACAAATTTTATCGCCATTTGCTAGCACCATTTTCGCAGCTGTCAATAATTTTAAAGAGCAGCGATGCCAATCGAAGCGAAATTTAACATTAAGTTAAATTAATCGTCAGGGTATTAAAAAATACCTACCTTTGACTTGTCATAGGTTAGTTACATTTTGACAGATTCTAATACGGACCTCTAGTTGTACTAAGAAATATTGAAAAATGTAGAGCATTTCTTTTGAAGTTAAACAGAAAACACAGGAAATAATAATATTGTCATACATTTTAATCTAAAATTTTAGAATTGTGACTTTGTTCATAGCTAGTTTGCCAATGACAACGGGGTCTGTTCTAAACCACGAAACGTTAGAAAATGTACAGTAATTTCGTACATTGTGGTGTTATTTCCAAGAAAGTGCTTAAACATTAACACAAGAAAGTACCAGCACGCTTTAAAGTTTGTCAAAGTTTAAACATGTCTACCATTTTGTTTTTAAACTGAAATTGACTCTTCAACATGTCCATTAATAAAAACGTTATAATATGAAAATTAAATTCCGCTTTTTTGAACCACCCTGTATTTTTTAGAATGAACTCGCATAAAATAAGGACTACTTTCTATGGATACAGAGAATGGTAGCTGAGATAATTTAATCTTTAAGGAAAAAATGGACAGTGTAAATCAAACTGTGAAAAGAATTTATCTTGCTACTTTATACAGCGCGTTCTGGAAAAATCAAATTTAAATAACTATAACAAGAAAAACGTATTTATTTTAAATAATACAGCTTATTCGTTTTGATATTAATTTTTTTTATGCTCTTTCGATCTACATGAAACTCTCCATTTGCTATGAGAAAAATTTTGAGTTAGTTTGAATTTTTACTTGTTACTATCTATTTCGTAAAATTTGGCTTAAAACCAGTATACCAAGGAAAATTGAGAGCTACTGACAGAGCTACTGACTTAGCTGATAAAGAATTATAAAATGAAAATAAATTCAAAAAATGACAAAAATATAAATAAATACTAATTAATAAGAATATTAACAACATTAACACACAAAACGTCACAAAAATATAAAAATTCACACAATTGTCAAAATTATTCTGTCAACGACCAAAAATAACGATGATCTGAAAAATGTAAAATACACATAATGTCAAAAATGCCTAAACTTCAAACGTCACATTAGACGTAAAAAATATAAAAATATTATGTCAAAAATGTCAAATTGTCAAAAATGTCAAACATACCCTAAATGTCGAAAATGTTAAAAATGTCAAAAATTATTAATGTGTTTTTTCCACATTACACAATCCATTGAACACAAGACAATATGTTGTTTCAGATCGAGAACCTTCATCAGTTGCACTTCCCTAAACTCATTGAAATCTCTAATAATTATTTATTTAGTTTTTCTAGAAAATCATTAGTTGATGATATTCTATTCGGGATTAATATCAAAAATATCGAAACTGCCCAAAACACAAAAAAGCCTCAAATTGGCAAAATATCAAATATCAAAAATCTCAAACATGTCAACTCTGCCTAGCTCTTTTAAATCCCAAAATAATTTATTTTTGTTGCCATATAAATTTTGCTCACATAAAAAATATAAAAATTTACACATTTGTCAAAATTATCCTGTCAACAACCTAAAATAAGGAAGATCTTAAAAATCATAATGTCAAAAATGCCTAAACTAAAAGAAATGACTCAAATTATGAAAAATGTCAGATATACCCTAAATGTCAAAAATATTAAAAATGGAAAAAATTATGACAGTAATTTTTCGGGATTACACAATCCATTGAACACAAGACAATATATTGTTTCAGATCGAGAACCTTCACCAGTTGCACTTTCGTAAATTCATTGAAATCTCGAATAGTTATTTATTTAGTTTGATGATACTCTATTCGGGATAAAATATTAATGTCAAAAATAGCAAAATATCAAAAATGTCGGAAATTTAAAAAATGTCAAAAATGGCATTAATATCAAAAATGCCAAAACAAAAAAAAAGCTTCAAAAGTGGCAAAATATCAAATATCAAAAATCTCAAACAGGTCAAATCTGCCTAGCTCTTTTAAATCCCAAAATAATTTATTTTTGTTGCCATATAAATTTCGCTCATAAATGATGATGCTGAAATGCTTTCAAATAAAAATCTTAAAATATACGGTATGTAAAAATTACCAAATGAACCAACAATGCCTATTTTTTGGAATTGCCATGGTTCACATTTCCTTTAAATTTTAAAAAGCTTAATTATGTATCTGTGGCAAAATTTAATTTACAATAGAGGATTACCTTTCGATTATTAAAGAACCGTCCAAACCAATAGGCAACAGTACACGAAACCACAACTCACACACAACTCGCGAAACGTCTCTTAACGAAACCGCCGAAAGACATATGCATACAAGGTAACTGATAACTTCGCGAAGAACACACCAACATCAACCCAGGTGTACGTGAAAACACCTACCTGCCTCTCTCTCGAGTGACAATCGACTACCGACTGAAGAACCAACCGCCTATGATACGCTGCAGGATGGCACACATCTTGCGGCAGACAACTGGGTCAATGGAAACTCTCACCCAGACACCCTCCAGCCAGTGCGGTATGCTCTTCTACTGCAGCATCTTCTGTTTCTTCCTCTTTTCTTCTACCTGCCACCGGTCCGTTAATCTCGATGATGCTGCTGGCGATCTTCCTGCTGCCCCGATGCGGAGGTCGGTGTCTTCAGCAGGAGCCCAACCGATATTCGCGAGGGTAAAGAACTGTCTCAAGGTAATTGACTTCGATATTTGGGCGATTGTCTCGAATTGGGCAACAAAAACAAATAAATGGCAATTTCAGATATGCGTCAATTAATGTCAGCTATTAGAGTCAAACAAATAACTCATTGTTTTAGATGTTTGACTGGTTTTTATATCATGTTAAATGTTAATTATTGAAATCTGTGCTTAAATTTAGCTTAATGTTCCAATATTTAAAAAATTTTACAAGAAATTCATTCATTATAACTTTTCTGATATTGTTGTAAATTTTGACATCATTAAAACTAAATTTATCAACCTCAGATGTCGAAATACCGTCTATTTCTGATACTTACTATCTTTTCGAGATTTTATAATCTTTTGATCGAGAGACAACATATTGTTTCTAGTGGAGAATCTTTATTAGTTGCGCTTCCCTCAACTGCTTGAAATCTGGATTAATTATTTATGTAGAAACTGCAGATTTTGGTGTTTATTTCTGGATAAAATAATAGTTTTAATAAGTTATCGCAATTTAAGTTTTTATCAAATGGAGAACGATGGAGGAAGAAAGGAAAGGAAAGAAAGAACTTGACAAAACTTGTACTTTTAACTCCTATGCTACAAAAACAAGAAATAAATATTAGAC
The DNA here is from genome assembly GCA_034190945.1 of Octodonta nipae. Taxonomy (NCBI): domain Eukaryota; kingdom Metazoa; phylum Arthropoda; class Insecta; order Coleoptera; family Chrysomelidae; genus Octodonta; species Octodonta nipae. Next base: position 9,198,558 of record CM067220.1, on the reverse strand, counting down.
AGTTCAATTAGACTTATTTAGAACTGACAAGAAACTAGGCGATTGGTTTGTTTATTAATATTTTCATTTGATTTGTCAACGTATAAAAAGGATGCCTTCTCAGTAATTAGGTTGCATACAATCCTCACGACTTCATATGACCCGAAATCATGATGTAGTATTCATATCGGTTCAGTCTTGCCCTTCATCCAGAAGTCCCGTCTACGTACAGGACCCCTTTTTCCTTCAATGTTCCCCTTAATATCAAACTACAATATTTTCCATTTCATCTCTATTGAAGATTTTCTGCATGTAGCCTTAGGAGTTCTTAGGTGATATCCGGCACAATTGTACTATTGTGCTTATGTAGCAGAGTTGGTATGAAGTAACTTTGTTCGGGAGTTGTTTACTTTTTTATTCTTAACCGACTTTCTTATACGGTAAGCTTTGGTGGAGCCGCTGTTATTAAAAATCTGGAAATTTTTCTTTTCTCAACACGGGATAAATTGAAAATAAATTGGATTAGTTCCAGAATAACCCGAAGTGGTTATATGTTTTTTCAATAACATAACTTGTATCGTTTTTTATAAAATCGGCGAAAACTTTTTAATGACTTTCTATAGTGATGTTGTCGGTATTAAAAATATGAAAAGGTTTTTGTTCGGGTAAATTGTAAATAAATTGAATTAGTCAAAAAAAGTCAGTTCAACAACATCAAAGTAAAGATTTTCGATTAGTCTGTATATACAATGTGTATTGATAAATCACGCGATTTCTTTTTATTAATAATTTAAAGAGACAAAGCTATTCTTCATAAACAAATTTGCATGGTACACTGTAAGCATTCCATGTTACTTTTCTAACTGTAGACGAGGTTTGTCATCAAATAGTAACATCTAAAATTGTTATGAAATAGAAGTATTTTTATTTCCACTATGTATGGTTGCAAAAAATATATAATTTTTGTTTAAAAGTGAGGTACCTTTATTTTTTATAATATCTCAAATTGTAATCAAACAAAGTTTATTAGATTTGCAAACTGCATCCAATTGTGCTGTATTATTAAAAATTATAATAAATTAAAAGTTGGTTGGAAATAAATCGAAATAAATGTCAGTTAATCAACTTCAAGATGGAGGTTTTCAGTTGGTTTATATACAGTGTATCTTCATAAGTTAGATTCAAACGGAAAACGTTCGTATGAATATCATGGCCAGAAATGTATACTGTAATCATTACATGTTACCCGTAAATCCTAGGTTAGAATGTCACGATGAAATGTTCAGGTTAACCTCACCTGTCAGAGATATTGAATACTCTCTTGTGTACAAAATAATGACACCTCGAAGAGAGTATTAAATATGAATTTTGCTTAAAAAGTAAGGAGTAATAAGAATTATAAAATGCATCTGATTATGTCAGATCACTAAAAATTTTATAATACATCTTCATGTCACTTTTCCAAATTGTATACTAGGTTTAATAAACAATATAAATTTTGTTTAAGTTAAGTTCATTTATTTTTAATAACAACTCAAATTGTTATCATAGTTTATTAAAATTGAAAACTACCTACTATTATGCTAAATCAATTAAAACTGTGTAACGATTTATTATAAGATATCGCGGAGAGGAGACTATTAAATGAATGTCAGTATAATTAACAGACCTAAAGAATAATGAGACTTAGATCGTCTACAATATAATGGTTCCATTTGAAGACGCGAGATGTAAGACCGACATCTAGGATTTTCAAGAGGTTAGAATCATATGCATTTTTTTTAACATATACATATTTAGAAAACAACTTATTATATTTAACAGTAAATGAGGTTGGTCAAACTAATAAATGATGCTTAATAATAAAATACCTTACTTTAAACACAATCAAAATTGTTAATTAGATTTGAAAACTGCATCCAATTAAGAAATTGCATCACTAAAAATTGTAAAATAAATACATTTTAAAATAATAAGTGCGAGTTGGACTCGCATACTAAGGGTGCCGTACCACCTTCAAGATTCGCTTGATTTATATAAGAATACATATGTATTTATTTTACTAATAAACTTTCAGGGAAGCCTTTTATAATCTACTGTCTGAATTTTAAGGCTCTATAGTCAAGTTTTAAATTATAAATTATTAAATCTGTTATTCAAATTATTAAAAAATACAAATTTAATATATTTTTCTAAATTTAAATAGTGTAGTTTTTAAAATGGGAATTAAGTCGATGTTTAATGTTTTTGCTAATATCTTTTAAACTAATGCTTTAAAAATACGATATATTTCTAATTCAAATAATGAGCCTTTTATTTGATATATTACATGATGCGTTTGAAAATTTTTATTTTCCATTTAATAGTATAATTTGTCCCTAAAATTACTATGGAGGTTATCTAATAATTTTTCTCTTTTTTTAAAGTTAGCCCCAGTAATTATTTTCAAAATTTTAGGTAGTATGGTTTCGGAAATAAAGCGAGAAATGAGAATGTTTTATATGTTTATGCTAATATTTTGTAAACAATTAATTTAAAAAATATGAAAAATATATATTTGTATTTCTCATAATGAGCCCCTTCATTTGATATATTGCATGATGCGTTAAAAAATATTTTTTATTTTCCGTTTAATTCTATAATTTGGCCCCTAATATTAATATTAAAGATTTCTTCGTATTTTTCCTGTAAATAAAACAATTTAGGTCTTATAGTTTGGGGATTAAAGGGTGGAATGGGTAATTTTTTAAATATATTTTAAAATATATTTTTTTTAAATATATTTGTATTAGTCATAATGAGTCCTGTGATTTGATATATTACATGATCCGTTAGAAACAACTTTAATTTTTTATTTTCCATTTAATTCTATAATTTACCACCAAAATGAATGTTAGGGGTTTCTCCTTATTTTTCCAGTAAAGTTCAGGTGAGGCGTCATACCTCTATTTTTTTCAAAATTTTACAGCTTATGGTTTCGGAGACAAGGGGGGGGATGGGTAAATTTTTTCATATTTTTGTTTTGTTATCTTTTAATTAATTTATTTTAAAAATATGAAAAAAAAAATATTTGTTTTTGTCATAATGAGCCCTTTCATTTGATATATAACATAATACGTTAGAAACAATTTTAATTTTATATTTTCCATTTAATTCTGTAATTCGCCCCCAAACATTAAAAGTAGAGATTTTCCCTTATTTTTCCAGTAAACTTCAGGTCAGACTCTGTAACTCTATTTTTTCAAAACTTTACGTTTTATAGTTTCGGAGATAAGTGGGGGAATGGGTAAATTTTGCTATATTTTCGTTAATATCTTATTAATTAATTTTTTTTAATTTTGAAAAACATATATTTGTGTTCCTCAGAATGAGACTTTTCATTTGATGTATTACATGATGCGTTTTAAAAAAAAATTATTTTTGAATTTTCATTTAATTCTATAATTTGCCCCCCAAAATTAATATTAATGGTTTCTCCTTATTTTTCCTGTAAAGTTCTGGCAACGATCTATATTTCCATTTTTTTAATTTGAGGCGCAGTAGTTTAGGAGATCAGGGGGGGGAACGGTCGATTTTTTCCCCCCAGAAGTACCCCTAAAATCAAAATTTCAAAATTTTGCGATATGTACTCCTGATCGGGTCACCAAACTATCCATTGATACCAAATTTCAACCTCTTCCGTCCAGTAATTTAGGAGATCCGTATATTCTATATACGGAACCCTAAAAAGCAAAAACCGATTTCAAAAAAAACTTAAAAACGTGAAATAATTTTTGCTACAACAATTAAATACTTTTTCTGAAGTTGTTGCCAATTTGAACAGCGAAGTTGCGAAGTGCATATAAAAGTAATTCCCAAAATATTTTCACTTTAGCTTGGCATCTAAAAAGAACTTCTTTTGGTATAGTTATATGGCTGTGATATATTTGTTGTATGAAATTAGCATTTTGCTGAATAAAGCAATACATTCTTTGCTCTACCTTAACCTGAATTGTTTTACCATTTATTTTTTTAATCTCCTCATTTTTATTACTTCTCTTTTCTTATTTTAATTTTACATCTCAGTTGCCTACAACAGGGTTGTGTTCAAATCTTACATCATAAATTTAGGTCGGATGAACTTCTTTACAGACACCAAATAAGATCGGTCATACCTTGAAAGCGCAAAAGGAATGTCAAACAATTTTAGCAGCTGCACAAGATAATTTGCCCCACAGATGTAGAGCGTCATTAGAATTTCAACATTGATGTTAGAGCAGTAGGGCCATCTGTTGGTTACCTGTATACTCTTGGAGACGAATCCTGGCTTATTTCTAGAGCAGCACATTAATTGTGTCCTGAAAACAATTCACCTTATTCGTCATTTGAAATCTGGAGCAAAATGGCAAATTATCATTACAGAATTTTTTTTCGGTGCATCCGCATCATTATTGTATTTGTTTTCCATCAATCATTTTCTCCTATTACCGCTTCGCCGTTGTCAGTATAACATTAACCGAGACTCTGTTTCTTCTGCGACAGAAATCTTCTCCGGTAAAAGTAATGCCATAATTTAAAAATCAACATTTTTCTTATAAGGCTTCATCGAACGATAAATAACTCGTAATTCGGATCCGCAAGTCGGCTACTACTCGAGTCGGTTTTTTCGCTATTTCTGTTCGAGTTTCCCTCGAAACGTGTCAGCTTTGGTGACATGTGTTGGTCGGCTGGGCGGAATGAAAAAAATGTTGTAAAATTGAGTTATTACCATTTCTGTGGCTGTGATTTCCAATGATTTGTAGGATTATGCGTCCATTATCCTCCATCCGGGTAAGCATGCTCACTTTCCAAAGTTTTACACCCCTTGCTACAGGACTTAACCTTAATATTTTAAAGGATTCTGAAAGTCAGTGACTGTTAACAAACAACCTACAAGAAATTATTTAAGTAATATATAAATAGGCAAAGGCAAAACGATTAGGTACCATTTTCTCCTCTGTCTCTCAACCGATTTTCTTTACTTTTGTTTTGTTAAGTAGCTACTGACGACCTTCAGTGCAGAATGCTAATATTAATTAATAATATTGGTTAATTCATTAAAAAAAATATAATAAAAATTCATTATTTATGTCCATACTGTCAACGCCAAACAACTGACAGACTGACAGTGCCGCCGCCGCCAGACGGTCAAATCTCAAAGCATTGAGTAATTATATTTGGAGGGAGCGATCGTTAGATGCTGTTCTTAGAGCATGTACTTCTGGAAGTGGTATACAAGCGTTGTTAGTGTTTAGTGGTAAAATAGTCAATGTAGTAGATCAGTATTGATTTATCGGACGCGTTGCAGTACCTTTCATATTAAATATTCTGTTTTTAATGTGAATTTAATTATTTGATTGATATATTATTATCATAACGGCTGCGTGTGATTGGCCCTTGGCGCTCAGTGGCCTCGCCTCCCGCTTGCTGATTAGTTATGTCCGGTTGAGTTGTTATTTTCCAACAATTCGATAAGTTCTGGATTTAATTGCGTGCGTTTAGACTGTGATGCCTCTTCGCTATTTCAATTGCCTCTGTTACGAGTCTTTCGGGTGTTCTATATTTGCCAGTACTCTGGTGTTCTCAAAGTCTATTCGGCGTGACGTCGTGGTGGCGTGTTCCGCAATGGATGTTGTTTTTTCCTGCTTTCTAATAGCATTCTGGTGTTAATCACGTCTAGCTTGAATTCTTCTGTTAGTTTGCCCCACATAGGTTTTATAACAGTCTGCACATGGAATCTCGTACACTCCCTGTTGGTCTAAAGGGATCCTCGTATTCGGAGTCCTCAACACCGTGCTTATTTTTCTGTCTGTATTGAAAATAGTTTCGATATTGTGTCTCCGTAGAATTCATGCAATACTGTCCATGGTACCCTTGACATACGGTAAATAAGCCTTGGTTATTGGTGTCTCATGCTCCTCGTCTGTTCGTCTCGGTTTTGACTTTAGGACTCTTTGAATATTTCGGTCTGTAAATCCGTTTTGTCTCAAAGCTGTTTTTAAACTGTCCATTTCCTGTTTGATGTTGTCTTGGTCAGCTAATCTTTGTGATCTGGTTAGTAAAGTTTTGACGACTGCTTGTAGTTGGGCTGGGTGGTGATGAGAATTAGCATGAAGGTATCTGTTGGTGTGAATTACTTTCCTATATACCGTATGGCCAAGGGTTCCATCTTCCTTCCTATTTATGATACACGATACAAACAAGTGGAAGGGGCTCCAATGGGATCGCCACTCTGACCAGTTATCGCGAACCTTTTTATGGAGAACTTTCAGGAGTTGTTACTAAGAACAGCAACTCTTAAACCCAGTTTATGGTTGCGATATGATGATACATTTGTGATTTGGTCTCATGAGAAGGAACACCTCAACACATTATATTACTTTTGAGGGACAAATTACAGGATTATGAAAAATATTAAATTAAAATTGTCTCTATCGCATCCCGTAATGCAATAAATTATTTAAACGATTCTAACAGAAATATAAAATAATTTACCTATCCCCCCCCTTAACTCCGAAACTATAAAACGTTAAAATTTGTAAAAGAATAGGGATATAGGAACTCATCTGAACTTTATTAAAAAAAAGAAGGAGAAACCCCTAATATTAATTTTAAGGGGCAAATTACCGCATTAAATGAAAAACATAAAAATGAAATTATTTCTAACGAATTTTTTTTTTTCATATTTTTTAAATATATTAGCAAAAATATTAAAAAAACACCCATTCCCTCCTTTATTCCCCAAACTATAAGACCTAAAATTTTTTTTTTACAGGAAATATACCAAGAAATCCCTAATATTAATTTTGGGGGCCAATTTATTGAATTGAACGGAAAATAAAAAAAATTTAACCCATCCTGCAATACATCAAATAAAAGGGCTCATTATGAGGAATACAAATATATATTTTTCATATTTTTTAAATTAATTGTTTAAAAGATATTAACAAAAAATATATAAAAATTCTCATTTTCCGAAATAAATTTTGAAAATAATTAGGGGTACTAGGGCTTACTTGAAATTTCTAAAAAAAATAATTTTGGGGGCAAATTATAGAATTACATGGAAAATATAATTACAAACATATCATATTTTTAAATCATTTGTTTAAGAGATATTAAAAAAAATATATTAAACATTGACTTAATTCTTATCTTATTAACTATATTATCTAAAAATATATTTTATTTGTATTTTTAAATAATTTATCTAAAAGATTTAATAATTTATTATTTAAAACTTGACCTATTTTCCGCTTTATCTTCTTATTTACAGAGACCAGAAATTCAGACAGTAGATTATAAAAGGCTTCCCTGAAAGTTTATTAGTAAAATAAAACTCTAATGTTAATCTTGAGGACCAAATTAAATGCATATGAATTTTTATAAACATCAAGCGAATCATGTAGCAGATAAAATAAAAAGTCTACGTGTGGAAAATAAAAGTATATATTTTTTTTACAAATTTAAAACCCTTCCTTTAAAAGATATTAGGAAAACATAAGAAAATGCACTCATTCCCTGCTTGTCTGAAACTGGAATATTAGAAAAATGTATACTTTGATTCCCCTACATAGTATCAAATCTTGAAGGTGGTACGCACTTGACTAAATTATTAATTCATAACAACAACCACGTACATAAAACGATATTCCATACCACTTCAATTAAGTCACAGACGTTGTGTGGGTATGTAAGTTCATGCTGTTAAAAATCAAACATGTTTAAATTTTCTATGTTTTGCTGGACAATTGTAATAGTAAGCTTGATACATCAAAATATAATTTGCATACCATATTTAAAGAGGTATAATTCTGGAATCTTTGTGTTTCGGAATTTCAGCGAACTTTTCGCCGTACAATTAGCGTATTCACTCCACTACGCATTTTCACTTGTTCTATTAGATTTGAAACACTAACCTTACTAAAAATCTAATCCACATGTTTTCTTAATGAAATACTTGCTTGCTGTTCCATATTTTCACTATTCATGGATAAATAATTTGAGATTTAAAAAATATAAGAAAGTAAATAATCGCCGTTCCTCGTATTCAACATGCATACCTAAAATTGTTCGTACGACAGTTGCCAGATAGTCTCGAACGTATGAAAATTGAAAATGTGCAAAATTTCTCCGGTTTGTTTTAGTATAATGAATTGTGCATCGCTGTATAAAATTAAAGAAATTACCAAAGAAATACTCATAAAGGTTCCATTTGAAATCTGGGTCGCACTAAAAAGGAAAGCATTCATTTTGCACTGCAATTATAATCGTTCTTAGTAATTAACATCATCAGATGTACATTATTAGCGCAGGCATTTTAGAAGCTTATATCGAACTAGTTGTGAGCGTAATGGACTTTATTATAGGCTCATTGCAGGATAAATAAATTGCGATTTAAAGAACCTCAGTTTCTGCAAGAAATTTTTTCAAAGAAATACGACCGTTTTTTTAATCATCAGTAAGAGTTGCGTTATGATAGTTACTATAACACAGCCCAAAAACTACGACTGGAAGTGTTTAGTGAATATCATACTACATACATACATACATACATAGATAATTCATTTTATAATATTAACTATAAAAAATTAAACAATATTGCAAGTAAAGTAAAATGGAATAAATTCCTACTATGCGATCCAAATCTAGCAACTGAGTTACTAATAAAGGAAATTAAGAGCTGCATCAATAAGTCTAAATATAAGCCTAACAAAGTAAACCGTTCAAAAAGAATTCCTAGAAAACCATGGATTACAAATTCTATCATGAACTCGTGTTCCACTAAAGATCAACTATATAAAATTTGGAAATTAGATCCAGAGAATGAAGAACTAAAGGCAGAATATAAAAAATATGAAAAAATATTGAATAAGGTTATAGCTGAAGCCAAGGTTAAATATGATAAAGAGTCAACCGAGAAAAACTCGAATAACAACAAAAAGTTATGGAATATCATAAATGAAAAATTGGGTAGAAAATCTAAAAAAAATTGTAAAATAGACTATTTAATTAATGATGAAAATATTAGAATAGATAACTCAAATAGTATCGTTGAATATATGAATCAATATTTCTGTGAAATTGGAATAAATTTAAGTTGAAAGATACACAACTCACCTAACAATATAATTAACATGCCAGATATGAATCAAAATAGTATTTTTATAGATCCTACTTCTAAGGAGGAAATTGTAACCATAATAAATAATTTAAAAGATAAAGCTGGTGGAGTTGATGATATACACTCCAGAGCCTTAAAAGCTATATCCAAATATATAGCTGAGCCATTAACATATATTTTTAATCTATGTATTGAATTGTCTGTATGGCCAAACGACTTAAAAAAGGCTGAAGTAGTTCCAATCTTTAAAGCCAACGATAAAAGTCAAGTAAAAAATTACAGACCAATATCATTAATATCAAATGTAGCAAAAATTTTTGAGAAACTTTTATACAACAGATTTTTTAATTTTTTAAAAAAATGTAACATATTATCTAAAAAACAATTTGGTTTTATAAAAGGATTAGGAACTAAAAATGCACTAGCTTTAATAACTAATATAATCTATAAGTCCCTAGACAAGAGTAAAGCAATTATTACCACTTTTTTAGATTTGACTAAGGCTTTTGATACAGTCAATCATGAGATCTTACTAAGTAAACTTTATTGTTATGGAATAAGAGGAAATGCTCACAAATTAGTAAGTAGTTATCTATCCAACAGACAACAAAGACTTAAGATGAATAACGTAGTAAGTGATTATAAAGAAATCGGAACAGGTGTCCCGCAAGGTACAATATTAGGTCCTCTACTATTTATTCTGTATGTTAATGATCTCTTGAAAGAAATGGCTGATGATGAGATTGTATCATATGCGGATGACACAGCTGTGATTACTAGAGGAAATACATGGGATGAAGCTAAAAATAAAATGAATGAAAGCCTAACTAAAATAAACTTATGGCTAGAAGCAAATAAGCTTACTCTAAACATTGACAAAACTGTATATATGACTTTTGGAAACAATTGTAATAGTCTACCGACTACTTGGGAAATTAAAATTAAAAACAAGTTACTAACTAGAGTTGAAAGGTGTAAATACCTAGGGATCATATTTGACTATAATTTAAAATGGAATAATCACATTGAATATATAATAAATAAGACAAAGTATCTTTCGTTTATCTTTTACAAGTTAACTAAATTTATGGGAACTAAAACTCTAATGGTAATTTACTATGCCCTTTTTCAGAGTATTATAAGCTATGGAATAATTGCTTGGGGAGGAGCTTTTTCTAACAATTTAAATTTATTACAAAAGCTACAAAATAGATTATTAAAAATTATAAACAAAAATACTCTAGCAATAAACCATAACCCACTAAATTTAACCCAATTATTAAACCGATTAGAAGCAATTGTCTACCATTACAAGGACCTTAAAAATCAATATGAAATGTCTACTAGTAGAACGAGGAATAAAAGCATTCTTTTACCACAAATCTGTAAAAGCAGTAGCGATAAAAATAATTACATAATGGCTATCAAAGTATTTAACCGACTACCAAACGGCTTAAAAACAATAGTTAATAATAAATATATTAAAAAGAAAATCAAGGTTTGGATATCTGAAAATATTTAACAATAAATAATTCTAAACTATCTAAATATAAATTGCTGTAACATATTATTTTTGATGGGTAAACTTAAGTATATATGCGTGCGTGTATATATGTATGTATATATGAGTATGTATGTGTATATATATGTATATATATTATATACAAATTAATTAATGATAGTAGGTAAATGGTGTCAATTAGTCTGTAAGTATTTTCTGTTAGATTGTAAGCTTCCAGTGTCCTACGCACAGGTATTACTATACCTCTGTAGGAATTACTATTGTACTATGTTTGCTATTGTAACGTAATACATATGTAATATTTTACTGGTTAAATAAATAAATAAATAAATACCAAGTGCTCTATTTTTATGATTTTTTGGGAATAACATCACAAGTGCTGGAAAGTCTGTATGATTAAACAGTCCAAAATAATGACTACTAATAAAAATGGACCTGCCTGTTTACATTAAAAAAGGGTTGAAAAATGTTTGCCGGAAAATAGTAACCAGCTGCGCTTTCCCATGCCAAACTTCTTTCCATTTTAACCACTAGGACGTAAATCTAGGCATATACGCATTGACCGAACGCCTGAACGGCGTTACTTTAGATCGTTTATATCCAGCAGGCAAGAAGGCAAATTTGTTTATTTACATTTTCAATTGAAATTAACTTCGTAATTTATATTTTTTAAAGTGTTTTGGGGTTGAAAGTACTTTGAAATCAGTTATTATTTTGTTTAACTGTAAAAAACAATAATAAAGTGTTGTTTCAGTGTTTTACAGGTAGGAAAACGGCATATTCGTTTGCCGAATTATTTTCTCAGACACCGGTCAGATCATAAACGTGTTAACTGAGTTTTACAAAAGGTCATTTAAGCAGTAAATAGAACTACATTTTACGCGAATCAGTAAAGGCTTTGATAAGTACTGTAACATATTAGTGATTAAGTCACTAATTGTTTTTGTTACATATTTTAATGGATTTTAATATATTTATATTTGTGGGTTAGGTACATAGTTCTATTATTTTGAATCTGAATAACATGACCTTTAATTGAATGTAGGTTGGACGCTACTGTTGGGCCCGGAATATTTGTAAACAAATTTATAATAATTATTGTTTAAATGCCAAATACAGATACATATACATAGAATATAAAATATAGAATTAACTAGAACTATATGGCTTACGAAATGCACTAGTTTGCAGCCATCTGGTGTACACGCCAGATACTGATATGGCCTCAATATAAAAAAGAAGAAATTTGATACTAATAATAAAACGAATAATAAAGTAAAGAATTTGCGTAAGCATTTCCAGAAACTCGCAGAATTTTCTGATCTACATATGTTAGGTGGATGACTCAACACCTCTGCGACTGACAGAAAAACAAGTTCAAGTATACCACCAAACAACTAATCCGAAGCTGCTCAAATGGAAAGAGAAGCCCCTTCATGCAAGACTTATAAATGACGTCATCAAGATTATGTCGACAGTGCAGCGTCGAACTACTGGTTGATCACTGATCATATGTTTTCTAAAACGGAAGGCTTTATATTGGCAATCCAAGATCAAGTAATTCCAACTAAGAACTATCTAAAGTACATCGTCAAATACCCTTCTATCAACAACGACAGATACAGATTTGGTTGCCAAACATCTGAATCTATCCAGCATATTACAGGAGGTTGACAAGTGTTCGCTGCAACTGAATACAAAGAACGACACGATGCTCTGGCAAAAATACTGCACCAGGAACTAGAGCTGAAACTTGGGCTATCACAGTCGGTAAGAAAACCCTACTATATATACAAACCAGAATCTATTTTAGAAAATAACAACTACAAGCTGTACTGGGACCGCACGATACTGACCGATCGGACTGTTGCTCATAACCTGGCAAGGGCTCCTACAGAGCTAAACCCTTTTGATATCTAGGATATCTGGGTTTAGTGAATTTTCCCCTAAAGGCACGTTATGCGTGCCTTAGAGGGAGTGTGCTGCCATACACTGTATGGTCAAGTCGGAGAAGTAAGGATAAATAATTCAATTATTACAATATTTCATTACAAATATTTAAAGAAAAGGGTAAGGACAGAGGAATGGAGGCGGCACAAAGGTTGTCTCATGTTTCAACCCATTTGTCGTTTGGTCGTATATGAGAGTGCCGGGTCTATCTATATTAGTAGTCATTGATCCAAACCTTTCAGGTTCAATAGCATAAAACGCAAGTGAATAAAGAAATTACAAATTAATGACAAATTTAGCATTTTACTTTACTTATATAAAGAAAACTTATGTATTGTGTTCATTTATTCGAACATTCATTGGTCTAGAGATTTCTCCAATATAACATTTATTACGTTTGCAAGGAATTTCATAAATTCATATATTAAGTTTTGGTTTGCATTATTTGATTTATTATTTGATACGATTGATTTTAGTGTACTTGTTGTTTAAATGTTCTTAAAGAAAATGCTGTGGAACCTTTGGTTTCTCACAAATATACAATCCTAATATCTAACATTTACTTAAAACAACAAAATTTGATTTAGGGTAAGGTGAGGGAATGTCAGCCAGTGGGAAAAGTCAGTCATTGCCAAATTTAAAACTTCGCGAATATCTAACTTAACATACTAGTGCCACCTTCCGTTCGAGGAAATAGATACTCCTTAATGACTACAAATAGACATCATTTGTAATCATTTAGTAGCATCTACTTCCTATTTAACACAAACTTTGTTATTACCACTACGACTATGTTACCCGCAACTTTATAAACTCCTCTCTGTTGATGGATTTGCTTTATTTGTCACACATTCTTCACATTTTTGGAATTATATCTAGTAACAATTTTTAAGCTCATTGATGAAATCATTTTCAGTTATTTCATCACAGTCATCTATATCCTCATCTGTTGTGTAGAGAAATAACAAAACGTATCTTTTTTATATATTTCATTCTTAGCATTTAAAATTTGGTTCGAAAAATATTATTAATTAGGTTTGACAGTATTTCTTTGAGAACATAGTCACTGTTTATGGCTTTCTTCATTTACCGATTCACATTTAATGAAAAATGTGACTATAAAATTTTCAAATACGAAAAAACTAATGTAATTAAAAAAATCTAGTTTTACAAGTTTTCTAAATGTCTACTAAGGGAATTCAACGATCAAATCCAGTTTTCGAGGCCCAGCATAACTAACGTATAATATCTAGTTAAACTAATAAATGTCAAAGTTTGTATGTTTTTATTAATGATATGATTTAAGAGTCGATGAAATATAGGAAAACAAGAAGAATAATTCGAGATGTTTTATAGCCGAACTGGGTTTCAACGAACGGGCGGAATATATACATATAAATACAATCTAAATATTAATATTCTCAACTCTACATAATATCTGCCCCAAAATTAAGCAAAACTTGAATTTTGGTCGAAAAAAGAGACAATTTTACAGCTGATAGTTTATACCAATGAATAAAATTTTTTTTCGTCCAAATAATAATTTCAAGATAACGATATTGTCACATTAAGGACGATTCATAGTAATATATTGTTATGTATTCCACTCGCAACGATGATCCTTTACTTTGTTATAAACAATTAAAGCAACGTCTATAATTCAAAAATAATCCGTTAATCTCTATGATTACACCAGTTTATAGAGCAACATTTAACTCACTTTCTGACATAAAAACTAACAGTTTATAAATAGTTATTACTAAGAATTTAACAGCAAACTCGTGGAAATAAACTATTTAATAAATAAAAACCCACAAAAGTACGAAGTTCTTTTGTTTTTCTCTTATATAATGAAAAGTAAAGGAATCGTAATGCCGTCTACAGAAAAGTTGTAGAGAATAAGAAATCTTTCTTACTGAATACTTATACATCCTGTTTGGATCATGTTTTACCGAGTAAACTCCGAAAAACTGCTCAAAAGTGTTTTTTTTTCAAAAATTTATAACTTTCTGGTAACTCATACTGAAATATTAGTCATCATCAAAACCATAGTTTATGATATTAAATTTATATGGGCTCAAGATGGAAACTATTAAATAAATATTTTTTAAAGATTTCGAATATAAATAATTTAGGGAGCTATTTTGTACATCGCACCGTATTAACGAAACAAGTCCAACCGGGATATACAAAAAATATTTTGAAAGTACATAAATTCCACTTCAATTTATCTATCTTGGTTTTTCGCTGTAATTAATATTACATTTAAAGTACGAATATGCGACAGCCAGCCAGCGGTACACTGACAATTGTCAAGGCGCATGGACGGATCTAGAATTTTCTTAAGGTGGGGGCATGAGATGAAAATTATGGTAAATTGTATTATTATATGTTTTTTCTCCGCAGTTTAATATGTTTTTATTTACATAAGTATTGCTTGTCCATATTGGTCTATTCTTCCATTGGTTTATTAAGTACTATATACAGTTTACTGTATTTTAAAGGCAGTATCAATACGGCACTATGAGAAAAACCCAAGATATACGAAGTGAAGTGGATTTTACAAGGTGTCAAAATATATTTCCCATATCGCTATCGAACTTTGGTGGTTAATACGATACGTTCTGCACAATATTTCTACAAATTATTTAAATTGCATTTCTGCAAGATCTACTTAACGTACAACAACGTTATTACTGTCAACATTATAAGCTATCCTTAGGAGGCAGATTAAGTTTCCAGCTGTTATTACAACGAAGTTATGAACTTTTTTTATATCGGTTTTTCCAGCGTTTCTCTATGGGGAAAATGCTGCGATCAAAATTTATAAACACTCATTTTGAAAATTTTCTGGTTCTCTACAATTTTTCTGTTGCCAGTTTTATAAACAGGTCGTTTTGATACTAAAAAAAAAAACGAAAAATACCCCGTGTTTTTTGGGGTTTTTAAGGCCCAAATAATTTACTTCTACGAGTTTGCTGTTAAAATTATGTCAGTTATGACTATTATATAGGGGAAGGCTTATGCGATTTGCTGTTATATTTTAGGTCACTTAAAAATCTCTATTGACTGGTGTCTAAGAAGGTCTAGAGCTGGCTCTGTTGGAACTGATTGTAATTTACATCTACTTTCTGCATGCCAAAACAAGGCGCCATCAGTTTATTAGTTTTGAACTATTGCGATATGAAGTTTCTAGTTCGTTATTTCTTCAGTGTGCCTCCATGCGTCATGGATCGTCCTCAGATGTGGTAGCTTAACACTGCAGTACCTGTTTCAATGACCACAGCAGAAGTTTTCTACAATGTTGTCATTAGTCTAGCCTTACCAGTGTGGCAATTACAGGAGAAGCCAGATCCTGTAGTCACTTTGAAGGGGCCTGTACTTCCTCCTCTAAAAGAAACCAATCTGGAGGACGTGATTTCGCTACCCTTGTCGTCTCTTCACATATTCTTCTTCTCTCAGTCAAAAACTCAGTTCACATGTCTATCATCTGATTTGTTACCTCTGGGACTCAATGATCTAGCGAAACTCCTCTGGTGTGAATAAAATAGGTACAGGTTCTATCTCAAGGGCACGAAAGGGGACTTCGATATGCTTCTGCCACAAATTTCCGTTATGTCTAATGTCTGATAAAATCCTGGGCGAGGAACTGGTCTTTAAACTCATAAATACAACTGAGTCAAGTAAATGTACCAAAAATCGGATATCAGACTCTAGCTCTTGCTAATATTCCCAGGATTCTCGTGTTCTAAAACTGAACTTAATCCACATCATTTAGTCAAGCAGTAATTTGCCAAACTATGGGCGAAAAAGAATGACTGGTGGAATGTAAGATTGCTTTTATTTTATACTTACTTTTCTATTTGTTTCAGGGTGTTTTATAGAAAGATGCTTACTTAAATTTATTATTAATGGATGGTGGAACTCTAATCCCACTTCTTAGCCCAAAGATTTACTTGAGTATCGGTCTTCACCTTATATTACAAAAAAGTACAAAAAAAACTTAATCTTCTGTTCGTGTGTATATCACTATACTCCTAAACAGCTGGACCGATTTTAACAAAATTGTTTGTGTATCTTCAGGTAGATTAAAGAAGGATTGAAATTCTTGTTGATTTTGGAATGTTTTAAATTGCATCCGGCAAACTGTCCTACGATCTCAGTGTTGAATATTCAATAATATTCTATTTCAATTCCAGTTAATCCCGACAGTTGGTGCTGCAATCAAATGCAGCAAAATATTTTGTAACTTCGTGTTATTATTGTGTTACAAAAAAACGTATGCTAATTGAAATATTGCGTTAAGTGTTAGTGTTTGAAGAGTTTTGAAGAGTGTTCATAAAAGACTATACATTTTGCAAATTTAGTGTGGAAATTGAAATTTGTATTTTATATAATTTTCTATCAAATTTACAGTACCCTAACCTACTAATTTATTTGTGTAGCTAATTGAATTCATAACAATTTTTTCAATTCTTTTATTCCTTTTTGGAAATATAAAATAAAAAAGGGCAAAAAATAAAATTACATTTACATTTGGTACTATAAAACTTTTCTAGATTGTTACAGCTCATTCAAAGAAGTTTCGAATTAAAGACGTGTGAATTTGACAACGTCTGCCGGGTCCGCTGGTTATACGAGGGCTGCCTTTTATATTTCGGGATTAGACAACCCTAGTGTTGCAATCTGACAACTGACAGCTCTATCGTAAAGTTTGACATTTTTGAGGTTATACGTACTCAGAACGTTTTGACATACGAGCGCTATGTGTTGTTTGAAGTAACTTAAAGGATTCATCTCGGCCAAAAAATGGAATTAAATCGTGAACATTTTCGTCCGATTATTTTTTACAAATTTCGACGTGGATTAAGTCAGCAAGAATGCATGGATGAACTTAATTTAATTTTTGGCGATGAAACTCCATCAAGGACTACTGTTTATCCATGGTATAGTGAATTCAATCGAGGTCGTAGTTCACTCCAAGACGAATTTCGTAAAGGTCGTCCAAAAACAGTTGTTGTTCCGGAAACCATTGATGCTGTGCGCGAACTGATTTTGCAAGATCGTCATGTGTCCTATCGTGAGATTGAGTCAACCTTACACATTAGTGGGACCAGCATACATTCAATATTGCATAAACATTTGAATGTCAAAAAAAATTGTTCGCGTTGAATCCCACACAATTTGTCAATCGTTCAAAAAAAAGCTCGTGTCTATTGGTCGAAAGAAAAGCCAAAAAATACGATCGCGGTGCTTCAAAACACGTTTATGACATAGTGACAGGTGATGAATAGTGGATTCACGCGTATGAGCCCGAAAGTAAACAGCAGTCGACTGTATGGGTGTTTCAAGATGAGCCGAATCCAACAAAAGTTGTTCACGCACGAAGCACTTCCAAACAAATGATCGCCTGTTATTTCGGAAAAACTGGACATGTCGTAACCGTACCACTAGAACAACGCAGAACAGTCAATTCTGAGTGGTACACAACTATTTGTTTGCCAGTTGTCTTCCAAGAAATGAGGAAAATCAACCGCCGAAGACGGATCACTCTTCAGCACGACAATGCGAGCTCTCACACATCGGCTCAAACAACTGCATTTTTGACCACTCAAAACATCGATTTGATGAGTCATCCGCCGTACAGTCCTGACTTGTCACCAAATGACTTCTTTTTATTCCCGTACGTAAAAAACAAACTGAGAGGTCAACGTTTTTCGACACCTGAAGAAGCGGTTGCTGCGTTCAGAATGCATGTTTTGGAGATACCTCAATCAGAGTGGAAAAGTGCTTCTACAATTGGTTCAAACGCATGCAAAAGTCTATAGATCTTTATGGGGAATATTTTCAAAAACAATAAAGCGATTTTTGATGATTAATATTTGTTTTTGTTCTCTAATCCCGAAATATAAATGGCAGCCCTCGTATGTAAAGATTGATGAGGACATCTTGCATTATTTTGCCTGTCCATTAGGGATTTCTCTCCTTAATTTTTGTTCTACTACAGATGAATATTTGAAATTGTAAACTAAGAACAAAATGTAGAAAGCCATTTCGAAAAATTGCCTGGATTACAGGATGTAGTGTTCGAAAATTTATCCACAAAGATACGCTGAGAGGAAGAGCTGCCTACAAATATTATCAACTAATATTCCTGCACAATAATAGTGTTCTGCATATTGTGTGATGCTTATCGTTGCTGCTGGAAAAATCTGAGGAAAGTAATCCTTAATGAACAAACATAATTATATATACTGCGACTATCAAAAATTATACATTCATTTTGGTTTCACTATGGTTGTTACTTATATGTTAATTGTACACAGAAGAAATACTTCAATGGAGTGTAATGAGAACATTTTGTTCAATTATGAATGTTAGTTTCTCACCAGATACACAAGATATAAAGGTTAGGAAAGGTCGTGTCGATTCGTCATGCACAATGCAAATAAATCTCCCGACATTACGATTGCGATGATTTTCACAACTGAGATTTTACTTTCCATTACCATTGTTTATGCAAATCGTGCATATTACTTCAATAGTTCAGGAAAATAAACACTGCGATTTAAGTCGATGTTATTAGTTAGTCCGTGTTTTTTAAGTGAAATACAATGTTAAGAGATGATCATTAAATAATTGCATTGTATTGAAAGACTTGGCCGATGTTTTGAATATCTGGAGCGTCACTAACTACAATTTTCGTTCCTTCTTCTATCTGCATACAGAAGTACGATAGCACTGCCTTAGAATATACGAGTATAGCTTTTCTAATAAAGGCCTCAACACCCGCTTTGAATTTTTGGTTTTCAGTTGAGCTATTTCTTTTTACGATTCTTTTGATAATGAGCAGGTTCCTCTTGTTACTTATTTTTTTCTTGAAAATATACTATCACATTGCCTTGAGTTATCGTCATAAGATGCATAGCCAATATCTAGAAGATCCTCAAGAAGAAACAAACTGTTTCGAAAGCTAGGCTTGTAAATAAAGAGTACAAAAAAATAACAAGATAGTAGTAAATATCCCTTAAACGGAAACCACTATTATTAGAAGTGACTATTAGCTGCAACATATATATATATATATATATATATATATATATATATATATATATATATATATGAACAAGGCTAGGTTCCGGGTGAGAACCACATCTGAATTTATTATATACTCGACGTTTCTACTCCTGCTTTGGAGTCATTATCAAGAGACAAAAGTGAAAAAGAGTTTCAGGGTGTAGATCGAACTCGGGGCCTCAATCTGCCTACTCCTCAAGAGTAACTAGGTAACTGAACTGAATTTGAGTCTGCTCTGCTTCTTTTATTTATAGTTAGCGCTGAGTTAGAAGGGGATGTCACATGATGAGGCTGTGTTGTAGTTGGGTGTTGGTGGGCGTGTCTGCTTTGTTTAATCTGGCAATTACGGAGGTTCATGCTGTGGGAACGCGAGAGCTGTCATCGCGTCGGTTTAGACAGAGGGTCTTTTCTCTATTTCTATTGCTTCGCGGTTAGTAGATGCCCTAAGGGAGTTAAGAGATACGATAGTACTACTGTCTTCGAAGTTGATAGAGTGTCCTGTTTGGATATTATGATGCGCGAGAGCTAAAGTCGGATCTTTTTTGCGAACTGACAAAGAATGTTCATATACTCGATGATTGACGCGCCTATTTGTACGACCGATGTAGCTTTGTGGGCAATCGCGACATGGAATTTCGTAAACTCCTTGATCCTCGTTAGGTACTTTATCTTTAGGGTTCCCGGTTAAGTTGGCTATAGTTTGACTGGTCTTGAAGACTGTCTTTATTAGTCTTGCGGTCAATGGATTGAAAAATCTCGAAGAGTTAGTACCTTTTCTTTGATAGATTTTAGTAAACATACGAATTTTTTCGTGTGATTTTGGAGTGTCTGTGCTATATTTTCCTGAAACTCCTGAATGTCGGAATTCATTTCGCGATAAAATATTAAAGAAATATAAGTTTAGATATTGAGTAAGTGTTCTGTAAATAATTTTGTTCATCTGAATAAGTATTTTAAGACAAGATATCAAAGAAAAGCTCGTTTTTATTCTTAGCTAACATCATTACAAACACATAAGATCCACACAAAACATTAAATTATATATTCAACGGTACCAACAATTTAAAATGTTTAAGTTCTTATTCTATGTAATATTAAAATGAGTTTTATTTATTTTAAGTGAATTGAAAATAGTAAATAAAATTAATTAATAATGACATCATATTAAAAAAAGGTATAATTGTTCTTGGTTTCGAACCCGAGAACTTTGGATTGGCAGCCGTACGATTTAGACTCTGGACCACTTGTATTCCGTTCAATTGTGTTCCTATAGTGGATATAAAAGTTCCGAATGTATGTAATACATCAGCCCCTCTATTGCGTGGTAAACGTACTTTGTTTATTACGATAACAAAACGATTTAAACAAAGGACATGTTTTGCGTAATGTGTATCAGTAAATAGGCTATGCCGATTCGAGCCCAAATTCCCCAAAAATTGATGTAATTTTCCATAAGAAATTCTAAGGTTAAATTTAGCGAAAATTTACCCCGATGACCTTGAAATCGTCAACATGAGTGGGCGGTTTAAAGTTGAGAAGCCTTGGCTTAACGTGGGGGTGTAAACGGAATATTTTAGGGGTGCATTCAACATTTATATGGCATTTGGCGAGGGTGAAGTTCAATCGAGGGTGTAATTTGTTCTGCAAACAAGAGGGCCGCGTTCTCCGACCGTGGTGAAGCGAATAAGACTGCGGGGTGTCCGACTAGGGCTGCTGTTGTAGAGGATAAGTGCTGGAGGCCGTTAGTTAAGTTACTATCAGAGGTTAGGTTAGGTTAGAAAAGGTTTTGACGGCTGTCAACTGAGTGAGTGTTGTTTAGGCGCCATCTTGCAGCGAACGCGGTAATTTAAACGGTGTTGCGGCGCCATCTCGCGGCAATGGCGTTCATTTAAACGTGTTGCGGGTTGAGGCGCGCACAGGTAGTTGGGGTCATCGTGTGACGGCCGCGTTAATTAATCAAAAAAAAGCTGCAACAAGGTTTCGATCCCGGAACCCTCGCATGAGTCTATATCCGTTGATAATGTGAAAATTTAATACCAACCTGCCTTTTTGTGCGGTATTCGTTTTAATTTCTGACGTGTGTCAAGCTCCAATTTAATATATCACAAAGAGAGAATTGGAGTGTTTATTAGAACGAAAAGCAAAATGTTCGGTGGTATTCTATATTACTTGGATGTTATATTGGTTTATTTCCAAATTATTATTGATTTTCTATAAAATAAGGGACTCTTAATACATTACCTGCTCCCTGTTTTTTAAAAGAAAACTTAATGGATGGGTATTTCAATATCGAAGCTGTGTGTTTATTAGAACGAAAAGTAAATTTTGTGCAGGTACTCTATATTACTTGGATGTTATATTCGTGTGTAGTGTTAGTCGGTCGGTCGTGTCGTGTCGAAACAAATGGAATTTAAAGTTATGCATTTAATTCCCTTGCTCATCTATTTTCATCAGTGTAAGTGTTGGTCTCTGTTAAGAAGCTTTCGCTTCAAAATCAAAAACAATTGACTCAGAAGTATCTCCCAAAACAGTTTTAAAAATATCTGAATGTCACTCAACACCACGAATGTTGATCGCAGAAGTAATTCTTACCTCAACACGGAAAGCAATAACCAACTGTGTTAACCAAGAAGGTAAAAGTTATAGTTGGTAACAGTAATGTTTGGTGTATATTTAAGCAATTTAATTTTCTTTGGCAACAAAAGTTTATTTAAAAGAGAAACCTGTAGCGTTCTATACAACGTGTACGTTTATTTTCCAATTTGAATATTTCATACCTACCATCGAAATGAAAGTCGTAAAATACAAAACGTTAATTCGTGAACACGTGTTTGTATCCTGTAATTAATTTCGATAGGTGGCACACGTATAGAGTGTATGTGTTTGTGTCTGCTATATAAAAAGTAGTTTCAGTGTGCATGAAATTTATTGAGACAAATATATGTATTATAAAGAGTCGTTTAGTACAATAAATGATATACTCAACTGACAGATATCATGATTTATATTTAAACATTCAATATGACGCTTTAAACGAAAACTTTGGATGCCTATGTGAGTGTAATTTATTGATACATTTTGTAAAGTGTCCTCAGGGTATGATCGATGCTACTTATTTAGTCTGATTAATATCAGCTATGAAACCATTGCTTATGGAATTTTCTGTAAAAGACATAAAAATACCACAGAACTTCAGATCGATGATGATTATAGTATAAGACCAAATTCTGTGTCAAATTATGCCCCATATATTTACAATTTGAGCATGTATGGAATATATTAGGATACTAAATACTAGGGATATTATGGAGCTCCGTAACCGTAACCGAAACTGTCGGATATCCGAAATAAAAATCTATCCGAAACCGTAACCGAATCTGATATAAAAGTTTGGAATAAATTTCGGATAGGGACAGATTTTTATCAAAATGCGACAAATAACCGATTGACAGTGGAAGACGAGTTATCGCTTACAATAACGGGGTGTGTCCGGTTGTTTATCAGTAATTTATCGGGTGAACTACCCTTGCCTGGTCCCAGTTAATGTTATGGTGCTTGATCCCTGCGTGATTACTTAATCCAGACCTTCTTAATTTTCCCCTTTGAGAAGCTATGTGGTGCTCCTTAACCTTGGTGTCAAGTGGTCGCTTAGTCTCCCCAATGTAGAGATTGCTACATTCACAGGATATGCTGTATATACAGTTTCTTGGTAATGTAGCATTATCCGGCTTCGTTTTTCTTCCGGCTTCCATTTTGATTCCGTATCCATGTCCAATACGTCTAAATTTTTCCGACAAGCCTTTAGTGTATAAAAGTAATACGGTTGCTGTCGTAGTTATTTCTTCCTGCCTAGGTGGTTTCTCCAGTTGTTCAAATGCCTTGTTAATGGTGGTTTCAGGATATCCATTCTTCAAAAGGTCTTCTCTAAGTTTCTATGTTCTTCTTTGAGGGCCTCTGGTATGCAGCAAATGTTTTGATGATGCCAGTTTTCATTGTTGATGGGTGGTTAGAGTTGTAGTTTAGGTACAACCCTTTATGTGTAGCCTTCCTGTACACTGTTGTTTCGATTCCGGTCCTAGTCCTTTGGCACTTCGATCCAGGAATGGTAAGCACCCACTCTCTTCCTTCTCCATGGTGAATCTGATGGAAGATTGTGATCGGTTTAGATGCTCCAGAAATGCCTGTAGTTCTCTCACTCCATGTTGCCAAATAATGACGGTGTCGCCGACATATCTTAACCAGAGTTTTGGTTGCTTTTCGTACCACTTCAGTGTATTATCTTCGAACCATTCCATATATATGTTGGCGATGGTTGTTGACGGGGAGCCCATAGACAATCCATCTTCTTGAATGAAGAAACGGTCCTTCTCCTGAAAGTAGCACTTCTTGAGGCAACACTAGTAAATTCATGATTGAATCGTGTTTCGTAATTAAAATGCCTCCTAAATCTAGTTTAATTGGACATTTTTCAATGAAGTTAATGGCGATTTCGCAGAATGTAGACAGTGTACTAAAAACTTTTCAAGAAAGGCGGCGGAACTTTTTCGCTATTATAATTGTGTTATCTACTGAAAAATGAGTAGGTATTATAATCACTTTTAAGACTTTTGTTTTCTGTTATTGTAGCTAGAAATAAGATCAAATCCTTACCCTGCAATTATTTCTGTTTTATTTTTACTATACCACAAAAATCTAATATCCGTAACTGAAACTAGCCGAAACTACCGGATAATCCGAAATAATTTCATATCCGTAACCGTAACTGAAACCGACATAATATTATTCAAATATCCATATCTATATCCAGATCCGAAATGTCATGTCCGTAACATCCCTACTAAATACTATAGGGACATTTCACGTCAAGCGGATCACCCTCACGGCCAAAATTTCTTTTGACCGATTAAGACGTATGAGGTCTCAAAATGTTCGTCTCGGAACAGACTTTCGATCTTCGTGTGGTGTTTGTCCAAATCGATATTTCCAGTGGTTTTCGAGTAAATTGAGTTTGAAAATTACTCTGCTCTTTAAGTTTTTGGCACCCCATTTTAGAAACACCCTATATTTATGCATATGAAACTGCTTACAGGTTGCATATAACATTTTTTAAACTATCCTGCATAATTACAACCATATGTATTTGCACGAAATGATTACGATATAAAATACTCAGCTTCAATGTGTGCCTCAAATTAACATGCGAACTCTAGGTTACACCCATCCAAAAATCGCCATTGTTTCATTCTAATTTTAAAAAGTTGAAGTATCCAACTTCAAAAATTAATGTGCTAGAAACATATGATACAGCCATAACATTCTTATAAGCTCTTACATATTAATTTGTATTGAAGGAATTTTTACATGTGTGTTTTTACTCTCTAGTAGGTCAACAAATCACCCTGTATAAAACGCCTTGAAATTTTCTCAGCTGTCATAACTGTCACAAACTGTCATTGAATTTTTAAATATTTAAATTTCTCATTAATACAAATTTTCACAAGGACGAGATGCGCACCAATCGATTTATAGGTATCAAACCTCAAAATTGCTATTTTATTTTAGTAATAAATTTTCCTTGGCTCACCCAATGAAAATGCTCAGGATGCCCCTAATTACTCATATTATATTATTTATACTAACTGTCGCCCAGTGTCGAAATTCGACCAATTATGTCAATATCTCTGGCAGGTTAAGTAACCTGAAAATTGTATCGTGACATTCTATCCTAGGACTTTAGGGAGAACAGCAATTACACGGAACGGATCCAGATTCGGAACCTCTGTGTGATAGTTTCCTCGTAAATCCCAAATGTCGGTCTTACGTTTTGCTTCTACAAATAAGTAACGAAATTCAAGTTTTTTCTCTAGATATAATTCATAGGACTTTATTTGTGTTCAAATTCGTAATTCTTAATTTAATATGACAACAATTCAACCGCTAATGGACTACCCTACATATTTATTTTTTCTAACCTCCCTGTATAGCTATAATTGCACTCAATTTTCTAACATTTATTAAAATCCTCATTATAATAATTACATCTCATTATATATTTCCACCACCCTGTATATGCAACTGCTCATGGACTACGCATAATATTTTTTAACATTTTTGAACCACCCGGTATACCATTCTCTATATGACACTGCCTATGAGCCACAGCATTTACTCTGTTTGTTTATGAAATTTTTACCTATATTCTGTAACTATAATTCTACTCCGACCTATATTTCAATCATCATATATATGGAACTCTTCTTAGGCTAATCTATAAATCATTTCCTTTTTTAACACTTTTTATCATCATCCTGTATATCTATAATTTCTCTCACACTATATTTAATCTTCCCTATACATGCAACTGCTTATGGGTTACGAAATGTTGCATTTCCATTTCCGCCACCCTGTATATGCATCTCTGTATAATATATTTTTTGCACCACCCTGTATAACTGTAATTCTACTGCACCTTCTATTCCTGGAACCCTGTAAATTCAACCGCTAATGGGCTTCCCTATATAATTATGTTATTAGTTATAATTGCACTCTACTCTATATTTTAAACATCCTATATATGCAACTGCTTATGTGCCACCTACGAAAAAAATGATTTCCAACATATCTAGAATCGCCCTGTATAATTATAATATACAACGATTACTTTACCACTAAACAATAACAACGCTTGCATGCCACTTCCAGAAGTACACGCTCTACGTATATAACAGCATTGGCCCCTCTATATATAATTACTCAATATTTTGCGTCTGGCGGCGGCGGCACATTCAGTTGTTTGGCGTTGGCATTGTCGCCGTAAATAATGAATTTTTATTATATTTTATTTAATGAATGAACCAATATTATAAATTAATATTAGCATTCTGCACTGAAGGTCGTCAATAGCTACTAAACAAAACAAAAATGAAGAAAATCGGTTGAGAGACAGAGGAGAAAATGGTACCTAATCGTTTTGCCTTTGCCTATTTATAAACAGATTTATTAAATTTCAGTCAATGAACAGATTAGGTTAGGTTTTTCTAATGCTATGTCCTACCAAAATAGCTTCAAACTGGTAAAGTAAATTAAAGTGATGTTTTACTAACATTTTACTTTAAAACGAATTATTGTTTGTTGATTGAAATTCGATAAAAATGCTGCTATAGCAACTGTTTCCTTTATGAAACTGAGAGCCGAAAGCCTAGGCAATTTCATCACATACTTTCTCATATCACTTGTTTGCATCTCTTGTTCATTCAGTTACCTGATAACGTAAACGCAATTAAATATTCAGAATACTTCTAACGGCTACGAGTACCAGCGAAGAACAAATTGCACGGATCTTCGTTTGTTTCACAGGCAAGCAGATATCGCTGACAGCAATGTCTTCATGTTATCTGACCATCTGCTGTCTCCACATCGAAATATGATTTATTGTTGACTGTTATTTGATTGCTAAATAAAACTGGTGTCGTAAATGTTACCTTCTAGTCCTGCTTGTGTATTATTAACAAAACGTTTTAATAATATACCGCCGTCTGTTTACCATATCGTGTACGTACTGTACAGTTGCAATAGTCCGGGAAGTGTCAACAGATTTTTTATTGAAATAATTTATATTTAAAAAAGAACCGACTTCAACTGACTAAAAATAAAAACTATTCTATTGATTATTTTAGCGTATTCTTCTCTCTCTCTCTCTAATTTGTATTTTTTTCTATATTATCCACATATTTTTTAACGTTATTATTTGTTTTTTTATTTGGACTACTTTCTATAAATTTAATTCTTATTCATCCAACCACCCTGTATATGTTTCTGTGTGTTAATCACCCAATAAAATTATTTTCTGAGTCACCCGGTGCAACTATAATTCAACTCTACACGATGTTGCAACCGCCCTGTATAAGTATTAAATCTCTCCACCCTATTGCCCGTTCTATTTTTCTGTTGTTTAAATCACCCTGTATATCTACTTCGACCCATATCTCAAGTATAAGCAACTACTTATGTTCCAAACTATATAACATTGTTTTAACCACCGTGTATAATTATAATTTCACTCAACCTTATATTTCAATCATCATAAGCAACTACTTCTAACATTTTTTAAAGTTTTTTGATCCACTCTGTTTAGCTATAGTTTTACTTTCCTCTTATTTCAACCACCTTGTATACGCAACTACTTATGTCCCACCAAATACAACATTTTATTAACCACTCTGTATAACTTTAATTCTATTCAACCTTATATTTCAACCAATTACAGTTTGTACTACTACAGAGGTAATCCAGTTGTCGGGGCGTAGGACTGGAATATAACTGGTAATTAATATGCATAAAACTAATGGCTAAAACTAATAAATGCAAACAATATACCAAATTTTATATAAATAAATATTCAAACTTCCAATATTTTTCAACACAAATATAGTTCTTAATAAGGTTGTTTTATATTTTTTCACGTAACCATGAATTTACAAGTGAAGCTCTCAACCCAGATATTAACATATTAGTATTTAAAAAACATATATTCTTCTAGTCTTCATAAAATGATCTGCGTGGTCTAAACCCTACAATAAAATCGTCACATGTCAATTTTTTTATTTTTATTGGAGATTCGTCAAAAATATGAATTTTAT
Organism: Octodonta nipae; assembly: GCA_034190945.1. Taxonomy (NCBI): domain Eukaryota; kingdom Metazoa; phylum Arthropoda; class Insecta; order Coleoptera; family Chrysomelidae; genus Octodonta; species Octodonta nipae. Next base: position 9,170,249 of record CM067220.1, on the reverse strand, counting down.
CTAATAGTAAGGTAAGTAACGAAAATTGTTATAAAATAAAGTTATTAACAATTGACAAATACATCCATTTATGCCATTATATCATTAAACAATATCGACTTCAGTACATATCTAATACTATAATACGAGCAATATTTGTATATATATATATATATATATATATATATATATATATATATATATATATATATATGTATATACATATATTTGTTTTTAAGTTTTCGCGGGCACTAAATGTATTAGATGGTTTCGGGGAATTCATCCGCGTAGCTGATAACTGATCCCTGCCGGGATCCATGGTAAAATGGCTTTATATATAATAAATATAAAGCCATTGACAACGAAGTCAGAATAGACTTTGAAACGTTTGGTATTCCTGCAATATACGTCGTTTTATTTCTATTGTGGTGTTATTGCCCAAAAAAACATAAAAGTAATTTAACATAACTATTTGTACTGCTTATAGTTTTATTTCTTTTTGGAATCATAATACTTATATTTCTTGTAGAACTGTTAGATTTTATAAATCTATCTTTAAACGTGTCATAATAGTATTTAAGAGACTCAAAAGCAAAGACTTGTTTCAGCGTTAGTGTTTTTTTTTTTCGATAAAAGTTTGTTTTTTATATATAATATCAGGTGTTTATTTTGTAAGCGTTGTAATAAAACTTGTTTAGTTGAATAAATCCCTCCCCAAACTATGTTACCATAGCAGATAATACTATGGAAAACTGCATAGTATAACATTATCAGCGAGTCTCTCAACATAATTTTGGTCATTTTCTGCAATATAAAGACTAAGTATTTTGTTTCATTTATTAAATATTCAACATGCGTGTCCCATCTCATTCTATATTCAAAACAAATTCCTGAGTATTTACAACTTTATTTTTTTGTTATTTATCTTAATATTTATATGGCGATGAACACTATTGCAGTAGTTTCCGAATGTCATGAAAACCGTTTTATCAACATTTAGAGACAATTTGTTTAAGGCAAGCCATTTATTTATCAAATTAAGGTAGCAATTCATTTGCGTTTCGACTGTATTTCATGTTTTTCCTGTTGATATCACAGCCGCATCATCAGCAAAAGATAATATAATTCCCTCTGGTATATCAACTAGTAGGTCATTTATATATAAAATAAAATATATAAAATAAATAGTAGGGGACCCAAGATGGTACCTTGTGGAACACCTGTTTTAATTTAACTGAAACCACTTACAGTGTCATTTATTTTTACTCGCTGATATCTACATGTCATGTAGCTTGAAATGAGTTTGGACGCACTTCCAATATGATTTTCATGTTCACTTACTAGTACATATACAAGTTTTTCCGCTGTAATGAATTGTCAGGAATTGAAATTTTCCGACCGTTTTGCTATCAAAAGCACTTTCAGCTTTTCCTGAGATCATTCCTATACGATACCCCCATCTCATCACAACTAAGTAGCAATTGCGGTAGCAGCAAATAGTACCAATTACGAACCATCAAATGGTACCGTATCGGTGGTCAGCGAAAGTCGCAACGGACGGTGATCACACACGCCTTCATACTGAGGAAAATATACCATCTCGAAATGATATACCATCAGCTAAGTAGAGTGGCAAATGTATTCTCGTTTAATTGTGGATTAAAGTGGAAAAAATAAAAAATGCGAATCTATTCTTAATTGCTTATGTATACATGTATGTGTATGTAAATAAATATTACATGGAGAGTTGGCCATTCCAATTAGAGAATACCTACTAAAATCGAATGCGTTTCGTACCACCGGCAGTCTTACTGACCTCTTTAATTCCTATTGCAGTTATCAAACTTTTTATTATGAATTGAGTTGTTTGTTGTTCCAACAAACTTTCATTTGTTCGGAATTGTTAACCGTCACAAACTCGTGGAGTGTTAAAAATGGGGCAATGAATTTTAAATAATTTGGTCAAGTGCGAGTTGTACTCGCATAGTAAGGGTTCCGTACCACCAAACCAGACAAGCACGGAATGACTGGATATATTCTTATAATTTTTAACCGATGTATGCTCAATGATTATTCAAAAACGGCTTGGGCAATTTTGATGATTTAAACCGCATTGTACTAAGAAATATTACAGAAAGGTACCATATAATTCTCTACAACCTGAGATTTACGGTTTTCCAAAAAATCAGGAAAAACAATTATTAAGAAGGGACTACACTTCAGTGACTGTCAATGAATCTACATTGTTTTCTCTAAAGCGGCTCAAACAATTTGAATATTTTAAATTGTATTCTACAAAAATATATTTCAGCTTGATTCAGTATAATTTTCTATAATGTAAAACATACCGTTTTTCTGTAAATCGGAAAACTATGTGTAAAAAATGTAAAAAAAAAGTTTATCATAAATACGAGGGTGAATCAAATATGAACCGGATTTTTGTTTTAAAAATTTTATTGGTACGATCAATACAAATTTTAATACATATTATTTTTCTACATAGTCTCCTCTCTTATGTATAGATTTTTCCCACCGAATCGGAAGTATTTTAATACCTTTCTCAAAGAATGAAACTGGTCGTGTCGATAACCAATTGCGCACAAACGATTCTACACCTTCGTTGTCCTCAAAGTGGTGGCCTCCCAGTTCTTCTTTAAGTGGCCCAAACATATGGTAGTCACATGGCGACAAATCAGGACTGTAAGGCGGGTGTTCAAGGGTTTCCCAATGCATTTTGTTCAATTTTCCTTGAGTCAATGCAGCTGTATGTGGCCGAGCGTTGTCATGCAACAGAATCACACTCGGATAGACGTTTGTAAAGGTTTTTTTTTTCAGTATGAACAAGTCTAAATGCACCTACATCTAGCATTCAAATGATGGCGAAACAAAGTATGCGCAAAGAAGATAACTCGAGTCGAACGCAGTTAAGTCAGGATAATTTTGTGATCGTATTTAGTTTGGGTTTTAAGACATGGGACCAAAGGGTTGAGATAGGGACGTGATCCTGTAAGGAAACCTAACAAATTGCCACGATTTTCTCGTTTCTGCCAAGCGGAAGAATGAAATTTGATATCGAGAGTGGTCCACAAAAAAGTGGTATAAGGTTTGCTAAGGCCGTTCCTTAATCTTATTCCGTCCAAGGATTGCACTCCTATAAAAACGGCCTAAGTGAACACAAACTTTGTTTAAGAACGGGTCTTCTTTCACATTCTGCTTTTGACAAACATCAACATGAAACAAGCCATCAAATTTTTGCGACTGTTCTGTCGTGACCAAATCTCAAAGTCATTTAATCAGGAAGTTTTGTTAGAACGTTAGGTTCTTCAAACTTTCTAACTTTCCTAAGCTTTTTCCTTACCTTAAGAAATTTTCGTTTCATCAATGGGGTTATGACAATATTCAACTGACGTTAATTTCTTTGGGCTTACTCTGTTTCGTTATCATTTATGTATATTTATTTAAAAAGTGAAAATTAATTGTGGTATGAGAAAGAATGCTAGAATGACTGCTGTATGGTACATATATAATTACTCTGTTTCATTAAGTATTTCTGGAAATAACAATGCGGTCCAAATCTGGAAAAGTCAGAAACTAGTACAGACATTTTTTCTGAGTTTTTTTGGTAATAACATCACATAAACTTGAACGTCTGCATATTTCAAATAGTTCTTTTCAATGGTATAACTTCAGACAAAAGTTTCACTTGTTGGAGTAGTTCGCAGTAATACTCAGCATTAATTGTACGGCGTTCGTGCAGAAAATCGATCAGCACTACGCCTTCAATCAGCTCACGAATTGCGTAGACATTCGCCTCATTGATGCTTGTTGTGGGACGGCGTGCATGAGGCTCATTTTCCACTGTCTCTCGGCCATCTGAAAACTTTTTGTGCCAGTCGTACACTTGGGTCCTTGAAAGTGTTTCATTGCCGAACTGTGCAGAGAGTCGAAGCAAAATTTCAGACGATCTAACGCCCTCCCGCGCCAAAAATTTGATAACAACACGTTGCGCAACAGACGTATACACCTCTTGCTCTGACATGATGCTACTAACAGCGCATCGACTACGCTTCGCCAAACCGACGAACTCCCCTCTTCTTAACATCCCTACTTAACATATATTGAGACGTCACGCCACTCGAATTACCTACAGGGCGAGAAACAGAAAAGTCCGGTTCATATTTGATTCACCCTCATATTTAGCTTAAATGTCAAGATATGCCATAAAAGTGTTTCGTACAGGGTGTTTGTAACGGTTCATTTTATGGGGCTTGCAGTCGAGAAGGTCATTCATGAATATATGAAAAAATGTTAAGTTTAAATGGTTCCTTTGGGAACCACTGTTTTAATGGTTTTTTTAATCACTATATTGTTGTCCTATTTTAACTTGTTGTGATCTGTCTAACAAATAACTTTTCCAAAACCTAGAAACTTTTCTCCTTGTAACAATAATTTAATTTTTTAAATAATTTACTATGAGAAACAGTGTCAGAGGCTTTTTGTAGGTATTCTACCCTGCTTTCCTCAATGTAGCCTAATTTCCCAAGAAAATCTTTAGAAGAAACTAGAAGATGCCACAAGTAACATTTTTCAACATTTTTAGATACTTATTTAAAATCCTTGGGAAGGATTTGAACCCCAAGTACAAAAAAGCTAATCTTGGTGTGGCTTTTATTAGCATATCTACCCCCTCCAAAGCCACCGCTTGCTCTTTAAGTATATTGAAGCGAAAGCTTCTTAACGAAGGCCCACACTTACACATATGAAAATAGATAAGCAAGGGAATGAAATTCATAAAATTAAATTTCATTTGTTTTGGACACGACACGACTGACTGACCGACCAACCGACACCAAACACTGCTTTTGTCTTCAAATACCCGTACAATTCAGTCCTCTGTATAAAAAACAGGGACCAGGTGACTTATTAAGAGTCTCTTCTTTTATAGAAAATCAATAATAAATAGGAAATAAACCAATATGACATCCAAGTAATATGCAATACCTGCATAAAATTTGCTTTTCGTTCTAATCAACCCTCCAATTCTCTCTTTGTAATATATTAAATTGGAGGCAACTTGACTTTAAATTTGCATACTATCAACAAATACAGACTCATAGAACAATACACATTAAGCAAAACATATGCTTTGTTTACATCGTTTTGTTATCGTAATAAACAAAGTACGTTTACCATTCAATAGAGGCACTGCAGTAATACACACAACCGGAACTTTTATATCCTCTAAATAACATAATTGAATTGGGTGTCCACTTTGTATCAGTTTTACTGTTTGGCGCTCTAATTTTGCACTTAATTTTTGTTATTTTTTTTTTGTATTTATACCTTCTTTTTATTATACTTACACATTGTATATATATATATATATAAAAATAATGTGAAAAATAAACTATTATTATTATTATTATTTAAAACAAGTGGTCAAGAGTCTAAAGCACACGGCTGCAAATCCAAGGTTCGCTGGTTCGGAACCGAGAACAATTTTACATTTTGTTAATTATTATGTCATTATTAAGTAATTTTATGTACTACTTTCAATTCACATAAAATGAATAAAAGTCATTTTAATATTAAATAAAATAAGAAGTTAAAAATTTTAAATTTTTGCTACCGTTGAATATAAAGATATATAATTTATTGCTTTATATAAACTAATGGCCGCCCAATGGTAGAAATTCGACCTTATTTCATGAAATTGTTAAAAATTATTTTTTTATAAGAAATAATGTTATGGAAAAATTGGAGAAGTAGATGTAATCATCAAAATCGTTTAGTCATATTGACAAATCTACTGAAATAAAAAGAAAATAAAAATTTAATCAAATATCGGTATTCAAAATAAGTTTGACACCCTATGATAACTTCAATATTTAATACATTCTCTATTGTACACTAAGTGACAATTATTTACTCAACACCTTCGGGAAGATTGTGATAGTAATATATTAATCAACTGATTAAATTCAAATTAAAAACAGAATATTTAATATGAAAGTTACGCGTCCGAAAAATCAATACTGATCTTCTATTTACTATTTTACCACTAAACAATAACAACGCTTTATGCTGAATTATCCAAGATAGTCATCACATGATGGTCTGAAAGAGCATTAGCCTGCCACTGTCTAGAAAGAGAGGGCAAAAGGCTATTTCACTCGATTAAGAGCTGCATCCAAAGAGCTATGTGCAGTATGTAGTTCATTGGCTGCACCTCCCGATCGAGTGAGATAGCCTCTTGCTCTCTCTATTGCCCTCTCATTCTACTCTTGGTACGACATTTGTGTATTGCATGCAATTACATGCTCTAAGAATATAACAGCATCTAACGCTCGCTCCCTCCACATATAATTACTCATTGTTTTGAGTTTTGACCGTGTGGCGGCACTGTCAGTATTATTTGTTTGGTGTTGACAGTATGGACGTAAATAACGAATTTTTATTATATTTTGTTTAATGAACAAACCAATATGATAAATTAATATTAGCATTCTGCACTGAAGATCGTTAGTAGCTACTAAACAAAACAAAAATAAAGCAAATAGGTTGATAGACATAGGAGATAATGGTATCTAACCGTTTCGCCTTTGCCTATTTATATATAGACAAGCTGTCTCCCAGTGCTCGAAATTCGACCAATTGTGTCAATATCTCTGACAGGTTGAGTAACCTGAAACTTTTATCGAGACTTTCTGTCCTAGGACTTTAGGGAGAACAACAATTACACGGAACGGATCCAGATTCGGAACCTCTGTGTGATAGTTTCCTCGAAAATCCTAGATGTCGGTCTTACATCTCGTTTCTAAAAATAAGTAACGAAATTCAAGTTTTTTTCAGATATAATTCATAGGACTTTATTTGTGTTCAAATTCGTAATTCTTAGTTTAATATGACAACAATTCAATCGCTACCCTATTTATTTTTTCTAACCTTCCTGTATAGCTATAATTGCACTCAGTTCTCTAACATTTATTAAAATCCTCATTATAATAATTCCATCTCATTATATATTTCCACCACCCTATATATGCAACTGCTCATGGACCACGCATAATAATTTTTAAAATTTTTGCACCACCCGATAAACCGTTCTGTGTATGACACTGCCTATGAGCCACCGTATTTACTCTTTTTGTTTATGATACTTTTAACTATCTTCTGTAACTATAATTCTAGTCCGACCTATATTTCAATCATCATATATATGGAACTCTTGTTGGGCTACTTTATAAATCATTTCCTTTTCTAACATTTTTTATCATCATCCTGTATATCTATAATTCCTCTCACCCTATATTTCATCTTCCCTATATATACAACTGCTTATGGGTTACGAAATGTTGAATTTCCATTTCCGCCACCCTGTATATGCATTTCTGTATATTATTTTTTGCACCACCCTGTATAACTGTAATTCTACTGCACCTTCTATTCCAAGAACCCTGTAAATTCAACCGCTAATGGGCTTCCCTATATAATTATTTTATTCAGTTGTTTGGCGTTGACATTATGGAGGTAAATAATGAATTTTTATTATATTTTATTTAATGAATGGACCAATATTATATATTAATATTGGCATTCTGCAATGAAGGTCGTTAGTAGCTACTAAACAAAGAAAAATGAAGAAAATCGGTTGAGAGACAGAGGAGAAAATGGTACCTAATCGTTTTGTCTTTGCCTATTTATATATAGATATTGTGTTTGTAATGATGTTCGTTAAGAACAAAACGAACTTTCCTTTGACTTCTTGTCTTCTAATACTTATTCAGGTGAACAAAACAATTTACAAACACTTATTCAATATCTAAACTTATATTTCCTTGCAGATATATTTAAATTAGGATTAACACTTGAGTCTTATTAAAATAGTGACAATTATTTTAATTCACCTGATATTTATATCCATTACTAAGAGTGACAGAAAGAAAAATAGAGACAGTGAGACAAAGAGAGAAAGGAAGAATATTTCGTAAGAAGCTTCCGCTTCCATCGTTCAGTCTCAAATAACTGCCGCTCTATTTGTGGTCCTAATTGAATTAAAAGACATTTATTAACAACATCGTTATAGGAAATAATTAATTCGGAACCTACTGTGTCATATTAAAAATATTTTAATTTGCTCAATATTTCAAGAGGACACATTTGTATGTCAGTGATTTTTATCTATCAAAATTTCTTACAATACTTCGGACCTGTCCGGACACATCATCGACATTACGTCGTTTGCTATTGTATTCACATCCGCGATTCGTATTGCTAATTGGACAATTGTTTTCAAAACGTTAATTGCTTTGATTACTTTTCTCTTGTTTCCTTAATTACAAGTTTTTATAGCTTAAAAACCATGACATTCGTGCTGCGTATCACATATCCATTTCCGACTCATAACGTGCTTTACTAGATTATAGCTATTCGTTCTTCGTCCAATGAATTGTTGGCTATAATTATGAAAAATAAAAAATAATTAGCAGAAGTTGTTGTTGCTGTTCGAATGATATCGGAAGAAATATATGATCGACAACATCAATTTCGTAACAAATTAATCGAAAAAGAGGTCGCGTATAAGACTATTTTTAACTAGAACAGCGAATTGGGAAATTTATTTACGAGGACAAAGCTGAAAGTTTCAAAAGTATTAGAAACAAAGTATAAAAGTTTTCATAAATGTTAAACAATTGACAATTTTTAAGAAAATATAATACTCATTAATAACTGCTTATGTCGGTAGGTACCTAAATAAATGTGAAATGATTATTGTAGGGTTTAGCTGGTTCTGCTTTTTCCGAATTTGGACAGCGTCATTTTTTTGAATTAATTTATTTATATACCTAAACCGGCATATAAACAAACTTTTCCGACGTTTCATCCTCACTTATAAGGGGATTTTCAAGGATGAGACAAAAACAAAACAAATGTTACTTACCTTGCAGCGAGTCCATTCTTTCGTCTTTTTCTCACGAACACACTTTGAAACTGACGCACAAATTGTAAATGAGTAATAGATACGAAGAAATAATAATTGGCCCCTGGAAATTTTCAGATAAAAGAAGGGTAGGAGGCACTTAATGGGATTATTTTATTATTGTGATGAAATTCTGTATACGTTCCTGAAATTATGAAACAGGTTTGCCAGATGGGCGAAAGTTCAAAGCCTTTGTCTGTGTTGAAATTCTTGGAATTTTTGTCGATTTCAATGGCCTCACGGAATTTTCTGGTGAAATAATACGGAGATTTGGCCACGACAGAGGAGCTGTCGAAGAGGATTTGATGGCCCATTTCGTGATGGTGTTCAGCTACAGCAGAGTTTGAAAACATGCCCGTTTTCAAACAACGTTTGTGCTCACCCAGACGAGTGTTTATAGACCGAACTGTTTCACCTATGTATACTGCCCCACACGAGCATGGAATGGAATAAACACCTTTACATGAAAGAGGATTTTATTTATCCTCTGGAGAGGGAAACATTTGTGAGATTTTGGATAGTGGTTTGTAGACTGTTTTCACCTCGTGCTTATGGATCCTATCCGTGACCTTGCTGATATATGTCAAATATGTTACTGATTTATTAGGTAACAATTCTTTCTTAGGAAGGGGATTTTGGTGACAAGAAATGAAATTGCGAATCTGTCGTTTACTGTAGCCGTTGTTTAGGTTTACTTATATAAATAAATTAATTCGAAATAATAACGCGGTCCAAATCCGGGAAAAAGCAAAATCAGATATGACTCTAGTCGCGAAAACCTCCGTTCTTATTGTAGGGTTTCTTGATTATTTTGGCTGTTTACTGGGATTTTTTCTCTTCACTTCTAATTAATTTGAAAGTAAGTATTTGAAATGTGTAATGGCACGTAGTGTATGGAATGGCTACAAGATATAAAGAAAGAGAGACCATGAATATAGAAAATTAAAATACAATAGAATATCTTACAGCATGACAGCATAGGAGAGCTTCACTAATGGAGATTGGAAGAAAATTTCACCATAGCAAACAGTACTATTAAAGAAAACCACCAATACATTTAGAATTGAGGAAGCTGCTGAAGAGACCCGAAGCAAAGATGTTAAAAAAACTAAGTAAGCAGTTCTGATGAGATTCAGATACAGGGCTTTCATTTCAAAACTAGCCGCCCAAAATATTCTTAAATAATTTATATTTAAAAAAGAACCGACTTACTTAAAATAAAAACCATTTAGAAACGATGTGCAATAAATCACTATTTTCAGACATATCTTCTTTTTTTATCTGATTTAAGGTACAATTCAATTGAAAAGTTTATCATATTCTTATATCTCTCTTTCTCCCTCTCTAATTTTTATTTTTTGTCTATATTTTCCAAATATATTTTAACCTTTTTATTTTTTTTAGTATTTGGACCACTTTCTATATTGCATCCACACTGTATATGCTTCTGTGCATTGGTCACCCCTATATAACATTGGTCTATCATTTTCTGAATCACCCTGTACACCTATCATTCAACTCAACACAACAGTACAACGGTCCTGATATCTTTAAGACCACCCTGCGTAAGTGTGAATCCTCTCCACACTATTGACTCTTTCTATTTTTCTATTGTTTAAATTATTCCTGTATAGCAATGATTTTACTTCGCCCCATCTGTTTAGTATTCTATTTATGCAACTGCCAATGGTCTACCCTACATAACAAAATTCACCTTATTGAACCAGATTTTATGTCTATAATTTTACTCTACCATTTATTTCAATCACCCGGTATATGCAACTGCTTCTAAATTTTTTTAACCCATGTCTATAATTATACCCCGCCTACGTCCTATAATTCAAATATCCAAACTGCTTATGTTTATATAACCCTCAATAACAAAAAATTTACCCCACCCTTACTTCAAACACCTTGTCTAAGCAACTACTTATGTTCCAAACTATATAGCTTTTTTAAACGGCCCTGTATAACTGCAATTATACTCCACCTTATATTTCAACCATCCTGTATACTTAACTGGTTCTGATAATTTTTAAAGCATTCTGTATAACTGTAATTATTCTCCGTTCTATAACGCAAATATAACTATAGTTTTGCTCCACTCTTATTTCAACCACCTTGTATATGTAACTACTTATGTGCTACCCAATACAATATTTTTAGAACCACCCTGTAACTAATTCAATTCCAACTTATATTTCAACCATCCTATGTATACAACTGCTTATGTATCAGCTAATATTACATGCACGCACGCACACACCTTCAACGGTATTCCACACAGAACAGAGATCGCCGGAATAACAAATTTTCGTTTTAATAAGCCAATGGAATATTTTCTGCAATTTCAGGCTACTGTAACTTAACTTCGTCTCTAAAATAAACTTTACCATGATGTTTACAGTTTTTGTGCGTATATTTTTCCGATTATCAGAAAATTGGTATGTTAGACAAATGCACGGAATCAAGCTGGAACATATCTTTGTACAAAACAATTTATAATATTCAAATTGCGTAAGAAGTTTTAGAGAAAACAGTGAAGATTCATTGAAAATTGCTGAAATCTAGTCCCATGTTTACATTTTCTTCTGATTTTGTAGAAAACCGTAATTCTCATATTATAGACAATTAAATGTCACTTTTTTGCCAGTCTTTTGACACCTCGTTTTTTTTTAAATAAGATTATCTTTTAGAGAGTAATGTCATTTTAAACATTCAAATTAAAATAATTGTTATTTAGAATTGCAATGTACTTATATTAGATGTTCGAAATGTCCGCTATTGTTGGTAAGACAATGATAAAGTGGCAGCTCGAATTCCTCTCGCACTTTTTGAAGAGTAACTGGTGTAATCCGTTCACACTCCTCCACTATTGTACGTCTGAGTTTAGGAATATCGCGAGGATGAGCTTAAAACACCACAGTTTTAAAACTTCCCGATAAAAAATTCAAGGGGTGTTATATCGGGTGATCTTTGAGGCCACGCAAGAGCCCTTTATATTCTCGTCCGAAATTATAAAGGGTGTTCCAATTTGAGCATAATTTTTAAATTTGCCGCCATTTATATTTTTTGTTCTAAAATATCATGTTATTTGACATAAGACAAGTATGAATATTGCAGTTATTAAAAATTGAGAGATATAGGATTGAACAACGCGTGTTTATTATTAAAAATTATTTTAAATTTGGTGATAGTTGTGCAGAAGTTGGAAGAAAATTTCGTACAGAATATGGAAGAGAAAATTGTCCGTCAAATGTTACCATTGGAAAATTTGTAGAATCTTGTTCAGTAAAAGATAAAAAAGCAACATATCATCGTGGTGCACGTTTAGAAGAAAATATTGCAGCTGTTACTGCTAGTGTTGTTTAACAACCAAAAACATCAATTCGTCATCGAGCACAGCAATTGAACATTCCAAAACCACTTTATTCAGAATTTTGCACATAGATCTTCATTTAAAGGCTTACAAGATTCAGATAACGCAAGAAATAAAGCCAACAGACTTTGGTTTACGTCGTCAATTCGTTAATTGGGCCTTACAACCGAAACTTGAAAATGTGAATTTTTTCATCAAAATCATCTTCAGCGATGAAGCACATTTTGAATTGGGTGGATTTGTTAACAAGCAAAATTGTCGAATCTGGGCTGAAGCAAATCCACGAGAAATAATGGAAAGACCGATCAATCCACACTGTTTGGTGTGGTTTTTGGGCCTGGTGGAGTGATTGGTCTATACTTTTTTGAAGATGACAATGGAAATGCTGTTATTGTGAATGGTTATCGATATCGAACGATGATTACTAACTTTTTGTGGGGTGAATTGGAGCATATTGATGTGCAGAATATGTGGTTCCAACAGGACAGTGCAACAGAAACAATCATTCTTTTGAAACAGAAATTTGGTAATAGAATAATTGCTCGAAGGGGAAACATTAGTTGGCCCCCTAGGCCTTGTGATCTAACACCTCTAGATTTTTTCCTATGGAGCAATTTCAAAGAAAAGGTCTATTCCAACGATCCACACACAATTGATTACCTAAAGGAGAGCATTATTGACTGTTTTCAAGTAATTGAACAGCAGTTATGCCAGAAAGTTATCGAAAATTTTGGCAAAAGATTAAAAGCTTGTCGTACAGCAGCAGCTGGTCACTTATAAGATATAGTCTTTCATTACTAAACCGAAACAATTGTACTATCATTTGAAATAAAAGATTTAGTCATTCTCGAATAATTTGTGTATTTTATTAAAAATTTAAAAATTAACCTCAAATTGGAATACCTTTTATAAAAAGAAAAAAAGAAATATTTTATTTTGGTCTACTCTATTAGTCATGACATTGTGTTTCAATATAAAATGTATAAAAATTTAAAATATAAACTTCAGTTTTTGTTCCGTGTATATTAGTTGAAATAAATTGTTTGCATATGTGCAGTAGCTTATGTCACAAAATTTGCTAACGCAATTTTTCACATTTATTTATCTTAAACGACTGAATGAATGGAAACAGAGCGATACGAAAATACCTATCAGACGTGTAAAATTTTCGTTCATATTCACTGCGAATATAAATCGCCTACAACACGTAGCTGCAGCCATAATTATAAAATCATAAAACTACACAAAATGTTTCTTTGTACTCAACCGTTCCAAAAATTATTAGTCTGGTCTTTGGGAAAATAAATATTCAATTTTAACGTAAACATTATATGTGAAACATTTCAACTAGCACCAGCTGAATGCCAACAAATAATGTCACTGCCACCTATAAGAAATGAATAAAATTTTTGGCACAAGACGTTTCTATTCATCAACGTTGTAAACAAAAATAAATCGCAATTACATTCATTGGAAAAAATGTTCACGCAATATCCGGTTAACGCGTAACAATTGGTAAACATATTAGGAAACTTTTTACAGGGTATGCCAGATGTATAAAGGTTTCAATAAAGGTGCACGCTTTTTAAGTTCAATAAAACATGGCTTTCCGTTGCAATGGATTGAAATATTTATTTATTTATAATGTATATATTTAGGACTTATATATGAATAAAAATAACTTGTATAGTATCATTTTAGAAAAAATTTTTATACATGTGGCCATAATTCATTAATACAGTGTCTAATTTAGGCCTTCAATGCTCTGATGCTCGAGGGCTTATTGGTAACCAGACACCCAGAAGTCCAGTGGTGTTAAATCACAAGACCATTATGGCCAATTCTGGTCACCAAACCGCAAATGACACGAAGAAAAACAAACTTCAATTTCAAACTTTATTTTATTTATTTTCAGACAAACTTCAACCGTTGACTTATTTTACTCGTCGCCAGTCTCGTTTTGTATTCTAGTGCATCAGCTTTTTCTTCTCCATTGTGCCTGCCGGCATCACTTGCCCTAATAGTTCATCATATAAGATATTCCACAGAGTAAACCCCAAGACAAATCCTGGGGATACTCCATTAAAAAACCTCCCGATCGGGCTACTAAAGATACTGGCTTATCTTCATTTTTTTTCTCTAATTGCTTCACTATCTTCCACCACGGGATGAATTAAATGCATTTGGACATCTAACGTAATTCAAGTCACCCATTTAAAGTATCCAATTCACTTACATAATTTGTTATCCAGCTAACTGCTCTTACAGTGGATCCTGTTTTTGAAGGTTCTCTCATACGATTCACCTAAAATAAAACCAGACCTATTTTCCAATTGGTAGGAAGCTTCTAGTTTGTTCACAGTTTGTAAAATATTTCAAAAAAGTCTCCTAACTTTTAACAGCTTATGGTTAATTAATCTTTTTGGTGTCTCTTTCATTTCGTGGTCTTTTCCACAAAGAGGGTTCTTATGATTTCTAATTTGTTGGCAGAGCTTAGTTATTATATTTGGTCGGCATTCCACTTCTTAACTGCTATACCGTCGAAGGCTTTCCTCCATAGCATAGTTCAGCCCATTTTCGCTTTACTCTTGTATAGCTGTTGTTTCATTTTTCCTTTGGTAAGTCGCTAAGGTGGCAACCGCGTTCCCAACCCTTTTTTATATTGCTCTAGTTACTTTCCTGCTTGTTCCCACCCAATTTTTCTTGCCTAAATTAATCTCCTTCGTCCACCAGTAGGACAGTTCTCTTCCTTTTCTATGCCTAATATACGAGCTATTCTTCAGGCACCTTCTTACCATGCTAAAATACCGATGCGCTATAAACTACATACCAATAACATTCTTACCTCCAACGGAAATTCATAAAATTTATATACATCAAAATAATTTTAACAGAAAGGACGCATATCTAAAATCAAAGCCAACAATGAGCAGCGCTATAGCAGTTGAAACGTTTGGAATAAATTCCGATAACCCAGAAAAAAACAACCCAGAACACCAAATTTTTTCACCAGTAAAGAAATAAATTTTGCCGATTTTCATTTACTTTTTCTCATGATAAATTCTCAGATACATCGGTTCATAGAACCTTAGCCCTAAATAATGTTTTCGTTTCATGTTTAAATATTTAGATGCATTTATTAATTAATTGTATTTCTTTCATTTCTAGAAAAAATAATATAATTTTCTTGTTTGTAATATTTAAGGGAAAAGCTATATAATAGGTAAATGGTAAATACGCTTGTAAAGATAAGAAGAAATAATCCGAATAATTCCATTGTAAGTTTTCCTTTGCCACTAATGCTGCTGGTACACACGTCCCTCGTCGGCAAGATGCCAGGTATAATTCGGGGATACTTTACAACCTTCCACTTACATAAAAAATGTATGGGAAGCATAATTGTTTAACACATACAAACACGTCCCTATACGTCCGTCATCGGAGAAAACGACCACCAACGTTGGAAATTATTAGGATTCAATCTACCAGTGAAAATAGGAAATTTAAGGGCATTTCAATATACAAATTTTAAATTTTAAGGGTTGTTAAGTGTTATATCACTTAAAAAAACCCAGTAACTGAACTATGTATAAGCTTTCTTTCTTTCGGCGTTGGCAGGTTTATATTTTATTACTTTTTATTGCACTCTGAATATTTTGGCCTGGAAGTTATTGAAATTTCCTACTAGGAAACGATCAGAAACCATCAATCCCTTGCATCAAGTGGCGCTTTTGTATTTACCGACCTATGGCGGATAGGACTGATGGATCGAAAAACACCTGCATGAATAAAATTAATACCAAAGACAAGCGTAAAAGGGTACAAATTGGTCGAAATATCTTTCATCCTCCCAAAATGTTTGGGTAGTTGAGGGAATAGAATGAATATATCCATTCATAAGAAACGCATTTTAAAGAAGGGTACGAACCCAACGTGGGTGGTCATGTTTTGCGGACCAGGGACGTGTGTACAGTCAGCCTTAAACTATTCATTTAAAGGTTTATAGAACCCAAACAATAGTGTATATTTTTAAATATATTTAAACTATAATAAAAATAAACTAAAAGTGTTGGTACGTGACAATAAGGAACGGCAGACACTTAAAGTTATTGGTTATGAACAAGAAGCTTTTTTTATTGGCAGGGATAAATTATTTTGACCATCAGGGTGTTCCTGGAAATGAGAAATTATTCTCCCTCTTTAACCAACACCTACAAGAGCAATTAGCCAATAGGGAAAGATCTTGAAGTAAAGAAGGGTTGGTGTAGGGAAACAAAGCTTACTCGGAGGATTTTTCTTCTTCGAAAAAATGTAGTTTCAAAGTCGTTTAAGAGACTCGAAACAAACGAGTCGTCTTAAGAGAATAGTGAAAAATAAACGTTGTAAAAAATCGTTCGCTTATTCGAGTATTAAGTTCAATCTCGTGTTATTTTAAAGATACATACAACATCCAAAAACCGTTTTATAAACAAAAACTTGACATATAGTTAAATCACATTAAGTTGGGGTTTAACATTCATAACACTTGGCTTTTATGGAAAAAACGTTGAAAAACGTATTTACTGCAAAATATTTTCAAATACCCTGTATATAACAATTTGAATTAGAAACGAGCTCCTGAAAGTCTGTTAGAAAGGTACACTCCCTTTGATTTCCTATTCTTCTTCCCACTCAGAGAAATTTCATCGCTTTCTATCATCCATCGCCAAGACAATACCTATTGAACAAAATAAAAAATGAATCGATTTAAAACTCCATTATACTCGGTGCATTAATAACATGAACCGTAAAATATGTATTGAGGTTCTGAAGGCTTCACACAACAACATTATTTTTTTATTGTTTCCTAGCAAATCAAGCATACCAATCTGTTCCTGATTGAAAGTATACATCGATAAGAAACTATTTTTTAAGAATGACTGTCATGTTCGTAACAGGCTGATACCCCTATTTAGCTTCCAATTGAAAAATTATTAAGTATTTAATAAACCCAAATCTCTTACAATTTAAATCAAATCATTCTTGTCTTAAGAGTATTTTTAAAACTAGTTTAGTCTACTAGTTTCCCTGTACGCTTAATTTGTTAATATATAGGGTAAAAAAACGGTCCTATGGAAAAAAGTTAACTAGCAAAGTTGTAGGTTATAAAAATATCTACAACTTTTGTGTTTACATCTTTTTCACATAACCTCAAAATTTATATGTTTTTTTATTTTTATACTTTACAAAAAAAAATCCCGGGATTTAGTGAAAATTTATTTTTTCTACTATCAATAAAATACCTTTGAACATTAAAAATTGTCAGTGTAAAATATAATTTGACCAATTCATGTGAGAAATTTCACATTTTAATTAATGATTCGAATCTATTGCAAAGTATTCACTCGTATCAAAAATAGAACCGTGAAAGTAAATCATATATTTTTTAAATATTTAAATTACCTAAGTAAAAATCATATATTTCAAATTATTGTTTTTCACAAATATTTGTATAGTTACCATTAATTAATTATAAATACATTTTTGTATATGAATGTTATATATTAAATATATATTTATTGGTTTATTGGTATGCTTTCATAACGAAATTATAACTCATCATATCATCCCATTTATCCCGGTTTGTCTAAATGAAAATGTGGTCACTACCAAACACACTATAGTTTTTTTGAATTAAAATATTTATTTTTAAACTTTATTTTGACTTAATATCGAAAAAGCACCCTAAATTTCAATCGAAACTTCTCACGTTTTTTGTTCGTTGAAATCTCTACTTTCTGATGGTGTGAAAAAATATATACATTACTATGGTTAATATTCTCAGAAAATGCAAAGAAACGACAGAAACTCGAATCCGAAAATTAAGTAGTAAGACAGACCCTTCTAACCCCTTCCTCACTTGTCTATGAAAAACATTTTGATGGGTTAAAATTTTAAATCACTCACATATGTAAGTATAATCTTAAAATAGCAATAAATAGTAATGTAATTTATAGAAGATTCTAACTTTCTCAAAATAATGTGCATGTTTTATTAAATATTAACTTTATTAACTTGACTTTCTGAGAATATTTACCATAGTAGTGTGTATCTATTTTTAAACCGTCAGAAAGTAGAGATTTCAACGAACCAAAAGCCCACCAACTTTTTTAAAAAAGCAGATCTTTTGACGTGTCAACTTTCAATTGAGGGTGCTTTTTCGATATTAAGTCAAAAGAAGCTGAAAAAATAAATATTTTTAATCAGAAAAATTGCCGTGGTTTGGGACATAAGAATGTATGTTTTTACTAAATTTCGTGTTTTTTTTTTAAAGGTAAAAATAAAAATCCAAAAACTTGTTTTTTTTAATTTATCACATAAAATTTGAGGTTATCTGAAAAAAATGTAAACACAAAAGTTGTTGATATTTTTATTACCTACAACTTTGCTGTTTAACTTTTTTCCATAGGACTTGTAGTTTTGCCGGAAATTGAAATAAACCATTTTTTAATTTTAAAACACCCTCTCCCTTCCTTACTTTTTCAGTGGGTATTTTTTTTCACTTTTTACGCTTTCCAAAGACTTTAGCCCTGGTCTATAGGAAATTCATCGGATATATTATTCTTATCATTCAGGGCTGCCACTGTCATTTATAAAACATTCAGAAAACTTGGCCCGTTTGAAGTTATAAGTTATTTTCTTATATCAGTCATACCTTGGATTACTAGCGGATGCAAGGGGTTGGGTTAGACACCGAAGCCCCCCAAAATCATCTGAGTGGTATGCTTTTTAGTGTTTATTAGCTAACCGACGTTCAGGGGGGTCAAGCCCGCCCAAACGAGATTAAGCTCCCCATCCCCCCTAATGACAATCCTGGATCCGCCACTGCCTTGAAATATGTAGCGTTTTGAAAATCCATGATTGTTTATTAGTCCATTGAAATGTTAATTTTTTTTTGGGCTTAGCTTGCATTTTTCAGAGGACGCAAATTTATTCTTTAGGTATCAAGTGTGGGTTAATGTAAAAATAAATCCAAATTTGTGGGGTTACATCCCTTTTTATTTTTTCTGAGATCTTTGGGAAAACACAACGTAAACTTGAAAGTCTGCATATTTCAAAAAGTCCAAACGTTTGAAGGTCTAAATCAGACCCCGTTTTCAATGGTATTAACATAAATGAACAAGAAATTAAAAAATTTTAAAAATTAAAAGTATTCGTAATGAGATATTTCGTAAATCACAATTTGACATTAATGTTTGACAATCAAACTGATGTACCGAAGGGAATTTACTGTAAATGTGATATATACAGGTTAGCACTAAAAATTCTAAAGATCATATGAAATAAAGCGTTTTTCAAATTAGAAGAATTTCGCCAAGATGGCGACTGCGGGACAAGAGTTGCATCCCAACACACTTGGATTTAACTTTGTACTAACCCCCCCCCCTCTTGATATTTAAAAAATAAAATTGCGACCTCTGACAAATATAACCCTAAATGTAACTTTTCAATGAACTATATAGTTCCCGAGTATATTATGAATCGATTACTACCCAAAATTCCTGGAAAAATATGATAATCGGCTCACCTTTAATAACCCATAAATAACAGAATTTTCGCTGCCATTATTGCACCTATCATTATCACCTTTTCAGAACTCCCTACGCAGCGTACCGCCCAATCATTTAATACGGGCGACCGGCCTTTAGGTACAACATACTATCTTAAATTATACCGTCTGTCAATGTTAAAAAGAAAATGAGAAACGCCCTTGAACAGTTCATTACCATATGGTGTTCGATAATTAGGACAAGTGAAGAGATTCGGTATTTTCATGCCGAAGAACGAACACTGGATGAGATGCTATCGTGTCCGTTGAATTGGTTCTTGGGTGGCTATTATTCTTATTATTACTTTTTTCGATTGTATACCGCTATGCTTTCATATTCTTGCATGTAATCCGAGCTGGAACATTTGTCACCTCATTAACTTTAATTACTGGTCAGCTCTGTTAGGGCTCTGCTATATGACAGAATTCATGGATGCATTTTAAAAGAATATATACTGAACCAAAAATTTTATCTAATATTATATGTATATTTAGGTCAATATCAAGGGCGGCTGTCTCTTAAGTGCACTCGTGTGCTGAACCACCAAATTTAATAAGCTTTTAATAAGGTTAAAAATCAACACAAAATGTTTAATAAATATCATATCAATACCAACGAATTTATCAAAAAACAATTTAAGCTCTAATCCAACCTTGTATTAAGACTTATATTCCCTTAAAAGAATATTTCACCGTGCCCTTCGGCTAGGACACAGTGAAACTTATATAGCTTCTATGAGATACGATGTAATACCCTTAAAGTTTGAGATAGAAGATAGTGAATGCAAACTATTTGGAGTAAACTTTAACATTGACTATATTAAAAACAATAATAAACCGTTTCAAAACAAATTAGATATAAAATTGGCTGGTCCACCTAGGCCATATCCTACTTGAACCCAAGAGTGCAAAATCCAAGTTTTAAAAGTGAAATTTATAATAAAAAGAAATGGTTGTATGAATGTTATCGCATCAATACACTATTTTGTTTTCATTGCATTATTTATGGCAGGGAATCAATTTGGACGGAAACTGGAGTGAAGGATTAAAGCATTTCTTAGAAATACGATGTCTCAGGACTGGCTAAATGTTCTTTCTGTGCTTAGTATTGAAAAAAATATATTCAATCAATGCAAGACTATAATAAGAAGATCATTGAACATTTTGCTTTCGAAAAAAGTCGACGAATATTTAAATTAATAAAAAATAAATGCAGTATTGGCAAAGCTCTCTCTCTCTCGCTCTCTCTCACACACGCTCTCTCTCTGTCTCTCTCTCTCTCTCTCTCTCTCGCTCTCTCTCCCTCTCGCTCTCTCTCCCTCTCTCTCTCTCTCCCTCTCTCTGCTCTGCTCTGCTGTGCTCCACTCTACTCCACTCTACTCCACTCTACTCTACTCTACTCCACTCTACTCCACTCTACTCCACTCTACTCCACTCTACTCCACTCTACTCCACTCTACTCCACTCTACTCCACTCTACTTCACTCTACTCCACTCTACTCCACTCCACTCTACTCTACTCTACTACTAATTTCAACCACCCTGTATACGCAACTACATATGTGCTACCCAATACAATATTTTTAGAAACACCCTGTATAACTAATTCAATTCCAACTTATATTTCAACCATCCTATGTATACAACGGCTACCACCCAATATCACCTACAACCGTTTACCAAACAGAAGAGTTCGCCGACATAACAAATTTTCGTTTCGGTAAACTATCGGAATATTTTCTGCCATTTCACGCGACTATAGAACCCTTAACTTAACTTCATTTCTGAAAGAAACATACTTCAAACGAATCAATATGAAAACCATTACAAACACCCTGTACGGTATACTTTCATGGCAGATCTGAACATTAAACTAGATATTTATGATAAAAATTTCACATTTACCATGATGTTTACAGTTTTTTTTGCACATATTTTACCGATTTTCAAAAAGTTTTAAGTTATAGAAAAATATACGGAATCAAGCTGGAACATATCTTTGTATAGTACAATTTATAGTATCCAAATTGATTGAGCCGTTTTAGGGAAAACAGTAAAGATTCACTGAAATTTACCGAAATATAGTCACCTATTTACGTTTTTTTTCAGATTTTCTGGAAAACCGTTAATCTCATGTTATAGCCAAATATATGGTGCATTTCTGTAATGTGTCTTAATATAATGCAGTTTAAATCAACAAAATTGCTCAAGCCCTTTTTAAATAATCGCCGATCATACATAAAAAAATTGCCGACGAATTGATAACCTCCTCCTTTTTGGAAGTCGGGTAATTATAGAAAAATAAGAGTAATATCGGAAGAGGACCCCTTTATTTAAAAACTCAAGAAGGACCATTGGTAGGGGTCACAGAAGACAAACTGAAAATATTTGCACAATATTTCTCAAAGGCGTTAAGTGTAGCTGAACAAGATAATAGTTGGAGTGAGCATGATACAAGGGTGAAAAGTATAAATGGAAATTTCTTTCTAACGTTAAATTCCATTTTAAACAGACTTTAAAATGAGGTGTCACTTATATCAAATTAATAAAAATTTGAGTCGCGAGCCCTGGGGTGATACGGGTGTAAGTTAAATAACTGTTAATATAAAGGGTGTTCCAATTAGAGGTTAATTTTTAAATTTGCCGCCATTTATATTTTTTGTACTAGAATATCATATGTTATTTGACGGATGACCAGTAGGAATATTCCGGTTATTGAATATGGAGAGATATACGATGGAGCAACACGTGTTTATTATTAAAATTTATTGTAAATTTGGCGAAAGTTGTGCAGAAGTTGGAAGAAAATTTCATACAGAATATGTCAGTCAAATGTTACCATTGGAAAAATTGTTCAAAAATTTGTGAAAACTGGTTCAGTAAAACATATCATTGTAGTGAACGGCCAGAAGAAAATATTGCAGCTGTTACTGCTAGTGTTGTTGAACAACCAAAAACATCAACTCGGCATCATGCACAGCAATTGGATATTCCAAAAACCAGTTTATTCAGAATTTTGCACAAAGATCTTCATTTAAAGGCTTACAGGATTCAGATAACGCAAGAAATGAAGCCAACAGACTTTCGTTTACGTCATCAATTCGTAAATTCGTTAATTGAACTTAAAAATGTGAATTTTTTCAACAAAATCATCTTCAGCGATGAAGCACATTTTGAATTAGGTGGATTTGTTAACAAGCAAAATTGTCGAATCTGGGGTGAAGCAGATTCACGAGAAATAATGGAAAGACCGATGCATCCACAAAAAGTAAGTGTTTGGTGTGGTTTTTGGGCTGGTGAAGTGATTGGTACATATATTTTTTAAGATGACAATGGAAATGCTGTTACTGTAAATGGTGATCGATATCGAACGATGATTACTAAGTTTTTGTGGGGTGAATTGGAGCATACTAATGTGCAGAATATGTGGTTCCAATAGGACGGTGCAACATGTCATTCAGCAGCAGGAAAAATCTTTTGAAACAGAAATTTGGTAATCGAATAATTGCTCGAAAAAGAAACACTAATTGGCCCCCTAGATCTTGCGATCAAACACCTCTAGATTTTTTCCTATGGAACTATTTGAAAGAAAAGGTCTAAGTCAACGATCCACAAACACTTGATGACCTAAAAGAAGACATTATTGACTGTTTTCAAGTAATTGAACCGCAGTTATGCCAGAAAGTTATGAAACAATTGTATTATCATTTGAAATAAAAGATTTGATCATTCTTAAATAATTTGTGTATTTTATTAAAATTTTAAAAATTAACCTCAAATTGTCATCCTTCGTAGATTTGACGTGTTTTGCGATTATCAAAATAATAGGTACTTTAGAATATATTCTAGGTGGCTCATTTTCTTTAGGACACCCTTTATCTACAAATAAATATTTTAGTTTAGTTTATTGCCCAACGAAATAAATCCAATTACAGGACAAATATTATAAAGTAATGAAACATACTAATAAACTATGGTATCTTAAATATTAAAAAAAGGATAATAATAACAAGAATTAAAATAACAGTGAATATTACAAATATTATATCATAAATTTTACACACAGTTTTAAAAAAGAAACAAAATAACAGTTGACAAAAGACATTTACTAGTAACTGAACCATGGTTGATCTGACATTTGTTGAAAATATGCTTCAGCTATTGATTCAAAATTGTTATAGTTAATATCACAGGTTCTAGACATACTGTTATAAGCTCTACACATGATAAATAATGGTGACTTTATAAGCACATTTGTATTTGCGAACAGCTAAAAATAGGTATTATTTCTTGAACCTAGCCTTGACGAATGTATCGGGATCATTGACAGAAGAACAGGAGAGTCAATTCTGTTGTGAACCAATTTGTATAGAAATGAAAGGCTATGTAAATTCCAATGCATAACTAAAGATCTTATCCCAAATCTATCAAGAAGTAAATTGTGCTGATACCCTCTGACAGGATATGCCGTCGACTCGCAAAAGCAAGAAATTTCAGGAGATAAGATTGCAATAATCTAACTTGAAGTCACCTATTATGATAATGTTAGAGAGACCGAGTATACTTCATTCACTTTTGTATTTAGTCCTCGCACATTTTGGTAGTACATGGAAATTATTCTGTTGGGAGGATTTAATGTTAGGAGTACCATTAATGTACTTGATGAGTAAATTAGATTCACCTTGGGCAATTCTGGTATTCAGGTCCTCTTTTGCCTTGCGATACAGTTGTTGCCTAGGAGTTTTGTCAGGCGATAGACGAAACTGAGTGTAATTTCTGTTAGCTTGGAGTGATTTGGACTTAACGAGTATTTTCAGTATTGTTTCATGATTCTTGAATCTTATTTTTAATGGTCTTGGAACCTTCTTACTTACGTCAATATACAATGCTCATATAATAATACTAGATTTTAATACATTCTCCACAAGTCTAGGGCATGCATATTGCACGTTTCGTCCATAATTACTTGTAAACCCCGTATATTCTGACCTATTAAAATATTTTAACGTCCCGAACACTTTCCATTCGAAATTTCATATAAAGTACTTTCAATGCTAATTATAAACAAGTTGTCTGTTTGCGCTGGAAAACAACTTCGCAGCGACACAACACACACACAGAGTTGAAAACGAATAATTCCTCTGCAACGTGATTTTTTCTCCACCAAAAATAGACGACGCACATTTCCACCATGCTGATGAGCCGACCAAAAAGTCAGTCGAATTGTTGTTGTCTTTGGGTTTGTTAAACGGATTTTCAAATTTCAAATCGCAATGATTGTGCGCTACAAATTTTCGGTGGTGTTTGGGATTATGTGGTTGATGTTCCTTTGTTACGGATATCAGAAGGAGGAATACAAGTTGGGTGAGTGAAAACGATTTTAGTGTGCTGTTATAAAAATAACGCGGGCACTGTCGGAATTCCAATGCCAGTTTTACGAAGTCATTAGTATATAAAGGAAATCAAGTTTTAGGACGATGACTTTGATTTGTTTTTGTTTTCATTAAGCCAAACATCAACAATTCACTTTTTGTTATATGCCCGTGAGAATAAAAATTAGTACGAACTTTTACTAATATTTTTTAAGCAAGTACTATTAGTTTTGTGAATAGTGATGTGCCGGATATCCGTATCCGCGAATATCCGAGAGAGAAGAAAAATCCGTATCCGTATCTGTTTGCGTTAGTTTTTGGCTGATATTTTACATTATTAATTTTTAATTCATAGATAAGATTTTGTATCCGGGGTAAGTTTTTTTTGATGATCAGTATGGGGATCTCGGAAACTAGCGGAGATAGAGCAATGGTTAAATTGGGAAAGATTTGCAGTTTTACTGGCCCAATTTAATGACACTTTCGGATTTTTGTAAAAAGTCATGGCTTACTAGATATTTTGAAAAAACGAAATCCTGTCGATTTACTCAAATCCCTATCGCTCCTTTGTTTCTGATTTTATAAAAAAAGTGTAAATATTAAAATTGAACGGAATTGTATTCCGAATATGATTGTCATGACCTCGTTCGTGTGACAGCTCTCGTTTTTGAGATATGACACAAACTTATCTTTTTTTGAATGGAAACCATATTTGGCTATGACCAAAAAAATCGGACATTTTTAGAGCTTTTCAACGATATAATACTTGATATAGTCATTCATAAAAATAACGGAGTTTTGGATGCTTTTCTCTCTTATTTTCACTTTTAACGTAGGTAGCCATGAAAAAGATTGTTTTCACTTTGACGTTTCCTCATTTGAGAGTAATTCCATTAGTAGTGCTGAACTGACAGTAGATATTAACAAGTTTTCGTGATAAAATGGAATATTCTAACGAAGAATAACTGAATATGGTGGAATGTTATATCATATGCCATAAAAATTTAGTTTGTGCAGCTGAGGAATACTTTCATAGATATTTTAATCGTTGTCAACCTGCTCTATGTACATTTAAGAGGCTTTACGATAGTTTACGCAGATATGGATCTTTTACTAAACCACCAAAGGAACGTAATCAAATTAACAAAGCAGCACAAATAAATGTTTTGGCAATGGTAAATCAAAATCTATCTACATTAACTCGTGAGATTGCGGCAGAAGCTGGCACATCTCAACTGTAGTTGAGGTACAGAAAGCGCACAAGTTCTACCCGTACAAACTTTCACTTTCTCACTCTTTGCATGCTGGTGACGAACATCGACGTATTTTGTTTTGTACATGGTTTAGAGACATATGCCTTGACAATCCACAGTTTCCATTAAAGGTGTTACGGTCAGATGAAACTAGATTTACTAACTGCTGTATGTTGAATAGACACAATGAGCATATCTGGGCTAAAGAAAACCCTTTCAATGTAGAACAAAGACGACCCCAGATAAAATTTGGTTTTAATGTTTGGTGTGGTCTACTATTCTGGGACCTTTTATTTATGACGAATCACTTACTGGGGAGCGCTACTTGCATTTGTTGCAATACACTTTTCAAGGCATGTTGCATAATTTGAATTTGAGAACTCGTTTAGAACATGATGGAGCACCTGCTCATAACTCGTTATTAGTAAGAAAACACTTAGGATAATATCTACCCAAACTCTTGGATAGGAAGAAATGGCCCAGGCGAATGGCCACCCCGGTCTCCCAATTTGGCAGTTATAGACTTCTTTTTAAGGGGTGCGCTAAAAAACAAAGTATCCAAAAGAAAGTGTGAGACAGTTGGTGACCTAAGGGAGGCGGTATTGCAAGCAATGGAAGAAATTGATAGGCGGTCTGTGAGGAAAGCGGTAATGTCAATTTTAAAAAGATGCAATTTTTGTCTAAATAACAGTGGTGGACTTTTCAAACATAAATTGCAACCATTATTATGTACTTTAATTATTAAGTTTTTAGTAAGTTCCTACTTATTTAGTTTTTTCGTTATATCTGATATGAGTTTGAAGATCGTTGATTTTGTATAATGTTATACATAGATGAAATAGAGACAAGAGGTTAATTGATTGTGGAAGCCATTACTTTGTAAAAGAAAAACAGAATCCATCAGTTTGCTCTGTTTGATAATGGCATACCTCTTACCGAAACTAGTCACAGCAAAGTTAAATTCTGTTTTTATTTCATTATGAAGAGGTTAATTGCCTACAATGACAATTGTTAGTATCATTGTGTGGACGTACAAAGACTGTTAAAGAAAACCCGACGGAGTGAAAAGTTAATAAATATACCGAACAAATTAAAGCAATTTTGTTTGTTGTTAAATATTATTTCTAAAATAGGGTTCCAAACTTCTCCTGTATATGTACTCATTAATAATAAGCCAAAAAGTCCTTATATGCTCATAAAAGGGGTCAAACAAAACTGTTTTTTTCTCCAATCGTCACTTATACTAATTCAACACTGCGAAGTTAAAATGGCAGTTTATCAATAACTTAAGTTGTTAAACGTTGTGGCAACGCCAAATTATTAAGATTTTTTAAGTCTGTAGAATGCGCAAAAGATCCAATATTTTCACCCAAATGAAGAATGTACAGAATAATAACATGGTACTAGTGGATGATCCTGGTTATACAATTACTCTTTAGCTATGACTAAATACACTGTACACGAAAGACATTATAAAAAGATGATTTGGTCATCTACGAATAAGGTTTCCAATATTGCAATATTTTGTCACAGTCAAATTATAAAGAGCGTCATATATAAGAAAGAAGAATTTTGGATATGAGAATTAACGAACTGTAAATTGAAACTAAAAAAAAAACGTAGTGAGTCTATTTTCTGGAACACCAGGTTTTGACAAAACTGTTAACGTCTTCGCACAAGAAAATGAGTCCTAGTCCTGTCCCCACTTTCCATGCAGTTCTTTTATATATGTGGGGGCCTCTGTTATCGCGATGCTACACTATTAATGTTGTGTTACAGAATACTATGTGAGAGAGGAGTGTATGATATAAAATATGTTGTAAAGATGGAGTAACAAGTTTAAGTTTTTACAAAATAATTGTTAATGAAAATAAACTATTTTTGCTAATCTTTTATAAAATATTTGTTCCAAATGTACAATTAAGACCGTATTTTATTGTCTGGTCTCAGTTACCTTGACTTTTCTATTCAAAACATATTAATCTTTGCCATAATGGTTGAATGAAACAAAATTATACTTTATGTGATCCTGTACTTCAAATGTAAGTATACATAATGTTTTAAAGATAGTTCATATTTTGTCACCTCACAATTTCAGAAGTAGAAGTTTCTAAGAATCTATTTATCAGTATAAAACTCACGTTTAATTGTTGATTTGTTCAGTTGGATAAAAAAGTAATGATTCTGTAGAATTTTACTTCTAGCATTAGATTGAAGTCTTAAAACTAGTTGACAAATTGTATGAAAGTACAGTACAGAAAATTACTGTATGTACTACAGTCAAATGGGGTTGCCTAGAAAAGCTTAATTTGAAATTGTCGGCCAAGATTTCCTTTGTGGTTTTTGCACCATCTTGAAAAAAGTAAGATCCGACAATTTTTGTAGCATTTTTTATGCTCTACAATTCATACATTATTCGCGTATCATGAAACAAACACAAAAAAATTTAGAAAATGAAATTTATTTTTTGATATTATTTTTTTTCTGATTGATTTTTCCTGCTTATTAGCGCCATATAGGGCAATGAGGAATTGCTCTCTCGCGCAAATGGGGAGCCCCGGATAGACCTTTTCTTGTTTAAATAATTCCTCCGATGACCGTAGTTCCAAATTCTTCTCGAGAGTGTTAATAAATTTCGACTTTCCAATGTTATAAAAAGAGGATGTCGTATCGCAACAGCTAAAAACGTGAATGAAAAGATTTTTCTCAAGAACTGACTTATCGTGTTTAAAACTGGTCTCAGAGTACAGCTTTGCCGGAGTATTTTTTGCTGAAAATATATTCATTTGTCCTGTGCAAATCCGATGATTAAAAACAAAAAGTCGATCGTAATTTTTGTCCAAAAAATTAAAAAAACAGGTTGTGGGTCTGAATACGCTCCACAAGTTTCATGGCGGCGATTTTTTCGATATTCATCACCAGAAAAAAAGTACCTACGAGGGCTGCCTTTTATATCTCGGGATTAGACAACAAAAACAAATATTAATCATCGAAAATCGCTTTATTGTTTTTCAAAATTTTCCCCATGCATTACACTTTTGCATGCGTTTGAACCAATTGTCGAAGCACTTTTCCCACTCTGATTGAGGTATCTCCAAAACATGCATTCTGAACGCAGCAACCGCTTCTTCAGGTGTCGAAAAATGTTGACCTCTCAGTTTGTTTTTTACGTACGGGAATAAAAAGAAGTCAATTGATGACAAGTCAGGACTATACGGCGGATGACTCATCAAATCGATCTTTTCAGTGGTCAACAATGCAGTTGTTTGAGCCGTCTTCGGCGGTTGGTTTTCCTCATTTCTTGGAAGACAACTGGCAAACAAATGGTTGTGTACCACTCAGAATTGACTGTTCTGCGTTGTTCTAGTGGTACGGTTGCGACATATCGATTTTTTCCGAAAAAAAACAGGTGATCATTTGCTTGGAAGTGCTTCGTGCGCGAACAACTTTTGTTGGATTCGGCTCATCTTGAAACACCCATACAGTCGACTGCTGTATACTTTCGGGCTCATACGCGTAAATCCACGATTCATCACCTGTCACTATGTCATTAACGTGTTTTGAAGCACCGCGATCGTATTTTTTGAGCTTTTCTTTCGATCAATTCCCACGAGCCTTTGTTTGAACGATTGACAAATTGTGTGGGATCCAACGCGAACAAATTTTTTTGACATTCAAATGTTTATGCAATATTGAATGTATGCTGGTGCCACTAATGTGTAAGGTTGACTAAATCTCACGAACAACAACTGTTTTTGGACGACCTTCACGAAATTCGTCTTGGAGTGAACTACGACCTCGATTGAATACCATCGATAAACAGTGGTCCTTGATGGAGTTTCATCGCCAAAAATTAAATTAAGTTCATCCATGCACTCTTGCTGACTTCATCCACCTCGAAATTTGTAAAAAATAATCGCACGAAAATGTTCACGATTTAATTCCATTTTTTGGCCGAGATGAATCCTTTAAGTTACTGTAAACAACACATAGCGCTCGTACTTCAAAACGTTCTGAGTACGTATAACCTCAAAAATGTCAAACTTTACGATAGAGCTGTCAGTTGTCAGATTGCAACACTAGGGTTGTCCAATCCCGAAATAAAAGGCAGCCCTCGTAATAGCAAAAAACAAATTTCACATTCTATTTTTTTTTTTTTCAATCGATATCTCGATAAGGATGGATGATACGCGAAAAAAATACAAAAAATTATTATACCAAATTGTGCGTATCTCGTGAGAAATCAATTTTACTACTTTTTTCAAGATGGCGCAAAACCCACATGAGAAATCTTGATCGACAATTTCAAGTTAAGCTTTTCTAGGCACCCCCATGCCTTATAAAAAATTGCAATATTTTAATTAAGCAAGTTGACATTCGTCAGAAGTCAGAACACAAATAGGGCAACGTTACCAAGTTTATGATTGAAAGAGAGAAGGAAAAGTATCCAGCATTAAATAACAATTTCATAAAGTGACCAGAATGGCGCTGGTGTAAAAAGAGGATATGAATGCTTATTAAAAAGTAATATTAACGTTAAATCCCTGTTTTCGTCTTTTTTCAACGAGGAATCGGTTAAATGTATACATTTTTCTTAAATATCTATGAGATATTCTAAAAACATTTGGCGTGCTGTATGAAATTCTCGCTCTTGCTATATCAGCGCCACCTTAATTTAATCCATTGAGACCGACACTTTTTCGTACACAGATTGAGTACTGCTTAGCTCTACCCTTTATACCCTAATGGATATAATTCCACTAATTTCCTGTATATTTGAAGCTCGAAAAACAGTTTTACGTTATTTTCTGAATGATATTTGTGGCATATTTTTTCAATGTTTAAGCACATTCTGTGAAATAACAACACAAATCATGAAATTTCTGTATATTTCCAAACGTTTCGGAGTCTAGGTCAAACTCCATTGTCAATGGCAAAAAACTATGAAAAAAAGGCACAAGCCTAAATTGTAAAATTAAAATGTTTGACAACATCTATTCTTCTAATTTAAACTTATTATAACGATTAAATTGGATTCGGTCTCTAATAACTGCGAAGTTTGCTCCTTTCAATATACTATGAATCCTTCCGCCCATATACGGTTGACGAAATCTTAATCCTGTGGGAATAATCCTTATCTCCCGACATCTGCACAAGAATGTCAAGCTATTTTTGGTTCGTGCAAGCTTCTTATACAAGTCCCTAAGCGCTTGGGTTACTGCTGTCCCATGGCTGATTTCTAGTTGTTTTGCGAAGAATATATATTGCCAAAAATTTAAATTTTACACTTTAGAATTGTGCCTTTTTTTATTGTTTCTTAGTCATCTACAACGGAGTCTGACCTAGACTCCGAACCGTTTGGAAATATAGGGAAAGGGCCCGCAGAATCCTTATGGGAAATAGCTTTCGGCCAAATTTTTTCAAATTAAAGTATGTGGTAGCTCCTGAAGAGTAGATCAAAAGTGCTCATAGGCACAAGGCTCCAGAGCCAATGGTTTAGGATCTACAGCCCTCTATAGTGGATATGGTCCAGAATTCAAGTATGTGATAGCTCTTGAAGAGCAAATTAAAAGTGCTCCTGGGCACAAAGCTCCAGAGCCAACAATTTAGGATCTACAGCCCTCTAAAGTTGACTTGGTCCAGAATCCTTATGGGAAATGGCTTCAACTTAGGTTTTACCTTGCTAAGCTGTACAAGAATCGAAGGCACAAAAGAGATTTTTTTCTGTATAAAGGTTGTGATCTTGTTATTATATATTTAATTCCAGGTCTCATTTTGGACAAGAATAATTTCAAACAAGAAGCCGCAATGAAAGTCGCCATACAAATGGTAAACAGAAAAAACTATCCGTTTGAATTTCGTGCTGTAATAAGAAATATAGAAGAGAACAATCCCTTCGAAGCTATGAAAGCTGCTTGTGAAATTCTTGAAGAAAAAGTTGTTGGAATTTTAGGACCCCTAACTGAAGATAATTCTAATGTAGTTCAGTCCATTTTAGACTTGAAAGAAGTTCCTCACATAGAGGTGAGTGTAGTTTGAAACCAACTTGACGTAACATCAAATGATTACAAAACTGGAAGCTCGGTGCTTTCGATATTCCGATTGAAATTTAATCTAAAATCACTCCTACATCTCTGGTTATGCTCTAAACAATCCCTTAAGTGGTACAATCAAAGTCGCTGTAAGTCGCTCAATGGCTATCGTTTGATTCTGATTGGAATCTGATCTCGTGGTAATGCAAGTATTGTCGTAAAAAAACGTACATACCGACTATTTTTTCATCAGTTTAGTTCCACACATGATTGGCTAATCCAAACTTGTTTTTTTTTCATCCTGTATATCCCGTTTGTACTTTGAGCAGCCTTACGAGGCTTACCAACATTGGTCTGCAAAGGTCATTTTGTTTATACAATGAGAAGACCCCCTGTTTTAGCTAGATAAGTATTAGACACACTTATGTGGTAGTACAAGAGTGTTACGCTTCGTTTTTGTTATCTAACTCCTTAAATCGTTACTCCTGTTGAGACTCAACTTGATTCCATATAGATGTCCAATCTTCTTGAGTTTTTCGCACATACACTGATATACGAGAGTTTTTTGTGATTTTGTTGTTACTGTTTGATTCTAGTTCTCGTCGCTTTGGAATGGTTGGAATGGTAGTTTAGTTACAAACCTTGCAAATCAAGCCTCTAGCACATTAGGTTAAGATGGTCCCGGAAACGTGGGAACCCAAAAACTCTTGGAATAAGGAGAGTCATTAACGAGAGAAATCTAGATGAAGAGCTAGTAATGAAAAACTCACGTTATCGAACTTCCGGCTCGAATGTGGACAAAAAGATGGCATTGCGTTAATAGATTAAGCTTTTACTGCCTGTCTTTACCCGCGCCCTTAGCAAACGCTTGCTATAAAATTGTCACTTAAGAATTGTAGTGAAAAACGTGATGGGACATCCGCCTGTAAATTTGTACATGTCTTCTCTGGACAATAGCTAACAGCTTTGTAACCATGCCCGACAATGAATCAGCGCCCAAAACCCTAAAAAGAGAACATGTAGAAAAACACCTCGAAAAGCTTGATAGTACATCCGAGTGGAATTTTGTGTTCGCTTCTCTGGGCGCTAGGTAATAGCGCTGAAACATGATCCGACAATTTTTAGGCATCAAACCTCTCGGCAGAATAGAGCCAAAAATGTCCTAAAACTGCTTGACATTTTTGACATTTTATGACAATGTGAGCAGTTTTTTCTAACGGCATGTTGATAAAAATGCTGATCCAAATTCTTGGATGTAACTGTTCTGCTCTTACGTGGTATCCATTTTCTGGTGATATATTCTAAATGATTTCTGAACCTGTTGCATCTTTTCCATTATATTTTGACAGTTAGATCCGTCTACAATGACTTGACTAACACAACACTTTCTAATACCTTGAAAGTATAACATTAATTAATTAATATCCACATAATGTTGTAGGTCAGGTGGGATGAATACCCATTAAATGGAACTGTAGTAAACATACATCCTTTTCCCAACGTTTTAACAAGAACCTACTACGATCTGATTATGAGCTGGAAATGGGACGATTTTGTTATACTCTATGAAAACAAGGAGAGTTTGTTAAGAGTCGGGGAGTTGGTTAAGCTCTTTGATCCATTTGAGCATAAAGTCATCCTGCAGCAATTAGACACCATCAAGCTACAAGGTGAATATCGGTAAGTACTAAGAATTAGTCACATGGTTCTTGTGGCACCATTGCTTTCTTGATTTGAGAACATATCATATACTAAGGGTTTGGTTGGTTTCAGGCAGGCCCTAAAAGATATAGCCAAATCAGGAGCAACTCATTTTTTGCTGGACTGTTCTATCGAAAGCTTGGGGACCATTTTACAGCAAGCACAACAAGTGGGACTAATGATAGACAAGTATCACTATATTATCACTAATTTAGACATGCACACTATAGATTTGACACCATTTCAGTATAGTGACACTAACATTACAGGGGTAAGTGTTAGCATTGAGACACAAGTTTGAAACTATAACTTATGTTACATTTTCATTGACAACTGAAAGAGTCTTTGCCTTAATAATTTTCTTTTAGTTGAATTTTCGACCTGTATATAAATCATGTCATATAAAACTTCACTCTTGCATATATTCGAAACATCCGATCAAAAGTATAGACAATCAGCTTATTCTCTAACTTCTGTAAGCCAGCGTCATTGCTATTGCTATAAGCATCGTTCGTATCACTGCCTCTCTCTTCGACTCTAATCAAACCAACTTAACAAATCTTCTCCATGGTATACGGAAAGTCATATAAATTGGATGCATTTTTGACCATATTTGGTCTGGAGTATCAATCATCTCTTTAGGAGGTAGGTTTTTAGAGGAGGCTTTCCTAGCGCAGTTTCTTTGTGAAAAGGTTTTCGAAGAGATTGTGCCTGGATAATGGACGTCTATTACTGGACTTCTTTCTTTGTTCTTTTGTTAACTTTTCAGCTAGATGTTCTTCTTTCTGGGCTGTAGTTCCAGGAACTAATTCCTTTTCTTCCATTAAATTCTTCATATTACTGTATCTTCTTTATACAAAATATGTTATTTATGTCTATTGGGTACAATTCCCTACCATGACCGATGTTTAATCACAAATCTATCACTTTAAAATTGTACAAGTCAGAGTACTATACCTCCCAAAATTTCCCAATTCTTAGTTGACTTAATGAGTTAAATGGTATAAATTCAGAATCTAGATTTACAAACTAAATTATTTCATTATTAAAGTTATGTCATAATTTTCCAGATGCGTTTTGTCGACCCTGATAATGAATATTTGAGGCAAGCAGCCCAAGCCATTCACGCTGATGTTACTGAAGCTACTGAGGAAGTAGACGAAGAGTATGAAGATCAGTTACTCGATAATGTAGAAGAACCTGACTTGCTAGCAGGATACAAGCTGAAACTTGAGGAAGCATTGATTTTTGATGCAGTTCAGATGTTTGCTGAGGCCATCAATTCCTCTAGACCATTAATTAAAGCCACAATAATGAGCTGTGATAATAAAGACGACAAGTTATACTCGGGAACCAGTATTGTTAATATAATGAAAGGTGTAAGTATATATTACGTAAATAATCTCATTAAAACGATTTGAATTCTATACAAGCAGCCTCTGTGGCCAATCTAAAACTGACAAGAATTTGTCAAATGTCCTATGGTTGGGCAAGAATTTAAAAAATATTTTAGACCAGGCGTCTCCTAATTACGGCCCCTGGGCCAAATTCGGTCCACCATTTCAAGTATGTGAGTATCAAAAGGATTTTGAAAAAAAAATAGATAATATCATTGGACTTGTTCCAAATGTGTTTCTTCTTTTTAGGAGAAACATATTTTTTGGCTAAGAGATACCGCTGAGTTGTTTTCGGTTTAGGAGCTTTTGGTTTCTTACTTTTTTTTTACTTTAAATAGGTGCAAGTGAAACAAATATTGATGAAACAGCTGTGGTCGTTTTTATTACTGCCCCCATAGCCGACGATTTCTTTGTCGTCTTGGGCTTAGCGCTGGAAGCTTCTACTTTTGCAGATAACTTCTTTGCTCCACTTTCAGTCCAGATTTTTTTTGTCCCTGGCCAGTTTCATTGCTGAAGCTCTAGATGCAACTTTTCCTTAAATTTGAACTAAAACTCATGAAACGCTAGCCGACTTCATGTATTTTTTGATAAAGGGTACTACTTTCTCAGCATCGATCATGTAATACATTTCGCGGTAACTTGCAAAGATGACTCACCACCTTCTTTTAAACCTCTGATGGCATTGTTGACCATCTTAGATGAATAGGAATATGAATGTACTTGAACAAATTTCATTCGCAAGACATGAAAGTCTGAGAAAGGAGTATTCAAATGTATCATCAAAACAAGTTTCGATTGCACAACCTACGGAAAACTTAGTCTCGATAGTGTGGTTGAACATTCTACCTGTTTTAAAATGACTGAAACATTTTTTACGTAATATATCGGAAATATTTTATATTGAGTATATAAATCAGGAAGAATACTACTCGATGTAAATTTTCAGTTGGATTACCCAGGACTTACTGGAAACATAAAATTTGACAACAGAGGTTTAAGAGGACATTTTGCCATGGACATTGTTGAATTAATGGAAGGGGGTCAAACAGTGGTGGGCACTTGGAACTCAAGCATAATGAATCCCCTGAATATAAGTAGGATCTTTGTGGATGATCTTGAAGAAAATCTTGACATTAGTAACAGGAGCTTCGTTGTCATGACAACGTTGGTAAGACTTAATTGATTATGTTTCTCAAATTAAATGAACATTTATATTAAATAAAGCTTCATAGACTTTTGTTATGGGGCTTCTTTGTGAAATGTTAACGTTTATAATCATTTTGATACCGCTGACATATTTGACAATACTAGTTTATTGACATTTTTACAATTTTTGCGTTTGTTGAGGTTTTTGAGTTTTTTAAGACCTTCAACGTTTTTTGCAGTTCTATAAGTTATTGACAATTTTGACATTGTTGAAAATTTGACAGGTTTTAAATTTTGGCACTTGCCATTTTTGACATATTCGACAAATTCAACGTTTTCGACGATTCTAAGGATTTCTAGTTTTCAACGTTTCAGTTTTCAACATTTATCAAATTTAGCATATTTGACAATTTTAACATTTTTGACATGATTGACGATGCTGCCGTTCCTCGAAGTTCCCTTAGGTTTCCATCCTCTTGAAACAGTTGATTCAAATGAGATCAAGTCCAAGAAAACTTCGTGAAAAGAGTTACATTGTCTATCAGCTTCAGACTAACGTTTTGACGTCTTAGGCATTTTTGTCTTTTTGAGATTCTTGATATTTTTGACGTTTTAGGCATTTTTTACATTTTTCATCATATTTTGACATTTCTGACATTTTTATCATTTTTGTTATGTTGAAGTATTTTGAGGTTTTAGACATTTTTGACATCTTGACGTTTTTGACATTGTTGACATTTTTGCCATCTTTGAGATTTTTCACATTTTTGACATGTTTGACATTGTGGCATTTTAGAAATTACACCAAAATTTAACAAAATCCCTTTAGTAGTTTTCGCGTGTTCAGACCGATAGGCAGACAGACAAAAATTTAAATTTTTATATTCACACCACCACCGAAATTTTCAAAAATTATTTCATGAATACACTTGATCTTGTTACAGTTTTGTTACAAGTATAGACAAGATTTATAATAATTTAATTTCACATTAGATATATGCAATAGTTCATCATATTATTATGTCCTAATTGTAATTTTAGGTAATTGTAAATAAACAATGTCTGTATGTATGGCCTTTGAAAACTGCTGTAACGATTTTGAACACATTACTCAATTGGGGTTCTTGATGTGTTGAAATTGGCGCATATAGTCTCACCTTGGAAAATATCTGTATTGACGAGAATTTTCAATATTAAAAAATTAAATTTTTAAGAAAATCACATTGTAATAACTATACCAATTTTTCTCTTCTAAATGTTGTTTGTGGCATATTCTTGATTATTTTTACGTTTTCTTGGGAAATAACACCACACTCGAAATAAAAAGCTGTTATTGAAAGAAAAACCAAACTTTCAAAGTCGATTTTTGTTGTCAATGGCTTTAAAATATGTATTGAAAATGTAAATTGCAAATTGAAAGTTTGATTTATGACATTTAAGTTGACATAAAAAAAATTGTTGTTTTTAGATATACAGGTAGCACAAGAAATTCTAAAGATCATGTATTATAGTTAAAAAGCTTTCAAGTTGGAAGAATTTGAAACAGTTGTCTTTAGAATTTATAAGTGGCCTTCCTAGGTACGTCTTAGTTATAAGATAGCGCATTCGCCAAAAATGCGATCAAAGAACTCTCCTGTACTGGGTTATTTAAAAGAAGATGACCATTAATAAATTCTTTCTTAATTGTCGATAACCAGATACGATTGAATTCTACAGAAGTAGAAGCGATACAATCGTCTTCATTCAAAAGAATTAAGGCAAACTCTTTTATTTTTCGTTTTGTGTTAAGTTGTTCTTTGTGAAGTTGAATTGTCAAATTGTATTTTATTGTTGTTTCTTTATGTAATTCTTGTGTTTATTTATTCGTACATTTAATGGTCTCGATGTTTCCCTAATATAAAATGTATTGCATTCGCAATGAATCTTGTATATGCAGTTTTTTGAGTTCTGAGTTTTGTTGGTTGGTTTTGTTTTCGATATTAGGATTTCAGTGTATTTCTTGTTTGGAATGTTGTTTTAACATTAAATCTGTTGCCCACTCTTTTCAATCTTTTTGACAGACCCTTTATACAGTGTGTTCCTAAATTGGAGGTACAAACGAAAAGGGAAGATTACTTGAATAGTTTTAGGAAGAAAAACTCCCATAAACATGGGTCCGCAAACGTTTCGTTTTCAAGTTACAGAGTGTTAAAGTTTGATTTTTTTCAAGTTTTTTTCTCATAATATCTGCACTTCACAAGATATTCAAATGAAATTTGGCATAGATATTACAATTAAGAGTTTACACCTGGTGACATGCCAATTTCGATTGCAAATCTACAGGGTGATAATTTTTCGGGAACACTGTCCACTGTTGTCCTTCAGAACTTTTTTTTGGTGAGCCACTGGTACCTTCAAAAATTGTAAAGAAAAGCTTTGTTGGTATACCAAACTTTATGTTCTCTTGTAGTTTTGTCGTATCTACTACCGATTTCGAGAAAAAAATTTTGAATTATTAAACTAGCAATGATTCTTAAAGATTCGATAAACTGGTATAATCATCAAAAAAAATGTATTACTGCAAGAAACGTACAACTCAAAAATTAATCATAATAAAAAAACTAAATAACAACAAAGGAACTAAACTACAGCAATTGTTTAAAATGTCCTCCCCCAACCCTTATACAAGCTTCTGTTCTTCTTCTCATAGACGATCGAACTCTTTCAAACACTCCTGGAGTATTCCTAATTGTATCAAACGCGCCTATTATACGATTTTTCAGTTCGTCTACGGTATTCACTGGCGTTATGTACATTAGAGATTTCAGATTGCCCCATAGAAAGAAATCTAAACTATTTAAATCTGGGGATCTGGCGGGCCATGGCTGATGTCCACCTCGCCCAATCCACCTGTTTACATAATTTTCGTTCAAATACTTCCTAGCCAAAAGTGAAAAATGAGCAGGAGCACCGTCGTGCATGAACCACATTTCACGTCGCATGCTAAGAGGTATATCATCCAATAACAAGGACAAATCGTTCTCTAAAAAATGTCTGTATGATTGACCAGTATGTCGCCCTGGCAAGAAGAAAGAACCAATCAAATAATCGCCAATATTACCACCCCACACATTTAATAAAAATTCCTCTTGAAAATAACCTTTTGCAATTTCATGTGGATTCTCCTCAGCCCATATGTGTTCATTATGAAAATTTATGATTGAAGTCCTTGAGAAACATGCTTCATCAGTGAATAGGATTTGGCAATCAAAATGGGGATTGTTCAATAGTCTGTTGAGGTACCACTGACAAAAAATAATTCTTAGTTGACAATCTCGAGGCAAGAGCGCCTGCACCCTCTGAATGTGATAAGGATAGAGCAAAGAATCCCTCAAGATCCGCCAAACAACTTGATGACTTGTATTTAAGGTAACACTAATTTTTCTTGTACTGGTTCCTGGATGTTCTTCTATTTCGTTCAGCAGTGCCTCTTCGAGTCGTGGTGTTCTCACACTTCGTGGTCTACCTGCATTAATATTTTTCGCAGAAAAAGAACCAGTTTCTGAAAGACGCCTGTGAATCTTAGAGAACATCCAATGACCAGGCATCACTCTATTGGGATAGCGTTCCATGTAAAGACGCTTAGCTTCTCTTGAATTACCATTTGCAAGACCATACATGAAATGCATGTAGCCATTTCGGAATTCGTAAAATTCGGCATGTTTTGATATTAAAATGCAACCATCTTTAATTTTCAAAACACAGGAATTTAATTTGATGTGTCAAAACTAACAATAAATTTATTCATTCACCACAGCCTACTAGGTAGGTAACTAGATTTCTATGACAATTCGGAATTTTCTGAGGATTTCAAGAGAATCATTCAAATTTTTTTTCTCGAAACCGGTAGTAGATACGACAAAACTACAAGAGAACATAAAGTTTGGTATAACAACAAAGCTTTTCTTTACAATTTTTGAAAGTACCAGTGGCTCACCAAAAAAAAGTTCTGAAGGACAACAGTGGACAGTGTTCCCGAAAAAATATCACTCTGTAGATTTGCAATCGAAATTGGCATGTCACAAGGTGTAAGCTCTTAATTGTAATATCTATGCCAAATTTCATTTGAATATCTTGTGAAGTGCAGATACTATGAGAAAAAACTTGAAAAAAATTCAAACTTCAACACTCTGTATCTTGAAAACGAAACGTTTGCGGACCCATGTTTATGGGATTTTTTCTTCCTAAAACTATTCAAGGGATCTCCCCTTTTCGTTTGTACCTCCAATTTAGGAACACCCTCTATATGGCATAGTTTTAACTGTAATACGGTTGTCCTGAGTAGCAGTGTTAATAAGAGAAGTTCTGAGTTGATTCGGAGGGTTTGTTCTCTGTTCAAGTCTGTTGATAATTTTTGTTTCCAGTGAGAACATATTTTATAATTGTTTTTTCTTTGTTGAGTTCATTATCATTAGAATAGTTGGGCAATACAGCTTTTTATTCCGATTGTGGTGTTATTTCCCAAGATAACATAAAAATATACCAATTTTTTAAGACTAAACCATATGGTATGATGAAGGAATCGCAAACACCACTCCATGGCAACGACCAATATGAAGGCTTCGCCATTGATCTTATCAAGGAACTGGCTGCTATGAAGGGATTCAACTACACATTTAGAATAAGAGAAGACAAAGCAAATGGAGAAAAACAGCCTAACGGAACTTGGACTGGTATGATTGGAGATATTCGCGAAGGCGTAAGTTTTGTTAAAGCTAACATTTTAACATAATCTTGTTACTGAGTTTAAATTGTCCTCATCTTTCAGACTGTTGATCTAGCTATAACGGACTTAACAATTACTAGGGAAAGAGAAGCTGCTGTCGATTTTACGTCAGCCTTTATGATGACAGGTGCTATTTTTTCATATAGATCCCATGCTATATTAATGTGTTTTACTTAGGTATCGGTATTCTATACCAAAGACCGAAAAAAACGCCACCCAGCTTCTTTTCATTTGCCGATCCATTTGCCTTCGAGGTATGGAGATTATTAATGATTTCATGGATTGGTGTAGCTGTTATACTGTTTATACTGGGAAGAATGTCACCGGCTGAATGGGAAAATCCTTATCCTTGTATAGAGGAGCCGGAATATTTAGTTAACCAGCTGGATTTTAGGAACTGTATGTGGTTTGTTACAGGTTCTATTATGCAGCAAGGTTCAGAAATTGAACTGAAGTAAGTAGGTTTCTCACATAGTTCATTTTTCCTATTCTATAAATATCTAGCTCTTAACGCTAGCTGTTTATAAATATATTTTAAAAAATAATGTAAAAGGAATGTGAAGTAGCTGATATAGATATTGCCAGAAAAGCCTCACCAAAAGATATTTTTAGTGCGTGTCTTGGGCGACGAAAATTTGGAAAATATATCCAACCTCCAGAATCTTGGCCAACTCTAAAAATAATTTGCCATATTTTCTAACCAAAACTGTAGATTATTCGTGCAATTTTCAAAATCCCTGTGAAAGGAGAATTCGGTAATATTGAACTTATAACCATTAAATTTTCACAATAATATACAAGCAACCATTCGTTTGATTGTTACTATACTTTAAGAGAGATTTTGTTCATTTTATCTAAAATTGTTTAACAAATATTAGTAATCTTAAATCGATTTAAAACTGAAAACTGTTGTTCTTTGGAAATATAGTAAATTATTTCTACTTTAATTATAATCGTTTAATTCCTATTTATTCTCTCCATAGTATTGGCCTAACAATTTTAATAACAAATTATCTAAGGCTTAGGGACGGGCAAAATTTTAAAAAAATGTCCTAGGGAGAGGGACGAATCAGAAATTTTTTGGTCCACGGGGGGCAAGTCATCAGATTTATGGGAAGATTTAGTGGTTCATGCCAGGTTTTGCCCCCCCCCCCTCCATAACTAATACTAATGAAACAAAGAAAGTCAAAAATATTATTTATGACTAAAAGCAATAATAAACAACGATCATATTAGGTCAATAATTTGTTTAATATCTGACAACATAATAAATTCAAATATATTTTTTAAGTAATTTCGAAAAGATTGTTGAGGATGTCTTGAATTATTTTGTCTGTTCATTGGGTTTTCTCTCCTCCAAATTTTTTCCTGTAACAGATAAGTATTTAAAATTGTATATGTAGAACAAGGTGTAGTAAGGCAATTTCGTAAAATTGCCCCGATTACTGGCAATTTGAATCAAAGTTGTTAGTTTTCCGGACTTCCCAAAGACATTTGAAATGGTTAATAATGAGATTATTTTTGCTAAGTGGTATTATATGGGAGCTGGGGGTAAAGCTAGGTACCTGACCAATAAGTAATAGTAAAATTTGATGATTATGATAAAGTTAAGTAATAATTATGGGTGTTCCTCAAGGAACTCTATTCGGACCCCTACTATTTATAATTGATGCAATGCCAACCCCCACTTTTCAAATAAAGAAGTTTTTTCCGACGAGGCAACATTTTGTTTAAATGGTTCAATAAACAGGCAAAATTTTCATTGGATTATGGAAAGTCATACACAGTTTTTCAAGAAAGTTAACGTATGGGCCGGAATTGTGGGTACTTCAATTGTGGGTCCTTTTTTTACTGAGGGAACACTTAACCCGGAAAAATATTTAGACCTATCACAAAATGGCATAATACCCTATTGAACAGAACTTTATCCGAATGGTGAAAACTCCAATATACTGGCAGATTCGATATGGTTTCAACAGTATGGAGGGAACAGTGCGACATTATCTTGACAAAATTTTCCTAAAAAAAAACGACGTCTCCTAGCGTTTTTCCAAAAAACCAACACCTGAATTTTAAATGAATTTGTTCCAACCCTCGCGTCCTCACTGTATACATTCTATAAACTTAGCCTGAAAGTTCATTTAATTTGCGACATTCTATACCATTTTAAGTTATGGTATATTAGCATAAATACAACAATAATTAAAAATTTATTGAATCACTACAAATGGATATATATTAAAACTTTCACACTTAAAAGCTAATATATTGATTCAGAATGAATCAATACCACTACCCAGAGGTTATAAAAGGGTTAGTGGTAAAAATAGGTTATTTGTGCAATGGATACTTTTGATTTATTGCCAAATGATTTAAGAAATCAAAGTATTTGTAAAATAGCTTTAAAAAAATATTTGAATCATGAATTGTAATAATTTAAAAAATATATTTTGTCTGTTCATTGGGTTTTCTCTCCTCCAAATTTTTTCCTGTAACAGATAAGTATTTAAAAATTGTATATGTAGAACAAAGTGTACAGTACAGAGATTCTTCCTCACAGTTATTCTGAGAGAAAGAGATGTCTATAAAATGATCAACCAGTATTTCTGTATATAAGTAATGTATTGTATATTATGTAATACTTATCTGTGTATAGAGACGTTTCAACTCCGAGTCTGGAGTCGTTGTCAATTCTATAATTTGGGCCCCAAAAATTAATATTAGGGATTTCTTCGTATTTTTCCTATAAACTAA
This sequence comes from Octodonta nipae, assembly GCA_034190945.1. Classification (NCBI taxonomy): domain Eukaryota; kingdom Metazoa; phylum Arthropoda; class Insecta; order Coleoptera; family Chrysomelidae; genus Octodonta; species Octodonta nipae. Next base: position 9,125,903 of record CM067220.1, on the reverse strand, counting down.
TAATTTTATTTTTTATAGGTTGGGGAATAAAGGGGGAATAAGTAATTTTTAAATATTATTGTTAATATATTTTAAAATAATTATTTTAAAAATATGAAAAAAGTATATTTGTATTCCTCACAATGAGCTCTTTGATTTGATATATTACAAGATGCGTTAGAAAAAATTTTAATTTTATGTTTCCCATTTAATACTATAATTTGCCCTCTAAAATTATTATTACTCCTTATTTTTCCAGTAACGTTCAGGTGAGGTCCTATATCCCTAGTTTTTTTTCAAATTTTTGCGTTTTATAATTTTGGAGATAAGGTAGGTGGAAGGGTATTTTTTTATATTTTTCTCAATTTGTTAAATAATTTATTTTAAAAATATGAAAAAATTATATTTGTTTTTACCATAACGAGCTCTTTCATTTTATACAGGGTGTTCCTAAATTGGAGGTACAAACAAAAAGGGGAGATTCCTTGAATAGTTTTAGGAAGAAAAAGTCCCATAAACATGGGTCCACAAACGTTTCGTTTTCAAGATACAGAGTGTTAAAGTTTGAATTTTTTTCAAGTTTTTTTCTCATAGTATCTGCACTTCACAAGATATTCAAATGAAATTTGGCACAGATATTACAATTAAGAGTTTGCACCTTGTGACATGCCAATTTCAATTGCAAATCTACAGGGTGATATTTTTTCGGGAACACTGTCCACTGTTGTCCTTCAGAACTTTTTTTTGGTCAGCCACTGGTACTTTCAAAAATTGTAAAGAAAAGCTTTGTTGTTATACCAAACTTTATGTTCTCTTGTAGTTTTGTCGTATCTACAAGCGGTTTCGAGAAAAAAATTTTGAATGATTCTCTTAAAATCCTCAGAAAATTCCGAATTGTCATAGAAATCTAGTTACCTACCTAGTAGGCTGTGGTGAATGAATAAATTTATTGTTAGTTTTTACACATCAAATTAAACTCCTGTGTTTTGAAAATTAAAGATGGTTGCATTTTAATATCAAAACATGCCGAATTTTACGAATTCCGAAATGGCTGACATGCATTTCATGTATGGTCTTGCAAATGGTAATTCAAGAGAAGTGATGCCTGGTCATCGCATGTTCTCTAATATTCACAGGCGTCTTTCAGAAACTGGATCTTTTTCTGCGAAAAATATTAATGCAGGTAGAACACGAAGCGTGAGAACACCACGACTCGAAGAGGCAGTGCTGAACGAAATAGAAGAACATCCAGGAACCAGTACAAGAAAAATTAGTGTTACCTTAAATACAAGTCATCAAGTTGTTTGGCGGATCTTGCGGGATTCTTTGCTCTATCCTTATCACATTCAGAGGGTGCAGGCGCTCTTGCCTCGAGATTGTCATCCAAGAATTATTTTTTGTCAGTGGTACCTCAACAGACTATTGAACAATCCTCATTTTGATTGCCAATTCCTATTCACTGATGGAGCCTGTTTCTCAAGGACTTCAATCATACATTTTCATAATGAACACATATGAGTTGAGGACAATCCACATGAAGTTGCAGAAGCTTATTTTCAAGAGAAATTTTCAATAAATGTGTGGGGTGATAATATTGGCGATTATTTGATTGGTCCTTTCTTCTTGCCAGGGCGACTTACTGGTCAATCATACAGACATTTTTTAGAGAACGATTTGCCCTTGTTATTGGATGATATACCTCTTATGATGCGACGTGAAATGTGGTTCATGCACGACGGCGCTCCTGCTCATTTTTCACTGTTGGCTAGGGAGTATTTGAACGAAAATTATGTAAACAGGTAATTGGACGAGATTTAAATAGTTTAGATTTTTTTCTATGGGGCCATCTGAAATCTCTAGTGTACATAACGCCAGTGAATACCGTATATGAACTGAGAAATCGTATAATAGGCGCGTTTGGTACAATTAGAAATACTCCAGGAGTGTTTGAAAGAGTTCGATCGTCTATGAGAAGAAGAACAGAAGCTTGTATAAGGGTTGGGGGAGGACATTTTCAACAATTGCTGTAGTTTAGTTCCTTTGTTGTTATTTATTTTTTTTTATTATGATTAATTTTTGAGTTGTACTTTTCTTGCAGTAATACATTTTTTTTTGATGATTATACCAGTTTATCGAATCTTTAAGAATCATTGCTAGTTTAATAATTCAAAATTTTTTTCTCGAAATCGGTAGTAGATACGACAAAAGTACAAGAAAACATAAAGTTTGGTATACCAACAAAGCTTTTCTATAAAATTTTTGAAAGTACCAGTCGCTCACCAAAAAAAAGTTCTGAAGGACAACAGTGAACAGTGTTCTCGAAAAAATATCACCCTGTAGATTTGCAATCGAAATTGGCATGTCACAAGGTGTAAACTCTTAATTGTAATATTTATGCCAAATCTCATTTAAATATCTTGTGAAGTGCAGATACTATGAAAAAAAACTTGAAAAAAATTCAAACTTTAACACTCTGTATCTTGAAAACGAAACGTTTGCGGACCAATGTTTATGGGACTTTTTCTTCCTTTAACTACTCAAGGAATCTCCCCTTTTCGTTTGTACCTCCAATTTAGGAACACCCTGTATATTACATGATGTGTTAGAAACAGTTTTAATTGATATTTTCCATTTAATTCTGTAATTTCTCCCCCAAAATTAATAGTAGAAGTTTCTCCGTATTTTTCCGGTAAAATTCATTTTGTTCAAAAATTTACTTATTATAGTTTCGGGGATACGGGGGGGAACCGTCGATTTTTTTTAGTTTTTCCCCTCAGAGATACCCTTAAAATAAAAATTTCGGCATTAACGATATGTATTCCTATCGGGTCACCACACTACACACTGGTACCAAATTTCAACCTTTTCCGTCCAGTAGTTTTGGAGAAAATTGTTGTGATGTAAAAGAGGCAGAAATCCGGAGTGATATTATAAAGCTATCTGTATATTGTATATACGGAACTCTAAAACACATGCAGTACATTATTTTTTCAAAAAAGTTGGCTACATTAGAACGGACTGAGAACTGAATGTTTAGGTGATTATTTATGAGCAGAGATTATGTCAGCTATTTTACGAGCTTTGTGCGAAACAGATTGATGAATATTCAATGGAAACAATTTTCATCTTAAGCAAAATGACAATATGAAAATTAAATATCTTTGCCCTAAACTTTCTACGCATTTGTTTTTGTTGTAGGTCAGTAGCTACAAGAATGATAGCTGGCATGTGGTTCTTTTTCACCTTGCTCATGGTGTCTTCTTACACTGCCAATTTAGCTGCGTTTCTAACAACTGAAAGACCTGATCCTCACTTCACAGATCTGAAGGAATTGGTCAAAAACGCCGATGAAAAAGGAATAAAGTACGGGGCCAAGAAAGGAGGGGCAACTGAAAAATTTTTCGAAGTATAAACCTACACAATAAATACTTTCGCTTTTTGATTTATGATTTTCGTAGGAAAAGGCTAAAATAGACCCCGAGAGTGAATACGCCAAAGCCTGGGCACACATGCAGAAATACTATAACGATGTTATGGTACCAGAAAACGATGATGGCGTCTTCAAAGCTCAAAAGGGACACTACGCTTTTTTTATGGAAACTACGTCAATCGAGTATGAAGCGCAGAGAATATGCAATCTCCATCAAGTTGGGAAGAAGTTAGACGAGAAAAGTTATGGCATTGCAATGAAAAAAAGTAAGGCTATAGGAAATTCTATACAGTGATGGGCAAATGTGTGGAATTATTAGAGATATCAAAATGAAATTTGGAAGATGGATACTGCAGTAGATTGCCTATTTGTTTCCAAATTTATTTACAATTTTGAACTTCCTGTTACCGGAGCTAATATCGATTTTAAAATTTGCAATGTCACACCCTGTATAGTATTTTAGTTTATGATTAAACATTTTATTGCGAATACAAAAATATCAGGTTTGATATATCTACCGAGATATTAACCGAAAAGTAACTACGGAAAGGAAAAATTCGATGGTACTTAAACTCGGTTCAGATTTCATTTACGCCCGATATAAATAAACCGCTCGGTAAGGATTTGTATTTCTATTGGCCAATCGGTGGCATTATACCGTCACAACCAACAGCACTGCTTGTTCCATAGTCGAATACACGTGCTTTTGTTTAAATCAGGCCCAAATTAAATCTGAATCAAGTTTAGTAGTCCATGAAATTCATTGCAGGAGTGACAGCAGTTGTCAAAATAAGTTATTATTATTTTTTATTTGAACGTAAAAAGATTGTATTGTTTTAATTTGATCGTAAAATGGCCGAATTAAGTGAAAGAGAAAGAATAGAAATATTAATGATGATTGGGTATGGGGAGAGGAAAAGGACGCATCAAGAAATTTGTGACCTTTTTAACATTGTTCATCCGAATACACAAATATCCCGTTCAGTAGTAACGAAAACTTTGCGAAGGTACGACACAAGTGGAACAGTTAGCAATTTACCAAAAAGTGGACTGTTAAAAAGTGCAAGTAATGAAGGTGTAGCTCAAATTGTTGCTATATCTTTGGAAGAAAATCCTCACTTATCCACTACCGACCTCGCCAATATGCATGGAATTAGCCGTCGTTCAGTAGGGAGGATATTAAGGCGAGAAATATATCATCCATACAAAATTCGCCTAGTTCAAGAACTCTCCGAAGACGATTTCGACAGACGTTGGCAATTTTGTGAAACGATGATGGATATTTGTAACCGTGATAATATTTTTATAAGAAATGTTGTGTTTTCAGAGGAGGCTACATTTTGTTTAAATGGTACGGCCAATCGACATAACTGCCGCTACTGGTCGCAAAGTAATCCTAATTGGGTACAAGAGGCTCATACACAACATCCCCAAAAATTGAACGTTTGGGCCGGCAATTATAACAACAGAATCGTGGGACCCTTCTTCCTACATGAAACTTTAAACGGAGATAGGTATTTACAGCTCTTGGAGACACAAGTTATTCCGGCATTGGAGATAAATGGACAATTACCAAATAATATCTGGTTTCGGCAGGATGGAGCACCACCCCATTACGCTCGCATTGTTCGAGATCATTTAGATAGGACATTTCATCACAGATGGATTGGAAGAAGGGGTACTTATGAATGGCCTGCACGAAGTCCCGACCTTAATCCACTAGACTATTTTCTGTGGGGTTACTCCAAAGTCTAAGGTTTATGTTGTTAGACCAAATAATTTGCAAGAATTAGCTGCAAGAATAACTCAAGACATCAGAGAATTACACCAAAAGTAATAGCTAATGTTACTAGAGAATTTAAAAACCGACTTGATTATTGTCAAGAAGTAAACGGTGCTCAGTTTGAACATCTAATACATTAAGTTTAGTTAAGTAAAGTTTCAATGTTTTGAAAATCACTTATATTTAGTTAATAATTATGATTATGTATTTCTTTAATGGATATTAGATTTTTCCTTTCCTTGGTTACTTTTCTCTTAATATCCCGGTAGGTATTGACAATATCAAACCCGATATTTTTGCATTCGCAATAAAATGTTTCAGCAGAAACTAAAATACTATACAGGGTGTTTCGTTGCAAATTTTAAAATCGACATTACTTCTGGTAAAACAGGAAATTCAAAATTGTAAAAAAAATTGGAAACAAATAGGCAATCTACTGCAGTATCCACCTTCCAAATTTCATTTTGATATCTCTAATAATTCCATAAATATTTAATTGGTTCCACACATTTGCCCATCACTGTATAGAGTTCAGGGAGGACTTTAGACTTTGGAAAATTATGAATTCGAATAGGGATCAAAAAACAAACAAAAAAGTGTTAGATATTTCTGCTTACGACAGGAATTCATAATTTACGTCTTGAATAAGGGAGGTAATTTTCAGCTTCATATTAAGATTTTGATATGTAGATAGTCAAGAGCTGCGCCAGGCAGGGAGGCAGCTGTTCCACCCTAGACCTCTTTTGTCGGTCATTGTCTCATCATTCTAGACCAAAAAACTACTGACCTGATCTCCCTTAGAGTCGACACCATTCACTTATAGCGATGCTCTTGTAGATACTTTCTATAGGTAAGAACATCACAGATATCAAAGTTAGGATCTTTGTGAATTCATCGACTTCTCTGAATTTTTCGGTTACGGATGGTGTATTGCATCCCCATGAATGATAGTTTATAAGGATTGAGAAAAACATTGTAGGGTTTAACAAAAGACGTTCAGAGTTCGAGCCCATGAAGACTTGATCTACCTGTATAGAACTATTAAATGGCAAAGTTAAAAAAAATAGCCGAAAGTCATTTTCCATCACAATAGTGTGGGGTCCTTTACCTATACCAAACAAAAAGTGATTAATTCTGACAGAAAATTTTGACCCTATTCTATGTGTGTTTTTTTTTGACTCTAGAGAATTTTGTTTTGAACAATCACATTTGCAGGTTGGAATTTTTGTTAGATTGTATTATCGGCTGATCTGGTTCATTTTTTCATTACTTAAATAACAAACACTCAATAAACATTGACAATATTCTTTTTTCAGATTCCACATACCGGCATACTATATCCAATGCTATTTTGAGTTTACAGCAGTCTGGAAAAATTGCAGAAATCAAAAAGAAATGGTGGGAAGAAAGAAGAGGTGGAGGACAATGTGTATGTAACTGTTATCTATATATAAATAGGCAAAGACAAAATGGTTAGGTGCCATTTTCTCCTCTCTTCTCAACGGATTTTCTTTATTTTTGATTTGTTTAGTAGCTATTGACGACCAGTGCAGAATATATAAAGAATCTTTAATTATATCTTTTAAAAAAGGTAATTTAGAGATACATTTTTAATAAAATTCAAGTGAGTGGTGCCCTCTATGAACAAGTAGCTTAATCAAATGTTAATTTGACAGCTACAGCAATTGTAGACAATCGTAGCGAAGTGACCGAATAGAATGTGTTTATACGAAGTTTGTGCATTTATAGAAGAATCCAGATCAAAAGTTTTATGCAATAGTACACCATTTAGAGATTCTAAAGTTAACTGATACATTTGGTTTCCGACCTTCAGGAGTTAGGGATTTACATTCTTTCAGTCTTGAATGTCTCACAAATCTAATAACAATGTACATATGCATCCATTATCAAAAGGTACTAAAACACTCAGGAGATCTGATATGCAAATATATTTTTAATTATTTATATTTATTCCATGTGTAAATAAAACTTTAATAAGTATTACAGTATTAGCAATGAAATAAGACGAATCAATTTGCAGTTTCACTTGATATAAGGTACTCTTATAAAATAATTTTAACATTTCATCTAAAAATGAGCAGTCAGTCAGAAATTGTTTAATGTTCTTTTAACGAGATGTGAGATGCTGCAAATATATTTTTTCTTATTTATCTAATAATATAATACCTATAATGTTTATTTATTTACATGCCTTATTTATATGTAATTCTCGCAAACGGCACTACGATTTTGTCAAAATTCCATTTCTGGGTTTTGGCACGTACAAATCGGAAACAATCGTATTACCAAGAAAGAACGAGATTTTAACCATTATGTTTCATTCAATACAGGGTGATTTTGTAACCTACTTAAGAATAAAAGTGCTCTAGAAAATTCATTCAATACAAATTGACGTGTAGGATCTTATAAGAATTTTATCACTACTTGATATTTTTCTGGCATTACATTTTTACAGTTTAACCTTTCAAGATTTTAAAGCAAAAACTGCTGGTTAGGCGATTTTTGGATAGGTTAAAAGTTATGTGCTCTTATGTTAATTTGAGGCACTCAATGAAGTTATCTTGAGCATATGCACATTTAAATTGATTGAGATGTAAGGCCCTTTAAGTTATAATTATGCGAGGTGATTCCAGAAATGTTAGAAACCAAATGTTTTATTGGGTTACCCATAAACAGTTGCTTATACACAGTGTATATATATATATATATATATATATATATATAATCTAGTCGTAGGCTTTCACGGATGAAAAAATACGAAGAAAAATTTATCCGGGAATACATCCGTTCGTTATATTGATTCATGTTTGAATCCTGCAGACGTTTCGCCAAGATCTTGCTTGAAAACATAAGGTGGAGTATAATTATAGTTATACAGGGCGGTTTAAAAAAGTTATATAGTTTGGAACAAAAATAGTTGCTTAGATTAGGTGTGAATTATAGGACGTAGGATGGATTATAATTATAGACATGGGTTCAAAAATTTTTTGAAACAGTTGCATATACCGGGTGGTTGAAACAAATGGTAAAAAAAAGTAAAATCATTGGTATACAGGAATAATTTAAACAGCGGATTTATACTTATACAGGGTGGTTTTAAAGATACCAGGACCGTTGTAATATTGTGTTGAGTTATATCATTTTTTTATATAAAATCGATATTTTTCTCTTAATATCTTAAAGCTTTTGGATTGGTATTTAAAATCCACCATCTTGCTACTTCAGGGGTATCCTAATTTAATGCATTTTGATGGTTACGTTTTTATTATATTAAACTATATTACAAGAGATATTTTGATATTTGGAGATGGTTTGATATTTAAAAAAATACCTACTTGAATAGTGTGACGGGAAGTAGTGACTGTCCTAGTGGTGCTAATTTTAATTCCTTTACTAGTATTTTTGTTCTGATAGTGAACAAAACTCGTAAATGGGCAACAAGTTGATATTTATTCGTGCCTACTTTAACTAGTTTTTACAAGAAACAGACTTAAGTGCTAATAATAAATTTGTCAAAATAATTGTCGATATTACCCAAAATAAAGGACCTCAGGTTTAAGCAAAATTTATTTGTTTTAACAAACCTCGTATTCAATTGAAACACTGACATTTATAATTATTTAATTCCAACCTATTTTCAATACATTTCTTCACAGAATTCAAACAACAATAATTATGTTCATTTAATACTCTAGTCTTCACCAAATTAAAACAACAATATTTGAACTTTTCTGAACAGCATATGTATGTCATGCCACTGAAAAAACTAAACTTCGGGGTCTTCTTTAACAAAATTAGGTTAAAACTATCCAAACTTAGTAAGCCGTTTTCGAGTAATCGTAACACACATAAGAAGACCATACATGAAGACTAATTGCATCAGTCAAGTCAGCAAACAAACTACAAAATATATTTTTTCACTATATGCAATCAAATTCTTATATAGATGTTGAATTGTTACTATAAATGTTCTCTTATAACTATTTTCAGACCAAAAGTGGAGACTCAGAAGAAGCCAATGCCCTCAACCTCAAAGGCGTCGAAGGGGTCTTCTGGGTGACCATAGGAGGTGTCATAGTGGCACTCTTTTTTGCCATTCTAGAAACGTTAATCTCAACTGGAAAGAAAGCCGTTCAGCTCCATACGTCTTACTGGTCTGTTCTCAGAGATGAAGTGAAGTTCTACTTGAGATTCAAAGAGATGGAAAAACAAGTCGTTTATCCAGAAGACAGTACTCACTCACAGTCTCAGGAACACAAAGGTGAAACATTGAGCTGGGTGAACAAAGAGTGCAGCGTGGAAACGTTGGCCAGCAACAACAGCAACAAGAGCAAAAGGAGCAGAAGTCGAAGAAGTCGAAGTAAACGAAGCAAGAGTGGTAGAAAGAATGCGGTGAAACAAAATAGTGAGGACAGTTGTTGAAACTAGAAGCCGCGCTTTGCAGAATTTGTGGACGGACATAACTGATAGTACCAGAAGTCTCAAGGCCCTGAAACTTCTCTTGGAAATATGATAAAGCCTGATCTATGAATATTTCGCTGTCGTTTATATGTTTCAGAATTTGACAAAGCTTTCTAATATATCGTAGAGCATTTCAGACAATCTGATACAAAAAAAGTTACTATGAATATCATTCACAACAAGCACTTTTTTTCTAAGAAATGATAAATGGTTTGATCAATACTGTAATAAAATGAGCAATTGCTTCTTAGTTGGCTTTTAATGATATTAAATATCAACATAAGCTCTACTATAAAAATAAATAAAATAACTAGCACCACATATTTAAAAATGTCATCTTATCAATACAATTAATTGTTTCTACTAGTCTGTAAGCTCTCCTAAACATATACAATGTGTTCTTTTCAAATATTATCCAATAAATCAGTTGTAAATAATAACGATACTGTAAAAAATTCTTAAAATCGATAAGCCAGAGTACCAGATAAAATAGATAAAAGGAAATATAAGAAACAAATGAAAATAAAGTTTTCCAGGAAGTCTAGAAATGTATGGATTTCAATTTAAATTCACATTAATAATACTGACTCATATGGTAAGTACATATGATACTATCTTTTCGAGATTTTTCAATCCATTGAACGCAAGACAATATATTGTTTCTTATCTAAAACCGTCGTCAGTTGCGCTCCCCACAACTCATTATAATCTCAAATATTTTTCAAAAAATTGATTGCGGAAGCCATTACTTTGTGATACTCGATCATATTCATAATGAAAGAAAACAGAATTTAACTTAGTTTTTATATAACTTTTTAGTTTCACTTTACTGTGACTACAGTCACAAACTATCAGCATATAGATCCATGATTCACAGAGCTTACACATTGCCTCTCTCTGAGAATAATTTAAAAATTGAACTTGAAAATATTAAATTAATAGCCCGTAACAATGGCTATGACCAAAAGTTGATTAATAAACTTATCTACCATAAAGAACAACAATTAGTCCAACGTTTAATTTATCCCACTGTATCGGCTGTGGACAAGCCATCAAAATACGTCTCCCTTACATTTTTGGAAACGTGAGCGACAAAATTGCCAAAATGTTGTCCAAATACAACATCCAAGTCAGTTTTAAATCACAACACAAACATAGTAATCTTTTATTCAATGACAAAGACAAAACAGTTAACAAATATCTAAATTCTGGAGTTTATAGGCTTTCATATTCGAAATGCAACAGTTTTTACATTGGTATGACATACAGAAATTTAAACACCCGCTATGATGAACGTTTTCGATCATTTAGATATGACACAACAAACTCAACATTTGCAAATCACTGTTTACAAACAGGCCATCCCTTCCCAAAATTTCAAGATACAGAAATTATTCACGTACACAGTTTTAAACCGATAATCACCATTTTAGAATCAGTTCAAATTTTCAAGAGTATTAACGACCCTTTATCCTCGAGTTTAATCTTAAATGACCAGGTAGAGTTGCAAAAAAGTGTCTTCTTGGAAGTATTAATATCTTTGTGTGTTTTCCCAAAATTTCAAGCTGTCATACTTTAATCCACCTTTATTTTTAACTAGTATGTCTGTGTTCTAAAAATTTAATAACCTTTTTACAATGTAATAAAATAATACCTTCATGGGTTTTTCCCAAATTTCATGTCATAAATTTTCATTCATTCATTTTCATAAATATAATCCATCATTAAACATAAGTAACACCCATTGTATATTTGTGTATAAATTGTAATATTGTAACAATCTGTAATTCATTCATCAATTCGCTCTTGTTTGATAATGGCATAGGCTCTTGCCGAAACTAGTCACGGTAAAGTGAAAATAAAAAGTGATATGAAGTTAAATTCTGTTTTCTTTAATTATCAAATATTGGTACATATAACTGATTTTAATATTTTATCGAGAAATGAATTTAGTTTTTCCTTAAACTCCTAGATGTCGAAATTCATTCGCTATAAAATATTAAGTATATCTAAGCAGTGAAAGTCAGGTATATAAGAAATATGATAGGTCAGAGATAAAGACGATTTGTAACCGTTTTTTCATTTTAGCTAGTACTGAATTTTGTAAGAAAAGATAAACAGAAAAAGCAATTCTTTTACAAAATTCTGTTATGTTATTACTACATTTAAACAAATTAATATATATTTTTTATATATATGAACTGCTAGATGTACTAGATGATGAATTTTCGAAACTTGAACAATCACAAAACCGTAACAAAATCAAGAAATTTGAGATATTCGACATATGTCTTTTATTCCTCATTTTCTTTAAAAAAAAAAAAAAAAACAGAAAAATTTACAACTGTGAAAATTTTTCAATACTATATTTTCGGGAAGAGCTACAGACTTAGTCACACAGTGTGTTCCAATATTAACAAAAGGCCAGAATAACTCGCCTGGAGTGCAAATTGTGGACAAACGTTTTAGATCAAAGTTTCTGGATTTTTCGCTCAACCATAAGCCTCACTTTGAAGGTCTTTTCAACTTCAAATCGATTTTTCACATTGGACATTGGAATGGAAGATTCTGAAAATATCAAGGCCAAATCGTAATTTGCGATCACAAAGCCACACATACTGTAACATCTTTTATTTGCTCATTTGGTTCAGTTCAGTTTTTGGATTTATTTAAAAATAAAGTTCAACTAACTATAATTTATTTCCAATACTTTAATTTATATTCCCGGGATTATTTACAATTTAAGTTAAACACCCGATCTTTACTATATGGCCATCGAATACTGAATGCTTCCGTCGGATCTCCGTATTTATATATTACTTCTCGGAGGTCTCCGGAACATCTAATACCGTCGGGAGATTTACTGCCTGGACTAGATTCTTTGAGAACTTCATCAAAGCAAGCCGCCAACCTCGATGCGCCAGACGAACAACTTTTCAGATTCGCTGACATATCGGATGAATGCCTCTTCCACGAATTATCGGATGAATTCTCATCACAATACCATTTTAAATGCGTATTTTTTCAAAAAAAAAGGGTGTGTCATGTGACAGTGGCCAATACCAACTTTCTTATTTTAACGCAAGCCCCTGTATATTATTATTTTTTACATTCTCCAGAAAATTCTCGACATAATCCGTGTACAATGTCCTACACCTATCTTCAACTGTTTCGGAAATATTAAGTGAATTCAGATTTATTACAAAAGTGAACATTAAAAAAAATTATTTTATTTCACAAATTCGCTACATTAGACTAAAAACCTAATAAGTAATACTGATTATTTCTTAATCTATATATAAATAGGCAAAGACAAAACGAATATGTACCATTTTCTCCTCTGTCTCTCAACCGATTTTATTCATTTCTGTTTTGTTTAGTAGCTACTGACGGCCTTCAGTGCAGAATGCTAATATTAGTTTATAATATTGGTTCATTCATTAAATAAAATATACTAAAAATTCATTATTTACCTCCATAATGTCAACGCCAAACAACTGAATGTGCCGCCGCCGCCAGACTCAAAACATTGAGTAATTATATATAGACGGACCAATGCTTTTATATACTTAGAGCATGTACTTCTAGAAGTGGCATGCAAGCGTTGTTATTGTTTGGTAAAGTAATCGTTGTATATTATAATTATAGAGGGCGATTCCAGATATGTTCGAAATATTTTTTTTCATGGGTGGCACATAAGCAGTTGCATATATAGGGTGTTTAAAATATAGAGTAGAGTGCAATTATGACTAATAAAATAATTATATAGGGAAGCCCATTAGCGGTTGAATTTACAGGATTCTTGGAATAGAAGGTGCAGTAGAATTACAGTTGTACAGGGTGGTGCAAAAAATATTATACTGAGATGCATATACAGGGTGGCGGAAATGGAAATGCAACATTTCATAACCCATAAGCAGTTGTATATATAGGGAAGATGAAAATAGGGTGAGAGGAATTATGGATATACAGGATGATGATAAAAATTGTTAGAAAAGGAAATGATTTATAGAGTAGACCACGAAGAGTTCCATATATATAATGATTGAAATATAGGTTGGAGTAGAATTATAGTTACAGTAGATAGTTAAAAATTTCATAAACAAAAAGAGTAAATAGGGTGGTTCATAGGCAGTGTCATATACAGAATTGTTTACCGGGTGGTTCAAAAATGTTAAAAAATATCATGTGTGGTCCATGAGCAGTTGCATATACAGGGTGGTGAAAATATATAATGAGATGGAATTATTATAATGAAGATTTTAATAAATGTTAGACAATTGAGTGCAATTATAGCGACTGAATTATTGTCATATTAAATTAAGAATTACAAATTTGAACACAAATAAAGTCCTAGGAATTATATCTGAAAAAAATTTGAATTTCGTTACTTATTTGTAGAAGCGAGATGTAAGACCGACATCTAGGACTTTCGAGGAAACTATCACACAGAGGTTCCGAATCTGGATCCGTTTCGTGTAATTGCTGTTCTCCCTAAAGTCCTAGGATAGAATGTCACGATAAAATTTTCAGGTTACTTAACCTCCCTGAGATATTGACACAATTGGTCGAATTTCGACCACTGGGCGATAGCTAGCAATATAAGAAAACTGATGTTAATTTAGGAAATGTTCAAAATGATCACCGTGAACGTCTTGACAACATGCTTATCTGGTATAGAAATATAAAATATATAATATAAGTTACTCAACATCTCAGGCATGACTGATCTAATCGCAAACGTGATTTGTCTTTTTAGGTCATCTAAGTTGAGAGGTTTGTATTCAATATTTATAACATATCCCCAGAAACCCACAGAAAGTAGTCCAATGGCGTCAAATCAGGCGATCGTGCTGGCCATTCTATCGATCCGCGCCTCACAATTCACCGATTTGGAAAAATTTGGTTCTGGTACTGCCGGACATTGATTTAGTAATAGGGCGGTGCTTCATCTTGCTGAAACCATATTGTATTGGCAGGAACTTATGGATTTACTGGATTAGGATATAAGTTGTCAAAGTTGGCAAGACATTATTTTGGAGCAGTTCTAAATATTTGTCTCCATTGAAGTTGCCCTCAAAGAAAAAGGGACCTACGATATCATTTCCAACAATTCCTGCACAAACTTTTTTTTCAAGAATTTGCGTATGTTTTTCTGTCATCCAGTGAGGATTCTCATTAGACAAATAGCGGCAATTTCAATCATCAAAAAACAAAACATCTTCTAATTGGATCACATTGTTATCTAACCTTACCATCATTTGTTCACAGAAATACGTTCTCCTATCGAAATCGTCTTCCATGAAAAAATTATGTGTGGCTAACGTTGAACAGTGGAGCTTCTTTTCGACCAGATTTATGTGGGTTTTCTTGAAAGTCAAGCAGAATATCCAATTTCGTATTATCGCTTGGCAGCTACTATTTTGCTTATTGTTTCTTGGGATACAGGCGGCAAATTTGGAAATAAGCGAGAATTTTAAAATTGTGCCTTTTTACTCATAGTTTCTTAACCATTAACGTTAACGTTTGGAATATACAGCAATATTCGTGACTTTGATGTTATTTCCCAAAAAGTACTTAAACATTATTTCTAAATTTGTTGTTTATTGTAATTTTAACTATATTTTCTTGTTTGAGTTTCCGTACGCCACAACGTTTAGAAAATTCCAAAAATTGTTCGGCCGAAATCATTAAAGTGCAATGAAAAGTAACGCAGAAAGAAAGGAAATATACTATTAATTCAGTCACCGGAAATATTAAAGTGACATAACATTTAAGAGCTGCGAATGTTCATTACATTTTGTGTTGCCAAAAAATTAAGGCCCATAAATTTTCAATTAAAAAAACTTATTATGATTACCAATTTTTAAATAGTTTCCTAGAAAGATTAAAATAAAACCGTGAAATTTGTTCATTGTATTTTTATTTGTAATCATTAAATAAAAGGTAATTAGATTTTGAAAACCTTAACCATCATATCTACAAAACCATTTAAGGCAAACAAATTTGATGCCAAAGAACTTGAAGTTTTCTATTTAATGTCAGCTTTCCATTTGTTTAAAAATAACACAGGAAAATGATAGGTGTTAATGGTATCAATGCAACAGTTCGGGTGAAATTAAATCAAATCCACTTAGAACATTTTTTGAAAAAAAGAGCTATAGTTTTGTCAAAAACAAAAAAATATATGAATTTTGCACCCACCTTTACATGGCAAAATGTACATTTTTTATTAAAAGCGCTTGTAAAGATTCAAATGTAGTTACTAAACAGATCATGTGGCTTTACTAATCACTTTAACATTGCGAAACAAGATTTCAGATAATTGAAAATAAAACGAAACTACGCCGCAAACTCACCAAAAAGATATTGCAACATTGCGATAAGTTACATGTTCTCCACGAATATGTCTGTAGGCATTCGTAGTTTTTACATGACGTTTGCATTGTTTACATTCTAAACGCTAATTTGTAAGTGTGCACAGGGCCGGATTTAAGTTGGTGGGAGCACCTGGGCACAAAACTGGTGGTGACCTCTGTACACAAAACTGGTGGGAGCACCTGGGCACAAAACTAATGGCGCATAATTAAGGGATTCAAAATTTACAATCATATTTTTATTTTACTTTTATTATTTTTTATAAAACATGTCAAATAAATAAAAATAATAAATAAATAATATATTTATTTCCTTTTGACAGTTATAAACAATATGGAAAAAGTCAGTTTTTTTACATGGATACATGAAAGATAAATGTACATACATTTGTGTAAAATTGTAAATATATTAATAAAATAAAGATACAAAATAGGAACAATGATTTCAATCCTTAAAACCAGTTTATACCAAACATAAAAAACTAATATCATAATTGTGTATATTAACATATAAATTGTCCAGCTTACTTTGGCTAATACTTCGAATATTTAATACTGCGATATCCGGATTAAAAATTATATTTCTGCTATTTGATTTTTCTTGCGTTATAAAAAACGAATTATAACAGCTCCATGGGGCCAAACTTCTGGATTCATAGCCTTGTTAAAGTTTTCAGTTAGTATGTTTATTTTGAACGATGAATATATTGTTGGGCATTTGGACTGCATTATTTCGCATGTTGCTTCAGGAAAATGCACTTTAATTGAGTTGTTTAAAGAATCTACTGTCGTTTCTTTACTGATTCTTGTAAGATGTAAAGTTGATATTTTTGGGACACCTTTAACATCTTTGCTATTTCTATTGCTTTCAATTACTATCCCCCCCCCCCCGTTGAACTATCGTTTATGTTCAATTGTTTTCCATTCTCGATCTTTTTTTCCAACTTCCTGAATGGGTTTTTTATCATCATTAAGTTTGCCTTCCTGTATTAAATTAATGTATTGATTCGTTTTTAATCCACTTTGTTCAAAATACAGTCCTTTTGAAACATCTGTTGTTGTCACTTTTTGGGAATTCCCTTGTTTATTTACATCTGGTTTTTGCGTGTTAATCACGAGGTCACTTTTTGTTGTTCGGTCCGTAAACATTTGAATGTTTTCTTCGGTCTTTTTTTCGGCGTTAGTTAAATCGGATTCATGATATTTTTTGGAATTTAGTGCTAATAGATGGCGATGTTTGTTCCTTTTGAAAATCTGTGTTTTCATTCAACCTTCTTAGGAGAAAAATGAAGTCTTCTTGTTCCTGGCATCTCTTTTCTAGATGATATGTAAGTTTACTTACAGTATCGATTTCCTTTTTAATGGAGCTGATCCTGGCAGATGCTGATTCGCACTGAGAACAGGCTACACTTTTTACTGCATCATGTATCTTATTATCACATTTGTTTATAAATTCACTAAGTTTATTTATATATGCAACCACTTGTGCGTTTGTGACACTCACTGGTACTTTGAACGTTAAAATTATGTCAATTAACTCATTTTTCTTCAATTTATTTAACTCCGTCGTTAGCACGGTTGTATCGCGAACAGCCATCTTGATTAAATAAATGAATACTAATATAAAATACGTCAAAATAAATAAAGTTGTACTAAATATATATAGCACTAAAAATAAAGAAAAAAATTAAATTGAAAAAATTACGTATGCAAGTTTTCAAATCGGTTATAAACACTTCGAGAAAAATGATTTTGAAAATTGCTTATTGTGCTTGAGTAGCCCTTCCCCTTGGCTTCAAATATGTATCTTAATCGGTCTTATCTACAGTTACCTAGTAAATTTAATTGCATCTCCTATTTATATACAGCCTTAGGGTTGCTCACATAGTAAAAAAAATCTTAAATTTGAAATTAAAATAATAAAGTTGCCACATATATAAAAAATCTTAAATATAATTTATGTATACGCTTGAGAGTACGAAAACGTACTAACAAAATTTCAAAATTCAGTATTCATAGAATATAAACATTGTATCTTTGTTTTTTTGATTGTAAAGTATTTTTGGATTTTGGCTTTCATTTGCGTTTTTTGTTGAAATTTTTCAATTTTGGTCTGCAGTTGGTGGGGGTCCTGTTCCAGTGCCCAAAGTGAGCTTATGGAAATCCGGCCCTGAGTGTGCATTTATTAGACATTCATTAATAAAAATTAGAGGTGTTCATTGGTTCGTAGACGAGTAAAGTAATGACTGAATAGTCACTACGCCGGGCTACCTGAAGGTATATAGGTTCAAGGTACCTGGGGGGCGATGGATGTTATAGGAGTTTTTTTGTTTAATTTGGTGTATACTATCTCCACTTAAATATATGCACCAACTGTTTACAACTTGTATATAAAATAAATAAAAATCACAATATAGAATTATTATTTTCCTTGGAAGCAATAATTATATGTTAACACTTCGTATTTCATATATTTGACTAACCCAGTATATCGACAAGCTAATCTTGTCAACATTTTAATTTTTCCTAAATCGTTCTATAAATTAATTAAAAGTCTTCTATTACCAAAAATATCACATACATTAATTATCTTAGACATATTTTTAGTACGTTATATCCAAAATCTAATTAATCTTTGCGACGCTAAACTCAATACCCCGTGCCAAAACTATTCTCAGTGCATTTATTTTTAAAAATAAACACCAAACTAAACATACTCCGAGGATTTTGTCTCATTAACCAAATGTTTCTCGTCATACAGGTCTTATTGTACAAAACACCATTACTTACTTATAACATCTGTTATGATTTTTCAATGTTTTGTTTTAGTTTTATTGAAGTTTGCAGCGAGTGATGAAATTAATTTCGGTAAGCCAATTCTAAATAAATTTTCAGTTTTAGAATAAAATGTATTCACCATTTATCAAAATTGTAGTAGTAGTATAAAACTTAGATAAATAACGTTTTATTTTTAAGTTTTTGATGAAGACAGACGTGCAAATATGAGGAGTGGTTGATAAATAATTTGACAAATGTACGAGGAGCACACAAAATGTTTGCAACCAAAACCTATGGTTGTGTATGAAGTGTTAGGTGACTCGATAAAAACGGTTTGTGCACTCTATTTCGGTTATACATTCTTGATTAAGATTCTACATGGACTAAAAATACATAATCAACTATCCAAAATTTGAAATATTAAAGGTGTTCAGAAAAATGAATAACTAATGAAGTATTTAAATGTAATATTAGAACAAAATCTTAATTGAAATTGTTAATAGAAACTAATCAGTATGCTCTTGCTTAAAGGACCGCGCAGAATCCTTATGAGACAGATCTTTCACCCAAATGTTTTCAAATTAAAGTATGCGATAGCTCTTGAAGGGTAAATCAAAAGTGCTTATGGGCGCAAAACTCTAGAGCCAATAGTTTAGGATCTACAGTCCTCTAAAATTGACGTGGTCCAGAATACTTATGGGAAATGGATTTTGGCTTTTTTTTCAAATTCAAGTACGTGATAACTCTTGAAGATTAGATAAAAAGTGCTTATGGGCGCAAAGCTCCAGAGTCAATAGTTTAGGATCTACAGCCCTCTAAAGTTGAAGTGGTCCAGAATGGTTATGGGAAATGGCTTTCGGCTAATTTTTTCAAATTCAAGTATGTGATAACTCTTGAAGAGTACATAAAAAGTGCTTATGGGCGCAAAGCTCCAGAGTCAATAGTTTAGGATCTACAGCCCTCTAAATTTGAAGTGGTCCAGAATCGTTATGGGAAATGGTTTTCGGCTATTTTTTTTCAAATTCAAGTATGTGATAACTCTTGAAGATTAGATAAAAAGTGCTTATGGGCGCAAAGCTCCAGAGTCAACAGTTTAGGATCTACAGCCCTCTAAAGTTGAAGTGGTCCAGAATGGTTATGGGAAATGGCTTTCAGCTAATTTTTTCAAATTCAAGTATGTGATAACTCTTGAAGAGTACATAAAAAGTGCTTATGGGCGCAAAGCTCCAGAGTCAATAGTTTAGGATCTACAGCCCTCTAAATTTGAAGTGGTCCAGAATCCTTATGGGAAATGGATTTCGGTCAATTTTTTTAAAATTCAAGTATGTGATAGCGCTTGAAGAATAAATCAAAAGTGCTTATGGCCGCAAAGCTCCAGAGCCAGTACTTTAGGATTTACAGCCCTCTAAAGTTGACGTAGTCCAGAATCCTTATGGGAAATGGCATTCGGCTATTTTTTTCAAATTCAAGTATGAGATAGCTCTTGAAAAGTAGATAAAAAGTACTTATGGGCGCAAAGCTCCAGAGCCAATAGTTTAGAATCTACAGCCCTCTAAAGTTGACGTGGTCCAGAATTCTTATGGGAAATGGCTTCAGCTTTAGAGGGCTGTAGATCTTAAACTATTCAATCTGGAGCTTTGTGCCCTTTTAATCTAGTCTTTAAGAGCTATCCCATACTTGAATTTAACCGAAAGCCATTTCCCATAAGGATAAACAAAATGACAACATTATGGACACCACGAAGTTCGTCTTCTAAAGTAGTTTATATTGAAATAGAATGCCAAAAGAATGATGGTCTCTGAAAATCTGGCACTGGATTTTAACACAAGTAGACTAAGTTTACGAAGACAGAACAAGATGGAGGCTTGAATGGAAAGAAGCCGCAGGATGTCACTTTAAAACCCTAATAGGATGAAACTCATGAAATCCATGATGCAGATATGAAGAGGTTTGGTTTCGAAAAATCAACAATATTAGATGCAAGTGAACTTAGCATGAAATTTTACAACACTATGGAAACTGTAAATCGATACTTTGAATTATAGAGGATTAATGTTATCTTTCTATCAGATCAGATATCAGTTTTATGTTATATTTTTTCAATTGTCTACACATTTTATCTGTAGCTTCTCTCTACGACTAGGATGGCTAGATGCTTATATGCTTATTCCACTAGTCATCATTATTACTTGCCTACTGTGTGTAAGACTGATTGCCTAGTTGATCCTAATTGGCAACAATTGAGAATTAGGTAATCTTGAATCGCATAATGTATTACTTCACAACATGAGAATAGAGCACATGTGACATTACTAGCGTTGTAATGCTGTGTCATTTTAGTAGTGCTGTGACATTTTATTAACGCTGGGGGTCTCTAATCACTACAAAGCAGACAGTCTTTAAAATTTGTAGACGGGGCGCAGTCCCGCTCGCACCATCATCTTAAGATATGTCAACAATTTAAGAAAGGTTCCCCAAAAGCCTAACATCACATGCAGACAGAATGCCGCTGAAATCGGAAATTGCTGTAAAAAGCTTGCAATAGGGCTTTAAACATTAATTGATTAGTCAAATATTTGAATTGGACTTCAATTAACGAAATCATCCAAATATTGTTATCACGAATATTTAATTTACTTTTCCTTCAACTCTTATAGTGAAAGAGAAAGGATGAAGTGAAGGGAGAGATGAAGAGAATATACTTTTCCATCGAAGCTTTATCTGCCATCTATCAGTCCCAGTAACTCCCTTTTTTTAATATACGTTTTTTTTCACAACTGTATATAATATGATATATGAAGCACACAGCCATGCTGACGTAGGACTTGTTGTCAGATGCCGTATTTGTCGAACCAGTAAATATCAGTGAAAACATCAACGACGTCCAAAGTTTTGTGTGTGAGTCAAGTATATGATGACGTGTCAGGTGTCAGTTCAAGCATGTATCAAAAACACACATACAGATTCAAATCTACTTTTCATTTTTTCTTCCAGCCGGTTTGTTTGAACAAGATCCAAATCTGGAGAAAGCCCTTAACTTCGCCGTTCAATCAGTCAACAGCCAACAGTCAGAAGATGATCCCCAACTATCTGTCATTGCGCATAACGATCTTCAACCAGACGAACCTTTCGAGGCCCTTAAACACACATGTGATATTTTAGAAAAAGGCGCTGTGGCCATATTTGGACCGAGTTCTTACGACAACATCGAAATCGTCCAATCCATTTGTGATGCCAAAGAAATACCACATATTATCACAAGGTAAATATTCTTAACAATCTTCATCTCTTTGTATAAATGAGCGCTCTTACCACGGAATTTTTCTGTGTCCACTCTGTATCTTCAAATTAATGTTCTCAATTTTGCTGAGAAGGAAAGGTAAATTTTGTTAACAATTTTCATCTCTTTGCATGAGTAAGCAGTCTGACAATACAAGGTCCAGTTTGCAACCCCGGATTCTACTTCCATTCCTACTAATAAATTTTAACAAATAATTATTTTGAGAATGGAAACAAATCAAATAAATGTAAATCTGATTGGGTCGGGTTGATAATGATAAGTCAAACATATAGTGTAGGGAACTTAGCATTATTTTAATAACATTTTTGCAAAAAAATTCCACAGATGTTTGAATGGTTTTTTTCTTGAAGACGGTATGCCGCGTAACACAAAAAAAGTTTTGTTAACAAAGTTTTACTTCTTAGTTAATTATACTAGGTGTTTAAAATAGCAAAAACCCTAATTTTGGCAGTTTTTGTGACTTCTCAGCAACAGAGTAAAAATTTAAAGAATCCAAGGTAAGTGTGTTGTATGCGCATTTTTAGAACCTACTAAATGAGATATTGATCGATAGGATTGGTTAATTAATAAATGAGTTATTGGCGAAAAATGCGAAAAAAGACTCATTTTTCAATCACTCCTAACTTTTATCTAAAAAAAATTGGAATGATAGAACTTTGCAAAAAGTTTTATTTGTCTATCTAAAATAACTGTTTAAAATTTTAACTTCATGGCTTTGAAGGTTTTCTCACAAATGTAATTTTTTTTCGAGAGCTCTTTATTTTTGGTGATGTTTACAACGTTCCCATTCTGCATCAAATTACTTTTTGATAAATCTGAATGGAACATGTTAATTATTAAATCTTTCGGTATAACCAACGAATATAGACTCATAGAAGCGCACGTCTTATGGAGAGAATGTCCTCTGTTTACATGTTGGTATGTTACCCACGCGATGGGGGCGCTGGTAGTTCAGTTAATGTGTCATGTATATACAATATTATTGAAATACCAACCAGTAGAAGCGGTAGCTGAGCTCTTAAAGCGTCCGGTCACTAATGTGATCTTCCTGGGTTCAAGACCCAAGAACAGATATTTTTTTTTTGGTTTTTAAACATATGTCTTTATTAATTAATTTGATAAATCAATTTTATGTACCACTTTCATTATTTGCATTAACATATTCCGTTAATATTGACAAAAAGGTGAAGTATTTAATAGTTGCAAGTTGGTAGTCTTTTAATGCGAGCGCAAAAATCACGCCAAACCATTAGTTTTTTATTGGCAGGTAACAAAACTGCATATCATTACAGTTTATATATTGTAAAATCTTAAAATAGAGATTTAATATTTACTTAATTCAAGTGTAGATAGATTTCTTCGACATTCTTCTAATACTTATTTAGATGAACACACTTTTTCAATATCTATACTTGAATTAAATAAATATTAAATCTCTATTATAAGATTTTACAATATATAAACTGTAATGATATACAGTTATGTTACCTGCCAATAAAAAACTATTGGTTTGGCGCGATTTTTGCGCTCGCATTAAAAGACTACCAACTTGCAACTATTAAATACTTCATATGATCTTTTTGTTAATATTAACGGAATATGTTAATGCAAATAATGAAAGTGGTACATAAAATTGATTCATCAAATTAATTAATAGACATATGTTTAAAAACCAAAAAAAATATCTGTTCTTAGACCTTGAACCCAGGAACATCAGATTAGTGACCGGACGCTTTAAGCGCTCGGCTACCTCTTCTACTGTTTGGTGTTTCAATAATATTGTATATACATGACACATTAACTGAACTACCAGCGCCCCCATCGCGTGGGTAACATACTAACATGTAAACAAGGGACATATTTTACTTAAGGTGTGTCCTTCTATAAGGTTCTATATTCGTTGGTATAACTCATCATATATTAATATTCTTTTGCGTTTGTTCTATTGTCTGTAAATTTAATTTGAAATTCTGCATTTTGGTATTCGCCAACGCATACATATTAGTAGAGGGGGATCCTAATTTCCCCTCACGGTAGAATAAAAACAGCATGTCATCGAATTAACACGACGCTTAAAATGCTTTTTCCAAGCAAATTACGTTATATACGAGGGTGAATCAAATATAAATGGTAATTTTGCTATTCTGCTTAGAATGCAGTTTCGAGCTAGATTATGTTGTTTGGAGTAGATGTTTAGTTGATGGACACTGGGGAACCAGCCGGGTACGCGCGTATGCTTGACTTTGTCCTTAATACCTATTGTATGATGTGTGGTCAGTACAAAATACAGCCATGACTAAACAAGCCTTAAAGCATCAGAAATTCTAACTCATTTGAAGGCACAGTTTGGGTAAAGTAAACTGTCTCAGAATCGTGTGTATATGCGGGTGAGAAAATTTAAGGCTGTACGAGAATGATAACCATGATCGACGCACAAGGACAAGCCTTCCAGCTGACAATGCCAATAGTGTTCGACAGCTTATTGAACGTGATCGCCGATTAACCGTGGAGGAATTTCCTCAGTATTGGGTATCAGCTATGGATGTGTTCAATCAATTATCATTGATCAATTTGGTTTCAGAAAAATTTGTGCTCGATGGGTTCCAAGGTTTTTGACTGTAACCTAAAGATCGTTAAAAGACTTCTAACTATATGTCAGCGAGAGGAGAAGGCCTTTTTGAAGCGCATCGTCTAAAGTGGCAAAAATAGAATAAAATTCAAAAATCGCCTCTCATCTGGAAAAGTCCTTGCCACGATTTTTTTTGACTCTAAGGAAATGTACTGATTGATTTTCTACGTGCCCAACGTAATGTGGATTACTACTACCCGTTGTTACGGTTGGCAAAAGCCGCGTATTTGAAATAAAAAACAAGGAATACTGCAAGAAATGGGCTGAAAAGCCACCCACCCTCCGTATAGCCTTGACTTACCTCTGAAAGAATCACCGGGAGGAAAACGATTTGGAATATATGAAGAATTTGAGGAGCACATGCGCAGTTGGCTTGCAACATGCCCTCAAACACACTATGAACAGAGAATACTATAACTCCCAACTCTCGGTGGAAAAAGTGTGTGGATCACGCAGGAGTGTATATTGAAAAATGCTAAATCAATCATTTCTGTAAAATGTTATTCAATAAATATATGAAAAACTTTCCGTTTAAATATGATTTAACCTCGTAATTGTTTAGCTGTTTAGCTATAATTCTCAGAGTTTTGAATCAAAGTCGATAGTAGTATTACAATTAATTTATTCGACAATTTTAAAAGGAAAAAACTTAAGAAAGGAAATAATAAGTCAGAAAATAGAAAATCAAAGTCAACAATATAGTTATGGCAAATCATTAGTATTAATGTATAGTTATGAACTATGAAGTTAGTTAACTAATGAATAAATTTACAAAGTTTTCTAAGGAAAATTATTCCTTAAAACATCATCTATAAAATGGTATGATGTCATTTTTTTTGTAACATGATTAGAAAAAAAAGTTATGTCAACAAATAGAAATGAAATTAACAAATTATAATATGCCACCGTTTCTCGTCCCTGGGCTATCAGCAAACAGTTTCACAGTTGGCATGGCATTTGTTTTAGGGAAAGAATAAAAGCGTTTTGAAATGAATGTCAAATCGAACGCAGTAGTAAAATGAGGGGAAGGTGCTTCTCCCACCAAAACATTTTATTTAATTCCGAATACCAAAATGCAGGTTTTCAAACTGAATTTACATACAATAAAATAAAACTAAAATAAAATTAATTTATGAGGGATGGTACTCAAAGAACTAATAATTAATATGTTCCTTTCAGATGGTTAAAATATTAATTTAGTTCAAATTGGGAGCATTGTAAACTTCACGTAAAATCAAAAGCCCTGGCAAAAATTCAAATTTGCAAGAAAACCGTTTGAGCTGTAAATTTGAGATGCTTACCAGCTACTTACCTAGTAGAAAAGAAAGATTCTGCAAAGTTTAAAAATTTCAACGCATCTTATACAATAACTATGTTTTACAGTTTTTTCCAAATAACTCAATAACAAATTATCCAATCGGCTATATGAACCTATCATTTAGTCGCAATTGAAACTATTTATAAAACAAACTTATTTCGACCCTAGAACTTTTCATTCAGTTGCTGAAAAGTTACAAAAACTGCGAAAATTGTGATTTTTGCAACTTTAAACACTCCATATAATTAATTAAGGAACAAAAATTTGTTAACAACAGTTTTTATGTGTTATGCTATATACATTCTTCAAGAAAAGCAAATCAAATATCTGTGCAATTTGCAATTGAAAATACTAACTTCCCTAGAGTAATAGTTCAAATTAAGACTGATTCCATAAATATTAATTGTCAATAGATCGTCATCGTTAATTCCGTTCTAAATATTACAATATTTTGCTTCCATTTCTGGGTTGTTTTATACTGTTCTTATCTCACGGTTAGCATTTTTTTGATAAGTTGTGGTTTTAATACAGAAACTCACGGTGTTATTAAAAATTGATGACGAAAAATTAACATTTTTTTTTTATTTACTGAGAAAACAAACGCCTGCCATATTTTTGTGGAAACGTTAATATTTTTTGCTCTTAGGATCACTAAAAGTTTCTTAGTATTCGTCACAACTAACTTTATATTTTCAAAGATGGAAATGGCCAATACGAGGTGGTCCAGAAATCAACTTCTATCCGCACCCTCCTTTGCTATCAAAAGCATTTTTTGACGTAATTAAAGCTTGGGATTGGAAGACATTCACTGTGTTATATGAAGACTATGAGGGATTGTCAAGAATGAAAAATTTTGTGGAGGAAGCTAAGGATTTCGGTATGTTGGTGGACATTAAAAAACTGGATTCATCTATAACCGGACACTACAGGTAAAAGCGAATATTGTAATAATGCCAGTATTTCAACATCTGCTATTTGGTTAATGATCTTAAATTCACGATCAACATCCCTTCTATTACAATTTTCAGTTCATCACTATACCAGGTCCACACTTTAAGTAATTTTTTTAACTAGTGCACAGAATTGATTGCTATGAACACAAAGTTATGTATCCTCACACCAAACCTTAGACCTTGATTTCATCTTCATGGAATAAACCAACTCAAAAAACGGGTTTAGGTCTATCCATGAAAATGACAATTCAGCAGCTGAAACAGCGTTGATTGTTAAAAATTTATCCTTGATGTTTCTCCAGAATCAGTACTACAGCTCAACCCAAAAATCTGTAATAGAACTTGTTTTATTCCATTTTAAAAATTCTGTCCGCGATTTTTTAGTAATTTTTTAAGAAATGTAATAGTAGTATGTAATGTCTACCTAAAAGGGAAAAGACATATCACCGTTAGTCGTATGTGAGGGCAATCATTATATATTGGCAATATTTGTTGTTTTTAACCCATAAATGTTCTTGTAAGACAACAATAGAACCATAAAGTGGTGTCTAGAAATTTTTTTTCATATTACCCATTTTCAATTTAGAATACTAAGGCTATATGAAATACATAGGTATATCAATACCAAAACAACACTATAGTAGTAAGCAATTTCGAAAAGATTGTTGAGGAGGTCTTGTATTATTTTGTCTGTTCCTTGGGGTTTTCTCTCTTCAAAATTTTTTCCTGCAACAGATAAGTATTTAATATCGTATTTGGAGAACAAAGTGTAGTAAGGCAATTTCGTAAAATTGACCAGTTATTCTGAGAGAAAGAGATGTCTTAAAATGATCAACCAGTATTCCTGTATATAAATAGTGTATGGTATGGTATAGTGTTATACTTATCTGTTTGGAGACGTTTCAACTCCGACTCTGGAGTCGTTCGTCAATCGTTTTGTTGAGTCTTTCGTGGTATTTTTAAAAAATTTCGCACTGATATGGATTATGTTGTTTGTCAAAAATTTTGACAGTGACAATATGTCATTTGCCCATCACTTGATACTGAGCGAACCATTCTTTTGCTCTTCTAGCAATAGATCTCTCCAGCTCAAATGAAGGTCGATTGACGGGGCCCCGATTTCCGTATTGTTTATCATCATTCAGCTGGCTTCTTTAAGTTTTCTCTTTTTTAAATTTTCCTCTTTTAACAAGATCTTTGTTTTATCCCAATCTATCCTATGGCTTCCGGTGCTAGTTAATACATGGTTGTCCAAATTTGACTTGTCCACATGTCTTCTCGAAATGTTTATATTGGTGTTCTTTTTTCTTTACTTCTAAAGGTTTTGAAGTTTCACCGGTATAACTATGGCCACAGTCACACACAACACTGTACACACAATTTTTGGAATGTTGAGTTGCGTTAAATGGTTTGGTATGTGTGAGGATAGAGCGCAATGTATTATTTGTTTTGAAAACAGTTTTAATATCGTATTTATTTCCTAACCCCTTAACTTTTTCGAATACACCTGGGACGTATGGAATTATATTCATAATTTTGTTTTCCGTTTGTGTTTGGTTGGTATTAGTGGTCTGTTGGTTATTTGTGTTGGTTTGTTGTTGTAGTTTTCCTTCTAGTTGATTTATAGTTTTATTCATAAAGTCTTGGGGATATTCATTTTGGAGTAGATGTTTTTTGATAATGTTGACCTCGTCGTTAAATATTTTGATGGATGATGATAAGTGTTTTGCACTTTACAACACCTTTTTTACATTCAAGGAATGGTTGTTGTTAAAATTCAAATATCTATTAGTATTCGTAGGTTTTCGATAAGTGCTTGTACTTATTGTGTTGTTTGTTCTATCTATAAGTACATCAAGATAAGCAAGTTTATGTAAATTTTCGATTTCCATTGTAAATTTTATTGTGGGTTCTTGACTATTGACGTAATCTAGGAAGGAGTGCAGTTCTTCAGCTCCATACTGCCAAACCACAAAAATGTCATCAAAACTTGTCATAAATCAAACTTTCATTTTGTATTTTACTTTTTCAATACATATAAAGCCACTGATAACGAAGCCAGAATCGACGTTGAAACGTTTGGTTTTTTCCTTTCAATATACTGCTTTTTATTTCAATTGTGCTGTTATTCCCTAGAAAACATAAAAATAATTATTAAAGTGTCAGGTAGTACCTACTGGAGATAAAACATAAATGTCAGAGTCACCGGCGTCCCCATGTTCAGTATTTAGCATTAAAATGTCGAAAACTGTTAACACTTGAGATTAAACATAATCACAGTCTTAATTTTATTCGAGTAAATAACAGACTAATTGAATAGCAGAAGTTTTGGAGTTATGGTAGAAAAGATTATATTTATTTAATTGTGTTTCTACAGCATTTCCTGTATTCGTTTACTACATTTTTAAGTAAGCTGCATTTTACTTTAGGGATACTATAAAAGAAATTAAGCTCTCCGACCAGAAGTTCTTTGTCATTGATTGTCACATAGAAAATCTAGAAACCATCTTGAGACAATTTCAACAATTGGGCTTAATGAACGAAAATCACAACTACTTTTTAACAAACCTAGATGCACATACTGCCAACTTGGAACCATTTCAATATAGTGGTGCTAACATAACAGGGGTATGTATTACCTTTGAAGTGTTCTTATTTTATTGAATTTTGGTATTTCTTTAGATTCGAATCGTCAATCCAGAAAATGATTTAGTAGGAAGAATAAGTGAAGAGTTGTATGCTGATGAACCTGAAATTGCTAGTACAGGTTTAGCAGCTTGGAAACTGAGGACTGAGCCTGCTCTACTTATAGACGCTGTTCATATGTTTTCACAGGCGTTAAGCGATAGAAGAAAACAAAGTTCGATACCTCTGGTAAACGGTACAAACAGTTTGAATTGTGAAGAAACCAAAAGTTGGGAACATGGATTCAGTGTTGTCAATATGGTGAAAACGGTAATATTTAAAAATCAAGCAATTTTTTCTTATTTATTGTTAAACAATACAGACATTAGATATGCTTTTGACACAATTTTCGATTTTCTACATCAATGTGGAACCAGTACAACGTTGGCAGTCAAGGCGGTGATAAGTCCAATTATAACAAATAAGTTCTACACATGTTTGGGCTAACTTGAATTTAACAATTCACTGAAATTTGTTTTGTGCCTATTATCAAACTTTAAACTTTGGCTAAAGATAGTCAGAGAAAAATGACATCTGATTATGATGTAAAGGAGTCTTAGATCATATACCTCCTAGATATAGCCTGTCAAGCACAAAATCGAGGCAACACTAGAAAGAGAGGGCAACAGAGAAAGCAACAGGCTATTTCACTTAGTGGATGGAAGCAGCCAATAAACAATATGCTGAACGTATTTCATTGGAAGCAGCTCCCAACCGAGTGAAATAGCCTCTTGCCCTCACTATTGCCCTTTCTCACTCTCTCTCTCTCTCTCTCTCTTTAGTCTTACCACGACATTTGTGCATGACAGGCCATATCTAGAAGGTACATGATCTAAAAAAGGAGTAAATTCAGTGAATTTTAAAAATTTCAATCTCTAGTATAGTATAATAAGAGTTATAATCAGGCATACGTTATTCTTAACACGGAACAATTCCACATAGCTTCGCAATAATGTTTTTTGACATAATTGTTTCTTATACTGGTACAACTTACTCAAGACACTGAGGTCTACAAAAAGTATGCCACTTCAGTCATGCCATTATTGCATATGCAAATGATGATCGCAAACGTAGAATATAAATGCCATATCTGTCTACATTTAAAAAATCGTTTCATCACTTTTTTCTGCTATAAACTTCGTGTTTCAGAATGTTTACGATGGTCTAACAGGCACAATTAGATTCAACACAGAAGGTTTTCGCAGTGATTTTGGTCTCAACATCTTCGAATTAAAAGAAGGGGGCATCACAGATATTGGGAATTGGAACTATTCTTCAGGCGTCAACTTAGCCAGAATGTTTCCCAATCAGTCCATAGATGCGGGAGACAGCTTACAAAATATGTCTTTTACCGTGATCATTACTTTGGTAAGAGTTTAGAAAATACATTTAATTTCTGCCAATATCTTCGAGAATGAATAACATTGACCAAAACTAAAATTTTAATCTAAAACGTTCCATGCATTACATTGAAGTACTATAAAATATTCCTCTATAGACTTTTCTTGGTTGAAAGGTTGAAGTTTATCTCTGCTCGTATATGCGAGCAAATATTGGAGCTTGATAGTCATGTTGTAGCCCAAAATCTTGTTGCGCAGAAAATTTTTTGATAACCAAAACAGTCAATATCTAAACTTTCAACTCTCCTGGATTTTCGAACTATACTTGTCTAATTTGTAGTTGTTGAAAACTAAGCCACTTTCAATTTTTCAGTGCTTAATCATGGAAATTAGCGTAAACGAAGAGTAGATATTTGCATTTTTGTTAATATTCGTTCAACTGTTTCATAATTCAATTATCGGTTTACTGTTTTATATTCCAGACTATTGAGGCCTTAGAGCTTGTACCTGATGTGAGATTGAGGCGCTTTGTTTGATCTAGCTATTTCGAACACAGTCCCAACCAAATAATATACTTACTTACTTCAAGTTAGTTTCCAGTCTACAGTGACATAATCATTACTTATAGCTCTAGAGAGACATACGTCCTTTGGGTTTATTTTCTCTTTATTATAGTCAGTTTGGTTTTAGAAAGAACAAAAGTACAGAAGATGCGGTTTTTGCTCTGGTAAATAATTTAAATATAAATTTTCAAAACAAAAAGAAGAGTTTAACTGCTTTCATAGACTTTCTAAAGCGTTTTATACGGTCTCTCATAGTATCCTTTTTAACAAGCTTGATAAAATTGGTATTAGGAAGTCTAATCAAAAACTATTTATCAGATAGAAAACAGTGTGTAAAAATTAATAAAACTATAAGAAATGAAAACATGTAGACACTGGTGTACCTCAAGGTACCGTACTAGGCCCCCTCCTTTTCCTAATTTATATCAACGACATAGGTGACGTACTAGAGAGTTGCAGTGCTATCGTTTATGCAGATGACACTGCACTGCTTTTGCTCTGGCAATACCTGGAACGAGGTTTATAGGTTAGCGGAGTATGGTCTGAGTAAAATCCATTCATGGCTTAGTCATTCATTAAGGCTAAATTGCTCAAAACTAATTTTCTAACTTTCTCTGCAACTGTTGCTGACCAACCGAAAATAAATCAAATTAAAATTCACGTTTCTAGTTGTTGCAATATAAGTCAGTGTGATTGCACAACAATATCTAAGATTTTCAAAACAAAATATTTAGGTATTATACTAGACCAACATTTAAAATGGGATCAACACATTGCGTTTCTCAACTCAAAAATAAGAAATTTATATTTTAAATTTTATCAATTACGTGATATTTTAAATTCAAAACTACCTCTTACATTATATAATGCCCCGTTAGAATCTCACTTAAGATACTGTATTATTATTTCGGGTAGCTCATATAACGTTAAACAATTTGTCTGTATGTCAAAATACAGCTTTGAAAATTTTATTCAAAAAACCGCATAGATTTTCAACTTTAAGTTACATACAAAGTACTTAATATACGAAATTTATATATTAATTGTGCTTTAAATTTTTTCGTTAAAAGAAAATTATATCCTGTTGAAGCTGTGTCTAATTATGTTACCACATCGTCAATGTTAAGTAACTTACCTGTTCCTTTTATGGCTAACTGTCTTTGTCAAAGATTTATTACTTATTATGTCCCAATTTTATACAATGAATTACTAACTAGTATTAAAAAATTATCAGTGAACCAAAAAAAATTTAGTATTAAATTGAAAGAGTATTTACTTAATAACCCTACAAGTTTCAGTAAAATTTTTCATTAATACAATTTTTTTTGTCTAATATATCAAATCTCCTGCCCTGCTATTCCGCTCTTCAAAATTATACCATTGTCAGCTTTTTTTGAGAAGGTATAATTGCATACAAGAAGTTTCTTCTTAGGCAATTGACTTTCTCACTAGATTTGTAGTATTTACTTGTTTCTTTACTTTCTCTACTTATATACAAATCTTTTATTTATAAATTGTAATTGTATTTAACGAGTTGAATAAATTTATGTTATGTTGTTATTGTGGGTTTGGGACTCTTCATTTCTTTGGTATCATGATATTCATGAACACACACATATCGATATTCCAGACTATTATTTTCCTATTTCTAACTGATGCTAAATGCAATTTATCACAATTTGTCTGTAGACAGAACCATATGGGATGTTGAAGGAATCTCCAGAGAATTTGGTAGGAAATGACAGATTTGAAGGCTACGGAATTGACCTAATTAAAAAATTAGCCGAAATGGAAGGTTTCAATTATACTTTTATAGTAAGAGAAGATAAAGCCAATGGAGTCTTTAACACCACC
This sequence comes from Octodonta nipae, assembly GCA_034190945.1. Taxonomy (NCBI): domain Eukaryota; kingdom Metazoa; phylum Arthropoda; class Insecta; order Coleoptera; family Chrysomelidae; genus Octodonta; species Octodonta nipae. The sequence continues at coordinate 9,092,431 of CM067220.1, read as the reverse complement.
TTAGGAAAATGGACTGGAATGATTGGTGATCTTTTGGAAAGGGTAAGGTATTGTCCACTATTTATTTTCAGAAAGATCCAATAATAATCATCTCCTATGTAGAGAGCAGATCTGGCAATTACAGATTTTACAATAACAGCTCAACGAGAAGAAGCTGTAGATTTCACAGTACCATTTATGTCTTTAGGTATGTACGCATATATAACCATATAATGGATAAACTATATTTGTTCGGGCTATTTTGCCTTGGTCTATTGCAAATTCTTCCAAACGTTTCATCTACAACTGCGGAAGACATCTTCAGTGAGGTAAGCGTAGATGCTCGCCTAGAATCTCTAAGATGTCACGCACGACCGACTCGCTGAAGATGTCTACCGCAGCTGCAAATGAAACTTTCAGAAGAAATAGACCACGAAAAACGATTGTCACCAGCCGTGAAAGCCATATTTATGCTTACTAATGAATGTTTCAGGTATCAGTATACTTTTCAAGGAACCCATGAATGCTCCACCAAGCTTTTTCTCCTTTGCCGATCCCTTTGCTTCTGACACTTGGTTAGCTTTGGTGGGCTCGTTTTTCTTCGTATCTATTTCTTTCTACATAATTGGCAGAATGTGTGCTGAAGAGTGGACCAATCCCTATCCTTGTGTAGAAGAACCGGAACATCTTTCTAATCAGTTCAGTTTGTGGAACTCTATCTGGTTTGTGACCGGTAGTATTATGTGTCAAGGCTCGGAAATTGGTCCAATGTAAGTATTATTTTTTTCTGGAAACCATTAATTAACAAGAACACAGGTCAACATTTGATCTAAGCCGGAACACGGCCTGCCCTATAGAGTACTAGGGGTTTTTTGAGTCGCTGATTACGATAAGAAGGTCGGTTGACCTTCATCACGTCAGGGTAAAGAGCATTTGAAGGTCAAATCGAGAGAGTTCAACCAAAATATCTGAAAAAAATCTTGCTTATGTTTTTGAGGTCTCCGAGTCCGAATCCGTAGTTTTTATGAGTGCGCTTTTTGTCAGAAGTCATTTGAACGTCATTTGAAGGTCAAATCGAGAGATCTACTAAAAAATCTGAAAAAAATCATGCTAACGTTTTTAAGGTCTCTGAGTCAGAATCCGTGGTTTGTTTGACCTTGCGCTTTTTCCCAGAGGTCATTTGAAGATCAAATCGAGAGAATTCTACAAAAAAATCTGAAAAAAATGTGTGGTTGCACCCAGGACACCTCCACGCGGTGACGGGTGACGGTGGGCAAGGCAGTTGTTTCACTGTCCCTGGGTAGCCGCTTTCATGCCTTCATGGCAACCTAGCAGAAAAAAATCCTAGACAATGCTTCAGAAACCCAGAATCGGCGGCTGGTCAGGGTGGGAAAGCGGGCCCGCAGACGTCGTCATCATACGACCGTAGCTCTAGGTTAATGGGACACTTGCCCAATGTAGGCTCTAATGCGACAAGTCAAAGTCCTTACAAAAAGTGTCCAAGGTGAGGGTTAAGTGTTCTTGCCTTAACTGACTGGGATCATAGCCTTGCTTTAACTGGCTTAGATAAGCTAAAACAAACTATGGATTCGGACTTTTTTAGAATAACTTTCTCAATTTGTCGTTCAAATGAGTTTCAAATGACCTTTAAATTACTTCTGCGATAAAGCGCAAGGTCAAGCAAATTACTGATTCGGACTCAGAGACCTCAAAAACATTAACATGTATTTTTTAGATTTTTTTGTAGAACTCTCTCGATTTGACCTTCAAATGACCTCTGAGAAAAAGCGCAAACAAACAAACAACGGATTCGGACTCACAGACCTCAAAAACATAACCAAGATTTTTTTCAGATTTTTTGGTAGAACTCTCTCGATTTGACCTTCGAATGCCTTTGAACCTGACGTAATGAAGGTCAACCGGCCCTCTCATCGTAATCAGCGACCCAAAAAACCCCTAGCATACTATAAGGCATGCCGTGTTCCCGCTTAGTTCAAATGTTGACCTCTGTAATTACTTTTGTGATTCCCTGAAACAATAGAGATTTTTTCATGCAAATACTGTCAACAGAAAGCTATTGTATCACATTTTAAGAGGCAGTTCATAAATAATTATATCAAACAATAAAACGTAGAAATGACAATTTTTGGTGTATTTAACGGTTTGGAGAGAATTATATAAATTTGCATAGCATTTATCAAAAATCCCATTTTTTGACTGAGAAAAGAGTGAAAAACGCTTTAAAATGTTGATTTTTATAAATTCATATCTATAGTAGTTTTCAGGAACATTTTCCTGGAAATAGCGATAGTCGTGTTGACTGTATACAGGGTGTTTCTAGAATAGGGTTCTGCTGTGTTTAGAACTCATTAAAATATGCCAACGAGTCCCTATTACTATATGCCCTAAAACGCACCCTTAGGAAGTTATATGCCCTTAAAAGGGCTCAAACAAAACAGGTTTTTTTCTAATGGAAATACTGTGGAACTTTTGGTGTGTCACAAATGTAAAAATTTTTACTTACATCCTAATACCAAACCATTATTTAAACACTCAACGCCGTTTCAACAACTCTAAGCCGTCATCATCAAGGAGTAAACCAAACTAAATCTTAATTACAATTTTCTCTAATTTATACCTACTATTACTGGTTCATTATGTACCTCAAATTAGCGTGAGAATCATAACTTTTTACCCATCCAAAAATCGCCTAACCAGCAATTTTTTTCCATTAAAATTTTGAATGATTTAACTGTAAAAATGTAATGCTAGAAAAATATCAAATAGTGATAAAATTCTTATAAGATCCTAAATACCAATTTGTATTGAAAGAAGTATTGAAATTCTTGTATTTTCAAAACTCAGCTGTCATAATTGTCACAATCTCTTTCTTTCTCGGTAATACAATTTTTCCCGAGCAATCGATTTCTATAATTTCTAATTTCACATAAATGAGATTTAAACAAATAAACAAACAGTGTATGTATTATATTAATAGATAAAAGAATAAAAAAAGGCATGCAGTATATCACATTTCGTTAAAAGAACATTAAACAATTTTTGACTGACTAACATTTCAGATAACATGTTAAAATTAATTTAAAAGATTACCATTCCTGAAATAAAATTGCAAAATAATTCGTTTTTTTATAATCATAACTTATTCAATTTCCATTTGCACATGTCAAATATAAATAATTACAAAAATATTTGCATATTACATTTCGTGAGTGTTACGACCTTTAGGAATTCACGTGCTCAACTCGTGACGATCGCAAATCAAAGATATCAATTAGCTTTAGAATCTCTAAATAGTTTGTGTTTTTTGTGTACTTGTACTTACGTAAAACTTTTCATGTGTATTCTTTTGTAAATGCACAAACTTCTTATAAACACATTCAATTTGGTCACTTTACTAGTTGCTGTCCTCATCGTTTTTGTCAAATGAATAGAAAATGAGGTTTTTAAAGCATACATCTTTGTATTATTTTAGTTATATTAATTCTTCCCTACACGATTATACACAATGTAACAATTGCAGTCGACTGCTGTCAAATTTCGAAAATTAGCTTAAGGATTGAGCTACTTATTCATAGTGGGCGCCATCTCTTTTTATTAATAATAATATAATATAATAATATGAATTTAAATTACTTATTTTAAAACAAATAAATAAAGACTCTATGTATTTTACACTGCATGTCATCAATAGCTACTAAACAAAACAAAAATAAAGAAAACCGGTTGAGGGACAGAGGAGAAAATGGTCCCGAACCGTTTTGTGTTTGCCTATTTATATATAGGTCCTAAATTCTTTCAGAGCAATGTCAACAAGAATGTTAGCTGGAGTATGGTGGTTCTTTTGTCTTATCATCATAGCATCCTACACAGCCAACTTAACTGCATTCTTGGCTACAGAAAACCGTGTCGAATTGTTCAAGGACCTTCAGTCTCTATACGATAACAAACACGGAGTGAAGTATGGTGCTAAAGATGGTGGGGCAACTCTTAGTTTCTTCACGGTGAGTTGTTAGATTCAAAACTCATCAAAAACTCAAAAACTGATTTCAGCGCGCTGAAGAAGGAACATTGTTTCGGAAAATTGGTGACTACATGGAAGAGCACCCGGAAAATGTGAAAGAGAATGAGGAAGGAGTGAAACGTGCTGAGAGCGATGACGAATATTATGCTTTCTTCATGGAATCGACGTCCATCGAGTATACTGTTCAACGTCACTGTTCATTGAAACAGTACGGTGGTAATCTGGACGAAAAGGGTTATGGGATTGCTATGAGGAAAAGTAAGTTAACTGCGACAATACACTGTCACCTAGAGGATATAATTCAAAAGCTTGCGGGTGACCCAAAAAATATTCTGATACGTCCTTTAAAATGTCCTTTTGACAATGATATAAAACATTTAAAAAATATATAACCGACTTCTACCTATAACTAAAAAGCTAAAAATAATTATAACAAAATACAACTCTAGCAAATAAATAACACATTCAATGTTGTTAGGTACCTACCCAGGAAGTAAAAAATGTAAACATTATAAGGTGCTCATTCTGTACAAATTAATTACCTACCAATCTAGTATATTTTGAAGTCAGTGCCAAGCAAATCAAAAATCCTTCATTGCGTACTTATCTACTAATTTATCAAACTTGATTGTTGCTTGGCACCGACTTCAAAAATATACTAGATTGGTAGGTAATTAATTTGTACAGAATGAGCACCTTATAATGTTTACATTTTTTACTTCCTGGGTAGGTACCTAACAACATTGAATGTGTTATTTATTTGCTAGAGTTGTATTTTGTTATAATTATTTTTAGCTTTTTAGTTGTAAGTAGAAGTCGGTTATATATTTTTTAAATGTCTTATTTTCAACTTTTTAGTATTTTTGAACTCAGGTAGTTTTCATTCTTTATTTTTTTATTTTGTATGTATAACCTTAATAGACAGAACCAGGTAACATCGAAAGCCTCAACATTACACAAGATACTTTCTCATTGATACGTAAATCTTTACGAACAAAATGTACTAGTACGCGTTGACTTAATAGGCCCAAAATATATTTATGCCTTATGGACTACGCCATGTAACTTTTTTCAACTCTTTTGACAACCCTGTATAACTATACATAATTCCACTCCAACCTATGTACCAAACATCCTGTACTTACGACTGCCCATGGACAAGCATAAATTTGTTAGCTGCCTTCTGTAAACTATAGGACGGAGTAGAATCCATCCCATATTTACAGAGTCAAATCCGTCCTATATTTTAACCATAGTAATAACTTCTTGTGGGCTAGCCCATAAATTAGTTCATTTTTTATATTTTACATTATCGTCATGTGTAACATTAATTCCTCTCCACACTTTATGCAACTTCTTATGGGCTATAAAAGAAATATTTTTTTTAATCACACTGTATAAATATAATTCAACTGCAGCATATATTTCAACTGCAGCATATATTTCAACCATCCTGTATATGATTTGCTTATGTACACATCATATAACAGTTTTTTAATCACCCTATATAATTTTAATTTCACATTTTTTCCAACATTTTTATACCACCAAACGTCCAGTCCACCCTATATTCCAACCATCGTGTATATACGGCTGCCTACAGACCACTATCATTCTAGTCCGTCCTATATTTCAATCTTCATATAAATGCAACTCCTTCTATCAGTTTACTTTGTGATTTTGTTTGCTATAACTAAACACCCTGTCTATAAACGTATCAAATAGCAGTTTAAAGTTTGACATGTGTTGTCACTGAATTTTCTATTAGGCCGGGAGAATGTGTAAACCAAAAGCACAGTCTTCGCAAAATAGAAAAATTTGCATTTAAATAGGTATTTGCCTGGTGTACAACAAAATGAGCTTGGTACTGATTGATTTAAGGAGCCGAAAATAATATGCTTTATTACCTATATGCTTGAGATGTACATAGAAAATTTTCAAATTCGCAATTAAAACTTCCAGTGCCTAAAATTAACGCATTATTACGTTGGAATTAAAATATTTATGAAAAAATGTCCGTTATGTCATTTCGATAAAATTTTTGATAAGAATTTTGGAATTTTCGGCGATTTTCTGCAAATCTGCAAGTTGCACGTCGCAGAAAAGTATATGAGATCACCTAAGGATCTTCCTTAATAGATTAAACGTTAAAAAAACTATACACATCTATAAGGAGTTTTCGAAAAATCGACCAATATGATAAGGATATTGGTCGATTTCCATGCACGCATGTGTTCATTCACAAATTTTATCACTTTACCAATAGAATTCTTTTCCAAAATTTGAAGTTTCACCAATCCGGATATATACTCTATTAAACAAGACCATATTCATTCAAAACGATGCACTACTGGAGAAGAAATCAGGTAACATACATACAAAAAAAAAAGCGAAAAAATACGCGACGAATTGATAACCTCCTCCTTTTTGGAAGTCGGTTAATAAATCAGGTTAGGCCGGCATTGCGGTGTAAAAGATTGTTATAAAAGATATTTAACCCATATATTAAACTTCATTTATGTCAGGTTTCATACTACATACGGCCCAAGTCTAGTGGTAGAGCCGTCGAATGGTTTCAATCGGAGCCCTGGTCGGGCACAATGAGTAGGATAACTGTCATTTTGGTACCAGAAAATCTAGATAAATTCGACTATTCAAATTCCCTGACAATTCAAAAGGTCTAACAATACGACCGTTTAAGATTCCAGTATCACAAGTACAGTTTTGATCCAGATTTTCTGCAAAACCATGTGCCAAATCAGTTAGAAAATATGACATTAAACATTTTACGTACAATGAGGTACCAAAATGACGGTTACCGTGCCCTTTCTGCTCATTATGAGAATATATGAACCAAGAATATGCAGACTGTGTTATCGGGCACCTTGGTTCATTTTTATGTCCACCACGCTCTCCCGATTTAAACCCATTGGAATTTTTTACTGTCGATGCCGGAAAAATAAGATTTATTCGAAACCCATATGAACAATTGGTGAATTACATCAAAGTCTTGAACACATCAGTTCACAATTTTTTTTGATAAAACAATTTACATTGCGGGTTAATTTGGGTTTGCGTAGTTAATTAGATTACCAATACAAACATTGCAAGAGTCATAATTTCAAAATTGTAATTATGTTACTGAAAAATGTTGTCTAGGTTATTCTTTTTGGATGTTTTTCAGTAAAGTGGGTATATCTTTAAATTTTTAAATTATCTCTCACTATGTAGTCAGAAACTGTTCCACTCATAGATTTCCGAAGATTTAAGAAGATTAACACTTCTATCTTGTATGATCTGTTATTATAGTCTAAGAAATAGAGTCGGCTTTTGCTCATAATCGACAAAAAAAAATCAATTCCTGAACTACACCACGTTTCTAGTCAGGCGCCAGTGGAAGTGATAACCGAGGATAGTTACAGGGGGTGAAAGGAGGTACATCAAGATGGTTTGCTTACTTATGACGTCAACGCTGTTGGGTATTTGTTTGGCAATCATCCATACTGCATGCAAAATCAAAACAGGCCTAGCTTCTCCTTTGGAAAATCAAGCTGTTGCGTTTACAGCAGTAAATTACTGGATGGCAAAGGTTAAACGACGTTAAGTGGTCAATCAAATAAGTAGAGCACGCCACATCTGGTGAGAAAAATTCACAAAATCTCCTGACTGCGAGATCTACAGACAGTTCAGGTTTGTCAGTTATTCATAATAGTAGGAGAAAGTGGACATACAAACCACAATAATGATGTCATGAAAAATCTATTTATGTCATTTAGCTGTACGTCCTTTTGGATTATGATTTCTCTTGTGTAAGCAAAAAAATTGTGCAAACGACGTTCTTTTTACTTAATGACGAAGTTCACGCCTATTTTTGACAAGTTTACCCCTGTCCGCCACCTTGATGGTAACGCTCAAGGCAAACGCCTCTCGGGAATTTGCTTAAATGTATTACAATCTTGTATGCAGCCAATTTTGGAACGTATACTCGATGATGAGCATGACCAGAAAAAATTACCATTTTCTCACCCTGTAACTATCCTCGGTTATCACTTCTTCTGGCGCCTGCCTAGAAACGTGATGTAGTTCAGGAATTGAACTTAATACGATACATTCTGTCCACTTTCTCCTACTATTATGAATAACTGACAAACCTGAACTGTCTGTAGATCTCGCAGTCAGGAGATTTTGTGAATTTTTCTCACCAGATGTGGCGTGCTCTACTTATTTAATTGACCACTTAAGGTCGTTTAACCTTTGCCATCCAGTAATTTACTGCTGTAAACGAAACAGCTTGATTTTCCAAAGGAGAAGCTAGGCCTGTTTTGATTTTGCATGCAGTATGGATGATTGCCAAACAAATACCCAACAGCGTTGACGTCATAAGTAAGCCAACCATCCTGATGTACCTCATTTAACACCCTGTAACTATCCTCGATTATCACTTTCACTGGCGCCTGCCTAGAAACGTGAAGTAGTTCAGGAATTGAACTTAATACGATACATTCTGTCCACTTTCTCCTACTATTATGAATAACTGACAAACCTGAACTGTCTGTAGATCTCGCAGTCAGGAGATTTTGTGAATTGTTCTCACCAGATGTGGCGTGCTCTACTTATTTAATTGACCATTTAACGTCGTTTAACCTTTGCCATCCAGTAATTTACTGCTGTAAACGAAACAGCTTGATTTTCCAAAGGAGAAGCTAGGCCTGTTTTGATTTTGCATGCAGTATGGATGATTGCCAAACAAATACCCAACAGCGTTGACGTCATAAGTAAGCAAACCATCCTGATGTACCTCCTTTCACCTCCTGTAACTATCCTCGATTGTCACTTTCACTGGCGCATGCCTAGAAACGTGATGTAGTTCAGGAATTGAGCTTAATAGGGTACATTCTGTCCATTTTCAGGATAACGAGCAAAATCCCGCTCTATCTCTCTTATTATTAACACTTTCGTTTTATTCAGATTCATCTTATCGCAAGAGATTAAGTTTGGCAATCCTCAAACTTCAATCGAACCAATGGCTGGACCAAATAAAACGTAAGTGGTGGGAAGAAAGAAGAGGAGGTGGCCAATGTCAGGTAACCTGTACTATCAATTTAAATATCATATACAATAACAACACAGACCTCCAACCTGAAACAATGTTGGGTGTATCAAAAATTATGTTTTAAATTTAAAGTCTTTTATAAAAATAAGTAATTGTTATATATTAACCTGGATTTAGAGGTGGATTCCATACATTTCTATAACGAAAATCGGCAAAAATCTGTAAAGATCAAATTTCCATATATAAATGTAAAGATATTTCAAAAAATAACACGAACCCCCCAAAATAGAATTTTGATTGATGAGAACAACCCAAAAAAGCATTTTTATTATATTTTATGGAACTTCAGAATTAAATAAAAGACGAAAAAACAAACGACTTCAAATTTAAATTATCCTCGTCAAAATACATCGAAAACCGTCGAATGATTTCATTCACTTAGTTAACAATATTATACAGCCTTGAAAAATGTAGCCACGCACCAAACAGCGTTATCGCAAATAAAGAATGATAAATTTCAAAAATTTTAATTTTTTTTAAAATTCCAAAAATTTCAAATATTTTAAAAAAATTTAAATTTTTTTTAAAATTCCAAAAATTTCAAATATTTTAAATGTTTAAAAAACTTCAAAAATTTCAAAAACTTTAAAAATTTCAAAAATTTTAAGTTTCAAAAATTTCAGAAAGTTCAAAAATTTAAAAAATTTCAAAAATCTCAAATATCAAAAATTTTAAAAATTTTAAAAATTTCAAAATTTTTAAAAATTTTAAAAATTTCAAAAGTTTTTAAAATTTTATGAATTACAAAAATTTTAAAAATTTCAAAAATTTCAAAGTGTTTAAAAATTTTAAAAATTTTGAATTTTAAGAATTTCAAAAATTTCAGAAAGTTCAAACATTTAAAAAATTCCAAAAATTTCAAATATTTTAAATGTTTACAAAATTTTAAGTTTAAAAAATTTCAGAAAGTTCAAAAATTTAAAAAACTTCAAAAATCTCAAAAATATCAAAAATTTTAAAAATTTTAAAAATTTCAAATTTTTTAAAAATTTAAAAATTTTCAAAAATTTCAAAAATTTTTAAAATTTCATGAATTACAAAAATTTTAAAAATTTCAAAAATTTCAAAGATTTTAAAAATTAAAAAAATTTTGAAATTTCAAAAATTTCAAAAATTTCAAGAATTTCAAGAATTTCAAAAATTTCAGAAAGTTCAAAAATTTAAAAAATTTCAAAAATTTCAAAAATATCAAAAATTTCAAAATTTTTAAAAATTTTAAAAAATTTCAAAAATTTTTAAGATTTCAAAAATTTCAAAGATTTTAAAAATTTAAAAAATTTTGAAATTTCAAAAATTTCAAAAATTTCAATAATTTCAAAAATTTTAATGTTTTGCAAATTTTTAAATATTTCCAAGATTTGACAAATTCAGAAACTTTAAAAATTTCGAAAATTTCAAAAATTTCAGAAATTTCAAATATTTTACAAATTTCTATAAGTTTACACAATTGCATTTAGTAATGTGACCAAATAACAAAATACACCACGTCCCCCCTTTATCTGACAGACCCAAGAAAACGTTAAACGTAATTTTTAGAATCATACTTTAGTGTTTTTTACTGATCTTCATAAGATTAAATAAAATAAATGTAGCTCAAGACTATAACATTCTTTCCAATTACGCACTTGTTTCTCTTCACATGATCCTTGTAAATGGTTCATCTACTTAAAATCGACGTTCAAACTCTTTCAAGTCCTAGTGAAGCCGCTTTTCTTGTTCTTTGCTGAAAAAACCATTATTTTCTGGGAATTCATCAATATGTGAGTCATGGAACTGGAAATTCAAGTTCTTACCACTTCTTTGTAATCCGCGGCCTTGGTATTATGTACAGGTTTGCTATTTCATATGTTCCAGGGTCAAGATGAATCATCCGAAGCAGATCCACTGGACATAGTTAACTGCGAAGGATGTTTCTGGGTGACAATTTACGGCACTATTTTATCTGCAGCAGCTGTAATACTGGAGCATTTAATATACGTTTTAAACGTAAGCAGAAAATCGAAAGTACCGTTTATCGAAGTGTTTCGACAGGAAATGAAAGTCTACGTGGACTTCAACAGCGAATCGAAAGCAGTAATAACCAAAGCAGAGTCTTCCAAATCTTCCAAAGAAGAGACCAAATCCAAATTAAGCGAGAAAACTGAAAAGTCGAAGACGATGTCATCAAAGTCAAGATCTAGAAGCAGATCGCCTCATTCTAAATGCAGATCGGTGAAGAGAAGAAGCATTTCAAAGAGCACTGGAAATAAATCTCCTGTGGCTTATGGATTCATTTATTCTCAATCTATGGAAAGGCTACAATCGACACCGTGATTTTTTATATATTAATCCAAAATATATATGGGTGTAACCATTACTGTTTTATTATAAAATAAATAAGTATATTTCACAAATTCATTTGTCAAATCTCTAATCCGTACTACAGGTTGCTGTATGACAGAGGGAGTATAAGAAGAGTGTTGCCAATATATAGGCAAAATACTGATTGGTTCTCCCATTTTGCAGTTATTTCCGGTTAACTATGGGAAGGGGAGAACAGATGTTTAGTGTTTGTGGCAGAGTTGCCAGGTCTTACAATTTAATGTAAATCTTATGATATATATATATATATATATATATATATATATATATATATATATAGGGTATTCCATCTCAAACGAGCCACCTTGAATATCTTGGTTATTTTCAAAACTATTGCAATAAGAAAAAACCAGGTCGATTTGAGATAGGGAAAATAGGTGTCGTCCTATATCATTTGAAAGCCCTTTTTACGGAGTATACCTTCTCAATAAATTTTTTATTGCAATTTCTGTACGTGTAACAGAAAACCTAAAGGACCTAGTAGTAAACCCGAATTATTAAATTAAAAGTTTTTACTGCATGGAAAAGTATTGAAAAGAAGTCCTTGTATAGTACGCTCTTAAATGATCCTGTTTCATTGCCGCACTCTGTAATTACACACAATACCGGAAAAACATTAAATGTAAACATTCATTTATTTTACGTTATTTTTTGCTGATATTTACAGCAAGTTTGTTTATCTGTTCTGACCTTTATTCGATCATTTGTAGCATTGTACATTTATCTGTCAGGTTATTACTTTACTAATTTGTTCAGCCGGGCTCAGTAATGAATAAAAAAAGAGGTCCCATTGGAATTGTAAATAATGAAGGGCCATGTCCAATTTATACCAAACGCGCAGTCTGTCCAGCAAATCTCTGCAGCTTCCGGTGTTAGCAAAACTAATGTTTTTAGAATGCTGCATAAGTACAAATTCCATCCGTACAAAATTAAATTACTTCATCAATTGAATGAGGATGATTGGGATCGAAGGCAACAGTTTTGCGAAATTATGACCCAGCGTACGATCGAAAACCTGAATTTCTTCTACAATGTTTGCTTTTCGGATGAGTGCACTATTTCACTTCATGGGGAGGTTAACCGACATAACTGTAGATTTTGGAGCGATACAAATCCGCATTTATTTCGAGAAGCTCATAGTCAACATCCGGTAAACCTAAACATTTGGGCAGGGATTTTGGGAAATCATCTAACTGGACCCCTGTTTATTCCTGATAATTTACATGGTGAAATTTATTACAATATATTGGAAAATGAAATGAATGCATTGATAATAGAAAAATTAGAAAATGATTCTCTGCTACATGAAGAGCAATTGCATTTCCAACAAGATGGAGTTCGTCCTCACTACGCCGCACCAGTTCGTCAATACCTCGATTTGGAATGCCCTGGTCGCTGGACTGGAAGAAAAGTTTCTACAGAATGGCCTGCCCGATCACCTGATCTGAACCTTTGGATTTTTTTGTGGGGACATCTTAAATGTAAAATTTTTATGACTCAACCTGAGAATTTGGACAATCTACGCAATGAATTATAGCGGAGTCTCGTCAGATAACACCGACTATGCTGAACCATGTCAGAGACGGCTGTCAGTTAAGGTTGTACTATTGCATGGAAGTCAACGGAAGACACTTTGAACATTTGCTTCGTTTTTTTTTAATACTTTTTTATTATTACCTGTACAGCAATTGCAATAAAAAAATATTATGACGGTATAGTCCGTAAAAAGGGCTTTCAAATGATATACGACAACACCTATTTTCCCTATCTCAAATCTCAAGGTCATTGAATTGGGCTGTTTATGTTGAATGCGCGCAAGCGCTAACTTAGCTCAAAAAATTTCCCCCTCGAAACAAAAATAGACCTTTTTCTTCTTATTGCAATAGTTTTGCTGCTTAGTATTTAGAGTAATAAAGTTTCAAGAAATTTTTTAAAAAAATTATCAATATTTGATTTTTTAAATATAACATTGGTAATTACATGAATTTGCTAATTACCTAAATTTTTACTTTGAATGTAATGAATTTTAATATCTCTTGAATAATATTTTTCGTAGAGCCAAATGCGTAAAGAAATATTATTAATTTTCAAGAATTTTTCTGTTCAAGCAATCTGGCAACCCTTCGTGACGTATAATAATCTACACCTATCTCAACAGTTGCATAACACGCAAGGGTTCTTGTTTTCGGTTTTAAAGTGGATTGTGGTGGAAAATGAGCAGAAAATGGCCTTGCTTCCGGACTTGATACCACCCTCTTTATATGCACTCTGGTTGCAATAACATATTGTACAAACTTAAGTATCATATTTATCAGCCTATTTCAAGCAAAATGAACAGATTTTCAAGTCGGCATGGTTCCAAAGTACAGGCTTATATAAAAAGCTATGACATTTATTATTTACCTTTTATTAATACATGCGTTATTATTTTTTTTTTTTGAGGAGATTGAGAATTAGTTTCAAACTGTGTCTCTTGGCAATGTCGATAACCTTTATTAAAGACACACAGGGTCATGGGACATCCTGTTTGTTAATAAAATATGTCTCTTGGTACAAATTGTTTTATTTATTCCCAAATAAATTCTATTTTAGGCAATTTTAAATGCCGATGTTAAACAATATCACGATCCATAAATATTCAAGTAAATAACTGATCAGTGTGTGAGTCGACTCTGTTTAAATAAAACTCCAGACATGTCAAATATGGTTTTTAATAAACAAACAAACATTACCACGATTTTCCAATAATTTATGACATCACAGTAACTCTACAGATTCGCCTCCTTTCTGTCCTGTCTTCACATAGGCAGTACTTTTAGTACGACTTCCAAAACTCCTAGACAGCTCAGCTGCAAATACTTTTCCATAAGGCATTTTATTTCGCTTACAAATTCGTCTCACGTTTCTGTGAAATTCAACTAACGAACAGAAAAACGCGAGTATTACTCCTCCTGAAGTTATATAAATTAATCCAATGATGTTTGATTCCTCTACAGGGCTAGCTTCTTCTTGCTCACGAATCTGAAAATATTCAATAAAAGTTGGTCAAATATTGTATGCAACTTAACAATTCAAGTATCTTGATCAAAAAACCTTCACTCACCTCACCCTCACCCTGACTCTGATTCTCACCGTTATTATCACTCTCACTCTCAATCTGACTCTACCTCTCATCCTCACCGTCACTCTCACTCTCACTGTCAGTGTCACTCCAACTCTAACTGTAATTGTAACTCTACGGTTCACTCTTACTCTAACTCTCATACTCATTCTCTGTCAATCTTGCTCTTTCTCAGTTTTTCTTCATTACACATTTTAAATACTTATTTATTCCAGAAAAGAGGAGGAAACTCCATTTAGCTAATATATACTCGTACATTTATATATATAGACTAAAAGTTAAGAAAACTTCAAAACTCATGACGAAAATATCTTGTAACCAAATTGATCAAAATTGAAACTTACATCGCATATTCCACCACTGTTTCTCTCCTCCCACCATTTCCTTTTCAATTCAGTCAAGTCCCCAGCCGATCCTAATTTCAAAATAGCTCTATTGAGGGCAGTCAGAAACGGTGAATCTGAAATTATGAAAATTTTTGGTAAAATCTTTTAAAATTTGAGTATCTTATATTTATGGATATTTAGACATCTTAATCATACTAATATTATATTACTATAAATGGTAAATTGTATTTGTTAGAAGTCATTCCACCACGCCACAAAGTAGGAATGAATAGAGCGCTCTGTGGATATATACTCACTGACAAAGAAATAGCAACACCCAGAAGAAGATGTTTAAATTTCATAATGTATTGGTAATAGTCAGTATATTGTACCTAATAGATGTTTCGAGTATATAACACATAAGAAAATATACATATATATACAGATATATATCTACAAATTTAGAAATTTAGAAATATATCATTCAACGTATGACGGACGTTTCGAACCAGGTGTTCTCGTCAGATAAGCTTCCTTGAATAACAAGTTCTACATTAACATGTAGAACTGATTTTCAGAGCTAAAATTACAGAAATGTCCTTACTCCTATCCTCTAATTCTATTTTAATTCCCTATGTTCTTTTTCCTATATTAATATAATGCTAATTCCCTAAAATATTCATTAGTTAACATATCATATATCCTATTCCCTAACATTTCTTATCCTATTCCCAGTCTTCTTCTCTTTCTTCTCTTCATCGATGGATCGTCCTCTTCTAGTAGTGCTTGCCGTGGTCTTTTCATCCTGTGTCTTTCATGTTCATCGTAGTTAGTTGCCTCTCTCATCAGTGGGTTCCTATGCTGTTCCATCCTGGCTATGGGTTTCTTCGTTCTCTTCATTATTTCTCCCTTGATTGTAGTCATCTCTAGGTCTTATCTTAGTTGGTTGTTCCTCAGGTACCATGGAGCGTCCGTCATTCTCCTTAGTGTGTTGTTCTGTACTGCCTCTAATTTCTCGATGTGCGTTGCTGCAACTTGTCTCCAGATGCTGGCTCCATATGTGATGATTGGCTTCAATGATGCTTCGTATAGATGTTTCTCTTCGTCCTCAATTGTAGTCTGCTTCTTCTTCCTACCATCGGGTTTAGTTGGCTGATCGTTGATTTGGCTTTCTTCATTGTCTCTCCTATATGTTTCTTCCACGTGAGTTTCCGGTCTATGTGAAGGACAAGTTCTAAAGTGAATTACTTAGATGTAATACACAACAGTAAGACAAGAGTCAGTGCATTGAACCTAATATATGTCGGTGACATCTACTGTCTAGTGAGTAATTTAAGTATATGAAGGCATACCATGCCATAACACATACCACACTCTTGACAGATGGTTCGAGTGTTTTATATAATTATCCTGTAGAATTGGTTACGTTGATTAAATATATTGTTCAGTTTTATCAGATCTGAGTAATGTTTTGCATAGAGATAGTCTCTGGACCTGAAAATATCATGGACAAATTACAATTATAGTACCACATATAGATAGACTGAGATAGACTGACATAAACAAATTAACTTTTAATCCAGGAAATCCGCCTTAGTTTTTATGTTTACCAATACAAAAAGGTTTACATTAAAAATTTTGCCTAAACTTTACATGTACTTTTTTGACCTTAAAAGAGATATTACCGTTTAAATTTGGACTGTTGTTTGGACTTCACTGGAACAGAGTACCTTCTCATTAACCCGTTTTCGTGCATGAAACTCTAATTACAAAATTATACTTAAGGTGTAGCCTATGCCACTCTTATATAACCTATATGGAAAAAAAACACCGTAATCCATTTCTCCTTACCTTTAGGGACTGCAATTCCATATGCTTTGGTATCCAATAGACCCCCAACCATAGTGAGACGACAGTGACGAGCTGTGGTGTATTCAATTGTTGTTGATTCCATGAAGTAGGCATAGTCTCCATTTTCGGCTCGAGCTATGCCATCTTCTGCTGTCGACGTCATGTCTTCTGGATGCTCTTGCATATACTTAGCGATTTCTTTAAATGTTGGGTCACTTGATCTCTGTAATTGAGTAAAATTACTTGAATTACCACTTGAAAGTCAAACAACGAAATAGGTCAAACTGTAGATGTAATATATTCACAAGGAAACTTAACAGCATGTCTGAATTGTAAAATAAAATGAAAATAAGAATTTGTGAAGCTATCCAACTGTATAGTATTTACAGGGTGAGTTTTTTTTTGATGATCGGTATGGGGATCTCGGTAACTAGCGGAGATAGAGCAATGGTTAAATTGGGAAAGATTTGCAGTTTTACTGGCCCAATTTTATGACACTTTCGGATTTTTGTAAAAACTCATGGCTTACTAGATATTTTGAAAAGACGAAATTCTGTCGATTTAGTCAAATCCCTCTAGCTCATTTGTTTTTGATTTTATAAAAAAAGTGTAAATATCAAAATTGAAGAGAATTGTATCCCGAATATGACTGTCATGTCCTCGTTTGCGTAACAGCTCTCGTTTTCGAGATATGACACACACTTATCTTTTTTTGAATGGAAACCATAGTTGGCTACGACCTCAAAAAATCGGACATTTTTAGAGCTTGTCAACGATATAATACTTGATATAGTTATTCATAAAAATAACGGAGTTATGGATGCTTTTCTCTCTTATTTTCACTTTTAACGTAAGTAGCCATGAAAAAGATTGATTTCACTTTGACGTTTCCTCATTTGAGAGTAATTTTATTAGTAGTGCTGAACTGACAGTCGATATTGCCAAGTTTTCGTGATAAAATGTAATATTCTAACGAAGAAAAACTGAATATGGTGTAATGTTATATCATATGCCATAAAAATTCAGTTCGTGCAGCTGAGGAATACTTTCATAGATATTTTAATGGTCGTCAACCTGCTCTATGTACATTTAAGAGGCTTTACGATAGTTTACGCAGATATGGATCATTTACTGAACCACTAAAGGAACGTAATCAAATTAACGAAGCAGCACAAATAAATGTTTTGGCAATGGTAAATCAAAATCCATCTACATCAACTCGTAAGATTGTGGCAGAAGCTGGCACATCTCAACGAACTGTAGTTAAGGTACTGAAAGCGCACAAGTTCCACCCGTACAAACTTTCAGTTTCTCAAACATTGCATGCTGGTGACGAACATCGACGTATTTTGTTTTGTACATGGTTTAGAGACATGTGCCTTGACAATCCACTGTTTCCATTAAAGGTGTTATGGTCAGATGAAACTAGACTTACTAACTGCGGTATGTTTAATAGACACAATGAGCATACCTGGGCTAAAGAAAACCCTTTCCATGTAGAACAACGATGACCCCAGATAAAATTTGGTTTTAATGTTCGGTGTGGTTTCATAGGGTCTACTATTCTGGGGCCTTTTATCTATGACGAATCACTTATTGGGGAGCGCTACTTGCATTTCTTGCAATACACTTGGATAGGAAGAAATGGCCCACGTGAAAAGCCACCCCGGTCTCCCGATTTGGCAGTTATAGACTTCTATTTATGGGGTGCGCTAAAAAACAAAGTATACAAAAGAAAGAATGAGACAGTCGGTGACCTAAGGGAGGCGGTATAGCAAGCAATTGAAGAAATTGATAGGCCGTCTGTGAGGAAAGCGGTAATGACAATCTTAAAAAAATCCAATTTTTGTCTAAATAACAATGGTAGACTTTTCGAACATAAATTGTAACCAATATTATGTACTTTAAGTTCTTAAGTTTTTAGTAAGTACCTACTTATTTAGTTTATTCGCTATATCTGATATACCTAATAAAAAATCGTTCAATGTTTTTTGGAATAGTTATTATTAAATCAATCTATTTGGTAGCTACCTACTTTAAAAGTGAAAATAAGAGAGAAAAACATCCTTTACTCCTTTATTTTTTTGAATAACTATATCGAGTATTATATCGTTGAAAAGCTCTAAAAATGTCCGATTTTTTTGAGGTCATAGCCTATTATGGTTTCCATTCAAAAAAAGAGAAAGTTTGTGTTATATCTCGAAAACGAAAGCTGTCACGCAAACGAGGACATGACAATCATATTCGGGATTCAATTCCCTTCAATTTTGATATTTACACTTTTTTTATAAAATCAAAAACAAATGAGCTAGAGCAGGGCTTCTTAAACTATGGGTAGCAAAATTCTGCGGTCGCGAGAGATTTTAATGTCAAATATTTATATATATATATATATATATATATATATATATATATATATATATATATAATATTAATTGATTTTTCTTTAATATTTGTATGGTGTCGTCAAACTCGCAATCATAAATGGGGTCGTGAATGGCAAAAGTTTTAGAAGCCCTGAACTAGAGAGATTTGACTAAATTGACAGAATTTCGTCTTTTCAAAATATCTAGTAAGCCATGACTTTTTTCAAAAATCCGAAAGTGTCATTAAATTGGGCCAGTAAACTGCAAATCTTTCCTAACCATTGCTCTATCTCCGCTAGTTTCCGAGATCCCCATACTGATCATCAAAAAAAACTCACCCTGTATAAATAAATTAATTCAGAAAAAATGAAGCGGTCCAAATCCGGAAAAATCAGAAACAGTTTTCAATATTACTTAACAATAATGGGGAAGTACAGACCTGAAAAAATGATTCAGTTGCTCCACCTTTCAGAGCACCAAATTTAATGGCATGAGCTTCAGCACTAGCAACTAATTCTTGGACATTGTTGAATAAATGAATTTTCTCAGATACCGTATCGTACGCCATCAGATATGCTATATACATCGAAACAGTTACAAAACACAGCAACCACCAAGACCCTACTAATATTCGGGCTGCTAGCGATCTAAAAATCACCAAAACAAACGCACAATGAAGATTTGCTTTAAAGATTATACTTACTTTATTCTTATTTGACTGTTTTGTCGAAACAGGCTGCCAGTAACAAACCAAAAACTATTTTTCAACGTCAGTTGATTGCATATGTATGAATCTTCTTTTTTCCAGTCAGAGCGACACAGTCTTCCTATGATAAATAAGGAGAACACAACCGCTAAATAAGCGCCTCCAAGAGCCTGCAAAAACTCCGTGGAGAATGGTTGGGCAAAACTAAAAAAACTCGGTGGTGCTTCATAGGGCTTGTGAAAAAGTATACTGATACCTGAAATAAACGAAATATAAATTCTGCTTTGATTGAACTAGATAAGCTATACGAATACATGACCTAAATCCCATGTATGGTCTTATGTGGGTTCGAAATGCAAATTTTGTTCGTAGTGGTAATAAAATATCTTACGGAATAAAAGACAGTCAGTTATTTCCTAAGGTAGCGTTGCCAGACCTCCAGATAAAAGTAGGACAGGGTTAGGCTATACTGGTATGTCCGGATTGTCCGGATTTAGAAATTGGTTTTTATAGTTGACCTGTCTACTCGGAATGGAATCGGAGGTAAAGTCGTATTTTGTTTGTTTTTTCGGACCAAATTCTAATTCAAAGGACTAAAACTGCATTTTATGAAATGAAAGTTCCAAACAAAAGATGTCTATTCTTCAGCGTAGAATCCGAATCCGGTATAAAAATATGCATTTTCCATTTGAAAAATCTACTTCCGGTGTGTTTAAGCCACTTCTGGTTTAAAATAGATAGAGCTGGCTGGTGGAATCTTATTGGGGATGTACGAGTGTTCTTGAACACCCTAAATATTTGAAATGCCAGCGATAAAGACGCATTAAGTTCACATAATTTTTTTTCATTTGACTCTATGGGATTTTTTCCAAATGGAAGAGCATTTTTAGCTGAGAACTCTGCTATAAATTTTAGTGTGAAATAATGTTTACTACCTACTGATGTCATATAATGAGAATATTACTAGAATTAGCTGTTAATTTTAAATTTTATATATTTTCTTAAATTTTCTGTACTGCCATTGAGAACGAGGTCTGACTAATCATTCTTCCAGGTGTAGAGACATTTTGCAAACGGATGAGCCCCATAAGTCATATTTCCCCAAAAATTATACAGGGTGAGTTTTTTTTGATGATCAGTATGGGGATCTCGGAAACTAGCGGAGATAGAGCAATGGTTAAATTTGGAAAGATTTGCAGTTTTACTGGCCCAATTTAATGACACTTTCGGATTTTTGTAAAAAGTCATGGCTTACTAGATATTTTGAAAAGACGAAATTCTGTCGACTTAGTCAAATCCCTCTAGCTCATTTGTTTTTGATTTTATAAAAAAAGTGTAAATATCAAAATTGAAAGGAATTGTATCCCGAATATGATTGTCATGTCCTCGTTTGCATGACAACTCTCGTTTTCGTGATATGACACAAATTTATCTTTATTTGAATGGAAACCATAGTTGGCTGACCTCAAAAAATCGGACATTTTTAGAGATTTTCAACGATATAATACTCGATATAGTTATTCATAAAAATAACGGAGTTATGAATGCTTTTCTTTCTTATTTTCACTTTTAACGTAATTAGCCATGAAATAGATTGATTTATTAATAACTATTTCAAAAAACATTGTACGATTTTTTTATTATATACACCTAAAAAACTAAATAAGTAGGTACTTACTAAAAACTGAAGAAATTAAAGTACATAATAATGGTTACAATTTATGTTCGAAAAGTCCACCATTGTTATTTAGACAAAAATTGCATATTTTTATGATTGACATTACCGCTTTCCTCAAAGACCGCCTATCAAATTCTTTAATTTCTTGTAATACCGCCTCCCTTAGGTCACCAACTGTCTCAAACTTTCTTTCGTATACTTTGTTTTTTAGCGCACCCCATAAATAAAATTCTCTAACTGCCAAATCGGGAGACCGGGGTGGCCATTCGCGTGGGCCATTTCTTCCTATCCAAGAGTTTGGATAGATATTATCTAAGTATTGTCTTACTAATAACGAGTTATGAGCAAGTGCTCCATCATGTTGGAACCACTCAATTTCTAAACGATTTCTCTAATTCAAATTATGCAACATGTCTTGAAAAGTGTATTTCAAGTAAGTGATTCGTCATAGATAAAAGGCCCCAGAATAGTAGACCCTATGATACCACACCAAACATTAAAACCAAATTTTATCTGGGGTCGTATTTGTTCTACATGGAAAGGGTTTTCTTTTGCCCAGATATGCTCATTGTGTCTATTGAACATACCGCAGTTAGTAAATCGTTTCATCTGACCATAACACCTTTAATGGAAACTGTGGATTGTCAAGGCACATATCTCTAGACCATGTACAAAACCAAATACGTCGATGTTCGTCACCAGCATGCAAAGTTTGAGAAACTGAAAATTTGTACGGGTGGAACTTGTGCGCTTTCAGTACCTTAACTACAGTTCGTTGAGATGTGCCAGCTTCTGCCGCAATCTCACGAGTTGATGTAGATGTATTTTGATTTACCATTGCCAAAACATTTATTTGAAGCTGCTTTGTTAATTTGATTACGTTCCTTTGATGATTTAGCAAAAGATCCATATCTTCGTAAACTATCGTAAAGCCTCTTAAATGTACATAGAGCAGGTTGACAACGATTAAAATATCTATGAAAGTATTCCTCAGCTGCAGAACTGAATTTTTATGACATATGATATAACATTCCACCATGTTCAGTTTTTCTTCGTTAGAAGATTCCATTTTATCACGAAAACTTGTCAATATCGACTGTCAGTTCAGCATTACTAATGGAATTACTCTCAAATGAAGAAACGTCAAAGTGAAAACAATCTTTTTCATGGCTACCTACGTTAAAAGTGAAAATAAGAGAGAAAAGCATCCATAAGTCCGTTATTTTTATGAATAACTATATCGAGTATTATATCGTTGAAAAGCTCTAACAATGTCCGATTTTTTAGGGTCATAGTCAACTATGGTTTCCATTCAAAAAAAGATAAATTTGTGTCATATCTCGAAAACGAGAGCTGTGACGCAAACGACGACATCACAATCATATTTGAGATACAATTCCCTTGAATTTTGATATTTACATTTTTTTTATAAAGTCAAAAACAAAAGAGCTAGAGGGATTTGACCAAATTGACAGAATTTCGTTTTTTCAAAATATCTAGTAAGCCATGACTTTTTACAGAAATCTGAAAGTGTCATTAAATTGGGCCAGTAAAACTGCAAATCTTTCCATATTTAACCATTGCTCTATCTCCGCTAGTTTCCGAGATCCCCAAACTGATCATCAAAAAAAAAACCCACACTGTATAATAGCACATGACAGGCTGTAAATGCTATTCCAGAAATTGTTATTCGGTGAGAAAATACACCGGGTGTTTAGCATAACAGAAGTAATACTTAATGAAGTGATAAAAAACAATTAAATATATTTTCGGCTTATCAATTCCGCGATTACGGCGTTCAGTGTTAAACACATTGATTTTTTTAGATATAATTAATATCAAATGATCAAAAGTACTGGTTTCACATTTTTTTATCAGAATGTACTGCTAAATTGGCTTGTCTATCCAGCTTTTCGCTTGTAACAACTGGTAACCCTATCCTTACGACAGAGACAACAAAATTAGCAAATTCCCGTATTGGTACAGCTTATTTACTGAATATTTGTATGTCCAGATCTTACCTACGTCCATAAAGGGTTGAGTGAATTCAACAGGACCAACTCTTTCTCCCGTTATAGTTAAATCAGATATGGCCATGTCCACTTTCTAAAAATTAATGCAATTAGAAGAAAATACACATGCCTAAAATATATCCTTACCCTTTCTAGTACATCACCTATCATGCCAGTCCATTTTCCCATTGATTTGTCAAATTCTCCATTTTTTCCATCGGTTCTTAATACTAAGGTGTACTTGAAGCCTTCTAATTTCGATATTTTGTCTATCAAATCTATGGCGAAACCTTCATACCTATCATTACCCTTCAACTCATAGGGAGAATCTTTTAGCATAACGAATGGCTGTCTCTAATGACAAAAATACAGATAGTTTAAAATTAGTTTAATTTAAAAGCTGACATGTTCAACTTTCAGTTTTTGACCAAGAGGATATCCAATTATATACATTATGTCAAAGTAACACCCTTACGCGTACAGTAACTACTCAAGCTATACGCAATACAGGTAGTAGTTACAAACTGCCAGAAAGTTCGAAAACCATTAAACATTTTGGAATAAATAACGGGAGCACCACAGAAATTTGTAAAACCCTTCTTTTATAACTTCTGAACACAAAATACCGTTTAAGATTATTGAAATTTTGCTAAATTTCATTTTAACTTTACACCAACAAAAACAGTACAAAATAATTATCTGCATTGTTGCCAGCTTTCAGAATTTGTTTAAAATATTTGAAATATTTAAATTTGATTTTTTTAAGATATGTTTGTAATAGTTATTTTATATGAATATGGACCCGGTAACGTACTCTATCTTTTTATATTAAGATTTTTGTGGAACTCATATTTTTAACTTATGGAGATATCCTTCCATTCGATATCGAGATGAATTTCTTATGGTCATAATTAAGGTCGCATCTGAAAGTAAAATTATCTTTTCTTTCCATTTTCGGAATAAAAAATAAAGGGAGTTAAACAAAAAACTAATATTAACCTTGAATTATCTTTCGAGGTTATCGTTAATGACAAGGATGTCAAGAATGTTAACAACGTCACAAATTTCAAAACTGTCAAAATTGTCAAAATATCATATAAATGTAAGAACTGTCCAAAATGATCAACGAGTCAAAAGTATGCAACTAGAAAAGTACGAAATACTTAATTATTTGCATTATTGCCATCTTGAAGAATCTGTCTGAAATTTTTGCAATAATTATTTTGTGTACTTATAAATCCGGTACAGTACTAATTTTTTTTGGGAACTCATATTTTTAAATTTACTGAGCTGTCCATCAATTCGGTTTCAAAATGATTTTCTAATAGTCATAATCAAGGTCATATCTGAAAGTAAAATTATCTATTCTTCTATTTTGAAAATAAAAAATAAGGGCGTTACTCCGGTAGCTTAATCAGTTTTTTAATATTAAGTTTTTTGTAGAACTCTATCCTTCCATTCGATTTCGAGATGTATTCCTCATGGCCATAATCAAGGCCATATCTAAAAGTAAAATTATTTTCTCTTTCCAATTTCGGAATAAAAAATGAAGAGCGTTATTAAAAAAATTACCCTAATTTTGACATTATCTTCAAGGTTGTCGTTAATGTCAAAAACCTTAAAATCTCAAAAATTGCAAAAATGTCAAAAGTGTACAATAAAAAAGTTCAAAAAAAATGTACCGCATTGTTGCCAGCTTTCCAAATTAGTCTAAAATATATGTAAAACAAATGAAAATTAAATTTTGAAATTTTTTGAGAAAAACTTTTGTAATAGTTATCTTGTATCCTTATAAATCCCGTAGCGCAAGCAGTTTTTAATATTAAGTTTTTGGTTAAACTCATATTTTTTTTATTTATTGAGCTATTCTTCGATTTCGATTTCGAGATGAATTCCTCATGGGCATAACCAACTCCATATTGAAAGTATCATTATCTGCGATTCCGGTTCCGGAACAAAAATAAAGAGCCTTATTCTAAAACTAACTATGAAGTCATCGTCAAGGCCATATCAGAATAGAAAATTCTCCCCATTTTTTAGTTCAAACATGTGCGGGTCGTACTTAAAAAATCAAACGGCCTATTTATAAGGTCATGGTGCAAAAAACTTCTTCCAGTCTTGAATTCCCGGGCTCAAAAAAAAAAGAATCCATTCTTTAACTACTTAAGCAGTATTGTCTATAATTATTTAAAGAAAAATATGCATAATTACCAATGTTATTTCAACCAATAAATTCCTAGTAAGCATGTTATCTTCCGCGTCTAAAATTGCCACGTTTTCAACAGTCATATTTAATCCAACTGTGGTGTTCCAAATTCCTCTTTCAACGAACTTTTCATTTATTTGAAAAACAACAAGTTCAAAAGCATTACGATAGCCATTGTCCCCGAATTTGATGGAACCTGTAATCCCCTCGTAGGACCCCTGCAAGTAACACATTTTCGTATGTATTTCAGATGGTGCAACTTAAATAAATACCTCTTTTAGTAAAGTGTAAACTTCATCGCCATGTTCCCATACATCATCGTCGTCACATTTAATAGATCTTCCTCCGGTAATGTTAAGCGTTTTCAAAAATGAAACGTACACCTGGACAGCATCCATGATAAGTGCAGTTTCAACATCCAGCCTAGGCAAACCTTTGCCCATTCTACTCATGCAATTATCATTGAAAGTTACTTGATAAAAGTGGCAGAGTTCGCGTATAACTCCGATTGCCTCATCGTCTCTTGGTTTTACCAAATGTATCTGAAAGTATTTATAAGTAAACTAGAATATCGAATAGCAGTTTAACCAAAATGGTGTTTCTACGATTAACTGTTCGAATCCTTTCAAACGGGCGTAGGTGGTCCTTCGTACATGAATAGCAAAGGGGCCGATATACACCAACGGTCAGCAAAACGAGGCAGCAAGCAACTACCCTACTCAAGAAATACACAAATGAAAAAATTGTACAATACAGAGGGTCCACCTACATCATTTTAATCAAGTACAACAATGTTCTTCATTAACTATATAGAGCTGTGATATGATTTATAGCTCACTATTTAACAACACACAAAATTGCATTAATGTTTTCGGTATATTTATTAACTTTTCAATCCACCGGGTTTTCTTTAACAGTCTTTGTACGTCCACACAATGGTACTAACAATTATCATTGTAGGCAATTAACCTCTTGTTTCCATTTTATACACGGTGAGTTTTTTTTATGATCAGTATAGGAACCTCGGAAACTAGCGGAGATAGAGCAATGGTTAAATTGGGAAAGATTTGCAGTTTTACTGGCCCAATTTAATGACACTTTCGGATTTCTGTAAAAAGTCATGGCTTACTAGATATTTTGAAAAAACGAAATTCTATCGATTTGGTCAAATCCCTCTAGCTCCTTTGTTTTTGACTTTATAAAAAAAATGTAAATATCAAAATGCAAGGGAATTGTATCCCGAATATGATTGTCATGTCCTCGTTTGCATGACAGCTCTCGTTTTCGAGATATGACACAAACTTATCTTTTTTTGAATGGAAACCATAGTTGGTTATGACCTCAAAAATCGGACATTTTTAAAGCTTTTCAACGATATAATACTCGATATAGTGGTGGAATGTTATAACATATGCCATAAAAATTCAGTTCATGCAGCTGAGGAATACTTTCATAGATATTTTAAACGTCGTCAACCTGCTCTATGTACATTTAAGAGGCTTTACGATAGTTTACGCAGTTATGGGTCTTTTACTAAACCACAAAAGGAACGTAATCAAATTAACGAAGCAGCACAAATAAATGTTTTGGCAATGGTAAATCAAAATCCATCAACATCAACTCCTAAGATTGCGGCAAAAGCGGACACATCTCAACGAACTGCAGTTAGGTACTGAAAGCGCACAAGTTCCACCCGTACAAACTTTCAGTTTCTCAAACTTTGCATGCTGGTGACGAACATCGACGTATTTTGTTTTGTACATGGTTTAGAGACATGTGCCTAGACAATCCACAGTTTCCATTAAAGGTGTTATGGTCAGATAAAATTAGATTTACTAAATGTGGTATGTTCAATAGACACAATAAGCATATCTGGGCTAAAGAAAACCCTATCCATGTAGAACAAAGACGACCCCAGATAAAATTTGGTTTTAAAGTTTGTTGTGGTATCTTAAGGTCTACTATTCTGGGGCTTTTTATCTATGACGAATCACTTACTGGGGAGTGCTACTTGCATTTCTTTTCAATACACTTTTCAAGACATGTTGCATAATTTGAATTTGAGAACTCGTTTAGAAATTTAGTGGTTCCAACATGATGGAGCACCTGCTCATAACTCGTTATTAGTAAGACAACACTTAGATAATAACTATCCAAACTCTTGGAGGAAGAAATGGCCCACGCGAATGGTCCCCGGTCTCCCGATTTGGCAGATTTCTATGTATGGGGTGCGCTAAAAAACAAAGTATACAAAAAATAGTATGAGACAGTTAGTGACCTAAGGGAGGCGGTATTACAAGCAATTGAAAAAATTGATAGGCGGTCTGTGAGGAAAGCGGTAATGTCAATCTTAAAAAGATGAAATTTTTGTCTAAATAGCACTGGTGGACTTTTCGAACATAAATTGTAACTATTATTAAGTACTTCAATTTTTTAGTAAGTACCTACTTATTTAGTTTTTTCGTTATATCTGATATACCTAATAAAAAAATCGTTCAATGTTTTTTGGAATAGTTATTAATAAATCAATATATTTCATGGCTAACTACGTTAAAAGTGAAAATAAGGGAAAAAGCATCCATAACTCCGTTATTTTTATGAATAACTATATCGAGTTTTATATCGTTGAAAAGCTCTAAAAATGTCCAATTTTTTGAGGTCATAGCCAACTATGGTTTCTATTCAAAAAAAAGATAGATTTGTGCCAGATCTCGAAAACGAGAGCTGTCACGCAAACGAGGACATGACAATCATATTCGGGATACAATTCCCTTCAATTTTGATATTTACACTTTTTTTATAAAATCAAAAACAAAGGAGCTAGAGGGATTTGACAAAATGGACAGAATTTGGTTTTTTCAAAATGTCTAGTACGCCATAACTTTTTACAAAAATCCGAAGATATCACTAAATTGGGCCAGTAAAACTGCAAATCTTTCCCAATTTAACCATTGCTCTACCTCCGCTAGTTTCCGAAATCCCTATACTGATCATCAAAAAAAACTCACCCTGTATATAACATTATATAAAATCAACGGTCTTCATACCCAAATAAAAACATTTTGTTGTACAATTCCCAATAAACTTCGCAGGCGCAGATTTCCATTATCACTGACAATTAACGTAAAAAATCTTTGATCAAATATAGGGCGACGCCTGTAAATGTAATCAAAGATGTATGTCAAAGAAATATTTGATGAAAGATAGTATCTTTAAGAAAGATGTTTTATCAAAGATATTTCATCAAAGATTTGACAATGTAATAGCGGCCTTAGAGTTAAAGAAGAGAACAATTAGATACTAGTTCACAGCTATGAGAGAGCTACATAATACGATAGGGATAAAAGAACTAAATCTGGCAAAATTTAATTGGATGATAAAAAATGATTAACGATTACTTACCCCCGTTACTACAGCTTCATTGTACATAAATTGCTCTAAATCTTGAGTGTCAGCATCTAAATTCGTCAGGAAATAATTATAATTTTGAGTTAACATTCCAACTTGCTGAATTTGTTCCAGCAAATCTCTCAAATCCCTAATGGGACAGTCAATAACGAAATTCGTTTCACCAGTCTCCCTCAGATTCTTTAACGCAGGTCTGTAGTTTTTTGTGTGATAAGGATCCAAATTTTCAACGTATACAGGAATCTCGACATCTCTAGTCAGCTTTATGAATTCGACTATCTTCGAGAAACTTGCGCTATCCGTGTATATGATGGTGAAACTCTCCCACTCCAAAAAAGTCACTATGTCCAAATAAGCCTGTGTTAGTAACACTGGATCAGGAAAAAAGTTCAACGTGAATCATCCCAATGGTTCGTTATCGACCCATCTTGTTAAAATCAGTGGTATTTCTTTTTTCTCGCTTAGATTCTGGACGATTTCCAAGTTGTTTGAGGATTGTGATCCGAAAACACCGACAGCGCTGTCATTGAGAAAAGAGCAGAAACTACGTAGGGCAGAAAATGGATGATTTCGTTTGGGTTTCGGAAAGATAAGTGGATCGAGTTTGGTGTAGTTTTTTCTCGCTTCTTTGTTGAAAACCCGGGTCTCGTAAAAGAATGCCGTTTTGTGTAGTTCAATATCTTCAAATAATCCACCTAAAATAAAGTCGTTTACCAATCATTATGAAGAAGAAAAAGTCTGTTTGAAGATACATGTGCAAACTTAGCACCCAATCAAAAGAATTACGAGGTAATAACGACCTTAATCGAAGGTCCCCGTTAGGTTAGTTAAGGTCCAGTATTTTTTCTTTAGGTCAGAATTTTTTTAATATTAAAAAAATCAGTAACAAACTGCTTTTTTCAATCATATTGACCTTGATCATTGTTAGCACCGTATTAGCCCATCATTTTCGTTTCAATATTATTAATTTGAAATATTTTAATATTATAACTAACTTGCAAAAAGGAGGTTATCAATTCGTCTACAACTTTTTTTTATGTATAACGAGCGATTATTCAAGAAAGGCTTAGGCAATTTTCATGATTTAAACTACATTATATTGAGGAACATTACATAAACGTCCCATATAATTGTCAGAAACATGAGATTTACGGTTTTTTAGAGAAACAGAAAAAAAAAGTAAATAAGGGACCAGATTTCAGCCATTTTCACTGTTTTCTCTATAACTGCTCACGTAATTTGAATATTATAAATGGTGTCTAAGTGTTTATTGGGAAATAACACCACACTTTAAAGGAAATTGCTGTATATTCCAAACGTTTCGGGGTCTAGATCAGTCCCCGTTGTCAATGGCTAAGAAACTACGGATTAAAAAGGTACAATTCCAAGATGTAAATTTAAATATTTGACAATGTTTATTATTTGATTTTTGACGTAACTAAGAGAATTTTATTTGTAATATACAGGGTAGCACAGAAATTTCTAAAGATCATGTAATCATAAAGTTCCTTTCAAATTGGAAGAATTTGAAAGGGAGATCTTCAGAACTTTATGTGGTGCTCCTAGGTGCGACTTTCTTATAAGATAATGCATTCGCCAAAAATGCGACCAAAGAACTTTGTTGATTCAGTGATCCCATTAAAATCATAAGGGAAAACCTAGGAAAAACCTTATGAACTATCCCGATATTGGGTTGTTCACAAGGACATGACCATTAGCAATTTCTTCCTTAATCATCGGCAACCAGGAACGACTGAATTCTACGGAGGTAGTAGCGATACAATCGTTTTCATTTAACAAAATTAAAACAGACTCTTTTAGTCTTCTTTTGGTGTTGTGTTCTTCTTTGTGTAATATAACTGAATTTTGAAACTGTATTTTATGACCAAGGTCCCAAGCATGTTCACAAATTTTGGATTTTTCAAATTGTCGTTTTTTATGTAATTTTTGTGTTCGTTTATTCGAACATTCAGAGGTCTAGAGGTTTCTCCAATATAGAATTTATTACATTCACACGGGATTTTATAAATGCAATTTTTGGTATTTTGAGTTGAGTTATTTGGTTTGGTTTTTGATATAATTGATTTTAGTGTATTTCTTGTTTTAAATGATGTTTTGATATTATATCTGTTTCCCACTCTTTTTAGTCTTTTTGATAGACCCTGTATGTATGGTATAGTTATTGTATTAATGTGATTATCTTAGGAGTCAGTGTTGCTTGGTGAAGTTTAATGTTGGTTGTTAGGGATTGTTTGGTGTTCCATTTTGTTTAACTCGTTATTAATAAATTTATTTGGGTAATGATTGGCAGAAAGTATATTTTTTATAAACGTTTTTTCTTCATTGAATTTATTGATATTAGAACAGTTGGTTTTTGCTCTGTCATATAGAGATTTAATGATACCTCTTTTTACTGAACTTGGATGATTAGACTTAAAGTTGAGATACCTGTTAGTATGAGTTGGTTTTCTGTAAACTTCTGTTTCAAATGTCGATTGTGATTTGGTTATTAAAATGTCTAAGAATGGTAATTTGTTATTCTGTTCAAGCTCTAGTGTAAACTGAATAGTTGGTTCTGTGTTGTTTATGTCGTTAAGTAATGCATGTAAATCCTCAAGATTATGTTCCCAAATAACGAATATGTCATCAACATAACGCCACCAATCCAAAGGTTTAATCTGTTTTGAGAAAATTGTTTGTTCTTCAAATTTTTCCATAAAAATGTTGCTTAATGCGGGAGACAAACAGGAACCCATTGCCATGCCAAAATCTTGTTGGTAGAAAGTTAAGTTGAAAATATGTTGTATTTGTACAAAATGTTAGTAGTTCCATTATTGTATTAATGGACAATTGAGTACGTTGATTTAGTAAAGAATCTTGTTCTAATCGTTCTTTTACTATGGGAAGTGTTTTGATGACCGGAACATTATTGTATAGATTCACAATGTAAAAACTTGCTAGTGTTAAAGTATTTTTATATTGTACATGTGATAATTTTTCTAAGAAATGTGCGCTGTTTTTAAGATGAGAATTAGACTTACCAGTAAGTGGTGAAATAATTGTTAATAATTTCCTTTAAAGTGTGGTGTTATTTCCCAATAAACACTTAGACATTGAAAAAGATGCCACAAGTATCGTTCAGAAAACATTATAAATGGTTTTATACAAAGATATGTTCCAGCTTGATTCCGTACATTTTTCTATAACGTAAAACATAATTTTTCTGTAAATCGGAAAAATATATGCAAAAAAACTGTACATTTCATGGTAAATGTCAAATTTTCTTCATAAATATCTAGTTTAAATCTGAAGGTATGCCATGAAAGTATCTCGCATAGAAGAGTGTTTGTAATGATTTTCATTTTGATGCTTTTGCAGTCCATTTATTTTAGAGACGAAGTTAAGTTACAGTCGCCTGAAAGTGTAGAAAATATTCCATAACCTTATTAAAACGAAAATTTGTTATTCCGGCGATCTCTTCTGTGTAGAATACGGTTGAAGGTGTGTGCGTGCGTGCATGTAATATTAGGTGGTACATAAGCAGTTGTATACAGAGGATGGTTGAAATATAAGTTGAAATTGAATTAGTTATACAGGGTGGTTCTAAAAATAATTCTAAAAAATATTGCATTGGGTATATAGGGTGGTTGAAATAAGAGTGGTGCAAAACTATAGTTATACAGAGTGAATATTTGCGTTATAGAACAGAGAATAATTACTGTTGTGCAAATGGCTTTAAAAATTGTCAGAAGCAGTTGAGTATACAGTATGGTTGAAATATAAGGTGGAGTATAATTACAGTTAAACAGGGCAGTTTCATAAAGTTATATAGTTTGGAACATAAGTAATTGCTTAGACAAGGTATTTGAAGTAAAGTTGGGGTAAATTTATTGTTATTGAGGGTGCATCAAAAACTATAAGCAGTTAGGATATTTGAAATATAGGACTTACGACGGGGTATAATTATAGACATGGGTTAAAAAAGTTTTAGAAGCACTTGCATATACCGGTGATTGAAACAAATGGTAGAGTAAATTTATAGTCAAAATGTGGTTCAAAAAGGTGAATTTTGTTATATGGGGCAGATTATGAGCAGTTACATAAATGGAATACTAGACATATGGAGCAAAGTAAAATCATTGCTGTACAGGAATAGAATAGAAAAATAGAAAGAATTAATAGTGTGGAGAAGATTTGTACTTATACAGGGTGGTTTTAAAGATATCAGGACCGTTATAATATTAAGTTGAGTTGAATTACAGTTGAACAGGGTGATTCAGAAAATGATAGACCAATAAGTTATAGGTATAGGAGTGAACAATACACAGAAGCATATTGAGTGTGGATGCAATATATAGTGAATTAGTTACATTTCTAGACAGTCGTCCAAATAATAAAACAAATAATAAAGTTAAAATATATTTGGAAAATATGGACAAAGAATAAAAATTAGAGAGGAAGAAAAAGAGAGAGAGAGAGATAAGAATACGCTAGTATTTTCAATTGAATTGTACCTTAAATCAGATAAAAAAGAAGATATATAGACTGAAAATAGTGATTGATTGCAGACGGTTTCTAAACTGTTTTTATTTTATGTCAGCTGAAGTCGGTTCTTTTTTAATATAAATTATTATAAATAAATTGTTCTCTGCACATCACCCTAGTAGTTACTATCAGCTGTGTTATTGAAATAAGTCACTGAATTACTTAATCATTATAAGATCATTATGGTATTCGATTTTTCCCAAAATGAGAAATTTAGTTACTTGTCTACTTCGGTATGCAACCAAATATACAAGATGAGCACATGCGGAGACTTCAATCTGTTTAGCATTAATATTACAACATTTGCAATAAACTATATGCAAAAAATGATGGATTAATAAAGACCTAACATTAAAAATCAGAATTTGATTAAGAGAATAAGTTTTTTAACGAATGGGGTGAAAAAATGCAAATCATTTAATGCTATATTTAAATTTCCTTCATAATAAAATCTATAGGTGACCTAACGGCAAAATACTAGACCTTAACTGACCTGACGTAGACTTATCAATTAAGGTCATAATTATTTTCAAAATTGAAATCTACTTGTTGAAATCTACTATTCACTTAGAAATAGAACTTTTACAGTGTTCCTGTTTTTCATATAGCATATGGTTCTGTAGAAAAAAAGCTATCATAAATAATATAATATAAAAAAGTTGATGGCTATTTGGTGTCACTCAATTGAAAGTTATTTGTGGCATTTTCTAGAGTAAATTTTGGGGGAGAATAACACCACACTTGGAAAACACAAACTCTATATATTTCAAATTCTAAACGTTTTAAGGACTTATTCTGACCTGCTTGTCCATTATCTATTTACAAATAGGCAAAGACAAAACGATTAGGTACCACTTTCTCCTCTGTCTGTCAACCAATTCTTCATTTTTGTTTTGTTTAGTAGTTACTGACGACTTTCAGTGCAGAATGCTAATATTAATTTATAATATTGGTTCTATCATTAAATAAAAAAAATTCATTATTTACGTCCATACTGTCAACGCCAAACAACTGACAGTGCCGCCGCACAGTGGGAAATATCGGAAAAAATTCTACGCACGCGCCGATTTATATCGTACCATCGTTATTATTTTTTTATATTCTTTAAATATCCTCAACTTTACTATTCAGATGCAAAAATTACACTTTTCTGTAAACAAAGTTTCACATCGACTTATATGAACCATTTGCCTCAATATTAAATAATTGTGTAGGAACTAATTTGAAGTAAAATGGTCTGAAAAATCTGAAAAAATGTATTCAAATGTTTTTTGGGTGTCTAAGTTCACAGCCACTCTTATTTTTACCATTCAAGGACATTTAAAGGTCGTACCAAGGTCAATTGAAGATCAAATCGATAAATTGTATCAAATCGATAATTTTATTACTATGCCCAACATTCAGCATTCATAATATTTGAAAGGACACATTATAAACTCAGATATTCTTTAAATAATCTGAACACTATGAACTAAAAACTTTCTCTTAATATTATTTTCTTAATGTATTTATTGAAATATTCAACAATCTCAAAATCTCTGATGTTCTATAACCTTAAGGAAAGTGTCACTTTTGTTTCTGATTAGTAAAGTAATTAATATGTGAAAAATAATAAAAAAATTAGGACTGTGCGACTTGAATTAATCATGAAGCTTTATAATACTTTGATATTTAAAAAAATATAACCTCAGATTTTCGAAATTAATCTCAAATGTTTAAATATTCGATTTTTTTTTAATTTTTCGGAGCGATTTTATCGATGACCTTCAAATGACCTTTGTATGACCTTGATACAACCTTAGTGGTCCTTCAGTGTTGAAACTTACAGCAGGTTTTCTTTCAACGAGCCCAAAATCACACGTATAATTTCCTTTTTAATTTTTCGGAGCGTTTTTATCGAATTGACCTTTAAATGACCTTTATACGACCTTGATAGGACCTCAGATATTCTTCAGTTGTGAAACTAACAGCTTATTTTAACTCACGGAACCCAAAAATAAATTTATAAAAACATATGAATACATTTTTTCAGATTTTTCAGACCATTTTACTTCAAATTAGTTCCTATACAATTATTTAATATTGAGGCAAATGGTTCATATAAGTCAATGTGAAACTTTGTTTACAGAAAAGTGTAATTTTTGCATCTGAATAGTAAAGTTGAGGATATTTAAAGAATATCAAAAAAAATTAAGATGGTACGACTTAAATCCGCGCGTGCGTAGAATTTTTTTCGATATTTCCCACTGTGCGCCGCCACCAGACGGTCAAAACTCAAAACATTGAGTAATTATATATATAGGGAGTGATCGTTAGATGCTGTTATATTTTTAGAGCATATACTTCTGGAAATGGCATGCAAGCGTTGTTATTGTTTAGTGGTAAAATATTCAATGTAGTAGATCAGTGTTGATTTTTCGGACGCGTTGCAGTAACTTTCATATTAAATGTTCTGTTTTAATGTGGATTTAATTATATGATTGATATATTATTATCACAAACTTCCCGAAGGTGTTGTGTAAAAAAATGTCAGAGAGCGGACAATAGAGAATGTATTAAATATTTAAGTTCTCCTAGGGTTGTTGATCCTCTCTTTTCTTTAATATTCCTGAACTTGATTGAAACCACAAATGAACAATATTTCAATTATTATAACGATTATTTTCCCAGGAGCCAAAAATATTTCGAATACCGATATTTGATTATATTTTTATTTTCTTTTTATTTCAATAGAATTGTCAATATGAGTGAACAGCAGTCTAATTCTTGTGAGATTATTTCCCCAAAAACCCCAATTCATTTAAGGACTTTTCAGTTCATAAAGAAGAAAGAATATCTACGTTTTTCTTTTTGTTCCAATTGAAATATTAATTTATATGAAATAACGTAATTAAATACGATTCAACATCATTTCATATATAAATAACATCAAAAAAGTGATGAACCTTTAATGAAAATTAAAAGTGGTCTTTGGTATAATTTTTTGTGACCCAAAAGTTGTCTTTCTTTTTATCTTACGTATATATTAAACTAAATTAAAAGGGGTCTTTGGTATAATTTTTTGTGTATCAAAAATTGTCTTTCTTTTTATCTTAATATATTAAACTAAAGAAAATCCATGGAACTTTTTACACAATTTTTTTAAAAGCACAAGTTTTATCGAAAAGGAGTTCTAAAAAATGTCTTAATTGTTGTGTTCAGTATTAAAAAATTTCAAAAATTTAAAATTATTGACAGACATCCTTCACCAATTTCCTCAATTTTAACTTAATATATAGGCAAAATAAAAAAGGCAAAATAATAATTATTGGTACATTTTGGAGAGGCGAAGTCAGGTTACACCCTGTATACAAACTAACGTGTTGTAGATGGTATTAATAGTAACTCCTTTCACATTGGACGAGTTGGACTTTAACATTTTATATAGCGCTCTTAATTAGGATTAAACATTTATAAAAGCAAATATATCGTTTTTAATTTATCATCATTTAGCAAAAGTTCACTATCAAAGATAAAAAAAAGTTACCAATTCTAAGTGAGTCAGACAAATTCGCCACTGGAAAACACAAAACTATTGAACACAGCACTAAAACAAATTTCGGAAACATTTTTCGTCTGTAGTAACTTGCATTTCTTTTACGATTGTTTAGTATTGTTTTGTGGGAGACAAAAATAGTTACCTAATACTGCCAGATGTGTTATATTTACTTCTTCCGTTCAAATGTTCAAATGCAGTAAATTAATTAATGGGCGCGTATTAATTTTGTATGTGACCCGTTCTGGGCGAGTTAATTACATCAATGTAAAATTTATGTTAATGAAATTGCAGACGTACATTGAAACTATAATATTCTCACGGAAAATGACATGATTAGTCCCAGGAAAAACCCTGTATAAAGAACCGTACTGGGTCACTGAACATACAAGAATTTACGGTAAAAAACTACAAAAAATATATGACGTGGTATCCTGAGAAGAAGATTTTATTTTTAGTTTGACAGTAAAAGTCAATTGGAGAAACTATTTGAAGACGCGAGATGCAAAGACCGACATCTAGGATTTTCGGGGAAACTAGCACATAGAGGTTCCGAATCTGGAGCAGTTCCATGTAATTACTGCTACCCGTAACTCCTAGGTTAGAATTTCACGGTGAAATTTTCAGGTTAACTTCACCTGTCAGAGATATTTAAACGGCTCCATATTGGGACCCTCTATGTGCTAGTTTCCCTGAAGATCCTAGATGTCGGTCTTTATATCTCGCGTCTTCAAATTTAACGATATGTATCAAATACATAAACAAGTGTTCGAGAGGACGTTCAATTGAGGGAGGAGCAACTTATGAAGGTTCCCTTACCAGAAACAATATATATATATATATATATATATATATATATATATATATATATATATATCTTGTCTTGCGTACAAAAAAATGACACCTCGAAAAGAGTATTGGAGAAACTATCATTAGAGTTTATAAGTTGTGTTTGTTGTATTGATAATGTCTGATTTGTTATCATAGTAGAACAAAATTGTCATTAGTTGAAAGACTAGTATATTTCAAACCCAAATACCCTTAACAATTTGTTCACAAGTTTGAGATAATAGTTCAGTTTATGGTAAAGAAAAAAGCGAAAGAAAACGTGGTTAATAAAGGTAAATAAAATGAAAATTAAATCTAAATTTGACCGGTCATGAAATTCAAGCAAAAAAATTTAAATTCGAAATGTATAAGGTGAATTTCTTTGTAAACTATGTATAAAAGACAATTTGAAATATTTTCAGCCACTAATTCATGAGGGCATAGCATCTATTTTGTTTAAGAGGGTCTGCACTAGAATTACTTCAATATATTCCAGAGGACCAATAGACAAATTATGAGGAAATAGTTTCAGTTGAACAACTTTATAGCAACAAAAGTCTTCCTCTAATTTACCAAGTGCAACCTAGGACAAAAATTCGGGGGAAATTGCAAAAGTTTAGGGCTAACATTAGACCTACACTACACTAGACGCTAGTCGACTTGATTTTCTAGAGCAACAGCACCTTGAGGAGCCTGATCACAAAAACAAAGCCGGATACTCCTACAATACCCAAAAACTATGAATGTGGCTATCTCTACATTGGGGAGACGAAGCAACAACTGGGCACCAGGCTCAAGGGGCACCTCATAGTGACTCAAATGGGGAAGCTAACAAAATTGGGGTTAGCTAATCACGCATGGGCCGAACACCATAACATCAA
This sequence comes from Octodonta nipae, assembly GCA_034190945.1. Taxonomy (NCBI): domain Eukaryota; kingdom Metazoa; phylum Arthropoda; class Insecta; order Coleoptera; family Chrysomelidae; genus Octodonta; species Octodonta nipae. The sequence goes on along the minus strand of CM067220.1, from coordinate 9,053,473 downwards.
CTGAGTCCAGGAAAAATAATTCACAAGAAAGAGCACTGCTATAAAAGAAAATTCATTGAGACAGTATAACATAATCTCCAACGAGAATATAATTCCAACCTTCAAATTAAAAACGGTTGGAGACTCCTTCTTGTGCCACTGCCGCTACGTACCAATCACCAGGCGACCATGATTAGACTAAATAAGGGATTCAGCGACACTATAACCATGACCTGATACGCATGACGATAGCAAATACAGAGCTATTGAAACGTTATGAGTTCAACCATTTCAGGACGACGGAAGTCCAAGGAAACTTCGAGGAGTGCAAAATAGTCAGTTGGAAGACAAGTTTGACAAAGAAGAACAAGCAGCAGGCATTATTGCGAAATTCATAGCTGTAAACACACTAGCTACAGCTTAGAGCTTGGATATTCTAAATGAATCACCCTCTATATATCTCAATTTTTTCTTAATTCAGATAATTTCCAGATTTCACTTAAATTAGATCATCTAAAGGCACAGATATACATTCCTTACCGGTACGCACCTCACTCCTAAAGCACTTTCAACGCCTGCTTAATGACCCCTACTACGAAATATTTGTCTTTGCAGATAAGATATGTCAATAATTGGGTATATAATCCAATCTTATAAGAAGTATAAATAAAATAAAAATAAGAATTACAACTATTCATTATTAATACCAATAAGATTTAACATTTTAAAAACACACAGATCCTTAAAAGAGTATAGCACAATTAAGATAAACATATTTACAGCAAACAATTAAACACATAACTACATTAAGTCAAGCAATTGCTAATAATAAAAACATTCACCCTTTTCCTAGGAGATATATTTCAAATTCTCCTATGGAATAAAAATTTCATTTAGCAGTAAAGTTGTTATTTGGTTTTTATATACTGTTAGAGTTTTAATCTTTTTTATATTTTCTGGTAGTGAGTTAAACAGTCTGCAACCTGGATAGTGACTAGTTTTCTAAATAAATTGATGATTATATTTTTCAATAAAGAAATTTTCTCTGTTTCGCATCGAATAACTGAGAATTGAGTCATGCGATACAAGTTTACCTTGATTCTGATAAATATACACTAAAAGTTTGTAAATGTAAATGTTTGAAATTGTTAATATTCGTTCTTTTTTGAAAACTCCTCTACATGAAGCGTTATATGGTAAATTAAAAATTAATCTCATTATTCTTTTTTGCATTACCAGCACTCTGTATAAGTTATGCGCACTTCCCCACTCCGCTATAGTATAGGACATGGCTGGGGATACGCATTAGCGTAATAGACAGTTATAAGATTAGAATCGGTTACTGAGTTTTTTAAGGATTTTATCGTAAAAAAACATTTATTTAGTTTTGAGCAAACATCATTGACGTGCAATTCCATTCATGGTTAGAATCTACTGTGGTTCTTAAAATCTTTGAGCTATGACTAACGGGCAAATTCAGATTATTGAATAAAATATTTAAGTTTATCAGATTGCGTATTTTTGTCTTAAATTCCATTGCTACAGTCTTTGACAGATTTATAATAAGGTTGTTCCTTTTACACCAATTTGAAAATTCAATCATATAAATCAATTTTCTCCTCCAAGAGTTTCTCATCTTTTATAAACAACAAAAAAACTAGAGGACCTAGGACACTTCCTTAAGGGGCCCCCATATCACAGTTCATAGTTTGTGAAAAAGTGTATTCAATTTTAATTTTAAATTTTCTATCCGTTAAAAAGGATTTAAGCCATTTATTTTGAGCATATTATAACCTTTACGATTTTTACTACTAGGTAGATGATGAATGTTAAGATCAGAGCAGTTTAACATATTTTCGTAAGTTTCCGAAATATTTGTCAATAGTTCAGAAAAAATGTTAAGAGAAACCTCAATATCCGCCGAAGATCCTGGCCTATATACTAATAATAGGTATACAACAGGTTTTGTATTCTATAGCACAACATTCTAATAGCATTTCAATAGAAAATTTGTTATAGTCATGTAATATTTTACAGTTTCCAGGAACACAATTTTTTGCATAAATCAACAGTGCCAACATGTTGGTGGTGGCTTCTACTAGTCACACAATTTTTCATATCCGTTTATTTTTAAACAATTTATAGTATCACTAGTTTGCCAATGCTCAGAAACAAGCCCTGAACAGACGCCCTAATAGAACCATGAAATAATAATCAGATATAGTATAATTATGATCTGAAATTATCGATTTTCGTTTCTAAGATACCGAAATAAATAAGTCGGCGCCGATCTGACGTTCAAGTTGTTAAGATGAAAGCTATTGGAAATCACGTATCGTAAGTTTTTTTGAATTAATTTTACAAAATAATATTACATAATGAAATTGAACCTGAGTAAAACCTACTGATTGTCCAGGATATCTCCATGAAAGTGGTTTCTTATATGTTTCAGGCAAGTTGTACAAAATTATGATCACATGTATTTGATGTGTATTAAACATTTATTTATGGTCTTGTATACATCTTCCAACTAAATACTAAACTGATTCGGCCGATTATTGATGGAAATTCTGTATGATAATTAACTAATGTTAATTGCAATATTACTTTACATAATTTTATCCTTTTTTCGACTATTCAACAAGTTTTGATATTTTAACAAATACTTGGAAAACTATGAAGTAAAAGAATTTAATAAAAAATATCTACTCACAAATTTAACAAATGGGAATTATTTAAAAATATTTGGTGGTTTAACAATTGTTTGTAGAGACCAAAAAACAATTAGAAACGTTTTTTAACTTTATAAACAAACTCAATCCAAGTATTAGGTTTTTGACAAAAGTTGAGCAGAAAAAAATCAAATTTCTAGGCATAAAAGTTAACAAGCTGGGCATAATCGACGAAAACTATGTATGTGAGACAGTTGAAATCGGTGTGTTTTCAATTATTTGCCACCCAGTAAAGACGCTACCTATGAAAAACCTCCATTTCCTAAATTCATTCTGTTCGCCAATCTGCTAGTACCTGACCGTACTTCCAATATTTCTTTATAAAATTTAATAAACGCAATAGAAGGCATTTTGACATGTACTTGATTTATTTCAAAATTATGCTCTTCGAGGACTTTCTATTTCTGCTTGTATTAAGTGGCATTTTTAGTTTTTTAAATGTTATAAAGTCAACATATTCATCATTGGTTATTGTTTTGATATTTTCTACGTTCTCTGTCCAAAATTATCGAAACTAGTCTCACCATTCGGTTTCAGAAATTAGGTTTAGTCCTAGTGTATTCTAAAATAGGGTTACGAACTTCTGCTGTGTATAGAATAAGCCAAAAAGTCCCTATTAACATGTGCCCTAAAACGCACCCTTATGGAATTAAATGCCCTTAAAAAGGCTCAAACAAAACTTTTTTTTCTGTTATTGACAAAACGGTCGAAAATAAAAGGAAAAAATGTATGGGTCTTACGTAACTTTTTACGTTAAATAACATGTGCTACCCGTTTCTCTGCAGATTTATAACATCTTAATAATATTACGTAAAAAATAGTATGTTTGTCCAACTCGATATTTCCAATGGTTTTCGAGTAAACTAAGTTTGAAAATTACGCTGCCCTTTAAGTTATTAGGCCAAAAATTGTTAACCGTTGTGGCAACGTCAATCTTTAATTTGACAATTTTTTGTAATTATTGACCTAATAGTTAAAGAGCAGAGTAATTGTCAAACTCAATTTACTCGAAAACCATTCTAAATAACGTTGGACAAAAATACTATTTAAAGAAATTAAATAAAACAAAATACTGGCTGAAAATCCCCTTCACGAAACAAAATAGGACTCTTATGATTTGCATGTCGAAAAATAGAGTAGTAGCACATGTTATTTAACGTAAAAAGTTATGTAAGACCCATACATTTTTTTCTATGTATTTTCGCCCGTTTTGTGAGTAACAAAAAAAAAGTTTTGTTTGAGTCCTAAAGGCATACAACTTCATAAGGAAGCGTTTTAGGGTACATGTTAATAGGGCCATTTTGGGTAATTTTAATGAGTTTTATACACAGTTGGGCACCCTATTTTAGAAACACACTGTAGTATTATTAAGAAAGTTCCCAACTAAATCGTCTTGTCTAATTTTTGACCAACGCCGTCAGATAATCATAATCTTCTTCTTCCTCCTCAACGGTGCCTTAGACCATAAGCCTTAGGCGTAATGGCTCTGGTCCTTTCGACCTTAATAGCCAGACTCAAGTGATTATAATCTGAAATTTTCATTTACACTACCTCCACCATATGTAAAATCCTGAGTAAATTTTGAACTAAATTTTATATTCACATTAATTTTAAATAAACTTTTGTTTTCCTCCATCTCATCTATATAAAAAGGCGGGACAGCTCATGACTTCCGGTATTCTAATCTATTTTATTTTATTCACTTTTAAAGTTTGTAAACTATAAAATCACTGCTAGAGCGTCCGTCACTTAATAAGCGTTCATAAAGTCTAGATAAATCACCCATCATATTATCGTAGAATCCTCTTCAAATTTTCCAAAATTTCGTGCTAATAAACATGAATCATACATCACTAAACCAAATACTTCACTATTGCACTTTATACACATTTATATCTATGTTGATTCTAATTAAGTTCTAGAATTAGTAATTAATTTTTAAGGTGAAATTATGTACATGTAACTGTGTAATATTCATAATCAAAAGACAGAACAAAAGTTATTCATTCATAAAAAAAATGCAACCAAAGTACATTTGGTGACAGCTTTTTCGTCACCTAGTATATACAAAACATATATATATTTTATTTTTTATAAATTATGCTTAACGTCTATTTCTGTTATTATAGTGCAGATAAGTGACTGTTAAATTTTTCTATACAGATTGATATTTATTTCAACTTCACTATGATTCAATTTGCTGATTATATTTTACAGATGGGTCCGATATGGAGAGTTAAAAAATGTGAGTTTAATGTGCAAAGACTACGTGTGCTACGGCACAGGTTGCCACCTCAAATTTTTCAACTTGGTCACGGGTGAAAAAACAACCTTCACTGCCAGTTTTCCAAGTGTCAATGGCGACGGAATCGGCGTCATGGACTGTCACAATTCGACGTACACATTCGCGTATGCCGAACATATTTACAACGCTACGATTTATGTCAAAAGTTTCCCGGAATTCGATAACATCGCCACCTTTAAACGTAAGTATGCTTCTGGAACACATTTTTTTTTACTTAATTGTTGACTTCGTGTTGTTGAACCCCACTGTCAAACTTTGGCGCTGATCTGTCATATAGATTATAATTATCTTTCACAATCGCTTAACCTTAAACTGAGCAATTTTTCCATTACAAAGGCGTTTTTCTTTGGTCTTTTTCTGGGCATGGAGCTCTTTCCTCCTTTACAGTTTATTTCTGTTGCTTTTCGAATCCACAGATCTCTCTATATGATCCATCGAACTCACTGGGGGGTATCCCCTGGATCTCTGCCCAAATAGGTCCCTAACTGGAATTACTTAACCACCAAATAGACTTGCTACATAGCCTACGTAGTTCCATATTAATTACTTTATTGGAGGAACTATAGTTATAACGCCAATATAACTCCCAGGCCAGGCAATAGCAAAATGAACATCGAACCGATATCCCGTCACAGAGCGAGAGCTTTGATTGGCCACAGCAAACAAGACCACGCCCCGTCCGGCCGACACCATAAAACTAAGACTAACAGCAGCATCGATTCTTTTTTTGTACTACGCTTAGTCAGTAACAGCGTCGATTATAACGAAGATGAGTGAGATCTCGAAACGTCAAACTGTCTTTTCTAAGACAACTAAACCATACACACGAGAATCTTAATCTCTAAGGACTCCTAAAAGTAAAATTTTCATTAAAGTTATGGTTATCTTCGACTAAATTTGCATGTCTTATCATAAGTGCCAGAAACTCTTTTGTGCTTCGGATTTTGATACACTATATACCGATAGAAAAAATAGGCATGTTACAATTGGAGATTTATACAGCACAATAACGACCAGCAGGACTGGACGATTCACAATTCAAGGAGGTAGACACAACAGACACTAGTATACGAGAGAGATTCCTCAAATACATTGTTTTGAATCTCTTAATGATGATTTAATAAAGGCCGTACAGGAATGCAAAGGTTATAAGATTGGAAATGAAAAATGGTAATTAAGTGCTATGCAGATGACACCATCCTCCTAGCAAAGAAGTTAAATCTGAAAATAAAGGCACTTGTGATTAGCAAAGAACTGGTCAAATGTGTGATAGAGATTGACGGCATCTGCATAAATCAAATTTTGAAAGGCAACTATTTGGTACTCACTGTATTCAGCTACGGAGATATAACAGCAAAAATACAGAAAGCGAAAAAGCAACAGGTTGTCTAAACAACACATTAAAATGTAAACTAAGACGAAGGTCTGCAAACTCTTCTTAAACACAAAGGATGCTAGTAATGACAGAGATGAAAATACTATGGAGAGTCAAGAAGAAGAAGATTAAGATTTCGAACAAGAATAATCAGAATAACAAGCAAGGTGCAAAGGGTGAACATGTGGATATTAAACAGAAAAAGAGATCAACCACATAAGCAGAATAACGAAACCAAGAGGTAAAACAGGTAGAAGAAATATTGATCAACTCACGAAAATATATAGTGAATATATAATATAGGGACGCAACTCAATTAAGGAACAGGAAGAACTTCTCCAGTGCCTTCATTTCCGCTACTCTAGTTATCTCTAATTTAATCTTGGTGAGTTTTTCTTCAATTTCACATAGAGGTCTTACTTGCTAAAGCTCGGAAGTTGATAGTTTCGTAGATTTTCTCTGGTAGCCTGAGACCAGTGAGACTGGGGTGGGTCCTAGACTTGGAATATGGTAGAGACTCAAGGCGCGTCTCTGAAATAAACCTATTCTATATCTGCCTCATAGAGGACTGCCTAGTCACTAACCAAGCCCAAAAAGTCACCACAAAAACTTGTAAATCCTTAGTTATCTGAAAAATAAAGAGGAAAAGATTAAATATCTGTTAACAATGTCAAAAACGTCGTCAAGAAACTACAATATAATTCCATTTGCAGATAACTCTCCCACGGGATACATTGCCTTAACATTCTCAGAAACGTCGTACTTAGTTGCTCTGGGGAACCTACCGTATTTCACACTACATGTTTACAACTGGCGCAAGAATCAACCAATAGCTGTTGCAAAAACTGATATATTACTGGAGGAACAAATCCTTAGGTAAGAATACATTTTTTAGGTCAATTTTAAAAAGATGACATTCATTACCCATATTTGCAAATTCTCTAATTTCCCCCAGACGTTCTGTGGGAATATGTTAATTGACCTCTCCCCAAAACAAATTACACCACTGTTCAAGAACCCTGTTAAAACCACTGTCTTGACTACTTCCTATAAAAAGCATTGCCAAATGGCTAATAGTAGAATATCCTAGACAACGCGGTTTGATAGTACCAAATTGCACTTTTAATTATGACACTTCAAGTTGTTCTAAAATAAATAAAAATTTAAGCAAGTGTCAAATATGGGAAATACTGTTGAAATTGACAACAGAATTCATATGAACACCCTTGGTTCCATAAGAGCTGATGAAACAAAATAAATTTAAAAACAAATATAAGATGGGCACTCATTTAGACTGATCGATTGAAACGAAAGCTTCTTTGGAAATATATTGCCCGTCACTCGTTATTTCCCTTCCTCTGGTTTTGTATTTTACTACCTTTGTGAATGTATGAGTGTGGGCCTCCGTTAAAAAGTTTGCCGATTCAGTTGGCTCTCCTTATTCTTATAGTTTGCATTTTTAATCTATCTTGCACTTAGCACGTTTTTTACATTGACAACTGATGTTTTGCCCATGGCCATACTGCTCCCGATTTCTGCAGTGCAATTTCCAGTTGAACTTATTTTTCCTGCCAAATATTTAAATTTATTTACTTTTTCCAGTTGTTGCCCTTCCAGCAGAATCCTCACAATGTTCTTCCTTCTCGTATTATCTCTGTTTTTCCAACATTTATCTTCATATCATATTCTTACAAGTTTGGTTTATTTTACACAACATATTTTATAATTGATTTACTTTTTCTGCAAAAACTTCTTGGTCCTAATTCATATTTTTCACCTTTTCAATGCCTACGGTAATCCCAAGAGTATCTTTCAATGTTTCATTTATCAGTTTTTTCCCATATAACTGAATAGTGTTTGTGATATACAACAACCTTGTCTGACTTTAGTTTCTTCATTGTCCACCTTTAGCACTACTTTGTGTCCTTTGTAAAGCTCTAGAATGAGGTGTCGATCTTTCCAATCCGAAGTGGATCCTACAGTATTTTCAGTAGTATATTCGAATCTGCTCGGTCAAACGCTTACTCCCAGTCAATAAAACATTCAATTTAGAGCACTTCTTTTGATTTTAGTATTAATTATAAAACACTTTATTGATGGCTCCAATTGTTTTTAGCTGCAGTTTGGGAAAGCCCGTCCACATAGCTCAAATGGGTAAGAAATCAAACAAACTCTATTACTGGGACTTATTTACATTGTGCAAGAAAACTGTGCTTGAAAAACACGAAGTCCGAATGCCCTGCAAAGATACACCGCCGCTTTCAGACCTCGTCTGGACCTCTGAGGGGACCCTTTTTGTGACTGATGTCAAAGGCAACATTTACATGGTAATATTATGTTACAATATATTAAAATAAAAGTCTTGTGTTTGATATTGTAATAATTGCCGCAAAAGTTATATGGGAAAAGTGCATTCGATATTCGGTGTTGAATCTACTGAAACGGTTAATTTGATAGCTGTCAAAATCAGATATTATTCGCACACTTTTCAAAACTAATAAGATAACTTGTATCCCGCAAACCACCTCAACCTTCATTTTTCGTATGGGACCTTCAAATGCAGCCTAGCCTAGCAGCCAATAAAATATTAAAAGGAAAATTGGTACAGAAAGATTTTTCAGGTTGTCAACAAAAACCTTAGTAGTCTGCAGTATAATTAAAATAATATAATTATAATTTTAGTGAAGCATGCTTCACAAAAGCGATATTTATGACAAATTTTATCTCCTAAACAAAAACTAATACTATGTGTGAACTCAAGGTATCGAATTTATTCGAAATTTACTCCTTTGTTGGCATGTGATTTAAAAAAAAGTCATTCTGTGTATTTTTTCAGTGTGACAACGAGTTTACACTAATCCAGGTAGTTAGTTTATCCGCAGAAGGAAACTTACCAACCTCCATGACTTGGTATAAAGCAGGACTGACAACATCAGGTCCCGATCAAGTTGTCAGAGTAAGTAATGTCGAAATTAGTAGGCGTTTTTAAATATACATATACCAGTAATCTAGCTCAATGAATGGTGTAATTATGTTTTTCTTTTTACAAAAACACGAAGTAGTCTTGTAAACATCTTCGGGATGTTAAAAAAAAATTCTAGGTAGCTAAACACTGATCAAAATACACTCGCGATTCTCGCGTTTCCCGTCCCTCGGCGATGAAATTTTATAACTCTTTAAATTACTTCCTAACGCCCTATTTGGACAGGTGAAACGTTCCTCTCTTAAGAGTCAGGTTTCCACCTTTTTTGTCCTCTAAATCCGTCGCTCCAGGTACGACTACTTTTCTTGAGTTCCGGCCCCGAACTAGTTTGGAAATTCTCTGGACCTTTTCCTCGTGAACTTTGGCCTCCCCATATTGGTACTATCTTCGCGAATAAGTTAACAACAAAACTCCCTACCCCCTGAGTTTTTCATTGTCGGATTGTCTGCACCTTCCGCCATTAACGGACGGGTTCTACGCACGTGCCTTTCTTCGGCATTTTAAAAAATTCTAGAACAAACTTTTAATTAAGGACGGCAAAATCAGAAATTTTTCTCTAACTGCGTAAAATCGACCGTCTTTGGTTTTTTTGTTTAAAATATTGCATCACAATTTGTGTCTACCTGGTTTTTAGCATGTACAAGAGTTCAACTTTCTGCTAACCCTGAATCGACAAATCACAAACCGGAACGATATGCATAAACTATTCATTGTTTAAATAAAATTATTATAACATGGAAAATGAGTTAAGTTTCGCAACATATGCAAGTGGTATACATTGTGTGAAATTTCACAATTTTAGCGACATGTTTTATATTCTGCAATACGAGCGAATTTTTCTATACGACACAAAACGCAAAAGGTTTTTAGTTTACTTACGTGAAGAGATATTAAATAACATATATCCGATAAAAGAATAAAAAAAAAGCATTATGAATTCTTGTAAACATCCTCGGGATGTTACAGTCTTACCACCAGAAAAATTCCGATTATATATGTGAAACTATTGCAAGCCTAATGGCGGCACTTCACTTGGCGTTATCGTGGTTTGTATCGCTATATTCACCCAAATATTTTATATATTCGCAAATATTCCAAACAAGCCATCCACACAGATCGCAAAACACTCAAACATGCCAAATATGTTTGAATTCCAGTGACCTGTACAGTCAGGGGTCCCAAATGTAAGGATGCATTTGGTACAATTCGAGAAACTTCATAATGTTTTTGTTCGACCAGTCCATTTTCCCACAAACACCACTTGTCATAAAAAACAGCACTAGTTGATCACGATCGAAGCGCGACGTGCAACTATGTGAACCAAGTGTGGACAGTTTAAGCTTATTTGACTCCTTTGATGTGCAGTAAAAACCGACAAGTGGACGGTAATGCGTATTTGCTCTTAGCGGTATTCGACATATTTGTTCAAATAAGGCAAAAATAGCAAATAGCCTCTCCGTTTTTGGACAAATATAGCAATTATACGAATACGCTACACCAAGTTAAGTGCCGCCTTAACAGTCATTTACCCTTTCTAAATGAAAATGTAGCTTAATTCAATTTGATGCGACTTTTGGTAACAAAGAGAGATCAAATGTTTTGTAATAAGTATGTAAATTCACATATTAATATTACGACCCAGTAGGTATTACACAGGGTGTAATAAAAGTACCGGTAACCCCCCCCCCCTTTAACTTCCTATAATCGCATTTGCCGAGAAAATGTTCCAGGCAAAAGGTGTTAAATTTTAGCTTAAAAATTCAGTGGTGACCTTGTCCTTGACCCCAAGGTCGATTTTAAAAGGTCATTTCAAGGTCAACTTTCATTTTTTAAATGGAAACCTCTACTTTTTATTCCGGAAACAGAAAGAGCGGAGAATTCTACATTCCGGTATGTATTTGACCATCGGGTTTAAGTGACCTCTCAAGGTCAATTACAGAGCAACCGTTATTTGCTGCGAATAGTGTCACTTAGCTTTGAAAGAAGGTGGGGTCCCACCAGCAGTCAGCAACTACTTATTCGTATATTCGTACTTACCTTTTATCCTCAGAAGGGCTTTCCTCTATACGCAAATTGAGGACGCTCTGTGTAGGTTGTTTTGTTGATGGAGACCCACTGAATATTTTTAGTTTTTTTTTATTTTTGTTGGTCTTTTATCTTATTTGTTTTTTTATTTTATTATCTCTTTAGTTTTATATGAATCAATTGCTCTTTAAATTTGAGGCCAGTTCGGGGATATTTACCTTTATTTTCGATATCTAATGCATATGTTCACTTATTACCCTCAACAGAAACAAAGAAAGTTGAGAAAACTATAAAAATAAAAATGAAAAATTGCTCTTTAAATGACCTTTCACTTATATCCCAAAGTCAAATACATATATGAAAGTAAAATTAGTCGCTCTTTCTGATTCCGTGATAAAAATTGAGGTTTCCCCTTTAAAAAAAGAACGTGGACCTTGAAATGACAATTAACAATGACTTTGGGGTCAAGGACAAGGTCACCACTGAATTTTTAAGTCAAAACTGAACAATTTCTGCCTGGAACATTTTCTCGGAAAATGCGATCATAGGAAATTAAAGGTTACGCCCAATATATTTTGTAATGTATCATCTCAATCATTCATGAAAAGAGTTCAATAAAGTTATTTTCAAAATAAATGGAAAATTATTTTAATTTTGAAGGCGTAAAATACTTCATAAATCACAAAGACATCCAAATATCTATTCTATTTTACACATTTAAATATGTTATTACGTACCCTTGTACATGCACAAAATAATCTAATTATAGATTTTTGAAACATATTCAAAAACTACTTGTCAGGCAGCATGCAATACTTAATTATTTATTACTAGCTGTCGCCCAGTGGTCGAAATTCGACCAATTGTGTCAATATCTCTGGCAGGTTAAGTAGCCTGAAAATCGTATCGGGACATTCTATCCTAGGACTTTAGGGAGAACAGCAATTACACGGAACGGATCCAGATTCGGAACCTCTATGTGATAGTTTCCTCGAAAATCCTAGATGTCGGTCTTACATCTCGCTTCTACAAATAAGTAAAGAAATTCAAGTTTTTTTCAGATATAATAATTCCATCTCATTATATATTTCCACCACCCTGTATATGCAACTGCTCATGGAGCACGCAAAATATTTTTTAACATTTTTGAACCACCCGGTAAACCATTCTGTATATGCCACTGCCTATGAGCCACGGTATTTACTCTTTTTGTTTATGAAATTTTTAACTATCTTCTGTAACTATAATTCTACTCTGACCTATATTTCAATCATCATATATATGGAACTCTTTGTGGGCTACTCTATAAATCATTTCCGTTTCTAACATTTTTTATCATCATCCTGTATATCTATAATTCCTCTCACCCCATATTTCATCTTCCCTATATATACAACTGCTTATGGGTTAGGAAATGTTGCATTTCCATTTCCATTATGTGCCACCCACGAACAACTAAACAAAACAAAAATGAAGAAAATCGGTTGAGAGACAGAGGAGAAAATGGTACCTAATCGTTTTGTCTTAGCCTATTTATATATAGATAACAAATATCGGTTACATTTTACCGCATTTTAATTCGAACAGAATTTCAAATATTACTGATAGCTGATAAGAATGTAATTAATCAAAAGTTTCTATTTTCGCAGCATTACAAGAAATCAGACAAATGGATTTGCGACTGGAAATTCGAAGCGGAAGTCCCTCTTAAAGAGATCCACTGCAACAAAACAGACTTCATACTGGCCATTACATTATCAGAGGAGATTTCAAAATTGAATAGCGATGGAGAATTAACATATTTTCATTTAAGGCAAAGTAAATTCACTGATTTTTGCTTAATATATCCAACCGCTACTCACATTATGGCCTTATCGCAAGGCGAATTTTTGACAGTTTTCAGTGTTGAATCCGGAGAGTGGGTAAGACACAATAAACTTTAAAAAAATGTAATTATTTCTTATGACCACTCCCTTCCCAAACTCTAACAGCAATTTGTCACAGGAAACCTTGGATTAGAATCCTCAGAAGAAAATCTATCACCGTATAAGCATGCCCAGACCAGTTAATGTTTGTATAGCACTCTCTGTCACATTCTAATATCCGAAATTGAGACCGTTTACCTTAATCTCCTAATTTTTATGTTACTTAGTATATTTTCTAAAGCTAGAACTGGTAAGTTTAAGGCAGTTACAGTGATAACAGTTTTAAGATCAACATTTTGGTGATCCAAATCGGCGCCCACCGTGGACGATCTCTGTCACGGAATTCTTGACCCCCCAGTGAAAATACTAGCATTATACTGTTGTTTGTGTCTATGGTCTGGAGTTTCAATTGTGACGACCACTAAAGCACACTAGTAGGTTTGCAGAAAAGTGTTATAATTCAACTGATGAAAATTCATTACTAATTCTTGTCGGATTATATCTATCCGATTGGGGAAAAAATTTGATCATTGACATTAATATTTTAATTTCTTTATCACTTGGTATAATTCCAACAGGATTTTAATAATCGTATACGACAGCCGACATTCATCTGGACATCTGACGACTAAAGCTGTAAAGCTGGTCATTGAGGCAAATTGATAATTGTTATAAGATCAACGACCTGTTTGTTGATATAAATTGGCGCCCAACGTGGGCGACCTCTATCACGAAATCCTTGATACCCCTGTGAAAATGGTTAAATTAGGCTACTGTTTATGTCTATGTCTATGGTTGGAGCTTCCCTTCTGACAGCCATAAGAGCATATTGGAAAGTTCGCAAAAAATTGTTATTGAACTGAAAAATACGTACTTGGTTGAAGAAAATTCTGTACCGAATTTTAACACACATTAATGACAACTTATAAGAGTTTCTATTTTTCAGTTGAGTACATTTTCATTAAGTGGACTAGCGCTATGCGTCCAGGAAAATCCAGAATTTCCTTACGTAGCAGTTGGATTTAATGACGGACGCCTCGAGCTGATATCAGCATTCAAAGCAGAAGAGCTTCACACGATAATTTCTTTCAATCTTTGTTCGATACCTTTGAACACAGTGAAATTTTTTGAAAAAGGAAGAGTCATTGTAACGGGCAACTTGACATTTGGAAAATTCTTTATATTAGAGGTTAGTGAAAAATAATTCATAATGAATAACAAATGAACTTCCAGCATACACTACTGATATCACTCCAGTATTGATACTTTGCTTTCGATACAGAGTATTTTTTGAATCGATACTTATATTTTGGCATATTGATACCCAGATTTGATACAAATGGCGACAGTTTTCGTTTTTCAACACTCTGATGACTTTTAACCGATCTTCACCCGCTAAATTCGTATTTTTAAAATGATCATTTTAAGATATCACTTTCTCTCAGAATAAATGCGAGGAAAAATTTCTGTACGGACAGCCAGTAATCCGGGCAATTTTACGAAATTGCCTTACTATACTTTGTTCTCCAAATACGATTTTAAATACTTATCTGATGCGAGAAAAACTTTTGAGGAGAGAAAACCCCAATGAACAGTCAAAATAAAGTTAAAATGTCCAAAATGCCATAAATGTCAAAAATGACAAAAATGTCAAAAATGTCAAAAATGGCAAAAATCTCAAAAATGTCAAAAATGTCAAAAATGTAACAAATGTCAAAAATGCCAAAAATGTTAAAAATGATGAAAATGTCAAAATGTCAAAAATGTCAAAAAATGTCATAAATATCAAAAATGTCAAAAATGTAAAAAATGTCTAAAATGCCAAAAAAGTCATGTCAAAAAACGTCAAAAATGTCAAAAAATAAAAAAAATTAAAATGTCAAAAATCTCAAGAAATTTAAAAAATTCTCATAAACACCAAAAGTAAGTAATTTCGAAAAGATTGTTGAGGAGGTCTTGAATTATTTTGTCTGTTCATTGGGTTTTCTCACCTCCAAATTTTTTCTTGTGTATGGAGACGTTTCAACTCCGAGTCTGGAGTCGTGGTCAATCGTTTAGTGTTTATTTTCGAGGTTTTTTTTTAAAATTCGCTCTGATCTTGAATTAGTTGTTTGTCAAAAAATGTCATAAATCAAATTTTCATTTTGCAATCTACATCAATAAATATAAAGCCATTGACAACGAAGTCAGAATAGACTTTGAAACGTTTGGTATTCCTGCAATATACGTCGTTTTATTTCTATTGTGGTGTTATTACCCAAAAAAACATAAAAGTAATTAAGAATATGCCACAAACTACGTTTTGAAGACAAAAAGTGTACGTTGATACAAAACCTAGTAACTTTTCCCATAAATAAATACAATTTTGGTCTTGCTCTCGAAAAAGACGTAACAAGGCGAACCATATGTCAAGTTTATCGAATAGTTTGTTAAAACATTAAAATATCTAAATTTTTATTTAAATATTTTATGATTTTGAGCATATCTAGGAGAGTTTCCTTCATAAATGATGAGCACTCGTTATTGGGAGGGTAGTTTGCCTAACAAATGTTTTCGATTAAACCGGGTCTTACTATCAGTTACTAAACCACTTTTACTTTACAGGGCTTAATCGGTTCGAAAATCAGTATATTGGCTCACATCGATGTTGGAAGACAGATCGTCGACTTCATGCTCGTCGGATCTAAACAATGTCAACGTCTGTTTGTGATTCCTGTAACATCAAAATATCTGGCTGGCAACGAGATCATACGCTACTGCATCATGGATCAAAATAACATCAACATGAAGCAATACTCTGCAGAAAACAAAGAAGCTCTCTATTACAGAATCGTACCTAGCGATAAACCAAATCGCGACAGGGTTTTTTATGCTTTGTGTCTCACTTCTAGAAACATAAAGGTCCTGGAGATTAAACGAGGGGTAAAACATTTAAAAAATATTTTAGAATATATCATCCAGCATAACAAAAAATGTACAATCTGCGTTATATTCTACTTTATGTATATATTGTTAACAAACAGATTGTTGTTAGGCTAAAGAACTCATCATATGGCGGCTATATCCAGTATTTCTCCGTTACAATAGATAGGGTGAGTTTTTTTTATGATCAGTATGGGGATCTAGGAAACTAGCGGAGATAGAGCAATGATTAAATTGGGAAAGACTTGCAGTTTTACTGGACCAATTTAATGACACTTTCGGATTTTTGTAAAAAGTCATGGCTTACCAGATATTTTGATAAAACGAAATTCTGTCGATTTAATCAAATCCCTCTAGCTCCTTTGTTTTTGATTTTATAAAAAAAGTGTAAATATCAAAATTGAAGGGAATTGTATCCCGAATATGATTGTCATGTCCTCGTTTGCGTGACAGCTCTCGTTTTGGAGATATGTCACAAACTTATCTTTTTTTTAACGGAAACCATAGTTGGCTATGACCTCAAAAAATCGGATATTTTTAGAGCTTTTCAACGATATAATACTCGATATAGTGGTGGAATGTTATAACATATGCCATAAAAATTCAGTTCGTGCAGCTGAGGAATACTTTCATAGATATTTTAACGTCGTCAACCTGCTCTATGTAAATCAAAATCCATCTACATCAATTCTTGAGATTGCGGCAGAAGCTGGCACATCTCAACGAACTGTAGTTAAGGTACTGAAAGCGCATAAATTCCACCCGTACAAACTTTCAGTTTCTCAAACTTTGCCTGCTGGTCACGAACATCGACGTATTTTGTTTTGTACATGGTTTAGACACATGCGCCTTGACAATCCACAGTTTCCATTAAAGGTGTCATGATCAGATAAAACTAGATTTAGTAATTGTGGTATGTTCAATAGACACAGTCAGCATATCTGGGCTAAAGAAAACCCATTCCATGTAGAACAAAGACGACCCCAGATAGAATTTGGTTTTAATGTTTGGTGTGGTATCATAGGGTCTACTATTCTGGGGCCTTTTATCTATGACGAATCACTTACTGGGGAGCGCTACTTGCATTTCTTGCAATACACTTTTCAAGACATGCTGCATAATTTGAATTTGAGAACTCGTTTAGAAATTGAGTGGTTCCAACATGATGGAGCACCTGCTCATAACTCGTTATTACACTTAGATAATATCTATCCAAACTCTTGGATAGGAAGAAATGGCCCACGCGAATGGCTACCCCGGTCCCCGATTTGGCAGTTATAGACTTCTATTTATGGGGTGCGCTAAAAAACAAAGTAACAAAAGAAAGTTTGAGACAGTTGGTGACCTAAGGGAGGCGGTATTACAAGCAATTGAAGAAATTGATAGGCGGTCTGTGAGGAAAGCGGTAATGTCAATCTTAAAAAGATGCAATTTTTGTCTAAATGGTGGACTTTTCGAACATAAATTGTAACCATTATTATGTACTTTAATTTCTTAAATTTTTAGTAAGTACCTACTTATTTAGTTTTTTTGTTATATCTGATATACCTAATAAAAAATCGTTCAATGTTTTTTGGAATAGTTATTAATAAATCAATCCATTTCATAGTTAACTATGTTAAAAGCGATAATAAGAGAGAAAAGCATCCTTAACTCCGTTGTTTTTATGAATAACTATATCGAGTATTATATCGTTGAAAAGCTCTAAAAATGTCTGGTTTATGGTTTCCATTCAAAAAAGATAAGTTTGTGTCATATCTCGAAAACGAGAGGTGTCACGCAAACGAGGACATGACCATCATATTCGGGATACAATTCCCTTCAATTTTACACTTTTTTATAAAATCAAAATCAAAAGAGCTAGAGAGATTTGCTAAATCGACAGAATTTCGTTTTTTCAAAATATCTAGTAAGCCATGACTTTTTACAAAAATCCGAAAGTGTCATTAAATTGGGCTACTAAAACTGCAAATCTTTCCCAATTTAATCATTGCTCTATCTCCGCTAGTTTCCGAGATCCCCATACTGATCATCAAAAAAAAAACCAAAAAAAAAACTCACCCTGTATAATGAATATCAACATTTTACAATCTACATGGCCCAATGAATTAAACAATGCTGAAATAATACCTATATATAAAACTGGAGATCAACACTTAACAACAAACTATAGACCATTATCTCTGATTTCTAATATTGCTAAAATATTGGAAATAATTAGTAACAACCGAATTATGAACTTTTTAAACAAATGCAAAATCTTATCCAGAAAGCAATTTGACTTTATTAAAAATAAACGACCAACTGATGCACTTGATGTGGTCTCCAATCTGATTCTAGAAAAGAAGGATACTAATTTACCAATAACTACAACTTTTGTTGACCAAGCAAAAGCTTTTGATACAGTTAATCACAAAATCCTGCTTGAAAAACTAGGCAGCTCTGGAATCAGAGGTATTGAGAATAAATTGTTAGTGAATTATCTTGGCAACAAGTTACAACCAGTAAATAATAACACAGTGAGTTAATTTATGCCCGTAACTACCAATGTTCCTCAGGGAACAATACTTGGACCTCTGTTGTTTATACTTTATGTAAATGACTTTCTTTCTGGAAGATTTCTAGTCACATATCATTCAGACCATATTCATGGGTTATAAACCTCCTCACAATTTTCTAGTGGAGATAACAAACGTTTCCTGAAAATGAGTACGTCGGTTTTCGCGGCCAGAGTGATAGCTGATTCTGCTTTTTCCGGATTTAGACCGCGTCCGTTTTTCGAATTAATTTATTTGTATATCAGATATACAGGGTGTCTCATGGTTCTGGTCTCGGACGATTGCGCAGTTATGATAGAAGATAGAATTTTCAAAATTTAGGGGTATAACTTCTCGATTGGGATCTATCCAGCTAAAATATTTTCAAGGATGTACCACTTCCGGTTATAGCGGAAGTGGATACCAACTTGCTTATTTCAAATGGAACACCCTGTAAATTATTGTATTTCTGAATTCTACGAGTAATTTTAATACTAATTCATGTATAATACCCTATACTTAAATTCAGCCCTTTTCGAGTTATTCCAAAATCTTTTTTGAAATTCACATTTTAAGGCCTTCAGATAATTGCAAATTATACAACAACGAAGAGGAATTAAGAAAAACCATTCGTTGAGAGGGTGAATAAACTTAGTGCTTCCAGAATCTGTGAAAAAAGTATGGACATTATCTACAGAGTGTGTTCCCGAAAATTGAAATTCAAAATCTGGAAAAACTCAAAAATGGAGATTGAGCATCGAAAATAAGAGGTACTTTGTGAATAAGTACCTATACGAAATTCTGATAGTTTTCGACTTATTTATTTCCAGCATCTTTAATAAAAAGTAAGCTTAAGAACATAAGTTGGCCATGACGGTTGCTAAGGGCTCTACGAAAATGTCATTTTAACAAATGTTCGAAATTCTTTTAATAAATCAATTTCAAATTTTATTTAATAGTTCGTAAATAATGGTTGCATTTCTTATTCTTAGTCTCATATGTGAAAATTAACCAAAGGATTGCTAGTTAAATTATTAATATGTTATAATCATTTCAGTATATTCTTACGTCAGTTCAGAAGATATAAACAATTATCCTTAAACAAAATGAATTTTACGAAAGAAGAAATGGTGGACTGCATTAGGTGAATGTCAACGTAAAGCTTGCTCGCGTCAAGAGTGTATTACACGCAATATCCAGATCGAAGGCATCCAACTCTATAAATCCTGGAAATGTTTCTTATGGTAAACGTAATGTTCCAAATAGAGTAACTATGAAGAAAACGAATTTTGATAATGCAATCTGTGATAGAAAATCCACTATGTAGCGTTAGAACTATAAGCTATTAGTAAAAGTGCCGTTCATAGGGTTATAAAGAGGTACAAGTTTCACCCCTATAAAATACAAATGCACCAAGAACTTGATACAGATTATGAAAAAAGAGAAGAATTTTGTAATTGGTTTAGAGTTAAAATGCAGACTGAAGCTGACTTTTCAACATATGTTTTGCTTTCAGACGAAGCCACCTTCCATAAAAATGGCTTCGTAAATAGACACAATTTTCATTACTATTGTGATGAAAACCCGAAAGGTTTTAAAACAACATCTCAGACTAAATGGTCCTTAACGTGTGGGCTGCTATTGTTGGGGGTAACGTTATTGGACCTTTCTTTTTCGATGGGACAATGAATGGAGCCAAATTCCTTGAGTTCTAAAGAAACCAATTACAGCCGTTATTAGAAGACGTTCCATTAAACATAAGAAGTAAAAATGTGACTTTAACTAGCTAACTAACTTTTTAAATAGAAAGTTTAGTGATTGTTGGATTGGACGAAACGGATCAGTTGCTTGGCCTCCACGTTCACCTTATTTCTGGATTTTTTTCTCTGGGGTCAGAAAAGATATTGTGTATAAAGAGGAAGTAACGAGTAAAGAGAATATGAAAGAAAGAATAAGAAATGCATTTGCATTGCACCAGAACTATTAAATAAAGTTCGTAATTCATTTATTAAAAGAATAAATAAGTGCTTAGAAGTGAAAATTTGTTAAAATGACATTTTCGTAGAGCCCTTAGCAACCGTCATGGCCAACTTATGTTCTTAAGCTTACTTTTTATTAAAGATGCTGGAAATGTTTTATTTTTTTTAATAAGTCGAAAACTATCAGAATTTCGTATAGGTACTTATTCACAAAGTACCTCTTATTTTCGATGCTCAATCTGATTATGATATAAAAAATAGTGGTGTCTATTTGAAAAAAAGTTTTTCCAGATTTTGAATTTCAATTTTCGGGATTTTTTTGTACACACTCTGTAGATAATGTCCATACTTTTTTCACAGATTCTGGAAGCACTAAGTTTATTCTACCCTCTCAACGAATGGTTTTTCTAAATTCCTCTTCGTTGTTGTATAATTTGCAATTATCTGAAGGCCTTAAAAGAATTTCAAAAAAGATTTTGGAATAAATCGAAAAGGGCTGAATTTAAGTATAGGGTATTATACATGAATTAGTATTAAAATTACTCGTAGAATTCAGAAATACAATAATTTACAGGGTGATTTTAGTTGGTATCCACTTCCGCTATAACCGGAAGTGGTACATCCTTGTATTTTCGAATTAATATTATTTGAAAATTCTATCTTCTATCATAATATCAGATGGGACATATAAGTAAATGAATTGGAAAAAATGACGCTTCATGAAAATATTGACTTTCAAAATTTCCCGCTTCACTTGCGGATCTTGTAGAATAAACTTGACGATTGCAGCATTAACGTCACTGTTGAATACTTTTTTTTATTATAGGAATCAATAGCCAGGGTGATATCCGAAATCAAAACGGGCCATCAGCTGAAAAAGTTCGATTTGCGCTTGAACAGTCGACACGCTTTGACTTGGGGTTTCGATGGCTTCGTCATAGCTAGATGCAGCGAATTCCAAAACAATATCGGCATGGCCCTACCGCATCACAGAAACTACGGTGGCGTGAAGAAAGCTTACATGGACGTCAGCGGAAAGTTCATCCTTTCACTTGGACGTGATCAAATTTTGTGTTGCACCGATTTGGTGGAAAATATATTCGACGAAGTCGGTTTCAGAGATAGCATTATATTGATGTCATCTCCCAAGTTTTTGGTTATGTTTAATTCACCCACCATTGTACCTCAGCAAGAAGGTAAGTGGCTTACCTTAATTAGGGTTCCGTATATACAATATACGGATATCCTTATTTTCTCCTAAACTACTGGACGGAAGAGGTTGAAATTTGGTATCAGGGTATAGTTTAGTGACCTGATGAGGAGCACATATCTTAAATGCAAAAAAAATACTTTTAGGGGTACTTTTGGGGGGGGGAACTAAAAAAATCGACGGTCACCCCCACTTATCTCCGAAACTATAAGAAGTAAAATTAAAAAAAATACATAGATATAGAGCGTCACCTGAATTTTACAAGAAAAATAAGGAGAAACCTCTACTATTAATTTTGGGCAAATTGCAGAATTAAATGGAAAATATATAAAACATTTTTAAAAAAATATAACCGACTTCTACCTATAACTAAAAAGCTAAAAATAATTATAACAAAATACAACTCTAGCAAATAAATAACACATTCAATGTTGTCAGGTACCTACCCAGGAAGTAAAAAATGTAAACATTAAAAGGTGCTCATTCTGTACAAATTTATTACCTACCAATCTAGTATATTTTTGAAGCCGGTGCCAACAAATCTAAAATCCTTCATTGCTTACTTATCTACTAATTCATCAAACTTGATTGTTGCTTTGCACCGACTTCAAAAATATACTAGATTGGTAGGTAATTAATTTGTATAGAATGAGCACCTTTTAATGTTTATATTTTTTACTTCCTGGGTAGGTACCTTACAACATTGAATGTGTTATTTATTTGCTAGAGTTGTATTTTGTTATAATTATTTTTAGCTTTTTAGTTATAGGTAGAAGTCGGTTATATTTTTTTAAAAAATGTTTTATTTTTTTTAACTCAGGTAGTTTTCATTCTTTATTTTTTATGTATGTATAACCTTAATAGATAGGACCAGGTAACATCGAAAGCCTCAACATTACGCAATGACACTTTCTCATTTAAATTGACAGGTAAATCTTTACGAACAAAATGTATTTAGGCCTTATGGACTACACCATGCAACCTTTTTTCAACTTTTGACAACCCTGTATAACTAGATAATTCCACTCCAACCTATGTACCAACCAGCCTGTACATACGACTGCCCACGGACAAGCATAAATTTGTTAGCTGCCTTCTGTAAACTATAGGACGGAGTAGAATCTATCCTATATTTATGGAGTCAAATCCGTCCTATATTTCAACCATAGTATATAACTCCTTGTGGGCTAACCCATAAATTATTTCCTTTTTAACATTTTATGTTATCGCCCTGTGTAACATTAATTCCTCTCCACACTTTATGCAACTTCTTATGGGCTATAAAAGAAATAATTTTTTAATCACACTGTATAAATAAATTATATTTCAACTGCAGCATATATTTCAACCATCCTGTATAAGATTTGCTTATGTCCACATCATATAACAGTTTTTAATCACCCTATATAATTTTAATTTCACTTTTTTTCCAACATTTTCATACCACCAAACGTCCAGTCCACCCTATCTTCCAACCATCCTGTATATACGGCTGCCTACGGACCACTATCATTCTAGTTCGTCCTATATTTCAATCTTCATATAAATGCAACTCCTTCTATCACTTTACTTTGTGATTTTGTTTGCTGTAACTAAACACCCTGTCTATAAACGTATCAAATAGCAGTTTAAAGTTTGACATGTGTTGTCAATGAATTTTCTATTAGGCCGGGAGAATGTGACAACCAAAACCACCGTCTTCGCAAAATGGAAAAATTTGCATTTAAATAGGTATTTGCCTGGTATACAAATAAAACGACCTTGGTACTCATTGATTTACGGAACCGAAAATATTATGCTTTACTATCTATATGCTTGAGATGTACATAGAAAATTTTCAAATTCGCAATTAAAACTTCCAGTGCCTAAAATTACCGCACTATTACGTTGGAATTAAAATATTTATGAGGAAATGTCATTTCGATGAAATTTTTGATAAGAATTTTGGAATTTTCGGCGATTTTCCGCAAAACTGCAAGTTGCACATCGCAGAAAAGTATATGAGATCACCTAAGGATCTTCCTTAATAGATTAAACGTTAAAAAACTATACACATCCATAAGGAGTTATCGAAAAATCGACTAAAATATTAGGGATATTGGTCGATTTCCATGCACACATGTGTTCATCCACAAATTTTATCACTTTACCAATAGAATTCTTTTCCAAAATTTGAAGTTTCACCAATCCGGATATGTACTCTATTAAACAAGACCATATTCGTTCAAAACGGTGCACCACAGGAGAAGAAATCAGGTAACATACATACAAAAAAAAAGCGAAAAAATACGCGACGAATTGATAACCTCCTCCTTTTTGGAAGTCGGTTAAAAATTAAAATTGTTTCTTACACATCATATAATATATCAAATGAAAGGGCTCATTATGGCGAAAACAAATATATTTTTTTCATGATTGTAGAAAAACGAATTACTTTGATTTATATCACTAATTTATTTATTTATTTAATAAATAAACATAAAAAACGTGACTAGTTTCGACAATACTATGTCATTTTCAAACGGAAACAAATTCATGAATGACGACAAAACATTTTGAAACAGACCGAAAGGGTCTTATCTACAACAGTAGGTATGTGTTAAATTCTCGGAAGGATTACATAAATATGGTATAAGAATATTGCATAGAAACAAAGTGGTAGACTGATTAAGAAAATTTAAATATATCAGTTTTGATTTATTAAAAATTTCAAATAGGTTTTTTTTTTTAAAATCTACCTGCTCGTTATGTAGTAAATTGCAAGAAACGGAATTATTATGGCTTTTGTAAATTTCTATGTTCTCAAGTGTTTCAATAAATGGCTTAAAATTGTTATAGTAAATGATCTCTGTTTCTTGTAATTTAGAAAATGTATGCTCTGTAGTAAGAAAATGATTTGCAAATGTTGAATCAGTTTTATTTAATCTAAAGGAATGTAAGTGTTCAAGATATCGAATATTGAAATTTCTACAGGTCATACCAAGGTAAAAGCTATTGCACTCTGAACATTTTAGTTTGTATACTCCAGATTTTAAAAACTTATCACTTATCTAAAACTAACTTTAATATTATGCTTTGACAAAAGTTTCGCTATTCTCTCACTTGAGAGACAAAGCATAATATTAAAGTTAGTTTTAGATCGCAATCAAAATTGTCAAATCATATTTTTAACGCCAAAGATAAAATAAGTGATAAGTTCTTAAAACCTGGAGTATACAAACTAAAATGTTCAGAGTGCAATAGCTTTTACCTTGGTATGACCTGTAGAAATTTCAATATTCCATATCTTGAACACTTACGTTCATTTTTTCTACAGAGCGATTTAAAGGCAAATCCTGGTTGAAAATCCAAGAAATTCTCAAAACAGAAGAAGAAGAAAGAATCTGCAAGGAAGAAAAAACCCTCATTTTGGAAGAATTCAAAGAGATCAAAGACACACTACAAACGATGGTCACCCGCAACCTGGAGGGCCCTGACAACGAAAAAATTGACCTTCTCGAGTTTTATTTGGACACGGCAGATTACAATCAAAAGAAATTGCGAAACAAAGAGGAATGTAAACAAACGGAAATTTACATGAAAGCGCTAATTGTGGCCCAGGACAAGGTAACGTCTTATTTAAAAACAAACTACTTGGAAAATGGGACAGTCGTTAGCAAATTACTGAGGGGAATTTTTCAAAACACGATCACCTGCAACTACAAGCTTGTACTTCCTGATCAAGACAAAGCGAAGCAATTGGCTTTTATTGAGGAAATGAGAAAAATCGAGCAATATCTCTCAATTAATGGAGCATTTATACCGATGTACCGGATAAACAAATCGTGAGTACAATACTGATAACAATTGTGTCATCAAGTCTCTGACTCTACGTGGCTTGATACGGAGTAGATAAATAGGCATATTTAAAGTATTTATCACGCAGATTTTTTAGGTTTTTTTTTGAAGATACATTGAGATTATTGACCTTTGATTTTTATTTTAGGTTTTCAACAATGTTGTCATTGCCATTTAGAAGTTATCGTTGGCTTTTTGGCATTTTTTGGGGAATAACACCACATAAAGTTGAAAGTCTGTATATTTCAAAAGTCCAAATGTTTCGAGGTCCAAATCAGACCCCGTTTTCAATGGATATTTGTCATTGCCAATCCTTTTAATTTTTTAATTTCTGGTTCATTTTGTGTTAATACCATTGAAAACGGGGTCTGATTTAGACCTCGAAACGTTTGGATTTTTGAAATATAAAGACTTTCAAGTTTATATGGTGTTATTAATTATATTTGTCTTAAACATTTTTAGACATTTTTGAAAAATTTTTTCTTTATTAAAATTTTAACATTGTTGACATTTTGGGCAGTTCCGATGTTTTTGACATTTTTGACATTCTGGAATTTTGCATTTTTGACATTTTAGACGTTTTTGTCATTTTTGAAAAATAGGACATTTTAGGCTTTCTTGACGGTTTTTATTTTTTGCCGTTTTTGACCTTTTTGATGTTTTTGACATTTTTGATGTTTTTGACATTTTTGACAGTTCTGACAATTTTGACATTTGTTAGTTATCTATTAAGTATAAATAACAATAATTGCAGATTATTTTGTAAAGGTTGAAACAATTCGGACGACGCAATAGAAATTTTCATGCACAAACTCCCCACTCTCTCAACCCACCCCAGTTTGCACATTTTTGACGTTTTCGACATTTTTGACATTTTGACATTTTAGACAATTTAAACATTTCAACCATTTAGACATTTTAAATATTCTAGACGTTTTTGATGTTTTAGACGTTATTGACATTTTTACTTTTCTGACGTTTTTGACGAATTTTACTTTCTGGCGTTTTTGACGTTTTTGACATTTTTGAAATTGTTGGCAAATTTGACATTTTTTAGTTATTAATTATAAACTACAATAAGTGCAAAATTATTCTGACAAAGTTGAAGCAATTCGTACAACGCAATACAAAGTTTCATATAAAAACTACTCCCTCTCTTATCTCCCCCCTATAAGTAGTTGGCAAGAAAACCCTAGGCTCTAACCGTCTACAAAATCTTACCTATCTCTATATCAAAACTGATCATAATCAATTCACCAGTTTAGACGTGAAATGGTAACAAACAATCTCACTTTTGCATTTACATTAATATATAGTGAGGATAACTGTATAAATTATATTGCAGTTAGTGTTTTATTTTGATGATGATTTGAGTAATACACTTATTACAAACTTACACTTTATTTAAAAAATTGTGACAATTGTTTCGCGTCCGATGGAGCTTAATCATACAATGGTAGTACCTTAAGAAATTCAATACTTATAAACTAAATAGAATATAAAAACGGGGGAGTTTACAAATGTTTCTTTAATCTTCTAGTTGTTGTTAATATTACTAAGAAATTAGGATAAACAATAAAAGAGAGATATCAGTTTTTCCAGATGTAATTTACACAAAGACCTACCATTGAATATGAAGGTTCAATTTTTATGATTCTAGGGTGATTCAGGTACACCGTAATAGCTAAATGTTTGCCGCATTTTGACATTTATTTGATAAATTATTATATCTAATACTAACTGATTATGTAAATAAATTTAATAGTGGGGACTTATTAAGATCTATTTGGTCATTGAGTAAATTTTCTGAGTATTTTAAACGATTAGTTTCAAACTAATAAATTTTGTTTTATACTTTTATTTTCTGTATGTAGAATTTTGAAATCGTGGTCAAAATTATGATTGTGTTCAAGTAAATGTTTTGCGTAATTGGAATCTTGTTTATTTTTTATAAAAGAATTGCGATGTTCATTTACCCTTGTCTGAAAAGATCTACCTGTTTGACCTATATATGTGTTAGGAGCAATCTTTGCATGATAATTTATACACTCCAGATGATTTGAGTTTATTTGTTTTACTCTTATTGTTCTTAATTAATTTGCCTAGAGAGTTATAGGTTCTATAGCTAACTTTGATGTTTTGCTGATTGAAAAATTTTGAAATATTAACACTAGGGAAACCTAGATATGTAATAGTTTTATATGATTTATCTACCTCTGTGTTTTCGGATATTTCATTTATAATAAAACAGATTGCAACCAACAATGGGTATGATACTAAAATCGTCGATTCTATCTTACGGAAAAAACAATATCTCAAAACAATCAAAATGATATATCCGAAAACCACAAACGTAGATAAATCATATAAAACTATTACATATCTAGGTTCCCCTAGTGTTAATATTTCAAAATTTTTCAATCAGCAAAACATCAAAGTTAGCTATAGAACCAATAACTCTCTAGGCAAATTAATTAAGAACAATAAGAGTAAAACAAAGAAACTCAAATCATCAGGAGTTTATAAATTATCATGCAAAGATTGCCCTAAAACATATATAGGTCAAACAGGTAGATCTTTTCAGACAAGGGTAAATGAACATCGCAATTCTTTTATAAAAAATAAACAAGATTCCAATTAAGCAAAACATTTACTTGAATACAATCATAATTTTGACCACGATTTCAAAATTCTACATACAGAAAATAAAGGTATAAAACTAAATTTATTAGAGAGTCTTGAAATTAATCGTTTAAAATACTCAGAAAATTTACTCAATGACCAAATAGATCTTAATAAGACCCACTATTAAATTTATTTACATAATCAGTTAGTATTAGATATAATAATTTATCAAATAAATGTCAAAATGAGGCAAACATTTAGCTATTACGGTTTACCTGAATCACCCTAGAACCATAAAAATTGAACCTTCATATTCAATGGTAGGTCTTTGTGTAAATTACATCTGGAAAAACCCATAATCTGATATATCTCTTTTATTGTTTATCCTAATTTCTTAGTAATATTAACAACAACTAGAAGATTAAAGAAACATTTGTAAACTCCCCCTTTTTTATATTCTATTTAGTTTATAAGTATTGAATTTCTTAAGGTACTATCATTATATGATTAAGCTCCATCGGACGTGAAACAATTGTCACAATTTTTTAAATAAAGTGTAAGTTTGTAATAAGTGTATTACTCAAATCATCATGAATTTCAACTTCCACCAAGTATTAGCCAACTCAATCCAATGTTTTATTTTGATCTCGTTCTGTCAGTTATAGATGAAAAATACAAATATTTTTTTAGTTATAATTTATTTTTTAATTTCAGTACTTATACTACAACCTTTAGATCAAACTGTTGATAAGTTTATAAAAAGCGGGGGGGGGCAAGACAGTCCTCTAATGGTATAATAATTTCATTACAGAGACGCGCTCAACTTCCTAAGATCCAGAATTACCCTAGTATCTCAAGACTATGCTGGTATAGCGAGACGACATTTGGAGGATAAGTTCCCCAATCAGAGAACCATAGAAACACAAGTTGCTATATCAGGAATGGTTACGCAGCTTTACGTCGAAAAAAATGCAGCTCATCACGCTCAGGGCGACACAGTGACTTTCTACCAGAGCCATAATGAGCAACTCATAAGTGAGGTAGGATAACGATTGAGGCCTTATCAAAATTAGTTATACTTGTTCAGACTGTCTGCTTTTATATCGTCTATTGGGACATTCATCCAATGCTCCACTCCTGGGCATATACACCCTTCCAATATAAAACTATACCTACTACACAGATACACACTGCTGAAGAACTAGACATATATACAGTAAAATAGTAGATGAGTTAATTGAAAGTTTGTGTTTGAGTGTACATGGTATATCAAGAGAGATATACGACCTCATCTATTTTTAATACAAAATTAGGAAGGCAAAATGCTTTTACGTACAACGGAGTCAAACATCAAAAAACACTACAAATCGAGAAGATGTAAATCAGGCTACTTGGCTGGCCACTCAATAGAAACCTATCCAACCTTTTGTTTAGTTTAGTTTATTTATTCGTAAAATATTACAATTGTGGGTTTTGACAAGTCAAAGGTACATAAGTACGAAATTTATGAAATATGTATACAAAATAATATATAAAATGTTATCCTATTTACTAATATATACTCGAAGACAACAAAGTACATTGCAGAGGCAAACACTTTACACATTAAAAATCTATACATTGAAATCACTTCCTAACTACTCCTCAAAAGAATAAAAGGCGTGTTTTAAAAGATAATTTTTCACTTTTGATTTAAAATGATATAAATGTAATTTTTAAATTTCTGTCAGCAGGGCATTAAAAATTTAATAGCATAATAGTCAGTACCCATTCTCGTTGATTGCAATCTATGGTAACTGAGAACTAAGTATCCTCCTTTTCTGGTCGAAGAGGAGTGAATATCGTTGTGTGTTCAGTAGCTGTTTTGGTTCTCTTCCATAGAGACACTGAAGGAAAAAAGTGCAAGGAAGGGTTAGTACAATACTCGCGGTGCTTTATTCCTGCAAGAATTCTTACACAACGGCGTTGTAACTTAAAAATTTGTGCAGAACACAGTTTAAAATCGCATAAGACATATTAGAGCTAAAGTATCTATGATACGCTGTCAGTAATGTACCCCTAGATACATTCTGACAGGCTCCTTATAAGGAAAGTTATTTTACATAATTTGGAGCTAAGAAAATTAACATGGGACAGGTCAACCCAGGATCAAGGTAGACCCCTAAGAACTTCACTGATGCAACACTTTCTAGCCTCGATAGTAAAGATTGCAATGTAAAGTTAATGTTCTGGGTCTTACTTTTGTTGAGACTAAGCCTATTGGCTAAAAACCAGTTCTCTATTTCACACTGTTTGATTTGAGTCCACTGCAATATTGTGTCTGAAGGTTGATAGCGCAGCAATGTTGTGGTATCATCAGCGAACAGGATTATCAGCAGATTCAATAAATTGTAAAAATTTGGCAAGTCATTTATGTATATGAGAAATAACAGAGGACCCAGCACAGAGCCCTGCGGTACGCCATGCCTAATCATACGATTCGTCGACTATTGATTCTCAAAAAGAACATACTGTTCTCCAGCTTTTAAGTAGGAATGTACAAGGGTATTAATGCTCTAATCAAAGTTGTAGTGATATGGTTTTTAGTAAAGGATTTTAAAACTTGAACAATCGAATGCCTTCGTTAAGTCCAGGAATATACCATATGTATTATACTCATTTTCAAAGCCTTCTGCCACAAACTCACTTAGTCTTCAAACAACTTCATCTAAATAAGCGTAAAAGGGTAAAGAGTAGTGGGGCAAAGCCCCATCTTGTTGAAAAATAGTTGACGTGTACCTATAAGGGATTCATCTAAATCCAGGAACAAAGTTAAAAGTAGTATGAGATCATTTTGAAGAAACTCCAAATATCAAATTTCAAATTTTTGTACCTCATAAAATCTAGGAACTGTCAATAATCAAAAAGACAAAATAGCTATATATACAGGGTGAGTTTTTTGATGATCAGTATGGGGATCTCGGAAACTAGCGGAGATAGTGCAATGGTTAAATTGGAAAAGATTTGTAGTTTTAATGGCCCAATTCAATGACACTTTCGGATTTTTGTAAAAAGTCATGACTTACTAGATATTTTGAAAAAACGAAATTCTGTCGATTTTGTCAAATCCCTCTAGCTCCTTTGTTTGTGATTTTATTAAAAAGTGTAATTATCAAAACTTTTCGAGATATGACACAAACATCTTTTTTTGAATTGAAACCATAGTTGGCTATGACCTCAAAAAATCGGACATTTTTAGAGCTTTTCAACGATATAATACTCGATATAGTTATTCATATTTTCACTTTTAACGTAGGTAGCCATGAAAAAGATTGTTTTCATATTCACGTTTCCTCATTTGAGAGTAATTCCATTAGTAGTGCTGAACTGACAAGTTTTCGTGATAAAATGGAATATTCTAACAAAGAAAAACTGAATATGGTGGAATGTTATATCATATGCCATAAAAATTCAGTTCGAGCAGCTGAGCAATACTTTCATAGATATTTTAATCGTCGTCAACCTGCTCTATGTACATTTAAGAGGCTTTACGATAGTTTACGTAGATATTGATCTTTTACTAAACCACCAAAGCAACGTAATCAAATTAACGAAGCAGCACAAATAAATGTTTTGGCAATGGTAAATCAAAATCCATATACATCAACTCGTGAGATTGCGGCAGAAGCTGGCACATCTCAACGAACTGTAGTTAAGGTACTGAAAGCGCACATGTTCCACCCGGACAAACTTTCAGTTTCTCAAACTTTGCATGATGGTGACGAACATCGACGTATTTTGTTTTGTACATGTGCCTGGACAATCCACAGTTTCCATTAAAGGTGTTATGATCAGATGAAACTAGATTTACTAACTGCGGTATGTTCTATAGACACAATGAGCATATCGGGCTAAAGAAAACCCGTTCCATGTAGAACAAAGACGACCCCAGATAAAATTTGGTTTTAATGTTTGGTGTGGTATCATAGAGTCTACTATTCTGAGCGCTTCTTGCATTTCTTGCAATACACTTTTCAAGACATGTTACATAATTTAAATTTGAAAACTCGGTTAGAAATTGAGTGATTCCAACATCATGGAGCACCTGCTCATAACTCGTTATTTAGTTGGATAGGAAGAAATGGCCCACGCGAATGGCTACCCTGGTCTCCCGATTTGGCAGTTACAGACTTCTATATATGGGGTACGCTAAAAAAGAAAGTTTGAGACAGTTGGTGACCTAAGGGAGGTTGTATTACAAGCAATTGAAGAAATTGATAGGCGGTCTGTGAGGAAAGCGGTAATATCAATCTTAAAAGGATGCAATTTTTGTCTAAATAACAATGGTGGACTTTTCGAACATAAATTTTAACCATTATTATGTACTTTAATTTCTTAAATTTTTAGTAAGTACCTACTTATTTAGTTTTTTTCGTTATATCTGATATACCTACTAAAAAAATCGTTCAATGTTTTTTGGAATAGTTATTAATAAATCAATCTAGTTCATGGCTAACTACGTTAAAAGTGAAAATAAGAGAGATAAGCATTCATAACTCCTTTATTTTTATGAATAACTATATCGAGTATTATATCGTTGAGAAGCTCTAAAAATGTCCGATTTTTTGAGATCATAGCTAACTCTGCTTTCCATGCAAAAAAAGATAGGTTTATGTCATATCTCGGAAACAAGAGCTGTCACGTAAACGAGGACATGACAATCATATTCGGGATTCAATTCTCTCCAATTTTGATATTTACACTTTTTTATAAAATAAAAAACAAAGGAGCTAGAGGGATTTGACTAAATCGACAGAATTTCGTTTTTTCAAAATATCTAGTAAGCCATGACTTTTTACAAAAATCCGAAAGTGTCATTAAATTGAGCCAGTAAAACTGCTTATCTTTCCCAATTTAACCATTGCTCTATCTTCGCTAGTTTCCGAGATCCCCATAGTGATCATCAAAAAAAACTCAACCTATAGAGTAATTCAATAAAATAAGTTCCGTATTTCCAACAACTAACTACTTTGATCTATTTACAGTTAGAAATCGTCAAGCTAAAAACGGAATACAACAAATCCTTCGACCAGACAATGGAAGAAAAATGCAGAGCAGTCGAAAGCATTATAAAACGACACGCCAGGATGCGGCACATCATTTCCGAGTACAATTACTTCTCTGTAGAAAAAATGATTATTGTCATCGATGATCCTAAATGGACGCAAGACGAACAGCCTTGGCTGATCGAAAAAGTTCTCGACGAGGAGATGAGCATCACGCCTTACATAAGTCCTAGTGAGCAAGCTATTCTGGACGCAAAGGCCGCTGAGGAGGAACGGATACGATTGGCACTGCTGGCTGATGATTTCAGGTAATATAAAAAATGACCAGAAATGGTAGAAGGGTTTCATTTTATGTTTTGGGAGCTAACACCACACTTGATAACCAGCAGCTGTATATTTAACAAATCGTTTCAGGGTTCCAAACTGACCAATGTAAACCAAATCTTGAAGTATAAAATGAATTATTAAACTATACAGCGTATCCGGTTATGGACTAGCGATAATCTAAATACATGTAAAGCAACTATTTTAATACACAAATATACCATATACTAGGGCTCAATACCCCACCCCTCCATATGGCAGCCATTTTATTTTTTTTAATGACCTATTCTCTACATGTGAATAAAAACGTGCATATCTCTTAAAGTTTTGGTCTTACTGAGATAAAAATAGGCTTATTCGACGGCCAATAATACTGTCTATCAACAACATTTCAAAACTAAGTGGTGCGTTCTCGCAATTTGTTTAGTGTATTGTTTTCAATTTGATTGAATTACTTCATTGATTTTTAAACTTCTGCACCTTTTCTAAAACATTCCGTCGCGCTAATGCTAATTGTAAGTGTGTTTTTGCGTGTAAAATATAGACAGTATTGGAGTTCGTGTTTCGCATCCCGAGCTATTAGGACGCTTGGGAAGTTTGCGTGTTTGTGCTCCGAACTGTTCGGACATTTTTTGATTCCGTCTGAAGAGACGCCGCTTATTGTTGTTTTTTTGCGTTACGAGTCGCGAGTTAGTAGCTTCGTTTGTAACGACCGCTAAACCGCTTTCATTTTGTTTCTTTTGTGTTTACAAAAGCGCATCATTTGTTGTGAAACCCGCATTTTTTGTATGCTCAATCAATGAACACTACGTCGCTATTTTTTGTGTAACGTGTTGTCCAGATGAAGCTCTAAGAAACTGTTCCTGTTCACGGGGCTAGCCTCTGAAGAAAGAAGAACCAAGAAAACACCCTTTGCAGAGCTTCGACGTAAAAGGTCAGTGATTAACTTTTATTTGGTGAATTACTTTACGTGTTTATTGATTGTTCCGCTAAAGGTCCTTCGTCAATTATATACTTGCATTGAACCAGCATTGAACTAAAACCGCAACATCTAATTCATACATTTATTGAATATATTCTATATGTAATGTTTATCCAACACATTACACTAAGTGTTAACGTTTTCTTAACTTTTGAAAAAAAGATGAAATGCAAAGAAAAAGGTCAAAAAATTATGCAATTCAACAAATTATTGCAAATCAATGCAAAAGCTGTCCCGATAACCTTTCATTTTTTTTTACTAAATCGAAAGTTTTTGAGTTAAGCTACAATACAGAATTCACAACTGTATGTTTATTACTTTAGGAGTTATGGTTGTTTGAACATAGAGTATACGCAAGCACAAAAGAGAGTTACCTTTATTATACCGTCAACATATGTGGTTGCAACTAGATGGTACACCCGCGCACTATTCTCGAGCAGTGAGAGAATATTTGAATAACCGTGCACCGTGGATCGGTCGCGGTGGTGTAGTAGCGTGAGCAGCTCGCTTGCCCGATTTGACCCCCTTGGACTATTTTTTGTGGGGTGATATGAAGCAAAAGGTATATGCTACAGTTCCAAACACCAGAGAAGACCTCGTCGCTAAAATTATGGCAGTCGCCGAAGAAATAAGATCAGACCTAAAACTAATTAAGCGCTCAACTGCCCAGATAGCACACAGAGCATTAACTTGTCTACAAGCTGAAGGTGGGCACTTTGACCAACTGCTGGCGGGGTGGGGTATTGAGCCCTAGTATATGGTGTATTTGTGTATTAAGATAGTTGCTTTACATGTATTTAGATTATCGCTAGTCCATAACCGGACACACTGTATAAACACAATGAAAGAAACTATACAATTTAAATTACAAACTGCAACAAAATAACAAACAACCTTTCCTATATACATTAAAAACAAACACGAAATCTTCTTAGAAACAGCAGTTTAGAAGAAACCAGACCCCTCAATTTCTACTCTAGGGGGGGGGGGTTGTCCCCCCCCCAAGGTCAATGAATTCAACACTAAAAAAGAAATCTTAAATCCAAGAACATACAACTAAGTAATTTATATTGAATTACTCTGCAATTCAACTATTCCTATTTCAATGGGCCACGAAATAAAAAGCAAATTTTGCACGAGATCGCCCTCCTAAAGCACCAGGTCCACACACCCCCTCTGAAGCTTATCTATGGACCCGCCCATGATTCATATACACTAAAAACGTGTTATTAAATCAATATATTATTGATGAGCACTGTTGATATCGTCGGATGGGTATTTCAAGATCAAGGTAGTGTGTGGTGTCGGTGTTGAAACAAACGAAATTTCAAGTTATCCAATTCATTCCCTTGCTCATCTATTTTCATATGGGTAAATGTGGACCCCCCGTTAAGAAGCTTTCGCTTCAAAAATTGGATTAATAAACTTCTTTGTGAATGCAATAAATTGAATATTGGACAAACATCTAAGTCTCGACATGTACGAATAAATGAACACAAAAATACATAAAGAAGTTTTTGCTTCCTGTTTGTTTAATCGGATAAATATTTTCGTTGTAAATGATTGGTTTCTAAATTGTTATTTAGCCCCCAAAACAAAATACAAATACAAAATGAATAGATTCTTTTGGTTTATAGTTTTTGGGCGCCTGTAGCTTTGGCGCATCTGCGTCCGTTATCAAAAGAATAATATCCCCACTATTTTTCTATACATATGCAACGAAACACATTTTATTATATTTTCTCGAAATCAGTTTTTGATACTAAATATATTGTCTGTTAATATTTTGCAGAGAACGCGCACTCATGGCAATGATGAATGGTGTTTTGGAAATCAAATGGGAAGATGAACTTAAGAAAGATGTTCCTTTACCTAAATGCATGGTATGTACAAAGAACTAATTAGATAAATATGTAGACAAAATCTTTTTTGACGAAATTGAATATAATAAGCTTAACAATCTAATATACAGTGAGGACGCATGGGTTGGAACAAATTCATTTAAAATTCTGCTGTTGGTTTTTGGAAAACGCTCGGACACGTCGTTTTTTTTTTGGACTGAGGTTTTTATGACCATAAACTCATTTATACAGGGTGGGCCAGACAAAACACCTTTGAGTACTTGGTGTGAGAAGAGATTGTGCCCTCCAAGGTACGAATGATTGGTAGAATGAATATTTATGGTTTAGCTTTCGTTGTATTACTTAAGATAATGATGGGCCTTTTGGTCATTAAACAAAACAGGCAAAGCTTAAATGTCAATTTCATCGGATATTCTTTAATTAATTGATTGACATTTAAAATATGATCATTCCTTGTTACAGCTAGAAAAAGATCCAGCGCAATTCAACGAGGAAGATCTAAGAGCAATTAAAGACTATGAAGAAAAAGTGGCATTCCTCAACAGCGAACGAGAACGTTACAAAAACCTTTTAGACGTTGAATATTCCAAGTTAGCGATTAATCTAAGAGATTCCATAAAAAAATTCAATGAGAAATTGAAAGACAATATAGAATACAAAATGAACATCGATGCGGGAATTCAGCAAGAAGACTTCTTGGTTAATCGTGCCAGACTGAATCAACATCGACGGATGAAGCTGCTCGAAAAAATCGAGAAAATAAAGTAAGCTGGATATGAAAATCGAAGACTTGTCCTGTTACAAACACTTATTATCATTACTGTTCATTTATATATAAATAGGGAAAGGCAAACCGGTTCGGTACCACTTTTCTGGGTGATATCTGATTAGCGTGATAATGTCGAATAACTTTCGAAACCGATCAAAATTTGATAGTTTTTTGATTAATTTAGTTTATTTTTCGAGTCAATCCATCTTACGATTTTCTCTCCAAGAAATCTGGAGACACTGTTTGGCATTGACAGTGTGGACATAAATTACCATTCTTTTTATTTTATTTAATGAATATTATAAAGAATATAAGCATTCTGCACTGAAGCTCCTCAATAATTATGAAACAAAACCAAAATAAAGAAAATCGGTTGAGGGACAGAGGAGAAAATGGTACAGAACCGTTTTGTCTTTGCCTATTTATATATAGATTTAAAAATAACTCAAAACAATGTAACGTAAAGGGATCTACTTTAGCCGCTTAAAAGTGGTATATCAATATTAAAATGTGTTATAGTTAATATAAAAAGTTTCAAGAATAAAACACTTTTGTATGAAAACTGCACACCATTTTCTCTTTGTTTTAGACAAGATATTGCTGCCAATGAACACCTTATTAGCCAACTGAATGAAACAATTGAAGAACTGGTGGAAATTCAAGCAGACTGCAAAGCACAATTCGACACTTATCAAGCCAAAGAAAAACTTTTCGACAAAGCGTTTAAGAAAGAATTTATGGAAGCATCCCCTGTAATTCAGGAACAAGCTACTAAATTGTATAGGTAAGTTCCAATGATTTCTGGTAGTTGGTATAATGTAAATGTGGGACTCGTTGTTATTATTTATTAAAATGTTGGTAAAAGTTTCAAAATGATGTATTTTATATTATCCTGTTTTTCCTTATCAAAAACTCGCGTGAACGCTTTTCAAATTTCTCTCTCTCTCTCTCTCTCCCTCTCTCTAATCTATGGATATATACTAAGTTAATTTAGTTACAATTTTGTACCATACATCCCGTATGTAACACATTAATTCTTCAGGAAACGTCCAAGAGTAACCATTCGATACATGAACACCTCAGTGGCTCTTTTTGCATTAGCTAAATGTGTCGTCGGTGGTACAAGATCGAAAATACTAACACCGGATTGTTTGGAATATTTAAAATCTCTCGAGCAGTTGGACACCTTCACAGGTTTACCCCCGTACGTCGACGAGAATACCTTTCAGCTGATTTGCAAACACAGACGACAGAGAATAGAATTCGAACTAAAGGTAAAACAACACATTTAACAGTTTTGTTCCGCCATTTATACTTTAAAATAACCACCTTTTTGAAATCGAATAATAATTATTTTTTATTTATATTGTTTTAATTTCCTCATTTTTTCAGTTATTCTTTTCTTAGAATTAGAATAAAGGTATTTCATATTTGGTAAATGCGCCCGCAACAGATTTTATTGGGTGGGTCATGAACAAATTAAAAGATAACACTACAAAATCTTCCTTAATAAAAGACAGTTAAAGTCATTAACATCATTTCAGCCGTTTTCTTATAATCGCGGAACAGATATAATTAGAGATGGGCAAAACTGCAATTTTTAAATAACAGTTGCTATTGTTATTGCTATTTGCAAATAACAACCCAAAATAACAGATAACTGTTATATATTTTACTTAGAGAAATGGTGCCGCCATCTCTTGGGAAGAAACTAAATTATTCATATTTCTTTTGTTGGCTGTTAATAAGGTAGAGTTCTTCCCATTTTATACGATGTAAAATATGTATATTTGTAAAAGATTCCTTATTTTTTCAATGTATTTTTGAGACTAATGTTAAACTGGGAAGTACAGATACAGAACCAACAATTCAAAATTTAAATTGAAATATAGTATCAAACTGCGGAGTAGTGAAGTAGAACTGTGTTATTAGGGACCCATATAAGTATTTATTTCGGGTGTTATTATTCTAAACTGAACTATTTTAAATTCTTTTTTTATAAGAAAGTGTCTGGCACTTGTACTTATTTGGATAAAAATTTCATTTTGAAAGCCATGGAAAATTTTTTTAGAGGCGAAAAATCTATAATTTGGAATTTTTTCACTCCTGAAAGTCAAACTAAAGCAATATGTAACTTTTGTAAGTACAGTTTGTCCTATAAATCATCAATATCTAACTTAAAACACCATATTCTACACAAACACCCTTCAATCAAATTAGAATCAACTCAAGAAAAGGCTTTCAGTAATAATATAATAGCAAATAGCAATGGAATTGAGAACGGAGGTTTTCGCGGCCACAACAAGATCAATTTATTCACACAATAACAACAGAATCACAAGATTTCCAAGCTGCAACATCGAGGGCATTAACTGATTCCGAGAGACATCACGTAAAAAAATTTAGTCATCTTTAAAAATGGCAAAAAAACTCGAGTTTTACAAAAAAAGATAATGTTAATAAATTTTTGAACTGAAAATATCTGTTTTATCAATTCACACTGTATCAAGTATATACAATTCCTTTAGTTTTGGTATTAATAAATACTAAAAATTAACCTTTAAGCAGCAAATTCAGTATAATATTTAATATTGTAGAAACCATTTAAATAAATAGGTATATTCAAGAACATAAGCATTACAATTATAATGTTATATCTAATACATTATTATTATTTATAACAAATTCCTTTATAATTAATTTTTCAATATTTCAACAATGGTAATTATGAACGAAAATTCAAGGACAATTTTTTCATTTACTACGTTGAACTCCTATTTTTTAATCTTTTTAGACCGTGATCCATATACTCTACTTTATGTCTTACGTTAATCTTCGTGTTCTGTTCATATATTTTTCAATTAAATTCTATTATGTATATATGATATATGTATTACTAATATATACTATGGATTAATATAAAGACCTAATTCCTTATAATATGTCAATATTTTGGAAACCATTTACTTTTTATAAACCTACAGTATTACAATAATAATAATATATACCCATAATATAGTTGCTAATACATATCAAACATTATCTATTACAAATTTCCTCACTTATAACTAAATTGTCGAGATTTTTACCGCTTTATAACCAGTGAGTAAATACATCTACTCACTGTTTATAACTCATCAGCTATCAAATTATGTGTTGATATTACGCAAAAGTGTCGCCAACAAGTAAATATAACTAGTGAAAATAACTTGAAACAAAAGTTTTCATTCAGCGAAAGCAAAACGTTGTGGCGCTTCAACGCTTTAATGCTATAATTCCCTGAATGCAGCCACAGCCAATGAAAACCACTGCTATCTGTATTACCCGTCGAAACAGATAACAGGTCAACTTTCAGTCGTGTAGTTTTCAACCGATCTGTTATTGCTATTCAAAAAGGCAGTTGAGGTTAGGACTGTTTACGTTATTGTTCGATAAGCGCTAAGCAGTAGTCAACGTATATCTGTTATCTGTTATTGTCAACGGACAATAACAGTTGTTATTGTTGTCGAGTAAATAATAGTTGTTTAATAGCAGCTATGTTAATAACGCCACATCACTTATAAAACAAATATTTTTTCAGTAACAGATAATTGGTGAATGCGCCAGAACAAATGTTATCATAAAAAACATGTTTGTTCGTTAGTTCTGTAAAACGATATCTCTGACGTCATTGAAACAAATGTGGGTTGAGGTGTATGAAAAGTAACTATTTGTTACTCCAGTACTCCTTACATGCCCGAATACAAAATTCACCAGCTGTATAGTTATTTGAGTACTCGAATATTTCTGTAAGTATCGAATACTTGATGAATGGTAATGTAAACATAGTCGACATGGGTTAATTTTTAGCCAGCATTCGGGTCATTCCGTTGCCGCCGAACCGGTCTAACTGTATGACAGCTAGCAAAATTAATTGTGTCATCGATCTCTTTGAAGTAATTACAGATTTCTTAATTAAAATAAATAGGTCAAAAAAAGTTTTATATTTATATTAACTAGCGATCGCCAATTGTATCAATTCCTAACAAAATTCAAATTGTTTTTCATATGTAGGGGAGGGCGGGGTTCAACGTGCCGATTTCACTAAAACGCAATATATCTTCCGCATTATTTAAGTAAAAAATATCTTTTTTTAGTATGTTATGTGAAATTTTATGTAGTTTTTGACACAATATACTGTCTTTAATCATATGCGTAGTTAATTAAATTATAAGCAATGTTATACAAAAAGTCAGAGGAGCACAACTTACCCTATCAAGGGGCGAGTTGTGTCGATGATGAGGTAAGTTGTGCCACTTGTATTTATAATATGTTAAACTAAACTTTTTGGGTTTTAAAACAGTAATAAAATGTGTAATTTAGTAATAGCGTATATTTATCAAAAATTTAACAACTTGTAACTTACATAAATTTATATATGTAAAAACATTGTAGTTTTTTAATGAGATCAACACAAACACTATTTTAAACAAAACTTCAAAAAATAAACATAAAACTTAATATTTAGCAATTATTTTTCTAAATTAACAAAATAAACAATTATTTTCTTGTAACACATAAAACTTAATATTTAGCAATTATTTTTCTAAATTAAGAAAATAAACATAAGTATTTTCTTGTAACACACATTTGCTAACGTAGTAATTTATATATCTCCACAGGATATCGTTGTTACCTTATTAAAAAAATCTACATAACGTTAATCAATCAGTTAGTCAGTCAGAAAAATCAGAAAAGCAATTTGGGCAAGTATATATTGTGCAATTTTCATCAGCGGTGCATTCTGAATGTGCTCAGTTTTTGCATGTAGTGCATTGTATCCACTGCTCTCCTGGCCGCGAGTTAGAATAGGAGTCACAACAAATAAGACAATAGCATTCATCGTCATCTTCTTCATCTGTTTCTTGCAATACTCTTCTTTTTACTGATTTGTTTCCTGTTTTTTTTTGCGTTAGTTTTTGTTTTCTTTATGGTACTTTTTCCATTTCCTTTCCCTTTCTGGCTTGTAACTGTTTCCACTTTCCTTTTCTTATTTGCTTGTTCTTCGGCTATCGCATTCTTTTCTGGGGTGTCGGTAAGAATGGGACTCTTTCTGATTCTTCGTTTACGCCCTGTTTCCACTCGAGGTGGAGCTTTGGGTAGTGGTCTAATACTTTTTGGTAAGAAAGGGGCATCTTTAGATGTTCCTGGTTGTGGTTCGTCATCGTGAGCTCCAAAAGACGTGTCTGGTTCCGTCTCGGTATGTTCTGTGGTGCTTATATGACTGATATTGAAAATACCAGTTTGAGAATTTTGCTCCGCAGATTGTTGAAAAACATCTGGGTTAGATGCTGTAGATTCGTTAGTCGTTTGTTGCAGTCCTGATGGGCCAGGCTGATTCGCGAGATCTATGGATTCATAAGACTAAGACCGCCTCTTCTTCAGCATTGAACACCAACTTACGGATATATCCAACTGTAGAAGTTTGTCCGAGTTGAAGTTTCTTGACATATCTTTGTAAGATAGCATAACATATTTCCAGTTCACGAGCTACAGTTTTTAATTTTTGCCCGTCATTTATAACAGCTTCAGCAGCTTTTTGGAGTAAGTCTTGAGAAGTGGTACCCCTATTTGTCTTCCTTTTGTAAACTCTCATCCTAAAAACAATACAAATAATAATTAGATTCATGGAGGGTTAGTTGTGCCCTAAACGGGGTTCGTTGTGCCGCGGCACAATGTACCTCCAACCATCGGCACTTTTAACCCCCTTAGCAACACAACAACCAACAAACCGATATCAACAAGCAAGTTGAACATAGAGTTATTACACAATATCCTCACGATTCTTTAATAAACTGTCAACACTTTATCCACACACGTAAAACAATAGGTTGTAAAATGACAGAAACAGACCAAAAAACATAAATAAGAAAATATTTACTTAGGTGGCACCGGGAAGGCATGTGGCGGCTAGCTACTGAGACCGCAGCGCTGGCGCAACTAAAATGACCGCCGAATGTGCGCGTGGGGAAAGCAATTTTAGACGCAACAACATAATATGTCTATCTCTTTTCGTCTTTGTGATATTCTCATCGGCACAACCTACCCGCGGCACGTTGAACCCCGCCTTCCCCTAATTGATAGGACTTTATTTGTGAGCACATTGTTAATGCTTAACTTGATGATAGACGGTATGACAAAGAGGCAGTAAATGGAAATTGAAGACAAATAATTTAGTTAACATGAAATTTATTAAAATTAAATAATTAAGCTGCTTATCTGGTAGGATAATATAACAAATAAACGTAAATGACAATTCTATTTGAATAAAAATTACAAAATAATCTGTTTACTTTTACTACTAATACTTATTCAATTTCCATTTGTATGTTAATTAAAGATTCATCAAAAATGTTGGTAGGTACATATATATAAATGTAATCGGATATTTGGTCCATTTTTTTTTTAAATTGAAGGG
Organism: Octodonta nipae; assembly: GCA_034190945.1. Taxonomy (NCBI): domain Eukaryota; kingdom Metazoa; phylum Arthropoda; class Insecta; order Coleoptera; family Chrysomelidae; genus Octodonta; species Octodonta nipae. The sequence goes on along the minus strand of CM067220.1, from coordinate 9,009,600 downwards.
ATTCAGTTTAATTTCAACTCTCTAACACTTATTTAAATACTCATTCAAATAATTCCACATTATAATATGTTTTCAGCACCCTGTATATGTAACTGCCTATGGACTACCCAAAAATCGCCTAACCAGCACTGTTTACATAAAATCTTAAAGTGATCAACTGTAAAAACGTAATGCTAGAAAAGTATAAAGTGATATAATTCTTACACATCAATTTGTATTGAATGCATTTTTCTAGAGCAGTTTTATTCTGAAATAGGTCACAACATCACCCTGTATTGAATTAAACATAATTGTCACTTTCTCGGTAATAGGATTAATCACGATTTGTACATACCAAAACCCCGAAATGGAACTTCGACAACATCTTAGTGCCGATTAGGAGAATTACATATATAAAGGATGCATGTATATAAACATTATAGGTATTATATTACTAGATAAATAAGAAAAAAATATATTTGCAGCATATCAGATCTCGTTAAAAGAACACTAAACAATTTATGCCTGACTGCTAATTTTTAGATGATATGTTAAAATTAATTTATAAGATTACCTTATATCAAATGAAACTGCAAATTGATTCGTGTTATTTTATTGCTATTACTGTAACATTTGTTCAAGTTTTATTAACACATGGCAGAAATATAAATAATTAAAAATATATTTACATATCACATCTCCTGTTTTAGTACCTTTTGATAATGGATGCATATGGAAATTTTTATTAGATTTGTGAGAGATTCATGACTTAAGGAATGTGCATACAACTCATGAGGTTCGGAAACCATATGTATCAATTAACTTTAGAATCTCTAAATTGTGTGCTTACTTAAAACTTTTGATCTGGATTCTCCTTAATGCGCAAACTTCGTATAAATACATTCTATTTAGTCACTTCAGTAATTACTGTCATAAATGAATAGAAAAAAAGGATTTTACAGCATACATTTCTGTAAGTATAAGCCGATTATTTTAGTAATATTTTTATACCTCGCTACGATTGTCCACAATTGGACTTTTACTGTTGTTGACTGCTGTCAAATTTACATTAAATTAAGCTACTTGTTAATACTTGACGCCACTCAGTTGCATTTTATTAATAATTTATCTCTAAATTATTTATTTTAAAATATATAAATAAAAATTCTTTATATATTCTGCACTGAATGTCGTCAATAGCTACTAAACAAAACAAAAATAAAGAAAATCGGTTAAGAAACAGAGGAGAAAATGGTACCTAACCGTTTTGTCTTTGCCTATTTATATATAGATAATCAAATTCATAATTATCTATGTGTTATAATATGAAAATAATAACAATAAAATGTTGATTTACAGTTGTACTATAAAATTACAATGCCACAGCCGTATATTCGTCTATAAGACTGTTTGGCGGATATATTATGACAATATTTACACCGTTTTACCCGAAGTACAGTATAATCAAACCTCTGTGCTCGAAGCATATACAGAACGAGTACTCGAGTAACGAATACTTCAGTAACGAGTACTTAACTGAAAAGTAAAGAATACTTACGAGTACTCAAAAGTAAAGATACTTTACACTTCTATATGTGGGACCACTACAAGATCGTCTTTAATAGAATGCAGTTTACACCATCCAAATCATTTAAACCATTTTCTGATCATCGCTGAATACACATAAGAATTATACAGTGAGGACGAGTGAGTTGGAACAAATTCATTTAAAATTCAGGTGTTGGTTTTTTGAAAAAATGCTCTGACACGTCGGTATTTTTGTTTGGACTGCGGTTTTTGTGATGTTAAACTCATTTATAAAGGGTGGGCCAGGAATAAATTGCTACCATAAGCTTCAAGTGGAAACAAACATTTGTTTTTTATTTTATTTTTGAATTCTGCATTGAATTCTAAGTATTTTTCATGTACAATGTCCTATATCGAAAATTAACAGTTATTAAAAACAATACAATTATTTCAAAATTGAAGAAAAAAACATCAACATTAAATTCAATTCACCAAATTAAATGTTCAAATTGTTGACCATTAACTTCCTGACAATTCCTAAGACGGTTTTTAAATTCTCGTAACACTTCATTTAGCGTTTGTGGCAGCATTCGTTGTATTTCGGCCCTAATTCTATTCCTTGATATTTTCCGGCTTATTAAAGTATACTTTCGTTCTCACGTAAGATAAAAATCTAACGGACATAGATCTGGAGACCTAACTGGCCATTTGATATTACCTCTCCTTCCGATCCATCTATTTGGGAAAATATAAAAGATAATCTAGCACTGTTCGCGAATAGTGCGGGGGCGCTTCATCATGTTGAAACCATACCGAATCTGACAGTATATTGGGGTTTTCACCAATCGGGTAAAGTTCTGTTAAACAGGGTATTATGTCATTTTGTATTAGGTCTAAATACTTTTCCGTGTTAAGTGTTCCCTGAATAAAAAAGACCCACACTTGAAGTACCCACAAATCCAGCCAATACGTTAACTTTCTTGTAAACCTGTGTATGACTTTCCATAATCCAATGTGGATTTTCTGATGCAAAATATCGCCTGTTTTCTGAACCATTTAAACAAAATGTTGCCTTATCGGAAAAAACTATCTTAAAAAGTGCGGGTTGGCATTGCAAATTCTACTCTCCGGCCCAAATCATCTTCATCTTTGTATGGGTGCCATTTATTTATATGCAACCGTTAGAACAGAAAATTTACTTATTGACGTTTTTTGCGACTATTTGTCTAGTGGATTCGTGAGGATTTTCTTGTAAATCGAGCAAAACATTTAATTGTGTATCTTCTGGAAGATTTTTGTAATTGTCTCTTATGTAGCCAAATTCTAGAAACTTTTTTTCTATTTTACTTCATCTTGTGTTTGAGTTCTGCCGCCATATCCTAACATCGTCAAAACTTCTATTCGCTGCTTTTCAGTTAAACGCGCCATACTTTGGAATTTTGCAACTGCACCTGACAACTACTTATTTGCAGTAAAATTATGTAAAATTATAGTACACTTTCTATGGAAATAATAAGTGTTAAAAACTCCAGCATTAAAAAAAGGGTTTCCATTCATGCGACTAAAATACCGGCAACAATCATAAAAACCAGACGTATATAAATAGGTTCAAATTAACAAACACCTTATTTTAACCTTTGTTTTCTAAGCTATAATGTATTTTTTTAATAACTGTTAAATTTCGGTATAGGACATTGTACATGAAAAATACTTAGAATTCAAAAATAAAATAAAAAATAAATGTTTCCATTTGAAAAAAATGAAATTGATGGTCGCAATTTATTTCTGGCCCACCCTGTATAAATGAATTTTAAATGAATTTGTTCCAACAACCAATAATTTTCCCTGCTCATTGGAATTTTCTCTCCTCATTATTTGTAACGGAAACAAATTGTAAAGGAAAATTTTACATTTGTCGGATACTGGTTGTCTTTTACAGAAAGTCTCCCTAACAGTTGTTCTCCGATATGACCAAGTTATCATGTATTCAAATAGTTATATTGTATAATAATGTTTATACTTATCTGTTTCAAATCCTAGTCTGAAGAGACAAATTGAGAATCTGCTCCGACAAATTGAGAACCTGCTCCTTTTTTAAAATCGGCTGAAAAGATACAAAACTTTCAAACAAGAAGTGTGTTAAGGCTGTCCTTTTAAGATAACATTTGTAATGCAATTTGCTGGTGCAAACCATTTAAAATAACAGTTTGAAGCACAGCAATTAATAGACGAGTAATATTCCCAGGTTAGAACTGTTTTAGTGTAACAGGCTCATTTTCCAATAACTGGTGCAAGAAGATAGATGTTGAACAATGAAGTCGACCTCGAAAATCCCTCAGACTTTTAACAAAAACAAAATTACAATAACAAGGCAGTAAGATAATTTTTTATTGAATATTAAAAATTGCAGATAGCCATCGTGGCCTTCACCAACACTTTTGAAACTCCTAAAAAGTAAACAATTTACATTATTTTTAGAAAGCTGAAATTCCTACAAATTGTTAATAACAACTTTCTAAATCTGTATATAGAATGGCAGACATTTTCGGGGGTTCTAACATTCTGGCAGACAACAAAACGTTAAGTCTGCAGGTTGTTCTTTTAATAGATTTCTTGGAAAATTACACGATATTGAGCAAAAAAGCCTTTGTATTAAAAAAATCCAATCGTTTCGTAAATGGTGGTAGTCGCTAAAAAAAAGAGTAGTTGCTCTATGGCCATTTATGCACTCTTTATTCTATGGGGCATTAATAGAATTAGATCAACTATGTCATATAAGGAATACTCATCCACATCCTAATGGCAGGACACAACTCATCCAAGATTTCTGAGGTTGTCATAATAGATTACCCACCCCATGGTTTGTAGACAAGGATGTAAACCTGTATGTAAGACTTCATCAATGTATTACCGAGTCTGTGATAACTAGAGGTGATCTGCTTCACAAAAATATGACTATGACATTTGCTGTCTTGCTGTCTAACTTTGAACAACCAAATTTTTCTCATTAAATCCGCCTGCCCATTTGGCCCGCACAAATTAAATCTGGAATCTTCACTAAAGAATTGCATTTATAATTCCAGTTTTGCCCAGTTCAGCACGATTTCTAGAGTGAGCCTTAAGGTATGATATCAAAGGTTGCTTGAAAACGTGTCGGTAAGCTCTCAGCCCCATTCCAAATAAGATTCGATTAAATGTCATCATGAGCAATATCCATCCCGTAGCTGTAACTAAATGATCTCTCATTTAACGCAGATTATCTATTTTATTTATGAGAGCAAGGCAGGGCACAAAGCACGTCCTTGTAATAATGTAGGTAGTTCAGACTCTGTACAACTCCGATGAATCTCATCATCGGACATTCTTTTCCTAATTCTTAACACTTTCTAGTTTCAATGCTACATAAATGCATGTTTGGTAACATCAACCATTTCCATTTTAAGGTACGAGCAAATCAACTCCAATTTCAAGATGGTGATTTGGCAGTGGGAACTATTCACAAGAGGATTTCAGTTAAGAAAGATAAAAACGCCGAACTGCAAACTGAATTAGAAAATGCCAGAAAAGATTATCTATACCATATCCATAACATTGAATGTCAGTTAGTTATGCGAAGAGGTCTAGTCGAACTGGTTCTAACTGGGGATATCAAAGATTTCGATGATGCCATTCTCGTCACTAGACAAGAACTAGAAAACATTAACAAACGAATTAAGGTAATTTTACAACAAAAAAGTTATATTTACGATTCATACAGCTCCGTGGGTTCAATTAAAATTTAAAAACTAATATTTACTCTAGAAACTTTTATTTACGCGAAATATTCACAACAGCTGATTCGAATCTCTAAATAATATCCCGAAATACACTCTACGCAACAACTAACTTACTCCTGCGATGATGGGCTGCTCCTTTTAAAATCAGCATCGAAAACTCTTGTACAATCCATTATCAATTCTACAGTTGCCGAGCTATTTCGAGATTTTTTTTGTCCTCTCAGCGATCGATGTCGTATTGAAATAAAAACAGGACCAGCTTAGGTAAATTTCGCAACAGTATCATCTTTTGTTTATTCCATTTGCTTATAAACCATTCTTTTCAGCCTCCATATATTATACAGGGTAAGTTTGTTTTATGATCAGTATGGGGATCTCGGAAACTAGCGGAGATAGAGCAATGGTTAAATTGAGAAAGATTTGCAGTTTTACTGACCCAATTTAATGACACTTTCGGATTTTTGTAAAAAGTCATGGCTTACTAGATATTTTGAAAAAACGAATTTATGTCGATTTAGTCAAATCCCTCTAACTCCTTTGTTTTTGGTTTTATACAAAAAGTGTAAATATCAAAATTGAAGGGAATTGTATCCCGAATATGATTGTCATGTCCTTGTTTGCGTGGCAGCTCTCGTTTTCGAGATATGACACAAACTTATCTTTTTTTTGAATAGAAACCATAGTTGGCTATGACCTCAAAAAATCGGACATTTTTAGAGCTTTTCAACGATATAATACTCGATATAGTTATTCATAAAAATAACAGAGTTATGGATGCTTTACTCTCTTATTTTCAATTATAACGTAGGTAGCCATGAAAAAGATTGTTTTCACTTTGACGATTCCTCATTTGAAAATAATTCCATTAGTAGTGCTGAACTGACAGTCGATCTTGACAAGTTTTCGTGATAAAATGGAATATTCTAACGAAGAAAAACTGAATATGGTGCAATGTTATATCATATACCATAAGAATTCAGTTCGTGCAGCTAAGGAATACTTTCATAAATATTTTAATCGTCGTCAACCTACTCTATGTACATTTAAGAGGCTTTACGATAGTTTACGCAGATTGGATCTTTTACTAAACTACCAAATGAACGTAACCAAATTAAAGAAGCAGCACAAATAAATGTTTTGGCAATGGTAAATCAAAATCCATCTACATCAACGCATGAGATTGAGGCAGAAGCTAGCACATCTCAACGAACTGTAGTCAAGGTACTGAAAGCGCACAAGTTTCACCCGTACAAACTTCCAATTTCTCAAACTTTGCATGCTGGTGACGAACATCGACGTATTTTGTTTTCTACATCGTTTAGAGACATGTGCCTTGACAATCCACAGTTTCCATTAAAGGTTATAGTTAGATGAAACTAGATTTACTAACTGCGGTATGTTCAATAGACACAATGGGGATATCTGGGCTAAAGAAAACCCTTTCCATGTAGAACAAAAACAACCCCAGATAAAATTTGGTTTTAATGTTTGGTGTGGTATTATAGGGTCTACTATTCTGGGGCCTTTTATCTATGACGAATCACTTACTGGGGAGCGCTACTTGCATTTCTTGCAATACACTTTTCAAGACATGTTGCATAATTTGAATTTGAGAACTCGTTTAGAAATTGAGCGTTTCCAACATGATGGAGCACCTGGTCATAACTCGTTATTAGTAAGACAACACTTAGATAATATCTATCCAAACTCTTGAATAGGAAGAAATGGCCCACGCGAATGGCCACCTCGGACTCCCGATTTGGCAGATATAATTGATGAAATTGATAGGCGGTCTGTGAGGAAAGCGGTAATGTCAGTCTTAAAAAGATGCAATTTTTCTCTAAATAACAATGGTGGACTTTTCGAACATAAATTGTAACCATTATTATGTACTTTAATTTTTTAAGTTTTTAGTAAGTACCTACTTATTTAGTTTTTTCGTTATATCTGATATACCTAATAAAAAAATCGATCAATGTTTTTTGGAATAGTTATTAATAAATCAATCTATTTCATGGCTAACTACATTAAAAGTGAAAATAAGAGAGAGAAAAGCATCCATAACTCCGTTATTTTTATGAATAACTATATCGAGTATTATATCGTTGAAAAGCTCTAAAAAAGTCCGATTTTTTGAGGTCATAGTTAAATATGGTTTCCATTCAAAAAAAGATAAGTTTGTGGCATATCTCGACAACGAGAGCTCTCACGCAAACGAGGACAAAACAATCATATTCTGGATACAATTCCCTTCAATTTTGATATTTACACTTTTTTTATAAAATCAAAAACAAAGGAGCTAAAGGGATTTTACTAAATCGATAGAATTTCATTTTTCAAAATATCTAGTAAGCCATGACTTTTTACAAAAGTAAGTGTCATTAGTTTCCGAGATCCCCATACTGATCATCAAAAAAACTCACCCTGTATAACAAATTAGTTCTCATATATTCTCCGTAGGACACCGAATTTTTCAATTTATTCACCTCCTTTGTAACACGTTAATTTATATTACAAGTATCGGTCACCCTGCAGTTTCAACCCTTAAGCGGGGATGAATATCACTTCTAATAGTTTAAATGACCTAAAAATCGTAAAAAATAAAAAAATGAATTGTACTTGGAAAAAGAGTATAAATACCGATATAAACAAGTAAAAAAATTCTTAAATGTTTTTGCGAAAGATATTTGTAACTGTAAATGTAATACTTTCAATTTAAATTTTTATGTTTTTCTTTTCTAGTTTCACCTTATTTTGAATACTTGTTGAGTTACTAAATGGGACGAAGAATTAATAGTTTATGATTTATAACTTTATTGTGATGCTACTATTTGGTTTTGCTAAAATGCACCAGCGTTATTTCAGAATATTCACTGGGGTTTCAAATTCCTCGATAAAGTTCATAAGAGGACCATTAATTTATTAGGTTGTTGTGTACTTGTATGACTATTACTATAATAATTAATAATATATTTATGAACATAGGTACCATCTAAAGATCTGTCCTATCCCACTGTACCCGACATTCTTTTTTCAACTTGTTTTTACTAGAAGAAAATGCTGAATAATGCTTCCAAACTATTCTTTCAGGCAGCTGGTCAAAAAAAAGTTAATACTGTTGAGCGGAATATGTCATTTAGAAGACATATCATGGCTACCGAATGGGAACACAAGAAATTACGAATGCAAATCAACGATTATATCGAACATATACGCGATATTGAAAGTGTGAAGGTAGGTACAATCAGTTACAAGGGTGTAAAGCTTCTGATTATTGTACAAGTCGGAGATAAGAAGATGAGTACGAGAATCAACTTTGCGCTCAAAATTCTATCACTTGCAGCATATAAAGCCAAACTAATTTAAAAACATATTACAACAGGTTTTTAAAGTTACCAGATGTATAAACTTCTTCTTCTTCTACCGTTTCAGGATTAGGTAATTTGCCTATTCCGTCTTCACTAGCTTGTTCTCGGTCTTCTGACACTTCTACGTCCTGCGGGATTATGATTATAATTAAGCCCTTTTTCCACCTATTCTTTCTCTCCATTCTATTTTTGTTAATTCAGTTATTGTTGTGCAAACAGGTCTTGCGTAATGTCTTCATTTCTTATACTTACAACCTAAATGTGTACAACCCTTTATTATAACTCATTAGCAAATAACATTGTATTTATGACATCCTTGGACTTAATCTTTATTCTAGAAGGTGTCTAAGAAGGTCACGTACTTATAAATTAAATAGTGTAGGAGATAGAGTACACCTAGATACTCTAACACCTTGAGTTATCCTATTTCTTTAGTAATGTCTTTACCATAGGTTTTGTATTAGATTTATTAACTGAATAGGATGCCCTCTTCTGTCATTATATGCCAAAGTTTATCTCGGTGGATTTGATCAAAGGGTTTTTTGTAGTCTCTAAAGGCCAGGTGTGTCTCTAGATTCCTGAATTATTTGCTTTAGACTAAAGACTTCGCCAATACAGGAATCCTTTAAGGAAGCGCCCCTGTTCTTCTAATAACGTACAGTTTGGTTAACTTACTATACAGATTAAAAGCAGCAATTAGAAGACTAATTCCCCTATAATTATCTGTTTTATGTTGATGCATAAACAAAAAGTTTTATTTATTTTTAGATTTTTAAAAATAACAGCTGATACACAGCTGGGTACAGATCGTATTTGTAGTCAATTTTAATTAGGTAATCCTGTTTCATCCTAAGTAAGACTGCTTAAAAAATAAATTGTTAAAAAATGTTAAAAAAAAAATAACACGAAATAATTGATTAAACATACTTGTGCCCATATTTTGATAGGCAACCCACCGGAAACTGCAATTCATTTAAAGAGCATGGCTGTAGAAACCTTACAATGGGATCTTAGACTAAATATGTACAAAATCACACAGGTGTGGCTTTAATATAAAATTTTAACCCTTTACGGGTAGAATTCTTTTCACAACCAGGAAAGAAATCAGATAACCCACAAAAAAATCAGGTCGAATTCATGACGTCTTTCTCTTTGGATGTCTGTTCACCTTCGGTGTTTCGAAATTTTTTCTTCATACCAACTTACATAACCTATATTAAATTCCTTAACTTTTTGTAGTTTACCAGAGATATGCAACAGTATCTCAAATCCAAGGCTTATGGTCGCAAACCTGATTCTTACGAACAACAAATTGAAGTCATTACCGCTTGCTATGAAAACACTTTGAGAGACAAAAAGGACAAACACAGAAAGATTATGAAACAAATGATGGCATATAAAGAGCACAACGCCACACTAGACAAAGCAATTCAAGACATCAATATTGATGTATGTCAATTGAAAATGCAGGAAGACCTCGAACTACAGAGAAAAGAAGACAGGATAGGCAAAACAAGGTAAATTTACATGGATGTAACTCTTAGAATCTAATCCAAGCATATACTAGTGAAAGGTGTATAGCATAAGTTAATTACTTAAGCTTAGAGTTGATACCACACACCACTTTTACGATCTGAGGTTACGTCTTTTGGCATCCCGATTGCTATATGCTTATTTGTGGATTGTCATTTTTGTTTTGACTTTCAAGTCGTTTTGTGTGGTGTGGGTTGTATTTTGACGCTCAAGTTGTAAAATTGTACTTTACGGTTTTGGTTTATGTAATTGAATCTTTCAACTGTGTCTATGATTTGTTGTCGAATTTTATTGTATCACCTAAGCTTGTCACATGTATTTTCAAAGCTCACTATGATGTTACGATAATTGTGTATGAATTTTATAATGAAAACGCTTGAGTCTGGAGCAGTGTCCTGAATTCACATCTGTCCCTGAAAATAACTAGAATGTAGATGAAGCACAAAATATTTGTTGTCCGTTGGCAGAAACTAATCCAAGCACTTGTAGAATATCTGCTCGTACCGGTATTTCACATTGTAGAAAATGGCTGACATTACGTACGTAGGTACCGACTCTATCCATTCCATCGGCAGCGGATTCGATACCTTCAAATAAAATGAATGTAGACGATTGAAATATTGGAGTTGCGTATTCGTAAATAAGACTATCTGATGGTAGTACCAAGAACAGTAGTAACGCACATGGGTGGTTCTAAAAAACTCATTTGACATTAATAACTTTCAATAAATATATTATGAAGTACGATTGAAGGTTTTTAACTTTTAGTTATACCAGCGCCTCTACCATAATTGTACATATTATAGTTAATTTTTGTTTTTTACTATAATTTGCTAAAGATGTTTTTCTTTAAACTATAATTTTAATCAACAGATGACAAATTATCTAAACATTTAATTCTTCTCAGATAAAGCGATATTTACAGTCACGTTTGTTGTCCACCAAAATCCCCAAATCTTACACCTTTAGATTTCAGTCAGTATAATGCTTGTATACCGAAGTCTGCTGGGAATGTATGTATAGTGCTGCATTTATTGAAGAACGTCCAGACTATTTCAGAAGATCTGTTAAGTGATATTGCCGACAAAAATCGGAAGTAGATGGTGATGGAATTTATGAAATTTTGTACGTAATCATTAACCATTTACCTTTGCTGACACCTTTTATCCGTATAGGTTTATCTAGGTTACGTCTTAACGTCTGCATCTATGTGCTTAAGTAGTTTCTAAACGATTGAGGAGGTAAAAGATTATTTTGAATGTTCATCTGGGATTTTCTCTCCTCGCAATGGTTTCTGAAAAATTCAGATAAGTTAAGTACTTGAATATCAAGGTGTAGTATCTAAGGGCAGTTTGTGGAAACTGCCCGGAACACTAGTTGCCCTCTTATAGAAAAAACTGTGAGAAAGTAGGTCTACAGATTTGTCAACTAGTATTCCAGTATAATATGTTGTGTATTTTGTTTGGTACTTATCTGGTTTTTTGTGACGTTTCGATTCCTTATCAGGAATCGTTGTCGAACAATGTTTGCTTGAATGTTTTGCACTATATTCGCTTGACTTTTTTGGTAATGTCAATTGACTGATTAATTGACTTTGAAGTTTCCTTTTTCATGTTCATTCGTCAGAAGTTGTTGCCATGCAACCGGTATCTCTACATGTTGTTGAATAATGGAGACATCGGGACACCCTCTGTGCATGGCAACAACTTCTGACGAATGAACATCAAAAAGGAAACTTCAAAGTCAATTAATCAGTCAATTGACATTACCAAAAAAGTCAAGCGCATATAGTGCAAAACATTCAAGCAAACATTATTCGACAACGATTCCTAATAAGGAATCGAAACGTCACAAAACAACAGATAAGTACAACACAAAATATTATACTGGAATACTAGTTGACAAATCTGTAGACCTACTTTCTCACAGTTAATCCTGCGGGAGAGTTTTTTCTATAAGAGGGCAACTAGTGTGCCGGCAGTTTACACAAACTGCCCTTAGATACTACACCTTGATATTCAAGTACTTAACTTATCTGTATTTTTCAGAAACCATTGCGAGGAGAGAAAATCCCAGATGAACATTCAAAATAATCTATGTGCTTAATTAAAATCAAATAAATAGAGTACAAATTAATCGTAAATTTTCAAGAGGTTAATTAAGGTCAGTTTGAATTACATTCTAAGCCGTACCGCTACAAAAAAATAACAATGAGTCATCAAATTTTGATAGTACCGGTAAACTGAATTTTTCATTCCCAGCTAATCTACAATACTAATGGGAACGGGCCCAGGAGAATTTATGATTCCTAAATCTTGTTCCTAGTTGTTTTAATATTGTACCATATATACACAATTCTATTTCTGTGCTTCCATTATTCCTCATCGCCCTATATATTTACTAGAGATAGGAAACTAGCAAGGTTTTGAGGCTGGTACAAAAAAAATTAGGATGGAACAAAATAATGTCGACAGATGATACCAAAAACTACTTAATACTTTACTCAACAAATTGACATTGATAGAAATATAAATTATGTTATCTTTTAATATTTTAATTTTCGTTCAGCTGAGTATTGGCTTGAACTACAGCATGTACTGTAGTATAATAATGATGATTTACACCAACACGAAATTTAATAATATTACTGTGTGATTTGACTCATTCGAAATTTGTAATGGGGTTGTACTTTATATCATAAGATATTGTATTAGTACTCTCATCTATATGTAGAATTTACTTCTAGTTTTGAATGTCTGATAATATAAAGTCATTTTAGGATGGAAATTTTGTTGAAACGTAATTCCTTGATGAAGCAAATCCAACAAAATCACAACGAAATCTTAGTTCTGCAAACGGAGCTTGAGTTGCTAAGGTTAAAAACTTACCCAACATTTAAATATAAACTTATTAATCCAGGGGAATAAGTATGTATTGCTCATATTGTATTTAACTTTTAAATAATAAAGTTGTTTTCTATGTTAAGTATTGTTTTATATGATATAAGTGACTATATGAGAAACCAGGTATCGGTAGGTTCAGTCTGTAAGAAAATTTTTCATCTTGTTAAAACCCGGATCCCTTCTTTCATGAATAAAGTAAAGGGTGCATCTGTAAAAGGAACTGTTAATAAACCACTTATTACCCACTCGCCCTCAAATTGTTATGTTAATTTTGGATAGCAAACGCAATAACCACTTACATGTTAACCACAATTGTATCCATATAAGAGCTATTATTCTGACAACAGTTGGAACAGCTATGAAACGAAATCGAAGGAGCACTAGATAATAATAACAGCTATTTCAAAGACGTAACTAGCGAATTTAATACCAACATGGAACAGATGACATCAGAAAAGTATATGTAGATTTAGTACAAGTAGTACTATTCCGAGTACTAAACTCTTTCTTCAGGAAATCCTGTAGTAGAAAGTGGAGCTAGGAAACTTCAATTAATCAATCAAAAATGTCATTTCCTTTTTTTCTTACAAACAACATCATCACTATCTAAGATGTAATAGTAAACTTGGACTATTATGATGGTGAATAAACCTCGGCAGTGTATCCAGACTCACGAACTGCTTATGTTTTGTGTTGAACTACCACTTGTTGAAGCAGAGGATGGGGAAGATGGGGACAATCCCAAGAGCTTCTAAATCAATATGTTTGAAACTAAAGAAAGGAAATTTTAACTCTCAGAACTTCGAAGAAAATAATTTCTAACTGTCAAACCGGAGAACTATTATTTTTAATACTCTACTCGGGTTAACTTAGCAAAAATCCTAATATTAATTTTGACTGGGCAAATGAAAAGAAAATTTAAAAAAATCACGCACATGGTATAATATATCAAATGATATCGTCAAGAAAAATAGAATATATTTTAGTTGTAATTTTCAAATAAATTATTTAAAGCATATTAAAGGGAATATTTAAAAATGACCAATTCCCCCGTTTTATCCCAAACACTACTCAACCCAAAATATATAATAAAATACTCTATTGCCTCAAAGTTTATTGTCAAAATAAAGGAAAAATCATAATCTTAATCATCACTTTAATTAAATGTTATTAAATAATCAAGCGAATTTTGAGGGCAAATTGAAAATTAATTTTCTTCACAATAAATAAGGTAGTCCCCACAAAAATTGTTGAAATTATACCAGTGAGTAACTATACATTACTCACTGAATTATACCCGTAAACATTGCTAAAATGACTACAGATATCGATGAACTTTCAATAAGAGCCATCTTACAGTTTCGATAGAAAGCCAAACCTCATTTTGTAGGCAGTTTACTTTAACAGACTTCATCTTGAATACTTCCACCGTTGCCGGAAGATAGCGCCACTAATAAACAAGTAACTTACAACATGTTATATGAGTTTTAAAAATGACATTTTACTGCTGTCAGATAGCCAATTTGAAAAGGTTATGTTATAAACTATTTAATTTGTTGTTTTAAAGCTTTTCCCCTTACTACCGAAATTTGTGTTAAATTAATTTAATTTTTATTTATTACCTAGTGTATTTAAGAGACACGATCAATTAAGGTAAGTTTATCAATGTTTATTCTTCAAAACAAACATACTTTAAAAATAATAACCCAATTTTTTACAGTATTTCTTGCTTAATATCTATTTAACTTTATATTTCAATATTTAAAGTGGCAGATTAAAGTTTATATCAATACGCTACTATATCTTAATTCATCTTTATACATACCTTAATATATTTTTTGTCCTTAATTTGGATCATTCTGATTTTAGCTTTATATATTTTTTTGTTTTTGTATGCTTCAGGGCAATAAGGCACTAATTTTTATCTTCACCACCTGCAAAGATATTTTTCTGTATTTTTGAACATTGAAAGTTCAAAAAACAACTATTTACATATTTTAAATTTGCCTTTAAGCATTTATAAAGTTGGACATAAATATCAATTTAGTAGATTCCTTGAAAACTTAGATTTATGAATCATATTCTGTTTATTTGTATTTTAATAAACTACAAAAACTAATTGAAATCATTTAAAAATTTGCAACAGTTGCCCTGTTAACTAATTTTTAATGAACACTTTGAGTTAATATTTTACAATGTACAGCACTTATTTGTTTGTAGGAAAAATGAGTTGTACAATTTCTTTATCTCATTTCAAAACAATGCATGATCTATTGGAAGCCCAACAATTCACTGACATAAATTTCGTTTGCAATGATGGAGAAATTGCAGCTCACCACAGTGTTTTAGCTGCAAACATTGGTTGGTTTGAAAAATCCCATGGCAGAGAAGTTATTATTGTTTTGATAGAATATTCCAAAAAAGATGTCAGAGAATTTCTTGAATTACTGTATACAGGAAAAGCAAATTTTGTTGACAGTGAGCATGTCAAAAAGTTGTTGGACAAATTCCAATGCAATTATAGTGTAAGTATACTTTAATCGATAGTGTATTGTACCTATTTATTTCCAAATTTTAATAAGATATTTGTCTAGTATTTAATATGAATAGTATTTTTGTAAAAAATGCTAAAACTCATTTCTGTACAGTTTTATTTTTCAAGTACTGTTATATAGAGAGGATTTTAGCTGTTATCAAACATTATAATAAAAACATCTTATGCTCAGTATTCAACAGGCATTGCAGGCACAAAATTTTTGGCTACATACACCAGTCAATAGAGATTTTTCAGTGACATAAAATTCAACAGCAAACCACATGATAGCTGAAGCCACAAAAATTAGGTTTTGTACAAAACAGGAGTTTCTCTCAGTCCATTATATTCATTATATCACTTCAAATGCTTTGTTCATCTTATAATTATATATGATTATCTTATTTGACCTTAATTTTTAAATAAGTATTAGAAAAATCTGTGAATAATCTAAACTATATTGCAATATTTATAAACCTTTTTCATTTTTATTCAAATGCATAAATGTTTTATAACAAATACTTTTGACTTTGCAGTTTGGTTCCGGTAACTCTAAACATAAAAATAGAGCAACATATTTGAAAATTTATATAAATCTCAATAGTTAATATTATTTAAATATCATAATAATAAAGAACTTGCACCATCAGTTAAAATAGATTTTTTATTAGATGTTCCCCTGCATTTAATTACATCAGAAAACTAGTAATCACATAAAACATAATTATTCACATTTTTTAGGAAACCCACAGCGCTCCAAGTAGTCCTAATCTTCTAGCACCAAGTCCAAGCTTTAATGGTAAGTTGCAACCAATTTAAAGATTCCAAACAGGGTACAGAATAAATTCCATTCCATTATTAGTTAATTAGAATATTCTTACCATGTATCAGTCAGTGCTTGTCAGTCATTTTATTGTGCCATACATAACATAACATGACATTGTTGACATTTGGAAAGTCCCCTTTTCATTTTGTTATAGAATAGTTCTGATTAAGTATGGATGATAATACTGCTTTTTTAATACCATTTAGTGATATTGTTGGAGTAGAAATGATACTTGACTTGAATGAATGAATGTTTATTTACAGACCAGCCATTTACAATAAGTTTATAATTTAGATATATAAATTTACAATAACTTACAAGACTTCCAGAGGGCTACATGATTTTCATTTTATGAACTCCAATTTGCACTAATTGTACTCAAAACTTGAACTAGCAGCACACCTTAAGCTTGGATTAGCACAACATAAGTATGGGTAAATTTAAACCCTAAATAAGATGGGCTAAAAGTGTTAATAGATTTGTCATATATTATGTCAATGAAAAAAAAATATATGAGAAAAACAGCAATTTTAAATGTTTTAAATTATGTAACTGATGTACAAATGTTGGAAATGATTGTAGCTTTAGAATTAAAAATCTTTAAGTATAACTCCTACAAGTGAGGGTTAGAGCATCCATTTGGAAAGTATATGTTTCCTGAGAGTGAGTGCTAAGATTTTCTTTATTCCAACATCTGCAGTTTTGCTTATTAAAATCCTCTGGTCATTTTTCAAATACTAAATTAATCCATCCACATGGTACAAAATATGATTCCAAAACTTCATTATTTTTTATATTGAGGTGTGTGACACTTTTGGTTTTATGGGAATGAGCAGTTCTATTCATTCATTTATTGTTTCTCACATATTATGGAATATACATGGTAATACACAAATCTGTAGTGTACAATAAAATACTTATTCAAACATAAAACTGAACAACACTTTGGTTATAACATCACATTAGTAATAGTTTATCAGAGCTGATTGGCATGATTTTAATAGCAGTTTTGTAAAAGTATATAAACAATAAAAAAGAGCAGCTGTCATTTGAGACTGAATGATGAAAGTGAAAGCGTTTTATGAAATGTACTCTCATAATATTTATGTTTCTCTTTCTTTGTGTCATTCTTAGTAATAGATGTAAATTTCAGGAGAATTAAATTATTGTCACTATTTTGTTATGATTCAAGTGTTACTCGTAATGTCTACGTTAGCTCTTAACTGCAAAGGAATATAGTCACATATTCCTTTACAGTTATATTAAATGGGTGTATGTTAACTTTTAATTAAAATAAAAAAATTGTTGATTTATAATAATTGAAACCTACTTCAACTATTTCGTTATTTTTATTATAACAGATAAATTATGGGAACATTATTTAAGTACATACTTTTTAAATACCAAAGCATCTCCAGACTGTTTTTCAACGAGGCTTTTGTAAAATAGTTTAATCTAATACATATTTTTGAAAAATTAACCGTCAAAATAGGGTGGCGTTGATGTAGCTAAAGATCTTTTTAAAATATCTCATAGATGTTTAGGAAAATCCGTGGTTGACAAAAAGACAATACCACTGGCTCAACATTAATAATATTTTATATTTATCAATTCACATCAGTCCCTCTTTCTACACCAGCGGCATTCTGGTCACTTCATGAACTTGTTATTTAATGCTTTCAGTTGGATACTTTTCACTTTTATCCCCATATAAATTTGTCATCCTTATCTCTATCATTTATAGACTGTATAATGTTGTCCCTTTTTGTGGTATTGTAGTTTCTAGTTCCAGTCTCTACCATCCATAAACTTGGTAATGTTGCCCTCTTTATTGGTGTTCTCACTTCTGACTGTTCAGAGTCGAATTTAAAATATCGCAAACAAAAATTGGAATGTTTATTAGAACTAAAAGCAAATTTTGTGCTGGTATTGTATATTAATGGGACGTTATATTTGTTTATTTACCATAATACATTAAATTTCTATGAACGAAAAGGCTTTTAATGTATAACCAGATCCCTTACACAGAGTTGTATGGGTATTTCAAATTCAAAAAAATTTCAAAACCGTGTCGTTAGGAGCGGAGTCTACAAACAAATGCAGTTTTTTCACTACCACATTGATCTATTTTCGATAAGTGTGGGCGTCCGTTAAGAAGCTTTCTCTCCAAAAACTAATATATATTTTTTTGCTTAAGTTGCGGTAACGGAATTGTAAAACCGTTAATAGAAATTTGAATTCCAATATAATAGTTCAAGGGATGATGACATCGAAAAGCTCGTAAACATGTAGCTCAAACTATTTGTACCGCCATCAAGTCTGTATATAACAGATATTTAAAATAATTTGTTGGTTATGGATATTTAAAGAGATAAATAATTAAAAATTCTACAATTTGATAAAAATTCAGTAATTGGTATTATTTCATTTACTTTTACACCGACTTCCAAAAGAGAGAAAGTTATCAATTCGTCAGCATCTTTTTTATGGATACTTGGTGATTATTCAACAACGGCTTCAACAATTTTGATGCTTTAAACTCCATTGTATTAAGGAATATTACAGAGAGGTACCATTTAATTTTCTATAACGTGAGATTTACGGTTTTCCAGAAAATCAGAAAAAAAACAGTAATTAAGGGACTATATTTCAAGGAATTTCAATTAATCTTCACTGATTTCTCTAAATCGGCTTAATCAATTTGAATATTTTAAATTGTATTCTACAAAAATATATTCCACCTTGATTTCGTATATTTTTTTATAACGTAAATAATACTGTTTTTCTGAAAATCGGAAATATATACTCAAAAACGGTAAACATCAATGTAGTTATCAATCATAAATAGCTAGCTTAAATGTCAAGATATGCCATAAAAGTATTATCGTACAGTGTGTTTGTAACGGTTTTCATTTTAATTTGTTTGTCAATTTCAATCTCTTTGGAACGAAGTGATGTTACGCCGTTTACGGTAGATTAAAATGGCAGAAAATATTCTATTGGTGTATCGAAATTTATATGCCGGCGATCGTTTCTATATTGTATACGGTTGAAGTTGTCTGTGTGCGTGCGTGCATACAATATTGGGTGGTACATAAGCAGTTGCATATATAGTATGGTTGAAATATAAGGTGGAAATGAATTATACAGGGTAGTTTAAAAAATATTGTTTTGGGTGGGCCAAAAAGTTGCATATACAAAGTTGTTGAAACAAGAGTGGAGTAAAACTATAGTTATACAGAGATAATTAAAAAATTGTTAAATAACCATAAGCAGTAAGGATATTTGCGTTAAAGGACGGAGTATAATTACAGTTATACAGAAGGATTAAAAAATGTTAGAAGTAGTTGAATATACATGATGGTCTAAATATAAGGTGAAGTAGAATTATAGTAATCCAGGGTGGTTAAAAAAGTTATACAGTGAACATTAGTACTTCCTTATACAAGGTGGTTGAAGTAAGGGTACAGTAAAATTACTGTTATGCAGGGTTTATCAAAAATTTGTTATATAGGCATAAACAGTTAAGATATTTGACATATATGGCGGGCTATAATATAATTATAAAAATGGGTTCAAAATTTTCAGAAGCAGTTGCATATACTGGGTGGTTGAAATAAATGGTAAAGTACAATTATAGTTATTAAATGTGGTTCAAAAATGTGAGAAATTTTGTTATATAGGGTAGACCATGAGCAGTTACATAAATAGGGCGACATAAAATTATAGGTATATGGCATAATTTAAACAATAGAAAAATAGAAACAGTCACTAGTGTCGAGAGCATTTATATTTATACAGGTTGGTTTTAAAAATATCAGGGCAGTTGCAATATCATGTGGAGTTGAATTAAAGTTGTACAGGGTGGTTCATAAAATGAAAGTTAGTTGAAGTCGATTCTTTTTTAAATTTAAATTATTAATTCAATGGTTACATTTGACCAATTTTTTTTTAAATTCGTGGCCAGTCTATTTATTGGACATCATTTTTAAATGTTTTTATTTTTATTTTAAGGTAATAAGAAAAATGAACAGTATGTCGTCAATCCGTTCTCCTCAAAATCGCCCAAATCAAAAAGTTCCTCCTCAAAGTCGTCAAAATCGAAAATCTGTGAAGATCAAAATTCAATAAAAAGTCAAAAACCTCAAAAC
Organism: Octodonta nipae; assembly: GCA_034190945.1. Taxonomy (NCBI): domain Eukaryota; kingdom Metazoa; phylum Arthropoda; class Insecta; order Coleoptera; family Chrysomelidae; genus Octodonta; species Octodonta nipae. The sequence continues at coordinate 8,989,004 of CM067220.1, read as the reverse complement.
CAAAATGATTCTATGCAACAGCAAACAAAAACAAAAAATATAGATGACAAAGACCAAGTCGAAGTAATTAACGATTTATCTCTAATGGCTCGAAAACGAAAAAATCATCAAGAAAACCAAACGTCCAACAATGGTAACCAAGACGTTCCATCATGTTCAAACGTACCCAAAAGGAAAAGACAATTTAATTTAAGCAATTGGCCAGAAAGCCCAAAGCGATCAGAAAACTCATCTGATAGCGAAATAGAAGTCGGTAGATTGTCAAGGAAAAAATTAGTTCGACGAAAAAGCGAACCTGTCATCGTGGATAGCACTGATGACGAAGAAGATTCTAGAACCGCTAAGACTACTGAGGACAAACCCAACAACAGTTTAAGTGTTTCTAATGATTCGAGTATACATAAGGCTGAACTTGAAGTGATGAAGTATACGTCTGTTAATGAAATGAAGCAGAAACTAAGTCAGTACTGTTTCGTTTGTAAGAGTTTTGTTCCTGACCCCATTAAAGTTCATACCAAAATTCATAGGCCTATGAGGAGGCAAGTGGCGGTGTGTCCTCACTGTTCACTTAAATTTCCATTTGTAAAAGTGTTGCCTCTTCATATTAGAGTGTGTAAACGAAAATAAGGACCGTGACTTTTTGAGTGTTTCTTTGTTTTTGTAAAGTGGGGTTAATTGGTACCTTTTCCAAATTTTGTTTTAATTTACTGTTAGTCGTTACGAATTTGTAACCCCTCAAGCTTATTGTTTTTTCGAGAAAAAAAAACAGCAAAAAAATTCTTTATTTGTTGATATTGTACAAATATATATGTAAATACAAAAACATTAATCACAAGGTTTATTTTGAGTTTCACCTGTCCCCGATGTGTTATATCAAATATTACAAGTTCAATGGGTAAGAGAACCGTATTATTCGTTCGGAAAATAAGTACCATTTTGAAAAAAAGTAACCAACTATTTGGACATGAAAGAATACCTTGAACAATTATTAGCTTTATTCGCGGTATCAATTCGTTACTGATTCATTACTGATCGCATGCGCAGTTGCAATAAATCCATTCGCGGTACAGAAATTACTGAACTGAGGGTAACAATTCTGTGTTCGCGGTGAAGGAAAATTCGATTCATTATTGATTCGTAACCAGATTATCAGTTCTTAAATTATAGCTAGGATTCCTGGTTCTGACATGCGCATTTGAATAATTTTTATTCAAATTTAGTAAGTGGTTATTTTGTGTTGCCTACATTGGGAAATTTGGAAGAACTTTTGGAAATTGTGAGTGTTCCAAACATAATTGATTATTTTGAACATATTGTGCCACAATTTAATAATCATCAGTTTAAGTTTCATTTTCGGATTAGTCGTAAAAGGGCCAATATATTCAAACCTCTACCATAAATAGCAGTAGCAGAATGTAGAGTGGCTCATTTAATTGACACATACCTATTTATATAATGTGACAGCATAGAACAATTAGTTACAATGGCATTCGCGATACAAAAGTATCTTTTACTAGTTCTGAAACAGGCATGCGCTCTTGAGTAGAACTGAATTGATAACGAATTGGTTCAGAATTGTGTTCCGCGAATAAAGCCATTATACCAGTAGTGTATTGAAAAGGTACATTTGGGATTGCATTTGTCAGACGACGCAATTTTATTTTAACAGACTTACAAAAAGGAGGAGATTATCAATTCGTCTGCAACTTTTTTTATGTAAGACGAGTGATTATTCAAAAACGGCTTGGGCAATTTGATGATTTGAACTACATATATTAAGTAAAACTGCTCAAGAAATTTGAATATTATAAATTGTATTATACAAAGATATGTTCCAGCTTGTTTACATATATTTTTCTATACCATTTTTCTGAAAATTGTAAAAATATTTGCAAAAACGGTAAGCATGAATGTAAATATCAGATTTTTATCATAAATATTTAGTTTAAATGTCAAGATATGCCATGAAAGTCTATCGTACAAGGCGTTTGTAATGGTTTTCATTTTGATGCTTTTGAAAGTCACTTACTTTATCGAAACGAAAATTTGTTAAATATGTAGGCGAACTCTTCTATATGGTATACGGTTGTAGGTGTGAGCGTGCGTGCATTTGAAATTAGGTAGTACATAAGCAGTTGTATAGATAGGATGGTTGAAATATAAATTGGAATTGAATAAGTTATACAGGATGGTTCTAAAAATATTGTATTGGGTGGCACGTAAGTAGTTGCGTATACAAGGTGGTTGAAATAAGAGTGGAGCAAAACTACAGTTAAACAGATTGGATATTTGCGTTATAGGACGGAGAATAATTAGTTAAAAATTGTCAGCAGCAGTTGAATATACAGAATGGTTGAAATATAAGGTGGAGTAGAATTACAGTTATGCACGGCGGTATAAAAAAATATAATTTGGAACATAAGTAGTTGCTTATACAAAGTATTTGAAGTGAGGATGGGGTAAAATGATTGTTATTCCGGGTGTATCAAAAAATTGTTACATATAAGCAATTAGGCTATTTGAATTAAAGGAAGTAAGACGGAGTGGAATTATAGACATGAATCTCAAAATTTTAGAAGCAGTTGCATATACCGGGTGGTTGAAAAAAATGTTAGAGTAAAATATTAGTCATAAAATCTGGCTCAAAAAGGTGAAATTTGTTATATAGGGTAGACCATGAGCAGTTGCATAAATGGAATACTAGATATATGGGTCGAAGTAAAATCATTGGTATACAAGAATAATTTAAACAATAGAAAAATAGAATAAGTCAATAGTGTGAAGAGGATTTATACGTATGCAGGGTGGTTTTAAAGATATCATGTCCTTTATAATATTGTATTGAGTTGAATTATAGTTGTACAGAGTGATTCTGAAAATAATAGACCAATACGTTATATAGGGGTAACTAATATGCAGAAGCATATACAGTGTGGATGCAATATAGAGTGAATTAGAGTTACAGTACTTATAGAAGTAGTGGTTCAAATAATTTAAAAAAAAAATCAAATATATTTGGAAAATATAGACAAAGAAAGAATATCTTTTGTATGTACATTTTTTTCACATAACCTAAAAATTTATGTGAAAAAATAAAAAAAAACAAGTTTTTGGTTTTTTATTTTTAACTTTTCCAAAAAATTGTTTTTTTTTTCACGAAATTTACCTTTTTATATCCCAAACACACTGTATTTTTTATTATTTTGACGGAGGAAGCACCCTAATATTCAAGCGAAAATATCACAATATATGCTTTTTAAAAAAAGTCGGTGGATTTTTTGTTTTTTGAAATCTCTATTTTCTGATGGTATGAAAAATATATACATTACTATGGTATATGTTCTCAGAAAATGCAAAGAAACGAAAGAAACTCGATTCCGAAAATTAAGTAGTAAGGCCCAGGACCCCGATTATTGAAACCATTCGACTGCTCTACCACTCGACTCGGACGTATGTCGTATGAAATCCGACATAAATGAAGTTTAATATATAGGTTAAACTTCATTTACCTCAACTTTTCATGCGACTTACGTCGAAAGTCGTATAGTAGAGTACTCAGGTATGTAAGTATAATAAATAGACATAAATAGGCATCTACACGTATTATTTAAATAACTAGTGATCGAAATTCGACTCTATTTCATGAAATTGTTAAAAATATATTTTTACTAGCAGACCCGGCCACGCGTTGCTGTGGCTGAGTGATTTAAGACAGATTTGAAAGACAAATTTAACACAAATTAACATAACATTTTTATAACATTTATTCAATAGTATATATACTCTAAATATCTTTAATCGTAATGAATCACAGTTAATGTTCAATGAAGCGCCAGTCGATGTACAATATTTTTGGTCTGTTCCTGACTTATGGAACCTACGATTAATAACAACAACCAACGTTGATGATCAGTTTATTATTAATTATTAAGACCATTAATTTAAATAATTAAATATCCTATCATCTAAGTTGGACCAAATTACATATATATGCCAACTTTCATGAATATCGGTTAACTCGTTTTTGAGTTTATTCGGAACATACACAGTGACACGGATTTTTTATATATTAAGATAAGAAACAGAGTTGTGGAGAAATCGGAGAAGTAGATGTAATGACCAAAATTGTTCACTCATATTGACAAATCTATTGAAATAAAAAGAAAATAAAAATGTAATCAAATATCGGTATTCGAAATATTTTTGACAAATGTATGACATCCCAAATTTTTGGCTGGAACCGCTTCTGGCAAAATATTCGGTATAATAATTGTTTTCGTCATTTGCGGTTTCAATCAAGTTCAGGAATATTAAAGAAAAGAGAGAACCAACAACCCCAGGAGAACTTAAATGTTTAATACATTCTCTATTGCCCGCTGTCTGACAATTTTTTACACAACAACTTCAGGAAGGTTGTGATAATTATATATTAATCAAATAATTAAATTCACATTAAAAACAGAATATTTAATATGAAAGTTAGTGCAACGTGTCCGAAAAATCAATACCGATCTACTACATTGACTATTTTACCACTAAACAATAACAACACTTTCATGCTACTTCCAGAAGTACATGCTTTAAGAATATGACAGCATCTAACGATCGCTCCATATATAATTACTCAATGTTTTGAGTTTTGACCGTCTGGCGGCGACGGCACTGTCAGTTGTTTGGCGTTGACAGCATGGACCTAAATAATGACTTTTTAATATATTTTATTTAATGAATGAACCAATATTATAAATTAATAGTAGCATTCTGCACTGACGGTCGTCAGTAGCTACTAAACAAAACAAAAATGAAGAAAATCGGTTGAGAAACAGAGGAGAAAATGGTACCTAATCGTTTTGTCTTTGCCTATTTATATATAGATTCTATAACTTTCTCAAAATATTGTAGATGTTTTATTAAATATTATTTAACTTAATTTTCTGGGAACATTTGCCATAGTAATGTATATAATTTTTTACACCAACAGAAAGTAGCGATTTCAACCAACAAAAAGCCCACCGGCATTTTGACGTAAATATTTTCGATTGAAAATTGGTTTAAATACTTATAAAGAAATATTTACTCTAGCAGCCTAAAAAATAGAGAGATAATAATGCCCCAAAGCAGGATAGCGAGCCACTGAAATATGTTAATTATCATTTTTTGGACAATAAATAATTATTTGCATAATTTAGGTACATCGTGACTTAACTAATATGCAAAATTTAATAAAAACTTTTTTTACCACATAAAAATTGTTTTTCTTATAATAAATTGACATAATACTACCACCTGAAATAAAAATATAATGTCATTATTAATGAAAATCATCTTCAGCTGAATGAATCGTCAGTTTATTTGCTAAAGACGGGCTAAGCGAGCGGCATGTTCATGACACCGACTGTCGGTCTTACCCCCTTAAAGGAACAGCTGACGATTGTTTTTATTTTTCTAGAAGTTTATAAAGATTCGGCTGTAAAAAAATCATATGGTATCGTATGGTATGGAATAAAATGACTTTTTTTCTCTAATCTAGATAACATCATATACACGACTGACATAACTTCTCCCCTTTCAAGACAGCTGATTATTATTTTTTAGTTGGAAATTTTCTGAAAAATCACATATAAATTTTGGCACGGTATGAAATCACTAAAGTATAAATTTTTTTGGTCACTTCCATATGCTGAAACTTTAAATTCCACCGCTGGTGCGCCGACTGACGCTCATACATATTGCTTTTTCTTGAGTATTGAACAAGTACCAAATTTTCAATAACTCCTCTCATAGTGATATGAAATAAACAACAATCATTCTTTGCTGCTTCTCTATTACAAAAAGAGTTGTACATCTATTCTCCTAACACTTACGCAAAGTTTTCAAAATATCAGTATCTATTTTCTTTCCGTAGTTCTTCATCAATTTTTTTCAAAAAGTTATCATCACAAAGAGGCTCTTTCAGTTTTATCAAATCTTCCAAATATTTGTTATTCTCTTTATCAAAATATTCTTTGGTTGCACCCTGTAATTTAATTATCTTCACTTTATTTTCTTGAAATAAATGTATTCTACTAAGAAATTTCTTTATACAGCTTATATTCTTGAACTTCTTCGCCGCACGATTTATTATGATTATAAATTTTGCCATCTTTATACGTTTATAAATTCTGCTTTCCTTCTCAATCCTTTCCATATCCGAAACTATGAGACCAACTAAGAGATTATTCAGAGCTATCGTCATAAACAAGATAAATATGGTCATAAAAATCCTACCAAATATTGGGTAGTGTTCTGGTTGAAGAACACTGTCGTCAAATTCTCCAGTGAATAGTACAAGGGTTTCAAATAAGTGTTTTAATAATTCATTAATCACATTACCATTTTGAATAGTGGAATTATTTTCAGTAATGGTGGAGTTACTCGCAGTGACGATGGAATTATTCTCATTACCTGTGGAATTTTGGGCAGATATTTTATTTGTCATATCTGAATGAGGAAATAAAATATAAAAAACAATAGCAAAAGACAAAAATGGAACAAAATAAAAACATACGTACTGGAAAAAGTACTTCAAAGAACCTAAAATAAAAATGAATTTTGTTAGTTTTGGAACCTGAACCAAGAACAGAAATAATATTACTGTAGAAAATAAAATTACTAATGTGCTGCAGTATGGTCCTGGGAGGAAAATGCAAAGGAAGCAAAGAACTGTCACTATGAACTCAATATAATTGCTGAGATCCAGCAAATACTTCCAGCGATATAACACCACTTGAATCAGTTCCTTAAGGGTATAGAATAACAAAAATACGTAGTATACGTAATTTATCCAGTGAGAGTTCTTTGCTGAAGATCCACAAATGATGTAACCATAAATGCTTAGAACAAAACATACATACAGAGCTAGATTTGCATAAAACAACCAACTAATTCGGAACCATTTCTCATGGATTAACATACTGAGCACAGGTGTGGTCAGTAAATTATTTTTTTTTGCTTTCTTTTAGTAATGCTCTCAACACCTTTGTTTCGGAGTCCCCCACGATTGAGTCGTAATATAGAACGTCGTTGTCGACACAATATTCTAAATGCGTCTTCAAAGTGTCGTAATCTAACTCCTCCAATATTGTCTTGCCATTTTTTCCTACATACGTTAAAGAGGCACCCAATCGCAACATGTTTTTTGAGTCTGTTCTACTAATACTACCATTCAAAAGCACGTGCAACAGTAACTCATTTAACATGTTTGTATCTTCGTAATCTAAAAATCTTTCTTCATTGTTTAGGAGTCGCTTTTTCTGGATTATTACCAACTTATGCAATAATAAATTTAATGTAATTTTTTTGTAAATTTCTCGATTTTCTAGTAGTACATCTGATTTGAGTAGCTTTGAAAGTATTTCTAGAATATCTTTGGGAAAAATAGTGTTGTTTTTATGTTCTAAAATAAATGCTACCAATGGGTAAAAACCTCTTACGGCTGTTGCTTCAAAAACGGTCTCCCGAAATTTTCTTGTTTTTTTCTTAAGGTTTGGTTTGTTGTCTAACAGATGCTCTATGAATCTGGAAATATAAAATAAATTAGAAAAATGATATCAAAATCTTAAAATCAGCATAACTATAAACCCGTATTAAAAAATACTAGCTGTCGCCCAGTGGTCGACATTCTATTCTAGGACTTAAGGAAGAACAGCAATTACACGGAACGGATCCAGATTCGGAACCTCTGTGTGATAGTGCCCTCGAAAATCCTAGATGTCGGTCTTACATCTCGTTTCTACAAATAACTAACGAAATTCAAGTTCTTTTTCAGATGTAATTAATAGGACTTTATTTGTGTTCAAATTCCTAATTCTTTATTTAATGTGACAACAATTTAACCGCTAATGGCCTACCCTACATAATTATTTTTTCTAACCACCCTTAATAACTATAATTGCACTCAATTCTCAAACATTTATATTATATATATATATATATATATATATATATATATATATATATATATATATATAAATGTTAGAGAAATGTTAAATGGAATTATAATTCCATCTCATTATATATTTCCACCACCCTGTATATACAACAGCTCATGGACCACCCATAACATTTTTGAACCACCCGGTAAACCATTCTGTATATGCGACTGACTATAAGCCACCGTATTTACTCTTTTTGTTTATGAAATTTTTAACTATCTTCTGTAACAATAATTCTTTCTACTCCTATCTATATTTCAATCATCATATATATGGAACTCATCTTGGGCTACTCTATAGATCATTTCCTTTTCTAACATTTTTTATAATCATCCTGTATATCTATAATTCATATATTTCATCTACCCTATATATACTACTGATTAGGGGTTACGAAATGTTGCATTTCCATTTCCGCCACCCTCTATATGCATCTCTGTATAATATTTTTTGCACCACCCTGTATAACTGTAATTCTATTGCGCCCTCTATTCCAAGAACCCTATAAAATCAACCGCTAATGGGCATTCCTATATAATTATTTTATTAGTTATAATTGCACTCTACTCTATTTTAAACACCCTATATATATGCAACTGCTTGTGTGCTACCCACGAAAAAAATGATTTCTAACATATCTAGAATCACCCTGTGTAATTATAATATACAACGCCTTATATCTCAGTCAATTTAGAACATGAGAACACATAACTTTTTACCCATCGCCTAAGCAGCAATTTTTACTTTAAAAAATATTAAATAGCGATAAAATTCTTATAAGATTCTACACATCAATTTGTATTTGGAAATTTTTTTCAAGAGCAGTTTCAACCTCAAGTATGTTACCAAATCATCCTGTATTGAAACTCATTAACTGAACTGTCATAATTATTGTCACAATCTCGTTCTTTCTCGGTAATACGATTTTTCCCGAGCAATCGATTTGTAGACGCCAAATCCCCGCAGTTTGCGAGAATTACATATATTAAGATACCGGGGAATTTGCTTTTTATTGAGGGCCTTTGATTTTACGTGAAGTTTACAATCCTAAGAGAAACATATTAATCATGAAATCTTTCAGTATATTTTCTTTCGGTTTTGTTTTATCTGTATCTATAATAATATAATAAAAAGGTAAGGAGGTAAAACTTGTTTGTTTGTTTGTAGAAGTAATTTCTGGTAGTGAACCGATTTCAAAAATTATTTTACTAATAGAAAGCTACAAAATGTTTGATTACGTGATAGGGGGTAGTGGGGTGTCTATTGCTTGTACTTCAATTTAATATCTTGGAAACAAAATGTGCTACAATCGTGAAAATTGGGGCATATACTCTTCTCACCAAATAGATAAAAACGCATTCGATCATTTTGCAAAAATTCAATCTCATGGGGCATAGTTTCTTGGAAGATCTTAGTTTGGAAAGAGTTGGTTTAATCAGTGGATCTATTCCACTATACTCTATAAGAGCTCCTTCCATTTCTGCTTGGATCTTCTCAAGCAGGTCAGCGTTTGTTGGCGGTTCTTGTTGAAGTTCTTGAGTCTCGTCCGCTCTTTGTGTCAAAGGTGTTTCAGGCTCTAGATCTGTTGTATTTCGACCAAATAGTTCAACTTCGCTCTTTATTGTGTCCAGTTGTTCAGACAAAATAAGGCCATTTCTCAAGATGACAGAATATTGATCCGCGACTCTCTGTTCGGTAACTTGAAGCTCTTGGCACTCACGACAGAACTCTTGATGGAGTATTTGGCGATATCCAGTCTTGTCCTGGCCAAGGTTTGTCACTCTGTAAAACGAGCGCGTTATGAATTCATTCATGACGTTAGCCCATTTCATGCGCTGTCTTTTCAGTCCCGCTTGAATGAGCGCTGGCTGTGGATCCTGCGCAACACTTTCTCAGTTCTCGTTATCGTCTGACTCCGTTAGTGATGGTCACGTTCTTGCTGTGAATGTATTGGTGAGTGTTGTTGACTGTAGCTCTTGGAATGGCAGAGGCCCGCCTCGTCAGCACTCTGACACCGACCGACGTCCCGCATGCTGTCATGTTCAGCGCCGGCTCCAGACATGCCATGGCGATCCCTAGGCAGCGGCTCTTTTCCGAAGCATCTACTCCGTAGCTCCATTTTCATGGGTAGTGGCACCATTTGACGCTGGTGAACTAGGTAACTCGGACCCGTAGGTTTGTCACTTCCCAGATGAAATGATTTAAGCCAGACCATCCCGTGCAGATTGTGGGGAGTGAAGGCTAGGTAGTAGGTCATCGGGACAGCTGCCCCTTTAGTCACCTCATACGACAGGCGGTAGATACCATGCTGCTATTTTAACCCGGCCACCACGAGTTTTATTTGAAGCTGAACGTTAAAATACAGACTTTTAAACTGAATTTACGTACAGTAAAACAAAATCAAAAGAAAATTAATCAATGATGGCATATTCTCAAAGATTTGGTAATTACTATATTCTTTACAGATGGTTGTAAAATTAATTTGTAGTAACATGGAAGCATTGTAAACTTCATGCAAAATAATCAGCCCTCGAAGAAATATCATATTTGCGAGAAAACCTTTAGAGTTATTAAGTTATTGTTCTGATCAGCTATTTATCTCATAAAATTGAAACTTTTTGCCAAGAATTAGAGTTCTAACGTCTTTTAAATGATAACTATGAGTGATTGAAAAATTGACATAATTATAAAAAAATACCTTATATTTGACACTAAATGTTAGAAAACCTGTCAAAATTGGGATTTTTACAACTTTAAACACTCCGTATAATTAACTAAGGAATAAAAAGTTATGCTATAACCCTTCTTTAAGAAAAAACAATCAAACACCTACGGAGTTGGCTGTCTATAAAAGAAGAGACTCTTAATATATTACCTGGGATGGGTATTTCAAAATCAAAACAGTGTGTGTAGATATTTTACAGGGTGGGCCATTATAATCTAAACACCCGAATTGAAAAAGTTTTACAAAACTCATTTTAGGCGAAGGGGGACACCTTTTGGGGCAATTAGTTTTGACCTTGAGCATCATTTTCAAGGTCATTTGAAAGTCAGGGTGTTTTTTTTAATGGAATCCCCGGTTTTTGATAGCGTATCCGGTAGAGCGGGAAATTTTACGTCTGAAGTGATATCAATACAATTTTTGTGACCTTCAAAAAAGTTATTTCAAGGTTAAAAGCTTAAAAACCTGAAATGGCTGTTTTTCACATTTTTTAGACTAAATTACAATGACACAGGCACCTGAGTGATAATTATCGCATCACAGTAATAGAAAAAATACATTTTGAACTAAATTTTCTTGTTTTCTGGATAAATAATGTTAGATGTTTTTACGACATGCAATAATTACTGCTGATTTCGTTTATTTCGTTTAATGCTTGCACTAATAAAGTGCGTAAAAGAAGAAAACAATCTCTACACACTTGTTCTACCAAAAATATTGGTAAAATGTAAAAATCTATACTGTAACATATTTCTTATATTAAGGATATATTCTCACAAAAAATTGTTTCTATATTACCTCAGACGTATAATTTCCCGCTCTTCCCGAATTCGATGTCAAACACGGCTAGCCATTCCAAAACAACACTCTGACCTTCAAATGACCTTGAAAATGAAGTTCAAGGACAAATTTAACTGCACCAAAAGGTGTCCCTCTTTACCTTGAACAGGTTTTGGTGTCGAAACAAATGAAATTTAAAGTTATGCATTTAATTCCCTTACTTATCTATTTTCATACGTGTAGTGTGGGCGCCGTTAAGAAGCTTTCGCTTCAATAAAAATAGATATTTAACTCCTCAATCATTCAGAATATATTTACCTTCTCATCTTACTGGATCGGAAAACATCTAGCATTGGTGAATCCATAACATCGCAAGAGTCTTCATCTAGTATTTGATGGTATCTTTCACTTTGGATATATTCTAAGAATACTTTTCTAAAACACAACTGTAACATAGTTCCGCTGTTATTAAGGTCATCTCCATCTACATCGTCTACATATTCTTCAATGTTTCCATTCATAAATCGAATAAATAGTTCGTCTTGTTCACTTTTAATGTAATCAAACAGCGTTGCAGCTGTTGCGTGAAGTAAACAACCAGAGCGGATATATTTGCTTATGGAGAATTCTTTTAAGTCTTGATCATACATATCTGATCTTTCGGTGATGTCTGTTTGCGATTGCATTATTTTTTCCACAAATTTCTGACTTTCATATTTGGACGCCAAAAATAACGGCGTTTCACCCCAAAAATTTGTGTGAGTAACATCAATTCTGTCTCCATCTTCTCTGCTCTTCGAGAGATCCAACAGAATTTCTAAACATTTGACAACGTTGTCAGAAATTTCATTTGTCACCGAACAAGGTACTCCAATGGTACCGTTATAGAAATTGGCGTGTACTTCGACTGTACTGTTTTCTAACAATATGTGGAGAGCATTTTCCGAAAAATACGTTAAAGCATTAACATTCGTGTAGTTGGCAACTATCTGGAGTTTATCTGGGTTGGATACTTGGGTCACATAATGAATTGGTTCCCATCCACACCATAATTCGTCTACAAAATCAATAGTTTTAAAATGTTTTTTAACTAATTTCAATAATGTTTCAAGAGTTTTTGGTAGTACCGAATCATCAGTACAAGCTATCACAACGGTGGTTTTATTGTCTAAGTTTTCGTGCCTGGCATGAATATGTTTTGGATTTAATTTCTTAAATAATTCTTCTAGTTCTGACTTCTCATCATTCTCAAGGACCACATGTAAGAGCTCCGTAGCTAAACATTTTTTTATGGTAGACTCGCCAGAATCTGCACCTACATTTAAAACGGTATGATTCAACGGCATTAATTCTTCATTATTATTATTTGATGGATTGTCCATAGTAGGATAATCTGGAACAGAAAGTAACATACACATTATGAATTATTTTATTCAGTTAGAATGTTTATTTTAGATTCCACTAGATACCAGTCCACATAAGGATTGACAATATGAAAAGTCACAACATTCTTTAGACTGGGCTAAAGAAATTACATATCACTCAAAATATTGTCACGGAAACATATAACTGCGCCCGAGGGAGGACCCTATACAGGGTGTCCCACCGGGAATGATATCGATAGATAATGGGAAAACGGTATTTACGAATTCAATGGAAATTTACTGGTATCACTTTTCTATTGGGGAGAGCTAAAATATTTTCAAGCATGTGACACTTCCGGTCAAACCGGAAGTGATACCAACTTGCTTAGTTCAAATGGAACACCCTGTAAATTGTTGCAATTCTGATTTATGCGGGTAATTTTAAGACTAATTCATGTATAATAATCTATAGTTAGTTTCATCCCTTTTCGAGATATTCCAAAATGTTTACTAAAATTGACATTTTAAGGCCTTCAGAAAATTGCAAATTATGCAGTAACGCAGCAGAATCACGAGATTTTTTCGAGAAACATTAGTTCTATACAGAGTTTTTAAAAAATATCCTGAAAATTGAAATGCGAAAACAAGAAAAACCCAATTTTTTCAAGGAAACCTCCATTTTTAGGATTCCGGATATACAACATACGGATACCCTTATAATATCACTCGAAATTTCTGCCTCTGTCACATCACAGCAATTTTCTCTTAAACTACTGGACGGAAATTGATGATTGAAGAAATTGATTGATTTTAGGGGTACTTCTGGGGGGAAAAACTAAAAAAATCGACGGCTCCCCCCCCTGATCTCCGAAACTCTTGAGCCTAAAATTTTGAAAAAAATAGGAAATATAGAATGTTGCCCGAACTTTACCTGAAAAATAAGAAGAATAGAATTAAATAAAAATTTAAAAATAAAAAAATTTTCCAACGCATCATGTAATATATCAAATAAAAGGTCTCATTCTGAGGAACACAAATATATTTTTTTCATATTTAAAAAATATATATTTAAAAAGATATTAACGAAAATATACCAAAAATTTACCCATTTCCCCCCCTTATCTCCGAAACTATAAAACGTCTAAGGTTATGACCTGAAGCTTATTAGAAAAATAAGGAGAAACCTCTACTTTTAATTTTGGGGGGCAAATTACAGAATTAAATGGAAAATATAAAATTAAAATTGTTTCTAACCCATCATGTTATATATCAAATGAAAGGGCTCATTACGAAGAAAACAAATATATTTTTTTTATATTTTTAAAATAAATTAATTAAAAGATATTAACAAAAATATAAAAAATTTTACCCATCCCCCCCCATCTCCAAAACCATAAGCTGAAAAACTTTGAAAAAATGGAAGTATAGCCCCTCACCTGAACTTTACTGGAAAAATAAGGAGAAACCCCTAATATTCATTTTGGGGGGCAAATTATAGAATTAAATGGAAAATAAAAAATTATAATTGTTTCTAACGGGTCATGTAATATATCAAATCACAGGAATCATTATGACGAATACAAATATATTTCTATAATTTTTTTTAAATTAATATTCTAAAATACATTAAAAAAATATTTAAAAAAATTACCCATTCCCCCCGTTATTCCCCAAACTATAAAACCTAATTTTTTTTGTTCATTGGAAAAATATGAAAAAATCCCTAATTCTATTATTTGGCCCCAAATAATAGAATTAAACGGAAAATAAATTATTAGAAAACCCTCATAGTAATTTTAGGGACAAATTATACAATTAAATCGAAAATAAAGATTCAATTTTCAAAAGCATCATGTAATATCTCAGATAAAAGCCTCATTATGTGAATTACAAATATATCATATTTTTAAATCATTTGTTTAAAAGATATTCACAAAAATATTAAACATCGACTTAATTCCCACTTTTCCCACTATTCAAATTTTGAAAAATATATTTTATTTGTATTTTTTAATAATTTGAATAACAGATTTAATAATTTATAATTTAAAACTTGACCTGTTTTGCCCTTTATCTTCCACTCTACAGAGCCTCAAAACCCAGACAGTAGATTATAAAAGACTTCTCTGAAAGTTTATTAGTAAAATAAAACTCTAATGTTAATTTTTGGGGGCCAATTTAGAAAATTAAATACATATGTATTCTGATAAAAATCAAGCGAATCCTGAAGCAAATAAAATAAAAAGTCTATGTGTGGAAAATGAAAGTGTATATTTTTTATAAATTTAAAACGCTTCATTTAAAAGATATTAGGGCAAGTATAAGAAAATGCACTCATTCCCTGCTTGTCTGAAACTGGAATATTCGAATCTTGAAGGTGGTACGGAACCCTAAGTATACGAGTCCAACTCGCACTTGACCAAATTATTTATTCATATTTTCTTAACCATTGACAACGGGGTGTGACCTAGACCCTGAAACGTTTGGAATATACAGCAATTGAAAAATATGCCACAAATATCATTCAGAAAACATTGTGTTCGAACTTTTTAACATTGATCAAGTCGTCCTAGGCTACTATCCTTGGATAACACCTCCCTTCTCTCATTGTTTACTTTAAATGTGTTTTGCAATAATGTTGGTAAATTATTGACAAATTCAGAAAACAATTCACTGAAGATAATATACAGGTGCTTGCATTGAAAGTGGAACATTTAATACTAAAACATGTGTTAATGGCACTTTCTTAGGTGACCAATAATAATTTATAATCAATATTGCATGAAAATATCTCCTACATTTATTTGATTTGATATAAAAAATTACATACCTTTTTATTTATACGATTTTTGATAAGGCAGTCACTTGGTAATGTTCTCGTTGGACAAGCAGAGAGCGTATGCTGTATCATGAAACAGTTGAAACAGATAAGGCATATGCCGGATTGCCTCTAATCTTTATATATTCACATTTTGCACTTCTCATACGTGTTTTAAAGTTTGGTAAGTATTTTCCATTCATAGTATTATTTACATAATTTTTGGCATGATATTGAAACTCTCAAATCATTTTAACATTTTCAATAAATGATTAGCACCACTTTTAATAAGATTGCAGAAAATAAATAATTTAAGCCTTATCGTCAATCAAATATAACATAGGAATACAATAATCTAAGATAAGATAATAAGGTAAGAAATTATGGCATATCGAGTGATTCATAAATGGAATTAGTTGTAATCTGAATGTTCATTCGCATTCTGGTTTTAGTGTATGTAGCCGGTCTCAAGATCTTGATTTGTTTATAATTCTTAACTACAAAAATTTAAAAAAATGTGGTGCTCTTATATCAGGTTACACTGCATGGGAGTGGTCCAGACAGTAAAGGCAAAAAACTGTAATACTGGGTAATTTGGATTTAATTTCTACTTACCTTTTACTTCAAATTTGAACCTGTATCGGGGGTTGCTTTTTTCCCGGAGGGAGGATGCTTTTCTCGGGGGTGAAAAATATTTGAAAAAATGTCCGGGAATGAATAAATTAACTAATTTTAAGCAACTTTTGTTCTATAACGTTTTTTCTGAAAGTCAATTATTTCTTTTCGAGTTAATTTTAAGTGTTTTCATACGGTTTTTCGTAAATAACTGTAAAAATATGCACTTTAACACCCCAGTTGAAGTTAATTGCTACCACTTCCCAAATTACTTGACTTACTTATTTCAAATAGGCTCAGAAAGTTTGACGGGTTTAAAGTTTTTTCCGTCAATTCTTTTCGAGTTAATTGCAAGTGAACGTATCGATTTTTCAACTAAAAAATGTTTTCATACGGTTCTTTGTAAATAACTTTAAAAAAATGGATCAGAAATGTAGCTTATTAAAAAACAAAAAAAAAATGTTGGGTTTATTTATGGTTTATGTAGAATCAATACAATTATAGCTTGCTGAAGGTAATTTGTTGTTTTAGCATGAAAATAAAGCGAGTTATGACATAAATAAGATTTTTTTTTTTTGTTTTTTGACAAATTACCCCCTAAATACCACCAAATAGTACTATTTACGAACATGTACACACTTTAAACGATCATATCTAACTTCATTTTTATCCTACAAAAAAAATGTTAAAAAAAAAACAAAACTTACAATTTTGTTCCCTACAAAATTTTGCCTGTCTCTCATAGTTTCTAAGTTATTTTGAAAAAAAGACAATTTTTGCAAAATTACAAAAATGCAATATTCTCTTGACTTACTACTTACTTTAAACCGGTCAAACTTTCTGAGCCTATTTGAAATAAGTAAGTCAAGTGATTTGTGAAGTGGTAGCAATTAATTTCAACTGGGGTGTTATTTTTTACTTAAATATTTTTAAAGTTATTTACGAAAAACTATATGAAAACATTTTTTTTTTGTTGAAAAATCGAAACTTGAAATTAACTCGAAAAGAATTAATTGACTTTCAGAAAAAACGTTATGGAACAAAAGTTGCTTAAAATTAGTCAGTTTATTCATTCCCGGACTTATTTTCATATAATATTTTTCCCGGGTCAACCCTGAAGCAGAGGATAAGTAGTACTCAAATCCAAATTTTTAGCAAAATCGGTGCTGCTTGGCCAAATTATTCGGGAAATGGTCATTGGCTGGACTAGAAAGAAATAAATCAATTTTGCTTGTCATCGAGAAAATGGACTGATTGTTTGGTATTAAGTTCAATTCCAGAAGTATTTTCGGGAAGAGGAGGTTTTGTCTGTACTCAAGCAGGTTAAAAATAAAATGACGATGGGTCCTGATTTCATTCCAGCCTTTATTTTAAAAGATTTTGCAACAATTCTTGCCTCACCATTAACTACCGTACTTAATATTTGCCTTAAATATTCTACTATACCTGCTATTTGGAAAACGTCTAAAATTATTCCAGTTTTTAAAAAGGGAGACAAATTTGACATATGCAACTTTCGTCCAATTTCAATTTTGTGTAACTTCAGTAAAGTGTTTGAAACATTACTTTATAATAGAATGTACTCTCAACTTAGCAATATTATTACGTGTTATCAACATGGATTTATGAAAGGACGCTCAACTATCACAAACCTTGTCAACATGACTCAATTTCTGGCTGAATGTATAGACGATCGGGTACAGTGTGATGTAGTATACACGGACTTTTCGAAGGCATTTGACCGACTCGATCATGGAATTCTATTATCTAAACTAGCTCAGTTTGGCCTATCAAATTCATTGATTAAACTTTTTTCGTCGTATCTGAGTGATAGGAAACAGTCGGTAGTCTTTAATGGGTTTAAGTCTGTCGAATACGTGGCCACTTCAGGTGTCCCCCAGGGCAGTAACTTGGGGCCTCTTTTATTTAATATCTTCATTAATGATATCGTTAATAAGTTAGACGTAAATTGCTTATTATATGCTGATGATTTGAAGATTTACTGTAAAATCAAAAGTATCTCCGACTGCGTGAGACTTTCTCAAAATCTAAAACTGATTGAAATTTGGTGCCAAAATAATAATTTATTTCTCAATACAAGTAAGTGTAAAGTAATGTCGTACACATTAAAGAAACATCCTATCGACTCTCAATATAAAATTAATAAAAGTGGGCGGTCGCTCAAGAATAGAACTTGAGCGACCGCCCACTTTTACTGACCTGGGTGTTACATTTGACTGTAGGCTTTCCTTTGCTGCTCATATCGATTCCGTTTTCTCTGCTGCCAACAAGATGTACGGCTTTGTTGCCAGTAACTCCCGAGATTTGGTGCAACAAGAGACATTAAAAATGTTATATTTTGCTTTTGTGAGGTCTAAAATTGAGTATGCTGATATAATTTGGAGTCCATTTTACATGGTTCACATACAAAAATTAGAGTTAATTCAAAGACGGTTTTTAAAACTCCTGTCATATAGAATAGATCATGCTTATCCGCGAATTGATATCAAAAACACTGAACTTCTTAACCGACATAAAATAGATAGACTCAGCCATCGGAGAGACAGTCATTCAGTAATTTTTCTGTTTAAACTCATCAATAATAAACTTAACGACTCAATTTTTCTGCAAAAACTAAATATTTTTGTGCCTAGAATCACATCTAGGACAAATCACACGTTTTACCTTCCCACTTCCCGTACTAATATTCTAAAACGTTCTCCACTTTATAAAATGTGTTCGAAGTGTAATGAGGTGAACTACCAGCTTGACATCTTTAATTGTACTATTTCAGCCATAAAGACCTGCTTTTTAGATAACTGAAATAGTCTATTCATCTTATTTATTATATAACTGTCTGAACTGTCTGTTTTCTTAGTTCTAAGATCAATTTTTACTTTTAGCTTGTGTACATGTTCTGAATTATTCAATATCGTTGATATTTGTTGTAAACTTTGGTTAAAACTGTTATTTTTAATTTACTTATTGTTACTCTTAAGTTGCTTTTTGTCCTGTTCTGTAGTTGGGTGTAAACCTGTTTGAACAGTAAATAAATAAATAAATAAATAAAGTATCTCACGTTTCTAGGCAGGCGCCAGTGGAAGCGGTAACCAAGGATAGTTACAGGGAGTGAAAGTGGTAATTTTTTTTGGTCATGCTCGTGATCGAGTAAAAGTTTCGAAATTGCCTGCATACAAGATTGTGATGTATATAAGCAAATTCCCGAGTGGCGTCTGCCTAGAGCGTTACCATCAGGGTCGGAGACGGTGGTAAAATAATAGGGGTGAACCTCGTCATCAAGTAAAAGGACGCCATTTGTACTAGTTTTTTCTTTAAACACATAAGAAATCATAATCCAAACGGGCCTACAGCTAAGTGCTGAAGGAGGGCCTTGGAATGGGGGTTAACGCCCTTTATCGAGAAAATGGACGCCATTTTTACTAGTTACTTGTTTATATCTAAGATATCATAATTCAAAAAGGCGGTCCTCCAAATGGAGTACATTAAGCCACAAATTTAGTAAATTATCTGACACTCCAACTACAGATATATAATACAGTATGCACGTAAAGTAAGGAACCTACTAAATAAAATGTATCCAGATGAAAGAAGAAGAAAACCCTCGTCCACTTCAACCTTAGTTTAATAATGAGCACATTTGAACATAAATAGATTTTGCATGACGTCATTAATGTGGTCTGTATGACGTCATACACTTTTTTTAATTACGAAGCCACATTTTTAATTTCGGATTCGGAATAAGCGGAACATTTTACTTCCGAATATAACTTTGACCATGACCTTGAACTTGACCTTCAAGATCATTCCAAGATCAATGTTTTTTTAAAAAATCTACCAATTATAGCTAAATTCGGTGTAGGGGAGTTTTCGACGTCGCTGATTTCGAATCTGAAATCATTTTTTCCAAATTCACAATAAAAGATGGGGGATCCAAGACGGCGGACCAGTTTTTTTGAAAAATCAACCATTTGACGCACAACCAATTTACGGTAATCGATGTTTTAATGCTGATCCGAAGGGTGACTGATTCAAATAGGGTATTCCAAATTAAAAAACAAATTTCACTTTGCACTTGGTCGCCATCTTGTTTTGAAAGTTTTCAAAAACTGCTTTCAGATACGTAATCAGCGAATACCCCCATATACCAAATTTGGCGTAAGTTGGATGATTTTTTTGAAATGTTGGATTGCGATTTATCAAAATCTGATTCCAGATTCGTTATCTTATTTTAAAAATTCGGAATCCAAGAAGTTAGTAAATTTAATATTAAAACGAGGTAATGTTAACTCCAAGAGCCTAGAAGAAGGTAACTTCTATAGGTTTAAACCTTAGAAAAACCATTTTTAATGTATTAATGTAAGAGCCGAAGAAATCTGGATTCAAAATGAATTTAGATAATTTTAGCACAGGATCGCCCCCATGAAGCTAGAAATAGCCCCTCCCCCAGAAGCACGCGTCTAACTCCGCCTTTGATATGAAGTGGGTCGCAATATTTTTTTAAATAAGATATGACAAAAGTTGCATCTATTTACTGTTTATGATTTGCAGTAGTACTTTCCGATATCATTCCGTGAAGTAAATATGGAGGACACAGAAATGTTATTACATATAGACTCAGATTTGCAGACTTATAAATCCGTTAGAGAAATGAAGAGTAATATGAATCCTGCGAAAATACCTGGAGGTAAGTTGTTTTTTGTGGGTTTTGTGACTTTGTAATAGGTACAATTTAATAAAAATAATAAAAACCAATGTATTTACAGAAGGTAAACAGCATTGCTCATATTGTAAAGTATTCTTGGAGGACAAATATATGGAAATTCATAAAAGAACCAAAAAACACAAAAGAAACGTCAGACAGAGCAGTAAAAATGAAGGTATTCACTAAATTTAATTAAATTGTTGCTTTCTAGTGTTAAAACCATAAAGTAATGTTTGTATCTTCTATTCTATCTATCTTCTTGTATCTTCTTTTTCTATACTATTTAAAATTGTAGTTGTCTGTTTGTTTGTTACCTCATCACGTAATAACTACTCAACTGTTTTTGCTCAAACTTTTTTTGTTGCGAAGGTTATAGTCTGACTTAAAATCTGGTATACATTTTATCCCCTTACATTGACAGAAACGATAGATATAGGGAAAAAAACACTACCATGTTCGGTAGTCAATTGGTTCCTCCGCATGCACCAAAAATTAGATACATCAGCTTAGTTTTTATTCAGATTTCAGAATATGACAATATGTAACATGTTTCGCTTTAAAAAAAATTCAACTGATATATCTTTACAGGGTGTTCTATATATAGGATGGGTAAAACTTAGAGCGGAGTAGAATTACTTGTATGTAAGAGATCTTGAAAAATATATATATTAGGTGGCCCGTAAGTAGTACTGGATATATACAATGTGGTTGAAATAAGGGGGAAGTTATTGAGGTGGTACGAAAAAGATATATTGAGTGGACCATAAAGAGTTGTATATATCAGGTAGTTGAAAGCTGGTGGAGTTGAATTATGTTTATGCAGGATGGATAACAAAATGTTATATGGTTAGGGTCATAAGTAGTTGCATATACAATGTGAGTGAAATAAGGATAAAATAGAATTATATTTATATATGGTGGATAAAAAAATACATTATGTAAGCAGTTAGGTTATTTGAATTTTCTTGAGATATTATTAAAGTGATAAAATGGGTTGAAACAAAATGTTAGAAGCAGTTCTTTATAGTGGGTGGTTGAAAAATAAGATGGAGTGGAATTATAGTTTATAGGGTGGTCAAAAATTGTTTTATATTCACAAGTAGTTCACAAGTTTTCAAGAAGCAGATTATAGGATAGCTGAAATATCTATACAGGAAGGTTTAAAAAATATTGTAAATGAATGTTATGATCCACAAGGACTAGAATTCTAAGTATACAGAGTGGTGAAAAAATGTTATATTGGGTGGTCCATAAGTAGTTGTATATGCATGGTGGTTGCGATCGGGGCTTAGTAAAATTAGTTTTACAGGGTGGATTAAAAATTGTTAAAAAAATTGTGTTTTAGAAAGTAGACCAGGAACAGTTGCATTCTGCTATATGAAATACCTGAAATATGGGGCGAAGCAAATTTATATTTATATATTGTGTTTAACACAATGTTAGAAAAGTTGCATATAAAGACCGGTTAAAATTATAGTTTACGAAGGGGCTCAAAAATTATCATAAATAATTGTTATATAGCGAATAGGGTGGAGTAGAACTATAGTTACTATAGTAAACAGTAGCATATAGAGAACGGTTGCAAGTTTACTCCATGATCATAGCAGGTTTGCTGTTAGAGTAGGATTGGGCGAATAAAATAAAAACAAAACTTTATACATTTGTGACACACCAAAGGTTCCACAGTTATTCCAATCAAACTCTGGAGTCTTTGTTTTAACAAGGAAAAATTGTACCAAAGCAAGAATTTAAGAAAATGTTTGCAGCTAAAACACACAGCGATTCAGTAAGACTCCAGATTTGATTTTCGAAAAATAAACAATACTGTTATTTCCTTTAAACCACCCTCTTACATAAGTTCTTTTAATGTAGTCTTTTTATTGTAGAATCAGCGAGAGATCTGAGCAAAGATGTACCATTTTCTTGGGTAAGATATTCACTTTTTTATTTTCTACCCGCTATGCAAACTATGTCAATTATTGAAACTAGTGGGCGCCCAGTGGTCGAAATTCGACCATATTTCATGAAATTGTAAAAAGTATATTTTTATAAGAAACAGACTTGTGGAGAAATCGTAGAAGTAAATGTAATGACCAAAATTGTTCACGCATATTGACAAATTTATTGAAATAAATAGAAAATAAAAATGTAATCAAATATCGGTATTCGAAATATTTTTGACAAATGAATGACCCCTCAAATTTTTGGCTGGAACCGCCCCTGGTAAAATATTCGATATAATAATTGGAAGTTTGTTCTTTGCAACCTAAAAGTTTTCGTCATTTGCGGTTTCAATCAAGTTCGGGAATATTAAAAAAAAGAGAGGACCAACAACCCTAGGACAACTTAAATATTTAATACTATTTCTATTGTCCCCTGTCTGACAATTTTTTACACAACACCTTCGAGAAGGTTGTGATAATAATATATTAATCAAATTATTAAATTGACATTAAAAACAGAATATTTAATATGAAAGTTACGCGTCCGAAAAATCAATACTGATCTACTACATTGACTATTTTACCACTAAACATTAACAACGCATGCATGCCACTTCCAGAAGTACATGCTCTAAGAATATATCTAACGATTGCTCCCTTCATATATAATTACTCAATGTTTTGAGTTTTGACCGTCTGGCGGCGAAGGCACCACAGATCAAATAGGCGGCACTGTCAGTTGTTTGGCGTTGATTGTATGGACGTAAATAATGAATTTTTTTATTTAATGATAGAACCAATATTATAAATTAATATTAGCATTCTGCACTGAAAATCGTCAGTAACTACTAAACAAAACAAAAATGAAGAAAATCGGTTGAGAGACAGAGGAGAAAATGGTACCTAATCGTTTTGTCTTTACCTATTTATATATAGATACTAGGTATTGGGCCAGCAGGTGTTTCTACAGCTCTACAGAAAAATCATATTTCCAGAATTATTTCTCCTACAGTAAATAAGGTTCATTCAATTTTTTTCTATTACGTAGGGTATTATTGTCAATTTTACAATAACCTAAAGTATAAACATTAATTTAATTGTGTGATATAATTTTCAGCGAGAACTACCAAGTGGATTGCTATCATTTAGAGGTGAGGAAACTTTCGACTATTTTATAGATCTACCCTAGAATACTGACCTTTATTAGTGGAAAAATAACACCAGCTAAATTAACAAGGCTGAGGTAGTATGACAACGTCATCATAAGAAATCACGTTAATGCAAGCCCTTCTGCGGTCGAATCTCCTATTTGAAAAGCATAATTGAGTTAATTATTAACATGAAGACCAGTTTTTAGACGTAGGGCGAGAGTAAGCAACACTCAACTCAAGAAGCAAATAGTTTTTTTAGATGTTCATCTAGGTTTTTCACTCCTCACATTGGTTTCTGAAAAATACAGTTAAGTAATTGAAAATCAAGGTGTAGTATGTAAGATCAGTTTGTGGAAACTGCCCGGAACACTAGTTGCCTTCTTATAGAAAAAACTCTCTAGCAGGATCAAGTGTGAGAAAGTATATTTGCGAATTAGTCAACTAGTTTTCCTGTATAATACAACATATATATGGCACTAAAAACAGCCAGTCTTAAACCCAGTATATGGTTGCGATATGTGGATGATACATTTGTGATTTGGCCTCATGGAAGGGAACCCACCACAACACATTTTTAGATCACCTTAAGGGCATCCATCACTAAATAAAATTTACCATGGAGGTTGAAGCCTACAATCAACTTCAATTCCTTGATGTTCTCATAAATAGGAAGGAAGATGGAACCCTTGGCCATACAGTATATAGGAAACCAACTCACACCAACACATACCTTCATGCTGCTCCTCATCACCACCCAGCCTAACTACAAACGGTCGTGAAGACTTAAGTAACCAGATCACAAAGACTAGCTAACCAGGATAACATCAAACAGGAAATGGACAGTTTAAAACAGTTCTGAGACAAAACGGATTTGTAGACCGAAATATACAAAGAGACAGTATTGCGAGAACTCTACAGAAACACAATATCGATATTATTTTCAATACCGACAGAAAAATAAGCAGGGTGTTGAGGACTCCGAAAACGAGGATCCCTTTAGAACAACTGGGAGTGTACGAGATTCCATGTGCAGACTGTCATAAATCCTATGACGGCAAACTAACAGAAGAATTCAAGGTAGACGTGATAATTACCAAAACATCATCAGAAAGCAAGAAAAAACAATATATATTGCGAAATACGCCAGTACGACCTCACATCGAATAGAGAATACCAGTGTATTGGCAAATATAGACCACCCGAAATCGAGATTCGTAAGAGAGGCAACTGAATCGCGAAGAGGCCTCACAGTCTAAATGCACGCAATGAAATCCAGAACTTATCGAATTTTTGGAAAATTCCATTAAACACCGTGCCGACCAGGTCCAGTTCTATAACAATTCAACCCGAAATAACCAAACAGCAAGGGGGAGGAGTGTCCACTGAGCGCTAAGGGCCAATCTATGATTTGTTTAGTCTACTTATTACAGAGCTCCATGCTGTAGGAAGGTGCTATCATCGCGTCGGTTCAGACAAAGTGGTCGTTTCTCTATTTCTATAGCTTCGCGAATCGTAGGTTACCTAAGAAAATTAAGGGTATGATAGCCCGACTGTCCTCGAAGTTTATAGAGTGTCCTGTTTGGTTATGATGGTGTGCGAGAGCTGAAGTCGGATCTTTTTTACGAACTGACAGAGACCATAATAAGACTTTCTCAATTATTTTATAAATCCATTACATTTACACTTATTTACTTGATTTTCAGAAAACAAAGCAGCCCAGGAAACCAAATTCGAAAGAAAAGTAATTTTTCAAATAGTGTATTTATTAATTATTTATTTCATATTTTTCAGAAATATATAACCTACAGTCCTGGAACGAAAAAGGACAAAGACGAACTGGATTTGTTAACAGCGTTGCTCAGCTTGCGGTTGGCTATAGATGAAAAAATTGAAGATTTCTACATTTCAGTCTTAGACAACAAATGGCAACCTTATGGTGATATCGTCATTGAAACAATGAAAAACAGATATACCAAAAGAATCTATGCTATCAAAATCAAACGGACCCCAGATTTCAAGATGGAATTAAAATTGTTGAGTGATTTGATTAAAAGAAAGGAAGAACTTAAAAAGATCGAAAGTTTTAAAAACAACAAGGATTTTGATAAAACTACGTTCATAATAACCACCAGAGCCCAAGGACCCCAGATGACTAGTGAAAAATGGAAAAATCAAGATGAAATACACGGAATCAGTGAAATTGAGCGTTTAGTCAATGTATCAAAAGATCGCTATACTGTATTTGAATCTATATCTAAAAAAAGTTCAAAATTTCTCGTCCTAACAAAACAACTGGTTGACTTGGACCAAATTTGCGATCTCTTGCGAAAAACATTCAAGGATTGTCCAGAAATTTCAAAAGTATCACAAAAATTTATAATGTACATTGAGAATTGGACTAATGGAAACTTAGGAGGCACGTATGCACTGAATAAAAATGATATTTGGCTCAGACTTGCTTAGATTCTGTTACAAGATCTCGTTGCCAAACCCATACCTTCGAAAAGTGATACAACTCAGGAGGAAACTTACAAAATTTGGAATGATATTATTAAGGCAATGGATTTGACAATTATAAAGATTGACGGTCGTAACATACGTGCAATTACTGAACCGATCAATCAAACTGTAACGAGAATATTCAAATCTGACATCAAAACCAACGGTTTAATATTAGACAATGATAATATTCTTAGTGAACTTGACCCTGCAGTTAAGGCATATCTTTTTGAAGAAGACTGCGACATAAAAAAACCTATACCACTTTCTATAATATATATAATTCTGTGGAAAGCAAATCTATTACCTCTAATTATAAAAGACAAAGAAAAATGGACAGAATTGGTGATGAATGTTATATACGTTCTTAAACAACAAGGTTTAAAAAGGTCGATTATTTTTTTGTGCAATGATCCCACTACCCGCTCGCCAAGGAAAGAATTGAATATTTTCAGAAACTTGCTTGACATTAAAGAAAATTACCCTTTGGACCAAATCAGTATACATGTTTCAGAGACCCTGAACATTAATTTAGAACAAATATCTAACAGTAATATTTCTTTTTTCGAAAAAATTACTCCTGAAATATTTTTAAATTTATGTTTAAAGAAATGCTCTTTGCAGGTTGTACCGGAGTATTTTTCTGATAGCAAAAACATTTTGCAAATAATACTGAAAAATAATGAGCTTTTTCAACAAATTCAAAATCCAGAAAACCATCCAAGACAGGCAAATCCAAATTCAAGAAGAAAATGCATTAAATATGGCCATCTTAGAGGACTTGATCCTGCCTTGTTTAGAACAAATAATTAAATGGTTGTCACCATACTAACTAAATTTGCAATATTGGACTGTACTGGTGCGTAACACTAAGCTTATCAGGAAACATGGAACTTGACGTGAGTCTTCCTGTAGCCATAGAATGTCCATTATGTCCAGAGGCGTACTTCATAACGTTGCCTCCTTTCTGCGGGCACTCATTCATTAAATATGTAAAATGTATAAAATAAAAAAAGAAATGTGGTGTCGTGGGACACCAGGTAGGAACGAAGTTCTTTCGGCTAATGTAGAATCGACACAATTTGCAAATAAAGTGGTGCTCAATTTTATGTAGGTTTTCTTGATTTTTCTCTTAAATTTTGCTGATTAGTTTTTATTTAAGTACAGGAAAGTATTTAGGAAATTCAGTATTTTAGGAAATAATAAATTACGTAAAATAAAAAAAATTGTAATTCAAATTATCAACTAAAATAACAAAATATGTCTCTTTATTTTTCTTTGACAGCATAAAATTACATAGAAATAGAAATAATTACAAATTACAAAAAAAAATATTATTATTATCATTATAAGTAATTCTTATTAATCAGTCTCGGCATTAAATTCTATTGCTGAAACTATTGGCTTGTGGTAACTAAAATATGATACATATGTTTGTGATTCTATTTTATGCAAATACCTCGAAAAAACAGCATCAATAGTAGTACCGTATCTCGTTGTCGATTCTTTTGGATTGTTATTTATATGTAATTTGCCTCTCTTACGAGTCTTGATTTCAAGAGAGAGGCAATTGAAATAGCAAACAGGCCTCACAGTCTAAACGCACGCAATGAAATCCAGAACTTATCGAATTGTTGGAAAATTCTATTAAACACCGTACTGGCCCGGACCCGTCCAATAACAACTCAACCGGAAATAACAAATCAGCAGGCGGGAGGCATGCACACTGAGCGCCCAGGGCCAATCACACGCAGCCGTTCACGGTGTCAACCAATATGCGCCGAGCCGCGACTATATAACACCGTGCGCGCTCCTGAAAATATCAGTATTCGAGTAACTAGAAGCGAAAGCAGAAGGCTACGAGAATTATGCGAACCCACCTGAAGAGGGCAGATGTGACTCTGCCGAAACGTCGTCATCTTACCATCGATCCCGGCAGGGATCAGTTATCAACTACGCGGATGAATTCCAGGAAACCATCTAATACATTTAGTGCCCGCGAAAACTATATATATATATATATATATATATATATATATATATATATATATATATATATATACATGTAGCCCTCGTAGTATTTAATCTATTTAATGGTGTGAATGTGGAACAACTCTACAGAACGTATTAGTTTGAATTTTGGACATTAAGTTTGGCTGGCATGTCTTCATATTTAAAGCTATAGAAGGTCTGCTCACTCACCCTCCCCCCCACTCACATTAGGGTATCAAATAGATAGAAATCAACGTTTGACAATAATATATTAAAAAATAAGTAATACATTATGTCAATATCCCATTTAGCTAATTTTTTAATATTTTTCTGCTTACAATATCAGTCTTTGTTATCCTTATGTAATTCATCATCGACTTTTTTCAAGACATTGTCATCGTAAAGCGTCCATTTCAACTTTTGCAACTCTTCCAAATGTTTTTTGTTTTCTTCGTCAAAATGCTCTTTGGTTGATTCCACTATTTCAATTGTTTTAACATACCCTTTTTTAAATAAATGAATTCGGGGAAGAAATTTCTCAATACAGGAGAGCATCTTAAAAGTTCTCAGTTGTTTCGCCGTAGAATTTATCAAAATTAAAAAATTTGCCATCTTAATACGTTTATAAATTCTACTCTCCTTCTCAATCCTGTCCATATCGGAAACTATGAGACCTACCAAGAGATTATTGAGTACTATGGTCATGCACAAGATGAATATGGTCATGAAAATCCTTCCGAAAACTGGATAATACGCCGGTTGGAGTACTCTGTCATTAAATTCCCCTGTAAAAAGTATAAGAGTTTCAAACAAGTGTTTTAACAATTCAGCTGCTACATCGCCATTATGTTTGGTGGCATTATTTTCAACACCTGACGAGTTTTGCGCAGGTATTCTAGTTGTAGCATCTGGATGTGGAAATAGAATATACAAACCAATTGCAAAAGATACGAATGGAATGAAATAGAAGCAAGCGTATTGGAAGAAATACTTTAGAGAACCTAAAATAAAGGTGAACTTGGTGAATTTCGGTACCTGAACTAGGAACAGGAACAGAATTACTGTCGAGAAAAAAATAACTAACGTACTATATTGAGGATGTGGTGAGAAAATGCACAGTAAACAAAGACCTACCACTACCAGCTCAAGATAGTTGCTGAAGTCTAGAAAATACTTCCAACGATACAAAAGTAATTGAACCACTTCCTTAAGACAATAGAAGAATAACAAGACGTAAAATATATAATTTATATAGTCATATTCTTTTCCTGAAAATCCAGCAATAATGTACGCATAAATGCTTAAAACAAAGAACACGTAAAAAGCTAGGTTTGTATAAAACAACCCAATAATGCGATACCATTTCTCGTGAATTAGAACAGTGAGCACAGGTGTTGTTAGCAAGTTACTTTTTTTGCTGTCTTTTAACAATAATTTCAAAGTCTTAGTCTCTGAATATAACTTTCCAAAATCCTCTACGATTGAGTCGTAATGTAAAACGTCGTTATCGACACAATCTTCAAAATGAGTCTTTAAAATATCATAATCCAACTCCTCCAGTACTGTCTTGCCATTTTTCCCTACATACGTCAAAGAGGCACCTAACCTCAAAATGAGAAATATGTTTTCTGAGTCGTCTGTTCTAGCAACGTTACCATTTAAATTCAATTTAATGAGTGTTTCATTTAATATTTGTCTTTTACCAGAATCTAAAAGTGTTGCGTCCTGTAGACTGATTAGTTTGTTAAGCAACAAATTTAATGCATATTTTTTGTATATATCTTGGTTAGCCAGTTTGAATTTTGACTCAAAAAGTTTGGGGAGGATTTCTAAAATATCTTCTGTACCGATGTTGCTTCTTTTATGTTCCAAAAGGATTGCTACTAATGGATAAAAACCTCTCACAGCTGCAGCTTCTAAAAGAGTTTCTCCAAATTTTCTTGTTTGTTTCTTTTGATCTGCACCATTTTCTAATAAATGCTCCATAAATCTGAAAATATAAAATAAATTAGAAGTAGTTTTTTTCATAATCATTGATTTCTTCAACACGTATTACACACGTATCTTACAAAAAAAAAACAAAAAAAAATTCTAACTCTAAAGAGATACCCCTTGAATATCCAGGGCTTTCATTTCTAAACTAGCAACCCAAAATAACTTTTAAAATATCTTTAAAACAAAAAGAGAAAAAAACACGCGAATTGATATTTACGTGGGACACATTTTAGAGTTTCAAGCTCTAAACGGGGGTAAATATCACTTCTATAAATTTAAATACACAGAGATACCATGTCATCTTTTTAAAGGTCTTTTTTGTCAATCATTTTATAAAAACAGATTATTTTTAACAGAGCAATGCCATTGTAAACTTTCAAATTAAAATAATCCCCGACTTGACCATACAATCTATGGCAGCACACTCTCATGCACGCATAGCATTCTTTAGGGGAAAATTCACTAAACCCCAGATGTCTTAGATGGCGGCAGTTTCTCATAAAATTCCTGACCGGTCGGGCTGTTCCTAACAGGACGTCTTTTTACATTTGTTGGTAAAGATGTTCGTCCAGACCGATGTATTTTAAATTTTTTAATAGATGTTTTGAGACTAGTCCTATCGTTGACATAACAATTGGTACAGTTCATGTATTGTTCATGTCCCACTGAGTCTTTATTTGCAACTCCAAAACCCTATATTTTGTTATTTTCTCAGCCTGCTTGATATTTATATTATTGTTGTTAGGAATTGCTATGTCAATTAAAGTTGTTTTCCGAGCGACTTTATCTACCAAAACTACATCTAGTCTATTGTGAGCAACAGTCCGATCAGTCAGTATCGTGCGGTTCCAGTACAGCTTGTAGTTGTTATTTTCTAAAACAGATTCTGGTTTGTATTTATAGAATGGTAATCTCACCGTCTGTGATAGTTCAAGTTTCAGTTCTAGTTCCCGGTGCAGTATTTTTGCCACAGAATCCTGTCGTTCTTTGTATTCAGTTGCAGCGAACGCCTGACACCCTACGGTGATATGCTGGATAGATTCAGATGTTTGGCAACCGTACCTGCATCTGTCGTTGTTAATAGAAGGGTCTTTAACGATGTACTTTAAATAGTTCTTAGTTGGAATTACTTGATCTTCGATTGCCAATATAGAGCCTTCCGTTTTAGGAAACATATGACCAGAGATCAACCAGTAGTTCGACGCTGCACTGTCGACGTAATCTTGGTTGACGTCATTTATATGTCTTCCATGAAGGGGCTTCTCTTTCCATTTCAGCAGTTTCTGATCGGTGGTTTGGTGGTGTAATTGGACGTGTTGTTGTGTCAGTAGCAGTGGTGTTGAGTCATCAACCTGGCACATGACTCTGTGTAGATCAGAAAATTTTGCGAGTTTCTGGGAATGACTACGCAAAATAGAAATTTGTTGATCTAATAGCTTGCTTAGATCTGTCAATCCTCTTCCTCCTTCGTACCGTGGCAAAGTTGTACGTAATTTACATTATTAATATTTTATTAGCATTGGCAGTACCTTGTTCTTAAATTAGAGGTTCAAAATGTCCGCCATTGTTGGTAAGACAATGGTAAAGTCGTAGCTCTAGTTCCTTCCGCACTTTTGAAGCGTCTCTGGTGTAATACGCTCACACTCCTCCACTTTTTTTTCAGGAATATCACGTGGTTGAGTTTTATACACCACAGTTTTTAGATATCCCCATAAAAAAGTCAAGGGACGTTAGGTCTGGTGATCTTGCTGGCCATTCTATAGCGCCTCTTTTTCGAATACATTTCTAACCATTACTAATGATAACACAAGGAAATTGAGGCATGAGATAACAAAAGACGGGAAGTATTATTCATAAGTAGCTTTCTCTTCCATCGTTCAGTCTCAAATGACTGCCGCTCTTTTTTTCTTTTAAAGATATTTTAAACGTTATTTTGGGCGGCTAGTTTTGAAAAGAAAGCCATGTATATCAATTGACAATCATTTGGCAATCCAGTGATGGAACGAACCTAAAAACAAATGTTTTTGTCACTCCAATTTCTAGACAACAACTGAATCTAATGTCATGAAATTTTTATTCGTGGATTTTTGAAGGTTGGTACTACGAAAAAACAAAAGCATAACTTTGGCGGTGCCATATATGTACTGAAATTAGTAACAATATAAAATTTTGAGCTACTGAAATTTCAAGACAATCCTGCTAAAATTGTGCATCTTGTGTTGCAACTCCTATAATTTATAAATCAAGCTTCTTATTGGTGTGGTGGATCACTTACAGTATTCTCCAGACCTAGCGACCATTGTGTATTACCAATTAAGATAAAGTTAGCGGGACACTAATGTTACGTAAGCAGTAAATGAATGGTTTACAAGGCTCAGAAAAAAAATATTTTATGAGGCTGTTTAAAAATAAAAGTAACGTGAAATATTATTATTACCTGACTGTTTTGCTGGAACGAAAAACTTCAAGCATTGGCGTGTCCATAATATCGCATAAGTCATCATCCAGTTTCTGATGGTACTTGTCACATTGTATGTACTCTAAGAATACTTTTCTAAAACACAATTGTAACATTGTTCCGCTAGTATTAAAATCATCCCCTCCATCAACTTCATCGACATACCCCCTAATGTTGCCATTCATGAATCGAATAAATAATTCGTCTTGGCCAGTTTTTATGTAATCAAACAATGTAGCTGCTGGTTCATGGCATAAACTACCTGAAAGGATATGTTTGATTTTGGAAAATTCCCTCAAATTTTCTTCGTACATGTCTGAGAGGTCGATATTAATGTCAGGGTATAATTCGTTTATCTTTTCTACCAATTTTTCATATTCGAACTTGAGTGCTAAGAATATTGGAGTTTCTCCCCAAAAGTTAGTATGATTAACATCAATAGAATGTTCGAAAAGAATTTCTGCACATTGTAGGACATTTTCTGAAATTTCGTTAGTAACTGAGCATGGTACTGACACTAAGTCGTTGTAGAAATTGCCGTATACTGTCAGTTTGTTACTCTCTAGCAGTATGTGAAGAGCGTTTTCTGAAAAGTATGTTAAAGCATTAACATTGGTGAATTCGGCAACAATTTTCAGTTTATCTGGATTCCCCACTTCTGTCGCGTAATGAATTGGTTCCCATCCGAACCATAATTCATCTACTAAATCAACAGTTTGAAATTTGTTTTTAATTAATTGAAATAATTTTTCAAGGGTGTTCGTTGTTACAGCGTGGTTTATGCAAGCTATCACAACTGTAGTTTTATTGCCGTGGTTCTTATGCCTTGCATGAAAATGTTGTTTCTCTATTTTCTCAAATAAGTCTTGCAGTTTTCGCTCATCATTTCCGAGGACTGCTTGTAGAAACTTCGTGTTTAAATCTGTTTTTTTGGATTTAGCAGTTATCTTTTCATTTATGCTTGGGCCAAAATCTACAATGTGATCTTTGGTTTTATCATTGGGGGGCTTTAATGGAATTTTTTCAGAGACTGATTCTTCATCATTACTACTGGATGAGCTGTCCATAATATCAGAATCTAAAACAGGAAAAACATTTTACTGATATATCATGTGTCTGAGATAAAAGCAACTATATAGGAATTTCCAAAACAGCAAGAGATACAGGGTGGCTTAAATAAGAAAAAAGTTGCCCAATAAAGTGCTGTATTGAAATTAAAATTTTCTACATTTTCAAAATATCTAGAAAAAACAAAAAAATTGTAGTCTTTGAAAAATTGCAATATATTCGCCATGTTGTAAACAAATTTGAAAATTGACATTATAGATTTTTTTCTAGGTAGGGCTTCACACGAGACCAGAGTATCCAAAAACTCGTCCCGGTCTCGTCAATTCCTAAAAAATTAAGTCTCGTTCAAGTCTCGGTCTCGTCTCGTTACCAGTTATCTCGTCTCGTCTGGCTTACTTTTATATAATGATAATAAATCTTATACAGGGTGAGTTTTTTTGATGATCAGTATGGGGATCTCGGAAACTAGCGGAGATAGAGCAATGGTTAAATTGGGAAAGATTTGCAGGTTTACTGGCCGAATTTAGTCAAATCCCTCTAGCTCCTTTGTTTTTAATTTAATAAAAAAGTGTAAATATCAAAATTGAAGGGAATTGTATCCCGAATAGGATTGTCATGGTCGTTTGCGTGACAGCTCTCGTTTTCGAGATATGACACAAACTTATCTTTTATCTAAATGGAAACCATAGTTGGCTATGACCTCAAAAAATCGGACATTTTTAGAGCTTTTCAACGATATAATACTCGATATAGTTTTCCATAAAAATAACGTAGTTATGGATGCTTTTCTCTCTTATTTTCACTTTTAACGTAGGTAACCATGAAAAAAATTATTTTCACTTTAACGTTTCCTCATTTAAGAGTAATTCCATTACTAGTGCTGAACTGACAGTCGATATTGACAAGTTTTCGTGATAAAATGAAATAGTCTAACGAAGAAAAACTGAATATGGTGGAATGTTTTATCATATGCCATAAAAATTCAGTTCATGCAGTCTAGGAATACTTTTATTGACATTTTAATCGTCGTCAACCTGCTCTATGTACATTTAAGAGGCTTTACGATAGTTTACGCAGATATAGATCTTTTACTAAACCACCAAAGGAACGTAATCAAATTAACGAAGCAGCACAAATAAATGTTTTAACAATGGTAAATCAAAATCCATCTACATCAACTCGTGAGATTGCGGCAGAAGCTGGCACATCTCAACGAACTGTAGTTAAGGTACTGAAAGCGCACAAGTTCCACCCGTACAAACTTTCAGTTTCTCAAACTTTGCATGCTGGTGGCTAACATCGACGTATTTTGTTTTGTACATGGCGTAGAGACATGTGCCTTGACAATCCACAGTTTCCATTAAAGGTGTTTGGTCAGATGAAACTAGATTTACTAACTGCGGTATGTTCAATAGACACAATGAGCATATCTGGGCTAACGAAAACCCTTTCCATGTAGAACAAAGACGACCCCAGATAAAATTTGGTTTTAATGTTTGGTGTGGTATCATAGGGTCTACTATTCTGGGGCCTTTTATCTATGACGAATCACTTACAGGGGAGCGCTATTTGCATTTCTTACAATACACTTTTCAAGACATGTTGTCAATTGGAATTTGGGAACTCGTTTAGAAATTGACTAGTTCCAATATGATGGAGCCCCTGCTCATAACTCGTTATTAGTAAGACAACACTTAGATAATATCTATTCAAACTCTTGGATATGAAGAAGTCTCCAGATTTGGCAGTTATAGACTTCTATTTATGGGGTATGCTAAAAAAAGTTTACAAAAGAAAGTATGAGACAGTTGGTGACCTGAAGGAGACGGTCTGTGAGGAAAGCGGTAATGTCTTAAAAAGATGCAATTTTTGACTAAATAACAATGGCGGACTTTTCGAACCTAAATTGTAACCACTATTATGTACTTTAATTTTTTTAATTTTTAGTAAATACCTACTTATTTAGTTCTTTCGTTATATCTGATATACCTAATAAAAAAATCGTTCAATGTTTTTTGGAACAGTAATTAATAAATCAATCTATTTCATGGGTACCTACGTTAAAAGTGAAAATAGGAGAGAAAAGCATCCATAACTCCGTTATTTTATGAATAACTATATCGAGCATTTTTTTGAGATCATAGCCAACTATGGTTTCCATTCAAAAAAAGATAAGTTTGTGTCATATCTCGAAAACGAGAGCTGTCACGCAAACGATGACATGACAATCATATTCGGGATACAAATCGCTTCAATTTTGATAATTACAGTTTTTTTTATAAAATCAAAAACAAAGGAGCTAGAGGGATTTGACTAAATCGGCAGAATTTCGTTTTTTCAAAATATCACCCTGTATAAACTAAATAATAATAATTAAAAATAAATAATTTTTTAAAGCTATATTTATTTTTTTTGCATCTAAGTTTGTTACCAAATACTTGCGCATTTGACCAGTTCTATTATATTTACTTCTACAGATGAATAAAATAATTGTGCAAATCTTTACTACAAGAACTTCAAGAAAAAACAAAAAAATCTCCAGTTGTACAAATAGAGAAAAAATTTTCAAAACATCGGTATTTAGAGGCAATAAAAGTTGTCCGTTAAGAATTTAATTTATCATGGGATCAGTCCTATATAAAAAAAGTTTACTGTATGTCTGCTGTAAATTAGAGGATCTTCCAGATAAAAACTTTCAATCCAAAGAAACCCTTTTAATAGTATATACGTTTATTACTCTCTAGTTTAATAAAGATACACGTACTCAACTCAGAGTAAGGTAATCCATCGATCTTTTAAAAGAAATCATTCAAACTTAAAATATAAAAATCTTCAAGGATAAATAGTTATGATAAGAGATACGTTACTATAAGAAACATTAGCAAGTTAAAGTAAAAAATGTGGAAAATCATACTTCACAAATGGTCACCAGATTTTATATATTGTAAAATATGTTGTTTTCTATGTAGATCATTTCTAATTTTTCGAATAAAAACTTCATAAAAAAAATTTAACGAGAGCAAGAACGAGACTCTGTATGTGGTCTAGGTATCGCCCATACTATTTTCTAAAATCCCGCTCTCCTGTGAAGCCCTATTTCTAGACCTTCCAAATTTTTTGCAATCATAGCCAACTTTGTTATTTCTTATGGCCCCATATTCGATTTATACGTCATTATAGCACATAAAAAGAGCTTTTCAACCATGTATAACAGATATAACTTTGGATGACAGAAAATGTAAATGTAAAAAACAGTTTTTCAGTTAAACAGTAAAACAAAAAAGTCGTAATTGTGTTTTCTTAAAATAGTGCTAAAAAATAAAGAAATAAACTTACTCTTTTAATTATGATACCAAAGTAAACAACTAAAAAATTACATGATTGAGATTTTTTCTCAAACGAGAACTCCCATTACTAATTTCCGTAATGACCTTGACCGTGACCTTAGTCATGACCTCGACCACGACCAGGTTAAAAAAAAGATTTTTTTCAAAAGTGAACTCTCATTTTTTAATCTTTATTTGTAAAAGGTCAGGATCAAGGTCATTTCTGACGTAAAATTGTCCGCTTTTCAGAATTTTAAATATAAAATGGGGATTCTCATTTGAAAAAATGCCTTTGACCTTGATACGACCGTCATGTTTATTGTTATGGCCAGAGGAAAATCCACAAACTTTTGTATTTTACAAGTTTCAAAAAATGCAATCCTGAAGAGTTATTCAGGGGTTTCCCTACTTTTGGGACCACCCTGTATATTTTTATTCAGTGAGAAAATCGCTTGGCAAACTAGATCACACGTTTTTAAGCCTGTTGTTAAATCAAATTTAAAATTATAAGTGTTTGCGGTAGAGTCCCGGGAAATATAATTTTTTCTTAGGAATTTTTTTGCTATTTTTTAATGTTGAACTTGATTTTTCTCTAAAGCTTTCTATAGGCAACTACAATTAACTTGTTCATAATTTTCGGTAAAAACTAGAAGTCGGTCTAATAGAACCTGTTGATTAGTCTAACAATTAAAATCAACCCACTGACAAAGAAATTGCAACACCCAGAAGAAGATTTTTAAATTTAATATTATTTTGGTAAAACATAGATGCTATAGCAAGGAGTAAATGATTAAAATTTGGTCAAATTTTTACATGCCAACTTTTTTTATCAATTAATATTTTACTCGTATTTTGCATTTTTTTTTAATTTATCAAAAAAAACTGTTTGATGGGATCCAAAATCGATGTTTTTCATTTCGAGAAATCGCTAACGCACGAACAGAAATCCAACTACTGCTATGAGATGTTGTCAAGCGTGGTTTGATAATACCCAAAGTCGGGGAAAAATAGACACCGGGCGGCGAAGGGTCACAAATGAAGTTCAAGAACGACGTCTAAGACTTATGGCCTTTAGTGGCCGATTTTCGACAAATTTGGCTAATAAGTGGTTATGACAACAAGGCCATCTTGTAAGTATCCGAATATTTACCGTCGTATAAGGTCTTTTGAACTGCAGCATCTTGTGCTACCTCTGACCGCTGAGCATCCACAACAACGACTACACTGGTGCAGAGAACGTCAACATTGGATTGTGGAATGGCATCAGATCGTCTTCTCTGATGAATCTTGATTCTGCTTGGGTGGACATGATGGCCCAAGAAGGGTTAAACGATGTCGTAGAGAAAGACGTCACCTCAATTTGATGTGGAGCCACATGTACACCGAACAGTAGGCATATTCCACATGAAAGTAGGTCACTTTTAGTCTGTCTTCGGGGCAAGATAACAGTGCAACATTATTTTCAGTAAATAGTGGAGACGTATGTACCTTAATCGGCTTATGGATCCCATATTTC
The DNA here is from genome assembly GCA_034190945.1 of Octodonta nipae. Lineage (NCBI taxonomy): Eukaryota > Metazoa > Arthropoda > Insecta > Coleoptera > Chrysomelidae > Octodonta > Octodonta nipae. The sequence goes on along the minus strand of CM067220.1, from coordinate 8,950,061 downwards.
AACAAAACAATGCTCTGCTTCATGTTTCTCGATATAGTTTAAACTTTTTTTGAATAGACCGATGTGAATCTGTTGCCATGGCCGCCCATATCCCCCAATCTTTCGCCCATAGAACATGTTTAGGATATGATGGGTAGAAAGATCGGAACTTTAACCCCAGCTCCCACGGCCTTTGGAGATTCTAAGACATGAAACACAAAATAGTATAGGACATGAAACTCAAGATAGTATTCCTCAAGAAAAAATAGATCACCTTATTGAATCAATGCCAAGACATGTTGGTATATGTTATTCAAATTTGAACCATTTACTCCTTACGATAGCATCTATGTTTTACCAAAACAATATTAAAGTTAAACATCTCCTTCAGGGTGTTGCGATTTCTTTGTCAGTGAGTATAATTTCGAGAAACTGTTTTCTCGATATCTAGAAACAAATAAATCCAAAGTGGGACCTTAACATCAGAAACCTAGAGACACAGAAACTCAGAGTCAAATGAAAGACCAATTGTTAAAAGTTGAAACATGATAATTTTTTTTAAGTGTCAGTTCACCCAGTCAAACTTTTTCGTGACAACATATCTCCTTCAATCCATTAAATCATTTAAAATAATGCCTACACGTGGTGTTTTCTCCAAACCAGAATGGACAGGTTTCGTTCCCAGTGGCAAGAACAATACCTTCACCCTGCAGTTTTATAAAAGGAATTGTGGAGTGCTTCCCATAGTGGCACTGGCGATCTGTGACATATTTTGGTTCACATACTTTTCAGTAGCTGCACTGTATAGAACCAACATTGTTTTGACCAACAAGGATAGAACGCAATCAGAATCTCCTTATCCATCCGAGTAACAGAAAGTTTTGGACGTACAAAGCCGAATTATATCATGACAATTAATGCTAGAAACATGGAACGTGATAAAATAATTTATAATACTTAGTTTACCAAATCGTTGAAACAAAACAAGATTCTTTTACATTATATTCTACGTGACAACGAATTACTTATATAAATATACTGATAGGAGACACAGTTGTCGTAAAAAATCACCTACCTTTACTGAGATAATTTCCGTTAATAGGCTATCAATTGACGATGCTACTACGTACACTAACGCATTAAAACTGTGTATGAGTAATTTCAGAATAAATAAGATATATTTGCCGGTTTATCTATCAGTTACTTATATAGTTAAACGTTTTTAAGCGTTGTTAGCATTCTATACTCGTACTACAACGGAATCACGACATACGTATATTTTATTTTTGTGCGGTTTTCAGTTACGGCCTGGAAGGATTTTATTAATGTTTAAAAATTAGGTAAGTATTGTAAAACTTGAAGGTTATTGTTATGCCTTATATTGATAATGGATTTTTAGATATTAATTTAATTTTGATAATGAAATTAAATAAACAAACTCACTGTTTGATAAGCACGGAATATTTTGATATGAGGAAGTAACACCATTTTTTTAGTAAGATAACTCAAAATAATCGTCGTTTGTTGTAGTATTTCAAAAAGAAGGAGGTTCTTAATTTATCTGAAGAAATTTCAACCGTTTATACTAGATCCTATTCCGGGAGATCGCTAAGTGTTCGCATATTTTTTTTCAATAACATAGCTTGTACCGGTTCTTAGAAAATGGGGAAAAACTTTTTACCGACTTTCTTATACAGTAAGCTTTGGTGGAGTCGCGGAAATTAAAAATATCAAAATTTTTCTATTCGGAACATGGGATAAATTGAATAGAAATTGGATTAGTTACGGGATGTCCTGAGGTGGTCCCATATATTTTTTTCAATAACATAGCTTGTACCGTTTCTTAGAAAATGGGGAAAAACTTTCTTACCGACTTTCTTATACAGTAAGCTTTGGTGGAGTTGCTGAAATTAAAAATATGGAATTTTTTCTATTCGGAAGATGGGATAAATTGAAAAGAAAGTGGATTAGTTCCGAGATGTCCTGAAGTGATCTTATATTTTTTTTTCAATAACATACCTTGCACCGTTTTTTTAAATGATCGGGAAAACTTTATTAACGACTTTCTCATACAGTAGAACTTTGTATTCTAGAGAAGCTAATAACCTGGTGAAACAATATTGTCAATAGCAAATAAATATAAGTTAAAATTACCGAAGTGTGTTTATTTTAATATGAAATTACAGAGTCATTTGTAGGTTTTTCTATTATATTGCTTACTATATTTGTATATTTCGCCCAATGTCATTTCATAGCACAAGAAATATTGTTTGTCTACTGTTTGGAATTATATGATTTTCAGAAATACTTTCACATTGTACAAAACCATTATGGAAAACAAAAAGGAACCTTCAGAAGCAGATACAGAGCAAACGAGTACCACCAGTCGGATGAAAAACGAGAATAATCCTGCGAAAAAACCTGGGGGTAAGTAGGATATTTATTTATCTTATGTGATAGTGGAAAACTCACACACATACACAGTTTTTTCGTACATATAGCCTTCATTTCAAATGGAAACGTCTTTGTTGTCCTTTTTCCCTTTTAACTTCCAAAATACCCACTAAAGGAACATTTGCCACCTGTTTGCAATAATGTTAACAATTAATGGACTTATAGTAATATGCAGAGGTCACTTAAAAAATATGTTATATAGTGTGGAACATTCGTAGTTGCTTATACTTGACATATGGGGCCAAGTAAAATTATAGGTATACAATGTGATTTAAACAATTGAAAAGTAGAAACAGTCAACAGGGTGGAGAGGATTAATACTTATACAGGGCGCTTGCAACATCGTGTTGAGTTGAATTATAGTTGTACATGGTGGTTTAGATAATGATAGACAAATAATTTAGATTGGGTGACCAATACACACAAACATATACAGGGTGGTTGCAATAAAGGGTGAATTAGAATTACACTTTTAAAAAGTGGTCCAAATAATAAAACGAATAAAAAAGTTAATAATAAGTGGAAAATGTACAAAAAAAATACAAACTAGAGAGAGGGAGAAAGAGAGAGAGTGAGATAAGAATTCGCTATAATAATCAATAGAATTGTACCTTAAATCAGATACAAAAAGAATATGTCAGATAATAGTGATTGATTGCACATGGTTTTTATTTTAAGTCAGTTGAAGTCGGTTATTTTTAAATATATTATTTTTTATATTCGTCAGGAAAATTTATAAACCTTCTAGAAAAAATATATATTAAAAATAAGGTACAAAAAACTGCCTAGTTATTTAAGACCGCTTTATTCACATAGCATATAAAGGGTGTCTCAAAAGTCCCGGAACGGCATTTTATCTCGGCGGGAACGCATTTTAGAAAAAAATGTTTCAAACAAAACTTATAGGATTCGTACCTCGCTATCGAATTGTGACCTTGAATTTGACCTTGACCTTGATCTTCAAGGTCATTTCAAGGTCAAATCGATTTTTTTCAAATAGGACAACATATTTCTGACCTCGGAAATGGAAAGATCGGAAAATTTTGCGTTCAAATATGTCCTTGACCATTTTTAAAACTTGACCTCTGGTGGTCAGTAAAGGTCAACTCAAGGTCAAGAACAACTTCGTTGCGTGGCCATACTAAGCATCGCATTGCCGTGGAAAAATCCTAAACCTTAGTTCTTGAAAAAAAATTTTGAACCCATATTTGACGAGCTACGCAACGAAGTTGTTCTTGACCTTGACTCGACCTTTACTGACCACCAGAGGTCAAGTTTTAAAAATGGTCAAGGACATATTTGAACGTAAAATTTTCCGATCTTTCCATTTCCGAGGTCAGAAATATGTTGTCCCATTTGAAAAAAATCAACTTGACCTTGAAATGACCTTGAAGGTCAAGGTCCAGGTCAAACTCAAGGTCACAATTCGATAGCCAGAGATGAATCCTATAAGTTTTGTTTGAAACATTTTTCTCTAAAATGCGTTCCCGCCGAGATAAACTGCCGTTCCGGGACTTTTGGGACACCCTGTATATAATTCAATTGAACTTTGAAAGTTTATTTCCACAAGTGTACTCACTTTGTGCTTCATTTCGAAGTCGTTCGAATATATATGTTTTTTATTACAGAGAACAGAGAGCACTGTCAGTATTGTGATGTTTACTTGAACCTAGAGTTTTTCAAAACTCACCAAGGAACCAAAAAACACAAAAGAAATGTTAGACGATGGAAAAAAAAATACGAAGGTATTGTATAAATAAATTTGGTCTACTAATGTATTGATTAATAATTTATAATAATAGGTATATTGCAAATATTATTACTGTTTATTGTTTTTTTTTTTCTAGATACTCCTGAAGCACAAAGCCAGCCCTCACCATTTGCAATGGTAAGATACTAAATGTTCTATCTTGAACCCGCTTTGCAATATACGACTCTCAAATATATTTGAAGTTGTGAAAATTACTCTTTCGAGTATTATGTAAGCATACTGTTAATGATTTTGGAGTATCAGACCCCATGCAGATGAACACTGTCACGTCTAGAGAGCATACTATGTGCTGTTGAACCAACAGTATCAACCGTAACTGATAACACATCAGAAATAATCCGACAACATGTGTCGCATGTTCTAAGAAAAACGAAACTTTCCAGAAGGAATTTTTCTATAGAAGAAATTTTTAATGCAACAGTCCTGGAAATACAATGTGTCAAAAACGATAAAGAAGAAGCCCCTCACCCCTAACTCATCTCATACATGAATGAGGGGTGGGGGGCTTTTCACCGCTCCTGTTAAAGCACGAATTTTGTTTTCTAGATCCGCCCCTGCACCACCAATTCCTTCATGCTACTTCACATCAACACCAAAATCAAACACTTTGGTAACTCAATCACAGATACTGAATGACAAGGACAAAATCAAACAGGAAATGGGTAGTCTAACAACAGCTCTAAATTAAAATCGATTTAGATCTAAAAACATGCAAAAAGCATAGACGTACAGCACAGTGTTGAGAAATCCAAAGGCAGAAATCTCTGTAGAGTAAAAAGGAATGTATGAAAAACATCTGTAGGACTGACAAGGGGATTAAAGCAAGAGAGGAAAGAATATAAGGAAGAACAAGAAAAGACCATCAGTTGCACAAAACCACCAAAATGTCACACGAAAGCAGGGGCAAATATAGGACGCCGGAAATCAAGAGAAACAATTGAGGTTAGGGGATGTCACATGATAAACGGGCTGTGTTGTGATTGGTTGAGTGTTGGTGGGTGTGTCTGGTTTCTTTAATCTGGCAATTAAGGAGGTCCATGCTGTGGGAAGACGAGAGCTGTCATCGCGTCGGTTTAGACAAAGGGGTCTTTTCTCTATTTCTATGGCTTCGTGAATAGTAAATGCCCTAAGCGAGTTAAGAGACACAATAGTCCTACAGTCTTCGAAGTTGATAGAGTGTCCTGTTTGGATATGATGATGCGCGAGAGCTGAAGTCGGATCTTTTTTGCGAAATGACAAAGAATTTTCATATATTCGATAGTTAACATTACAAATATCCGACTACCATTCTTCTGGAAATTCGAAAAATTCATTATTTGGAAATGTTTTTTTTGTATTATCGCCATATGTATCTTTAACAGATTACATTGCCGAAAATGAACAAAAGAATTATACGTATAAATGTTGAATTAGGCCTTTTTTGGAATCCTATAGAATATTTACGGGAATGTTCCATTTTTTAATAAACTTGATTTTTTCAACGTTCATGTTAACAACAGTTCTCGTAGAGAAATGTCATATTTAACTATTAATATAGGTGGATAGGTATAACTTAGTAGTATCTAGTGATTGTTTGTAAATAATTTAAAAATTCAGACATTCATCTTTTTTTTTCAGCAAGCTCTACCAATAGAAGATTTCTCAAGTAAAGGTAAGGAGATATCTCCAATTGTTTCAATTTCAATCTAGGATAATATAATGACTGATGTACACACTCTATAGAATTACGAATACAATAGGCTATTATTTTATAAAAGTAATTTTTAGAAATACCGAATTGATTTGACAACTATGATGGAATAACCAATCTAACGCTGCTAACTTATCGAGATTTTTCAATCCACTGAACGCAAAACAATATATTGTTTCTAGTCGAGAACCTTCATCAGTTGCGCTCCCCTCAACTGATTGAATTCTCGATTAATTATTTATGTATAAGTACATATAACTGAATTTAATATTTTATCGGGAAATGAATTTCGACATCCAGGAGTTTCAGGAAAATCTAGCTCACAGAGACTCCAAATCGGGAGTCGTATTGTATTTCAATTGAATGGGTTTGAAATGAATGTCAGTTCGAACGTACCTAGTAGTTAAATAAGGGGAAGGTGCTTCTCCCACCAGTACATTTTATGTAATTCCGAATACCAAAATGCAGGCTTTCAAACTGAATTTACATACAATAAAACAAAACCAAAAGAACATTAATTTATAAGGGATTGTACTAAAATATCTGATCATTAATGTTCCTTTCAAATGGTTAAAATATTAATTTAGCGCAAAATGGATCATTGTAAACTTCACCTAAAATCAAAAGCTCTGGAAAAAAATCAGATTTGCTAGAAAATCTTCTGAGCCATAAATTTGAAATTCTTACCAGTTATTTACCTCGTAGAAATGAAAGATTCTGCCGAGTTACAAATTTTCAACGTTTCTTATACAATAACTTTGGACGATGAAAAATTGCGTATTTTTTACAGTTTTTTCCAAATAACTCAATAACTAATTATCCAATCGGCTATATGAAGCTATTTAGTTGCTATTGAAATTACGTATAAAACAAACTTACTTTCGACAATAGAACTTTTCATTCAGTTGCTGAAATTTACAAAAACTGCCAAAATTGGGATTTTACACTCCGTAGAGTATACGACGCTATCTACTGAACTCAACTTTTGCTGTACGTCGGCCTATAAATACTATAGCAGTTATTCTCGACATTCTCATAGTGATCCTATCCTTCTAAGGTATATAATTTCTTTTTCTCCAACAGCATAGAATTTTCTGTATTATTTTTTATCAGCATTCGTGCCTTTAAGAACTACTTCTTTTGGGCGTTTGTTTATTTCTGATAGAATTTTTGTTACAGATGATTCCTTTTTGAAATTTGTAAACTTAAATGTAATACAAGGCCGTGAAGAGCGGGGAGGGGTTATCAAACCCCCGAACTTTGGGTTCAAAGATTCAAATTTAACCAGCTAACCATCTTTTTCATAAAAAAATTATATTTATACATTTTTAAATAACCAGGAAGTACGAGGGGTATTAGTAAAATAAGGTTCCCTATCCCGCCGAGACAGAATGCGATGTGCTGGGAGAAATCTGGCAACACTGTTTTACTCATCAGCTGTCCCTCTCTATATCCATACCACCCGCACTGCTTCCAACAGTGCCGGCCCAGCTGCCTTCGAAGATGGATGCGAAATTCGAGCTTTTGATCGACTTTTTGCCTCACGGAACAAAAGCCAAAAAGGAAGATTGTCCAGTGGTGTGAGGCTTCTCCATGACAACGCTCGATCTTATGTCTCACGTCAAACTCAAGAACTGCTGACAAATTTTGGCTGGACTATTGTGCCCCACCCCCCCCCCCTCTGCAGCCCGGACCTAGCCCCAAGTGATTAACACCTATTCCCAAAATTAAAGGAACACTTGGGTGGCCTACGCTTCAGTACCGCGATGATGAAGTCAAGGAAGAAGTTGTTCGATTCCTCAAAAAATTGGCGGCAGAATTCTACAACATGGGGTAAAAAAGTTGGAGCATCGTCTGCAAAAGTGTTTAGACAGAAACGGCTATTATGTGGAAAAATAGCGTAAGTTTTAAGCTTTAAATTGATGTATAACACTAAGTAAAAATATATAGCTGTCTATTTTAAAAAATCATGGAAACCTTATTTCACTAATACCCCTCGTATATTAACAAAAAATATAAATATCACACCCTACCCCGAAAAAAATGTCAGCTACAGACTTGTGTAAGAATAGTATGTTAGATTGTACACTTATATTTCAAATTTCCTTTTCAGTTACCGAGACTTGTCCAGATATCGAATATCAAAGAAAAGTATGCCTATACCTTAAACTGTATGAAGATTTTTTATTTATTTAGAAATTTTCAGAAATATTCAACCTACAGTGACGGAACTATAAAGGACACAGAAGAAGTAAACCTGATAACAACACTGCTAAGTTTGCGCTTGGTTTTGGACGAGAAAATTGAAGATTTCAACATATCAGTGTTCAACAACAAATGGCAACCTTTTGGTGATCTCGTAATCGAAATTATCAAAAACGGCCAAACCGAAACAAACTACGCCATCAAATTCAAACGAATTCCCAATTATAAAATGAAATTAGAATCCCTCAATGCCTTAATTTCTATGGAGAAAGAACTTGAGAAAGCTGCAAATTTGAAAAACAACCAAGCTTTTGACAAAACGAAATTTATAATATCCACAAGAGCTTACGCACCACAGAAAATTGGTGAAAATTGGAAGTATCAACACGAAATATCAGACTTAGAAGAACTAGAGCGTTTGATAAATGCTTCAAAAAGTGACAACTCTATATTTGAAACATCGTCACAAAAGGGTTTGAAAATTCTAGTCCTCACAAACCAATATGTTCGCGTGGACCTAATTTACGATATTTTCCGAAAATATTTCAATGAATGCCCAGAAATTTTCAAAGTGTCCAGAGAATTTAAAAGGTACATAGAGAATTGGAGTAGTGGAGCCTTGGGAGGTACATACGCACTGAATAAAAAAGATATTTTGCTAAGAATGGCGCAGATTATCCTGCAAGATATTATTGTAAAACCTATACCAACTAAAAGTAATGGTCCAAGCCTGGATTCCTATAAAATTTGGAATGATATCGTTAACGAAATGGATTTGACAATTTTGAAAAACAATCCCTATAACATACGTTCAATTAGCCACCCAATTAATAACACCATACAGAAAATATTCAAATGTCTAATTAAAACTAATGGTTTTCTGGAAATTAACGAGAAGACCGTTGATGAAATGAAACCTGGAATTAAGGCCTACCTTTTTGAAGAAGTCAGCGACCTCAGTAACAACATACCACTGTCGACAATTTACATTATTCTGTGGAAAGCAAACCAAATACCTCTTATTATAAACGATAAAGATAACTGGACCGAGTTTGTGTTGAACGCCATGTGTTTTTTAAAACAACGAGGTTTAAAAAGATCGTTTATTTTTTTATGTGACGATCCAACTGATGTAACACCAAAGAAAGAACTAAGAACTTTCAAATGTCTGCTTGATATTAAGGAAAACCCTGCTCTAAGTCAAATCCCTGTACAGGTTTCAAGAGAGTCAGACATTACTTTGTCACAAATATCTGAAAGTAATAAGTTTTTCCTGCAATGGGTTACACCGGACGTGTTTCTGAATTTGTCTTTAAAGAAATGCTCATTCAAGGCAGTTGTGCACAAGTATTTTTCAGAACACGAAAACAGCTGTTTGCAATTAATATTAAAAGATGATGAACTTTTTCAAAAGATTTATAAAGATTACTGTCGGAGGGGGGACAATGTTGCGACAGAAAATAAATACATTAAATATGGTCATCTTAAAGGTTTGGATCCTGTCCAGTTTAGAACAAATTTAAAAGTGGCAGACTAAAGTTTTAACTACAGAAGGTGTACGTAGGTATGCCATTTTGAGTCAGCTTAAATTTTTTAGATGAAGAGGCGCCAGCTTCAAATGGCGTTATTGCAATTAGCAAGCATTTTTGTGTGGTAATTTTATTGTATTAATATTATATTCTTATTTCATGTTTTATCCTTACAATGTAAACTGGTGTGAGTATCAATAAATAAATTAAATAAATGAAATGATATTAAACGACGCAACCTCCACTAATATCTACTACTACAAATCATATAGAAAAACCTACTACTAGGCGAGGCGCTACCTCATTGTATGATCTGTAGGCGCTACCAGGCTACTACCGTACCAAGTACACCCACAAAAGGAACTTACAGAGTCAAAGACAATAAACTCCAGGATTGCATCACCAATGTCAACAAATTTTGAACAAAATGTGACGTAACTGTCAGTCCTTGGCCACGCCCACTTAATGGTCTTCAGGTATTTCAGAAATCAGTTATAAATTAACGTTTGGCGATATTGAAGGTGCGTATTAAATTATACTTTCAAACTCAGGTATAAATACAATATTTAGTAAAATACTTTTAATAAATACTGGAAAATATAAAAATGCAAATTTACCTGTTACATATTATCAGATCACACTTTTATATGAGCATAATTTCAAAATTAATTTATATTTTGAAATATCATGGTGCTCTTAATAAAAGGTTTTTTTCTCACATTATCCTTCTCAATACTCTCTTCGAGCTGTCATTCCTTTGTACGCAAGACAATATACATTATATATTATATATAATATATATTGTTTCTGGTCAGGGAACCTTCATCAGTTGCGCTTCCCACAATTGAATATCCTCTCGAAAACTTCTTTACGTATTTGATACATTTCGTTAAATTTGAAGACGCGAGATGTAAGACCGACATCTAGGATTTTTGAGAGAATTAGCACACAGAGGTTTCGAATCTGGAGCCGTTCCGTGTAATTGCTGTTCTCCCTTAACTCATAGGACAGAATGTCACGATAAAATTTTTCAGGTTACTTCACCTGTCAGAGATATTGAATACTCTCTTCGAGGTGTCATTCCTTTGTACGCAAGACAATATACATTATATATTATATATAATATATATTGTTTCTGGTCAGGGAACCTTCATCAGTTGCGCTTCCCACAATTGAATGTCCTCTCGAACACTTCTTTATGTATTTGATACATTTCGTTAAATTTGAAGACGCGAGATTTAAGACCGACATCTAGGATTTTCGAGAGAATTAGCACACTTAAAAATGACACACAGGTAACCTTGTAGGCTTAAAAAATCCCGATATTTGTCTTTTTGACCTTGAAGTGAGTGACCTTGAACGTGACCTGATAGAAGTTAGCTGACCTGATCAAGGATGGTGATACAGCTTGTACGAAATGGCATACCTTCATTCAGACTCTCGTGGACTTTTAACCCTTTTTTCACGGACATTGTGGCTATGAGAACTTTTTATCGAAAAAAAAAAAATCGAATTCTCCGGAAATCCAAAATCCCATATACTGGGTGCGGTATACACCCCTGCCAGACCCTATATGAGTCTTTTATAGGCGTTGTGCCCACGAACGCTTTTAATCAGAAGGTCAAATATTATTGAAAAAAAACGATTGCAACCAATTGGACGGGGAGCCAAAATCACATATAATGGGTCCGCGATCGTTTAGTTCATGTCCTCAAATCTTGACAACTTGAACAACAACGGTGACGTTGCATACAGAAAGATTTACAACTATCAAGCAATTTTGGGGTGTAGTATCCTTGTTGCAGAGTAACATTCTTTCACGCTGAAGAAGTGGCCAACCAAAATACGTGGTATCTAAATTTTAAGTATTCAAATGACTTAATTTTTTTAAAAACAAACAATGTTATTTGACTAAATATCATTTATTCTTAAAAAAGAACCGACTTCATCTGAGTTAAAATAAAAACAGTTTAGAAACCGTGTGCAATCAATCACTATTTTCAGATAAATTTTCTTTTTTATCTGATTTAATTAAGGTACAATTCTCTAATCTTTATCTTTGTCTATATTTTCTAAATATATTTTAACTTTTTAATTTATTATTTGGACTACTTTCTATAAATGTAACTAATTCACTCTATACTGCATCCAAACTTAATATGCTTCTGTGTCACTCCTATCTAACTTATTGGTCTATCATTTTCTGAATCACCCTGTACAACTTTAATTCAACTCAACACAATATTACAACGGTCCTGATATCTTTAAAAATACCCTGTATAAGTACAAATCCTCTCCACATAATACATAGGTATGTCGATTATATACAAAAATATGATAAAAAATATATAACGGGAAATGTTATTTACATCATATTTAATTGTAGCCACTGATAACTTAATAAAGAACCACGAAGACAACCTACGAAGTAATAAGATTAGATATGGGAATAAACATTATTCCGTTCTTTCTTTATTTAGTTTGTAATTACGATTTTTCTGTCTACAAATATTTTGTGATTGCCAAACAATTTAATGTAATAATTTAAAATACATTGCTGCAACCAACAATACTTTTTTATGTGTGATATGTCCTCTCATCTATCTTCAGACTAATATAATTGTAATGTAACTGCGGGATCTTAGATTTATTTAAAAATACGGTCGAAATCTATAATTTATTTCCACTACTTTACAATTTATCTTGCACAACTGTAGTTTACTAGACGGCAATCCAGTACTCAATGATTGCTTTCGTGGACTTTCCGTATTTATATATTTTTCTCAGAAGGCTCGAGAAGGGGGGGTCGGGAAATTTCCTTCATGGGTTCTCGAAGTTTCGAGAGATTTCACGAGAGACTTGCTAGACAAACAAACTAGTTCTTTAATTTCACGAAATCAGACGATTCTATGAAATATCTGATGAATTTCTGCACATTATTATAGTATAAAAGGTTGTGTCGTCACATGTGATCATCGTATCTTGTACTGAATAATGAAACTAGAGATTAGTACGAGTAGTTTGTAACGAACAATTACTTTTTCTCCATCATTAGTGGACACCGTCAATGACTCATAATTTTTAGAACAGAATTTTGTTTATTTGTATGTTTTCTTAGGAATAACACCACAATTGAAATAAAAAGCTGTATATTGAACGAAAAAAACAAATGTTTCAAAGTCGATTCTGACTTCGTTGTCAATGGCTTTATATGTATTGAAAATGTAAATTGCAAAATGAAGTTTGATTTATGACATTTAAGTTGACATAAGAAAAAAATTTGTTGTTTTTTATATATACAGGTGGCACAAAAAATTGTAAAGATCATGTATTATGGTTCAACAGCTTTCAAATTGGAAGAATGTGAAAGAGCGGTATTTAGAATTTACAAGTGGCATTCCTAGGTACGACTTTGTTATAAGCGCATTCGCCAAAAATGCGATCAAAGAATTCTGCTGTGTCAGTGATCCCATTAACGTCATAAGGGAAAACCTAGGAAAAACTTTATGAACTATCCCAATACTGGGTTGTTCTAAAGGAGATGACAATTAATAATTTCTTTCTTAATTGTCGGTAACCAGATACGATTAAATTCTACAGAAGTAGAAGCGATACAATCGACTTCATTCAAAAGAATTAAGGCAGACTCTTTTATTTTTCGTTTTGTATTATGTTGTTCTATGTGAAGTATAGTTGAACTGTAAAATTGTATTTTATGGCCTATGTCTCAAGCATGTTCACAAATTTTCGATTTTTCAAATTGTCGTTTCTTCATGTAATTCTTGTGTTCATTTATTCGTACGTTTAATGGTCTCGAAGTCTCTCCAATATAAAATTTATTGCCTTCTCAAGAAATCTTGTATATGCAGTTTTTACAGTTCTGAGTTTTGTTGGTTGGTTTTGTTTTTGATATCAGTGATTTCAGTGAATTTTTTGTTTGGAATGTTGTTTTAACATTAAATCTGTTGCCCACTCTTCTCAATCATTCTGACAGACCCTGTATGTATAATATAGCTGTAACTGTAATGTGGTTGTCTTGAGTAGCAGTGATAATAAGAGAAGTTCTGGGTTGATTCAGAAGGTTTGTTCTCTGTTCAAGTCTGTTTAACTTTTTGTTGATAAATATTATAGGATAATTGTTTCCAGTGAGAACATTTGAATTGAAATTTAGGTATCTGTTAGTATGCGTTGGTTTTCTATAAACTTCTGGTTCGAATGAAGATTCTGTTTTTATTAATATGTCTAGGAATGAGTTATTTTGTTCAATTTCTAGGGTGAATTTGATAGTTTGTTCTTTATTTATGTCATTTAATAATTTATCTAGTTCTTCAAGACTGTGTTCCCAAATTACGAAAATGTCGTCAACGTAACGCCACTACATTAAAGATTTATTTTCTTTGACCCAATTACTTGTTGTTCAAATTTTTCCATAAATATGTTACTTAATGCTGGTGCAATTTACATTTTCAATACACATAAAGTCACTGACAACGAAGTCAGAATCGACTTTAAAACGTTTGGTTTTTTTCGTTCAATCTGCAACTTTTTATTGCAATTTTGTGTGGTTATTGACATTTAGAAGACAATTAGAATTTTGTTTTCGTTTTTAAGATTTTAAGATATTCAATTTGAAACAAACAGCATTTGTAATTTTTTTTTATGTCGTCAAAACGAAACAGAAGAAAATGATGTCGGACTAAGCCCAAGGAAACAACAATCTGCAATTCTTGCTAATATTTATTGAACATTTCAATTGACATGTTACCTTAGATTATAATATATTTAATAACTGCAACAAAAACATAAAATATGTTCCTATAACTTCAATATTAACAATCTAATAATTTAAAATCCTAGCTATGTATTCGTAGATACATTTCATATGTTTATTATTAAGTTAAAGCCTTTTTATAATACAAGTGCAGTTAAAGTGGAATTTGCTACGCTAGCTAAAATGTGACAATTTTTACATATTCAAATATAAAGTGCATTAGGAAAAATGCGTTACCAATCAATTTAAATCTTGTGACACTTGTAACCTAACCTAACTTTTTGACACTTACAATCTGTCAAAATGCTAACCTAACTTTTTGACAGACACAATCTGTCAAAATGCTAACCTAACTTTTTGACAGATACGATCTGTCAACATGTTACATTTTGTCATACTCGCCGACAAAATTGATAACGCGTTTTTTAAAGCACCACGTAATAACAATAACGTATCAAAATAAAATAAATTGGAATAGTTATAACTTGCACGTTCACATACAGAGATCGCTATAATACTAGAGACCGCTATAATACACATTATACAATACTACTTATAAAGTTTCAAGATATACAAGAGAAATGCAAATATATATGTATGTCATCTAAATATTGGTAATGCGGATCTTTCAGTATAATTCGAGAGACTAGAAAAAAAGTTGGGTAGCTGTTGATTAAGAGTTTTAGTGGGATAATCCAAAGAAAACGCCTGCTTTCATCCTGCTAAGGTCGATCTGAATAAGTGCCAATTCGAGTGATATACCAGCCGCAGTTTCCGATCGGTATAGTGAGTTGTGTTTCAACTTTTTCATGATAGACAAGTTAGAACATTTTTTAAAAACAGCCAGTCAGCAACCTGGATTAAATAATATAGAACACATCTGGAATAAGTTAGGAAGAGCAAATCTAACACACCAGTAAAAAAAACGTAAATTATTTGACAGATTTGCCCCATCAACCTTCATACATACAACAGACAATAGGATTTTTTTAAGTGACAAAATATTAGATTATAAGCAATAACTGATATAATTTGAAGTCGTAGAAATGAATTATTTGAAAATTAAAAATACCAAAAATTTGGATATTTTTGTTTTGCGTATATAGTGAAAAGTAATAGCGTTAATGGAAAAGTTGTAGAGAATAAAAAAAAATCAAAAATAGTGCTCACACATCTTGATCGAACCATTTTTCTCAGAAATAAGCCGAAAAAAACGGTAAAACTGAATTTTTACTTATACAATGTTCAATTTTGTTGAAATGAAAGCTGAAACTTGCTCTGATAGCTTATAACTTTAGATTAACTGGGCGCAAGATCTATATTGTCCGCTAAGAAAATCTTACAAAATTGCAATTTAAAGAATTTATAAATATTTTGCAGAAGGTACCGTATTAACCCCGATGAATTGATGGGGGTATAAAAAATATATTATGGAAATAAAAAAATGCACTCTATACATCTTAAATTTTCGTTATCGTAATGTAAAATGTATAATTCTTGTGAATATTGGCTTAAAGAGTATTGTAATTATTAACAGTAAACAGATAACCATTAACTTAATGAACCAATGGAAAAGTGGACTAATATGCAAAGATAGGCAAGTAAATAAAATATATAATAAAATGTATAATAACACAACTCATCATAATTTTCATCTTTTGCCTCCAGCTCTGGAAACTCCTGGATCCGCCTATGTGCTTTGACTGTTATTGTCAATGCTCCGCTGGGTGCCTGCCTCAAATTCCCACTTTTAATGTAATATTTGCTACAATATTAAACCAATTTCCCGCCATTATTACGAAAATTCAAGATAGTTAAATAGAAGTGCACTATATGAGCCGTCAGAATATCTTTAGCATATCTCGATCAGACTAGCATAGTTAATACAGTTCGCGTTGCAAAATATCTGTCTAAATCAAATTACAATTCTTCAAAATCTATTTATTCCGCAGTATCCATGGTGAGTCTCCAAAAACTTAACACCACAAACTATAATTTTGACTAAGAATAATGTTCCACGTTTATTTAATAGAAAATAATAATTTTTTTGAAAAATGATCCAATCAGGACTTATAAATGCTCTATAAGAATTTCTTATTCTTAACAACTGGTCTAATGACAGCATTACGATTTGTTCATTAATTTTCATAATGTGCAATGCAAAAAACAAAAAAATCAAAGATTTGCTGACAATTGAAGGGTGACACCTAATTGGTGGTATGGAAGCTAAAATACTTCGGAAACCATATATTGCTTTAAAGGGCAATGAATATTATGTTTAAATTGCAATGTTATAATATTTATAATTATATATTTTAAGCGCGTTCACCACGTATACGTCTTGCCAACTTTATGTCCTTCGGCATGATGGTTACACATTTCGCGTGGATAGCATACAAATTGATATCTTCGAAAGGACCAACCAAATAAGCTTCGCTAGCTTCTTGCAAAGCCATTACTACTGAACTCTGAAATCTTGAGTCGGTCTTGAAATCCTGTGCGATTTCCCTAACAAGACGTTGGAATGGCAGTTTTCTGATCAACAATTCGATACTTTGTTGGTAGCGGCGAATTTCACGAAGAGCTACTGTACCAGGTCTATAACGATCTGTTTTTTACACCGCCTATAGCGGTGTCTTTGTTGCTAATTGTTTCCTAGGTGCTTTACCACCAGTCGATTTTCGAGTGGTTTGCTTGGTACGGGCCATTTTATAATAACGAAATTAATGTAAAGTATGCGACAGCACCACGACGACAACATTCACACTAACAGTGAATTTACTAACCATATTAAACCATTTAAGGTTTTTTTTGGGTTTTCTTTAGTAACAAGACAGCTTGAATGTTAAGACACCAACCTGTGCAATTGTTAAGCCAGACAACAATTTATTCAATTCTTCGTCGTTTCTGATGGCGAGTTGTAAATTTATCACGTTCAGCATTACCGGCCAACTCCAAAACTTCAGCAGCCAAATATTCCATAACGGCAACTGGTGCACCGGCGCGTTCTGCATAATTTCCTTTCCTCAATAAACGGCGAATATGGCCTACCGGAAACTGATTGTGATTTTGCCTTTACTTTAACTTTGCCACCTTTTCCACGGCCAGATATATTGCTTGGGTACGAATTAAACACCAAAAAACGAGAAAATGCGATATTGAACACAACTCACTGCTTGGAATTTGTTTTAATTATCGCTTTCATTTTGCTTCTAGTTATGTTTTATGGATAATAATAGTGACATTTCTGAATTTAATGTAGATAAAGAAAAAAACTGTTACTAGTTAATCTTAGTTTAAACAAAAACATTAACGTAGTCTGAACAAACAACAAGGTATGGTATGTATTGAGACTTTTAAAGTAAACCATGCACACTTGTTTAACCTTGATAGTGTTACAATTTCGAAATAACCTTATTCAAAAATTACCAAGACTCAAATTTTGATAAAAACTTACTCATGCAGTTGAACATTGGTAGAGAGGTACCTCCTTACAAAATAGTGAATAGTATATCACTCAAATGAAAACGTTCTCAAACTCACCTTGCTTCAAAAAGGATGAAAGCATCACAATAAAGAATCTTCTTCCTCATCATTGCCAATTAAAACTGTTAGATTGTAAGTAATTTTTAAGTTCAACATGGAAGACTCTCATTAAATTTTAATTAAAGGCAATTCCTTATGTGAGATTTTCGAAGCAAAAAAAAATAGCAAAGCAACGTTAACCAAAATTTTTCTCTTATCAGCAGCCACCTCAGTTAACTCCATATAAAGATAAATAACAATAAGTAAAAGCTTCAGTTGCAGCTTTCGCAAAACTCGTTCCTTGTTTGTCAATCAACGGGGTGAATGATGGGCGTCGTTACACGTTAAAGGTAACCTTTTTGGCTGAATTCTAGCCGGACAACGTCGCCAGATCGCTAAGGAAACCCTCTGGGGTGAGGATGTGCGACGAGCCGACGATCACTTCCCAATTCTTTTGAGAATTGGTGACTTCGTAGGCACAACGCATTTCGGAGAAGCACACGCCACCGACGATGAAAACGATCAATCTCGGTACGTTTTTGACGGCCTGCTGACCTCGGTCTTTGTGCCATTGGCCATAACGAGCGCTAAAAAAATTAAAGACATGGTATAAAAATGCAACTGTGAATAGTATTTAAAAAAAACAGTGTTACTTTTTAACATCCAGTATTGTGCGAAATAATGTCTAAATATAGTAATTTTTATCAACTTTATGTTAAAAGTTTTTTTTTGCTTATAAGTTTAACGAAAGCTTCTTTGCTTACAAACCAATAATTCAAAGAGCTACTGTCAAGGAACCTCATGTGAGATGACGAGAGTTGGGAATAAATGACTAAAAAATTGATTTGATAATATACCATGTGTTCAAAATCATGACAAGATACTTCTTGAATGACCATGAAACTCGCCAGATCTTATTCCAACTGAAAATTTGTGGGCTATTTTAAAAGGGCAATTGCGTAAAATAAACTAAAAATAATAAAACTGGTTGAGAATATAACCCAGATATGGTTTATTGTTACCTTTAATAACAAACTGCAATAACTCAACAGAATAGTGTGACGTGAAATTTGGAATTTTCAAGATTTTGAAAAAAAACTTGGACATAGGGGCGCTTGAACAACAGGGGATGAAGATTTTGTTATTAGGTGAAAATTAAAAAAACAAACTAAAGCTTTTAGCATAATGGAGCTATTGTTCAGTACTCCACCATAAGAAAAAAAAGACATAATAGGTGGAAGAAATACTGACCTCAAAAAAGACGCCTGCATTCATAATGACAATTCGACAGAAATACGTCACGCGTTGATCATGATAACATATTTTCTGAATGACTACGAAACTGGCCGGATCTTAGTCCAATTGAAAATGCACTATTCTAAAAGTGCGTCTGCGAAAAATAGATTGTATAAAAAAGGAAACTGTCTGAAAATATAACCAAAATATGCTATCTTTTTACTTTGAGTAACAAATGAATGGCTCAACGAGCATGACGTCAAATTATTGGTTGTTAACCAGAATTTGAAGTGAAAAATTGGATTGGGGACTTGAACAACAAGATATGTAACTTTTTTAGTAAGAGATAGTAAATTATAGCCCAGAAAAACAAACGAACACTAGATGTAGCTGTTGTTCACGACTTTTCCATACAAAAAGATATAACAGATGAAAGAAAAACAAACCTCAAAAATAATTTGACTGCATTCATAATGACAAAATAACAAGATTCGAAATATGCTAAGTGTGGAAAATCATGATAAAATATTTTCTGAATGACCACGAAACTGGCCAGATCTTATTCCAATTGAAAATATGTGGACAATTTTATAAGGGTCACTGCTTAAAATAGATTGTACAAACAAATGAAAGTGATTGGCACTGCAACTCAGGTATGGTTTCTTTTTACGTTGAGTAACACACATCAATGCGTCAGAGATATTGTTAAAGAATCTGAAATTAGATGTTGTTAACCAGATTTTGAAGAAAACAATTGACACTTGGAGCTTGAACATTAGTTGAAACTTTTTTTAGTAAGAGAAAGTAAATTAAACTCAAGAGAAACGAACTTATCACTTTCAGAAAATCTGGAGATATTCTTCATGACTCCTTTCTGTGACAAAGACCAAAGGTGAAAGTAAAATTCGACTATATACCCTGTGTTGAAAATTAAGATCACATATTTTCTGTATGGCCAGGTAACTCACCGGATCTAAAACCAATTGAAAATATGTACCTTTGAAGGTGGGACCGCATAAAAGATTGTGCAAAAATCATGATTGAGAATGTCATCCAGATATGGTTTACATACCAGGACATATCAGAAAACTGTTGATTCTAAACCAAAAACAGGCCGTTGCGGAGAAAGTAGTAAAATTTTAGCAAATATATTTTTTTAAAGATTAAAATTGTTTACGATACTGTAACATTCAAAAACAAAACATTAAACGTCATCAATTTATCTTATTACCTTGTTGGGGCATGATAACCGCTAGTCTGAGCTCTGCCTACCAAAAACGGAAAGTGTTTCTGATCTAATCTCTCCTCAATAGAATCTTCCATGATGTCCTTAATAACAGGAGTCCACCTTGACATTTGGTATGTCTGTTCAGTGATCCTCTCTTTCCGTGGTATGGTATAAGACTTTCTCTTTGGTTTGCCCTAAAAATCAAATCATATTTCTACGGCCAATTGCAAAGTTTGAACAATAAAGTTATTAAGATTTGGGGATACTATAAATAAAAGTTCATTTTAAAAATTAACAAATACTTCCAGTTGAAAATAAAAAAAAATTGAAAAACTCGTTTAGATATGTAGGTATCTCTAATAGGCTGTTTTCAAATTGAAATAGAACTGTTACAACAATAGAGCTTATTGTAACAACGTGAAAAGTCACACAAATCGTTATTAATCTCTTTATTCATTAAGTTTTAGGATACCAAGTCACATAAGAAAAGAAAAATCCCAACGATTCAGTCCCAATCTGAGTTTATTAACAATGGCATTAAAAGGACCCTGTAGAATCCTTATGGGAAATGATTTTCGGCTATTTTTTTTTCAAATTAAAGTATGTGATAGGTCTTGAAGAGTAGATCAAAAGTGCTCGTGGGCACAAAGCTCCAGAGCCAATACTTTAGGATCTACAGCCCTCTAAAGTTGAAGCCATTTCCCATAAGGATTCTGGACCAAGTCAACTTTTGATCTACTCTTCAAGAGCTATCCCATACTTTAATTTGTAAAAATTTGGCCCAAAGCCATTTACCTTAAGGATTCTGCTGGGTCCTATCAATTCAAACAGATTTAAAATTGAAGGTTTTACCGTTTTGACAATTTTACTTGATATAATTAGAGAAATCTGTTGTGTTTTAGATATATAGGGTAGCACAAAAAATTCGAAAGATCGTAAGTATCAAGGTATTTTCACAATTTATATGTGGCACTCCTAAGTACGACTTTGTTGTAAGATAGTGCATTAGTCATAATTTATTATTACATTGAAGGAATTATGTAAAAAATACGAATTTACAAAATTCCTTGCGAATGTAATAAATTTTACATAAGGGAAACAACTAGGCCTTTAGATGTACGAATAAATGAACACAAAAATTACATAATAAATCTTAAATTTGTGAACATTTAACCACAAAATACAATTTATGAATTCAACACTACACAAAGAAGAACACAACAAGAAATAAATTAAAGAGTCTAATTAAAAGAATCTGGTTGCCAATAATTAAGAATGAAATTAATATGGTCATCTCCTTTTGAACAACTCAATATCAGGATAGTTCATAAGGTTCGGATTTTTTTAATATACAGCCTTTTTCCTCAATTTGGTGTTATTTCCCAGGAAAACCATTAAAAGAACACTCATTTAAAACGTAATAACCCACACCAACATGATCATCGGCAATATTATTATTAATAAAAACTCAATATCAAATTGAAGTACATAATTTTGTAAGTCAAGTGATCTCATAGTAATACAAAAATTTCGTCCCACTAGTAATTAATTGTAATCATACTTACATCATTTATAACGTTAACACCTAAGTATTCTAAGTTGGCGATAGTCTGTTTGTCTTTAATTTGCGCATGCGTCGCCAACTTGGATAAGTTCTCATCGGTGATGCCGTTCTTGATCATGGCGTACAAAGCGATGATTCGCATTTTGTCGAATTCGTTGGAGATTTTCGGATCCAACAATATCGGTACGATGTTTCTCATGTGGTCTTTGATTTTCTCACCTTCTGCGTCTGTGCCCATTGCTAAATCCTAAAATGAAAAAAATATATATCAGTTTAATTAAAAACAGTAAATTATTGTTAAATTGTCTTCATAAAAGTAGGACATGTAGAAAATTTACAACCAGACTCAGGAAGCATAAAAGAAGCCACACAAAATATTAAATCAAATTATGCAGGTCATTTAGCCGAAAATAACCATAACTTTAATGATAATCCAGAAATTTTACAAAATCAATTCATTAGTCCTTATAGATTAACAGATAGGCTATTAAATAATCAATTAGGCCTTAATTCTTCTATTTTAAATTTTTTTAATGGCCCTGTGTAGTTACTTAGCTATTATATATAGTAGTGAAGTTACGATAGGTTTACAGTATACTGTGTAACTAGATAAAGATATTGTAACATCGAAATATGCGTCGGTAATCAGAATAAATCAGTAGGTTTACATGAAGTAATAGCCATATCTTCCTAACAAACACTTTTTAATACGAAAAATATGGGGCCAGTACATGATGTTTTAAATGGTGAGGATCCCACCAGAATATCTGGGAATTTTTAGGATCTCATTTGACATAATGTAATGTATTAATTAATAAGGAAGAAATGTGTATTCTAATAGATATTCCAAAGAGAAAACGCACCATTAAATCATTTCTATATAACTAGTGGTCGACCACTGGTCGAAATTCGACCCTATTTCATGAAATTGTAAAAAGTATATTTTTATAAAAAAAAGAATTGTGGAGAAATCGGAGAAGTAGATGTAATGACCAAAATTGCTCACTCATATTGACAAATCTATTGAAGTAAAAATGTAATCAAATATCGGTATTCGAAATATTTTTGACAAATCAATGAATCGTCAAACTTTTGGCTGGAACCACTCCTGGCAAAATATTCGATATAATAATTGGAAAATTGTTCTTTGCAACCTAAAAGTTTTCGTCATTTGCGGTTTCAATCAAGTTCAGGAATATTAAAGAAAAGAGAGGACCAATAACCCCAGGAGAACTTAAATAGTTAATACATTCTCTATTGGCCGCTGTCTTGACATTTTTTTACACAACACCTTCGGGAAGGTTGTGATAATAATACATTAATCAATTAATTAAATTCACATTAAAAACAGAATATTTAATATGAAAGTTACTGCAACGCGTCCGAAAAATCAATATTAATCTACTACATTGACTATTTTACCACTAAACAATAACAACAATGCAAGCGTTGTTATTGTTTTATTTCCAGAAGTACATGCTCTAAGAATATATCTAACAATCTAACTCAATGTTTTGAGTTTTGACCGTGTGGCGGCTGCGGCATCACAGATCAAATAGGCGGCACTGCCAGTTGTTTGGCGTTGACATTATGGACGTAAATAATGAATTTTTATATATATTTTATTTAATGAATGAACCAATATTATAAATTAAGATTAGCATTCTGCACTGAAGGTCGTCAGTAGCTACTAAACAACACAAAAATGAAGAAATTCGGTTGAGAGACAGAAGAGAAAATGGTATCTAATCATTTTGTCTTTGCCTATTTATATATAGATACTCGCGATGATGTAACTATGCTATGGAATGAAAGTAAATAAAAAAATATTGATCTTTGTATTATTAAAATAATATTACTATTATAAATCTCTCTCCTTAGTCAAACACATAAAGAATTAGATTGACTTTAATTACAAGATTTACGGACCTGTTCAACTTTGCAAAGTTTATCGATCTTATCTTGGTAAGCTTTCATGCAGTCTTCGGCCAAGTGCAAATGCGTCGCGTACTTCGACAACTCCTTTTGGTATTGCGGCATCTTCTTGATCATTGTCGACAAATCTTTCATCGACTGTTTGTCGCTTTGCGTCATACGTTTCGAATCCGTGAACTTCTTCAGATTTTTGGTAACGCTTTGCGAAACGACAGCAATATGTTGATGCCGAAGCTCAACCCACAGTTCGTCGTTTTCATCGAGGAGGACCTCTTTCAAAACCCCAGCAGAGGCTTCGTATCTAGGAAATAGAGAATTTACAAAAAAAATCAGCAAATTTTGCTTAGCTTACTTGTAAACGTCGTTTTCAATTGGAAGCAAATCATAAGCCATAGCTTGAAAGGTGAGTTCGTGTAGCAACGGTGAGACACAGTCGAAGCCACGATCAATTATGAGCAGTTGTGATCTGGCTTTCTCGGGTCCCTCTCCCATTGTCGGTTCGTCGGCTTTGTATGCATCCAATTTTTGTTGGATCAGTTGAGCCAGTTCCACGTTTCTTTCCCAATCACTTGAAACAAAATCAAAATATCACATTATAGACTACATTTACACTTAGAATACAGAATTTACAGAATAATGGGATTGCAATTAACAATAAGAGAACTCCAAAGAACTTCATTTTTACTCTAACTTTTTTGTCTCGGCCAGTGTAAATAATCTAAAACGGTAATTACCTGCGATATCTTACATGTGGATATTCACCAAGCGTTGCACATAATGTAGCGATTTGTTCAGCCATTCTCTCCATATTAGCATTACGAGCAGCAGCAAACGTCGGATCATAGCTGCACTGGAATGTGTCGGGAGAATCCAAAGAAAATACCTTAGAAAAAAAACATTTTAAAATGTATTAAAACTGTTTAGCAGAGAATTACCTAAACTCTAGTTAATCAAAAAATAGAAACGGGTTTGCCAATAACAGCGACAGAACTTTAAAATGCAATATAGGCAACACTGGTGCAATTAGAAGGAATTAGTTGTTTATTATTTGAAATTTTCCTTTTTGAACAATTGAACTGCTAAAGTTCCAAACGCTGGAATCTAGAAGTCGACTCTTGAAGCAAATGTAAAGCAGGTTGTTGTCATTTTAAGTTTTGTTTAATACTGGCTATCCCCTGAGCCTAGTTGTTATTAAAATTCGTGAGGTCTCACTTCGAATTACGACCACATGGGTAGTCCACAGGCAAATTTCAGTGGTCAGAAAATGGCGCCCAACGTGGAGCCCCTGGGTCATCCCAAAATATTGCGAGAAGAATTTTTTTATATCAACCAAAGACATTATAAAATTTAAATTACGCTAGAGCTCAACTATGTTGATCATCGTGTCTGTCGAAGTCTGTCCAAGTTTCTCGAACTGACCCTTCAACCTGAAAATGTTGCTGTTTCAGGCGATTTCTGTGCTTATGAAGTAATTGCATTGAATTTTTGAAGACCAATATTAAAATCACGTTTATGGCGAACGCTATAGGATTGAGTTACCATAAGATGGCTGCAACTGTTAAATGCTGATTAGAACACGGACTCATTCAACAAAAAAAGTAACTTTTCACATTTCTCACGAGACAAGTAAATCATTTCCTTAAATGAAAATTAACGTGGCTACCAATATCAGCGCGTCCAACAAACTTTGACGTTTTTTATATTGAACCATCTAAAGTCTCAAGTGTACGACGATAAGACACCAACGATCCGTGTCTTAAGGACATCAAATTTATAATGAATGGTTAAAACAGTACCATCCTAATAACTCAATGTCACTTATTGTTCTTTAAAAGAAATCTGAAATTATTGAAATATTACTTTCCATTTTTATCGTGCCACATATTAAAGTTCTGACGCTTTTATTGATGGAGTTGAACTCAAGATATTGTTTCTAGTCGAGAACATTCATCATTTGCGCTTACCGATTGAATTCGTAATTAATTATTTATATATTTCGGATGTAAAACTGAATTTAATACTTTAACGCGAAATGAATATCGAAACTTCTAGATATTGATATACATTTCTCGTCAAAGTAACCTCCATATATTTTAATAATAATTCTAAGTGATGTGCTTGACAACATATATACATACGAGTTAAAAAGTGTTAAAAATTGTGTCTATGTTTTTATGCAAAATGTTTCTTTTAAGCACCCTTTAACATTAAGATAACAATAAAGCTACAAGGATTTTATTAAACACACGTTTCAAGCAACAAATAAATGCAAAGTTGGGACAAAGTACGGAACTAGGCAAATATCTTTTACACAAAATGGATGATATTAAATGTCACGTAGTTAGCTTATTTGAAGTAGAATTTAAGTAAAAATTGAATATATCTATTCAGATACTATCACAGACAAAGAGGCTTATGTTAAATTCCTACGAGTTCGTGAATGATTTGTTTACCAGGTGTTACGATTATTTATAGCGGAAGGAAATCAAGGATACTTTTTCTAGACTAGTATTTTCCCCTTGGTTTTGGCGGCAGTGCTGAGGGGTGTGCGTTGTGTTTGATTATGCCAAACGACAGTTTTCGAGACGTCTCAGTATGTTTAGAGTTCCTAGTATACTCCAGCTGCAACTGTTGACACAAGGTTCATATAATTAATCAAAAGGACTTCCTTTTCGTCCCATCATTTTTCAGTTGGAGATAGAGATTGCTTAAACGTTTTTGGTTTCGGAGAACTGCAATATCACCGCTGTCTGGGAAAACAATTCTCTATCTTGTCTACCGGTGAGCATTTTTGGAATCCATCTCGCATAAAGTACCTGACATACAAGGTACTTAATAAGAATCCAATAAATTGAGATTCGAGCCACATCTGGGAATCCCCAATTGTTGATCAGTTCAGGTAACTGCGCTGTTCATCGTGAACATTTGTGCGACCATTCGAACTTATTGACACAATTTTCGTATTTCTTCGTCTCATATTAGGCATAATTCACGATGGATTTCACCAGATCTTTTCCCAGCAAATATCTAATCACACCGAACTGACAAAAAAAAACTACTGAATCAAAACAACAACTGAAGCAGTTTCCCAAAGAATTGGGTCACAGCGTAGCATGTCTGAAACTATATTCAGAGCTACCGCTATTTAAATACTGGTCACCGATTCTTAGTTATTCATAGTTTATTTCAACTGTATGGCCCTATTAGCACATTTTAGTTAACCCATCCTTTGTACTCACCAAGCTGACAGCTGCTGTGCATATTTTGGTGCGATTGGTGGGCTAAGATTAATTTAACCACAATTTACAATAAAATTAATGGTTCAGTAAATGTGGAGCACTTTATGTCTGAAGACTTACAGGTACGAAACGCAGTAGTGCCGGCTTGAAAAAACAATTAGGGAATACCATTGAACAGAAAAAAGTTCACTAACTGCAAGTACAGTAACAATTAAAAAATATATTCCGTACCTTTCCTTTTAGATACAGATATTTGCTTGGTTCTGAACTCAATCCCAATTCTGTGCACATACACAAACACATAGAGAAACAACTAAAGCGTTTAACACACACCTGTGATTCATATGGCAAGAAAGCGATGTTGATCTCCTTCAATGTCTTAATTTTTTTAGCAGCACACGATTTGCACAACTCATTGAACAATTCCTCAGGGCAAACTATTACACAAAATCAATAAAGATTTATTAAAAATATTACATTTTCATTGAATCAAAGACCAAGTTATTGTTTCTTTTTTTTTTAAATTCAATGCACCTCATTTAAATTTGTAAATAGGACAAAAAGTTTGTACAATAATAATGCAAATACAGGATCAGTAATATTTCCTCTTAGCCAGCAGTGATTAAGTTCTTGCACCCCCATTTCTAAATGCGTTATTAGTCAGTGTAACAAAAGTAAGATGTTAGACAGAAGCTTCAGAACATAAAAGAAAAAAAATCTTATTAATACCTGTGATTCACTTGGAATGAATGCTATATTTATTTCTTTAAGTGTCTTTATGTGTTTTCTGACTGGGTGGTGAGCTAAATGTTCTATCAATTTATCTGGACATGCTGTGGAAGAATTAAACAAACACATTGTAAATGATGAAAAACAAAAAAAATATAGAAAAATTTTAGTCAGGTCAAACATTGCTACCTACGATTCATTCAAAATTAACACACCAATGATCAAATTTCAATCTGTTTTCCTACATAGTGAACTAAGAATTATTCCATTTACATTGACAGAAAACTTATTTGGGAGGTTAATTTTTTTGGTTGCTGATGGGCTAATTAGGACTGCAAAATGTATATTTTTGTTCATGTATTTCAAGAATATATAAAATTATATAAATATAAAATTTATTCTGTGAAAAACATGATTAATTGGTTAAAATTGAATCTTGAAACCAAACATTCCAAAATTTCAGGGGGGGTTACCCTGTAGGATATCAAAATTTTAATATAATTATAAGTCTGTTTTAATGATCTTCTATATGTAGCTAGCAAATAAATTATGTATTGTAAAGCTAGTAATTTGTTGTGGTTAAAGTTAATTAATTAATAATTAATCACAAAAAATATATTAAGTTAACCAAAGATCCAAAAATTTCCATGTTTTTTTTCAAGTTAGAAGTTCATTATAATTTCCACTAACAACAGAGTTTGAAGTTTTTTATAACGAAATTACTGGTGTATTAATTTTGAATATATTATTTAAACAAAAAAAAACATTATTTGCTACTTAACTCAAATTACAAATGTATAAAATAATTATGCAGCAAATACTGAATGTACTTAAGCCCCAAACCTTAAAATACTACCTTAATAGCATCCTGAATTACTTAGAAACTAAGGCAAGAAATATTATCCCTGTATGATAATTTTAGGTTTTAATCTCAACCTATTCAACAAAATGAAAATGTTAGGAGCTAATATTTGTACTCACCTTCTGTGAAAAATACATGGGCACCTCGGTACATATACCTTGGAGGTTCAAAGTCATTCATCAAAGCATGCACTGATTTTTCTGAGGGTGTGATGAGATACACTGCTTCCATTGTAGGCAAAGGTTCCCTCTTCTTATTGATGTCCTCAACCACTGGAGGAAAATAAAACAAATTTATACCTTGCAAATAAGGTTCAAAACAAATTGGGCAAAAAGTACCATTAAGGCAGTTGTAGTGTGTTATTGTGTTGGTGCATATGAATTTAAATAATCAATGACCATTTGTTTTCAAAAATCACTAGCAGGGTGTGTTATTTGGTAGGGACAAAAAAATACCTAATATATATTCATAGATTTAAATTTAGACATAACTGCAAGTACCTTGTCAATTCTTTGAAGATACTTCAACATCGTGATAGTACCTATCTTTTTTTTCTTTACATTATAAAGGCTAGTTTGTAAGTGTGCAGCTTACATGAAACCTTTATTTAAAATGGAAATTCTGGATTCTTACAAGAGTTGGATTAAATCATAGTTTAGTGCAGTTTTTGAGTTGAAATTAAAAACTTGGTAATTTATTATGTAAGTACCTACATGTATATAATAACTGGCAGCTGAATTTAAAAACATGTTTTTCTGAATAATTTGATGGTTAAAATATATTGTAGGTATGTATTGAGTTATTTCTAAATAATATGTAAATAGCTGTTTATCATTGTTCTTTAACATAATTACACCCAACCTTATCAATGTGAGCATTAGAGCATTAAAAATTATATAGAAAACAGAGTTTTCTCTGGATATCAATTATTTGAAGAATAGTTCACAAAACTATAACCTTTTGTGGTAACTTAATGACATTTTCTTATGTTATGTTATATAACACTGTACTCAATTCAGAAGATATGTTTATCTCTACCACATAGTGCTGCTTCTTGAGGTGTTACAATGAATCAATGAGTAATTCCAGAAAATGATGGGCCTAGAATTCATGACTGAGTGGACTGTCATTCACAGAGTTGATCAATAAATCATTTTTTGGCATATGCATATTTTTTTTAAGTACCTGCACAAAAGGGGGTGAAACCAGTTTTGTATGTAGTTCTACTGGTAGTATTGTACAGTGAAAAACATACATAACTAATCTATTGTTAACTTACATGTGATTCCTTCTGCTGATATATCATGCATCTTGCAGCAGGCTGACACCATTCTCATGGCTAACTGATCAACAACCAGAATCCTCCATTCAACCCCATGGGCTGCTGGAACACCTGGACCATTCTTTTTAGCTGGTCTGTGTTTAATTACCTCATTCATAATCTCTGAAAAAAAAATACACTGTATAAAGTCCTACAAAAACCCTCATCAATGATATGCAACCTACTATAAGGTCATCTAGCAGAAATGAGTGTTGCCCATCAGATCAGTTCATGTTATTCTGAATTTGAGATATAACAAACATGAATGTTGCATATTTTATCACCAAACTTTGTTGGACTTATTGTTTAGCAATCACATTTGTGCTGCATTCAAGTAACATGAAAGGAGTAGACATAAATGATTATTTCTAGTCTTCACCAAATGGAAGAAAGAATTAAAGGATCTCTTTATATTGTATGTTTATAAAGGGTGTCACAGAAAATGGACAATTTTCTCAAAAATTATGCAAGAAAAATTTCCTAAGAGAGTCATCTCCAGAAATGGAAATATATAGTGATCACCAAGACCTAGGATTTGTCACATGATTTTTTTTCAATGGTGCTGTCACAGGTCTATAAGAATAAGCCATAAACATTTATGACCTTAAGAATAATACACATAAAACTCAAAATTTATGACCTGATGTGGGGCTCAAAATTCAAAACATCATACCACTAATTGCTTTTCTGAGTAAACAAATGTATATTTTTTACAATAATAGGGATGTGTTCTTAAAAACCTGAAAGTTCCAAGTTATGTTTAAAAATAACATTTACTTTCAAGAGCTGTGAATGCCATCTACCAAAGTTACTGCCAAAACAGTAAACTCATATTCATGATCATCAAGGTAGTCAAAACAGGTTATCCTGGAGACAATGTAGCATTATTATTAGGGGAGGAAACTGGAAGATAGAAAGAAGCATTGAGGGAGGAGTTGTAAGCTCAGGTGGAGTTTTTGTTGATAATTGAAGACTGAAGAGTCAGAAAGACATAGCTGAAGGTGGAAACAAATCAAAAATTGAACAAACAGCCCTGGGAAACAAATATCCTATGATAGTTTCATCATGTTCATGACCATGGAGGCCGTTAAAATGGGTTAGTCTTGAAGCAATGTTCCACTGTTTTGGGAGAGAGAGAACTAAAACATAGAAATGAGCATTGAGGGTGGAGTTATAATATCAGGTGGCGTTTTGGGAGATAATTGAAAATTTGAGTGTCAAGAAGAAGTAGATGAAGGTGGGAACAAAAAATCAAAAATGAACTAGTACCTCTGGAAAACAAATAATCCAATCGGAAGGAATGTCATGTCTATTTCTTATCTTATCAACAAGTTGCCTATATTTTAAAATCTATGCAAAAATAGAATGATCAAGAAATTAAATATTTAATACAGCTCAAACTTGCGTATTACGAAACATAAAAAGACTGTATTACTAAATTCTCTAGTTAAGCAACATTTTATAGGTGGATTCTTAAGTGGGTTTCTAGATGATTCATTGCCCACATAAATTGAGATATTGACAAAAATGACGTCATATTTGTAAGCCCTCATAATATTATCAGCAATAAGAAACAGTATTCAATACCAATCCTATTATATTGTTCTTTATTGTTATTAAATCATTAAAAACATAAATTCCTTCATTAATTAAATGGCGTCAATGTATATAAAAATTCGATCCAGATCTGTCAAATGTATTTAGGTCTTGAAAAAACGGATATATAGAAATACTTACTTTGTCCTACTTGTCCTTTTAAAGCCATGTTTGACTTTCTCACTGTTATTTGCAACCGCTATTTCCACTTTTCAAAATATTTTTAATATACCGAATAGCAAATTTTATCAATCCCAAAACGATTCTTTGACAGTTGACGAGTTGACAGTTGTCAAATATTTGTCAAAGGGGATTTCTAACACAAGACAGACAAACAATAGTAAAAGATTGCAGCGCTATATACGCTATCTAATAAAACTAATAACTTGCGAAATTTATTTTCGGTCAGCTAAGTATCAGGCACAGCGTCTAGTTTTTAGGTATTATATAAAATATCATCATCACTAATATTTTAGTGACTATCGATAACTAAGAGTTTACTCTCGAACCAAGGACATAGCCAGAAATTTATATCGGTTGGATGATTTTTTTGTTTAAGGCTGATCGATTGATTTTGTTCATGTATTTTCAGGATATTAAAAACTAATAAGTATACAATTTATATTTATAACAAATGGTTAATAGTACAGCATTTCATAAAAGCTAGTTTTCGAAACCAACATCAATAATGAGATATTAAAATGTGTGGCGAGTATTATAAAAGTAAGTCTTAATCACCTTAGGAACGATAAGCTGTATCACAATTAAATACTGAAAAATATTAGAATTAAGGTTTGTGCTTTTGAACCTGAGAGCGCTTTATGTAAGTGCTAGAACAATAAACTGAGAACTCTATTATTAATATGTCTATGAGAGGAAATTGACTTTTGGAGGAAAAAAAACAAAAACATGAATATTACCAAATTGGAATAGTTCATACTGAATATATAAACCCATTGAATGAACCATGGAATTAAATTTCAATTAGAAAATAGTTACATTGACCGATCTTTTGTAACAAGAAATACTCTTTAATAAGTTACAATGAAATTACAGCTAGACTCAATGTCAGCAATTCATTAAACTGCACTATGCTAATTAAAAATGATAAGAAATTCCCACCCTTTATTTGACTAATCATGAATTCAACTAAAACCGAGGTAGCCTACAGCGGTTATCAAGGTAATACTCGCACTTTTATCAAGGAGATAATAGGAGAAATGAAATATCAGTTCAATAAGTCTGAACTTAAAAATGGTACTGCAAAATCTGATACTACTGAAGTAAGTAAAGTGAATGTTCCACTAGTGCAAGAAAATAGATTGACTGAGAAAGAAATTACTGCTGAAACGATAATCATGAATTCGGAAATATCTAAGGACAACAAAAGATCTGATCAGATTGAATCTAAAATGGAATCTGAGTTG
The DNA here is from genome assembly GCA_034190945.1 of Octodonta nipae. Taxonomy (NCBI): domain Eukaryota; kingdom Metazoa; phylum Arthropoda; class Insecta; order Coleoptera; family Chrysomelidae; genus Octodonta; species Octodonta nipae. The sequence continues at coordinate 8,917,000 of CM067220.1, read as the reverse complement.
TTTAAGAAACCCAATAATGAATCTCAAGAGGGTAAATCAAAAGTAATTTCGCCAAGTAAGAGATCTCTAAGACAAAAAGACAATAAAGATGTCATTAAGCGGTATTCAAGAAGGAGGAGCAAAGACTCTTCTGAGTCTATATTACAAAGTGCCATAGCCCGAAAGGAAAAATCTTACAATGAACCAAACCGGCCACAAAGGCTATCAAGGCAGTTAAAAACTTCTGGAAGAATTGCAAATATAGCTAAATCAAAATTAGAAAAAAATGCAGAAGTTGCTGACATTAACATTCAAAGTAGTGAGGAAAGTGATAATTACAATGGTGATGCAAAAAGACAAAAAAAGGTTAAAAGAGAAACAAGGAGATTTACAAAACTGAAACCTAATTTTAGTGATGAAGTCATTTCAACAACCCCAGAAACTTTATCTGATATGGAATTATCAAAAATTACAAAACAGCAAAGCACTATCTCATGGTAAATTTAAATGCACAATTTTCTAGAGTTTTTTTATACAAATATACATTTTTAGTGAAGCCAAGTGTGATGAAGAAAACATACCCAAAAATACTATGGAAACTGAGAAAACAGACCACAGTACAAAATCAACAGATTCTTCCATTGCTGATGTTCAGCTGATAGCTTCAAGACAATGTCTTTGTATACAAAAAACAAATTTGTATGCAGATGTGAAGGACAGTGGTAAGTTTACTATATATTTTGAATTTATGAGCAGAAAGTATTCATTGTTAATAGATATAGTTTGTAAACAATTTAAATTAAATTTTACATTTGTGACATACCAAAGGTTCCACAGCTTTTCCATTAGAAGATGACTACCAGGTCAAAGGAACAAATTTTGTTTTACATTTGCGACACACCAAAGGTTCCACAACTTTTCCATTAATAGATATAGTATAAAGTTTGTAAACCCTACAGAGGTAATTTCCCATACATGTTCACAGACCTGGTAATTTTTAGGCTTATACTAAGAGGTATGTCAATTAACTAAAAGTTGTTTTGAATGAAATTCCCACAACATAAGTTTTTCATATAAAACTGTTTGACATGTTTTGATATTTTCAAAATCTTTATTAAGAAATATTAATAAAGGGTTTTTGAAATGGCTATTATTATTTTTATCCATCATTTTAGCCACCAGGAAGGATAAAATTCTGCAGTATTTCTGAAAGACCCTGTATGTATGATGTTGTAATGTGATTAATTTTGGTGGAGTATGCAGTATTACTTGGAGTAGTATGGTTTAGATTGCTATTTAAAAAATTCAAAGCTCATCAAATATTAATTTGCAACTTGTATTTAGTAATATAAATATGTTTTTAAATATACTCACGGACAAAGAAATTGCAACACCCAGGAGATGTTTAAATTTAATATTGTTTTGGTAAAATATGGATCATATAGTAATGAGTAAATATTTAAAATTTTAATAAAAACTCTCAATGAGTTTAATTTTTTTAAATTAAGATTGTTAATAATATGTCTGTCCACCATGTTTATCTATACACACATAAGGTGGTATGTTTCTTCTTGAAGAATGCTATCCCAATCTACCTGAATTTTATGTCTTAGAACCTCCATAGTTTGAGAGGGCTGTGGTAAATTTCCAAGTCTTCTATCCATCTTATTCCAAACATGTTCTATTGATGAAAGATCAGGGGATCTGGGTGGCTATGGCAACAGATTCACATGGGTCTCTTCGAATAAAGTAATCTCCCATACCTGTTTCAACTAACTCGAGCAACATGAGGGTGACCATTGTCTTGTTGAAATATGGTAAGGGAGTACATACAGCTCCACTACTTCCTAAATCTAAGTTTGTGCTGTCATGACTAAAGGTGACCTACTTCAATGTGCAATAGCACCCCATATCATAACTCCTACTGTTCAGTGTGTATCTCAGTCAACATCAAATTAAGGTTGACATCTCTCTCCTTGATGTCATCTAATCCTTTTGGGCCATCATGTCCACCAGAGGAAAATCAATATTCATTAGAGAAGACGACCCGATACCATTCAACATTCCAATGTTGTTCTCTGTACCACTGTAGTCATTGCTGTCGATGCTCAGTGGTCAGAGGTAGCACAATATGGGGTCGGGACTCTAACATATTGAGTCTGTATCAAACCAGTTTTTAATGATTCATTTATTCATAATCAATGGCCAAGAGTCTATAATGATACTCAATAATTATTAAAAAAGAGTTTGGAAATGATCTTATATTTGGTACATAGTACCTACTGACCAATGTTAGAATTAAAAATGTCTAGAAACTCAATACCGGAAAACCTGTGGGACCTTTACTGTGTCACAGATATATAAACACAAAGTTTTGTACCCTAACACCAAAGTTTTATTTTTTCACTCTACACACATTTCAACATCTTAGATGAGTTTTGGGTTACTCCAGATGACATCTTAGATGTTGAAATGAGCGTAGAGTGAAAAAACAAAAGTTTGGTGTTAGGGTACAAAACTCTTTTATATATCTGGAAAGTCAATGTTATGCTGGACCCAAATTTAGTCCTAAAAAAAGAACCATTAGTACTGCATACCAAAGTGTCCATTCATATATAGTTCAATTGTCAATATAGACATGATTTTTTTAGGCTTTCATAAATCTCTAAGACACTAGTGCATGTCTATGAAAAATTCAATATTTTTTGTTATTGTGTCCCAAAATAGATGATTAAAAAGAGACTATTATCTTGGTTGTTTTCTGAAGGCTAGTTGAGGCATATTTTGTCAATGTTTAAGCACATTTTGGGAAATAAGATCACATATCATGAAATTACAGTATATTTCTAAACGTTTCGGAGTCAAAGTCAGACTCCATTGTTAATACCAATATTAATAATAATGTCAAACTTTAATTTAAGATTTTAGAATTGTGTCTTTTTTTTTCATAGTTTCTTTGCCATAAACAACGGTGTGAACTATACCCCGAAACGTTTGAAAATATACAGCAATTTCGTGATATGTGATGTTATTTCCCAAAAAGTGCTTAAACACTATTACCTAACTTAGTGTACAAGTTATATATTAAAGAATATTTGATTATGACAGAAAAGAATTGTTTATGGTGTTGTATTTCAGAAGTCATGTTCTGCACTGCCATTGACAGTATTGAAGAAAAACTTGTGGGTTGCAGTAGAGTTGCTGATGTCAGAACCATTCCTCTGTTAAGACCTTCACAGAGAGTTCCTTATCAAATTCTCTGTGATTTACACAAAAACAGACTAACTTCCCACAATTGCTGTCCTACTTGTGGAATATTCTGTACACAGGTTAGTTTAAATATATGCTAAATATTAAATATGCATCACAACTAATAATGTTGCAGGGACATTTTGCTACATGTGAAAATAAACATCAATATCATCAAAATTGCAAAATTTCAATTGACACAAAAGAATGCTGTCCCCATTGTGGTGTTCCTGCAAGCAGTCAAGATGTTTTCATCAAGTTACATTTTGATAAGAAACCAGTTTTTCTTCCAGCACAAAAACAAAATTAGTAAGTAAATGTTTTTTAGTTAAAGTATTTCCCATAAAATGACAAAGAAACCACAACACCTAGAAGGAGATGTTTAAATTTAATATTGTTTTGGTAAAATATAGATGCTATAGTAAGGAGCAAAGGAGCAAATCATTAAAATTTGATAAAGTTTGGTGAATATTTTTTCATGTAAACTTTTTTATCAATTAATATTGTAGTCGTTTTTTGAAGTTTTTTTTTTAATTTACCAAAAAAAAAACTTTATAATGGGATCTAAAGTCGATGGTTAGTAATGTTACAAGGCCGAACGCATGGACAGCTAAGTGAATTTGATACAGGTCGAATTATTGGTTTATTATCAGTTATTGTCAAGCGTGGTTTGGTAATACCCAAAATCGCCTAAGTTTAGGCATTGGACGTCGAAAGGGCACAAATGAAGTTCAAGATCGACGCTTAAGACTTATGGCCTTTAGACACCGATTTTCAACAAATCGAAATTTGGCTGATAGGTTATTAAGAGAACAAGGTCTCCGAACGGTTTACCGTCATATAAGGTCTTTTGGACTGCAGCATTATCGACCCCATCTTGTGTTATCTCTGACTACTGAGCATCGACAGCAACGTCTACAGGAATGTGGATGGCATCAGGTCGTCTTCTCTGATGAATCTCGATTCTGCTTAGGTGTACATGATGGCCGAAGAATGGTTAGACGACGTCAACCTCAAATTGATGCTGAGGGACATGTACACCAAACAGTAGGTGTTACGGTATGGGGTGCTATTGCACATGGAACTATGTCACTTTTAGTCCCTATTCGAGGCAACATGACAGTGCAACGTTATCTTCAAGAAGTATTGCAGCCGTATGTACTTCCTTCTAAAATTCTTTATTCAATAAAATGTATACATTTTACAGAGATATATAAAATACATTTCAGCCATCATGTTACCCGGCTGTAGGGTTTACAATTTTATGAACAGCTAAGCTGTTCTTATGTGTCGTTAACGTAAGTGTCAAAACCTATCTAAACAAACATGAGAATCCTATAATCCTAATCAGTATAATTATAATATTACAAAATAATCTATCTAAAATTATGTCAAAATGTAAATGATAACAGTAAAAATATAAATTAAAATGACAGAAATATCAGTTTAAAAGACAATCCAATTGGGCGATTGGGCGAACATTACAATACATTCTAACTAAAAATATCCTAACCGCGCTACACCGGAGAGACGAGAGCTAAGTTTACCGAGGATGCGAGCGAACGTTTGGAACCTGATCGCCTTATGGAATTTACATTGCGGATAACAAATGAGCAGAAATTATAGAAATAACGGTGACAGAGTTGACTATTAAGAAATTTTAATAGGATCATTTATTTAAAAAGAAAGAAAATAGATGAAAATGGCATAGCACACAATGTAAATAAATAAAGGGAAAATTAAAGGGAAAGATTGATGAAGATTTATCTCCATACGGCTTTTTTGAACAAGTCTACGTTTAAAAGAAAGAGTGTTGCAATTTAGAATAGTGAGAAGAGCATCTTTATTGCCACACCAAATACCCCTAGCTCCAATAATAATAGGGTAGACTTTAACGTCAGTGGAAATCTTGACTGCCATAATTTTGTTCGTGAAGTCAGGTTCTTCATAATACTCCTTTTTCAGTCTGTAACTTTTGGCGAGCGAACGAGGACCTTCCCAGAAAACACCTACTTCAATAATAATGGCTTGTAGGCCTTTGTTAATAATAAGGTCGGGAATTCTTAGGGTCTCAGAGTCGGCTCGACTTCAGTTTCCCACCCACTCTTTTTGGCGACATCCTCGATGATATTAACGCGTTTTTTACATCCCCCGCGGCAGTTTCGTTGTTCTTTAGGTTTGTAAGGCAGGTCCATTACCTCGGAGGTGAATAGCTTTAACATAGCTATTTCCTGACCAAAGTGAAGGAGGGTTGGCTATCCAAGAACTCGAAGCACTCGAGGAGGCACATTGTTTAATTCCATTCCCAGACCAAGATTTGTCTAAGTTATTTATTAAACTATTGGTTATATCGCTGGATGTATGTAGATTGGTTAAAGACTTGATTTTACCAATGTGGTGTTCGGTGAAGGATTTGGCTAAAGGTGGAATGTAGGACATAATTTTTTACAATCTTATGGCCATAATTTCCGGAATTTTTAAGGCGAAGGGGAAAATGCCAAGACCTCCACCTCGTTTGGATGCATATAAGAAAGGGTTAGTTGTGGAGGAGGGGAGATGAAGGACAGTCTTGACCAGACGACGGATTAGTCTGTCAGCTTCTTTAAGAAGTTTTTTTGTGACATACATATTTTGTAAGGAACTAATCCATCGCGGGACAAGATAGGAATTAAGGATAATGAATTTTTGGGAAGGTTTGAGAGGAGATCTACGAATACGGGAGATTTGAGTCTGAATGAATTCAAGGTTAGGAAGTTCGGCACCCATCCGATTATAGCGAAGCCCTAGATATTTTAGTGTGTCCATTCCCGGTTTCCCGTTGACAAAAAATAAGCTTTTGGATATACTAAAAAGTTTCCTTTTTTTGGCACAGCGCGAAGAGAAAGGGCAAAAGGCTTGTCGGTGTTAAGTGGTCTTTTGAACCCAAAAATAAGCACGAGATTGTCAGCATAGTCGAGACAATTACATTCGATATAATTGGCTGCAGGTGGATTTTCTTCTTGCAGCTGGACAAGTAGCTCGTCAAAGAAAAGACTGAATAGACAGGGACTCAAAGGGTCGCCCTGTTTGACGCCATTGTTTAATTTTATTTTGATTTTATCATTATTACCTATCTGGATATAAGTATGTGCATCTTGAAGAGTGGCCATAATAAATTTTATTATATTAGGGTGGACTTTAAATCTTTCCAAGGCTGTTAAAATTCTCGAAAAAAGAATAGATTCGAAGGCTGCTTGTAAGTCGAGCGAAATGATATCGAGGGGCTTTATACCTTTTCTAGAGTATTTGATAGTGCTATTAAGAATAACATTGTTAATTAGTGTTCCATCCTAATTAACAAAACCTTGCTGACAACGGTTGATAGGCAATTCTTTTAATCTCCAGCTTATAATTTTATTTAATAAACGCAAGAAAACAGAGCCAATTGTTAACGGACGCCAATTTTTAATATTTTTCAAATCCTTATCTTGTTTGGGAATTAAAATCGTACGCGATGTTGTCATAAATTCTCATGGATCCCATATTTCAGCAAGATAATGCTCGGCCTCATGTTGCTCGAGATAGTTTAAACTCTTTTTACATGAGGCCGATGTGAATCTGTTGCCATAGCCCCCCAGGTCCAAGGTCTTTCGACCATAGAACACGTTTGGGCTATGATGGGTAGAAAGACTTTGGAGATTCTTAGACATGAAACACTGGTAGCAACATCTCCTTCTGGGTGTAGAGTAGCGATTTCTCTGTCAGGGAGTATAGTTAGGTACTTTTATTTGTATTAATCCAGTCCGCTACATACTTGAAATTGCTTAATTTTCAAAAAAAAAACTTTAAAAGATTGTAATACATTTCAATGTATTTAATTTTGGGTATCTGCTATTTGAGGGCTGTAATATTGTTCCACACAATATCTTTCGGACCATTCTGGAATCTGCCAATTAATTCGGAATGCTCAACAAAAGATTATTTTTAAACTGAGGTACAACTTTCTAAAAACAATTATATGTTTTAGCACTTCTAGCACTCCTAAAAATGCATCTATGTTTTCATCACTAAATCAGTTGCGGTCCAACATATGTGTAAATCAACAAATTTAATTTATATTCAGTTATCTCTAACGGCTACTTGAAATTCAAAGGAACACTGAACTAAACGGACGTCGGACAAGCGAGTGGGTTAAAATTCAAGTTACTACAAATCCTGCTTAAGATCAAGATCCGTCTGAATCTATTCAGAACCAATAACTGCTTACCGCGAACACCTGATTTTATAGTGCCATAGATTCTGTGGGTTCAATTCACAAATGTGCACACTCACTTTCAATGTCCTCATTTTTAACTAAAATAAACAAATACTAAACTGTTTACAAAATATTGTCTAATACTACAACTGACTTCTTCTATCGGTTTAATCGTACGAATATAAACTCAACCAACCAACTGACCCTCCAACTTGTAGACCAATCAATAGAGCAAAAATTAATTGATAATCTGCAAAAAATACTATCAGGATACCGACTGTGCCATCACATTAACAAAGATTCCTAGCGATATTTTGCTACGTTTTCCACTTGCAACTATCGTTTTTTACTTTTTTATAAACAATTGAAGCAAGAAAATTACGTTTTTTTTTCTTAGCATGTTTATAAAATCCAAAATAATAAACTAATCTCAATTTTGTCAACAGATGAATTGTAAAGCATGAAAATACCAATGAAATGAGTCCAGGCTCGATCCGATTGGATCATTAGTAACAGGAGAAAACAGAAAATTCTGAAAAATGTAGCATTTTTAAAAAAAAATCGTATCTTCGTCACTTTAGAAGCTGTAGAACTGGACTTGTAGGAACTGATAGTAATTTACATCTACTTTATGTATGCCAAAACCAGACGCTACCGGTTTAATAGTTTTTGAACAATTGTGATATAAAGTTTTCTGTTAACTGTTTTTGCATTGTGCTCCCATGCGTCATAGTTAATCAAATTTCAATTTTGAAAAAAGTTGTTGAAAGTAGAGGTGTCATTCTATAAAGCCTCTATTCTCATTTTTCACTAAATGTCTGTGAAATATCTGAAAAATATTAGCAAACATGACAAAAAAAGGGCGAGCGTATGAATGTACCCAAGGAGTGGGGAAACACGGTTGTTGAGGGGAAGCGTATAGCAATATAGTAGAGGCACATACATAGATCGTTTTAATATTTAAAATCCTCACAAGTAAGAATTTTTTTAATGACCGCTCTCTTTCGATGTTCCGTAAACTCAAAATCCACAAATTAAAGCAAAAACGTTTCCGAGAAACCATTTACGTATAAATATATTAATAAACAAACACTTTTCATCTGATATAATAAAATCAAACAAATCACTCTGTATAGAAGTTTTTTTAACGATTAAATTCTTTCACCATCTGTCAGAGTGACAGTTACTATCGATAATAATTATTGTTTGCAGTTCCCCTCAACAACCGTGTTTCCCCCACTACTCGAACACATTCATACGCTCACCAAATTTTGGTCATTTTTGCTAACATTTTTCGTATATTTCACAGACATTTAATAAAAAATGAAAATAGAGGCGTTGTAGAATGATACCTCTACTTTCAACATCTCTATTCTGAATTGATATTTGACGATCCATGTCGCATAGAGACACACTGCAAGAATAGTGGCCTAAAAACTTCATATCACAATTATTCAAAAACTATTAAACCGATACTGCCTGGTTTAGTCACGCATAAGGTAGATATCAATTACTATCAGTTCCCACAAGCCCAGTTCTACAACTTCGATAATGACGGAGTTATGATAATATAAAGAAAACCGCTAAATTTTCCAGTATTTTTTGTTTTTCCCTGTTACTAAAGATCTTATCGGATCGATCCTGGGCTCATTTCATTGGTATTTTTATGCTTTACAATTGACATGTTGACATTATTGGGATTAATTTATTATTTTTCATTTTATAAACATGTAACGAAAAAACAACGCAATTTTCTTGTTTCAATTGTTTATAATAAAATAAAAAACCATAGTTGCGAGTGGAAAAGGTAGCAAAATATCAGTACAAATCATTCTTAATGTGATGGCACAGGTAGTATCCTGATAGTATTTTTTGCACGAAAAAATCTCTATTGATTGGTCTATTGTACGATCGTCGTCTTTTATAATTAGCGTGGAATATACTCAAATTTCGATGGTTATTTCTTTGTTGTCGGAGCGTTCTTCAATAACCTTGTCGAAATTTCCAGTCGACCTTGTAAACCTTTTTTATTATTTTAGCCGGCTTGATGATTACGTTGTTTTTTTTACGAAACGGTTAATTTAGAAGGTTTCTTAATTTTTATTTTTAGCGGCGTAGAATAAATTTTATAACAATAGAAATATTTTTGGTTCGCAATACAATTCTAGCTTCTTACTTTTGTCGTCTATAGAATGATGTTTTAATTTCGGATCCGTTCATTTCTTAATCCGTCAGAAAATTAAAGAACCTAATGTTGTAAAATGTCAAAATTCAACTTTGAGAAATCAAATGTACCTCCATACCAAATCCATCCATTCAAATCCTTTCAGAGATTTAGACATGAAAACGTAACATACAGACATGCTTTCGCTTTTATATATTAGTATGCTTGACATTTTTTTCGTTTTAGTTGAATACCAAATGATCTATTTGGTAAAAATTTTATTGTGTTGCAGATCATCCGTCCAATTTTTATACAAAATACTAATTGTGTGTTACTGTTCCACATTTAATCAACATTTTTAGCCCGACAGCGAAGATGAGTTTCTCTTCTATTGAAAACGGCGATCGCTCCCGCAGCCGGCCTTTGCTTCCTCCAGAAAGTATTAAAAATTTGTGCCAGTACGCAGTCCCAGGTGGTCGTTTTACGGAAAGTGATGTCATCGAAGCCGTCAGAGAGGAAAACGAGAGCAAGTTGGCCGCTATAATAGGTATGGTATATGAAATTTTAAACTATTTTTTTAATAAGTTAACACATTGTCACAGATTCATTTCAATATCGTGTGAACACAAATGTGTATTTTTTAACCGACTTCAAGAAGGAAGTTAGTTCTCAATTCGTCTGTATCTGTTTTTTTTTTGCTTTTTTATGTTTGTTCACCGATTACTCGGAAACGGCTCGAGGAATTTCGACCATTTTACTGGATCCTGTTTGGTTGGATAGCGAAGAGGTCCCATATATTTTTCATTAACATAGCTTGTACCGTTTCTTAGAAAATGGGGAAAAACTATTTTTACCTATTCTCATATATTCTATGCCTTGTTGGAGGCGCCTGTATTATTAGAAAAAATTCATTTGGAACGTGGGACAAATTATAAAGGTATTGGATTAGTTCCGCGATATCTTAATGTGGTCAGAAATTGTTTTCAAATAACATAGCTTGTATCGTTTCTTAGAGAATGGGGAAAAACTTTTTACGTAATTTCTTATGTTCTATGCCGTGGTGAAGTCGCCGGTATTATAAGCTTTGATGGAGTTACTGGTATTAACTATTCAGAACCATGTTGGTTGTGTAACACATAAGCAGCTGCATATAAACAATGTGGTTGAAATAAAGGGGAGTGGAATTAGTTATACGGAGTGGTTAAAAAAAGTAATATTGAGTGGGGAAGAAACCAGGAGGTTGAAAAACGGACGGAGTAGAATTATATTTATATAGGGTGGATAACAAAATGCTATATTGTTTGGCTCTTGAGTAGTTGCATATACAATGTGGTTGAAATATGCTAGAATATTTATATAGGGTGGATAAAAAAATCTGTTATGTAAGCAGTTAGGATCTTTGAATTATGTTCTTAAGTTGTTATAGTTATGAAATGGGTTGAAAAAGTGTGAGAAGCAGTTGTTTATACAGGGTGGTTGAATTATAAGATGGAGTGGAATTATATTTTATAGAGTGGTTAAAAATATATTATAGCCACAAGTAGTTGCATATATAGGATGGTTGAAATATGTAGCGGAGTATAAAACAGCTATACAGGTTGGTTTATATTAAAAAGAAATATTATGATCTACAAGCTGTTCCATTTACCGAATTGTTGAAATAAAAGGTGGAGTGGAATTTTAAGAGTACAGGATGGTACGAAAATGTTATATAGGGTGGTGGCAAATAAATAGTTGCATATACAAGGTTTTTGAAATATAGGGTGGAATAGAATTATAATTAAACAGAGTGGTTAAAAATGGTAAAAAAGTTTTGTTACAAACAGTTGTATATATGGAATAGCTGAAATATGGTGCTCAGTAAAGTTATAGTCATCAATTTTTTTTTGTTTTCGCACTCCCATACCCCTGTTTTCATTCCTATAGCGAAAAATGATAACGATAAACGATCTCCACAGTGGGAAATGACAACGAAATGGTTTTTAGAATCGTGGTCAGCGTCTAATGAATCATTAAACAGTATTTTTGGCGATTTTTCATGTTTTACCCGCTCCTATTTTGACCTACACTTTTGGGAGGATAGCTTTGCAATAAATATTATTTTTTTAATCTGTTAATAACCCTACAATTTGAAAAAACACGTGTATAAATATTTTTATTTGTCTTTGAGATATACCATAAACAAAAGAAAAAAAATCGAATTTTTTAATGTGCACCATTTCACCCCTCATTTCATCCCCTATAATAGTGCATGTTGACATTTTTAATAATTTACCCTTAATACACAAAATGTAAGGTTCAATTAATTTTTTTTATATCTCTATTTTTTCCTCCAGATATTAGCATTTTATGCATGTACTGAAAGGTTGCCAGATCTATTGAAATTTAAAAAAATATTAATAATTGTTAAGAGTTTTTAGTAAATACTGACAGTTACTCCCTGTATATGAAAAGTGGCAAAAGATCTAAACATTGTGAAACATATTAACATTTTATCAAGATATTATTCCCTCATTGTTCAGAAATGTATGAACAAATTTTGATGTTTTTCACTGTCGACACAGTTTCACTACCCAGAACTGTTATGTCCATGAAGTAATCCAAACATTTTTGGGTTGACTAAAAATGAGAAAGTTTTTAGCAAACATACTACAAGTTAGTGGTTGATAAATTTTAACTCCACCTATAACCTGCATGTCTGTCAGTTCAGTAACATGAAAATCATATTTATTTTCAGCTTCCGACTCCGTAGACTTGCGTTTCAAAATAGTCGATTTTAACGATGGGACTTTGCTGCATTACGCTGCTTTCAACGGATTCGTCACCATCTGTCATTTGCTTATTTCTGCAAATTTTGACATCGACGAGTTCGATAAAGAACAAAACACCGCTCTAATGTTGGCCATTAGCGAAAACAAAAACGATGTCGCAAACTATCTTCTAAAAGCCGGAGCCAGTATTGACATCAAGGTGAGTGATGTGCTTAAAAACTAAATATTATTCCAAAAACTAACCTACCGTTAAACCCAACTCGATATTTTTTAAATGTCATCTGTCAGCTAATATTTCTGTACTCCAACGACAGCACTATTAAAGAAAGAAAGCGACATCTTTGATATTTCTATTTCGCTCTTTGTGTTTCTGCATAATCCTTATTTGGTTTAACGGAAATCTAACACCACCATGCATATATTTACGTTTTAGGGTACTGATGGTATGACGGTCTTGCACACAGCTGCGAAATGTGGCAACCTCGACGGCATAATCCACATACTCCGTTCTTCCACAATTCCAAATTTCATTAACTGTCAAGACGACGGAGGTTGGACGCCGCTGGTTTGGGCCTGTGAGCATGGTCACGTTGAAGTGGTTTCGTATCTTATAACGAACGGTGCCAATCCTCACCTGAAGGATGTCGAATACAACGAGGCTCTACATTGGGCGGCCTTTAGCGGTAGTTGTGATGTCATGGAGTTACTTCTGAACGCCGGGTGTGACGTAAATACCGTTAACGTTCAAGGAGAAACTCCGTTGTAAGTATTAGCCACCAAATAGCTTCTCTTTTAGTTTTGGATATCTGATGCAACTATCCCCAACGTATTCCAATTACAACTATTAATACAGGTTGAACAACTTATACTCCGGACTTTGATGTCTCCGTTGTTTTGAGGTATACGAAAAGAGTTTATTATTGTAATGTTTTTACTTTATACTCTCGTTTCTTGGATTTATTTTAGAACTCGAAGGAACTTACTATAGTTTATTTCCATTAAGTTTATATTAACACAACTATATACAGTTTATCTTGAACACCTGTTGTTTATAACACAATAACCGAATGCTGAATGAATCCATTCGTCGGCTTCCCGTATTTATACATTTCTTGTCAGAAGGTTCTAGTTAAATAGCCGCCAAGATATTTCGTTTTTGGATTCTCGAATTCTTGAGAACTTTAACAAAGCTAACGCCGGCATCGAGGTTCCAGACAAACAACCTCTTCCATTCCACGAAATATCGAATGAATGCCAATTCCACGAAAAATTGTTGATTTTTAGGGTTCCTTATATACAATATACGGATACCCTTATAATATCACTCCGGATTTCTGCCTCTGTCACATCACAGCAATTTTCTCCTAAACTAATGGACGGAAGAGGTTGAAATTTGGCATCAATGGTGACCCGATCAGGAGTACATATCGTAAATGAAGAAATTTATTTTGGGAGGAAAAACAAAAAAAATCGACCGTTCCCCCCCTGATCTCCGAAACTACTTAGACTAAAATTTTGAAAAAACTAGGAAATATAGATCGTTGTGCGAACTTTACAGGAAAATTAAGGAGAAACCATTAATATTATTTTGGGGGGCAAATAATAGAATTAAATGAAAATTAAAATTTGTTTTTTTTTCAAACGCATCATGTAATATATCAAATGAACGATCCCATTCTGAGGAACACAAATATATTTTTTCCAAATTTAAAAAAAATCTATTTAAAAAGATATTAACGAAAATATACCAGAATTTCCCCATCGCCCCCCCCCCCCTTTAACCCCGAAACTCTAAAACTTAAAGTTTTGAAAAAAAAATAGGAGTTATAGGGTCTGACCTGAAGTTTACTGGAAAAATAAGGAGAAACCTCTACTTTTAATTTTGGGGGACAAATTACAGAATTTAATGTAAAATATAAAATTAAAATTGTTTCTAACCCATCATGTTATATATCAAATGAGAGGGCTCATTATGACGAAAAAAAAATATTTTTCCATATTTTTAAAATAATTAAAACATATTAACAAAAATAAAAAAAATTACCCATTCCCCCCACCCTTATCTCCGAAATCATAAGCTGTAAAATTTAAAAAAAATACAGGTATAGGGTCTCACCTAAACTTTAATGGAAAAATAAGGAGAAACCCCTAATATTCATTTTGGGGGGCAAATTATAGAATTATATAGAAAATAAAAAATTATAATTGTTATTATGATGAATACTAATGAATACTAATATACTTTTTTATTTTTTTAAATAAATATTTAAAATATATATATATATATATATATATATATATATATATATATATATATATATATTAAAAATTACACATTCCCTCCATTTATTCCCCAAACTATAAGACCTATTTTTTTTTGTTTACAGGAAAAATACGAAGAAATCCCTAATATTAATATTGGGGGCCAAATTAAAGAATTAAACGGAAAATAAATAAATATTTTTTAACGCATCATGCAATACATCAAATGAAAGGGTTTATTATGAGGAATACAAATACATATTTTTCATATTTTTAAAATTAATTGTTTAGAAGATATTAACATAAAGATATAAAAAATGCTCATTTCTCACTTTATTTCCGAAACCATACTACCTAAAATTTTGAAAATAATTAGGGGTACTGGTGCTCACTTGAAATTTATAAGAAAAATTTTTAGAAAACCCCCATAGTAATTTTAGGGACAAGTTATACAATTAAGTGGAAAATAAAAATTTAAAATTTTCAAACGCATCATATCAGATAAAAGGCTCATTATGTGAATTACAAATATATCATATTTTTAAATCATTTGCTTAAAAGATATTAACAAAAATATTAAACATCGAGTTATTTCTCTAAATTTATCATGTGCGAACCTATAGAAACAAGAAATAACTCTGATTTAAACTGCAACTCGTCATGGGGTGTCATAGAAGAATCGGCGCCATCCAGATATCTCTTTAGGGAAGATTTTGGAAAATGTCATTATCGTTGATAATAAAGACTGAAAAAAATCAATTGAAAAATCATGCTGACCTTATAAATATTTCGAAAACAGTTAATGAACTTATCACAACCATATTGGAAATCAATTCTGAGGGTCAATCTCAAAATGAAAATTACATAAACAGTCAAGCTCCACATTTTAAAATTGTCGTAAGACAGAGTGTGTTATAAAGCCACAGCATACATAACTTTGTTTTTTTTTTAATGAAACACAAAGATAGGAGAATTTGAATTTTGCTCATTTTCTCTATTCCATCAATATAGGGTTTTATCAGGTTCTACGGGGTGCTTTTAAAGATATGACCACTTTTATTATACTCTTGGTTAATATCTCAAGGTTAGGATAATTTTCTAATTGTTTGTTTGCATTTTGTTGTTGTTACATCTCATCATGTGTTTGATATCTTTCATTTTGTATACAGGGTGACCCAAAACTCTCGACCATGATTTTCTTGGTTAATTCAAATGAAACACCCTGTATGTTATATCATATTCATTATCAGTTGCAACAAAACTAAACTATTACGATATTATTCTGAGCTTAGATATTAACCCTAATTTTTAGATTTTAAATAATGCCAGATGACGATTTCATTATGATTTTCGCATAATTGTACCCTATCTTTAAAAGTGACCTGTGAATATGATAAAACCCTATATTCCGGAATAGAAAAAAATGAGTATAATTCAAATTTAACATAATATATAGGGTGTTCCATTAAAGATCATAACTTTGGTATGCTGTGACTTTATGAAACACTCTGTATATTACGACATAATTTTAAAATGTGTAGCTTGACTTTATTTTAAAATTTTTTCGTATTCGGAGATATTTAACTCGGGAATATAAGTTGATCACCCTTTATACACGTAGTTTTCTTGATTATGCTCATGTGATGTAAATGTTGACAATTTCAGGCATATAGCGGCCCGGGAAGAACGTGCAAATTGTATTGTCATGCTTTTGGCGAGAGGAGCCGATGTTACCGCAGCCAATAAAAATGGAAAGAGCCCCGTAGACTATGCAGCAGTTGGTAGCGACAGTTACAATATATTGTTGTTGCATTTGAAATTTCAGGCAACTCTTGGTTCCAAGAATGCAAGCCTGAAAACTATATTATCAAAGTAAGAAATTCTATTAAATTATATTTTATTATTATTATCATCATCAATTGGTCTCTTTGGTCTATGTATGCTTTCTCAAAACACTTCTATTTTTCTTTATTTTGAGGTATGACACACCTGTTGGTTTGTTTTCCTTTTTCCCAGTATTATCTCTCGATTTCTAAGCTAGAAGTCTCTTTGTTTATCCGTTTTAGTCTAGTTTATGCCCAACAGAAATAAATCCAATTACAGGACAAATATTATAAGTAATAAAACATACTAATAAACTATGGTATCTTAAATATTAAAAAAAAAGATAATAATAACAAGAATTAAAAGAACAGAGAATATTACAAATATTACAACATAAATTTTACACAGTTTTTTTAAAAAAGAAATAAAATAACAATTGACAAATATTACATCATAAATTCTAACCGCAGTTTTAAAAAAGAAACAAAATAACAGTTGACAAAAGACTTTTACTAGTAACTGAACCATGGTTGATCTGACATTTGTTGAATATATTGATTCAAAATTGTCATAGTTATTATCACAGATTCTAGATATACTGTTATAAGCTCTACACATGATAAATAATGGTGACTTTATAAACACATTTGTATTTGCAAACAGATAAAAATAGGTGTTATTTCTTGAACCAAGCCTTGGCGAATGTATCGGGATCATTGACAGAAGAACAGGAGAGTCAATTCTGTTGTGAACCAATTTGTATAGAAATGAAAGGCTATGTCAATTCCAATGCATAACTAAAGATCTTATCTCAAATCTGCCAAGAAGTAAATTGTGCTGGTACCCTCTGACAGGATATGAGCCGTCGACTCGAAAAGCAAGAAATTTCAGGAATTTTCTTTGCACCGCCTCCAAACGCTTATGATGAATCTC
This sequence comes from Octodonta nipae, assembly GCA_034190945.1. Classification (NCBI taxonomy): domain Eukaryota; kingdom Metazoa; phylum Arthropoda; class Insecta; order Coleoptera; family Chrysomelidae; genus Octodonta; species Octodonta nipae. The sequence continues at coordinate 8,899,584 of CM067220.1, read as the reverse complement.
GTAGACAGGATGCCAAATAAGATTGCAATAATCTAACTTTGAACGCACTAAGCATGTATATAAAGATTTCAGCGCGGATATGTTATGAAAGCTGTTGCAATTTCGCAAAATAAAACCCAGCGAACGCAGTGCCGATTTGCAAGTTATGGAAATATTTTCAGCGAATGAGAATTTATGATCAAAATATACACCCAGGTCCTTTATGATAGTGCACCGCTCAATAGTTTGATTGTTCAACGAATAATCGAACATACTTTGCATTTCGCGATGTTCAAACAGAGTTTGTTCTTGGTACAACATAACGTGAGCTGATTCAGGTCATGTTGTAGCCGTAAGCTATCACTGATGTTCTCGACTTCGTCTGCAAAAAGAAGAGTTTCAGATAACAGTATACTTGATAAGTCGTTAATGGATATCAGAAACAATAACGGACCGAGATTGTAACCTTGGGGTACTCCTGAACTGACAGTAAATAAGTTTGATTTGAAGCCGTTATATATATAAAAAATTAATGGCGGTTACTTAAGTAGGATTTAAATAGAGTAACCAGCTGGTAACTGAAACCAAAGACCGATAATTTTTCGATTAATGTAGGAATCAGAATCAACTTTGAAACGTTTGGAATTTTCTTTCAATATACAGCTTTTAGTTTCAATTGTGATGTTATTCCCAAGAAAACTTAAAAGTAATCAAAAATTACTATCAGGATACCAACTGTTCTCACATTAAGAAAGATTCACAATGATATTTTGCGATGTTGTCCACTCGCAACTATGGTTCTTTACGTTGTTATAAACAACTGAATCAAAATAAAAACGCAATTTTATTCTTCAATTCCTTACAACAAAGTAAAGGACCATAGTTACATGTGGAAAACATGGCAAAATTTCTTGTCCGAAGTTTTTGTTAGTTTTAGCCAGGAAGCACACATTGATTAAATCCGTTTCTATTTAGGAATCTGTTTTTGACTATGTCCGAACATTCCTTATACTGTATCCCAATACTATTTGTCTAGAGAGCACTCATGTTTGATTGTTTCTGCTGATTTGTATTCCATGAACAAGATACTCTATTTTTATAAGTTGCTGGGTTTGAAATCGTCGTTTTTTGTTTTGCTATTTGTTTTTCCAGACTGACCTCATATAACTCTTCTATATATTTTTTCTTTTTAGTGACATTTCCCGAGGTCGAGAATCAAATCCGGTGCAGTGTGTCAATAACATCGATGACGAGCCTGAACCTACCGGTTTCGTTTACGTTACCAAAAACTGCGTATCACAATGTGACCTGAAAATCGACAGAAACATATTATCGATACATTCGTGTTCTTGTACAGACAATTGTGCTACTGATAACTGTAGTTGTGGTAAAAAGTCTACGAAATGTTGGTACGATGAAGAAGGTAAACTACGAGAGGATTTCAATTTCGATGGTAAGTAACTGATATTGAAATGGAATGAATTTGACCGTTACTTGGTGAAAGTTGAATTCGTGATGTAACACTTGTAATTACACAGGTGTACTTTATTTAAACTAATATCTGACAATTGTTGCGCTAATATTGCAGCTTCTTTCTACTATGAGAAAAATTACTCTTTGTAATTTGCTCTATTTAAATTTCTAATAAGATCTGTTTTGAATCTTCTTGTGTTAATGTAATAAATACTTAAAGCACAATCATACCATGCGTTTAAAATTAATTTATAAGATTCCTTTATATCAGATAAAATTGCATAATAATTTGTCCTATTTTACTCCTGATACTTATTCAACTTTCATTTGTTCATGTAATAAATAACTTTAAGTAAAAAAGAGTGGCAGTCATTCCAAACTGAACTAAAAATTTTTGGAGAATTAAAATAATTGTCACTATTTTGTTACGACTCAAGTATTAATCCTAGTGTGTAATTTAGTTTTTAATTTAAATATAACTGCAAAGGAACATATGCCGTGTAAGTTCATTTTTAATTAAAATAGAAACTTATGGAATTATAATAATTCAAACCCACTTCGCCTATTTACTATTCTGTGGCCTGTTTCATAATCATCACACTAATATTATTAGTAAAAAAATACAAGTTACAAAATACTTGCACTTGTAGTTCTGTTTAATACTGAAAACTTTTACGTCAAGTAGTAGTGGAGAAATTAAATTGGGAAGGCCTAACTTGTTAATATTCCTATATATTCGACCAGTTAGGTGATGGGTGGCACCAATTAACGGTTAGTTTAGGAATTAATTTTATCCGACATATATTCTTTGGTAGTTATATTGAGAATCAAATTAATAAGTATTTGCGTGTTATAATATTTCTAAATTCCATGTCAAATCGACAAATAGTTGGACGCGACCCCCACCGATTCGGATGAATTTTGGTGGAGAGTTTTGTCTCATCATAAAACTAAGTTCTGCCAAAAGAAAAAAAATTTTAAAAAAATTTCCTAAGAGATATTCAAAATTAAAAATTTCACTATTTTTCCAATTTTATGAGTTTAGTTATTTAATATTTCAGAAACTACTGAATATTAAAAATAAAACTCTGGTACATTTTCAGAAGACACTTAGAGATATGAGAATTTTTTTTTTTTAAATTTTGAAAATTATCAAAATTAAAAAATTTTGAATTTTTCAAAATCGTGAAAAGTAAACATCACGGGAAAATTCTAGCCTCAAAATTTTTTATATTATATCTCTAACATATCTAAAGAAATTCTGAAATTTTCAGAGGGGTGTTCTTTTTCGTTTCAAAAATATGAATTTTTGAATTTTGGCAAAATCGTTTTTTCCTATTTTTTCAACTTTTTTTTGTTGAATATCATTATTCTACCACATGATTACCGAAATTTGAGGTCTAAAATATTTTTCTTATGTTAATGGGATGCAAAAACAAAAATATCTCAAAATTGTATGTAATTATTTGTTTATTTGGAAATTAATGATAGCTTACATACAGGGCGGATAAAAGTATTGTTTTGCAGTGTGGTTAAAAAAATGTTAACAGAATGTTATACTCATAGGGTAGCACATTAGCAGTTGCATTTACAGGGTGGTTACAATATAGGATGTACTGAAATTATAATTATGCATGGTGGTTCAAAAAATATTACAATGAGTGGCCATAAGCAAATGCATATACAGGGTAGTTAAAAACATATGGTGATGTAATATTATAGTTATACTGTGTGATATAAAATATGTTAGCACAAAAAAGTTATATTTGGTAGCTTATAAAAAGTTTCACATATAGGGTGAATCGGAAATATAATTATAGGAAGTCGTTAAGAAAATTTTGAACATAAATGTGTTATAGGGTAGCTTGCTTGTAGAGTGGCCTAAAAGCGGTCGCATATACAGGATGGTTGGAATAAGGAATCAAGTGGAATTTTACTTATACAGGGTTATTAAAAAAATGTTTGAATGGGTTATCCATAAGCAGTTGCATATATAGGGTGATTGAAATACAGGAGAGAGCAGAATTGTAGGATTACACAATGTAATTTAAAAAATGTAAGAAACACATATTATATTAGGTAGTTCAAAATAAGTTTACATAGCAAATGTCCGATTATTTTGATATATGTATATTTATGATGGAACTTTGAATTTACGAGTGAAGCTTGGTCACCCAATAATCATAAGAAATACGGCCATCTAGTGAATTCTGGCATGGGCTCTATCGATAATAGTGATTTCACTGATGGGAGAGTGTGACACTTTTAACATTACTTAAGTTTTGATTTAAAGTTAAATCTATAAAATATTTTGAGATATTTATGGTTTTACATCCCATTAACATAAGGAAAATATTTTAGACCTCACATTTCGGTAATCATGTGGTAGAATAATGATATTCAACAAAAAAGTTGAAAAAATAGAAAAAAACTATTTTGCCAAAATTCAAAAATTCATATCTTTGAAACGAAAAAGAACACCCCTCTGAAAATTTCAGAATTTCTTTAAGAGGAATAATATAAAATATTTTAAGGCCAGAATATTCCCGCGATGGTTACTTTCCACGATTTTGAAAAATTCAAATTTTTTTAATTTTGATAATTTTCAAAAGTTCTTTTTCAAAAAATATTTTTTGAAGTGTCTTCTGAAAATGTACAAGAGTTTTTTTTAATATTCAGTAGTTTCTGAAATATTAAATAACTAAAATCATTAAATCGGAAAAACAATGAAATTTTTAATTTTGAATATTCTTAGGAAATTTTTTTTTAATTTTTTTTCCTTTTGCAGAACTTCGTTTTATGATGAGAAAAAACTCTCCACCCAAATTGAATTTTTATTTCATTTTTATCAACCTTCGGCTGACATTTACTTCCTTGAATTGCCAGAACAAATTTGTTGGCGCCCCCTAGGAACAAGTAGTGTTAATATCACCTATATTGGAGGAGTGATGTGGTATTCTATTAAATAACTATTGTCATTATTTCATAGTTTTCGACATTTATCACATATTTAAATATTTAAATTTACATCTTGGAATTGTACCTTTTTAATCCGTAGTTTCTTAGCCATTGACAACGGGGTCTGATCTAGACCCCGGAACGTTTGGAATATACAGCAATTTCCTTTAAAGTGTGGTGTTATTTCCCAATAAACACTTAGACATTTATCACATGTATTAAAACTTATTTATTTCTCATCACAATTTAAGGTTGGAAACATACCGTTTTATATTTTCAAAACCTGTTTTTATTTTCGTTTTTCTATGCTGCATTTTCAACCTCATCTAAAAACATTATTTATTATTTATTATCTTCTAAAAACGTCATTATTTGTCATATTCGCCAATAGTTACGCATGTTAGGTGGTACTACTCTCTACTTGTAGAATAATTTTGATGTTGCAAATTCTACAAGTTACAAGTTAATTATGAAACAGGCCTCTGGCAGTATATAACTAAGACACTTTAATTATAACAGATTAAAGTATGGGAAAATTATTTAAATAGATATTTTTTAAACATTAAAGCATATCCAGACTATTTCTCAAAAATAACGGTTGTAATATAGTTTATTCAAATACATATTAAAATTAAATTGCGGTGGAGCTGATGTAACAAGAGGATGAATTTTAAACAGGACACCAAAAGATTTAAAAAATATATTTATATTTAATATATCTTTGGTTGAAAAAAGACAAAATCGGTTGCTGAACATTAATATTATTGTATATTTAATAATTCCATTATACCTTCCTACGCCACTGCCGTTCTGGTCCCTTCTTGAACTTGTTATTTAATGCTTTCAGCTGGACGAATTTTCAGTTTAATCTCCCTATAGTTTGTCATCCTACCATCCATAAACTTGGTAACGTTGTCCTTTTTTTGATGTTCTAACTTCTTAAGTCTCAAATTTAAAATCGGAAACAGAAAATTAAAATGTTTATTACGGAAAGCAAATTTTGTGTTGATATTATATATTAATTGGATGTTAGTTAGTTTATTTACTATCATTTGTAGACTTTTCTGTAAATAAAGAGACTCTTAATATGTAACGTGGTTCCGCCTTCTTATGCAGCAAACTGAGCTGTATGAATATTTCAAGATCAAAGTGTCGTGTCGATCTGTCGCACCGAAGTCTACAAACAGATGCACTTTTTGCATTTCACTACCATATTCATCCCATATGTGTAAGTGTGGGTCTCCGTTGAGAAGCTTTCAATACAAAAATATTTGCAGTATATCACATCTCCTGTAGGTGTTTTTATTTTATCATAATATTGCGAAAATTGATTTATTTGGAGCTGGTATACTTGGTAACAGCTTTAGTTCCCTCGCTGACTGCGTGCTTGGCGAGTTCACTGGGCAACAATAGACGAACAGCAGTTTGAATTTCCCTGCTTGTAATAGTGGAACGTTTATTGTAGTGTGCCAGTCTGGAAGCTTCAGCACCAAGATACGTTCGAAAATGTCGGTGACGAAACTGTTCATGATGCTCATGGCCTTGCTTGTATATGGCATAGCTTTCCTTCCTCTTGCGCTTCTTCTTTTTGTCAGCCTTTGAAATGCTCTTTTAAGTTTTTCCAGCTTTCTTTGCAGCTTTACCGCTTTTGATACCATAATGGATACACATGGTTTTTCCAAAAATTGTCAAAGCTTGAGCATAGCTTGAGTTACTAGTTCATAGAGGACGCCACCTCAGTTATTTTGCAATAATTCATTTTTATTTTACCTACTTTTAAAGTACCTTTCAAAGGAAAAACTTTTTATTACCCCCCACCCTTTTACCTGTTCACGTATTAATATAAAAACTTACTAATTCATCAAGATATTCCAATTTTGAGCTGACAAATTTCTAATACAGTATGAACTATTTATTTTATAAATAATGTTTTCAGATGCTCCCACGATATTTGAATGCAACGACACTTGCAATTGCAACGCGATCACTTGTCGAAACCGCGTCGTACAAAGAGGTTTGACGCAACGATTCCAAATTTTCAAGACTGAACAGAAAGGCTGGGGACTGAAGACTGTGAGGCTAATACCAAAAGGAAGTTTCGTTTGCGAATACATAGGAGAGATATTGACTGATGCCGAAGCCGATAGTAGAGAAGATGACAGCTTCTTGTTCTCCATAAGTAGTAGCGTAAGTACATTTTAATGAAACACAGATTTTGAAATGTTTTTTGTAATCTATCCCCGTCACATTCAACAGATACAGCTCACAAGTTAAGTCAGATTATATGTTTTATATCCCTAATTTTAAGTTATTCTTTTTTTTAAACAAAATATTGATTTACAAAATTGGAAAAATCATCAAAACCATATAAAAACGGTACAAAATAAATACATTCTTTAAAAAAAAAAACGAAATTTAAACATATACAACAACTAAATATTTTAAGTTTTAAGTTGAAGAGCAAAGTTGCAAGGTAGAATTCACTTTAACTTGGTACCATAAAAAAATGTCGCCACAAAATTTTCGAACCTAATATTTAAAAAAAATCTTCAAAATTTTCGAACCCAAAAGTGAAAAAAAAAATCGTCTACAAAATTTTAAAACCCAAAATTTAAAAAAATTATCCTCACAAAATTTTGCAAGCAAAAACATACTGTCATGAAATTTTGGGACCCAAATTTAGAAATATATTGACAAAATTTTCTAACCTAAAATTTGAAAAAAAAGTCACTAAATTTTCGAAACCAAAAGTTAATAAACAAATTGTGACAAAATTGAAAAAAATTGACCCAAAATAATTTTTTTCAAACTTTAGGTTCAATTTTTTTTTATAATTTGGAATTAGCGTCACAAATTTGCAAACCCAAAATTTATTACAAAAAATATGTCAATAAAAATATTCGAAATCGAAGCCAAAATTTGTTAGAAAAAAAAAATTAGCGTCGCAAAATTTTCGATCCTAATATTTGTTACAAAAAGAAATGGTGGTGACATAATTTTCGAGCTCAAAATTTATTACTAAAACAGAAAAATATTCGTCACAAAATTTTTTAACCCAAAATTTGTTACAAAAAAAGTTGGCGCCACAAAATTTTCGAATTCAAAATGCGATGAATGTGCATATTACAACGAAAATATTATTATTTTAGGATAGCGAATCTTTTAGTGTGGACGCTAAACGTTTCGGAAACATATCTAGATTCATCAACCATTCATGTTCACCGAATTTGTATCCCATAAAACTTTTTGTCGATCACCAAGATTTGCGATTTCCTCGAATAGCACTTTTTGCGCAAAGAGATATTTTAGCAGAGGAAGAACTAAGGTAAGTTTTGAAAAGACTTATTAATTATTTTCAAGTATCGTGCCATGTATAAAAGCTGTCATTTTGTTTTTTTTTGCATTTTTTAGGAAATTATTTTATCAAAATTGCAATAATTTTAAATTACTGTCATAACCCCAAACAGTCTTATCAGAACTTTATAAATTATTTACTCATTGCTATTGAAAGTTTGTGGAACAAAAAAATAGATATAATGTTCTTTATGTTGTGACCTTGACCATGCATTTGACGGTCAAATCAAGGTCAAATGCATTTTTTCTAATGATAATCTCAAATTGTATTCCAGATTCGGAAAGGGCGGAAAATTTTATGTCCAAAATGACCTTGACTGTGACCTTAGTCGGAATCTTGACCACGACCAAGGCGAATTTTTTTTTCAAATGAGAACTCCCTTTTTGTATGGGGCGCATTTTACTTTGATATTACGGTCCAGTTCATGGTTAAATATAAATAAAGGTCACGGTCAAGGTCCTATTTAGACGTTTAATACTACACCCCCTTCAAATTCAGCCTAAAAAATAGCAGTTCTCAATCTATTTCAAAACAAACTCTATTTGACCTTGGTCGGGGTTGAAGTCATAACTAAGGTCACAGTCAAGGTCATTTTAGATCTAAAATTTTCCGCTCATTTAGACGAGAACCCCTATTTAAGTTCAAGTTAAGGTCTAGGTCATGTTTGGTCATCCAATACTGCGCCCCTACACATTCAGAATGAAAAATGGGAGTTCCCGTTTGTAAAAATCCATTTGACCTTTGTCGTGGTCAAGGTCAGGGAACAAGATCAATTTGGACATAAAATTTTCCGCTCTTTCCGAATCTGGACTAAAACATGGGGCTTGTCATTTGAAAAAAATGCATTTGACCATGATACGACCGTCAAGTTCATGGTCATGATCAAGGTCCGGGTACAAGATTAATTTGGACGTAAAATTTTTTGCTCTTTCCTAATCTGGAATAAGACATGGGGGTTGTCATTTGAAAAAAATGCATTTGACCATGATATGACCCTCAAATTCATGGTAATGATCAAGGTCATGATCAAGGTCCGGGTACAAGATTAATGTGGACGTAAAATTTTTTGCTCTTTCCGAATCTGGAATAAAACATGGGGGTTGTCTTTTGAAAAAAATGCATTGGACCATGATATGACCGTCAAGTTCATGGTCATGATCAAGATCCGGTACAAGATTAATTTGGACGTAAAATTGTTTGCTCTTTCCGAATCTGGAATAAAATATGGGGGTCGTCATTTGAAAAAAAAAATGCATTTGACCATGATATGACTGTCAAGTTCATGGTCATGATTAAGGTCCAGGTACAATTTAATGTGGATTAAATTTTTTTCTTCTTTCCGAATCTGCAATAAAACATGGGGGTTGTCATTTGAAAAAAAAATGTATTTGACCATGATATGACCGTCAAGTTCATGGTCATGATCAAGGTCCATGTAAAAGATTAATGTGGACGTAAATTTTTTTCCTCTTTCCGAATCTGCAATAAAACATGGGGGTTGTCATTTGAAAAAAAAATGCATTTGACCATGATATGACCGTCAAGTTCATGGTCATGATCAAGGTCCGCGTACAAGATTAATTTGGACGTAAAGTTTTTTGCTCTTTCCGAATCTGGAATAAAACATGGGGGTTTGTCATTTGAAAAAATACATTTAACCATGATATGACCGTCAAGTTCATGGTCATGATCAAGGTCCGCGTACAAGATTAATTTGGACGTAAAGTTTTTTGCTCTTTCCGAATCTGGAATAAAACATGGGGGTTTGTCATTTGAAAAAATGCATTTAACCATGATATGACCGTCAAGTTCTTGGTCATGATCAAGGTCCGCGCACAAGATTAATTTCGACGTACAATTTTTTGCTCTTTCCGAATCTGGAATACAACATGGGGGTTGTCATTTGAAAAAATGCATGTGACCATGATATGACCGTCAAGTTCATGGTCATGATCAAGGCCCGGGTACAAGATTAATTTGGACGTAAAATTTTTTGCTCTTTCCGAATCTGGAATACAACATGGGAGTTGTCATTTGAAAATAATGTATTTGCCCATGATATGACCGTCAAGTTCATGTTCAAGGTCACCGTTGGATAGCCAGGGAAAATACTGAAAGTTTTGTATTTAAAACTCATTGTTATGATTTTGCAATGACAAACTACTATGCAAGCTATGTACTTTGCCTGTAATTTGTATATAATTTTGCTTGGAGTAATTTGATACACTGTGTAGAATGTTTTGTTTATGTCGTCGTATACTAAAAAACTTTTTACTTTCAGTAAGTTTGGAGCTGTTTGTATAAGTGTTTCGTTACATTTTTCAGCTTTGATTATGGACAAAGATTCTGGCTAGTGAAATGCAAGTCTTCTCCCTGTAAATGCGATGTACCTGACTGTAAATATACCAACGACATTCAATCTGGATGACAAGTGAAGTGAATTTGTTACTGGAGAAAATAATCAAAAAGACTAGTTTTCATTCAAAATCTGTTCCCAAACTGTAGTACTCGCCGCTAATATTGATGTGCAATTTTTCCTAAAGTAGTACAATACGTTTAGTAATGTCAACGACTGATTTTATTTTAGTATCGATTAGTAACACACAGTTATGTATTGCAAATATTTATTTCAATTGTGTTCATATTTTTATAGGAAAATTGGTGTTTTGATTTCTTTTTGTACCTACTATTATTAATGTTGTCCTTTGTTATTTATGTTATAAAAATACGTTTTGATGGAACCGTTTCTTATTACCTCAACCGGTTTCTGAAAGTACGATAAATTAGAAATTACGTATTACACACTTACAACTTTATTAAAACAAACATATAAAATTGTTTGATACTACAGCTTCTTCAGGCAATCAGAGTAATTTACAAAGAATAGAGTGGAAATAGTCTTAGAGGTACAGTAAATAAAATTATAGTGCAATTTACCATTATCTTCAAACAAAACTATTTTCATACCGAATTTAACATAATAAAACAGATTATCATCAGTTGTGATTATGATACAAAAATTGTTCATTTGATCTTCAAAAAAACATTAGCACCTTTCCACACAATGAATATTTCTTATTAATAAAGTCCCTGAACTTCTAACGACTGACCCAAGACGTATATAGGTCAAACAAACAGATGTTTTAAAAAGGGAGTAAATGAACACTACATACCTTTCAAAAGAAGGAACCCGAATTCTAATTAAGTTAATCATTTCAAAGAACAAAACTAGTTTCCAAAATTTACATGGAGAAAAAACGATATAAAACATAGACTATTAGAAATCCTAGAAATCGCGTGGTGGAGCCGCTCAAACCTTGGTTAGCTGAAATTTAAGTGCCCAGTAAACGTGTTTCTGAATATTTGTTATTGTTAAAAATGTTGCCGATATATTTACGTCCAAATTGAATCTTTCAAAGCAAATAAGTAACTCTGAAAATTTCTCAAGCTTTTGAACACAAGACTATATATCGTTTCTGCTGCATTTTTTAACAATATATCCCCTTGTGTTCAGAAGCCTGTAAAGTCCCGAAAGTCTAGTAACAAGTCTTTATCAGTTTTTCAACTTTTAAATGTCGAAAAATTTAAGTGGGGAACAAGCGTTACGATATGAAATACGAAACAAAACGTTATACTTTGTACCCAATAGTTAGTTGGTTTGGAAAAATCAAGCAAATGTGGAAAATTATTAAAAATCACGTTTTTAGGAATTCGATTTTCATCGAATACCGCTAGTTCGACAAATTGATGGGCACTAACAAAAAGCATTATGTATTTAAGGTAAGTCAATGTCTGAGAAACAATGAGTGATACAAGAGGGAAAATTGGTATATAGTGATATCATTAAAGGCCATCATATATGGGAAAAAATTATTTAAAAACGTAGGTAAAATTGTTTGAAACAAATATTACTTTAATAATTTGGTTTTTTATTATTGGTCAAGAAACTGTTTTTTAATGTCAGTTAACCAACCAACATGCATGATGGTGTCCCAACACACTTCAGCTCGAATGTACGTGGTTATCTTAATTTTACCTATGAAAACCATTAGATAGGAAGAGCTGGGCCTCATTTTTGGCCGCCTCAATCCCCAGATTTGGATTATTATATCTGAAGATCTGAAAGAATTAGGTTATACTAACCCAGTACAGGATATTGAAGACTTGAGAACTCGCACATAATCAACTAATTTCAGATTGTGATTGTGTTTTTTAATATATTTTAAAATATTCATTTTAAAAAAATTAAAAAATATATTTGTATTCGTCATAATGAGCCCTGTGATTTGATATATTACATGACCCGTTAGAAACAATTATAAATTTTTTATTTTCCATTTAATTCTATAATTTGCCCCCCCCCCAAAATAAATATTATGGGTTTCTCCTTATTTTTCCAGTAAAGTTCAGGTGAGGGGCTATACTACCATTTTTTCCAAAATTTTTCAGCTTATAGTTTCGGAGATAGGGGGGGGGAATGGGTAAAATCTTTTGTATTTTTGTTAATATCTTTTAATTAATTAATTTTAAAAATATGAAAAAAAAATATTTGTTTTCTTCATCATGTGCCATTTCATTTGATATATAACATGATGGATTAGAAACAATTTTAATTTTATATTTTCCATTTAATTCTATAATTTGTCCCCCAAAATGAATATTGTTTTTTTTTTCTTATTTTTCCAGTAAAGTTCAGGTGAGGGGCTATACCTCCATTGTTTTTTCAAAAATTTCCAGCTCATGGTTTCGGAGGTAGGGGGGCGGATGGGTAATTTTTTTTATATTTTTGTTGATATCTTTTAATTTATTTATTTTAAAAATATGAAAAAACATATTTGTTTTCGTCGTAATGAGCCCTTTCATTTGATATATAACATGATGGGTTAGAAACAATTTTAATTTTATATTTTCCATTTAATTCTATAATTTGTCCCCTAAAATAAATATTAGGGGTTTCTCCTTATTTTTCCAGTGAAGTTCAGGTGAGGGGCTATACCTCCATTTTTTTTCAAAATTTTCCAGCTTTTGGTTTCGGAGATAAGGGGGGGGAATGGGTATATTTTTTTATATTTTTATATATATCTTTTAATTAATTTATTTTAAAAATATGAAAAAAATATATTTGTTTTCATCGTAACGAGCTCTTTCATTTTCTATATAACATGATGGGTTAGAAACAATTTTAATTTTATATTTTCCATTTAATTCTATAATTTGCCCCCCAAAATGAATATTAGGTTTTTTTCTTATTTTTCCAGTAAAGTTCAGGTGAGGGGCTATACCTCCATTGTTTTTTCAAAATTTTCCAGCTCATGGTTTCGTAGGTAGGGGGCGGATGTGTATTTTTTTATATATTTTTGTTAATATCTTTTAATGTATTTATTTTAAAAATATGAAAAAAATGTATTTGTTTTCGTCGTAATGAGCCCTTTCATTTGATATATAACATGATGGGTTAGAAACAATTTTAATTTTATATTTTCCATTTAATTCTATAATTTGCCCCCTAAAACAAAATATTAGGGTTTTCTCCTTATTTTTCCAGTAAAGTTCAGGTGAGGGGCTATACCTCCATTTTTTTGAAATTTTTCCAGCTTATGGTTTCGGAGATAAGGGGGGGAATGAGTATTTTTTTATATTCTTGTTTATATCTTTTAATTAATTTATTTTAAAAATATGAAAAAAATATATTTGTTTTCGTCGTAATGAGTCCTTTCATTTTATATATAACATAACGGGTTAGAAACAATTTTAATTTTATATTTTCCATTTAATTCTGTAATTTGCCCCCCAAAATTAAAAGTAGAAGTTTCTCCTTATTTTTCCAGTAAACTTCAGGTCAGAACCTATACTTCTAATTTTTTTCAAATCTTTACGGTTTATAGTTTCCGAGATAAGGGGGGGGAATGGGTAAATTTTGGTATATTTTCGTAAATATCTTTTTAAATATATATTTTTTGAAAATATGAAAAAAATTATTTGTGTTCCTCAGAATGAGACCTTTCATTTGATATATTACATGATGCGTTTGACATTTTTTTTATTTTTAAATTTTTATTTAATTCTATAATTTGCCCCCCAAAATTAATATTAATGGTTTCTCCTTATTTTTCCTGTAAAGTTCGGGCAACGTTCTATATTTCCTATTTTTTTCAAAATTTTAGGCTCAGTAGTTTCGGAGATCGGGGGGGACGGTCGATTTTTTTTAGTTCCCCCCCCCCAGAAGTACCCCTAAAATCAAAATTTCTTCATTTACGATATCTACTCCAAACATACATTGATACCAAATTTCAACCTCTTCCGTCCAGTAGTTTAGGAGAAAATTGCTGTGATGTGACAGAGGCAGAAATCCTAAGTGATATTATAAGGGTATTCGTATATTGTATATACGGAACCCTAAAAATATATTGAAATCAAATATCACAATTGACAATAAAAAAGTAACTTTTTACTCCATGGTGTATTTTAACATACGCAGTGTTGCCAGATTGGGGATTTTCCCCCCATTTTGGGGAAAACATTATTTTTGGGGTAAATTTGGTGATTAATATATTGTGGGGAAATTTTTGGGTAAAATAAAAAACGATGGTGAAATCAAAATTTTTGTTGAGTTAGTGGTATTGACTAAAGGAACCCGCCGTCCATATGTAAACATAGTAATTCAGTGGAGTGAATTTTTATGATTCACATGAATTTAAACGTTGAGAGGTTAATCAAAGTCAATATTTTCGAAGTTTAATACCAGATATTTTATATAATTAAAAATATAAAGTTTATAAGTTTTTAAATCGTAAAGCCACGAATTTACCAACATAGATACTGGCAAAAAGGCACATATTGTTATATTTTACTATTAAAATTAATTCAATTTTTATTATAATTTATAATCATATTATAATTTTTTTTTACATTAAAAATGGGTGCCGTCCAACGACTCGATGCGCCAGGCCGACTCATCACCCAATAGTGTTTTTACTGATATAAAATTTGCATTCTATTCTCACTAATTGACCAATTCGCACCTTTTGTTTTATTTCGTACAAATATTGTTTATTCAGGTAGTGTTTATTGGAACGATACGTTTTATTCATAAGAAACTCTTGAAAAACGAGTCATCTTAAAAGAGTGCTGTCAAACAAAACGTTATAAAAAAATCGTTCGCAGGCACTCGAAGCATTGATTAAGTTTTCATTGTTATCTTTGTACTTTAATTTTTTCCAAATATTCCATTAAACAACAGATTATAATGTTTAATCTAGTGTTAATTAATATATACATGGTGTAAACGGTTTAAGTGCAAAGATTTTGAGGATCAATACTTCAGGTCAAAACAATTCAAAAAGCTTTATAACATTTTCGGAAACTATAGTTTTGCCAAAAATTATAAAGGTTTGAAGTTACGTAGCCTTTATTACAGTGAATAATAGACTATTTCCGGCTTGAAAATACTTGTAAAGATAAATATGTAAATACTCAATAGCTTATCACCTTTACTAACTGTATTAACAAAGAAAATTCATATTTAAACTCTAAATATTCTGTTATAATTTGCCCTACAGATGTGGCAACATAGCATATAACATTTCTGCGTGACATTCGACGTAGCATTCGTGATTTAATTTTCATTTTAAAAAATAAATTGGAGAAATAAATAAAATCTGTTGTGAATTGTGAGTTCGAGTGTATTAGTTTGTGACAAATAGTGGCAATTATACAATTAGCTAAAGACCTGACATGCTATTAATTTGTGGGGAAAGCAGATGTAATAGCAAGAATGTTGAATTTTGAATATTTACTATAAATAATCCGTTTGTTCTCCAGAGCTCTATCATTTTATGAGTAAGAATTATTTTTCCAAGAATTTAACCATAAAAGAACTACATATATGAAAGTTTTGTTTAATATATTTTGAATGGATTTATTTTTGTATCATAATGTAAACAACTTGATGCATAAAATAAATCGCCAAATATAAATATTCATTTCAATACATAGATATTAAAAGGGTACATTTTTGAAAGTAATATTTCATAAATTATTTATTTAATTAAATAAATCTACTGGCAATCGAAACTATGTAATTATTTAATACAAAAAAAATAACAGGTGTTAATTTTTTTTGGTGACTCATTCCTTTATTGTTCACGCTACAAGTGAATCTGATTTTTAGCGCGTTGACATTAATTTACTTAACATGTATTTCGAATTTTCTTGCTTGCCTATAGCGCATAGTGTTATAAGAGTTTTTTGTTTTATTTGGTGTGTACTATCTGTACCTAAAATATATGCACTCAAACTTACACCCTGTATATACAATATCCAAAAAACGTTTTATAAAAAACTTTACATAGTTAAATCCCAATAAGTTGGGGTTAAAGACTCATAACATCGGTATGATCTTAAGGTGTTACTTTATATTGTATTAAGTTACGCATTTATTTCTTATTTTTGGGAAAAAAACTCATTAAAAATAGTAGTATTTTGGGGGAAAATATAATCACCTGGGTAATTTCGAATTTGGTCTATGGCAACCCTGAACATAAGCCGATTTGCAGCGCTCTATCGATTATAATTGTTCCTAAATTGTATGAACCAACCACATTCTAGCGATTTTGGTAGCGAATCAGTTTTGACTCTACTCACGGTGGTTCTCCTTCAAATGTGAATAGAGAAATGTCAAATTTACAACCACTGTCAACCAAGGGTGGAACTAAAGTTATAACCGGTAGATCGCGGCAAATCGGTTATAATTGTAGTTTTTGGTTATGGTTGAATTCAATAATATGTTTTATATATTTACAAACATAATAACAAACAATAAAACATCACTTTTTTCAATAACAACCTTCAAATAAAACATTTAAAAAAATATATAACCGACTTCTACCTATAACTAAAAAGCTAAAAATAATTATAACAAAATACAACTCTAGCAAATAAATAACACATTCAATGTTGTTAGTTGCCTACCCAGGAAGTAAAAAATGTAAACATTAAAAGGTGCTCATTCTACAAATTAATTACCTACCAATCTAGTATATTTTTGAAGTCGGTGACAAGCAAATCTAAAATCCTTCATTGCGTACTTATCTACTAATTCATCAAACTTGATTGTTGCTTGGCACCGACTTCAAAAATATACTAGATTGGTAGGTAATTAATTTGTACAGAATGAGCACCTTTTAATGTTTACATTTTTTACTTCCTGGGTAGGTATCTTAACAACATTGAATGTGTTATTTATTTGCTATAGCTGTATTTTGTTATAATTAT
The DNA here is from genome assembly GCA_034190945.1 of Octodonta nipae. NCBI lineage: Eukaryota > Metazoa > Arthropoda > Insecta > Coleoptera > Chrysomelidae > Octodonta > Octodonta nipae. The sequence continues at coordinate 8,882,546 of CM067220.1, read as the reverse complement.
TTTTAGCTTTTTAGTTATAGATAAATGTCGGTTATATATATTTTTTTAATGTTTTATTTTCAACTTATTAGTTTTTTTTGAACTCAGGTAGTTTTCATTCTTTATTTTTAGGTAACATCGAAAGCCTCAACATTAAACAATGATCCATTATCATTTCAATTGACAGGTAAATCTTTGTAAACAAAATGTACTAGTACACGTTGACTTAATAAGCCCAAAATATATTTATGCCTTATGGACTACGCCATGTAACCTTTTTTCAACTTTTTTTGACAACCCTGTATAACTAGATAATTCCACTCCAACCTATGTACCAACCAGCCTGTACATACGACTGCCCACGGACAAGCATAAATTTGTTAGCTGCCTTCTGTAAACTATAGCACGGAGTAGAATCCATCCTATATTTACGGAGTCAAATCCGTCCTATATTTCAACCATAGTATATAACTCCTTGTGGGCTACCCCATAAATTATTTCCTTTTTAACATTTTATGTTATCGCCCTGTGTAACATTAATTCCTCTCCACACTTTATGCAACTTCTTATGGGCTATAAAAGAAATATTTTTTTAATCACACTGTATAAATATAATTCAACTCCAGCATATATTTCAACCATCCTGTATATGATTTGCTTATGTCCACATCATATAACAGTTTTTTAATCAGACTATATAATTTTAATTTCACATTTTTTTCAACATTTTTATACCACCAAACCTCCAGTCCACCCTATATTCCAACCATCCTGTATATACGACTGCCTACGGACCACTATCTAGTCTAGTCCGTCCTATATTTCAATCTTCATATAAAGGCAACTCCTTCTACCACTTTACTTTTTGATTATGTTTGCTATAACTAAACACCCTGTCTATAAGCCACCAAGTAACAGTTTAAAGTTTGACATGTGTTGTCACTGAATTTTCTATTAGGCCGGGAGAATGTGACAACCAAAAGCACCGTCTTCGTAAAATGGGAAAATTTGCATTTAAATAGGTATTTACCTGGTATACAAACAAAACGAGCTTGGTACTCATTGATTTAAGGAGTCGAAAATACTATGCTTTACTACCTATATGCTTGAGATGAACATAGAAAATTTTCAAATTCGCAATTAAAACTTCCAGTACCTAAAATTACCCCACTATTACGTTGGAATTAAAATATTTATGAGGAAATGTCCGTTATGTCATTTCGATGAAATTTTTGATAAGAATTTTGGAATTTTCGGCGATTTTCTGCAAAACTGCAAGTTGCACGTCGCAGAAAAGTATATGAAATCACCTAAGGATCTTCCTTAATAGATTAAACGTTAAAAAACTATACACATCCATAAGGACTTATCGAAAAATCGACCAATATGATAGGGATATTGGTCGATTTCCATGCACGCATGTGTTCATTCACAAATTTTATCACTTTACCAATAGAATTCTTTTCCAAAATTTGAAGTTTCACCAATCCGGATACATACTCTATTAAACAAGACCATATTCGTTCAAAACGGTGCACCACAGGAGAAGAAATCAGGTAACATACATACAAAAAAAAGCGAAAAAATACGCGACGAATTGATAACCTCCTCCTTTTTGGAAGTCGGTTAAATAAAAGTTCAGGTATAGTATAAAATATTCCAAATTAGCCACATCAATTTTTTCATACCTCCCTTTTCAGTCGAGATCATCTTTAAAAAACTAACAGATAATGATAATGAAAACCACAAATTATATACAAATACTTTATTAAAAATTAACAATTTGAACAATCTCAACTAATTTAAACTCAAAATATGTAACAATCTTTTTTCATTGCACTATACGCCTTGTTCAGAGTTCTTTCCCAACGGTTAAACTCTTCATCTGTATCAGCGAACAAATAATATTCCGCTACCCCATTGCCCGAAACGGTATTAAATTCTAAGCATATATTTTTTCTGTTTGGAAAAATGTATCCTTGTTTGTTAATTTCAATTTTTGTACAGTGACGCAAATCCAAAACTCTCAAGGGTTCGCTGACTAGGTCCTCGTTCGGAGAGTTCCAGTATTTCAAATAGAAGCCTTGAAGAAGACACCACCTTGTATCCATCACAGGGTAACCTAGATGTATCCTTCCGATTGTGAGAAAGCCTCTGGATTCAATATTCAGTTCTTGAACGTTCTCAATATCGGCTGTGAAATAATCGAGTATGGCTGCATCGTCGTGGACGTAAGCCAGTTGGAAGTATTTCTGTTTGAATCTGAGGCTGTTTATGGTTGTACTGCCCCACAACTTGAACAGTGATTCTCTTACTAGGTCCGTGGCGTTGATGGTTTTGCGAGTTTGACGTGGTCGGATTTTTAAACAAGATTTCTCCTAGAAACAAAACAAAGTTAATATTTTACTGACTGACTGAGTAACTGGAAACAAAATCAGGTTGTGTTAAATAATATACTCACTGACAAAGAAATCGTAACACCCAGAAGGTGATGTTTAAATTTAATACTTGGAATGGGCACACTAGGAAATATTTCCTAGTGTACCCATTCCACAAACTCTGAAGTACCTGGAGGACTTACTGCGTGAAAACTCTTTTTGTGAGGCAGAAATTAAGGAGTTAATTTCCCTCACAAAATTATGTATGAGCCAAAATTGTTTTCAGTTTGGAGGTTGCTTTTTTGAGCAGAAGGAAGGAACGGCAATGGGAAACCTCTTGTCGCCGTTCCGTGCCAACTTGTTCATGGGCAGGTTCGAAGTTGACTCCCAATATTTTCCTAGGGTATGGATACGGTACGTGGATGACATATTTGCTATATTTAATAGTAATGAGTTCAATGTTAATGATTTTGTTATGTTTCTTAATAACAGGTTTGCTTCTATTAAATTTACATATGAACAGGAACATAAGGGTACTCTACTAGTTTTAAGAAATGATAATAATAAGTAAGAGGACAAGAAGACCCAGACAAGAAGAACCAGAAGAACCACAACAACACTCAACAATACAGTCACAATAATAACGTGACCATCACCAACGGAGTCAAACAAGAACCAGACCTCCACCCGCAAGATCAACAACCAGCGCTCACTCAAGCGGGACTGAGAAGACAGCGCATGAAATGGACTAGCGCCATGAATGAATTTATAATGCGCACGTTTTACAGAATTACGAACCTTGGCCAGGATAAGACTGGATATCGCCAAACACTACATCAAGACTTCTGTCGTGAGTACCCAGAGCTTCAAGTTACCAAACAGAGAGTCGCAGATCAATATCGTGTGATCTTGAGAAATACCCTAATTTTGCCTGTGTGCTGCAATTTCCATCTGCAGAACACTTGGGGTCGGAATAAGACCAAAGCAAGACCCTCCCCAATTTAGAAAAACACCCCGAATACCACCTTGGCAAAAAAGACTTAAAAGGAAAATTAATTCTCTTCGGAAAGAAATTGGAAGACTGACCGAGTACCAACGAGGGGTCAGGAACAACAGAATACAAATACTTGTCAAGACTATCATGGACAATAACCGAATACACTCTCAGTGGAATTGGGAAAACATCACATCTCAGCAGTGTCTGGACAGTTTATGATAAAAGCTCTCCGTCTACACAAGTCGATTGAGAAGGTACAAAACCAGTAACCAACGGAAAATAGACAACGCACTATTCCCAAAATTAGAAAAAGGGTTTTATAGAAAACTCCACGACATCAATAATAATGAAACCCCTAGCAACCCAGTAAAACGGCCATCGAGCAGTTCAGGAAAACACAACTTTCCACAACAGTTTCCCATAACTCCAGAGCGAGCTGGATTAATGAGGAGGAGGCTGCATTTCAGAATTGTGATAAGATGCAACACCAACCATTTACAACGGAATACATGTCCATAATGAAACATTTCCATAACTGGAAAGCACCAGAACCAGATGGTGTGCAGAATTACTGGATAAAGAAACTTTACGCCACCCACGAAACATTATCAGTCCTTATTAATGACATAATTATCCATCCACACAAGATGCCTAGTTTCCTTGCGCATGGTGCTACATACCTCTTACCAAAGGATAATCTATGTACACAAGACCCAGCAAAGTACCGACCAATCACTTGCCTCCCAACCTTATAACGTCGTGCATTAATCATCGCCTTTTCAGACATTGTGAGCTGAACAACATAATTACCGAACAGCAAAAGGGATGAGCGAAAAACTCGATGGGGTGCAAAGAACAACTAATAATTGATTCCGTTGTCTGCAATCAAGCCCACGCCAAACGACGAAATCTCTACATGGCATATGTGGCCTACAAAAAGGCCTTTGATTCAGTTCCACATGATTGGTTCATTCAGGTGCTGAAACTCTATAAAGTAAATAATTGTATTGTTAACTTTTTAGAATATGTCATGACTACCTGGCAAATCAAAATCTTTCTAAAAGAAGCCGACTGTTCGATACAAACTGACTCTATCCCAATCAGAAGGGGTATATTCCAGGGAGACTCTCTTAGCCCGCTGTGGTTCTGTCTTGCCATGAACCCACTCTCACACAAACTGAACGCGAAATACAACAACGCACAAGCATTAAAGATAAACCATTTGTTCATGGACGACTTAAAATTGATGGCAGCTACGAAACAACAGCGGCATGATATGCTTAAAATAGTAGAAGGGTTCTCTAGTGATATCCAGATGCAATTTGGCCTAGACAAATGCCGAATTATCAATATAGTAAAACGCAAAATACAGAAGGGACTCTACGAAATGAGAGATGGCACCTCAATTGAATCCATGGAGGAAGGTCATACTTACAAATACCTTGGAATAAAGCAGGCCCAACGAATTGATCACTCCACTATGAAAAAGGACCTATCAACAGAGTTCTATAGAAGTGTAAGACGACTGTTGAAAACTAAGCTTAGCAGTAAGGGACCCTACGAAATGAGAGATGGCACCTCAATTGAATGCATGGAGGAAGGTCATACTTACAAATACCTTGGAATAAAGCAGGCCCAACGAATTGATCACTCCACTATGAAAAAGGACCTATCAACAGAGTTCTATAGAAGTGTAAGACGGCTGTTGAAAACTAAGCTTAGCAGTAAAAATCTGTTTCAGGCTATTAACACCTATGCTTGCTCAGTACTCAGTTACTCATTCGGAATAGTTAAATGGTGCAACACTGACATTGAACAACTACAACGGAAAGTTCGAGTTCTACTGAAAAAAGCTCAAAATCACCATCCAAAGAGCGCTGTCGAACGTACAACATTGCCACGGTATGAAGGAGGAAGAGGATTGGCAGATATAGGCAAGTTACGTGATCAACAAATTTCTAATTTGCGTAATCATTTCCAGAAACTCGCAGAATTTTCTGATCTACAAGTCATATGTGAGCTTGATGACTCAACACCTCTGCGACTGACAGAACAACAAGTTCAAGTATACTACCAGACAACTGATCAGAAACTGTTCAAATGGAAAGAAAAGCCGTTTCATGGAAGACATATAAATGACGTCAACCAAGATTATGTCGACAGTTCAGCGTCGAACTACTGGTTGATCTCTGGTCATATGTTTCCTGAAACGGAAGGCTTTATATTGGCAATCCAAGATCAAGTAATTCCAACTAAGAACTATCTAAAGTACATCGTTAAAGACCCTTCTATCAACAACGACCGATGCAGATATGGTTGCCAAACATCTGAATCTATCCAGCATATCACAGGAGGTTGCCAAGCGAATACAAAGAACGACACGATGCTGTGGCAAAAATACTGTACCAGGAACTAGCGCTTAAACTTGAGCTATCACAGTCGGTAAGAATACCCTACTATATATACAAACCAGAATATATTTTAGAGAATAACATCTACAAGCTATACTGGGATCGGACGATATTGACCGATCGGACTGTTGCTCACAATAGACCAGATATAGTTTTGGTAGATAAAGTCTCTAGAAAAACAACCTTAATTGACATAGCAATCACTAACAAGAATAATATAAATATTAAGCAGGGTGAAAAAATAGCCAAATATAGGGATTTAGAATTTCAAATACAGAAACAATGGGACATGAACAACACTCGAACGGTACCAATTATTATGTCAACAACAGGAGTAGTCCCAAAACATCTAGTAAACAATTTGAAATACCTCGGTCTGGACGAACATCTTTACTAACTGATGCAAAAAGCCGTCCTGTTAGGAACAGCCCGGACGGTTAGAAAATTCATGGGGAACTGCAGCAACAACGCTAACCACGGGCCTGATAACCTGGCAAGGGCTCCTACAGAGCTAAACCCTTTTGATATGTAGTATATCTGTGGTTTAGTGAATTTTCCCGGTAAGGGCACACTATGTGTGCCTTAGAGGGAGTGTGATGCCATACATTGTATCGTCAAGTCGGGATAGTTAAAGTTTGATGTATATAGGAAGGATACTAGCACATATAGATATTTACCTAATACAACATAAAATGGCGGGGATTAATTTCCTTGTACATCGGTTGTTGACATTCCCTCTCAATAAAGATAAGTTTGAAAATGAAAAGAAAACTATTAGAGAAATAGTTGCATGTAATGGTTATCCAACAGATATAGATAAATTAATTAGGAAGAAACGGCTTCGGTTACGAATGAATAAAGTGTCAACTTTTCGAAATGGGTCATAAGAACAAAAGTTTGTCTCGGTTCCGTACAGCCCACACATCGACAAAACATCTACTGAAATATTTCATGAAATCTTAGAGAAACATTTCGTGAAATATTACACCAATATTTCATGAAATATTTCAGGAGAATTTTAGTCTTGAATATAGTAATATTTTGGAAAAAATTTCAATAGATACTTTAGACATCAAATATTTTAGCACTATTTTAAATGTATCATGAAATATTACAGAATATTTCATGAAATATTTCAAAATGTTTTTGTAGCTAAAATACGAAGATTTCTGAAATATTTTAGGATACTTCAAAACAAAGATGAAATATTATATCAATATTTTTAAATAGTTCACTAAAATACATTTGAACTATTTTTATATCTACAACAAAAGATCTTTAGAAATATATCATGAAATATGACACAAAGATTTCATAAAATATTACAGGAATATTTCATGAATTATTTCAAATAGGTTTTTGTCGTGGACATAGCAATATTGCTGAAATATTTCAAAAAATATTTTGAAATGTTTCAAATCAAATCAGAAATATTGCAAAGATATTTTAGAAATATTTCATGCTGTGTGGGAGTCGTTATACTAGGCTTTAAGAAAGTTTTTAAAGAACTTGGTATGAAGGCGGTGTATAGAATAACTACAAAACTACAGAAATTATTGGGCAATCCTAACGATAAACTAGCTGACTTCGAGAAGTCGGGTATTTAGGAAATCAAATGTAAGGAATGTGCTTTAAAGTAGTATGGACAGACACGCAGATCTATTAATGCCCGTTTCAAAGAGCATATTGCCCATTTGAAATATGGAAGAGTGGATAAATCTAGTGTTGCACATCATGTTTTAGAACACAACCACTGATTTATAAATATAATAAACTAATGAATTCAGATAAGGGCCCTCATTTTATAGTTTACTTTCGGCGAATCCATAAAATAAGTATTAAAAATGTCATTACTTTATAATGTAGGGTAAAAGTAGATAGCTAATTAAGGATTATCCTAATTTACATAATTGTTTTATATAAAATCTGCCTTATCTTTAAATCTGTTATTTAGAATTGAAGTGCTTGGGATTTACTCTTTGTACTAATTACTTAAGTAATTGTTTTGTGGTAGGCATGAATTAGAGAAAATTGTAATTTCTATTTAGTTTGGTTTACTCCTTGATGAAGACAACTTAGAGTTGTTGAAACGGCGTTGACTGTTTAAAATAAAGGTTTGGTGTTAGGGTGTAAACCTGTGTTTTAACATCAATTAATCATGTTTTATTATTAGAACACGTTGATGTTGGTTTTGTTCTACTGTCAATTTTGTCACTTATTTCCGTAAATGACATGGGTATACAAACAATTAGAAAAAGTTATTACGTTATCTGAAAATAAATTAATTTAAACTTTAAAGTTGTTATTTTCAACACAAAGACTGTACTAATCTTAATTCATTTTTAAATTGAAAAATACTAACAAACTAGCCTATAAGGCACACAAAACATCGCAAACAATCAAGCCAAGGTACCTGCGATGTTGCAATATCTTTTCCGTCAATTTTCGGTGCATTTATAAATTAATTTAAAAACTAAAAAATTATTTTGTCATTGTTAGTGTGACTAGTGCAGCAATATAAACTAGTATTTACATACAAACGCTTTGAATGTATAATTATCTGTTTATGAGTGTAAAAACGGATGCAAAATTCTTAATATTTTCATTTATTATTGACGTTTTTATCAGCTGAACAAAACAAAATATTTTCACTCATAACGTTTACTTGTACGAGGGCTGCCTTTTATATTTCGGGATGGGACAACCCTAGTGTTGCAATCTGACAACTGACAGCTCTATCGTAAAGTTTGACATTTTTGAGGTTATACTTACTCAGAACGTTTTGACATACGAGCGCTATGTGTTATTTACAGTAACTTAAAGGATTCATCTCGGTCAACATTTTCGTGCGATTATTTTTTACAACTTTCGACGTGGATTAAGTCAGCAAATGTGCATGGATGAACTTAATTTAATTTTTGGTGATGAAACTCCATCAAGGACCACTGTATATCGATGATATGGTGAATTCAATCGAGGTAGTAGTTCACTCCAAGATGAATTTCCTGAAGGTCGTCCAAAAACAGTTGTTGTTCCGGAAACCATTGATGCTGTGCGCGAACTGATATTGCAAGATCGTCATGTGACCTATCGTGAGATTGAGTCAACCTTACACATTAGTGGGACCAGCATACATTCAATATTGCATAAACATTTGAATGTCAAAAAAATTTGTTCGCGTTGGATCCCATACAATTTGCCAATCGTTCAAAAAAAGGCTCGTGTCGATTGGTCGAAAGAAAAGTTCAAAAAATACGATCGCGGTGCTTCAAAACATGTTTATGACATAGTGACAGGTGATGAATCGTGGATTTACGCGTATGAGCCCGAAAGTAAACAGCAGTCGACTGGGTATAGGTGTTTCAAGATGAGCCGAATCCAACAAAGTTGTTCGCGCACGAAGCACTTCCAAGCAAATGATCGCCTGTTTTTTTTTCGGAAAAACTTACCACTAGAACAACGCAGAACAGTCAATTCTGAGTGGTACACAACCATTTGTTTGCCAATTGTCTTCCAAGAAATGAGGAAAACCAACCGCCCAAGACGGATCACTCTTCACCACAACAATGCGAGCTCTTACACATCGGCTCAAACAACTGCATTTTTGACCACTCAAAACATGGATTTGATGAGTCATCCTCCGTATAGTCCTGACTTGTCACCAAATGACTTCTTTTTATTCCCGTACGTAAAAAACAAACTGAGAAGTCAACGTTTTTCGACACCTGAAGAAGCGGTTGCTGCGTTCAGAATGCATGTTTTGGAGATACCTCAATCAGAGTGGAAAAAGTGCTTCGACAATTGGTTCAAACGTATGCAAAAGTGTATAGATCTTCATGGGGAATATTTTGAAAAACAATAAAGCGATTTTCGATGATTAATATTTGTTTTTGTTCTCTAATCCCGAAATATAAAAGGCAGCCCTCGTAATATAATATAAGATAAAACAAGTAACCTACAATATCCTTTTAGTCAAATATTTATTAACTGAACTTACTTTTTTCACTTTGACCGGAATAGCGTACAGACTGACGCTAATTTCAAATTCTTTGCTTCTGGGAAAAACAAAAGGTTTTTCACATTTTAAAACCTCAGCCTCTTGATCAATGCTGACATCGCTGCTCATGAAAGTTGATCCCATAGTGGCCACACAAATAAAATGCCAGGTGTAGCGTTTAAAATGTTTCTGATGCATCTTGGGATTCAAGTTGAAAACCAAATTCTTTATGGTAACGTTTGAAAAAATTTGAACATCATCCGGTTGTTGAGAAGTTTCCTGATGCATGAGTTTCTCTAACATCGATTTTTTTTGTTCTAAAAATATAAATGTGTAAATAATAAAAAAATATATTTGAACGAAAGTCTTTACTTGATATGAGCAAAAGTTTCTCAGCCTCCACAGCAGTTTTATCTAGAAAGCCGGTTCTATTATAATAAAGATTGAGTGCTTTTGATATTTGTAAGATAGTTTCTAGTTCCAAAATAATATTTTTTATCAATTTTCCTTTTCGTTCATCTTGTATGATTTTTTTATCGGTAGTTGATTCATTGTCGATACATTCAGTTATTTGCTGACGTTTTGTTAATTGCTGATCCGACTTTGAAATGTTTTCATAGATGGCGCCAGAAGGGCATTGAGTAGAAACAAGTGAAGAAATATTGCTGCTTCCGATGCTATATTCGGTGCTTTTTGTAAAGGGCCTGTTTGCGTAGCATTTTGGAGGTAATGCTCTGGCATTGACCTAAAAATTAGATGAGTTATTATTTATGTGCAAAAGTTTGTAAAATGTTTATAAAAATATGAACACCAAGTAGCTCTTCTTTAGATGACGACCCTGTGGAAAAAATCCCATAGATTTCAATAAAAAAAGTCTAGGAATATATACCTAATGTGTTTTTGTCGCTATCAATCCCCATATAAAGGGTGTTCCAATTTGAGATTAGGTTAGGTTATACTAGAATATCATATGTTATTTGACAAATGACAAGTAGGAATATTCTGGTTATTAAAAATGGAGAAATATACGATTGAGCAACGCGTGTTTATTATTAAAAATTATTTTAAATTTGGTGAAAGCTGTGCAGAAGTTGGAAGAAAATTTCGTACAGAATATGGAAGTGAAAATTGTCCGTCAAATGTTAGCATTGGAAAAATTTGTGGAAACTGGTTCAGTAAAACATTAAAAAAGCAAAACATATCATCGTAGTGGACGGTCAGAAGAAAATATTGCAGCTGTTACTGCTAGTGATGTTGAACAACCAAAAACATCAATTCGTCATCGTGCACAGCAATTGAACATTCCAAAAACGACTTAATTCAGATTTTTGCACAAAGGTCTTCATTTAAAGGCTTACAAGATTCAGATAACGCAAGAAATAAAGCTAAAAGATACTGGTTACGGCGTCAATTCGTTAATTGGGCCATACAACAGAAACTTGAATTGGGTGGATTTGTTAACAAGCAAAATTGTCGAATCTGGGGTGAAGAAAATCCACAAGAAATAATGAAAAGACCGATGCATCCACAAAAATTAACTGTTTGGTGTGGTTTTTGGGCTGGTGGAGTGATTGGTCCATACTTTTTTGAAGATGACAAGGAAATGCTGTTACTGTGAATGGTGATCGATATCGAACGATGCTTACTAACTTTTTGTGGGATGAATTGGAGCATATTGATGTACAGAATCTGTGGTTTCAACAGGACGGTGCAACATGTCATTCAGTAGCTGAAACAATCAATCTTTTGAAACAGAAATTTGGTAATCGAATAATTGCTCGAAGAGGAAACATTAATTGGCCCCCTAGATCTTGCGATCTAACACCTCTAGAATTTTTCTTACAGAGCTATTTGAAAGAAAAGGTCTATGCCAACGATCCACAAAACAATTGATGACCTAAAGGAGAACATTATTGACTGTTTTCAAGTAATTGGACCGCAGTTTTGCCAGAAAGTTATCGAAAATTTTGGCAAAAGATTTCGTACAGCAGCAGGTGGTCAGTTACAAGATAATGGTTTCCACTACTAAACCGAAACAATTGTACTCTCATTTGAAATAAAAGATTTGATCATTCTCAAATAATTTGTATGTTTTATTAAAAATTTAAAAATTAACCTCAAATCGGAACACCGTTTATATCCATACAAGTTTCTAAGCAAAACAGTAAGTTCTATATTTTCAATGAAGCATGTAGAAATAGAAAACATTAAACATACTGATTATGGAAAAACCATTAAAATCATTTTTTTATACTGTATTAGGAAATACGTGTAAAAAACTAAACTTTACTATTGTAAATCGGATAGGCCAGACACGGCGTAAATTCCCGCCCAAAGGGCTGGAGTGGGGCGCCGTTTAAGGCAGTCGTAAGTTGCCACACTGGCGGGATAAAACGCGGCATTAATTTAGTCTTCTATTTCGTCATGGAGCTCGAGAGTGAAATGATTATAATAGAGGAGCAGAAATTTCCGTGCTTTTATGACTTTTGGTATATAGATTATAAAAATCGGGAGTGAAAGGTATTTCTGGACAGTTGTTTCCACATAGAAGGCACACGCATGACTGTAACCAGCGTGTGTGGCCAGGGTAGGGCTGGATTCCAGGCGCGTGTAAAAAACTTGTTGGTGTGGCCTACTATTATAGGGATGTGGGAACTGTCAAAAAGTATTGATATATATTGTATCGATATTTTTTAAAAGTATCAATATCGATATTGATATATCGAGAAAAAAATATCGATATATCGGTACTATTTTAGAACAGTAGTATATATATACTTATTAATTTGTTTAACTAGTGTATCTGATAAAGTTATATGCAAACAATTTATAGATAGGTGGTAGGTAGATTGGATTACAAAATTTAAAAATATTTTATTTTGAGACTTTTTCACAGCTTAAGGTAGTAATATATTGTTTAATTAACTATATACTACTACTTCTCATATTTTCTGAAAATTTAGATGTCGTTCTAATGATCATTTATACACTCTCATATATACCTCCCCTCTACCTCATGCATCAGAAACATATTTAAAATTAATTTTAACTTCAAGCACTTAGGCAACATATAGGATAAATATAATAAATTAATTATACTTGAAAGAATTCTGCTAATCTTTGTGTACAAAGATCATGTATCTCAATTTGTTTGACAATATATTGGCTGTTTTCCAATTACCGCACAATTGCGCACAGTGGGGCACAGTGCTGAGCACTAAGTGTTCCAATTACAGCACTGGCTCGCAAAAATGGGCACAAGAAATAACTGGGCCTTTGGGATGTTTTATGTAAGTACTAAGTAAACATAAAACTTTATCATAAAGAATGAAGTATGTTCCAATTAACGCCCGAAAATTACGACACAGAGCGACACAAAAACACTTTGTGCTCTAGTAATTGGAAAACAGCTAGTATTTATTTTATATAACACGTAACAAACATACGAAAAAATATCGTTTTTAATAAGTTTTCGATACTTGGTTTTTATATCGATATATCGAATAAAATTATATCGTGTAAAAGTATCGATATATAAAACAAAAAATATCGATATATCGATATTTTTCCCACATCCCTACAGTACTATATACTCGAAAAAAAAACATAGAAAACGCGGCGTGATATCCCGCCCGTGTGACCGTAGCCTAAACAGCCTACAAGGGTCGGTTTCCTGTAGACCATATGTGAGAATCTTCCTTTATTAGATTTGATTATGAAGACATCAAGAAACGGACTCTATAGTCATAGAGAACTGGATACTTTGTATGTATAATATTAAGATGTTGCATAAAAGAGTCTAGTGAATTTCAGCCGTGAGGCCAAATGACAAAGTGTCAGCAACATATCTAAGCCAACAGGAAGGTTTTAAGGTGAACGAGTTTACGGCTTGTATTTCAATTTGTTGAATGAAAATATTAGCAAGTACTTGGGAAAGGAAGCAAAAATGAATGGTATAAAGGAGTTTCAGGGTCAAGATCGAACTCGGAGTCTCAATCTGCTTACTCCCCAAGTGTCACTTGATAACTGAGTGTGCATCTGCTCTGCTTCGTTTATTTAAAGTTGTCGGTCGATTGGGAGGGGATGTCACGTGATGAAAGGGCTGTGCAGTGATTTGGTTGGGTGTTGGTGGAAGTCTGCCTATTACAGAGCTTCATGCTGTAGGAAAACGGGTGCTATCATCGCGTAGGTTAAGACAACGGGGTCGTTTTTCCATTTCTATAGCTTAGCCAACTGTCGAGATTCCTGCTTCGCTGAAAAGTTGTGAGATCGTGTGCAACTAGTTTCTTCGAAATAACCATATGTAATGACGGAAAGTGCGATTCGGAGTCACAAAACATTCAATAATATAGTGTTCTAACGTTATTTTATAACGTTAACGACTTGCAGAATACGGCTGCTGTTTGGATATGATGGTATGAATTTTGTAAACTCCTCGATCCTCGTTCGGTACTCTGTCTTGTTTGTTCCCGTAAGTTGGCTATAGTTTGATTGGTGTTGAAGACTGAGTTTATTTAATATCGGTTTAGGATCTGTGGTATTTTGTCATTACTTCTCGAATGTACGGAAGGAAGGCTTTCCGAATTGTTGGAGAAATTCAAAGTTAGTAAGTTTAAAACTAACTCAAGGGAAGCTTAACTTCTAGAACCTGGAAAAAGTGACATCTGTCAACTTGAATCTCAGATCAACCATTTTTAATGTAATACCATGTTTCCACAACCAAAGACAAATTTAGAACGAGATCTGTCCCCTGAAACATGTCATCCCCCTCCCAAGCTGTTGCCTGGATCTGTCCCTGACGGAGTTGGTGTATTCGGGAATTGTTGAAATTGATTTTATGTGCACCCGCGGTCAATATGGTCCGGATGATAACCCCTTTGTCTAAGAATTTGTTAAAAATTGTTAAGTTCGTTTTGTGTATTGTCAATATCTGTTAATCGGATAGATCTAAGAGCCAAAGATTTCATTACAGAACTCAATTGGGCAGGGTAATGGTGTGATTAGGCATTTAAGTATGTATTGTTATTAGTTTTTGTTATGACGACAGCAAAAAAAAATGGGAGAGAAGAATCGGACTCAATTTCCAGTCAAAATTCAATGTTAGGAAGTACAGTATTGAGATGTTGCATAAAGTAGTTTAATGAATTGCTGCTACGAGTCCAAACGAGAAAAGTGTCATCAACATATCTAAGTCAATAGGAAGGGTTTAAAGAAGAACAGTTTAGGGCTTGGATTTCGATTTGTTCCACAAATTATTAGCAAACACTGGAGAAAGAGGTGACTCCTTTGGGGATCCACGTACTTGTTTGAACAGAGTGTTTTAGAATGAAAAATTTGTGTTATAAGAACAGTGTTGTAAAAGTTTGATGATGTCACAAGAAATATTTTATTTTGTTTCTAGAATATTTAACGTTTTTGAAATTGGGACATTGGTAAAGAGATACAACATTGATCCTACCTAGGATAACATTTTTTGAAGCTTGAACTGGACTAAATTGATAAAATACTCGACGTTTCGACTTCTGCTTTAGAGCCATCATCAAGATCCAAATCAGAGTCTAGATCAAACTCGGGGTCTCAATCTGCCTACCTACTCCTCAAGTGTCACTAGATAACTGAACAATTCACATCTCTAGTGACGCTTGAGGTGTAGACAGATTAAAACTGTGAAGTATAGTCGAATTTGGCAAAAAAATGTGCACATTTGAAAATTTTGTTTTGAAAAGCTGGTACTTCAAGAGTAATCCCATATACATTTGATCAAATCACAAGAAAATAATAACGAAAATGGGAATATTGAGAAATATTTTTTCTTTAGTACTTTGTGCGCAATTTTTAGACCGTATATATCTTCGATTTGAAATTATGGTTTGTAAATTAGATTATTTTGATAAATAAAGTTTCTATACACACTATGTAATCCTCAAAATTCAATTACAAACTACTGTTAGTGTTATCAATTGTCCTACTCACCATCAGGTCTAAAGGATTGTCGGCAGTCTTGGCGTTGAGGGTCGTCAGGGAAACGTGACTACTCTTAACTTGATCTCTCCAATAGGTTTTACTTTGATCTCTACTGCTAGTCGCATTTTCCGTTGGGAAATCTTCAAACGAAGATGCGTTCAACCCGCTGTCATCACTATCATTCTGATAGCTAAATTTCTCATCTACCGTTTCATTATAGTAATTTTTCCTCGATTTGCGTCTTTCAAGACTTCTACGTTTTAATCTGCAAATGGTACCGTTGAATTTGTCGGAAATAATTTCTTCCACCACATTTGAAGTGTTTCCTTGATCCCGTGAGAAACTGTCGTGGTCACATGGTTCAGGCGATGAATATTGAGATCTTAATGAGTTTTGAGAGTTTAAGTAATAACTTCTTGGGAGTTGGGACAAGTTACACGGAAAATAACTCATTGTTGTCTTAAGTCTTCAAGATAACAGAGATGATCTAAATTTAAAAAAAAAACGATGTCATTAGCTTTAAGGGTAAATGTGTATCTATACTAGTGGTTTCATGAATATTAGTATTCGCTTATTTTTAAGTTTTCTTGGGAATAACACCACAATTAAATCAAGAAAGGTGTATATTGAAAGAAAATACCAAATGTTTCAAAGTCGATTCTGACTTCGTTGTCAATGTAACGTAATGAAATTGTAAATTGCAAATTGAAAGTTTGATTTATGACATTTAAGTTGACAAAAAATGTTTGTTGTTTTTAAATATACAGGTAGCAAAAAAAATTCTAAAGATCATGTATTATAGTTAAACAGCTTTCAAGTTGGAAGAATTTGAAAGAGTTGTTTTTAGAATTTATAAGTGGCGTTCCTAGATACGACTTTGTTCGCCAAAAATGCGATCAAAGAATTCTATTGTTTCAGTGATCCCATTAACGTCATAAGGGAAAACCTAGGAAAAAAACCTTATAAACTATCCCGATACTGGGTTGTTCAAAAGGAGGTTACCATTAATAATTTCTTTCTTAATTGTCGGTAACCAGATACGATTAAATTCTACAGAAGTAGAAGCGATACAATCGTCTTCATTCAAAAGAATTAAGGCAGACTCTTTTATTTTTCGTTTTGTGTTATGTTGTTCTTTGTGAAGTATACATAGTTGAATTGTCAAATTGTATTTTATGGCCTAGGTCCCAAGCATGTTCACAAATTTTCGATTTTTCAAATTGTCGTTTCTTTATGTAATTCTTGTGTTCATTTATTCGTATGTTTAATGGTCTCGATGTTTCTCCAATATAAAATTTATTGCGTTTGCAAGGAATCTTGTATACGCAATTTTTTTAAGTTCTGAGTTTTGTTGGTTGGTTTTGTTTTCGATATAAGTGATTTCAGTGAATTTCTTGTTTGGAATGTTGTTTTAACATTAAATCTGTTGCCCACTCTTTTCAATCTTTCTGACAGACCCTGTATGTATGGTGTAGTTGTAACTGTAATGTGGTTGTCTTGAGTAGCAGTGTTAATAAGAGAAGTTCTGGGTTGATTCGGAAGGTTAGGTTAGGTTCTTTGATCAAGTCTGTTTAACTCTTTGTTGAAAAATTTTGTGGGGTAATTGTTTCCAGTGAGAACATTTTTTACAATTGTTTTTTCTTTGTTGAATTTATTATTATCAGAACAGTTGTTCTTTGCTCTATCATATAATGATTTAATAACACCTTTCTTTACTGTATTCGGATGATTTGAATTGAAATTTAGGTATCTGTAGTATGAGTAGGTTTTCTATAAACTTCTGTTTCGAATGAAGAATCTGTTTTTGTTATTAATATGTCTAGAAAAGACAGTTTGTTATTTTGTTCAATTTCTAGGGTGAATTTGATAGTTGGTTCTTTGTTATTTATGTCATTTAATAATTTATCTAATTCTTTAAGACTGTGTTTCCAAATTACGAAAATGTCGTCAACGTAACGCCACCAAATTAAAGGTTTATTTTCTTTTGATAAAATTACTTGTTGTTCAAATTTTTCCATAAATATATTACATAATGGGTTACCAAAAATTCAGAATCCTAATATTCCTTTAAGGCCAATTGTCAGTTCTATAAATTCTCCATGTAGTGAACTTTCAAAATTTCTTTTAAACATTATTCATACTCTTACAGGAAGTTCTATTTCCATTCTAAACAACAGTGCACATTTCTTGGAAAAACTTTCTCATATAGAATACAAAAATACCTTGACAATAGCAAGTTTTGATATATTCTCTTATTAACACTGCTACTCAAGACAACCACATTACAGTTACAACTATACCATACATACAGGGTCTGTCAGAAAGATTGAAAAGAGTGGGCAACAGATTTATTGTTAAAACAACATTCCAAACAAAAAATTCACTGAAATCACTAATATCGAAAACAAAACCAACCAAAAAAAAACTGCATATACAAGATTCCTTGCGAATGCAATAAATTTTATATGGGAGAAACATCGAGACCATTAAACATACGAATAAATGAACACAAGAATTTCATAAAGAAACGACAATTTGAAAAATCGAACATTTGTGAACATGCATGGGACCTAGGGCATAAAATACAATTTGACATTTCAACTATACTTCACAAAGAACAACATAATACATAACGAAAAATAAAAGACTCTGCCTTAATTCCTTTGAATGAAGACAATTGTATCGCTTCTACTTCTGTAGAATTCAGTCGTATCTGGTTACCGACCATTAAGAAAGAAATTATTAATGGTCATCTCCTTTTGAACAACCCAGTATCGGGATAGTTCAAAAGGTTTTTCCTAGTTTTTCCCTTATGACGTTAATGGGATCACTGAAACAATAGAATTCTTTGATCGCATTTTTGGCGAATGCGCTATG
Organism: Octodonta nipae; assembly: GCA_034190945.1. Lineage (NCBI taxonomy): Eukaryota > Metazoa > Arthropoda > Insecta > Coleoptera > Chrysomelidae > Octodonta > Octodonta nipae. Next base: position 8,863,943 of record CM067220.1, on the reverse strand, counting down.
TTAAAACAAAGTCGTACCTAGGAACGCCACTTATAAATTCTAAAGACAACTCTTTCAAATTCTTCCAACTTGAAAGCTGTTTAACTTAATACATGATCTTTAGATTTTTTTGTGCTACCTGTATATTTAAAAACAACAAAAATCTTATGTCAACTTAAATGTCATAATCAAACTTTCAGTTTTTTAAAGCCATTGACAACGAAGTCAGAATCGGCTTTGAAACATTTGGTATTTTCTTTCAATATACACATTTTTTGATTCAATTGTGGTGTTATTACCAAGAAAACTTAAAAATAATCAAGAACATGCCACAAATATCATTTAAAAGACAATTCGTATTCGCAAAACCCATACGAATTTATTCCGAATATATTTGATAATGAAAAATGAAAATCTATGGCCCGATACACTAAAACGAGCTGATATAAAGCCAATTCACAAAATTAAATATCTAATGTAACTAAAATTGTGGAAAAAATTATTTACAATAGAATTTTAGAATTTGTGAACAAGCATAAAATAATATAAAAAAAACAGTATGGCTTCATGAAGACAATAGGTACAAAGGATGCCTTAAATTTTCTAATGAAAAGCTTGATAAGAGTATCCCAATTGCAGCTACATTTCTAGACTTAGCGAAAGTATTTGTTAATTACAAGATATTATTAGAAAAATTATACTATTATGGAATAAGGGGCAAAGGTTATAAGCTCATGACTTCTTATTTGCAAGACAGAAAGCAGTGTGTTACAGTAAATGAGGTTGTAGGTGAATATTGTGAAGTTCGAACAGATGTTTCGCAAGGAACAGTACTGGGGCCACTGTTATTTATTATGTACGTTAATGACATACTAACTACTATGTCTGATGGCGTAATAATATCACTTGCCTTAATGTATACATTACGCTGAAAGATAAATTCCTGAACTCAAACAGTATTACTAGGAACAAGAGCATACTTCTCCCGCATAGATCTAAGACAGTCAGTAGCAAACGCTGTAATAAAACATTTTTAAAAAATATATAACCGACTTCTACCTATAACTAAAAAGCTAAAAATAATTATAACAAAATACAACTCTAGCAAAAAAATAACACATTCAATGTTGTTAGGTACCTACCCAGGAAGTAAAAAATGTAAACATTAAAAGGTGCTCATTCTGTACAAATTAATTACCTACCAATCTAGTATATTTTGAAGCCGGTGCCAAGCAAATCTAAAATCTTTCATTGCGTACTTATTTTACTAATTCATCAAACTTGATTGTTGCTAGGCACCGACTTCAAAAATATACTAGATTGTTAGGTAATTAATTTTTACAGAATGTGCACCTTTTAATGTTTACATTTTTTACTTCCTGGGTAGGTACCTTACAACATTGAATGTGTTATTTATTTGCTAGAGTTGTATTTTGTTATAATTATTTTTAGCTTTTTAGTTATAGGTAGAAGTCGGTTACATATATTTTTTTAAATGTTTTATCTTAAATTTGAAATTTCACTAATACAAATGTATTTAAAAATTGTGTTTAATGCATTTTTGAAATTGAATTTTGTAGATATTTTCAAGTAAATAAAAAATTATAAAATACTATTAATTTTTTGTACTTCAACAAACTTTAAATAAATTGTACTTACAATTGAAATAAAAAACACGAAGTGTTTGGAAGATATTATATCACTAATAAGTTTATATTTGAAGGAGCAAGGCAGAAACCAAACTGAATTTAATTTTTTTTTCAGAGTTCTGTCTGCACTGTACATACCCTATACTTCTATACTACCAATTGTATGCACCATAGATTCATTGTTTGATGATCATCCTTCTAAATCCTCTTAGTTTTATGGCTTTCGGAGAAAATAAAATACAGGGGATTAAAATATATATTAACCTCCAATTTGCCAACTCCCTTCGTCTACCTAGCCTGCGCCTTTTTATGCTGTGTTCTGGGATTTATGGGATTTCGTAGGTATAGGAAATCTGTTATAATGCTTTGTTGGATATTTTCATTTGTAAAAGTAATATACCCATCGCCTTGAATAATTTGCCCAAGGGTTTTAAATATTAATGCTTCTCAGTAGGTGGTTCGCATTAATAAATTTTACAAGGGCTGTAAGAAAGTTTAGAGTCTGTTAAAAATTTATCATAAACCAAATTTTATTGGTAGATACAGTACATCTAGATGCAACTATCCTAAAAATAAAATTTTCTATTAATTCTGATTTAATTGATGTAGCTACAGTGCCGCAAATTTTGTAAAAGGAATAACAAAAAAAATACAAAAGTATGTACACAGCAAAATTTTCGATATACAGCGTGAGTTTTTTTGATGATCAGTATGGGGATCTCGGCAACTAGCTGAGATAGAGCAATTGTTAAATAGTGAAATATTTGCAGTTTTACTGGCCCAATTTAATGACACTTTCGGATTTTTGTAAAAAGTCATGGCTTACTAGATATTTTGAAAAAACGAAATTCTGTCGATTTAGTCAAATTACTCTAGCTCCTTTGTTTTTGATTTTATAAAAAAGTGTAAATATCAAAATTGAAGGACACCTCTCGTTTTCGAGATATGACACAAACTTATCTTTTTTTAAATGGAAACCATAGTTGGCTGTGACTTCAAAAAATCGGACATTTTTAGAGCTTTTCAACGATATAATATTCAATATAGTTAAAACATAAAAATAACTTTCACTTTTAACGTAGGTAGCCATGAAAAAGATTGTTTTCACTTTGACGTTTCCTCATTTGAGAGTAATTCCATTAGTAATGCTGAACTGATAGTCGATATTGACAAGTTTTCGTGATAAAATGGAAGCAGAAGCTGGTACTTCTCAACGAACTGTAGTTAGGGTACTGAAAGCGCACAAGTTCCACCTTCAGTTTCTCAAACTTTGCATGCTGGTGACGAACATCGACATATTTTGTTTTGTACATGATTTAGAGTTTAGAGACATGTGTCTTGACAATCCACAGTTTCCATTAAAGGTTATGCTCAGAAGAAACTAGATTTACTAACTGCGGTATGTTCAATAGACACAATGAGCATATCTGGGCTAACGAAAACCCTTTCCATGTAGAACAAAGACGACCCCAGATAAAATTTGGTTTTAATGTTTGGTGTGGTATCATAGGGTCTACTATTCTGGGGCCTTTTATCTATGACGAATCACTTACTGGGGAGCGCTACTTGCATTTCTTGCAATACATTTTTCAAGACATATTGCATAATTTGAATTTGAGAACTCGTTAAAAAATGGAGTGGTTCCAACATGATGAAGCACCTGCTCATAACTGGTTATTAGTAAGACAACACTTAGATAATATCTATCCAAACTCTTGGATGGGAAGAAATGGCCCACGCGAATGGAATGGACTTCTATTTATGGGGTGCGCTAAAAAAGTATACAAAAGAAAGTATGAGACTGTTGGTGACCTAAAAGAGGTGGTATTACAAGCAATTGGAGAAATTGATAGGCGGTCTGTGAGGAAAGCGGTAATGTCAATCTTAAAAAGATGCAATTTTTGTCTAAATAACAATGGTGAACTTTTCGAACATAAATTGTAACCATTATTATGAACTTTAATTTCTTAAGTTTTTAGTAAGTACCTACTTATTTAGTTTTTTTCGTTATATCTGATATACTATATACTGATTTTTTTATAAAATCAAAAACAGAGGAGCTAGAGGAATTTAACTAAATCGAGAGAATTTCGTTTTTTCAAAAGCCATGACTTTTTACAAATATCCGAAAGTGTCATTAAATTGGGCCAGTAAAACTGTAAATCTTTCCCAATTTAATCATTGCTCTATCTCAGCTAGTTTCCGAGATCCCCATACTGATCATCAAAAAACTCACCCTGTATAGAGGAGAAAACGGCTGATTACAACGACTGATAGAAAGAGACAAAATGCCCTGGAATATGTAGAACATCTAAACAAGCAACTGAAGAAGGAAGACTGTAAAATGGTGCTAACATACTCAGTATAACTTAATGACTAAATACATATAACAAAGAAGACATCAAATGTACACGATGCAGAAATCACAAGTTACGTAACGAAAATAAGTAATTTAACACTGACAGAATATGTAAGTAACAAAATAACGTTACAATGTTACATTTTTATTATGTAGCAGTTACATACAGTTTTACGTAAATGAATGTGACTTAATTGTGAATCACATGTTACATAAAATGTTTTTCTTTCCTGGGAACTTAGAATGTTGACTCCATTGTTATGTTGAATTTAGACAATAGCAAAAGAAACGAGAAATATGATAAACACAATATCTTCAAAACTATTGAAAAATTTAAGTAAGCAGATTAATAGAGAAAAACAATCCCAGGGAGCAAAATAAAGTCATCGAGAATTCTTAACGAGTTCACATTTAAAATTATGCCTCCAAGTCAATGCCAAAATGAAGAAGACGGAACTTAAACTTCGAATGGGCCGCCTGTGAAACACATAATGACTTGTTTTCTGAATGTTATTTGTGGCATCTTCTAGTTTATTTTAGATTTTCTTGGGAATAATACCACATCAGAGTTCAAACTTGTGTATATTTTAAAACCAAACGTTTCAAAATCCTGTCGGATTTCGTTTTCAATGGATATAAATTTGTTTGGTTTTAAAATATACACAAGTTTGAACTCTGATGTGGTATTATTCCCAAGAAAATCTAAAATAAACATAATGACTTCTTATTAGACCTCATAAAAAAGTGATTGTCCTGACGCCCAAAAAAAGTACTCAAATACATCATTTTGTACAGCGTAAAAGAGTTCTTAGGGATATTATATTATGTTTTTATTTTCACACTTGGATTCAGTTGAGTTCTTGAATTTATTTAAAACACAATTCAACACTCTTAATTTATTTCCACTACTTTACCACAATTATATTCACAGAATTATTTACAATTTATCTTTACTATACTAACAGCAGTCGAATACTGAATGAATCTCGCCAGCTGTCCCTATTTATATATTTCTCTCGGAATTCTCTAGTAAGTCAACGAGCCATCAGGATATGTGTTCTCGAAGCTTCGATAAAATTCTATGAATTCCCGTTAACGCTAGCAGTCGGCCGCGGGTCCATAGACAAACAATATTTTGGCTTCTCGTAAAAATATTTTGAATGATTTGAAACAGACTTCTCTAAAACTTTTTCTCTTATTTTTAATTATTCTAGGGATATGACTAGTTCTAAAGGATGTAAGGCAAGATTTACTCAGGAAATGTCAGAGAATGCGACAAACAAATATTTAAAAAATATACAGTTGATTTTTTAAATGTTTATTAAAACCATTAACAATATAATTCAAACAACCTCGAGAGGATGCACTCCATTTTATAAAAATAATATACAAATAAATAATAAATACGAATATGGAAAAATTATTATACTTAACATACTTAAAATTACAGTTGGAAAGAAATGCAAATAGGTTAAAACAACTTTTAACAGCAAATAATACTTTCAAGAATAAAATTTCTTCTGTTATCATTTGATAACAAAAATATATTAAAATTTTGATTGTACAGTTTCAAATTTGGAAGCCTGAATAAGATTCTCATAGGCTTTTCTACCAAAAATGTTTTTTTAACTTACAGTAGTACTCAAATTATTAGGGACTCTGCCGTATTTTCTAGTTTAACCAAATTTTGATTTGGCAATATTAGTGATGTCCGACATCTATTACATAAGTTAAGTTCCTACGCAGTTGGTAAAAATTGATGATATAGTAAAGTCAGTTTAAATTTTTAGAAGCGTTACACGATTTTTAACGTTTTTTAAAGATTTCCCAGATCATAATTTTCAATTCAAGTGATCACAAACCTTAGATGACTCCCCCTTAAAATATGACGAAGTTTATAGATGTGAGTATAAAACTCTACTGCTTAGACTAATGATAGGCATTTTTTCTTGTAAACCTTGAAGATTTTAGTGAAGAACAAGGACAACGATTCCACCAATACACCAAAACTACAGAAACAAGACACCAAATTCAGTAGAATGTAAATATGATGGTTGGTTACTTTGGGTCACTAAAAAGATATTGTAAAAATTTACCTACGCTGTCCCTGGCTTTATTCCGCTGAGACATCAAACGCTGGGTTAATAAAAAGTTAGAACTGGAATTCTCGAAATGCCGCCAAACAGTATTTTCGATGCTGGGCAGAAAAATGTAGTACAATCGAGAACGACAGTTTACGCTATATAAAGCAATGTAGATTTTAGTCAGTAGTTGAGTGCGTTCAGCTTATTTGTTGTATTGATTTCGATGTTATTGAATAGAATCAGCTGTTGGAGATACCTGAACCCACGGAGTTTATAAGAATATAAAGTACATAGAATAACTGTCATGCAACAATTCTAATTGAGAACTTCTTTCTAATTGTTTTTGATTTAACAAAAGAAAATTTGGATACCTCTGAATTTAGGACATGTGAAATCAAGAATAGCTTCATGTTAAAAAAGAACCGAAGAATGAATCAAACACGTACAACCAACCTGTAGCATCATTATTACTTTATGACATTTAATTTGAGAATTTGTGGAGAAAATTTCCTAGACGTTTACCCTTTTATGCACATATTTTTCCAATTTTCTATGAAACGATGTCTATGTTATAGAAAAATGTACAGAATGACCTTAGAATATACCAATGACTACTAATATAAATGGATACGGCACTTTTATATATGTTTTTATATGTTATTTTAGTTTCAATATAATACAATCACGTACCTATTCCAGAAATATAATTACTAATATGCAACAGTAATTATCAAAACATTTATTTATTCACGTAAAATTTACTTTTATTTACTGCTTAAGTGACCTTTTATAAAACACAGTTAATACGTTTATGATCTGACACTTACCGCTGATAAGATAATTTGGCAGAAGAATATGCCGTTTTCCTGCATATATAGCACTGAAATACCATTGTTTTATTGCTTTTTACACGTACACAAGGTAATCACTGATTTCAACATCAAAAACACGCTAAATAATACGAAAATTGAAAATAACCTCAACTCCAAACATAAACAAAGCGAACTGTCGGTAAAGTGCGCTCTTGCATGATCCTCACATGAATTGTAATGATTCCGTAAAGCGTCAGTGTAGAATGCCTAGATTTAAACATTATTTGTTACAATTGAAAGAAGTTTAGCACTAGAAAGCATATGTATTCTATTTTCCAGCAAAGATCTTTCAACCCATTTTTAATGTAAACAGACAGGTCCATTTATATTAGTAGCCATTGGAATATACCCTCATAGAACGCAAAATAAAGTATTCCATTCTGTAGAGCCGTTTCAGAGAAATCAGTGGAAATTCATTGAACTGCAGACTTAATAATTGTTTTTCCGATTTTTTGTAGACGATAAATCTACGTGATAAAAATTTCAGTAATATTACTTAATCTAATGCAGTTTATATCATCGTAATTGCTTGCGCCGTTATGAGTAATCAATGAACGTACTTGAAAAACGAATCTGACGAATTGATAATCTCAGCTATCAATTCGTCAGTTAAAAATAAATTTAAACTAAATAATTCACAAATATGAGTCATGTCCCCAATAATTTGGCCACATACTGTATAACACAGAAATATTCAAACTTATTCATTAATATTGGTCGTTTATCCAATATGGAACGTAAAACGTAAATAAAATTGTAAATCCCTATTCTGAGGTTTTCTTCTCACTTATAAAAATGTGAACTGGTTGTGTGAGTGAATTCTAGCAAGAATGAACAAGAAATATAATTTTGATAGTGATATTTGATATTAATAAATAATTGACCAGTGAAGATTGTCCGTATAATTACAGAAGAACCTATAGTATAATGTCAAATTAACTATAAAAAAAAGTAAAATCACAAAGTTGCTTTGCATTCAAAAGGCTTACCAAAATAATTTCGTCCTCCTACTCTTTTCTGTAACTGTAGTTATTTTTAATATAATTTTCTTAAAAACTATTACATGCTCATTCCTTTAATAATATTTTTCCAGAATTATGAAAATTGTTTTAGAATTCACATTGAAATGAGTTACCATTTTTGGAGAATTCAGTTAAAGGAAATAAAACATTTGAAGTTTATATCTTATTGATATCATATATTTGGATTTAGTATTAAAAAAGTATCTATAAGAATATGTCCTTCCTCTTTGCTAAAATTGACTCACCAAACCTCCACTGTATAGTGCCATAAATTTCTAATACGAATATTTGATTTTTAACTTGTAATTTTAACGTTTTTTTTTTAATTTTTCAAAAGGCACAGTCCTATTAATATTATTTCGTCAACATCAGTTTCTATAATCTAATAATTTAGATATGCTTCTACTGATATAATTGTTTAAACGTCTATTTATTGTATTTAGCTAAAACTCACTAAAACAATTGACTATAATAGGGAGATAAACAAATCAAAACACTTAAAATCCGTGCAAATGAACAATGTGAGTGTTTCTCGTCTAATTTTGAGCAAAACGTGTGTAACAAAGTCGCTAAATCTCGGAACTACGTCACACCAACAAATACGGTCGAAAGAAATTTGTACAAATTGGATCAATATCTACGTCATATATTTTGTAACATTTTCGTTGCTTGGTTTCACCTGTTCAGTCAGTTGTTATATTCATTGAAACAGTTCTGTTTTGATCTCTTTGACAAATCAGTGAGGATATTAGTGGTGGACACTATCGAAGTAGATTTAGTGCAAAATAAAATAACAAGATACTATTTATACCCAGAAGCTCCGATTCAAACGTTTTAGAAATTATTTTCAGCGTCTTCAACAATTTTTCTAAATCTATGAGATGTCATATAAAAACTCTCGCATGTACTTTATTAAAAAAACTATTTTTTCTACAACAATAAATCAACAAAATACTGAAACTGTATTGGATAGGTTTGTTCTTGCATTTAACTTGATAAAGATCATAATGAATTTGTAACATCTTCAAGTATTTCAGAAATTCTTAGTGTACTTAGTATCAGTAGGCTAGTTTAGTAATGAATGAGTTACTTATCACTGTTATACCTAAGTTACCTTTTGACTTATCTCTCCTATTTCTTTAGGTGGATGATATTGTTACAACAGTTCCTGAGAACAGTAACTGTACTGTATAGGAAACATTCAATAGCTTCCATCTTAATCTACAATTTACTATTGCAACGGAAAATCGATGAAAACAGCAGAAAATCTCGGCTAACTTAAAGAAAAAAATTTTGAATTCATTAAACGGATATGTATATCATATAACTACCCCTCATCTTTAATAAACTCAGTTCTTTACTCCTTTAATAATAATAGAACTGTTCTTAGAGATCAGACGGAAGTTCTTAAAATTCCTATGATTCCAGGTTTAAGTAATAAACTTATTCGTCTCATGGAACTTAGACTTTGAAAACAGTTGGTAATTTATACACACGTACTAAAGATAAAACCCCAATCGGGAATCAATCCAATTTACCAACGTAACTGCCTTAACTGTGATAAAAACTATATTGGTGAAACTAAACAAAAATTGTCCAAACGTATTTATCAACATCAAAATGTATATTTAATTATTCTTAATCATTTAAGTGTTGTTTTATTTTAGTTTGTTAATAGATTTTTATAGCGTTTCTTTGTATTCTTATACTTTGTTTTATTATGGGGTTTTACCCCGTAAATTATAAATAAATAAATAAATAAAACATAAATATGATTGCCGAAATTCCAACATGGCCAAAGATGTTAGAATGGCATTTTACAACTGGTCACAATTTTGATTTTGATCACCCTATTGAATGTTGTTTAAAATCTAACATACAGAAAAAAATATTAGAAATGCTTTACATTAATAAAAACAAATATAAAGTCGTTAATTTCAAAACGGACACAAACAACTTGAGTTCAATATATAGCAAGCTCATAAATATTCCTATCATTTTGGATCCTAATTTATTTAAATCTCTCTTATTTAATAAATAAATAATTTATTAAATTAAAATGATATACTGTTCGATGGATCTCTCCTTTGTTGCTATTAACTGTAACTGTCAGATTTCCAATTCAAAGTTTTAATATAAATGACAGAATACCTCTCATTAATAAGAACTCAGTACAACAAATCAACAACAGATGGCCAATTCAATTGTCTGCCGGAATAAAATATAAAAAATGTTTGTCAAATAAACTAGAAATCGTGGTATGGCCTTATAAGAATTAAAATAAGAACACAAATTATTATATTTGAAACAGTTCATTTGCCTAATAAATAGACTCAAGATTTTCTGTATGCGCCGTTTATACGTCTTTGTAAATGCATATGATGGTTTATTATTTTTTCAACCCGGTAAACAATAACAAATGCAAGGTAATGTGCACATATATTATGTTTTTTCTTTCTCTTTGTTGTTTTTGAATATTCTGTTATGTTGAATGTCCTGGGAAGTATACCATTGCGTGTATCTCATTGACTTAAGGCTGCCCTAAACGTAGCAGTAAGTTTGCCATACTTGTTTGTACATACAAATAATGTTCGTCAACTATACTGTCATACAAATACACATCCAACAAGTTTTCTAAAATATGTATGTGCCAACATTATTTATCCCTACATTATTCCATCTTGTTTGTACAATCAAGTTTAAGTACGAAAAATTAACTGCAACATGTATGAATTGATTTTGTAAAAATGCATTTGTTTGCACAAACATATTGCATCACTACATGCTACAACATCTTTATAATTTAGTTTGGACAAATACGTTTGTGCATACCGTGAAAGACGTGTAGTTCAACAGAATGTTTGCGCAAACAAGTCATTCAAACCAAAATTCTGAAATCTACGGCGTTTGATTTTTTGTTTGTACGATACGTTTGTACAAACAACTAGCAGCGTCTAGGGATAGGAGACGAGTAAAAACATTTAGTTTAAAGGGTAGTGAGCTTCGTATGACAATACAATAAGATTGACTGAGTTAAGAAATTATTCTAAACAATTTATAACCGAATTTGTTTAATTGTCCAGAGAGTTTCCTTGTCTGTCAAAAATAAAAGCTAAAGAATATAGTAATAAACATGTTTCAGGAATAATTATTCGTAAGGACTGTGGTGGTATGGCACAACTGAATTTGAAATCCTCGTAAAATCTTCCTGTAGCCAGAAAAAAAAAGGTTATTATCCATACGTAAATAATTTTTCAAATGTCACTTTTCAAAACTCGTAATTCGGTTAGTAAATTCATATCTGAAAACTGCCCTCTCTTCGTGTACCAATAGGTGCAGATTTTCTTTTTCTATACATATTTTGCATAATGAAAGAACACACTAAGACTCATATTTAAAGCCTTTTTCAACCTAAAACGTTGGTGTCGTTTTTTCGTGACCAAGCTTTGATGTTGAAAAGTCTTTCCATCCACTCCATTTTACGGTAAGTCATATAAGAAATTCGATTATTGTCCTACAGATGTCGCTTCGATGTCTAACATCCTTTTAATACAGGTTTGTTTGCAACGACCTGTTACGAATAATTTTCAAGATTTGAAAAATTCGTCGCGAATCAGCAATCACGCTGTGCCAAAACCATAGGGGTGATATCTAAAGATAGAGTTTGAGGTATAAGCGTCTGTACAAGTGGAATCGTAACGCTGGATGAGAGAGAAAGGAAATCGAGTAGATGTATCAGTTCCTATCTAGAGCTACAAGCAATAGCTAGACATCACTGACTGATGCAACCAAGCACCAATCAAAAGCGAGCTTACCTAGAATAGATACGTTCACTTGGTTTTCTGTTTCTCTCACTGTAAGTTACGTTTCTCTCACATCCTGACGTCATCCATATGTACGTATTATCTCTATAGAGTTAATACTTAAATAGTTACGTTTAGAATCAGTAGAAGTAGATTTCTGATTTAGTGGTTTAATTGCTGAAGATGTAGAAAACTTTTGCGCAAAACGTTTGAAAAGGAATATAAAAATCATTTCCATTTAATTCACCATGACAATGTTAAAATCTTTCAACAGTAACTGTTTCTTCGTAGTTTATCAAAAAAATAATTCAATTGTTGTGCTATCATCTATCTACTTCTCAAAGAAATTAACGCACCACCTAAAAAATGGCTTCATGCTAATTTGTTTCTGATCAATGATAGCTTTTACAAGATAGACATGATAGAAAAAAACAGGCTGACCTGACATGGGTACCTGAAATAAATGTCAGGAAAACAGATGACCAATTACGATCTAGAATTGAGAGCTTAGAAAGAAGGGAAGAATCAGACCGATGTAAAAACAAAGATGGATGATATCCAGGGTAGGAATAGATCATCCCCCATCGACGAAAGCACAGATATCTTTATAGGAAAATACAAACCAGCCCAAAAACACACTGTCTGAAGAACACCTATTTTATTTACAGATCAAACGCTAGAAACAAGTAGAAGGATTTCCAACGAAGTAACAACAAACTTCTTTATGGAGAACCTTGAGGAGTCGGCACTAAGTACAACAAGTTTTAAACCAAGTGTATGGTTACGATATGTGGCTGATACTTTTGGGATTTGGCCGCATGGGAAAAAGACCTCAAGCCATTTTTAGCTTACCTTAATGGTATAGATCACAAAATATTTTTACCAAGAAAGTTTAAAGGAAAGAAGATGTAACCCTTGCCCAAAATGTATACAGAAAAGCAACCCACACCAACAGATACCTTCATGGTAATTGTCATCAGGACTCAGTCCAACAATAAACCAACGTCAAGAGTTTAGTAAATTGCTGAGACTAACTGGCCAGGATAACAGCAAATGTACAGTTTAAAAACAGCTCTAAACCAAAATGGATTTATCGACAGAAATACACAACGAGCTCTAAAGTCTAAACCGAGACCAGTAGACCACGAACATGAGGCACCAATAAACAAGACTTGTTTACCGTAATGATGCCTGTACACGGTGCGAGAAAAAGTGCCAGAAACCTCTTGCGTGAAGAGCATTCGTGATTCGCATCTCGAAAATTATATGCGTGAAGTGTCAACACGGTTTGGGTAGAACAAGGTGTTTCTGTTTTTACTGCAAAGTTGGCTATATTACTGACAAGAAAACTGCAACAACAAAAAAAAAAGAAAAATAGAAAATTGGGCCATTGAGCCTTTTTGAAGGTGGATAACCAAGCAGAAAAAGTACTGTGTTTTCATCAACTTGTCACAAATTAAGAAATGAAGATATTTCGTCAAATTTTTTTGGTAATCCAGAACAGTTTGATGTTTTGTTGAATAAAGTGCAACCTCTTATTCATGGATTTTTTAAATTTTTTACCTGTTGGCAATAATGTGAGCGTACATTTTTTATTTTATTTTTACAATCATTTACCATAAAATTCAGAATTTTCATCTCACCCGATATTTTATTTAAAGCCCCCTGTCGTTTTTCGCGATTTTTGTACTCGGAAGAGTTTGATTTCCACAAACAAGTGTGCAATTCAAACAAACAACTGGATAAAACTGGACATCTGCTCTTCACTCCACTGTGCCATAATTTAATAAAATTACAACGTTCTCGTAAGAAATTCGCACATAAACTAATTAACATGCATTCGTACACGCACGTGAATCGTATACACGATAAGAGCTTGCATGCAACTTATATCGAGACCTTCTCGTTCGAGATTTCTCGCACCGTGTACACGAAGCATAAGTCAAAGGCACCGTGGATAGTATTGCGAGAATTCTACGTAGGCACAATATTGAAAGTATATATATATATATATATATATATATATATATATATATATATATTTGTTTTTAAGTTTTCGCGGGCACTAAATGTTTTAGGTGGTTTCCGGGAATTCATCCGCGTAGTTGATAACTGATCCCTGCCGGGATCGATGGTAAAATGACGACGTTTCGGCAGAGTCACATCTGCCCTCTTCAGGTCGGTTCGCATAATTCTCGTAGCCTTCTGCTTTCGCTTCTAGTTACTCGAATACTCGGGTCGGTTCGCATAATTCTCGTAGCCTTCTGCTTTCGCTTCTAGTTTATTTCGAGTATTCGAGTAACTAGAAGCGAAAGCAGAAGGCTACGAGAATTATGCGAACCGACCTGAAGAGGGCAGATGTGACTCTCCGAAACGTCGTCATTTTACCATCAATCCCGGCAGGGATCAGTTATCAACTACGCGGATGAATTCCCGGAAACCACCTAAAACATATATATATATATATATATATATATATATATATATATATATATATATATAGGTATAAAAATCAGCACGATGTTGATGAATCCGAAGTCGAGGATCCCTTTAGAACAAGGGGTCCATAAGATGTGCATACTACCATAAAACTTATGTGGGGCAAACTAACAGAAAATTCAAGCCAGATGAGATGAACATGAGAACACCATAAGGAAGAAAGAGATATACAACATTATTGCAGAACACGCCACCATAACGTCATACCGAATAGAGTTTGAGAATACACAAGAGACTGGAAAGAGAGGCAAGTGGAAAATACACAAGAAAGAGAGTGAAGTGAGTCTCAAAAAACCTGTGCGTGATCAAATCCAGAAATTATCAATTTCCTGGAACATTCTGTTAAACACTGTATAACAACTCTACCAGCAATGACCAATCAGCAGGCGTGGGCGTGTCGATTGAGACCAACAACCGAACACCGCTGAAGAGCGACTATATAATAACGCATTGGCTACTGTAAATTTTAATATTCGAGTAACCAGAAGTGTGAGCTGAAGAATACGAGAACTTTGCCAATCGACATGATAAGGGTAGATGTAACTCTGCCGAAACGTCATCATTTTACATCGATTCCCGGGTGGGATCAGATATCAACTACGAGATGAATTTACAAATCCACCTGATACCCTTTCAACTTTTTCAAAGAAACAATTCAATTTTTGAGTGGTTCGTTAATTTTTTGGAGAAGTACAATGGCTAACGCTGAATTATCTATATATAATCGAATCCGAATAAACGTAGATATTTAAATATTGGTGTTGGTATTTCTAAGTGTTCAAATTATTTTTCGTGGCTAAACCCAGAATCAGTTCAACAGACATATCGTTTTAACAATTCAACACTTTACTCTTTGATATTCCTTCGCATCTGTCGGTATCTCATTCGATCGAGTAGGACGTCAAAGGGTTGAAATCTCGAAGGGAAGAAGCGTTTCTTACGCGAACGTACCCCCACAACTTCATGGCCTCATCGCAGGTCTCCTCGATCCACTGAACCTCCGTGTAATTGAGATCGTTTCGCCAGTGGAAAGGGGCGATTTTGGAATCCCTGAAGGTACTCGAAACACCGCCGACGTTGATTTTCGTGTGGGATTCCAGGAACTCTTCGACGTTCTTGTGAAAGTACAGGCCCAGAAAATCGAAGAGGTCCTTGATTACTTCGTTGGGGTTTAGGGAAAGGTCCTCGTATCTTAGGGCACTGAAAAAAATTGTAATTAATTAGATATTTAGAAATAAATGTTCGAAAATGTTTTGTTTACACCCTATAGATAATGTAGTTATTTACATTTGATTCTAAATATTGTGAAGAACAAAAAATTAATTTCAAATATTGAGAAGAACAAAAAATTAAACACCTTGAATATAAATATTTATTTAAAGGCAAAATCTTTTGTTTTATGTCTCGTCTCACAAGAAATATTTTATTATTATACTTTGTGTTCAAATCTTTTGTTGTTGTTTATTTTTGTAGGTAAAAACAACAAAGATACATTTTTATGTTTTTTTGGGAAATAACACCACATCAAAATAAAAAGCTGTATATTGAAAGAAAATACCAAACGTTTCAAAATCGATTGTGACTTCGTTGTCAATGGCATTAAAATATGTATTGGAAAATTTTTTAGAGCATACATCTTTGTAAGTAAAAGTCGATAATTAACCGACTTCCAAAAAGGAGGAGGTTATCAATTCGTCGCGTATTTTTTCGCTTTTTTTTTGTATGTATGTTACCTGATTTCTTCTCCTGTGGTGCACCGTTTTGAATGAATATGGGCTTGTTTAATAGAGTATATATCCGGATTGCAAAAACTCGCCGAAAATTCCAAAATTCTTATCAAAAATTTTATCGAAAATGACATAACGTACATTTGCTCAAATATATTTTAATTCCAACGTAATAGTGCGGTAATTTTAATTTTTCGATAACTCCTTATGGATGTGTATAGTTTTTTAACGTTTAATCTATTAAGGAAGATCCTTAGGTGATCTCATATACTTTTCTGCGACGTGCAACTTGCAGTTTTGGAGAAAATCGCCGAAAATTCCAAAATTCTTATCAAAAATTTCATCGAAATGACATAACGGACATTTCCTCATAAATATTTTAATTCCAACGTAATAGTGCGGTAATTTTAGGCACTGGAAGTTTTAATTGCGAATTTGAAAATTTTCTATGTACATCTCAAGCATATAGGTAGTAAAGCATAGTATTTTCGGCTCCTTGAATCAATGAGTACCAAGCTCGTTTTGTTTGTATACTAGGCAAATACCTATTTAAATGCAATTTTTCCCATTTTGCGAAGACGGTGCTTTTGGTTGTCACATTCTCCCGGCCTAATAGAAAATTCAGTGACAACACATGTCAAACTTTAAACTGCTATTTGGTGCGTTTATAGACAGGGTATTTAGTTATAGCAAACAAAATCACAAAGTAAAGTGATAGAAGGAATTGCATTTATATGAAGATTGAAATATAGGACGGACTAGAATGATAGTGGTCCGTAGGCAGCCGCATATACAGGATGGTTGCAATATAGGGTGGACTGGACGTTTGGTGGTATAAAAATGTTGGAAAAAATGTGAAATTAAAATTATATAGGGTGATTAAAAAACTGTTATATTATGTGGACATAAGCAAATCATATACAGGATGGTTGAAATATATGCTGCAGTTGAATTATATTTATACAGTGTGATTAAAAAAATATTTCTTTTATAGCCCATAAGAAGTTGCATAAAGTGTGGAGAGGAATTAATGTTACACAGGACGATAATGTAAAATGTAAAAAATGATCTAATTTATGGGCTAGCCCACAAGGAGTTATATACTATGGTTGAAATATAGGACGGATTTGACTCCGTAAATATGAGATGGATTCTACTCCGTCCTATAGTTTACAGAAGGTAGCTAACAAATGTATGCTTGTCCGTGGGCAGTCGTATGTACAGGATGGTTGGTACATAGGTTGGAGTGGAATTATCTATAGTTAAACAGGGTTGTCAAAAAAGATGAAAAAAGGTTACATGCCGTAGTCCATAAGGCCTAAATATATTTTTGGCTTATTAAGTCAAGGCGTACTAGTACATTTTGTTCGTAAAGATTTACCTGTCAATTTAAATGAGAAAGTATCATTGTGTAATGTTGAGGCTTTCGATGTTACCTGGTTCTGTCTATTAAGGTTATACATACAAAATAAAAAATAAAGAATGAAAACTACCTGAGTTCAAAAATACTAAAAAGTTGAAAATAAAACATTTAAAAAATAAATATAACAGACTTCTACCGATAACTAAAAAGCTAAAAATAATTATAACAAAATACAACTCTAGCAAATAAATAACACATTCAATGTTGTTAGGTACCTACCCATGAAGTAAAAAATGTAAACATTAAAAGGTTCTCATTCTGTACAAATTAATTACCTACCAATCTAATATATTTTTGAAGTCGGTGCCAAGCAACAATCAAGTTTGATGAAGTGGTAGATAAGTACGCAATAAAGGATTTTAGATTTGCCTGGCACCGACTTCAAAAATATATTAGATTGGTAGGTAAATAATTTGTACAGAATGATTAATGTTTAAATTTTTTATTTCCTGGGTAGGTACCTAACAATATTGTATGTGTTATTTATTTGCTAGACTTGTATTTTGTTATAATTATTTTTAGCTTTTTAGTTATAGGTGGAAGTCGGTTATATATTTTTTTTAAAATGTTTTATTTTAATAATATTTATACCTTTCTACACGATTGTACCCAATTGAATTTTTACTGTCGACTGCGGTCAAATTTAGAAGATTTAGCTACTTGTTCATAGTGGGCGCCACTCACTTTTTATATTAATAATTTATTACTAAATTACTGATTTCAAAAAACATAAATAAAGATTCTTTATCTATTCTCCACTGAAGGTCGTCAATAGCTACTAAACAAAACAAAAATAAAGAAAATCAGTTGAGGGACAGAGGAAGAAATGGTATCGAACGGTTTTGTCTTTGTCTATTTATATATAGATGATTCGTTTCCATTTTGTGTACAGTGTATGGTTCAGATTTAGTTAAGGGCATATGAAGCCCTACAACAACTGTAACAGTTGTAACAGTTGAACTGTTCCTTTTACAGCGGGGATAGCCTCTGAAGACAAGAAAACAAAGAAAACAACACACCTGCAGGGGTTTTTAAAAACTGATGATACATTTTATGTTCTCCCCTTTTTAGCATTCACCATTGCTAAAATTATTAATACTTATATAAAAAAATTACAATTTAATAAAACAATTTGGTCAAGTGTTTTGTTCTTACATATTAAGGGGTTCCATTCCATGTTGTGGTGTTTTTTTGAGATTTATTATAACATAGTAAGTGATTTTTTTTTCGAATTTTTAAGTTTCAGACAAAAATTAATAGCTTTGAATCTATACGTATTAAATTTATAAAAAATATTATTTTCTTTTTCACAACGAGCTTGTTCATTTGATGTGCTACATGATGTGCTTGATTTTTATGTTTTTATTAATATATTTTAACAAATTAATTCAAAAATATGTAAAAATATATATCACTATTCTCTAAAGTTCAAATAAGACCCTATATTTCTTTCAAAATTATAGAGCTGATAGTTTCGGCGATAATATCTGTTGAATTAGTTTAGAAATATGAGCCCTTTCATACAATATATTAAATAATCCATTTGAAATCATTTGCATTTTTTAGGGTTCCGTATATACAATATACGGATACCCTTATAATATCACTTCGGATTTCTCCCTCTGTCACATCACAGCAATTTTCTCGTAAACTACTGGACGGAATAGGTTGAAATTTGGTACCAATCTATAGTTTGGTGACCTGATCAGGAGTACATATCGTAAAAGAAAAAATTTTGATTTTAGGGGTACTTCTGGGGGGGAACTAAAAAAATCGACCGTCCCCCCCCCCTGATGTCCGAACTTTACAGGAAAAATAAGGAGAAACCATTAATATTAATTTTGGGTGGCAAATTATAGAATTAAATAAAAATTAAAAAATAAAAAAAAAATTCAAACGCATCATGTAATATATCAAATAAAAGGTCTCATTCTGAGGAACACAAACATATTTTTTTTATATTAAAAAAATTATTTAAAAAGATATTAACGAAAATATACCAAAATTCACCCATTCCCCCCCCCCTCTCCCTTAGCTCCGAAACTATAAAACGTAAAGTTTTGAAAAAAAATAGAAGTATAGGGTCTGACCTGAAGTTTACTGGAAAAATAAGGAGAAACCCCTACTTTTAATTTTTGGGCGGCAAATTATAAAATTAAATGGAAAATATAAAATTAAAATTGTTTCTAACCCATCATGTTATATATCAAATGAAAGGGCTCATTATGACGAAAACAAATATATATTTTTATATATTTTTAAAATAAATTAATTAAAAGATATTAAAAAAAATATAAAAAAATTTACCCCCCCCCCCTTATCACGGAAAACATAATCTGAACAATTTTGAAAAAAATTTAAGTATAGCCCCTAACCTGAACTTTACTGGAAAAATAAGGAGAAACCCTAATATTCATTTTGGGGGGCAAATTATAGAATTAGATGGAAAATAAAAAATTGTAATTGTTTCTAACGGGCCATGTAATATATCAAATCACAGGGCTCATTATGACGAATATAAATATATTTTTTTTATTTTTTTAATGAATATTTTAAAATATATTAAAAAATATTTTAAAAAAATACCCATTCCCCCCGTTATTCCCCAAACTATAAGATTTAATTTTTTTGTTTATTGAAAAAATATGATAAAATCCCTAATTCTATTATTTGGCCCTCAAATAATAGAATTAAACGGAAAATAAATTATTAGAAAACCCCCTTAGTAATTTTAGGGACAAATTATACAATAAAATGGAAAATAAAGATTTAATTTTCCAAAGCATCATGTATATATCAGATAAAAGGCTCATTATGTGAATTACAAATATATCATATTTTTAAATCATTTGTTTAAAAGATATTAACAAAAATATTAAACATCGACTTAATTCCCACTTTAGAAACTACACTATTTAAATTTTGAAAAATATATTTTATTTGTATTGTTTAATAATTTGAATAGCAGATTTAATAATTTATAATTTAAAACTTGACCTATTTTGACCTTTATCTTCCAATGTACAGAGCCTCAAAAACCAGACAGTAGATTATAAAAGTCTTCCCTGAAAGTTTATTAGTAAAATAAAACTCTAATGTTAATTTTTGGGGGCCAAATTAGAAAATTAAATACATATGTATTCTGATAAAAATCAAGCGAATCCTGAAGTAGATAAAATAAAAAGTCTATGTGTGGAAAATCAAAGAATATATTTTTTATAAATTTAAAACGCTTCCTTTAAAAGATATAAGGGTAAATATAAGAAAATGCACTCATTCCCTGCTTGTCTGAAACTGGAATATTAGAATCTTGAAGGTGGTACGGAACCCTAAGTATGCGAGTCCAACTCGCACTTTGGACTCGCACTTGACCAAATTATTATTTTTCTTTACCAAATGATGCACTATATATATTTTTCTAAAATTTACCTGTTAGAGTTTCGTAGATAAAATAAGGATGGGTTGGTTTTTGTACATTTTTGTTAATATATTTTAAACAAATTTGTTTCAAAATATGAAAAAAAAATGTATTCATCATAATGATCCCATTCATACATTTTTTGATGTGTTTGAAAAATTTAAATTTTTTATTTTTTATTTAATTCTATGGCTTTGTCCTCTAAAATTCATATTAGTGTTTCCTCCTTATTTGTTTTCTAAAGCTTTTTTTCAAAATGTTAGGTGTTATATTTTCCAAGATAAAGAGGGGGGGGGGAATGAGCCATTCTTTGTATAGTTTTGTTAATATCTTTTAAAAAAATTATTTTAAAATATAAAAAATATATATTTGTATCCCTTAAAGAGCCCTTTCCATATATTACATGATGAGTTTGAAAACAATTTATTACTCATTTAATACTGTAATTTGACCCCCAAAACTAATATTAGGAGTTTCTCCTTATTTTTCATATATACTTCGGACAACGTCTTTAATTGCTAATTTTTTCAAAATTTTTAAATATCTCAGAAATTAATAATGAAATTACAGAAAATCGAGCGTATTTTCATTTTTGTTTTTAATAAAATACAAGCTCGAGGTTTGACGAGCCCGATATTCAGTTATTCCAATATTAAGAACTAGCTAGTAAAACTGTATCAATAAGAAATGCAAAAATTATTGTTAAGTTGTTCTGGGTAGGATATAGAGGACGTTGAAATGGAAATAATTCGTATATACAAATTGACAATAAATCTTGGAATACCGTATATAACATAATTGAACCCACTATTGGAAGCATGAGAACATGGAAAAGATTAGCTTAATCTAAATTTGAAATAATATGTAGAGAATCCCGTTAAAAAAATATCGCTGGTTCACAACTGTTAATACGTAACACCCTGTCTATACGAAATCAATTTTAAAATGTGAAGTTTTAAGTTTATTTTCTATAATTTTAGTAGTTAAAGTTATATCTTCTAAAATAACGGAGATATCGCACTTTGACGCACTAGTGCTGCACCCTGTATTATAGCAGCCACACAGCAAATGTATTTCGCAATTTTCGGTGAGGTTTCACTTTGCATTCCATCTGGCGAGGTCTATTATGTTGATTATAATTGTACTTAATTTGTTTATCAACTATATTGAAACATAGTGTAAATGAGATGTACATATACAGTGAGGACGCATGGGTTGGAACAAATTCATTTAAAATTCAGGTGTTGGTTTTTTGGAAAAACGCTCGGACACGTCCGTTTTTTTTCGACTGCGGTTTTTGTGATGATAAACTCAGTTATACAGGGTGGGTCAGAAATAAATTACGACCATCAACTTCATTTTTTGAAATGGAAACATTTCTTTTTTATTAGATTTTTTCAATTTTGCATTGAATTCTAAGTATTTTTCATGTGCAATGTCCTATACCGAAAATTAACAGTTAATTTAAAAAATAATTTCTTGCTAAAGTTAAGAAAACAACGGTAAAAATAAGGTGTTTGGTGGTTTGAACCTATTTATTTACAGACGCGAGATATAAGACCGACATCTAGGATTTTCGTCAGGTTTTTATGATTGTTAGCGGTATTTTAGTCGCAAGAATGGAAACCCTCTTTTAATGCTAGAGTTTTTAACACTTGTTTATTTCCGTAGAAACTGTACTATTTTCTTCAAATAAGTAGTGTCAAGTGCAATTGCAAAGTTCCAAAGTATGGCGCGTTTAACTGAAAAGCAGCGAATAGAAATTTTGACGATGTTAGGATATGGCGACAGAACTCGAACACAAGCTGAAATTTGCGAATTGTTTAATATGAAGTACCTGGAACGACCTATTACACGATCGGTAGTTAATAAAATAGACAAAAAGTTTTTAGAATTTGGCCACGTAAGAGACAATTACAAAACCAAACATCTTCCAGAAGATACACAATTAAATGTTTTGCTCGATTTACAAGAAAATCCTCACAAATTTACTATACAAATAGCCGCAGAACAGTCAATAAGTAAATCTTCTGTTTTAAAATGCTTGCATAGAAATAAATGGCACCCATATAAAGTTCATTTAGTTCAGGAACTTACTGAAGATGATTTGGACCCGAGAGTAGAATTTTGCGAAATAATGATGGATAGATGCAATGCCAACCCGCACTTTTCAAATAAACAGGCACAATTTTCGATATTGGGCATCAGAAAACCCACATTGTATTATGGAAAGTCATACACAGTTTTTCAAGAAACTTAACTTATGGGCCGGAATTGTGGGTATTTCAATTGTGGGTCCTTTTTTTGAGGGAACACTTAACTCGGAAACGTATTTAGACCTACTACAAAATGACATAATACCCTGTTTAACAGTTAAGAATGGTGAAATCCCAATATACTGGCAGATTCGGTATGGTTTCAACAGGCACCCCCGCACTATTCGCGAACAGTGCGAGATTATCTTGACAATATTTTCCCAAATAGATGGATTGGAAGGAGGGGTAATATCGAATGGCCAGCGAGGTCTCCAGATCTAAGGCCGTTAGATTTTTATCTTTGGGGTTAAGTGAAATCGAAAGTCTACTTCAATAAGCCAGCAAATATCGAGGAATTAAAGAATAGAATTATGGCCAAAATACAACGAATCCTGCCACAAACGCTAAATGAATTGTTACGAGAATTTGAAAACCGTCTTAGGTATTGTCAGGAAGTTAATTGTCAACAATTTTGAAGATTAAATTTTATATGTTGATGTTTTTTTTTCTTCAATTTTGAAATAAATGTAATTTTTTAATAACTGTTAATTTTCGGTATAGGACACGAAAAATACTTAGAATTCAATGCAGAATTCAAAAATAAAATAAAAAACAAATGTTTCCATTTAAAAAATTTATTTCTGACTCACGTTCTATAAATGAGGTTATCATCACAAAAACCGCAGTCCAAAAAAAAACCGATGTGTCTAAGCGTTTTTCCAACCCACGCGTTCTCACATTTACATTTATTAGAATTTCTTACCGGAATCTATCTGGATATTTGCTAGAGAGTCCTATAGCTGCACTATAATCTGACACCATATCAGAGCATAAAATATTTGGTTGATCACAGTCTGGTTCACCGGGACACCAATCCCTGTGTTTTCGCGATTGAAGAGTCCCTCTTGGATCCCGTATCAAAAGTATCACTTTAACATTTAACCTGAAATTAAAAAAAAATGTTTTCAATGTTTCGTTTGATGGACTTCGTTCTTTAACAATTACAATTAAAAGAGCGCCATGATTTCTAATTCCAATTTTCATTTGCTGATAATAAGTGAGTTATTGCCAGCAATGTGTAACAGATAGCAGTTGTTTAGTGTTTCTCTTTCGAGGAAATAAATATTAGCATTAAACAGGGAGTTGGTTCATTTTATAGGTTCTGTACAGAAAAACAAGCCTTTTTATTTCTCTAAGTGTTTAGGCCAAACAAAAAACAGAACTTAAAACTTAAAAAAGCATTTATAAAATTTTAAGATTATTTTTATGTTTTCTTGAGAATACGAGGGCTGCCTTTTATATTTCGGGATTGGACAACCCTAATGTTGCAATCTGACAACTGACAGCTCTATCGTAAAGTTTAACATTTTTGAGGTTATACGTACTCAGAACGTTTTGACATACGAGCGCTATGTGTTGTTTTCAGTAAATTAAAGGATTCATCTCGGCCAAACAATGGAATTAAATCGTGAACATTTTCGTGCTATTATTTTTTACAACGTTCGACGTGGATTAAGTCAGCAAGAGTGCATGGATGAACTTAATTTAATTTTTGGCGATGAAACTCCATCAAGGACCACTGTTTATCGATGGTATGGTGAATTTAATCGAGGTCGTAGTTCACTCCAAGACGAATTTCCTGAAGGTTGTCCAAAAACAGTTGTTGTTCTGGAAACCATTGATGCTGTGCGCGAACTGATATTGCAAGATCGTCATGTGACCTATAGTGAGATTAAGTCAACCTTACACATTAGTGGGACCAGCATACATTCAATATTGCATAAACATTTGAATGTCAAAAAAATTTGTTCGCGTTGGATCTTACACAATTTGTCAATCGTTCAAAAAAGGCTCGTGTCGATTGGTCGAAAGAAAAGCTCAAAAATATGATCGCGGTGCTTCAAAACATGTTTATGACATAGTGACAGGTGATGAATCGTGGATTTACGCGTATGAGCCCGAAAGTAAACAGCAGTCGACTGGGTATAGGTGTTTCAAGATGAGCCGAATCCAACAAAAGTTGGTCGCGCACGAAGCACTTCCAAACAAATGATCGCCTGTTTTTTTTTTCAGAAAAACTGGACATGTCGCAACCGTACCACTAGAACAACGCAGAACAGTCAATTCTGTGTAGTATATAATCCTTTGTTTGCCAGTTGTCTTCCAAGAAATGAGGAAAACCAACCTCCGAAAACGGATCACTCTTCACCACGACACCACTCAAACAACTGCATTTTTGGCCACTCAAAACATCGATTTGATGAGTCATCCGCCGTATAGTCCTGACTTGTCACCGAATGACTTCTTTTTATTCCCGTACGTAAAAACAAACTGAGAGGTCAACGTTTTTCGACACCTGAAGAAGCGGTTGCTGCGTTCAGTATGCATGTTTTGGAGATACCTCAATCAAAGTGGAAAAAGTGCTTCGACAATTGGTTCAAACGCATGCAAAAGTGTATAGTTTAGTTTAGTTTAGTTTATTTATTGGTAAAGTATTACCACTGTGTGTTTTTACAAGTCAAAGGTACACAAGCATGAAATGTATTAAATATGTATACAAAAGCCT
Organism: Octodonta nipae; assembly: GCA_034190945.1. NCBI lineage: Eukaryota > Metazoa > Arthropoda > Insecta > Coleoptera > Chrysomelidae > Octodonta > Octodonta nipae. Next base: position 8,838,287 of record CM067220.1, on the reverse strand, counting down.
ATATAAAATGTTATTAAAATGGTGAGAAAATAAAATGTCCTATTTACTAATATATAGACAACACTGTACATTATAGAGGAAAATACATTAAAAATTTATACATTGAAATCACTTCCTAAGTACTCCTCAAAAGAATAAAAGGCGTGTTTTAAAAGATAATTTTTTACTCTTGTTTTAAAATGATGTACGTTTAAATTTTTTATTTCTGCTGGCAGTGCCTTGAAAAATTTAATGCCATAATAGTCAGTACCCATTCTCGTTCGTTGCAATCTGTGGTAGCTGAGAACTAATTCTCCTCCGTTCCTTGTTGAATGGGAGTGAATATCGTTGTGTGTTCTGTAGCTGTTTTGGGTCTGTTTCATATAGACAAGACACTGAAGGATAAAAGTGCAAGGTGGGGTAAGTAGTTTTAGCCCCACAAAGCTATCTCTACAACACTCGCGGTATTTTAAGCCTGCAATAATTCTAACACAACGGCGTTGTAACTTAAAAATTTGAGCAGAGCACGGTGAATGCCCTCAATTTAAAATCGCGTAGGACATATTGGAGCTAAAGTATCCATGATACGCTGTCAGTAATGTGCCCCTAGATACATTTTTGACAGGCTCCTTATAAGGAAAGTTATTTTAAATAATTTGGAGCTATGGAAATTAACATGGGCTTCCCAGGTCAACCCAGGATCAAGGTAGACCCCTAAGAACTTCACTGGTCCATCACTCTCTAGAGTGAAGATTGTAATGTAAAATTAATGTTTTGGGTCTTACTAATGTTGAGACTCAGCCTATTGGCTAAAAACCAATTCTCGATTTTACGCTGTTTGATTTGAGTCCACTACAATATTGGGTCTGAAGGTTGATAGCGCAGTAATAACGGAGGACCCAACACAGAGCCCTGAGGTACACAATGCTGAATCCTGCGATTCGTGGACTGCTGAGTCTCAAAAAGAACATACTGCTCTCTTGCTTCTAAATAGGACTGTATAAGGGTAATACTGCTCGAATCAAAGTTGTAGTGAGATAGCTTTTTGTAAAGGATTTCAAAACTTATTCAATCGAATGCCTTCGTTAAGTCCAGGAATGTATCATATGTATTATGCTTATTTTCAAAGCCCTCTGCCACAAACTCACTTAGTCGATTAATAGCCAGAGTTGTGCTCTTGTTGTTACGAAAACCAAATTGATTTGGTGTAAAGGTATGATTTACTTCAAAGTAGTTAATCATTTGGTCTTTCAATAAAGATTCAAGAATTTTTTAGATAAGTGGCAATAGAGATATAGGCCTGTAATGAGTTAGTTAATTAGTTTAAAAACAGGTATAACTTTTGCCAGTTTGAGAACAGAAGGAAATATGTATAGATCTTCATGGGGAATATTTTGAAAAACAATAAAGCGATTTTCGATGATTAATATTTGTTTTTGTTCTCTAATCCCGAAATATAAAAGGCAGCCCTCGTAACACCACAAGTGAAATAACAAGCAGTATATCGAACGAAAAAACCAAAAATTTCAAAGTCGATTATGATTTCGTTGTCAATGGCTTTATATTATTGAAAATGTAAATTGCAAAATGAAAGTTTGATTTATGACATTTGACATAAGAAAAAAAATTGTTGTTTATATATATACAGGTAGCACAAAAAAAATCTAAAGATCATGTATTATGATTAAACAGCTTTCAAGTTGGAAGAATTTGTAATTTGTCTTTAGAATTTTTAAGTGGCGTTCCTAGGTACGACTTTGTTATAAGGTAGCGCATTGGCCAAAAATGCGATTAAAGAATTCTGTTGTTTCAGTGATCGCATTAACGTTATCAGCGGAAAACCTAGGAAAAACCTTATGAACTATCCCGAAACTTGGTTGTTCAAAAGGAGATGACCATTAATTTCTTCCTTAATTGTCGGTAACAATATACGATTGAATTCTACAGAAGTAGAAGCGATACACTCGTCTTCATTCAAAAGAATTAAGGCAGACTCTTCTATTTTTCGTTGTGGGTTATATTGTTTTTTGTGAAGTATAGTTCAATTGTCAAATTGTATTTTCTGGCCTAGGTCCCAAGCATGTTCACAAATTTTCGATTTTTCAAATTGTCCTTTCTTTGTATAATTCTTGTGTTCATTTATTCGTACGTTTAATGGTCTCGATATTTCTCCAATATAAAATTTATTGCATTCGCAAGGAATCTTGTATATGCAGTTTTTTGAGTTCTGAGTTTTGTTGGTTGGTTTTGTTTTTGATATTAGTGATTTCAGTGTATTTCTTGTTTGGAATGTTGTTTTAACATTAAATCTGTCGCCCAATATTTTCAATCTTTCTGACAGACCCTGTATGTATGGTATAGTTGTAACTGTAACGTGGTTGTCCTGAGTAGCAGTGTTAATAAGAGAAGTTCTGGGTTGATTCGGAAATTTGTTCTCTGTTCAAATCTTTTCTAACTCTTTGTTGATAAATTTTGTGGGGTATCTATGTAACTATTTATGACGAACTTATATTATGTATTCATATGTAAGAACAATTAAAATTCCTGGAAGTCTATGTGTATTGACAAACTTTTTTGGTTCTAATTTTTAAGTAGGTAATGTTGACGAAATTATTTTCGTTTTAAAGTAACATCCTTAATTCAATTCACTTAGTTTCGATAACTAAAACAGTTGCTATAACATTAAGTAACTTGATTGTGTTACATTTATTACTTTTACATTCATTATCTTTTTCAAGGTATTTGTTCTTTGTCTATTTACATTAGCAAGTTGCCACAATTTTTTCTGCATATATTTTATATTCCAACGCGTCATATTTATGAGTAACAGCGGAAATAATTATTTTAAATTAAATAATGGATTTCCAGTAAGTGGGTGCTAACTCTTTTGGAATGCTTAAAAAGCTTTTTAGGTTTCCGATATTGTAAACAACCGAAAACATTGAATTTATTAGATTCAGGGGCGGATAATTCTTATAAATAATTCAATAACCGACCACAATTGGTTTAACATTGAAGTTTTTAATATATATGATTTGTAAATTGCCAGCTAGTGATTCAGTTGTCAAAAATGCCAATACTTCTTTTAGTTTGAGTCTTTGATTTGGTATTTCTCAATGACTACTAATATAAATGGATCCGGCACACTCATATACGACCAAACGAAAAATGTAAACTAGATAATTATTACTAAGATTTTAACAGCAAACTCGTAGAAGTAAACTATTTAAATAATAAAAACCCGCAAAAATAGGAATTTCTTTTGTTTTTTGCTTATATAATGAAAAGTAATGAAGGAATCGTAATGCCGTCTACAGGATATTTTTGATTATTTTTATGTTTTCTTGGGAAATAACACCACAATTGAAATAAAAAGCTGTATATTGAAAGAAAAACCAAACGTTTCAAAGTCGATTCTGACATCGCTGTCAATAGTTTTAAAGTATGTATTGAAAATGTAAATTGCAAATTGAAAAAAAAACTTTCCATTTGTAATTTACGGCAACCTAAAAGTTTCAGTCATTTGCTGTTTCAATGGAGTTCATGAATTTTAAAGAAAAAAGATTACCAACAACCCAATGCGAAGTTCAAACTTTAATACAATATCGATTGTCCGCTGACTGACAATTTTTTACACAACTTCAGAAGATAGTGATAATAATATGTAAATAAAATAATTAAATTCACATCAAAAACAGAATATTCAATATGAAAGTTAGTGCAACTTGTGCGAAAAATCAATACTGATATACATTGATCATTTTTCCTCTAAAAAATTATAACACTTTATGCTGAACTATCAGAGATAGTCTTCACATGAATAGTTGAGTAAAAGTACATTTTATTCTAGCACTGATGTGTAGGTACCTAACTTAACATGACAAATCTTGTAGATGCATTGAAATTCTTTATATTTTAAATAATATACATTATAAAATGTCAATGAGATGTTTGTATTGGTCATAATGAGCCCAGGGATTTGATATATTACATGATCCGTTAGAAAGAAGGTTAATTTTTTATTTTCCATTTAATTCTATAATTTGCCCCCCAAAATAGGGGTTTCTCCTTATTTTTTCAGTAAAGTTCAGGTGAGGCCTTATACCTCTATTTTTTCAAAATTTAGAGCTTATGGTTTCGGAGATAAGAGGGGGGGAATGGGTAAAAATTTTTATATTTTTGTTAATATATTTTAATTAATTTATTTTAAAAATATGAAAAAAAATATTTGTTTTCGTCATAATGAGCCCTTTCATTTGATATATAACATGATGCGTTAGAAACAATTTTAATTTTATATTTTCCATTTAATTCTATAATTTGTCTCCCAAAATTAAAAGTAGAGGTTTCTCCTTATTTTTCCAGTAAACTTCAGATCAGACTTTATACTATTTTTTTTCAAAACTAAGTTTTATAGTTTCGGAGTTAAGGGGAGGGGGGGGAATGGATAAATTTTGATATATTTTCGTTAATATCTTTTAAATTAATTTATTTAAATATGAAAAAAATATACTTGTGTTCCTCAGAATGAGACCTTTCATTTGATGTATTACATGATGCGTTTAAAAAAAAATAATTTTTAAATTTTCATTTAATATTAATATTAATGGTTTCTCCTTATCTTTCCTGTAAAGTTCGGGCAACGTTCTATATTTCCCATTTTTTCCAAAATTTTAGACTCAGGGGGACGGTAAATTTTTTAGTTTTCCTCCCCAGAAGTACCCCTAAAATCAAAATTTCTTATTTTGCGATATGTACTGCTGATCGGGTCACCAAACTATACATTGATACGAGATTTCAACCTCTTCCGTCCAGTAGTTTAGGAGAAAAGTGCTGTGATATGACAGAGGCAGAAATCCGTAGTGATATTATAAGGGTATCCGAATATTGTATATACGGAACACTAAAAATAAAGGAAATCGGTTGGGGGACAGAGGAGAAAATGGTACCGAACCGTTTTGTCTTTGCCTATTTATATATAGATTATTAAAGATCCATGCGATCCAAGTATCTTGAAGTTACAACAATATACTAAAAAAACCATCAAATTTGATTGTTAAGCATATACATACACACTGTTTTACGGTAACATAGTTTTATATGTAAAAATTTGACAAAATTCGAGTGAGACTACTAAATCCGGTGCATAAAAATATTAAGTGTCTATATTTTTGTTCTCAAAGAACACCTAAAAAACTCAGAACGGTACGCTATCATTTGAAACGTAATTTTTGATGAATGCGCCAGAACAAAAATCTTTAAATATGTCAACAAAGTAGGCATCAACAATTATTATTTATTTCATATGTGATTATCACATACAAGCAAATTTATCAATTGACAATGACGCAACTTATTTGACCTTTTTTAAAATAATTCTTTGTGGATATTATCACGAAACGAATTAACAACTTATTCATCACCTCTAAGGTCTTCAATCAGCCTTAACCTTACAATCTTCATGTATTATAAGTGAAAAATCTTGCAAAAATCATTTTAAAACGTGCCATTCAAACAACATTAGGGATACATTTCGCACTGGTTCCACAATCTCGTGTTGTGTCTACACAAGTAAATATGTGACATGATTTTTTTGTAATCCAATAATTTGTTAAATAGATCACTGCTCTTTTGGGATTACAGATTAAATTTTAATGAATTAACATGTGTTTTCATCAAAATAAATTTTATATTGCATACATTTATTTTTATATATGTACCTATCTACTGGAAAAAATATGAAATAATTTATACATAAAAAGCGCCGACTTCAAATAAAAAAATTAAATCAATTAAACACCCTGTGCAAAAAATAACTGCTTTCTGACATAGTGTTACATTGAAATTTGGAAATATCTTTATGTGATATTTACTTTGTCGTTTACGGCTTTTATTTTTTGGATTTGTAAAAAATAGTATATTTTACGTTATAGAAAAATGTTTCATGGATTTAGAGGAAACATTCGACAACCTAAATAGAGGAAAGTTATGATATATACTGAAAAACAGGGATATCTAAAACAACTAAGAAAAATACAAATCCTGTACAGCTCCATAAAACTGGCAATTCAAAATCGGCGAAAATTAAAAAAATATATCTGAGAATTTGTTGCTAATCAGTTATTATCAAATCGATTTTGTTGCTTAAACCGATCTCGAGAAATTGACATACGTAAAGGTAGCTTGAATAATACCTAAATATGAGATAATCAAAGAAACAAATAGACCAAAATTTATGTAAAAACACAGTTTTTCACCCTAACACCAAACCTTTATTTTCAATACTCAACGCACGTTTCAACAACTCTAAGTTGTCATCTTCAAAAAGTAAACCAAACTAAATCGAAATTACGATTTTCTCTAATTTATACCTACCACTAACCTAATAAGTAATAAGTAATAGTTAAACTCCTACCCATTAATACAAATAATTCCCTACATTTTTTCCCTAAAGTTATACAGTGATGTTCGAATGTGTGGAGCCAAGCAAATATATCTGAAATTATTAGAGATATCAAAATAAATTTGGAAGGTGGATACTGCAGTAGATTGCCTATTTGTTTCCATTTTTTTTACAATTTTGAACTTCCTGTTTTACCGGAAGTAATGTCGATTTTAAAATTTCAAATGAAACACCCTGTATAATATTTTAGTTTCTGATGAAACATTTTATTGCGAATACAAAAATATCGGGTTTGATATCGTTTACTTCAATACCTACCGAGATATTAACAGAAAAGTAATGAAGGAAAGGAAAAATCTAATATCCATTAAAGAAATACATAATCATAATTATTAACTAAATCTAAGTGATTTTCAAAACATTGAAACTTAACTTAACTAAACTTAATGTATTAGATGTTCAAACTGAGCACCGTTTACTTCTTGACAATAAGCAAGTCGGTTTTTAAATTCTCTAGTAACATTAGCTATTACTTGTGGTGTAATTCTCTGGATGTCTTGAGTTATTCTTGCAGCTAATTCTTGCAAATTATTCGGTCTGTCAACATAAACCTTAGACTTTAAGTAACCCCACAGAAAATAGTCTAGTGGATTAAGGTCGGGACTTCGTGCAGGCCATTCATAAGTACCCCTTCTTCCAATCCATCTGTGATGAAATGTCCTATCTAAATGATCTCGAACAATGCGAGCGTAATGGGGTGGTGTTCCATCCTGCTAAAACCAAATATTATTTGGTAATTCTCCATTTACCTCCAATGCCGGAATAACTTGTGTCTCCAAGAGCTGTAAATACCTATCTCCGTTTAAAGTTTCTTGTAGGAAGAAGGGTCCCACGATTCTGTTGTTATAAATGCCGGCCCAAACGTTCAATTTTTGGGGATGTTGTTTATGAGCTTCTTGTACCCAATAAGGATTACTTTGCGACCAGTAGCGTTATGTCGATTAACCGTACCACTTAAACAAAATGTAGCCTCGTCTGAAAACACCACATTTCTTATAAAATTATTATCACCGTTACAAATATCTATCATCGTTTCACAAAATTGCCAATGTCTGTCGAAATCGTCTTTGGAGAGTTCTTGAACGAGGCGAATTTTGTATGGATGATATTTTTCTTGCCTTAATAGCCCTCCTACTGAACGACGGCTAATTCCATGCATATTGGCGAGGTCAGTAGTGGATAAGTGAGGACTTTCTTCCAAAGATATAGCAACATTTTGAGCTACACCTTCATTACTTGCACTTTTTATCCGTCCACTTTTTTGTAAATTCCACTTGTGTCGTACCTTCGCAAATTTTTTCGTCAGTACTGAACGGGATATTTGTGTATTCGGATGAACAATGTTAAAGAGGTCACAAACTTCTTGATGCGTCCTTTTCCTCTCTTCATACCCAATTTTCATTAATATTTCTATTCTTTGTCTTTCACTTAATTCGGCCAGGTTACGATCAAATTAAAACAATACAATCGTTTTACGTTCAAATAAAAAAAAACTAATAACTTATTTTGACAACTACTGTCACTTCTGCAATGAATTTCATGGACTACTAAACTTGATTCAGATTTAATTTGCGCCTGATTTAAACAAACGCACGTGTATTCGACTATGGAACAAGCAGTGCTGTTGGCTGTGACGGTATAATGGCACCGATTGGCCAATAGAAATACGAATCCTTACCGAGCGGTTTGTTTATATCGGGCGTAAATGAAATCTGAACCGAGTTTAGCTACCATCGAATTTTTCCTTTCCTTAGTCACTTTTCTGTTAATATCTGGGTAGCTATTGAAGTAAACAATATCAAACCCGATATTTTTGTATTCGCAATAAAATGTTTCATCAGAAAATAAAATACTATACAGGGTGTTTCGTTGCAAATTTTAAAATCGACATTACTTCCGGTAAAACATGAAGTTCAAAATTAAAAAAAAAAAATGGAAACAAATAGGCAATCTACTGCAGTATCCACCTTCCAAATTTCATTTTGATATCTCTAATAATTTTAGAGATATTTACTTGGTTCCACACATTTGCCAATCACTGTATAATGCTAATTCCCTAAGATATTATATTTCCCTAAGATATGTGTTCTATTGCCTAATATTTCCTATCCTATTTAGTCTTCTTCTCTTTCTTGTCTTCACCCGTGGTTCGTCTTCTTGTAGTGACGCTAGCCGCGGTCTTTTCATTTTGTATCTCACATGTTCGACGAAATTGGTTTCCTCTCTCATCAGTGGGTTTCTATGCTGTTCCATCCTGGCTATGGTTTCCTTGAACTGCACTCCCTTACAACTCTGTTTTTTGCGATTTTCATGAAAACGATAAATCTTACGCAATAGAAAATTACATGGTATCTTTCCGTAATATTTCTTACTGCAATGCAATTTAAAACTTAAAAAATGCTTAAGCCGTTTTTGAGTAATCGCCGAACATACATAAAAAACGATGTCGACGAATTGATAACCTCCTTTTTGGAAAAAATAAAATTTGCGTTCCTACTTAATCCACCACCCTTAAAAATCAACCAATCACCCTCAAAAAGATTCTACCGACGACCTTAGCCTACTGTGATAATTCTCAGGATTCTTTTGACTAAATCGGATCAAGAGCGAACACACTATAACTACTACAGTTATGCCAAATATTTGGTTTCAATCTTCTATATCTGCTCATTTCGTTCTGTTTGTTTCTCACATGTGTTTTTTTAAAACATATAGGTACAGGCTTTTATTTCTTTAGAGTCGTAACCGAAAGCGAATTCATATTTTACCCAGTTTTATTTTAACGCACGAATTATAATCGATAATCACACGCTCATAATTCATTTATTTCCCGACCTCGACACCAATTATACCATACAATATCTACGATAATTTATTGTTCTATACTAATCTATTAGGTACTTAAATATTTTTCATCCTTTCTTCAAGTAAACATGCATTAAATTTCAGTAATTAAAAGCAAGAATTCATGTTCCACAAAGATGTCAAAGACAAATCATAGTTGGCAGATGGAATATACAAGGATGGAGAACAAAAAGCAACGAGTTTTGAAAAACTTCAAAGAAATTGAAGCGAGGTGATAGCAACGGAGCATCTAGATCAAGAATATGTATATGTATAACATAATTAAGAAATTGTTTTATCCCTGTCATTCTTGAAGATATTTTACAAATCTTTTGGGTAATCACACCGTATTTCTTCCCATAGACTTTGTTTCTTGGTAAGGACCTCATCTATAGTTCTAGGACATCCCGTTCTTTTAGCTGTACGCAGTCTATTTTAGCTGCATCATTGTCACAATGAGCTCAGCTGTTGTAGCCTCCGCTGTTCTTTTTGTTTTTATGGGAATCATTGCATTTGTGAGGATGGGATTCATTCTTGGATGTCATCGAAGGTTCCGGAACCCAAAACGGTAATGTGATAATACTCGTGTTAGTATTAGTGAAACAGACTTATCCTTATAGTTTCGGTACGCAGTTCTTTGATTGGTTCTGGGAAGGGACAATCTCAAAATGTTGCCAAAACCATAGATTGTCCCTTTCCAAAACCAATCAAAGATTTCTTTAGATTTCTTTATTTGACTACGGTAACTATTAAACAAAGATTGTAGCAAGTCCAAAATACAGTCTTAGTGAGAAAAAAAAATCACAATTAAAATAATACAAATATGAAATACATGTTAAAAATAATAACAGATATAAACAATTAAAAATTAGATACTAAAATTCGGGGACCACATTTTGAGGTTCATGTAATCACCAAATGAGTAAAAACAAAACTTAAGTAGGTAGTTCTTCAAACTCTTTCTAAATTTATTTAAGGTCAAAATTTTAAATTCTTCTGGCAAGATATTGTAAGCATTGTAGTTTTGCGAGTTTTTCATTGTCTTATTTAATAGAAAACGGGTTGTTCGAATATTTCCTGCTTTTCTTGTACGATATTGATGTACATCAGACTGTTTAGTCAAAACATTAATGTTCTTGTGTATCTCTAGGAGCACGTGAAACAAATAAAGGGAAGGCAATGGCAAGATGCGGAATCTCTGAAATAAAGGTTGACACGACTCACGAACTCCAGCTTTAGCCAGTATTCTCACTGCTCTTTTTTGTAACCTAAATATCAGAACAGCATTTGACAAATTTCCCCAGATCATAATTCCATAATTGATAAGTGAGTGAAATAGTGAGAAATATGCAGTTCTTAAGGTGTTATAGTCTGTAATATTTTGAAGGTGACGAAGTAGAAAGAGTGAACTCGATAATCTACTTCTTAAGTGGTCTATGTGAACATTCCACGATAAGTTGTTATCTAAATAAATACCTAGTAATTTTACGCTAGTTGTATCAGTATTAGAAGTGGTTGAAAACATAAGACTGTATTTTTTCCTTGTTAAGCTTGAGTTTATTAGTACTGAACCATTTTTCAGATTTTGCTTCTATATCGTCCGATAGTTTAGTGAGATTAGCTAAATTGGTGTCAGAATACACAAAACTCGTATCGTCTGCAAATATAACAGATTTATTGGGACGAATAAAATTAGGCAAATCATTGATGTAAATAATGAACAGTATGGGTCCAAGGACGGAACCTTGAGGAACACCGTGTTCTATAGATCTAAATTCAGACGTAGAATCATTATAAGTGACGGCTTGAAAGCCATTTGTCAAGTAAGTTTTAAATATGGATAATGAGGCTCCTCTAACTCCGTAGTAATTAAGTTTAGTTAGTAAAATGTCATGCGAGACACAGTCAAAGGCTTTGGAAAGATCACACAACTTAATCGCTGTATGAGTACCATTTTCAAGGACCTCAACCACTCCACTCACAACACTCATAACTGCTTGTGTTGTTGAACGATTTTTCCTAAATCCATACTGGGAATTATCTAGAAAGTTATTTTCGTCAAAATAAGAAACTAAAGTATCAGATACGCAAAAAGCCGAAATGAAAATGCCGAGTACAGTACGAATCTGTTTCACCAATATTAACAGCAGTTTTAGCACGTTACCGTTTTGGGTTCGGGAACGTTCGATGACATCCAAGAATGAATGCCATCCTGACAAATGCAATGATTCCCATAAAAACTTATCTACAGTGTTGTCCATGTCTTCATAGGCCTACCCTTCCTTTCGTTTTTCCTCTACTACTTGCCTTTCTCTGATCATACATTGGATGTGGTCCGACCAACTCCATCGTTTCTAGTAAATATATGTGCACAAAGGTTCTACATTAAAGTCTTTTCGTATTTGCGTAATACCAAGTATGTCTTTTCTTGTAAAACCTCAAACCCTCCCCAAGTACTTCATTTCGAGTAGTTTTTAAATGGTTTTTGAAAAATAGGGATAAGTTAAGCAATTGAGAACCAAGGTGTAGTATCTAACAGCAGTTTGTGGGAACTGCCCGAAACACTAGTCAACTTCTTATAGAAAAAAACTCTCTCGCAGGAATAACTGTGAGAAAGCAGTTCTCTGGATTTGTCAACTAGTTTTCTTGTATAATGTTAGGATGTACTTTGTGTGATTCTTATCCCCAAAAAAACACGTCACATCAAACAGATAAGTTTCACACAAAATACATCCTAAGATATTGTACAGGAAAACCAGTTGACAAATCCGAAGACCTAGTTTCTCACATTTTCCACAAACTGCTCTTAGATGCTACACCTTGATTTTCAATTATTTAGTTTATCTGGAATTGCATATACCGGGTGTGAATTAAGTCCCAGGACGGCTGAATATTTGCTAAAGTACTTCATTTCTGGAAAAGGTCAAGATCATTCCTTTAGTAACTTTGACCATGGAATCTGACGGTGACCTTGGATTTAACCCCGAACCTCGTTTTTGAGGTTATGATGAGGTCCACCTATTGTTTTTAAATGAGAACCCCTATTTTTTATTGCAAAATTGGAAAGAACGGGGAATTTTACGTCCGGGCATATATTGAGGTAAACAAAGCTCATGAGGTTTAAGGTCAAATCCAAGGTCACCATTGAGGTCCTCGTTAAAACTTAACTAGGGCATGACCTTTGTTTGTTTTGTTTTACCACAGAACATGTGAGATTTTTAAGTAATTATTTGACCTCTAGGGGTTACTTAAATCTCATACATGTCTGGACGTGAAACTTCCCGCTCTCTCCGATTCCGCGATAAAAAATGAGGTCACCATCGGATTACTTGGTCAAAGATACTAAAGGAAATACATTGACCTTTTCCAGCAATGAAGTACTTTAGCAAATATTCAGCCGTCCCTGGACTTAATTGACACCCGGTATATGATGGTTGAAATATAGGACGAAGTAGCATTATACAGGGATGGGCAAAAGTGTGGAACCAAGTAAATATCTCTGGAATTATTAGAGATATCAAAATGAAATTTGGAAGGTGGATACTGCAGTAGATTGCCTATTTGTTTCCAAATTTTTTTACAATTTTGAACTTTCTCTTTTACCGGAAGTAATGTCGATTTTAAAATTTGCAATGAAACACCCTGTATAGTATTTTAGTTTCTGATGAAACATTTTATTGCGAATACAAAAATATCGGGTTTGATATTGTTCACTTCAATACCTACAGAGATATTAACAGAAGTAAAGCTAGGGAAAGGAAAAATTCGATGGTAGCTAAACTAGGTTCAATTTTCATTTACGCCTGATATAAACAAACCGCTAGGTAAGGATTTGTATTTCTGTTGGCCAATCGGTGGCATTATACCGTCACAGCCAACAGCACTGCTTATTCCATAGTCGAATACACGTGTGTTTGTTTAAATCAGGCGCAAATTAAATCTGAATCAAGTTTAGTAGTCCATGAAATTCATTGCAGAAGTGACAGTAGTTGTCAAAATAAGTTATTAGTTTTTTTTATTTGAACGTAAAAAGATTGTATTGTTTTAATTTGATCGTAAAATGGCCGAATTAAGTGAAAGAGAAAGAATAGAAATATTAATGATGATTGGGTATGGGGAGAGGAAAAGGACGCATCAATAAGTTTGTGACCTTTTTAACATTGTTCATCCGAATATACAAATATCCCGTACGACACAAGTGGAATAGTTAGCAATTTACCAAAAAGTGGACGGTTAAAAAGTGCAAGTAATGAAGGTGTAGCTCAAAATGTTGGTATATCTTTGGAAGAAAATCCTCACTAATCCACTACCGACCTCCCCAATATGCATGGAATTAGCCGTCGTTCAGTTTAGTAGGAAGGATATTAAGGCGAGAAAAATATCATCCATACAAAATTCGCCTCGTTCAAGAACTCTCCGAAGACGATTTCGACAGACGTTTGGAATTTTGTGAAACGATGATGGATATTTGTAACCGTGATAATAATTTTATAAGAAATGTGGTGATTTCAAACGAGGCTACATTTTGTTTAAATGGTACGGTTAATCGACATAACTGCCGCTACTGCTCCCAAAGTAATCCTAATTGGGTACAAGAGTCTCATACACAACATCCCCAAAAATTGAACGTTTGGGCCGGCATTTATAACAACAGAATCGTGAGACCCTTCTTCCTACAAGAAACTTTAAACAGAGATAGGTATTTACAGCTCTTGGAGACACAAAGTTATTCCGGCATTGGAGGTAAATGGACAATTACCAAATAATATCTGGTTTCAGCAGGATGGAGCACCATCCCATTACGCTCGCATTGTTCGAGATCATTTAGATAGGACATTTGATCACAGATGGATTGGAAGAAGGGGTACTTATGAATGGCCTGCACGAAGTCCCCACCTTAATCCACTAGACTATTTTCTGTGGGGTTACTTAAAGTCTAAGGTTTATGTTGATAGACCAAATAATTTGCAAGAATTAGCTGCAAGAATAACTCAAGACATCCAGAGAATTACACCAGAAGTAATAGCTAATGTTAGTAGAGAATTTAAAAACCGACTTGCTTATTGTCAAGAAGTAAACGGTGCTCAGTTAGAACATCTAATACATTAAGTTTAGTTAAGTTAAGTTTCAATGTTTTGAAAATCACTTAGATTTAGTTAATAATTATGATTATGTATTTCTTTAATGGATATTAGATTTTTCCTTTCCTCAATTACTTTTTTTACTTTTCTGTTAATATCTTGGTAGGTATTCAAGTAAACAATATCAAACCCGATATTTCTGTATTCGCAAAAAATGTTTCATCAGAAACTAAAATACTATACAGGGTGTTTCATTGCAAATTTTACAATCGACATTACTTCCGGTAAAACAAGAAGTTCAAAATTGTAAACAAATTTGGAAACAAATAGGCAATCTACTGCAGTATCCACCTTCCACATTTCATTTTGATATCTCTAATAATTCCCGAGATATATGCTTGGTTCCACACATTTGCCCATCACTGTAGTTACAGAACGCAGTTAAATCTATTGTGGATTATGGCCTATCGGCAATTCTATATGCAGGATGGTTGGAATATAGAGTGGAGTGGAATTTTAGCTATACCGGGTGGTCAAAAAACAAGTATTTTAATGATTTCATTAAAATATAATTTCATCAAAACGGTGTGACCTAGACAACGTCAGTTGGTGTCAGCTGGTTAATATATAGATTTTAATTAAAAACTAAATTAGAATGAATACTAAATCTGCAGCAAAATTGTGATAACATATATTTTTTAGTTTTCACTCACATTGTTCAATAAGAAATAGAAAGTGAATGGGAGGATGTGAATATATGTCGTCAGATGCACCAGTCACTCCAGTGGCTGCCTTTCTACTTTTATTTTTTAATACAAGTGAAATATGAACCTCGAATTTCTATAACCGAATAAGTATCTATTTTTTTTATGAATGCACCAGAGCTGAAATCTGTTAATGTCATCAAATCAGGCCGTCAACAATTAGTATTAATTTCACACGTGATTATCACACACACGCAAATCCACCAAATGACAATGACGCAAGCCATCTGACCTTTTCTTAAAATAATTCTTTGCGAATGCAATCACTACCTAATAAAGTACTTACTCTTCATCTCGGAGAAGGTCCTCAGCCAGCCTTAACCTTAACCTCACAGTCTTCATGGATTGGAAGGGGAACAGCTTGCAAAAATCATTCAAAAACGTGCTATTCCAACAATATTGCGGGTACATCTCGCACTGGTTCCACAACCTCGTGTTGTGCGTAAACAAATAAACATGTGACGAGCCATACCACAGATATCGACGTAAATTTGTATAATCACAATTCAGCAGACTCCTGAGCGTGAACAAGGCCGATTCCGCCAAAGGTGGACCCCTTATCTGCACGATGCCGTAGTCCAAAAGTGGTTCGTAGTGATAGAAATTTCCAGGTAAGGAGTTTATCACGTCACCCAAAAAAGTCGAACCAGATCTCCACGTCGTTATGATAACTGTTCTCAGAGGTTGACCGCCGGTGGTCAAGATGTAATCATCGACATTGACGCCCTCAGGGAACTTGTAATCCGATAATTCACTAATGAGAGCATTCTTCTGCTGAGCTATCACATCTCGAATAGAAGGCGTTGGAATTGTGTAATTACTAGGAACATTGAAAACTTCGTCGATGTCGAGCAGTTGGTGTTGATATCTTTGCGGCCTACTGTGATAATTCTCCGGCTCTTTTTGACTCAAACCGATCAAAAGCAAACACACTACGGCCACTACAGTTATGCCAAATATTTCATTTCTACGTACCATTCCTGCTAACTCATTTTGTTCTGCTTGTGATTCTCGTGTGTGTTTTCAATCTACACATGCTTTTATCTCACTCGAGTCGTAACAGAAAACGGATTCATATTCACCCAGTTTTACTTTTAACACACCGATTATAATGGAAAATTACACACACATGCACACATAATTCATTTCACTACAGCATTATGCAGAATATTGCGGACATTACTGCACCACTTCAATATCCACTGTGTTTTGGGTTAAGAACAGACATTTGCCCCCTCTCTCGATAGAATTCTCTCTTCGCCGTTCTGTTCGATTCTTCGTTTCTTTCTTGTAGTCGGTCGGCGGGTACTAGTTGTCTTTGTTAGGTCAGGACCGCATTTGGATCGAAACCACAACGTTCGAAACTTTAAATAGTAAGCCGATAATGCAAAATTATCGTTAACGAATTTATGACAACCATAAAAACGTTTGAAAACAGAAAAACTGATGAAAGATTGGGAGATCGTTAAGTTTTATTTCAATAACAAAAGTTGATAAATATTTGCACAAAGATAAAACTGTTCGTTTTTCACGGCGGTATTTATTTTCAACAATAGATAAATGTTGAATAACAGTTAACACATTTGATGTGTAGCACAGGAGCTAATGCCACAAAAATTAGCAATCGTTTGTAAGGAATATTCAGTGTTTTAAGTCTTTTATGAAAAAATGATTGATTGTGGTGGTCAATATCAACACGAAACGTTTCACAAATATTAATTTGAGAAGTTGAAATTCCATATTTCCTAAGGCCTAGCCACTTGTGGCATAGTCTTTGTTGAAGATTCGTTAGTATTTTAGTTATAAATTATTGTACACATATTTTTATATTTATTCTCGCGTACATTTATTTTACGCCAGAAATACTTTAGCTACCTAACTGGACGGTACTCAATTGCTCACGTTCTACTATTGTTGTTTCGTTTGAGTGAAGAATCGACCGGTCGTGAAAAGGAAACAGCCTGTCAAGAAACTCAAATAGAGTCCACACTTTACAATCAGCAGAGCAAGTGAGTCCTCTAGCGTGACTGTTTCTTTTTTTATTTGTTATTATCTACTTCACATATTTCTATTATTTGATTAATAACATTTGTTGGTCCTTCAAGCCGGATTTGCACCGCTTGAAACAGTATTTTAGTTTGTAAATTATTTTGATTTTGGATAAGAAGTGTAACTCCGATTCTCTTTATGTTTGGTATTTTTTGTTTTATTCTCGCCTACATTCATTTTACGCCAGCGATACTTTAACTACTACGTAGTCTCGCTCTTGAAAAACAAAGCACACTTTCTCCATCGTTGTTTAGTTTCAGTGAAAAATCCGATCAGTTATGAAAAGGATACAGCAAATATACAATGGGCACTGCGTATCAAGTCACTCAAATACAGTCCACACCCAACAGAGCGATCAGCAGAGCAAGTAGGTTCTCTGGCGTGACCGTTTTCTTTATTTGACAACTTTTTATTCTTCAATTTACAACATTTTTTGGTCCTTCGTGCCGGATTTGCATCTCATAAAACTGTTAGCTTAATAGAACGAATTTTGCTATCGGTAAAAATCCCCAATTAAGTAAAATTTCGTTTAAAACTATGCTTGTTTTTTTGCTGTGTAAATCATAAACACCGAAGTTATTATTATCAAAGAAAAAATCTCATATTCTCTTAACTCTCTGTTTTCTCAACTCGAACGACACACTTCTCAATCAATTTTTCTCTTTGAAGAAGGTCAAAAGGATTTTGGATATTGTAAACGCTTTATACCTATGCAATTGCAAAAACCCTACGTCTAAGCAATTAACTCATTTCAGTTTAGAAGATTTGTTTCAAGCACGTATGAAATTCGTAAATCTAGAATATACCTGAAAAAATAGAACATAAACGACTCGTACCCAATCCCTTTCATTGATAGTGGGGCAGCCATTTACAAGATTCTGAGCTTCGCTGTGAGAAAAAGTTTCCCCTTTTGTTGCCCCAAAATCATCGCATAACTTAATTGATTGTTGAAAATTACCACATTGGAAATCTACATCCTGGTATTCTAACTCTCTATTTTCTCTGTCTAAGTACTCCTTGGGAAATAACACCACAGTTAAGAAAATTGCAGTATATTCCAAACGTTTCGGGGTCTAGGTCAGACCCCATTGTCAATGGTTAAGAAACTATGGATAAAAAAGGCACAATTCTAAGATGTAAATTAATATATTTGACAATATGTATTTTTTGATTTCTGACGTAACTAAGAGAATTTTATTTGTAATATACAGGGTAGCACAGAAACTTCTAAATATCATATAATCATAAAGTTCCAATTTGAAAGGGAGATCTTCAGAATTTTTGTGTGGCGCTCTTAGGTGCGACTTTGTTATAAGTTAGTGCATTCGCCAAAAAATGCGACCAAAGAATTTCGTTGATTCAGTGATCCCATTAAAATCATAAGGGAAAACTTAGGAAAAATCTTATTTATGAACTATCCCGATATTGGGTTGTTCACAAGGACATGACCATTAGCAATTTCTTCCTTAATCATCGGCAACCAGGAACGACTGAATTCTACGGAGGTAGTGGCGATACAATCGTTTTCATTTAACAAAATTAAAGCAGACTCTTTTAGTTTTCTTTTGGTGTTGTGCTCTTCTTTGTGTAATATAATTGAATTTTGAAACTGTATTTTATGACCAAGGTCTCAAGCATGTTCACAAATTTTGGATTTTTCAAATTGTCATTTTTTTATGTAATTTAATACAATAATGTTCTTGTCACCAAAACACTTCCCATAATAAAAGAACGACTAGAACAAGATTATTTACTAAATCAGCGTACTCAATTGTCCATTAATACAATAATGGAACTACTAACATTTTGTACAAAGACAACATATTTTCAACTTAATGAACTTGTACCAACAAGATTTTGACATGGCAATGCGTTCCTGTCTGTCTCCTGCTTTAAGCAACATTTTTATGGAAAAATTTGAAGAACAAACAATTTTCTCAAACAGATTAAACCTTTGGTTTGTTGGCGTTATGTTGATGACATATTCGTTATTTGGGAACATAATCTTGAGGATTTACATGCATTACTTAACGACATAAACAACACAGAACAAACTATTCAGTTTACACTAGAGCTTGAATAGAATAACAAATTACCATTCTTAGACATTTTAATAACCAAAACATAATCGACATTTGTGACAGAAAACCGACTCGTACTGACAGGTATCTCAACTATAACTCTAATCATCCAAATTCAGTAAAAAGCGGTATCATCAAATCTCTATATGACAGAGCACAAACCAACTGTTGTAACATCAATAAATTCAATGAAGAAAAAACCTTTATAAAAATGTACTTTCTGCCAATCATTACCCAAATAAATTTATTAATAACGAGTTAAACAAAATCGAATACCAAACAATCCCTAACAACCAACATCAAACTTCACCAAGCAACACTGACTCCCAAGATAATCACATTAATCCAATAACTATACCATACATACAGGGTCTATCAGAAACACTAAAAAGAGTGGGAAACAGATATAATATCAAAATATCATTAAAAACAAGAAATACATTAAAATCAATTATATCAAAAACCAAACCAATTAACACAACTCAAAATACAAAAAATTGCATTTATAAAATCTCTTGTGAATGTAATAAATTCTATATTGGAGAAACCTCTAGACCTCTGAATGTCGAATAAACGAACCCAAAAATTACATAAAAAAAACGACAATTTGAAAAATCCAAAATTTGTGAACATGTTTGGGACCTTGGTCATAAAATACAGCTTCAAAATTCAGTTATATTATACAAAGAAGAACACAACACCAAAAGAAAACTAAAAGAGT
Organism: Octodonta nipae; assembly: GCA_034190945.1. Lineage (NCBI taxonomy): Eukaryota > Metazoa > Arthropoda > Insecta > Coleoptera > Chrysomelidae > Octodonta > Octodonta nipae. Next base: position 8,818,305 of record CM067220.1, on the reverse strand, counting down.
CTGCTTTAATTTTGTTAAATGAAAACGATTGTATCGCTACTACCTCAGTAGAATTAAATCGTTCCTGGTTGCCGATGATTAAGGAAGAAATTCCTAATGGTCATGTCCTTGTGAACAACCCAATATCGGGACAGTTCATAAGGTTTTTCCTAGGTTTGTCCCTTATGATTTTAATGGGATCACTGAATCAACAAAAATCTTTGGTCCCATTTTTGGCGAATGCACTATCTTATAACAAAGTCGCACCTAGGAGCGCCACATAAAATTCTGAAGATTTCCCTTTCAAATACTTCCAATTTGAAAGGAACTTTATGATTATGTGTTCTTCAGAAGTTTCTATGCTACCCTGTATATTACAAATAAAATTCTCTTAATTACGTCAGAAATCAAATAATACATATTGTCAAATATTTTAATTTACATCTTAGAATTGTGCCTTTTTTCCATAGTCTCTTAACCATTGACAATGGGGTCTGACCTAGACCCCGAAACGTTTGGAATATACAGCAATTTTCTTAACTGTGGTGTTATTTCCCAAGAAGTACTTAGACATTAAAAAATATGCCACAAATATCATTCAGAAAACTATCTCTATTTTCTCAGCTCGTAATTCGGCGTACGCTGTCTAATTGCTTGCAATGTTTTAAAGTTAAGCCAATAACTTTTGAACCTTCTCTGGGTAATTAATCCGTATATTGGATCTCAGAGATCAAACCTTTCTCGGTAGACTTTGTTGATTACGCTGGGCTTTATAGTACCATACATCAGCAATATCAGCATCAATTTCACACTCTCGGCCGTACTGCAAACCATGGTTTTAAATTAAACAAATTGGGCTTTACAAGTTAATGCTAATTCAAATAATGTATAACTAACTATAGGCGATCAGTTGCTCAAACACAACTGTAACATATATTAAAATAAAATAGGAATGTACAGCAAAAAATCGTTTTTTTATGATATTAATTTGTGTAATAAGAATATTAAGAGTAAAAACCAAATATCTGACTTAAATTATGCTTAATTTAGAGTTCTATTTTGACCATAGCTACTTCTACTTCTACATCCTTTTTGGGCACCGAATAATTCGGAGATCGCTGCCGCCATGTTATTGGTGATTAGAGACTTCAAAAACCTGGGGGTGATGCATTTTGGCTAATTTTATAACGAATTGCCATTAAACTCCAGCAGACGACGTTGATACCAGCCGTCCCGGGCACAACAGAGACTCCGGAGGATGTTGCCAATGCTGCCAGATTGATGATATGTGCTAAGCCGCTTATTACAAGGGGGTTGGTACGTCACGTAAATCAACGACTCATACCGATTGAGTAAATATACACGGGGTTCAAAAAGTCTGAGTACGGCTGATTTACTTTTAGAGGAAAAAGTTAAATGGATAACTTTGATATTTTTCCCCGGCTACCCAATGGCCATGTCCGTTTTGACCTTGACTATGACCTTGAATGTCATATCAAGGTCAAGTCTATTTTTTTCAAAGAGAAACCCCATTTTTTATGTCTGAAATGAAAAGAGCGAAAATTTTACGTTCAAATTTGGCCTTGGCAATTTTTTTGACATGACCTTGATGGTCACTGAAGGTGAAATTGAGCTAAAGTATGATTTACTTTTAGAGGAAAAAGTTAAATGGATAACTTTGATATTTTCCCCCGGCTACCCAATGGCCATGTCCGTTTTGACCTTGACTATGACCTTGAAGGTCATATCAAGGTCAAATCTATTTTTTCAAAGGGAAACAACATTTTTTATGTCCGAAATGAAAAGAGCGAAAAATTTTACGTTCAAATTTGGCCTTGGCAATTTTTTTGACATGACCTTGATGGTCAGTGAAGGTCAAATTGAGCTAAAGTATGATTAGGCTTCGAGCCACGAGGACTATAGGGGAATACGATGAAAAATTAGTTTTTGAGGTTGCTGATAACAAATCTGAGGTCATTTATTGAAAACTCATTTGTCACCGCGAGTAATACGAGGGTGAATCAAATATGAACCGTACTTTTCTGTTTCTCGCCCTGTAGGTAATTCGAGTGGCGTGACGTCTCGATATATGTTAGGTAGGGATGTTAAGAAGAGGGGAGTTCATCGGTTTGGCGAGGCGTAGTCGATGCGCTGTTAGTAGCATCATGTCAGAGCAAGAGTTGCATACGTCTGTTGCGCTACGTGTTGTTATCAAATTTTTGACGCGGGAGGGCGTTAGACCGTCTGAAATTTTGCGTCGACTATCTGCACAGTTCGGCAATGAAACACTTTCAAGGACCCAAGTGTACGACTGGCACAAAAAGATTTCAGATGGCCGAGAGACAGTGGAAAATGAGCCTCATGCACGCCGTCCCACGACAAGCATCAATGAGGCGAATATCTACGCAATTCGTGAGCTGATTGAAGGTTACCCCCATCTTACAGTATTGGCAATTGCTGAACACGTTGGAATATCATACGGGAGTGCTCAATCAACCATTTCAGATGAGTTGGGTTACCGAAAAGTGTGTGCAAGATGGGTTCCTCGCCTTCTAAGGGAAGATCAGAAAGCAAACCGTCTTGCCGTATGTGAAAGGCTGTTAGCAAGATATCGAGCAGAGGGGGATGAGTTTTTGAGACATATTGTCACCTGTGATGAGACATGGGTCCATCATTATATTCCGGAGTCCAAAGCCAAGACCCGTCTTTCTGAAGGGAAAATTCTTGCAACAATTTTTTGGGATTCGAAAGGCGTACTGCTGATCGATTTTCTGCACGAACGCCGTACAATTAATGCTAAGTATTACTGCGAACTACTCCAACAAGTGAAACTTGCGTATCGGCAAAAGAGGCGGGATATGTCTATCCGAAGTGTGATTCTGTTGCATGACAACGCTTGGCCACATACAGCTGCATTGACTCAAGGAAAATTGAACAAAATGCATTGGGAAACCCTTGAACACCCGCCTTACAGTCCTGATTTGTCGCCATGTGACTACCACATGTTTGGGCCACTTAAAGAAGAACTGGGAGGCCACCACTTTGAGGACAACGAAGGTGTAGAAACGTTTGTACGCAATTGGTTATCGACACGACCAGTTTCATTCTTTGAGAAAGGTATTAAAAAACTTCCGATTCGGTGGGAAAAATGTATACATAAGAGAGGAGACTATGTAGAAAAATAATATGTATTAAAATTTGAATTGATCGTACCAATAAAATTTTTGAAACAAAAGTCCGGTTCATATTTGATTTACCCTCGTAATAGACAATTATAAAAATTTATTTCTCTTATGCACACATGGAAATTTTTAAAATTTTTTTGTACAAATGTGGTCACGAATTTTGTCGATGCTGTTACGAAAATGCACACAAAATGGAAACTATCACCTATATTAGTGATTTTTTCCGCGACTATATGGAAAAATTGATTCATTTGAACCTCTGTACATAAGCATGAGTTTTGTGTATACTATAAAATACAAGAATACAACTCCGCGCAATTTTCAAAACAGTAAACATGCACTAAGTAGCTTTTCTTTTCCAAATCATTAAAGCGTCTATTGTTTATACCATTTTCCTGGATCTCATCACCAAAATCGTACTCTAAATCAGCTACTTTCATTCTTTTTTATTACTCCCATGCTTTCATTTGAAAATTACTGCCCACATTTTGACTCAACATTTATACAACTACTATCACATATAGTTCATAACTTCTATCTTGACGGTAGAAATCTCTCCTAATTTTCTCTTCTCGCCTATTTTTATCTGGGATATGAGTAATTGAGCTTCTTTAGAAAGAACACTCACTTCAACAATTGAGCTTAGGTCTAGATTCTAGTGTTCTTGACGAACTACCAAAGATTTTCCAAACTATCTAGATACCCATACAGTCTAAAGCAAAACCACCAGCGTGATCTTCGAGGATCATACCACAGTTGAAAAACTATTTTTTTAACATTAATAACTTCATAAAATTCTTATAAAGTGTCAAAATTCCACGCACTCCCAGCTTTCATACCACCTTGTTATATAGGTACTGATTAGTTTGTACTGCACTTGAAGAATATATTAAGTTCCAAACGTCACAGCCCACTATAGTATCAAAATCCTCTAAGATTAATAAATATAGCAAAGACAGAATTCTCCTCTTCGATACTATTATACAGGATGAGTTTTTTTTGATGATCAGTATGGGGATCTCGGAAACTAGCGGAGATAGAGCAATGGTTAAATTGGGAAAGATTTGCAGTTTTCCTCGCCCAAGTTAACGAAACTTTCGGATTTTTGTAAAAAGTCATGGCTTACTAGATATTTTGAAATAACGAAATTCTGTCAATTTAGTCAAATCCCTCTAGCTCCTTTGTTTTTGATTTTATAAAAAAAGTGTAAATATCAAAATTGAAGGGAATTGTATCCCGAATATGATTGTCATGTCCTCGTTTGCGTTACAGCTCCCGTTTTCGAGATATGACACAAACTTATCTTTTTTTGTATGGAAACCACAGTTGGCTATGACCTCAAAAAATTGGACTATTTAGAGCTTTTCAACGATATAATACTCGATAAAGTTATTCATAAAAATAACGTAGTTAGCCATGAAATAGATGATTTATTAATAACTATTCCAAAAAACATTGAACGATTTTTTTATTAGGTATATCAGATATAACGAAAAAACTAAATAAGTAGGTACTTACTAAAAACTTAAGAAATTAAAGTACATAATAATGGTTACAATTTATGTTCGAAAAGTCCACAATTGTTATTTAGACATTTACATCTTTTTAAGATTGACATTACCGCTTTCCTCACAGACTGCCTATCAATTTCTTCAATTGCTTGTAATACCGCCTCCCTTAGGTCACCAACTGTCTCATACTTTCTTTTGTATACTTTGTTTTTTAGCGCACCCCATAAATAGAAGTCTATAACTGCCAAATCGGTAGACCGGGGTGGCCATTCGCGTAGGCCATTTCTTCTCATCCAAGAGTTTGGATAGATATTATCTAAGTGTTGTCTCACTAATAACGAGTTATGAGCAGGTGCTCCATCATGTTGAAACCACTCAATTTCTAAACGAGTTCTCAAATTCAAATTATACAACATGTCTTGAAATGTGTATTGCAAGAAATGCAAGTAGCGCTCCCCACTAAGTGATTCGTCATAGATAAAAGGCCCCAGAATAGTACATTAAAACCAAATTTTATCTGGAGTCGTCTTTGTTCTACATGGAAAGGGTTTCCTTTAGCCCAGATAGGCTCATTGTGTCTATTGAACATACCGCAGTTAGTAAATCTAGTTTCATCTGACCATAACACCTTTAATGGAAACTGGGGATTGTCAAGGCACATGCCTCTAAACCATGTACAAAACACAATACGTCGATGTTCGTCACCAGCATGCAAAGTTTGAGAAACTGAAAGTTTGCACGGGTGGAACTTGTGCGCTTTCAGTACCTTAACTACAGTTCATTGAGATGTGCCAGCTTCTGCCGCAATCTCACGAATTGATGTAGATGGATTTTGATTTACCATTGCCAAAACATTTATTTGTGCTACTTCATTAATTTGATTACGTTCCTTTGGTGGTTTAGTAAAAGATCCATATCTGCGTAAACTATCGTAAAGCCTCTTAAATGTACATAGAGCAAGTTGACGACGATTAAAATATCTATGAAAGTATTCCTCAGCTGCACGAACTGAATTTTCATGGCATATGATATAACATTTCACTATATTCAGTTTTTCTTCGTTAGAATATTCCATTTTATCACGAAAACTTGTCAATATCGACTGTCAGTTCAGCACTACTAATGGAATTACTCTCAAATGAGGAAACGTCAAAGTGAAAACAATCTTTTTTATGGCTACCTACGTTAAAAGTGAAAATAAGAGAGAAAAGCATCCATAACTCCGTTATTTTTATGAATAACTATATCGAGTATTATATCGTTGAAAAGTTCTAAAAATATTAGATTTTTTGAGGTCATAGCCAACTATGGTTTCCATTCAAAAAAAGATAAGTTTGTGTCATATCTCGAAAACGAGAGCTGTAACGCAAACGAGGACATGACAATCATATTCGGGATACAATTCCCTTCAATTTTGATATTTACACTTTTTTATAAAATCAAAAACAAAGGAGCTAGAGGGATTTGAGTAAATCGACAAAATTTCGTTTTTTCAAAATATCTAGTAAGTCATGACTTTACAAAAATCCGAAAGTTTCATTAACTTGGGCGAGGAAAACTGCAAATCTTTCCCAATTTAGGATTTTGATACTATAGTGGGCTGTGACGTTTGGAACTTAATATATTCTTCAAGTGCTGTACAAACTAATCAGTACCTATATAACAAGGTGGTATGAAAGCTGGGGGCGCGTGGAATTTTGCCACTTTATAAGAATTTTATAAAGTTATTAATGCTAAAAAAATTGTTTTTCAACTGTGGTATGATCCTCGAAGATCACGCTGGTGGTTTTGCTTTAGACTGTATGGGTATCTAGATAGTTTGGAAAATCTTTGGTAGTTCGTTAAGAACACTAGAATCTAGACCTAAGCTCAATTGTTGAAGTGAGTGTTCTTTCTAAAGAAGCTCAATTACTCATATCCCAGGTAAAAATAGGAGAGAGATTTGACTAAATCGACAGAATTTCGTTTTTTCAAAATATTTAGTACGCCATGACTTTTTACAAAAATCCGAAAGTGTCATTAAATTGGACCAGTAAAACTGCAAATCTTTCCCAATTTAACCATTGTTCTATCTCCGCTTGTTTCCGAGATCCCCATACTGATCATCAAAAAAAAAACTCACCCTGTAGATTCTAATAGTGACATTCTGTAGAGTACCAAGTATATAACCGTTTTTCTTAATATATCCGTACTGCTCTTCGTAGATCCTTTTATCTTTAATCAAAAATTTATCCAATCTCGAATGATTAAACATCTTGGCTAGATTGGAAACACAATATTGGACTCGAGCGATATTTGACTCAGTTTATATCGCTATTCTCAAAAATGCATAGCCTGCCATTTTCCTTTAAGTATATATTAATTAATAACAGGATAAATTGAAAATTTTTGTTATTCTATTGATGACAGTGCCAACTTATTCAATTTAATACACCGAGTGTAATAACGCTGCTTATCATTAGGTTTTCATTTTTTATAAAAAATATGTCACCTATCAGAAATTTAGTAATTTTAATGAGAAGGACAATCTGACTGAAATATCAACTAATTTCTTTTGTGACCTATTTTTCTAATAAGACAACAATACTAGTGCACAAGTTGAAAAAAATGTACGGATTATAGCCTTAGTGAAATACGTGTATCTGGCTGATACATTTAATGGTTATGTTTTTACTCATTGACCTTTTTTGGGTTACTCATTAACTTAATGATGTCCTAAATAAGTATTATTAGTTTGTAATATTATCATGCTTATGTCGAACTTTGAAGAAAATATGTCAGTAATTTGGTAAGTTAATCGCTAATAAGTTTTTATGTTAATAACCAGATTATATACAAGGGATTGGCTTGCGTCGGGAAATAATTTTCTGTAATTGTTATGGTAAAAAACTCAGAAAATTAAGATAAAAGAACATTAATTGATTTCAATATGTCTGAGAAATTGGACGAAAAAAAGTTCCTTCTGAAGTCAATGAGTTCTTTACTGTAGTCGGATCAATTAGCTGTAGAAGTCAGAGAGCGTATATCATACCACAATCTACTAGTAGCTAAAGTGATAATCAACTATAAATAATTTGGTCAAGTGTCAAGTCAAGTCAAGTTGGACTCGCATACTAAGGGTTCCGTACCACCTTCAAGATTCTAATATTTCAGTTTCAGACAAGTAGGGAATGAGTGCATTTTCTTATATTTATCCTAATATCTTTTAAAGGAAGCGTTTAAATTTATAAAAAATATACACTTTCATTTTCCACACATAGACTTTTTATTTTATCTGCTTCAGGATTCGCTTGATTTTTATCAGAATACATATGTATTTAATTTTCCAATTTGGCCCCCAAAAATTAACATTAGGGTTTTATTTTACTAATAAACTTTCAGAGAAGCCTTTTATAATCTAATGTCTGAGTTTTGAGGCTCTGTAGATTGGAAGATAAAGGGCAAAATAGGTCAAGTTTTAAATTATAAATTATTAAATCTGTTATTCAAATTATTTAAAAATACAAATAAAATATATTTTTCAAAATTTAAATAGTGTAGTTTCTAAAGTGGGAATTAAGTCGATGTTTAATATTTTTGTTAATATCTTTTATCTTAGCTTTTTATCTGATATATTACATGATGCGTTTGAAAATGAATTTTATTTTCCATTTAATTGTATAATTTGTCCCTAAAATTCCTATGGGTGTTTTCTAATAATTTTTCTTATAAATTTCAATGAGCCCCAGTACACTGAATTATCAATATCTTGTAAACAAATAATTTAAAAAATATGAAAAATATATATTTGTATTCCTCATAATGAGCCCTTTCATTTGATGTATTACATGATGCGTTAAAAAAATATTTTTTTATTTTCCGTTTAATTCTATAATTTGGCCCCCAATATTAATATTAGGGATTTCTTCATATTTTTCCTGTAAACAAAAAAATTTAGGTCATATAGTTTGGGCAATAACGGAGGAAATGGGTAATTTTTTAATGTATTTTAAAATATTCATTAAACAAATTAAAAATACATATTTGTATTCGTCATAATGAGCCTTGTGTTTTGATATATTACATGATCCCTTAGAAACAATTATAATTTTTTATTTTCCCTTAAATTCTATAATTGGCCCCCCAAAATAAATATTAGGGGTTTCTCAATTTTTTTCAAAATTTTGCAGCTTATTGTTTCGGAGATAAGAGGGGGAATGGGTAAGTTTTTTTATATTTTTGTTAATATCTTTTAATTAATTTATTTTAAAAATATTAAAAAAATATATTTGTTTTCGTCATAATGAGCCCTTTCATTTGATATATAACATGATGTGTTAGAAACAATTTTAATTTTATATTTTCCATTTAATTCTATAATTTGCCCCCGAAAATTAAAAGTAGAGGTTTCTCCTTATTTTTTCAGTAAACTTCAGGTCATACCCTATACCCTATTTTTTTAAAAACGTTTTATAGTTTCTGAGATAAGGGGGGGAATGGTTAAATTTTGGTATATTTTCGTTAATATCTTTTTAACTATTTTTTTTTTTAAAATATGAAAAATATATCTGTGTTCCTCAGAAAGGGAACTTTTATTTGGTGTATTACATGATGCCTATGAAATTTTTTTTATTTATAAATTTTCATTTAATTCTATAATTTACCCCCCAAAATTAATATTAATGGTTTCTCCTTATTTTTCCTGTAAAGTTCGGGCAACGTTCTATATTTCCTATTTTTTTTAAATTTTAGGCACAGTTTTTTAGTCCCCCCCCCCCCAAGAAATTTCAACCTCTTCCGTCCAGTAGTTTAGGAGAAAATTGCTGTGATGTGACAGAGGCAGAAATCCGGAGTGATATTATAAGGGTATCCGTATATTGTATATACGGAACCCTAAAATCAAAACCGTCAAACCAACAAGACTAAAAAATTAGAAATAACAGAGAATCAATTCAACATTGAAAGCCTACTTCTGGCATCAGTGCAATTTTTATATAAAATTGGACTAGCAACAAAATTTCAAAACAACAAAGAAGATATGAACACCGAAGAAATTTACCAACACCTTAAAAACTGTATTCATCAAGCCGCTGAAGAAACAGTAGAATATAGGGGAAAATCTAACAGAAGACAAGTATAGTGGTGGAATGAGAACATTGTAAACAAAGTTACAGAAAATAAAATAGTTTATGACCTATGGTTAACGAAAAAGAACAATTAAGACTATACAAATATTAGAAGTTTCAGTAGAGAAGTGAACAAATAAATAGAAAAACAAAAAAAAGGCAACATGGAAAAATAAATATGAGGAAATTAACAGATATATTGAAGGAACACGTGTTTCAGATGTTTGAAAACAATACAAACATTTCGATTCATATTTGAATCTGGGAGGTGCTTTGCCAAGGGTCTTACATTTGAGGTATTTCTTAACATTGTCTTCTAAACGTTGTTTGTGGCATATCCTTTTTTTGACAAAAAAAACATAAAAGTAATTTTTTAATATTGTTATAAAGATATCATCTAGTATCAAAATACTAGATGAAGCAGACAATGAACAGAAAGCTGCCAATGGAAGGGGCTTGGGACATCATTGTGAGAATCTACCCACAATTTTTTTGGAAATTTTGGCATAGTTACAAATTCTAACGTACATGGGCTGAGCATTCATATTGAATACAGAAATATTATTTCAAATGCTTGTTTTTTTGTCCAAATATTATTATCTGATTTATCTCAAAATGCGATTATATACAAAGTAATATAAATTATCTTATCTTGAAAGAGTTTCCCCAAACTTGAATAATCGTGACTCTTTTATTACTGTCATAAATTGGAATTAGGGAAACAAAAATACCAGCATAGTTTAGTTTTTCTTATCACGAGTTGTTGATAGTCGACATCTAGCGGTTATTAGGAACAATATTTATCCTTTCATAACATCTGGACGTAAGAAATCACCTCAGCAGATTGTCTGGGTTGTTGGATATTATGAGCAGTAGAGTTCAATCAAAAATTATACCAATTTACACCCAGTTCATCTGTTGCTAGTCCCATTAGAATAGGTTTTGGAAGAATGACGAAACACATGTCAATTTTTTTAAATGTAATTTGGTCAAGTGCGAGTTGGACTCGCATACTAAGGGTTCCGTACCACCTTCAAGACTCTAACATTCCAGTTTCAGACAAGCAGGGAATGAGTGCATTTTCTTATATTTACCCTAATATCTTTTAAAAGAAACGTTTTTAATTTGTAAAAAAATATACACTTTCCACGCAAAGACTTTTTATTTTATCTGCTACATGATTCGCTTGATTTTTATAAAAATATGTATTTAATTTTCTAATTTAGCCCCCAAAAATTATCATTACATATAAACTTTCAGAAGAAGCTTTTTATAATCTACTGTCTGAGTTTTGAGGCTCTGTATATTGGAAGATAAAGGACAAAACAGGTCAAGTTTTAAATTATAAATTGTTAAATCTGTTAATCAAATTATTTAAAAATACAAATAAAATATATTTTTCAAAATTTAAATAGTGTAGTTTCTAAAGTGGGAATTATGTCCATGTTTAATATTTTTGTTAATATTTTTTAAACAAATGATTTAACAATATGATATATTTGTAATTCACATAATGAGTCTTTTATCTGATATATTACATGATGCATTTGAAAATTGAATTTTTATTTTCCATTTAATTGTATAATTTGTCTCTAAAATTACTATGGGGTTTTCTAATAATTTTCCTTATAAATTTCAAGTGAGCCCCAGTACCCCTAATTATTTTAAAAATTTTAGGTAGTTTTGTTTCGGAAATAAAGCGAGAAATGAAAATTTTTTATATCGTTATGTTAATATCTTGTGAACAATTAATTTTAAAATTTTGAAAAAAATATATTTGTATTCCTCATAATGAGCCCTTTCATTTGATGTATTGCATGATGCGTTAAAAAAATATTGTTTTTATTTTCCGTTAATTCTATAATTTGGGCCCCAATATTAATTTTAGGGATTTCTTCATATTTTTCCTATAAACAAAAAAATTAAGTCTTTTAGTTTGGGGAATAACGGGGGGAATGGGTAATTTTTTATATATATTTTTTAATATAGTTTAAAATATTCATTTAAAAAAAATTAAAAAAATATATTTGTATTCGTCATAATGAGCCCTGGGATTTGACATATTACATGATCCGTTAGAAACACTTTTAATTCTATATTTTCCATTTAATTCTATAATATGCCCCCCAAAATGAATATTATGGGTTTCTCCTTATTTTTCCAGTAAAGTTCAGGTGAGGGGCTATACCTCCATTTTTTTCAAAATTTTCCAGCTTATGGTTTCGCAGATTTTTTTATTTTTGTTAATATCTTTTAAATAATTTATTTTAAAAATATTTTTGTTTTCGTCATAATGAGCCCTTTCATTTGATATATAACATGATGGGTTAGAAAAAATTTTAATTTTATATTTTCCATTTAATTCTGTAATTTGCCCCCCACAATTAAAAGTAGAGGTTTCTCTTTATTTTTTCAGTAAACTTCAGGTCAGACCCTATACCTCTAATTTTTTAAAAAACTTTACCTTTTATAGTTTCGGAGTTAAGGGGGGGGGGATGTGCAAATTAATTTTGGTATATTTCTGTTAATATCTTTTTTATATATATTTTTTTAAAATATGAAAAAAATATATTTGTGTTCCTCAGAATGGGACCTTTCATTTGATGTATTACATGATACGTTTGCATTTTTTTTAAATTTTCATTTAATTCTATAATTTGCCCCCCAAAATTAATATTAATGGTTTCTCCTGTAAAGTTCGGGCAAGGTTCTATATTTCCTATTTTTTCAAAATTTTAGGCTCAGTAGTTTCGGAGATCAGGGGGGAACGGTTGATTTTTTTAGTTTTTCCCTCCAGAAGTACCCCTAAAATCAAAATTTCTTCTTTTACGATATGTACTGATCTGGTCACCAAACTATACATTTATACCACCGTGATGGTAACGCTTTAGGCAGACGCCTCTCGGGAATTTGCTTAAATATATCACAATGTTGTATACAGTCAATTTTGGAACGTTTACTCGATGATGAGCATGACCAAAAAAAATACCATTTTCACACCCTGTAACTATCCTCGGTTATCACTTCCACTGCCGCCTGCCTAGAAACGTGATGTAGTTCAGGAATTGAACTTAATACGATACATTCTGTCCATTTTCAGGATGACGAGCAAAATCCCGCTCTATCTCTCCTACTATTGGTAGAACAGGTTGTCCTGATTTGTTCTTTACCGATTTTTATCATACCAATTACGGTAAAAATGAAGTTATAACTAGACTACTTCGTACTGCAAATAACTATCATATGAGTTTAGATTTTTTTTATTCGTCATGCTCTTCTTTTGAAAGTAAGGTTAGAAGATTGCAATAATAGTTTTTTAATGATAGCTTTTAAGTAATATTTTGTTCTTTGTCTATTTCATCATTTGTCTCCCGACTTAACCATACAATGTATGGCATCACACTCCCTCTAAGGCACGCTATGAGTGCCTTTAGTGGAAAATTCACAAAACCCCTAGAAATCAAAAGGGTTTAGCGCTGTGGGAGCCCTTGCCAGGATTTCAGGCCCGTGGTTGCAGTCGTGGCGGCAGTTTCCCATGAATTTCCTGACCGTCCGGGCTGTTCCTAACAGGACGGCTTATTGCATTTGTTTGTAAAGATGTTCGTCCAGACCGAGGTATTTTAAATTGTTTAATAGATATTTTGGGACTAGTTCTGTCGTTGAGATAACAATTGGTACCGTTCGTGTGTTGTTCATGTCCCCCTGAGTCTTTATTTGAAATTCCAAATCTTCATATTTGGTTATTTTCTCAGTTTGCTGAGTATTTATATTATTATTGTTAGGAATTGGTATGTCAATTAAAGTTGTTTTTCGAGATACTTTATCTACCAAAACTATATCTGGTCTATTGTGAGCAACAGTCCGATCGGTCAGTATCGTGCGATCCCAGTACAGCTTGTAGTTGTTATTTTCTAAAACAGATTCTGGTTTGTAATTATAGTAGGGTTATCTTACCGACTGTGATAATTCAAGTTTCAGTGCTAGTACCTGGTGAAGTATTTTTACCAAAGCATCGTGTCGTTCTTTGTATTCTGTTGCACCGAACGCTTGACAACCTCCTTTGATATGCTGGATAGATTCAGATGTATGGCAACCGTACCTTCATCTGTCGTTGTTAATAGAAGCGCCTTTAACGATGTACTTTAGGTAGTTCTTAGTTGGAATTACTTGATCTTGGATTGCCAATATAAAGCCTTCCGTTTCAGGAAACATATGACGAGAGATCAACCAGTAGTTCGACGCTGCACTGTCGACATAATCTTGGTTAACGTCATTTATATGTCTTCCATGAAGGGGCTTCTCTTTCCATTTCAGCAGTTTCTGATCTGTGGTCTGATAGTGTAATTGGACATGTTGTTGTGTTAGCCGCAGTGGTGTCGAGTCATCAACCTGGCACATGACTCTGTGTAGATCAGAAGATTCTGCGAGTGTCTGGAAATGATTACGCAAAATAGAAATTTGTTGATAGAATAGTTTGCTTAGATTTGTCAAACCTCTTCCTCCTTCATACTGTGGCAAAGTTGTAAGTTCGATAGAGCTCTTTGGGTGGTGATTTTGAGCTTTTGTTAGTAAAACTCGAACTTTTCGTTGTAATTGTTCAACGTCAGTCTTGCACCAATTAACTATACCGAAAGAGTAACTGAATACTGAACACGCATAGGAGTTAATAGCCTGAAACAGATTTTTACTGTTTAGTTTGGTTTTCAACAGTATTCTTACCATTCTATAAAACTCTGCTGTTAGGTCCTTTTTCATAGTCAAGTGATCAATACGTTGAACCTGCTTTATTCCAAGGTATTTATTAGTATGACCTTCCCCCATAGATTCAATTGAGGTGCCATCTCCCATTTCAAAGTGCTCCTGCTGTATTTTGCCTTTATCTATATTAATAATTCGGCATTTATCTAGGCCAAATTTCATATGGATGTCACTAGAGAACCCTTCTACTATTTTAAGCATATCATGCAGCTGTTGTTTCGTACCTGCCATCAACTTTAAGTCGTCCATGTATAACAAATGAGAGTTTCAGCACCTTAATGAGCCAATCATGTGAAACTGTATCAAAGGCCTTTTAGTAGTCCATCTAGAGAGTTCGTCGTTTGGCGTGGGCTTGATTGCAGACAACGGAATCAATTATCAGTTGTTCTTTGCAGCCCATCGAATTTTTCGCGCATCTTTTTTGTTGTTGAGTAATGTTGTTCAGCTCACAATTTTTGAAAATGCGATGATAAATGCACGATTTTATGAGTTTGTATAAGGTTGGAAGGCAAGTGATTGGTCGGTACTTTGCTGGGTCCTGTGCAAATAGGTTGTCCTTTGGTAAGAGGTATGTAGCACTATGCGTAAAGAAATTAGGCATCTTGTGGAGGTGGGTAATTACGTCATTTATAAGAGCCGTTAGTATTTCGTAGGTTGCGTACAGTTTCTTTATCCAGTAATTTTGTACACCATCTGGTCCTGGTGCTTTCCAGTTATGGAGGTTCTTCATTATGTTGGATGTATCTTCCGTTGTAAATGGTTGGTGTTGCATGGCCTCACAGTTCTGAGATGCAGCCTCTTCCTCATTAATCCAGCTGGCTCTGGAGTTATAGGAGATTGTTGTGGAAAGCTGTGTTTTCCAGAATTCCTCGATGTCTGTTTAACTAGCGGCTTCATTATTATTGTTGTTAAGTTTTCTTTAAAGCCCTTTTTCTGATTGTCGGAAGAGTGTGTTCTCTAGTTTCCGTTGGTTATTGGTTTTGTACCTTCTCAATCGAATTGTGTAGACGGAGAGCTTTTGTCGTAGACTGTCCAGACATTGCTGAGATGTGATGTTTTCTCCATCCCACTTTGAGTGTATTCGGTTATTGTCCATGATAGTCTTGACAAGCCTTTCTATTCTGTTATTCATGACTCCTGGTTGGTACTCGGTCCAACGTCTTTCCGAAGAGAATTGATTTTCCCTTCAAGTCTTCTTTGCCAAGGTGGTATTCGAGGTGTTTGTCTAAATTGGGGAGGGTCTTGCTTTGGTCTTATTGCGACCCCAATTGTTCTGTAGATGGAAGTTGCAGCACAGTAGATGATTGTGTGTAGCGACTCTAACGTATTAGCACCTAAAACATAGTTTGGCAAGATAAATTTGTTCATAGCCTGCAAGACGATACCCAGTTTCTTAGATGATCTTAGTTTGGGGAGAGCTGGGCTAGTCAGTGGATGTGTTCTATTATACTCTCTAAGAGCTCCTTCCATTTCTGCTTGGATCTTCTCAATCAGGTCAGCGTTGGTTGGCTGTTCTTGTTGTAGTCTCGTCCGCTCTTTGTGCCAAAGGTGTTTCAGGTTCTGGATCGATTGTATTTCGACCAAATAGTTCACGCACCACTTCGCTTTTTATTCTATCCAGTTGTTCAGGCGAAATAAGGCAATTTCTCAAGATGACACGATATTGATCTGCGATCTCTGTTCAGTAACTTCAAGCACTGGGTACTCACGATAGAACTTTTGATAGAGTATTTGGCGATATCCAGTCTTGTCCTGGCCAAGGTTCGTAATTCTGTAAAACGTGCGCATTATAAATTCAATCATGGCGCCAGTCCATTTCATGCGCTGTCTTTTCAGTCCCGCTTGAGTGAGCGCTAGATAGTTGATCAGCGGACAGCTGCCACTTTAGTTGACTCATGCGACAGGCGGTAGATACCATGGTGCTATTCTAACCCGGACAACACACGGGAATCATCATCATTTGTTATTATAATGGTTTTTATTTCTTGTAAAAGGGTTTTTAACACGCTAATAAATAAATAAATAAACAAATAAATAAATTTATTCTTCCTGCAGTTTCTGCTGTATCAAATGCTTTATTAAGATCTAAGTCTTGACTTTTGCCGCCAAATGTAAATTTAAATTAACATCCTGTATAAAACAATCTAAAAACTTTATAATAATTCTATTCGTAATTTCATTAATTACATTTTAGCTAATCATAAATTCTTATCAATCGAATAAAAATCGGCCGCGAGAATTCTTGGAATATTTACCAAGGCCGCCTCTGCCTACCGGTTCTTGTTGAAATTAACCGACTGGTTGTTCGCCATCGCAGTCACTTCAGCACACGAAACACATTTCGCGTCCTGTTTCAGAGGCGACTCGATTGAGCCTCCCCTTAGTTTCAGTAAACCGTGAGTCGTTGACAATGTTGACATCTGGCTAGAAAATATTTTCAAAATAAATCACAAACATTTACAAATTTTCCAATTGGAAATAAGCTTACAGTTTTAGAGTTTTAGTGGGTGTCGAAAAAAGTTACCGGCCTACCAAGACGTCCTCTGAGTGGTGAATTAATTGTGTTTTTTTCGAAATATAAGGTAAGATTGCTGCATAATTTTTTCCTCATATCAAAATCATTATGATGACATTTTGAACGTTGATTTATTTTTAATATATCGCGAAGATAGTCTCGTTTAAGGCCATAACAACACGAAAAGGTCGTTTATTGATCTTTTTGTACGGTTTTTCAAATGAAAATGTCTTATTTTGACATTTCCGGACAGTTTTTCTTTGCTCTATATTTAGTTATGAAAACATAAATAAACTGTTACCTGTAGTGAAAGGCTTGAATTACGATCAATGGGAAAGTAACTATTGGTTGCTTAGTAAAACTGAATATTAAATAATTGATTGGAATTAACAAAGTTTTGGGAAATATTAGTGGAATTAGTAAATAAATATCTGGAAATGTTAGTTTTTCACCCATTTTCCCATTCGTATTGATCATTGGCAATGAATTTGTAATGAATACGAAAATAGCCAAGTAGTAATTAATGTCTGGACGATTTGTTCCAAAATTATCTGGCGATAGCACCTACGCCAATATATAATCAATTATATTTTGTTCTGTCGAAATTTTTCGAAGATCTTATTGCAATTAAAGATAACAAAATAAAACATTTTTTTAAAAAATATAACCGACTTCCACCTATAACTAAAAAGCTAAAAATAATTATAAAAAAATACAACTCTAGGCAATAAATAACACAATCAATGTTGTCAGGTACCCACCCAGGAAGTAAAAAATGTAAACATTAAAAGGTGCTCATTTTGTACAAATTAATTACCTACCAATCTAGTATATTTTGAAGTCGGTGCCAAGCAAATCTAAAATCCTTCGTTGCGTACTTATCTACCACTTCATCGAACTTGATTGTAGATGGCACTTCCTGGGTAGGTACCTAACAACATTGAATGTGTTATTTATTTACTAGAGTTGTATTTTGTTATAATTATTTTTAGCTTTTTAGTTATACGTGAAAGTCGGTTATATAGATAGATAGATAGATAGATAGATAGATATCTTTATCTGCTCTGATTTTTGTGTAATATACAAAAAAAACCCTCGCAGGGTGTAGAACATGTCAAAAAGAGAAAAGTGAAGAAAAAAAGAACTTACAACAAAATACAATCTAAACTAAGACCACCATCAAGATTATTATATACAATACATATACTCAATTCTATTTTACATTAGACAATAGGTATTTAATCAAGTCAAAGAAGAAGCAAAAAACAATTACCTATTTACTTACTTATTTCAGTGTGAAGTAGGTGGTAAATATATCGCTCTTTTTTTTGTCTTCATAATATATTTTTTAAATGTTTTATTTTCAACTTTTTAGTTTTTTTTAACTCAAGTATTTTTCATTTTTTATTTTTTATTTTGTATGTATAACCTTAATAGACAGAACCAGGGAACATCGAAAGCCTCAACATTACACAATGATACATTTTCATTTAAATTGACAGGTAAATGTTTACAAACAAAACGTGCTAGTACGCGTTGACTTAATAAGCCCAAAATATATTTATGCCTTATGGACGACGCCATGTAACCTTTTTTCAACTTTTTTTGACAACTCTGTATAACTATAGATAAATCCACTCCGCCCTATTTACTAACCATCATCTACACACGACTGGCCACGGACAAGCATAAATTTGTTAGCTGCCTTCTGTAAACTATAGGACGGAGTCAAATCCGTCCTATATTTCAACCATAGTATATAACTCCTTGTGGGCTACCCCATAAATTGTTTAATTTTTAACATTTTATATTATCGCCCTGTGTAACATTAATTCATCTCCACATGCAACTTGTTATGGGCTATTAAAGAAATAATTCACACTGTATAAATATAATTTAACTCCAGCATCTATTTCAACCATCCTGTATATGATTTGCTTATGTCCACATCGTATAACAGTTTTTTAATCACCGTATATAATTTTAATTTCATATTTTTTCCAACATTTTTATACCACCAAACGTCCAGTCCACCCTATATTCCAACCATCCTGTATACGGATGCCTATGGACCACTATCATTCTACTCCGTCCTATATTTCAATCATCATATAAATGCAACTCCTTATATCACTTTACTGTGTGATTTTATTCGCTATAACTAAACACCCTGTGTATAAACGCACCAAATAGCAGTTTAAAGTTTGACATGTGTTGTCACTGAATTTTCTTTAAGCCGGGAGAATGTGACAACCAAAAGCACCGTCTTCGCAAAATGGAAACATTTTCATTTAAATAGGTATTTGCCTGGTATACAAACAAAACGAGCTTGGTACTCATTGAAGCCGAAAATACTATGCTTTAGTACCTATATTCTTGAGATGTACATAGAAAATTTTCAAATTCTCAATTAAAACTTCCAGTGCCCAAAATTACTGCACTATTACGTTTGAATTCAAATATTTATGATGGAATGTAAGTAATGTCATTTCAATGAAATTTTTGATAAGAATTTTGGAATTTTCGGCGATTTTCTGCAAAACTGCAAGTTGCACGTCGCAGAAAAGTATATGAGATCACCTAGGGATCTTCCTTAATAGATTAAACGTTAAAAAACTATACACATTCATAAGGACTTATCGAAAAATCGACTAAAATACTAGGGATATTGGTCGATTTCCATGCAAGCATTTGTTCATTCACAAATTTCATCACTTTACCAATAGAATTATTTTCCAAAATTTGAAGTTACACCAATCCGGATATATACTCTATTAAACAAAACCATATTCATTCAAAACGGTTCACCACAGGAGAAGAAATCAGGTAACATACATACAAAAAAAAAAACGCGACGAATTGATAACCTTGATTCCATTTGGAAGTCGGTTTTATAAAGTAATTGTTTTTGTACAGATTTTGTAATTTTGAATTATATTTGTACTTCAAGTACAAAACGCAAGGAATTAGAATATGTTGAAATAAAAATTATATGTCGTTTACGAAAGTATTTTTTGAAAAAATAAGACTTGAAGGCCTATTGACAACATTATGAATGTAATTTATCTCATTTCCGGATATAAAATTCCCTTATACCTTCAAGTCAGTAACAGTTAATAGATAATTATTGCTAAGAATTTAACAGCAAACTCGTAGAAGTAAACTATTTAAATAATAAAAACCTGCAAAAATACGGAGTTCTTTTGATTTTTGCTTATATAATGAAAAGTAGTTGAGGAATTGTAATGCCGTCTACAGAAAAGTTGTAGAAAATAAGAAATCCTTCTTAACATCCTGATTGGATAATTTTTTACCGAGTAAACTCAGAAAAACTTCAAATGTGGGTCCTAGGTGCGACTTGGTTATAATGTTTTTCCTAGGGTTTCCCTTATGGTTTTAATGGGATCACTGAATCGACAAAATTCTTTGGTCGCATTTTTGGCGAATGCACTATCTGATAACAAAGTCGCACCTAGGAGCGCCACATAAAATTCTGAAGATCTCCCTTTCAAATTCTTCCAATTTGAAAGGAACTTTATGATTATATGATCTTTAGAAGTTTCTGTGCTACCCTGTATATTACAAATAAAATTCTCTTAATTACGTCAGAAATCAAATAATACATATTGTCAAATATTTTAATTTAAATCTTAGAATTGTGCCTTTTTTATCTAAGTTTCTTAACCATTGACAACGGGGTCTGACCTAGACCCCGAAACGTTTGGAATATACAGCAATTTTCTTAACTGTTATTTCCCAAGAAGTACTTAGACAATTTTGCACATTTCCCACCATATTAACGAGAATAGTCCGACCGGGATATAGTAAAGATATTTTGAAAGTTCATAAATTCCACTTCAATTTGACTATCTTGGTTTTTCGCTATAATGCCGAGAAGTTGGTTTAAAATAAAGTAAGCATTGCATTAAATGTTCGAATAAGCGACAGCCAGCTAGCGATGCACTGACAATAGCTGTCAAGGTACATAGAGGAATCTAGAATTTCCCTTAAAGTGCAGGCACGAGATGAAAATTATGGTAAATTGTATTATTATATGTTTTCCTCAGCAGTTTATTGCGTGTTTATTTACATAATTATTGCCTGCTCATATTGGTCTATTTTTCATTGGTTTATTAAGTTAATGGTTACCTGTAGACAGTTTACTGATATTACTAAAATGACTTTTTTCCACTGACTGGATTCGGCACTGTCAAAACATCGGAGGGTCCAGCATTTAAGCCAAATTTCAAAAGCAGTATTAATACATTTTACGACATTATGACAAAAATCCAAGATATACGTAAGTTTTCGAAATATATTTTGCATATTGCTATCGAACCATCGTGTTTAATACGATATATACTGCAAAATATTTCTACAAATTATTTAAATTGCAATTCTGCAAAATCTACTTAACGTACAATATCGATCTTCAGCGTTATTAATTTTAACGTTATAAGCTATCATTAGGAGTCAGATTAAGGTTTCAGCTGCTATTACAACCAAGTTATGATTTTTTTAAATCACTCAGTTTACATCGGTTTTTCAGCTTTTCTTTATGAAAAAATGCTGCGATCAAAATTTATAAACGTTCATTTTGAAGATTTACTGATTTTCTACAATTTTACCCTATAAACAAAAAAATCCCATAATTTTGGGGGTCTTTATGTCTCAAATAATTTACTTCTATGAGTTTGCTGTTAAAATTATGTCAATTATGACTCATATACTATTATTTATGTGATGACTTATGCGGTTTGTTCTTGAATTTTGTGTCACCTAAAAATCTCTATTGACTGCTGTCTTCATTTTATATTGTAAAATCAACTCAAAGAACTAAAACGTTGTTATATAGGGCTTTCATTTCAAAACTAGCCTCCCAAAATAATATCGTAATAAAAAGACAAATAAACACCTCAGTTTATATTTACGGGGACACATTTTACACATATGGGCCATCCTGCACATTCAACCCCTAAGCTGGGGTGAATATCACTTCTACAAGTTTAAATACAAAGGGGTATCATGTGTTACCTCTTTTAAAGGTCTCTTTTTTGTCAATCTTTTGACATATAATTTTTTTAAATCCGATTATTTATTACAGAGTAATGACCGAGAAACCGTAAATAATTAAATTTTTGAAAATAATTGCCAGGTAATTGGGTAGTTTTTAGGGTCTCTGATCACGAATCCCAGGTGAGATTTGCAAATTTCAAAATGGCAGATCCAACATGGTGGATGACAAGTTTTAAAACCAACCGATATACGCTAAAATTTTCGTCTCGTGCGTTATTTTCATCGTCCATTTTGGATCCCCCCATCTTGAATTTTGTCTATCAGATTCGTGATCAGCGAACCCAAAAAAACCCTTATAAGAAGTTTGGTGCAAACCGGCTTGGATCCGCTATTTTTAATTTTGCAAATCTGACCTCTTAGAGTACTTTGTTTCAGTACTTTGTTTGATGTTTCTTACTCTCTCGGCTTTATTTGTTCCTAAATTATTTAAATAAATTCCCGCCCCGCCCTTCAATAATGTTTGTGTGGTTCCCTAGATCTAATGGAATGGTTCTAAACAACTGCCATGATCAAATTCGACGTCCTAGAGTACTTTATTTTAGTACCTTGTTTGATGTTTTTTAATATCTCGGCTTAATTTGTTGCTAATGATCTAAACATATTTCCGCCCGCCTTTTAATAATATTCACATGTCTAAGTGCTTCTTGGGAAATAACACCACAGTTTAAAGAAAATTGCTGTATATTCCAAACGTTTCGGGGTCTAGATCAGACCCCGTTGTCAATGGTTAAGAAACTACGGATTAAAAAGGCACAATTCTAAGATGTAAATTAAAATATTTGACAATGTGTATTATTTGATTTTTGACTTCAAAATCAAATGTTTATATGGTTCCTGAGATCTATGGAAAAGATTCTAAACAGCTGTCATGATCAAATTCGACGTCATAGAGTACTTTGTTATAGTAATTTGTTTGGAAAGATATGAGTAAATTTTTAAGATTTATTCGATACGGTACCTACCTAAATGTACTTAAAAAATAAAAATATCGAATACAAAGTATCGAGTACAATAGTATCGATACTTTTTCCGTGTCCCTACCTGGAAATCGATTTTTGATAAGTCGCCTTCCTTTTTCGAGTTCTACAAACTGTTAAAATAAAGTACTCAACCACGAGAACATTCTGTATACTCCATTGTGCTACAATTTTTACATACAAAAGCCCCAGTAGTGTATACTACATTTACACTGTTCCCAGGATTGGTATGGCAATTCATTAACGTACAATTTCATACATTTAATAACCACCATCTCATCTATATATATGCCTCGCTCCATCACGGAGTTGCCAGTCCGGTTTTTTGTTTATTGATCAAGACACCGATCAATAGTAATGAGATAATCCTCAACATGTATCCAATCAGCAGAATAACAGTTTACCGTAGGTCGCGATATGCATAGTTGTGTATGTCAATTGAAAAACAAACCAGCACCTACCTGGTTTAGCAATTCAGATCGTAGCGAGTATATCGGTAAATTTCGAATGCTAGAAAAATTCTGTGACGGAGTAAACGGGATGCCGGAGACTATTTCTTGTTTATTTAAATTCTTTAGTAACAAATTGTGAAAATAAATGGTGCTAATGTTAACATGTGTTTCACAAATACACACTGTTTCAAAACTTTTGGATCCCGTCTCCGTTCTCTTGAATGAAGTTGTAAAATATACTTAATGACTAAGAGTTTGTTTGGTGAATGTTATTTCATGTAAACATTTTTTTGATCAATTGATATTTGTAGGCTTTTTTGCATTTTTTAAAATTGACCAAAAAACAAACTGTTTGATGGGATCCAAAATCGATGTTTAGTAATGTTAAAATGCCTAGAGTACGTGTAGGCCGATTCTATCAGCAGCTACGTGAATTTGAAAGAGGTCGAGTCATTAGTTTACGGGAGGCGGGTTATTCATTTCGAGAAATCGCTAACCCTATGAGCAGAAATCCAAATACTGTTATGAGAGGTTTTCAAAGCGTGGTTTGGTAATACCCAAAATCGGAGAAGAGTAGGCACCGGACGTCGAAGAGACACAAATGAAGTTCAAGATCGACGTCTAAGACTTATGACTTTTAGGGACCGATTTTCGAAAAATTTGGCTGATTAGTGGTTAGAATAACACGGCCATCTTGTAAGTGTCCGAACGATTTATCGCCGGATCAGGTCTTTTGGACTACAGAATTATCGACTACAGTGGTGCTGAGAACGACCACAATGGAATGTGGAATGGCATCAAGTCGTCTTCTAAGATGTATCTCGATTCTGCTTGGGTGGACATGATGACCGAAGAAGGGTTAGACGACGTCGAGGGAAAGGCGCCAACATCAATTTGATGTTGAGCGGAACAGTAGGCGTTATGGTATGTATATATAAAGGGTGAGTTTTTATTGATGATCAGTATGGAGATCTCGGAAACTAGCGGAGATAGAGCAATGGTTAAATTGGGAAAGATTTGCAGTTTTACTGGCACAATTTAATGACACTTTCGGATTTTTGTAAAAAGTCATGGCTTACTAGATATTTTGAAAAAACGAAATTCTGTCGATTTAGTCAAATTCCTCTAGCGCCTTTGTTTTTGATTTTATAAAAAAAATGTAAATATCAAAATTGAAGGGAATTGTATCCCGAATATGATTGTGATGTCCTCGTTTGCGTCACAGCTCTCGTTTTCGAGATATGACACAAACTTATCTTTTTTGAATGGAAACCATAGTTGGCTATGACCTCAAAAAATCGGACATTTTTAGAGCTTTTCAACGATATGATACTCGATATAGTTATTCATAAAAATAACGGAGTTATGGATGCTTTTCTCTCTTATTTTCACTTTTAACGTAGGTGCCATGAAAAAGATTGTTTTCACTTTGACGTTTCCTTATTTGAGAGAAATTCCATTAGTAGTGCTGAACTGACAGTCGATATTGACAAGTTTTCGTGATAAAATGGAAATGTCTAACGAAGAAAAACTGAATATGGTGGAATGTTATATCATATGCCATAAAAATTCAGTTCGTGCAGCTGAGGAATACTTTCATAGATATTTTAATCGTCGTCAACCTGCTCTATGTACATTTAAGAGGCTTTACGATAGTTTACGCAGATATGGATCTTTTACTAAACCACCAAAGGAACGTAATCAAATTAATGAAGTAGCACAAATAAATGTTTTGGCAATGGCAAATCAAAATCCATCTACATCAACTCGTGAGATTGCGGCAGAAGCTGGCACATCTCAACGAACTGTAGTTAAGGTACTGAAAACGCACAAGTTCCACTCGTACAAACTTTCAATTTCTCAAACTTTGCATTCTGGTGACGAACATCGACGTATTTTGTTTTGTACATCGTTTAGAGACATGTGCCTTGACAATCCCCAGTTTCCATTAAAGTTGTTATGGTCAGATGAAACTAGATTTACTAACTGCCGTATGTTCAATAGACACAATGAGCATATCTGGGCTAAAGAAAACCCTTTCCGTATAGAACAAAGACGACCCCAGATAAAATTTGGTTTTAATGTTTGGTGTGGTATCATAGGGTCTACTATTTTGAGGCCTTTTATCTATGATGAATCACTTACTGGGGAGCGCTACTTGCATTTCTTGCAGTACACTTTTCAAGACATGTTGCATAATTTGAATTTGAGAACTCGTTTAGAAATTGAGTGGTTCCAATATGATAGAGCACCTGTTCATAACTCGTTATTAGAAAGACAACACTTAGATAATATCTATCCAAACTCTTGGATAGGAAGAAATGGCCCACGTGAATGGCCACCCCGTCTCCCGATTTGGCGGGAGACCTCTATTAATGGGGTGCGCTAAAAAACAAAGTATACAAAAGAAAGTATGAGACAGTTGGTGACCTAAGGGTCACTAAAGATGCAATTTTTGTCTAAATAACAATGGTGGACTTTTCGAGCATAAATTGTAACTATTATTATGTACTTTAATTTCTTAAGTTTTTAGTAAGTACCTACTTATTTAGTTTTTTCGTTATATATGATATACCTAATAAAAAAATCGTTCAATGTTTTTTGGAATAGTTATTAATAAATCAATCTATTTCATGGCCAACTATGGTTTCCATTCAAAAAAAGATAAGTTTGTGTCATATCTCGAAAACGAGAGCTATCACGCAAACGAGGATATGATTCGGGATACAATTCCCTTCAATTCTGATATTTACACCTTTTTTATAAAATCAAAAACAAAATATCTAGTTAGCCATGATTTTTACAAAAATCCGAAAAGTGTCATTAAATTGGGCCAGTAAAACTGCAAATCTTTCCCAATTTTACCATTGCTCTATCTCCGCTAGTTTCCGAGATCCCCATACTGATCATAAAAAAATCTCACCCTGTATATATATATATATATATATATATATATATATATATATATATATATATTTATATATATATATATATATATATATATATATATATATATATGTTTTAGGTGGTTTCCGGGAATTCATCCGCGTAGTTGATAACTGATCCCTGCCGGGATCGATGGTAAAATGACGACGTTTCGGCAGAGTCACATCTGCCCTCTTCATGTCGGTTCGCATAATTCTCGTAGCCTTCTGCTTTCTCTTCTAGTTACTCGAATACTGTATTCGGAAACCACCTAAAACATTTAGTGCCCGCGAAAACTTAAAAACAAATATATATATATACAAACATTGCTCGTATTATAGTATTAGATAGATTAGATAAACGTCGATTTTTGAACCCATCAATTATCATTAATTGACAAAAAAGTTTACATGAGAAAACATTCACCCAACATTATATATTGTTACTACCGCATCTATGTTTTAGCAAAACAATATTAATTTTAAACATCACCTTCTGAGTGTTGCACTTTCTTTGTCACTGAATATATTTTGTAACTCCATAAAGGTCAAAAGTGTACTTACTGAAACAATTTGAACAAAAAATTTTGTTTTCGTTTTTGTGTTTATAATTCTACCTGGGAGATCTAAACTGAATATATTTAATTAAAACTGCATTCGAAGTTAATGATGTAGACGTGCATCTTTGTAATCATAATAATTGACATGTTCAACAACGTCGTTATAAAGGAGTTCAAAACTTAAATTAACTTTATCGCTACTGGGAAAAATCATAAAATTCAACTAAAACTTTAAAGGCCACGCGAAAAGGTCGAAGACTTTTGCAAGTCTGCATACTTTACGTTTTAAGAGGCTATTTACTGGCCTCCGTTCATTTTCTATTATCTTTCGAAGAAACGAAAGAAATTCCTTCAAATACCGTAACTAATTTAAAATTTACGCAATATAGTTAGTTGGCCATTCCCGAAGCTAGACCAGCCGACTAAATTATGCCTAACGGTGTTTCGGAAATTAATTCCACTTTTTTTAAGGAAATGTACCTTTTATGATTATTTAAATATCGGCATGTGCCGGGTGGACCGAAATTTGATGTTTTTATAAGGTACTGGAATAACTGTCGGAATTGAAAAACTAACCGATCAGTTTTTGAAGAGAACTTCGGCGTTTCTACAGGGTGAGTTTTTTTTATTATCAGTATGGGGATATCGGAAACTAGCGGAGATAGAGCAATGGTTAAATTGGAAAAGATTTGCAGCTTTACTGGCCCAATTTAATGACACTTTTTTCGGATTTTTGTAAAAAGTCATGGCTTACTAGATATTTTGAAAAAACGAAATTCTGTCGATTTAGTCCAATCCCTCTAGCTCCTTTGTTTTTGATTTTATAAAAAAAGTGTGAATATCAAAATTGTAGGGAATTGTATCCCGAATATGATTGTCATGTCCTCGTTTGCCTGACAGCTCTTGTTTTCGAGATATGACACAGACTTACCTTTTTTTTTTGAATGGAAACCATTTTGAGAGCTTTTCAACGATATAATACTCGATATAGTTATTCATAAAAATAACGGAGTTATGGATGCTTTTCTCTCTTATTTTCACTTTTAAAGTAGGTAGCCATGAAAAAGATTGTTTTCACTTTGACGTTTTCTCATTTGAGAGTAATTCCATTAGTAGTGCTGAACTGACAGTCGATATTGACAAGTTTTCGTGATAAAATAGAATATTCTAACGAAGAAAAACTGAATATGGTAGAATGTTATATCATATGCCATAAAAATTCAGTTCGTGCAGCTGAGGAATATTTTCATAGATATTTTAATCGTCTTCAACCTGCTCTATGTACATTTAAGATGCTTTACGACAGTTTACGCAGATATGGATCTTTTACTAAACCACCAAAAGAATGTAATCAAATTAACTAAGCAGCACAAATAAATGTTTTGGCAATGGTAAATCATAATCGATCTACATCAACTCGTGAGATTGCGGCAGAAGCTGGCACATCTCAACGAACTGTAGTTAAGGTAGTGAAAGCGCACAAGTCCCACCCGTACAAACTTTCTGTTTCTCAAACTTTGCATGCTGGTGACGAACATCGACGTATATTGTTTTGTACATGGTTTAGAGACAAGTGCCTTGACAATCCACAGTTTCCATTAAAGGTGTTATGGTCAGATGAAACTAGATTTACTAACTGCGGTATGTTCAATAGTCACAATGAGCATATCTGGGCTAAAGAAAACCCTTTCCATGTAGAACAAAGACGACCCCAGATAAAATTTGGTTTTAATGTTTGGTGTGGTATCATAGGGTCTACTATTCTGGGGCCTTTTATCTATGACGAATCACTTACTGGGGAGCGCTACTTGCATTTCTTGCAATACACTTTTCAAGACATGTTGCATTATTTGAATTTGAGAACTCGTATAGAAATTGCGTGGTTCCAACATGATGGAGCACCTGCTCATAACTCGTTATTACTAAGACAACACTTAGATAATATCTATCCAAACTCTTGGATAGGAAGAAATGGCCCACTCGAATGGCCAACCCGGTCTCCCGATTTGGCAGTTATAGACTTCTATTTATGGGGTGCGCTAAAAAACAAAGTATACAAAAGAAAGTATGAGACAGTTGATGACCTAAGGGAGGCGGTATTACAAGCAATTGAAGAAATTGATAGGCGGTCTGTGAGGAAAACGGTAATGTCAATCTTAAAAAGATGCAATTTTTGTCTAAATAACAATGGTGGACTTTTCGAACATACATTGTAACCTATATTATGTTATTTAATAGTAAGTACCTACTTATTTAGTATTTTCGTTATATCTGATATACCTAATAAAAGAATCGTTCAATGTTTTCGAGTAACTAGAAGCGAAAGCAGAAGGCTACGAGAATTATGCGAACCGACCTGAAGAGGGCAGATGTGACTCTGCCGAAACGTCGTCATTTTACCATCAATCCCGGCAGGGATCAGTTATCAACTAAGCGGATGAATTCCCGGAAACCACCTAAAACATATATATATATATATATATATATATATATATATATATATATATATATATATATAAGCTCTAAAAATGCCCGATTTTTTGACTATGGTTTCCATTCAAAAAAAGTTATTTTGTGTAGTATCTCGAAAACGAGAGCTGTCACGCAAACGAGGACATGGCAATCATATTCGAGATACAATTCCCTTAAATTTTGATATTTACACTTTTTTTATAAAATCAAAAACAAAGGAGCTAGAGGGATTTGACTAAATCGACAGAATTTCGTTTTTTCAAAATATCTAGTAAGCCATGACTTTTTACAAAAACCCTAAAGTGTCATTAAATTGGGCCAGTAAAACTGCCAATCTTTCCCAATTTACCATTGCTCTATCTCCGCTAGTTTCTGAGATCCCCATACTGAACATAAAAAAAACTCACCCTGTATACCAGTGCTCCTCCTGCCCTGGTCCCAGTTTTATTTATGGTGTTCGGTCCTTGCGTGATTAGTTAACTCAGACTTCTTTAGCTCCACTCTTTGAGTAGCTTTGCAGTGCTCGTTAACCAGCTCCACTCTTTGAGTAGCTTTGCAGTGCTCGTTAACCAGCTCCACTCTTTGAGTAGCTTTGCAGTGCTCCTTAACACTGGTATCCACTGGTAGTTTTGTCGTCCCAATGTAGAGATTGACACATTTACAGGGTATGCTGTACATACAGTTATTTGTTATTGCAGAAGTATCTGGCTTTGATATTGTAATCATGCTCCTCAGGGTATTGCTACTCTTGAAAATCCTTTTGATTCCACATCTGTGTCCAATACGACTAAGTTTTTCCGCCAAGACTTTAGTGTATGTAATAATAGAGTTGCTATCGTGGTTTCCTCTTCTTGCCCATGTGGTTTATCCAGTTCTTCCAACGCCTTGTTAATGCTGGTTTCCGGATATCCATTCATCAAAAGGTCTTCTCCAAGTTTCACTTGTTTCCCTTTGAAGGCCTCTGGTGTGCTGCAGATATTTTTGGCTCTATGGATTAGTGTTTTGATGATTCTGGTCATAATCCTTCATATCAACGAATAGTAGCCACCCACTTTTTTCCCACTCCATGGTGAATCTAATGGATGGTAAGGATGGGTTTAGGTGTTCCAGGAAACCCAGTAGTGTTCTCTCTCTGTATTGGCAAATAATGAAGGTGTTGTCAACCAGAGCTTAGGTTGCTTCTCGTACGTCTTCAGCGTATGTTTTTGGCACCATTCCATGTTTTTATTTATTTGAGAAGGAAAGTAGATATAGAAATTTTCAAGCGTGGATCATTTTCTGTAATTCAAATATCCATTTTATTTGTCATAACGAGCCCCATTTCGATATGTTACATATTGCTTTTAAAAAAACGTTAATTTTTATCTTTTTATTTAATTTTATATTGTGCCCCCCAAAATATTAGTTTTTTTGCTTAATTTTTTTCGTAAACTTGGAGTGAGGCCCTACATTCTCATTTTGTTATGAAGGATGAAGGGAAATGGGTCAAATTTTGTATATTTTCCTCAATATATTTTAAGCAAATTATTTTTAAAATACAGAAAAAAAAATTTCGATAAGGGGTAAAGGTCAATTTTGCGGGATGAAATTGACATGTCAAAAAAAGTTGTTTATCCCTGTATAAGTTTTATTTGCAGAAGAAACGATTATCAATTTGATTGGCAACCTTGCGATTTTGAAATAACATAGGGCGGCAAATTTTTACTTGGACACTGAGTATACGAAAAGAACCGATTCAGCGTGAACCCGTTCAAATATAAATGCAAACAAATACATTCTTAATGCAGTTACAACATTGTATGGTGCATTGTTATTATTCGATATTGTGCTCTTTCAACAATTCTAAAAATACGTATCGTATGTCTTTTCAGTAGGCAAATAGATGTGCCGTGTAACCGGGCAAGGTCACTGACCATGTGGCCGTTGCTTGGATTAGTTCTTTCTTGCATTCTGACGGGGATTTGTTTGAAAAAATGGTTAGCACATTGTTGAAGATGGAGTAGATACTCGGGATAATACGTTTACATGGACATCGTTAAAAAGCGTTAAATGCTTGTTTGAACAAACTAAAATAAGTGATTTTTTCCCACGGCACTTTGAGCGTTCAAACAACACGACAATTTGTGTAATGAAAAAGTCATTATGACAAATAAAGAACGTCTTATGAAGATTAATCACTTTTTGGTAGATCATTGGTCATAGTCCAGTTCGTGGAGGTCGATTTCATGCAACAATTGCTAATAATCGGTCTTGAGTGATATAGGCTTATACCATGAGAAGATTAAGTTTTACACCTTGTCAACTTTTCCGTGTATCTAACGTTATAAAAGTTTCGGCATTTCGATGAACCCTCTTCAAGTAGCGGCCACACCCTCAGTTTTTAGGTATGCCTACGGAAACTCGTCTTTCACATCACAGCAATTTTCTCCTAAACTACTGGACGAAAAATGTTGAAATTTAGTAACAGTGTATAGTTTGGTAACCTGATCAGGAGTGAATATTGTAAGGACAGAAATTTTGATTTTCGGGGTACTTCTGGGGGAAAAATTACAAAACTCGAACATCCCCCCTTATCTCCGAAACTATGAGAGATAACAAACACACTTTCTCCATTTATCGTAAACCGTCACACTCTGACCTTACAATGAACAAAAGTTCACACCATCCCATACAACATAAACTTGCTGTATATCACTGAATGTTACACAAAACCGACTTTGATAACGAAGTTGAAAGAATCAGACTCATGGCTGTCAACAATGGTTACCCCACTCAAGTTATTGACAACTTATTATATAGAAAATTAAAAAAAATTGCTGTAAAAGAAGTATATCCTACTGGCCCCAATCCTATACCCAAATTATACCATACTCTCACATTCATTG
Organism: Octodonta nipae; assembly: GCA_034190945.1. Taxonomy (NCBI): domain Eukaryota; kingdom Metazoa; phylum Arthropoda; class Insecta; order Coleoptera; family Chrysomelidae; genus Octodonta; species Octodonta nipae. Next base: position 8,785,906 of record CM067220.1, on the reverse strand, counting down.
GAACCCTCTCACAAAAAATCTCCCAGTTTTTACCGAATAGAAACATATATACAGCCTCACAACAAACTACAATTTATCTAGTCATATGAAAAATAACAATACAACACAATAAATCTACAATTGCTGACCGCTTATTAAAAGAAAACCATATACCTCAAAATACATTAGAAATTTTACATTTACGAAACAAAATGAAAAAATTATGTCTTCTTGAATCCATGGAAATCAACAAAAACAACAATTCTCCAAATCTCTTGAATGATTTAACTCATACCAATTCATCTTCCTCACTTAATCTCAACATCCCATTTTAAACAATATTATATTACATTATCCACAATGTTTAATAAATGTATAATTTACCTGACCTACACTTTCTCGGAAATTCCCAGAATTAAGGCGACACCTTTAGTTATTTTATTGCGCTATCTGCAGTTTCTTTATAAGAAATATAAAATGAGCCTTCATTGTATTTCCAATTTCTCATGAAACTAGATTTGGTGAAACATATTTCAAATTAAAAATAAATAAAAAAGTGAAAATGTAACCAAGTGTTTGTTATTTTTAAGTAATATTAAAAATGAATTTTCATCAAGTGACTAAATCAATCATCAGGATTCATAGTATTTATAATATCATAAATAAACTATTTATAACTTCAATTTTACATTTATTCATTCATTCCAATTCTAAACAGCAAAATGTCTGACGAAAATTAGGAGAAATACGATTAGACCAATCAATAGAGATTTTTTCGTGCAAAAAATACTATCAGCATACTGCCTGTGCCATCACATTAAGAATGATTTGTACTGATATTTTGCTACCTTTTTCACTCGCAACTATGGTTTTTTACTTTATTATAAACAATTGAAACAAGAAAATTGCGTTTTCTTTTCGTTGCATGTTTATAAAATGAAAAATAATAAACTAATCTCAATGGTGTAAACAGGTGAATTGTAAAGCATAAAAATACCAATGAAATGAGCCCAGGATCGATCCGATAAGATCTTTAGTAACAGGGAAAAACAAAAAATACTGGAAATTTTAGCGGTTTTCTGTATATTATCATAACTCCGTCACTATCGAAGTTGTACAACTGGGCTTGTGGGAACTGATAGTAATTGATATCTACCTTATGCGTGACTAAACCAGACGCTATCGGTTTATTAGTTTTTGAATAATTGCGATCTGTTTTCTAGTTCTAGTTCACTATTCTTGCAGTGTGTCTCTATGCGACATGGATCGTGAAAAATCAATTCATAATAGAGATGTTGAAAGTAGAGGTATGATTCTATAACGCCTCTATTTTCATTTTTCATTAAATGTCTGTGAAATATACGAAAAATGTTAGAAAAAATGACCAAAATTTGGTGAACGTATAAATGTGTTCGTGTAGTGGGCGGAACACGGTTGTTGAGGGGAATTGCTAACAATAATTGTTATCGATAGTAACTGTCACTCTGACAGATGGTGAAAAAAATTAATCGTTAAAAAAACTTCTATACAGAGTGATTTGTTAGATTTTATTATGTCAAATGAGAACTCTTTGTTTATTCATATATTTATATGTAAATGGTTTCTCGGAGACGTTTTTGCTTTAATTTGTGGATTTTGGGTTTACGGAACATCGAAAGAGAGCGGTCATTAAAAAAATTCTTACTTGTCAGGATTTTAAATATTAAAACGATCTATGTATGTGCCTCTACTATATATCACTATACGTTTCCCCTCAACAATCGTGTTTCCCCCACTCCTTGGATACATTCATACGCTCGCCCATTTTTTGTCATGTTTGCTAACATTTTTCATATATTTCACAGACATTTAGTGAAAAATGAGAATAGAGGCTTTGTAGAATGATACCTCTACTTTCAACAACTTTTTTCAGAAAACTTTATATCACAATTGTTCAAAAACTAATAAACCGGTAGAGCCCGGTTTTGGCATACATAAAATAGATGTAAATTACTATCAGTTCCTACAAGTCCAGTTCTACAGCTTCTAAAGTGACGAAGATACGATTTTTTTTTTAAATGCTACATTTTTCAGTATTTTTTGTTTTTCCCTGTTACTAATAATCCAATCGGATCAAGCTTTGGCTCATTTCATTGGTATTTTCATGCTTTACCTGTTGACACCATTGAGAATAGTTTATTATTTTTGATTTTATTAACATGCTAAGAAAAAAAAAGTAATTTTCTTGCTTCAATTGTTTATAACAAAGTAAAAACCCATAGTTTCTAGTGGAAAACATAGCAAAATATCGCTAGGAATCTTTTGTTAATGTGATGGCACAGTCGGTATCCTGATAGTATTGTTTACACATTATCAGTTAATTTTTGCTCTATTGATTGGTCTAGATATGATAGAATGCTTTATACAGAGTGTTAACAATTCTGAAATTGCATCCAAAACATATTTCAATCGTCGTTTTCTCAAAAAAGACGGGGTCATAAATCCATCATGTAGGTCTGTAAACACCATGTTTTCTCCTATCTTTTGAGGTGTTTGTAACGCATTTCCCGAACTTTATAAGGAAATCGGAGGTAGACAAGTTGTAGCTAGCATATCGACTTTTAAATTCCGTTTGCTAAATTATTTTCTGTCCATCTCAGATCATACGCAAAGTATTGAAATCAAACACCGCAAATTATTTGTGATGTATTAATGTAAAAACTTCCACCATTAGCGTCTTTAAAGATCATGCCATAAAGTATTATAGTAGGAGAGTTAGAGCGGGATGTTGCTCGTCATCCTAAAAATGGACTGAATGCATCGTATTAAGTTCAATTCCTGAACTACATCACGTTTCTAGGCAGGCGCCAGTGGAAGTGATAACCGAGGATAGTTACAGGGTGTGAAAATGGTATTTTTTTTTTTTTTGGTCATGCTCATCATCGAGTAAACGTTCCAAAATTGGCTGCAAACAAGATTGTGATATATTTAAGCAAATTCCCGAGAGGTGTCTGCCTAGAGCGTTACCATCAAGGTGGCGGACAGGGGTAAAATGGTCAAAAATAGGGGTCTTAAGTAAAAAGAACGACATTTGCACCATTTCTTTGCTTACACAAAAGAAATCATAATCCAAAAGGACGTACAGCTAAATGACATAAATAAATTTTTCATGACGTCATTAACGTGGTCTGTATTATGTCATACACAATTTTTTTAAATGCGAAGCCACATTTTTTAATAAGGATATGACTTTGTCCATGACCTTGAATTTGATGTTTCTGGTGATTCCAAGATCAAAGTTTTTTTGAAAAATCAACTAATCATAGCCAAATTAGATGTTTTCGACATCGCTGTTTTCGAATCTGAATTCAGTTTTTCAAAATTCACAATCCAAGATGGCGGACCAATTTTTTGAAAAAAGTCAATCAATTGATGCACAACCACTTAACGGTAATCGATGTTTTTAATCCTGATCCGAAAGATGACTGATTCAAAGAGGGTATTCCAAATTAAAAACAAATTTGACGTTGATCTTGGCCACTACTTGTTTTGAAAATTTTCAAAAACTGATTTCATATTCGTTATCATCGAATTCGAAAACCCCCGAATACCAAATTGGGAGTAGGTTGGTTGATTTTTTTCAAATTGCAAATTTTCAAAATTTGATTACGAATCTGAAATCAGATTTTCGTAATCCAAGAGGGCGGACCAGGTTTCAAACAAAAACTGATTTCAAATTCGAAATCAGCGACGTCGAAAACCCTCGCTATAATAGGTTGATTTTTCAAACAAACTTTGATCTTGGAATGACCTTGAAGGTCAAGTTCAGGGTTATGGTCAAAGTTATATTCGGACCTGAAATTTTCCGCTCTTTCCAAATCAGTAATGAAAAATGTGGCTTCTCATGTAAAAAATTGTTTATGACGTCATACAGACCACATTGATGACGTCATGAAAAATATCTTTGTCATTTAGCTGTACGTCCTTTTGGATTATGATTTCTGTCGTGTAAGCAAAAAAAAATTGCAAATGGCGTTCTTTTTACTTAATGTCGAAGTTTACTCCTATTTTTGACAAGTTTACCCCTGTCCGCCACCTTGATGGTAACGCTCTAGGCAGACGTCTCTCGGGAATTTGCTTAAATATATCACAATCTTGTTTGCAGCCAATTTTGGAACGTTTACTCGATGATGAGCATGACCAAAAAAACAAATACCACTTTCACTCCCTGTAACTATCTTCGGTTATCACTTCCACTGGCGCCTGCCTAGAAACGTGATGTAGTTCAGGAATTGAACTTAATATGATACATTCTGTCCATTTTCTCAATGTCGAGCAAAAACCGGCTCTATCTGTTAGACTATTATTTTTGTATAAGATCTGTGCTCTATATTCAATCTGTCTTAAGTTACGGATTTTTCAAAAAATGCTAATTTTGATGGTTTTTACATTTTTTTTTGGTGTTAAATACGCCAATCGAGCTTCATAAAAATACAGTTTGCAGAATTTGAAATTCTCTATTGTGATATAGGCAATAATTTTCACACTATAAGGGGAAAACTAAAAAATGCATATTTTTTGGTTTTTATTCATTTAAAAAGATCAAAAGCGACTTTTTGATGGATTTTCCTGTTTTATCAACCACTATTGAAAAGATAGCAATGCTTGTTTGTGGTTAAATTTCACTTCTCACGACAATTTTCGTTTACTCTAATGACTGGCGTATATTGTTTTTTTTTTCATGTAGAATCGTTTTAAAGTTTTCACACAACCTTTATAGGTACTCTAAATATTAAAAATATGGCATATACATAATAATAATAATAATAATAAATGTCTTTATTTTTCCTGTAGGAATGCCCTTTACATATTGTATATGTAAAAGACATTCCGCATCATTCTAGATTAATCCATATTTTGGCGCCCAGTTTTTCTTTAGAACACCCTGTAAATTGATTAATCACGAATCCGAAGATTCATCGATGATCCTGATCGCACGTATTTCCGTTCAGTGCGAACGCTTTTGTTTTTCTATTGTGGGTTTTTTTGCGAGCCAAATTACAAGTCTCATGAATAGCGTTCGCTTGTTTTTTTTTGCTTTGCTTTGATTCGAAATCGTGGTGCGGTTTCGCGTCGCCGAAGACGAACCATCAAAACCTCCAAGGTCGACGGATGAGAAGAACCTATAAAGGATGGCGATGCCCCTAGACCACTAAAGGTCGTTTAAGTTGCTTCAACGTTTACATTATATAGTCCGAGGGAAAGTGAGTGACGCCTTTTATCGTCAAAACTCGTCCGTGGAGCCTTTAAACAATTTAGGAAGGGAAACAACATACAGGGTGTCTCAAGGACATTCCAGTTCTCGCTGAAGGTGCTGGAAAGGCAAAACAATCATAACACATGCGGATATAACTTTTTAAAGACATCGCCTTGATAGTATTAGTTGTTTGCATATTTAGACAGGAATACAGTTATGAGCCTTTCAAGATTTTACAGGCTTTTGAAAACAAGATGATATATAAATTCTTTTGGAAAATCGTCACCACCCTCTAAAAATCAAAGTTTCAAAAAATTATTCATATGTAAAATCCTTGAGAAAGAAATCTATCGTTCGTTACCAACCTGCCTTGACTCACCCTGGTAAATAACTCCTCAAAGTTTCCAAAATATGTCGAAGGATTATGTGGTGGGTAAAAAATCGACTAATCTGCATCTAGCTACTTATAATTTACGAACATGTTTACATCTAGCTGGAATTGAAGTCAGGAGGGGAAACGAATATCTAACAATACTTGAATCGGGTAACCTCCTGTACCACCATGGAACACCAACCGCAAGAACCAATGGTATAAGGTTCGTGACTCATTAAAGATGGACCAATATGGTCGTTTCCCTTAACCGGTCATGCGTCGCCGGTCATGGTTATTGGGTCTTATCGAATTAGCGTAGTCGGCAGAGGCCGAAGAAGAGCTCCCCAAATATTTTTAATTTGGACGCTGGGCTCGCTAATGATATTTTCGTTGGAGATTATATATGATGTCTCTATGAATTTTCTTTTGTACCCGTGCTCTTCTTTGTGAATTACCCTGGCCTGGTCCCAGTTGATGTTGTGGTATTCGGTCCACGCGAGGTTAGCTAGCCCAGACTTCGTCAGCTCCACCATTTGAGTAGCTGTACGGTGTTCCTTAACCCTGGTTTCCAGCGGTCGCTTTGTCTCTCCAATGTAAAGACTGCCACATTCACAGGGTATATTGTATATGCAATTATTTGGTATTGCTGGTGTGTTCGGCCTCATTCTTGTAATCATACTTCTCAAGGTGTTGTTGCTTTTGAAGGTCATTCGAATTCCATAGCTGTGTGCAATGCGTGCAAGTTTCTCCAACAAGCTTTTTGTATACGGTAATAGTAGATTTGCTACCGTGGTGTCCTCTTCCTGCTTATGTGGTTTGTCCAGCTCTTCAAACGTCTTGGTAATTCCTGATATCCATTCGCCAAAAGGTCTTCTCTAAGTTTCACTTGTTCTTCTTTGAGGGCTTCTGGTGTGTTGCAGATATTTTTGGCTCTATGGATTAGTTTTGATGATGCCAGTTTTCGTTGCTGATGGGATGTTGGAATTGTAGTGAGGGTATAATCCTGTATGCGTAGTTTCCTGTAGACCTGTAGACTGTTGTTTGGCCGTGACCGGCGACGCATGACCGGTTAAGGGTATAAATCATTCACCTGATGACGATAGCAGATACAAAGCTATTGAAACGTTGTGAGATGAACCACTTCAAGACGATGGAAGTCCAAGGAAACTTCGAGGAACGCGTTACGTTGTCTACCAGCTTCAGAGATCTCGAACAACTATCGGTAGCTTTCAAGGATAAATTTCGGTAGATTTCGGTAGGCATAGGAAAGTTAGAAAATCAAGACATGTATTTGCAAGGAAAATAAATAGTATGAAAGAATTTATTGACAAAATAGGTATTTAATTGACAGTCTGGTGGTTACTCTAAAAAATCGTAAAATTTCATATGAAATCTACCGAATTTCATATTTCGAAAATCGATAGAACAATTTGAAAATGGTCAAAAATCGGTAGACTACCGAAAAATCGGTAAAAACGGCAGCACTGGTGAAGGAATACATCCGTTCGTTATATTAAATTATGTTTGAATCCTGCAGACGTTTCGCAAAGGTCTCACTTGGCATTCTCAATAAGTTGTTACGGTGAACTGAGAGGTGATCTGCCTGAGCTTTTTATTTTATATGTCGGAGGTCGTATCGCACTTGATTGGTCGGTGTTGACTCCGCCCTCTTCGCTGCCGTGTCGGGTGTGGCGCTTGTTGACGGGTGTGTGTTTTGCGTAGCTAATTCTATTTTATTTTGATGTTCAATAATTGTCTTCCATGTGTTAGAGAGGTGCAGGGCGTTGTCGCTTTTGTTTAGGTGTCCACTTTTCTCGATTTCAATAGCTTCTCGTATTGGTCTGGTTTTGTGATGAGTTGTTTGTGCGATCTGTTTGCAACTATCGAAATTGATTTTTTGGCCCGATTGTTGTTGGTATTGGAACAGGGCCGACGTCGTTTTTTTATAAAAACCGGGGCCCACGTTTATACATATGAAAATACATGAGCAAGGGAATGAATTGGATATCTTAAGATTTCATTTGTTTCGACACCGACACCACACACTTGAAATACCCATAGAATTCAGTTCACTGTGTAAGAAACAGAGACCAGGTAAAATACATGAAGAGTTTCTTCTTTTATAGAATATCGATAATATATAGGAAAAAACTAATATAACATCCAACTAATATAGAAAACCTACACAAAATTTGCTTTTCTAATAAAAACTCCAATTCTCTGTTTGCGATATATAAAATTACGGACTTGATATATGGTAGAAGTCAGAAAGAACGTTATTAATTTCATACACCTTTTGTTAAATTTTTTGACGCATTTACAATTCATCGGATTTGAGCTACAACTTGCAAGTTAATAATTCAACAAATTTTATTTGGCACTTATAGAAATTTAAATTAAGAATTAAATTACACATTAGGATTAATACTTGAGTCATAACAAGATAGTCACAATTATTTTAATTCCCCTGAAATTTATAACCATTACTAATGATAACACAAGGAAATAGAAACAGAGGCAGATAAAAGAAAGGGGAAATATAATTCGTAAGAAGCTTTCGTTTCCATCGTTCAGTCTCAACTGATTGCCGCTCTTTTCAAATCTGTTGCTGGCTCCCGGACTATTATCAATTCCTTTACTGTCTCTCAACTCCATGTACTACGTAGTCCATCGGCGATGCCGTTGGCCACACTGTCACTGGCCGCGTATTCAGAGACTTTTTTCTCTTCTTTCCGATTTCGGAGGATGTCGACAACCTTTCACCGGATTCGCCATTAAGATGATTCTAGGAATTTTACCGGTTTTGCTCGAGTTTATATGTGTTTTTTTTCCATCGATATCGTATATAATCTCGAAGCAAATTACTGTACGAGAATGCATCACTTGATATGTCAAATTATTGTTATTATGGATGCTGTCGTACTTGATTAATTCATATCGTAATTATAAAATTATTTCTGATACCATAACTGCCTGTAATAACAAACAAATAAGAGAGTATTGCCATCTTCAGAGATGTTTTTGTTCCAATGCAATTAGAAATACGTGGGGTGTAATGAAATTTGTTTCATGTAATCGGTTCAACTATACGAGGGTCCAACAAAAACCCAGTGATTATAGGATGGATAATTTTTTTGACTGCTGATTAGGACGGCAAAATATATATTTTTGTTCATGCATGTCCAAGATATATAAACTTATGTAAATATAAAATTTATTCTTATGAAAAACATGATTAGTTGGTTAAAATTGAATCTTCAGGCCAAAAATTCAAAACCCCCATATTTAATTTAAAGTTACAGCCCGGATATCGTTACTTTCAAAGTAATGGCTGATTGTGTTCAAGGTCACGAACTCTTGACCCCAAAACTTCAAAGGTTCCGACAAGAGTTTCGCTTCTGGGTTTGCCTATTCTGTGGTATGGCGTCTAGCATTATTCATTTTTGAATCTGATCGCATTATAATATTTTTGTGCGGATTTCTCTTGTTGGGGTCAAAAAATAACTTATTTAACCAGTTCTTAGTTTGTATTGTGCTCCCCCCACTTGAATTAATATTCAACGACAAATATAATTCAGAATTCACGAAATATGGAGAATAAAAGTGAAATATGTTTTCTCCGCATTTGTCGTCCACCTTAACAACTACTACACCTTCATTGTGATCTCTACTCAGTTCTGCTACAGGAGTTCACTGTACATTTAGAGGATTTTGCAGAGTACAATTGGAATATGTAGTGGCATCAAGAGACCTGCCACCGATAGGAAAAGAAATGGGTCAGAAAAAACTGATTGCCATGAACTTTGAGTTGCCTCGATTTGACTCCAATAGATTTCTTTTCGGGTTTTAAGTTGCTTCTGACATCATTTGTGTGCCTTTTTCTCACGTGATCTTAGGTCTTCCTCTTTTCGTTCTCTGTTTTCACGAGGATACTATTTTAACATTTTTCAAGTGGTTGTTGGTCCTCCAACCATGTACGTGGCCATGCCTTTTTAACTGGCGTTCTTGGACATCTTTTGCTTATGTTCTCTTTATATTCAAGATCTACCTAACGCTCTCATTTGTTATTTGTCAGAGTCTAGATATTCCGGCTGATCTTTAAATGCCCTCTCAATGGCATCTAATTTTCCTTCTGTTGTTTTATTTAGTTGTCATGTTGCACACCCATTTAAAAGATCAATTTTTACCTGCTTCAAAAAAGGAGGTATTATATTTGACTCCTATGGTCGTTTTTTATTACGTTAATCGAAACGGCTTAAATGATTGAGAGAGAGAAGAGAGAGAAGAGAGAGAAGAAGAGAGAGAAGAGAGAGAAGAGAGAGAAGAAGAGAGAGAGAGAGAGAGAGAGAAGAAGAGAAGAAGAAAGAGAGAGAGAGAAGAAGAGAAGAAGAGAGAGAAGAGAGAGAGAGAGAAGAGAGAGAGAGAGAGAGAGAGAGAGAGAGAGAGAGAGAGAGAGAGAGAGAGAGAGAGAGAGAGAGAGAGAGAGAGAGAGAGAGAGAGAGAGAGAGAGAGAGAGAGAGAGAGAGAGAGAGAGAGAGAGAGAGAGAGAGAGAGAGAGAGAGAGAGAGAGAGAGAGAGAGAGAGAGAGAGAGAGAGAGAGAGAGAGAGAGAGAGAGAGAGAGAGAGAGAGAGAGAGAGAGAGAGAGAGAGAGAGAGAGAGAGAGAGAGAGAGAGAGAGAGAGAGAGAGAGAGAGAGAGAGAGAGAGAGAGAGAGAGAGAGAGAGAGAGAGAGAGAGAGAGAGAGAGAGAGAGAGAGAGAGAGAGAGAGAGAGAGAGAGAGAGAGAGAGAGAGAGAGAGAGAGAGAGAGAGAGAGAGAGAGAGAGAGAGAGAGAGAGAGAGAGAGAGAGAGAGAGAGAGAGAGAGAGAGAGAGAGAGAGAGAGAGAGAGAGAGAGAGAGAGAGAGAGAGAGAGAGAGAGAGAGAGAGAGAGAGAGAGAGAGAGAGAGAGAGAGAGAGAGAGAGAGAGAGAGAGAGAGAGAGAGAGAGAGAGAGAGAGAGAGAGAGAGAGAGAGAGAGAGAGAGAGAGAGAGAGAGAGAGAGAGAGAGAAGAGATAAAAACTAATCTTGCGAATAACTAAACTGGTGAAAAATCATTCAAATAAACAATGCCGACAAAAAGGGATATTCCCGAAAATACGATTGATGGTAAAAACGGAAAAACGGATTTAGAATCCATTCCGGAATTAGAAATTATACACGTTAGCGTACCAGAAGGCTACGGAGAAATATCGAGAATAACTATGAGGGTATAAAGGCAGTTGACGGATGGAAGGAGGCAAGTTGAGTAGATAGCATCATAGAGATAATTTGTTCGGTATGAATTATTGGTGATGTAAATAAGTCGAATGTATTGTGATTTATTTTGGTGCGAATAAAAACGCTTATGTTGAGTGTAAAAAGTAAGTGAACCCCAAGAAAATGTAGGTACATTATATTTTAACAATGTGTTTTAAATTAATAAACATATATATATACTTTTATTTTTATAACCAGCCTTTTTATTATATCTACGTGATACGCTTGACTTCTCATTTCACTCCCAAAATTTAGATTAAGATTTCGGCTTTAATTTACTAATAAACTTTCCGTAAGGCTTTATTTAATCTTTCTCTCAGTTTTGGGCTCAGTAGTTTTGGAGATATGGGGGAAAATGGATCAAATTTTAAATAATAAATTAAATCTTTTAACCAACTTATTTTTAAAACCCAAATTAAATATACACTTAAAAAAATAGTATTTTGATTGAGGCCCAATATTCTCATTTCTTTTTTTTTCTAAATTTTAGGTCTTATGTAAAGAAGGAAATATGTATATTTTGTATATTTTTGTTAGTATCTGTTAAACAAATTGTTTTAAAACTATGAAAAAAATATATTTGTGTTCCTTAGAATGAGCCCCTTCATTTAATATATTACGAGGGCTGCCTTTTATATTTCGGGATTAGAGAACAAAAACAAATATTAATCATCGAAAATAGCTTTATTGTTTTTCAAAATATTCCCCATGAAGATCTATACACTTTTGCATGCGTTTGAACCAATTGTCGAAGCACTTTTTCCACTCTGATTGAGGTATCTCGAAAACATGCATTCTGAACGCAGCAACCGCTTCTTCAGGTGTCGAAAAACGTTGACCTCTCAGTTTGTTTTTTACGTACGGGAATAAAAAGAAGTCATTTGGTGACGACAAGTCAGGACTATACAGCGCATGACTCATCAAATCGATGTTTTGAGTGGTCAAAAGTGCAGTTGTTTGAAAGCTCGCATTATCGTGGTGAAGAGTGATCCGTCTTCGCCGGTTGGTTTTCCTCATTTCTTGGAAGACAACTGGCAAACAAATGGTTGTGTACCACTCAGAATTGAATGTTCTGCCTTGTTCTAGTGGTACAGTTGCGACATGTCCAGTTTTTCCGAAAAAAAAACAGGCGATCATTTGCTTGGAAGTGCTTCGTGCGCGAACAACTTTTGTTGGATTCGACTCATCTTGAAACACCCATACAGTCGACTGCTGTTTACCTTCGGGCTCATACGCGTAAATCCACGATTCATCACCTGTCACTATGTTTTCAAGTACCGCGGTCGTATTTTTTAGCTTTCGACCAATCGACACGAGCCTTTTTTTGAACGATTGACAAATTGTGTAGGATCCAACGCGAACAATTTTTTTGACATTCAAATGTTTATGCAATATTGAATGTATGCTGGTCCCACTAATGTGTAAGGTTGACTCAATCTCACGATAGGTCACATGACGATCTTGCAATATCAGTTCGCGCACAGCATCAATGGTTTCCGGAACAACAACTGTTTTTGGACAACCTTCACGAAATTCGTCTTGGAGTGAACTACGACCTCGATTGAATTCAAAATACCATCGATAAACAGTGGTCCTTGATGGAGTTTTATCGCCAAAAATTAAATTAAATTCATCCATTCACTCTTGCTGACTTAATCCACGTCGAAAGTTGTAAAAAGTAATTGCACGAAAATGTTCACGATTTAATTCCATTTATGGCCGAGATGAATCCTTTAAGTTACTGTAAACAACACATAGCGCTCGTATGTCAAAACGTTCTGAGTACGTATAACCTCAAAAATGTCAAAGTTTACTATAGAGCTGTCAGTTGTCAGATTGCAACACTAGGGTTGTCCAATCCTGAAATATAAAAGGCAGCCCTCGCACAAGATGCGTTTGAAGAAAATTGAATTTCTTACTTTTCATTTAAATCGATAAGTTGCCCCCTAAAATTAATATTAGGATTTTCGATTTTTTCCTGAAAACTTTGAGCAACGTCCCATGTTCTCTATCTTTTTTAAATTTCAGGCGCAATAGTTTGGGAGATATATTGAATGTAGGGAATTCTAAAAATACTCATGTTTTATTTTACAAAACCCTAATTATCTATTGTGTTGAACTATCTAAGTTTCTGGTAGAACAGTAATGTCAGTTGTTACCTGGACTACTACTGAACATTACCAGTAATTCGTTGACATTTTTTGCACATTTAGGGTGTTTATATAAGAAATTGTAAGTTTTGAATTATTTCGGCCGATACTTATACTCAGTGTCATTTGCTCCAACAGCTATTATTTCCTGGGAACCGAAATCTTTTATATAAGCCTTCATATTCATTTGATCTAAGATATAGTAAAACGTGTTTTAGTGTACAAATTAAATATTAATTTCCTAATTAAGAAAAAAAGGTAGTCGTATCTATAAATTAATCTAGAATTTAATTCTGTATTAATGTAAATCACCAAAGAAAATACAGCTTGTGAAAAACTTGATGGTTTTACTGCTCAGACCGAGACTCTAATCATTGTCCGCGCTGTATACTATATAGTAGTAGCTAATTACCTTTAATTGCTTGGAGTAAACTATAATAATAAAAAAAATTTCCCTGCTGTGTGAATTATGTATAAACAAACGAGCAGAAACGACACAACCCAGGCGCCTCAACCTCATCAATTCCAGTAGAACTCTTGTATTTGGCGCTAAGGTCAAGGTGAGTTCTCATTCTACAATAATTTCATAACGGGTGTTCGGAAAAAAATCCTACCGGTAGAAATAAGCTCTCGGCCGTGAGATCGGATGTTGAGATTACTTCAGTTCGGCAATCTGTCCAGTTTACGATAATTGATGACTAGATCGAATGTGATTGTGAAATTAGAAAAAAAATGTGAGACTCGAAGGAATTGAAATTAATTTCTAATGCGTCAGAGGTACAGGAAAGGCGTTGATCTAAATTGCATGCTGTGTATCGTGTGTTCTAGTTTGAACTTTCATAGTGTAGTCAACACTTTCAAAAACATGTTAGTTAAAGATTCCTTTTGGGATGAAGTCTAGAAAAATGCAGAAATCAATTGAAACATTTATAAGGTGTGAAAATATAACCGACTTCCACCTATAACTAAAAAGCTAAAAATAATTAAAACAAAATACAACTCTAGCAAATAAATAACACGTTCAATGTTGTTAGGTACCTATCCAGGAGGTAAAAAATGTAAACATTAAAAGGTGCTCATTCTGTACAAATTAATTACCGACCAATCTAGTATATTTTTGAAGTCGGAGCACCTTTTAATGTTTACATTTTTTACTTCCTGGGTAGGTACCTAACAACATTGAATGTGTTATTTATTTGCTACAGTTGTATTTTGTTATAATTATTTTTAGCTTTTTAGTTATAGGTGGAAGTCGGTTATATATATTTTTAAATGTTTTATTTTTAACTTTTTAGTTTTTTTGAACTCAGGTAGTTTTCATTCTTCAATTTTTATTTAGTATTTATAACCTTTATAGACATTATCAGGTAACATCGAAAGCCTCAACATTACACAATGATACATTTAAATTGACAGGTAAATCTTGACGAACAAACTTAATAAGCCCAAAATGTATTTATGCCTTATGGACCACGCCATGTAACCTTTTTTCAACTTTTTTTGACAACTCTGTATAACTATATATAATTCCACTCCACCCTATGTACCAACCATCCTGTACATACGACTGCCTATGGACAAGCATAAATTTGTTAGCTGCTTCTGTAAACTATAGGACGGAGTAGAATCCATCCCATATTTGCGGAGTCAAACCCGTCCTATATTTCAACCATAGTATATAACTCCTTGTGGTCTACTCCATAAATTATTTATTTTTTCACATTTTATATTATCGCCCTGTGTAACATTAATTCCTCTCCACACTTTATGCAACTTCTTATGTGCTATAAATTAAATATTTTTTTAATTACACTGTATAAATACAATTTAACTTCAGCATATATTTCAACCATCCTGGATATGATTTGTTTACTTCCACATCATATAACAGTTTTTTAATAACCCTATATAATTTGAATTCCACATTTTTTTCAACATATTTATACCACCAAACGTCCACTCCACCCTATATTCCAACCATTCTTCGTCCTATATTTCAGTCATCATATAAATGCAACTCCTTCTATCACTTTCCTTTGTGATTTTGTTTGCTATAACTAAACATCCTGTGTATAAACCCACAAATAGCAGTTTAGATTGACATGTGTTGTCACTGAATTGTCTATTAGGCCGGGAAAATGTGACAACCAAAAGCACCGTCTTCGCAAAGTGGAAAATTTTTCATTTAAATAGGTATTTGCCGGGTATACAGACAAAAGGAACTTGGTACTCATTGATTTAAGGAACCAAAAATACTATGCTTTACTACCTATATGCTTGAGATGTACATAGACAATTTTCAAATTCGTAATTAAAACTTCCAGTGCCTAAAATTCCCGCACTATTACGTTGGAATTAAAATATTTATGAGGAAATGTCCGTTATGTCATTTCGATGAAATTTTTAATAAGAATTTTGGAATTTTCGGCGATTTTCTGCAAAACTGCAAGTTGCACGTCGCAGAAAAGTAAATGAGATCACCTAGGTATCTTCCTTAATAGATTAAACGTTAAAAAACTATACACATCCATAAGGAGTTTTCGAAAAATCGACCAATATGTTAGGGATTTTGGGTACAAATCTCACTTTGAGGCAAGTGCCCAGGAAATACTCGTAAGCATCATGTATTTCCAAATTTTTACTGGACAAACGTTTTGTATAATATACAGGGTGTCCAAATTGTATAAAAACGGGAAATTATCTCATTACAGAGTATATACTACAAAAAAAGAGTTAGTACAAAAGTTTTTATGAGCCTGAAAATGTACGTCTTAAAAATACGTTCTTTCCTACAGGGTCACTTATAAATGTAGAGCCACATCATTTAAAATTCTTCTATAAGAAGCAAAATTTTGAAAAAAATTAGAGATATAGGGTCTCACCTGAATTTTACCGGAAAAATAAGGAGAAATTTTAATTTTGGGGATCAAATTACAGAATTAAATTAAATATATAAAACTGTTTCTAATGCATCACGTAATATATCAAATCAAATATTTTTTTCATATTTTTAAAATAAATTATTTAAAAGATATTAACAAAAATTTTTTTTTTCCATTCCCCCTACCTTAGCTCCGAAGCTGTAAGCCGTAAAAATTTGAAAAAAATTATGGATATAGGACCTCAGCTGAACTTAACAGGAAAAATAAGAAGAAACCCCTAATATTCATGTTAGGGGGCAAATTACAGAATTAAATGGAAACCATAAAATTAAAATTATTTCTAACGCATCATGTAATATATCAAATCAAAGAACTCATTATGACGAGTACAAATATTTTCTTTTCTAATTTTAAATTTTTAAAATCAATATTTAAAATATATCAACAAATATATAAACATACTCATTCTCCCCTTTATTCCCCAAATTATTAACCTTTTTTTTTGTTTACAGGAAAAATACGAAAAATCCCACAAATATTAATTTTGGGGGTCAAAATTATAGAATTAAACGGAAAATAATTGTTTACAAGATATTAACAAAAAAATATATATAAAAATTCTCATTTCCTGGTTTATTTTCGAAACTATAGTACCTAACATTTTAAAAATAATTAGGAGTACTGGAGCTCACTTGAAATTTATAAGTAAAATTACTAGAAAACCCCAATATTAATTTTGAGAACAAATTATAGAATTAAATGGAAAATAAAAATGAAGTGAAAATAAAAAGCTCATTAAGTAAATTACAAATATATCATATTTTTAAATAATTTGTTTAAAAGATATTAACAAAAATATTAAACATCGACTTACATCCCACTTTGGAAACTACACTATCTAAAATTTTGAAAAATATATATTATTTGTATTTTTAAATAATTTGTCTAAAAGATTTAATAATTTATTATTTAAAACTTGACCTATTTTCCCCTTTAAATTCCAATCTACAGAGTCTATGTATGGAAAATAAAAGTGTATATTTTTCATCAATTTAAAACGCTTCCTTTAAAAAATGTTAGGGTTAATATAAGAAAATGCACTTATTCCCTGCTTGTCTGAAACTGGAATAATAGAATCTTGAAGGTGGTACGGAACCATTAGTATGCGAGTCCAACTCGCACTTGACCAAATTATTTTTTGATATTTGTTTTACGGGTAAAGCAACTTTTCACAACAATTGATTTTTATAGTGATTCAACTCAAAGATATATGATAGCACTGAAAAATCAACATAAGTGGTCACTCAATCTATAGGGCAGCATAATGGGAACTAGAATTTTTGGAATTCTTTTTTGTCAAAATAGTAAAAACTAAATGTTTTTATATTTGTTAAGAATCCAGTTAGAAGAAAAAAAATTCCTGTCAAGTTTTAAGACCATTGTGGATACAATTAGCTGACGCCCCTTCCCATTTTAGTAGAGTTGTACATACAGGATTTTTTAAATTTGTCTTTTTAAAATAAGTGGTTTGGTAGGACCGGGCTAGTTTCTGGGTATAGAACATGCTTTATAATAAGTTAACTTTTTATTAAACTTTAATTAAACTTAAAAAAACTACTAATATTTACTCTCACTTTCTAGAAACATTTATTTACATCAACAGCTAATTCTAATATCACAAATATAATACAACATAAGCTCTTCGTCGCACTAACTCACTGCTGCGATGATGGGCTGCTCCTTTTAAAATCAGCATCGAAAGCTCTCGTATAATCCATTATCAATTCTATAGCTGCCGAGCCATTTCGAGATCAATTTTTTTGTCCTAAAAGCGATCGATGTTGTACTGGAATGAAACCAGGACCGGCCTAGGGAAATTTCGTTACAATAATATCAGATTGTTGTATATTAAAAATTATTGTTTTATCTACAGTAATGCTAACATTTTGTTATAGCATAAAGTAAGTATACTTATGAACTAAATTCCTAAAAATATTTTCTTAATCGGATTGCAAATAAATAAAATATACCCCGTAGAAGTTAAACCAAAAAACTACCATTAGATTTCTAAGGGCAATATAAAAATATAAAAATATATAGGGTGTTTCATTAAAAAAAATTGTGTTTCTACTATGTACACCTTGTATAATAGCGTTTTATTTTACTGTCTATACTAAAAAAATAGGTTAAACTGTAGACTGTCAGTTCAATCTGTGGTGACTGGTAAAGACTTAAGTTATAAAAGCAGTCGCAAATAACAAAAGAAATTATTCACAATTATGGTTTCCTAAAAATCTTGTGAATTATATAAGAAGTAACGATGCGACTCCGTTTGCCTGACCTTTAATAGAATCACTTTTGTTGTATCTATAATGTAAAATAATGTGGTACTTGGTTTATTGAAGATATTCATCTTTTAGTAGGTACACTCTCGCTTTCTAAATCGGAATCTTCGGCGCCGCGCATTGTATGGAAATCGTTACGATTGACATTTAGAGTCAATGGGAGTAGATTGCGAAAAATAACGTTACGAAGGCTGGCGTACGACACCGAACAAAACATCTTTTGTTGTTGTTTTTAATGGATTTGGTCTACATTCAAAGTCATGTTTAGGTTGTTCACTTTTGAAAATTAAAAAAAAAATTGGTAATGGAGACTAAGTGTACCAGGGCAATTATTATCCATCACGGAGACGTTTCAAGTCCAATTTGGAGTTGTCAATTACATATTTTCTATGTTGGTTGCTGTTTTTAAACTTCACTTCGCCGTATTCTTTGCTTTTTAACTAGCGTCCAAACAGGAAGACGTTATCAATTCGTCAGCACATTTCCGCACCACCTTTCAATAATGTCTATATGGTTCCTTAGATCTAATGGAAATATTCTAAACAACTGTCATGCCCAAATTCGACGTCCTAGTGTACTTTGTTGTATACTTAGATTTATGCTTTTCACTGTCTCGACTTTATTTGTTGCTAAATGATTTGAACACATTTCCGCACCACCTTACAATTATGTCTATATGGTTCCGTAGATCTAATGGGATGCAACTGCCATGAGCAAATACACCGTCCTAGTGACCTTTGTTGTAGTACTTGGATTGATGCTTTTCACTGTCTCGGCTTTATTTGTTGCGAAATGATTTGAACACATTTCCGCAGCACCTTACAATAATGTCTATATGGTTCCTTAGATCTAATGGAAGATTCTAAACAACTGTCATGATCAAATTCGACGTCTTAGTGCACTTTGTTGCAGTACTTAGATTGATGCTTTTCACTGTCTCGGCTTTATTTGTTGCTAAATGATTTGAACACATTTTCGCACTACCTTAATAATGTCTATATGGTTCCTTGGATCTAATGAAAAGATTCTAAACAACTGTCATGATCAAATTCGACGTCCTAGTGTACTTTGTTGTAGTACTTAGATTGATGCTTTTCACTGTCTCGGCTTTATTTGTTGCTAAATGATTTGAACACATTTTCGCACTACCTTAATAATGTCTATATGGTTCCTTGGATCTAATGAAAAGATTCTAAACAACTTTCATGATTAAATTCAACGTCCTAGTGTACTTTGTTGTAGTACTTAGATTGATGCTTTTTACTGTCTCTGCTTTATTTAGTGCTAAATGATTTGAACACATTTCCGCACCACCTTTCAATAATGTCTACATGGTTCCTTAGATTTAATGGAAAGATTCTAAACAACTGTCATGATCAAATTTCGACGTCCTAGTGTACTTTGTTGTAGTACTTAGATTGATGCTTTTCACAGTCTCGGCTTTATTTGTTGCTAATGATTTGAACACATTTCCGCACCATCTTACAATAATGTCTATATTGTTCCTTAGATCTAATGCAAAGATTCTAAACAACTGTCACGATCAACTTTGACGTCCTAGTGTACTTTGTCTTTGTACTTAGATTGATGCTTTTCACTGTCTCGGTTTTATTTGTTGCTAAATGATTTGAGCACATTTCCTCACCACCTTTCAATAAAAGAAAAAAATCCTTAATCTGTATTGACTCATCCCTAATCACCCCAACTCAGCAATGTTATGTGACAACCCCCTTCTTGTGACTCAAAAAATGCGGTTCGATGATAGCCTACAAAGCAAATTCTGATCAGATATTCTTAGGTTAAATATGGCACAATTCCAAAATTTCAATTTAAGAATTCTGCCTTTTTTCATATAGTATAGTTTACAACGTTTGGAAATATATAGCAATTTTAACTGAAAATTATTTATATTCTCTTTAAATTTATATTGATTACTAAGAATGAAGTATATTTCCTAAAGGTGAGGTTACACGGAGTGTAGCGCCGCGCGTGAAAACTCCGAAGATGATTTTCCACTCTTTCTTGAACTGCAAGAAGTTTTTTGTTTCTTACTGCAAATATCCTTTGTTTTTTCTCGGATATCCACACCCATTTTTATTGATGAACAACACCACTTACCGTTTATAGGACAAAAAATCCTAATTTATGCCAGAAGAAGAAGTTGTTTTTATTGAGGTTGGACTGGTAGATTGGCTCGGCGTTTGGTAACTAAGGCTGCTTATACATGGCTTGTGAAACCTCCCAAGATGAGTTCCCTTTCTTGAAATGCAGATGTTTTTCGTTTATTACTCCAAATATCCCTTGTTTTTTCTCCGATACCCACACAAATTTCTATTTAGCAATTTATAGGACAAAAAATTCGTATTTTTTGCGGATAGCAAGGATGAATTTATTTTTTGTTGAGTTTCCAGATGTAGATTGAGGCGGCGTCTAGTAACCAACAAATGTCGGTCCACATAAGCTCGTCGGGCTGCTTTGTACCGTCATTCTATCAATAAAAAATCGAGAATTTATTGAAATGAAGACGTTTGGTACTCGTCAAAACTAATTTATGGAGGTAATTTTTTAAAGGTGCTTACGTAGCCGGGGGGGAACCGTAAAGTTATCTCGAGAGGCCATGTAAACTCACCTTAAGAAGCTTTCGCTTCCATCGTTCAGTCTCAAATGACTGCCACGCTTTTTTTTATCTGCCTTACTTACATTGTCCCGTGACTTATAAGTGGTAAATCCGAAATTTTTTTATGAATAGGCGATCAACTTCCACTTCCATTTGTGTTCGTATGTTATCTAGGTAACAGAACTGTTCTTTTGTTTATTCTCCCTGTATGGCGAATAGAAACCTTCGAAATTCCACTATTCGTTTAAATGTCAAATTGTCAACTAAAAAACAACATGTACAGTCGCAGAAACTGATAAAAATCTTGTTAGGAATTAAGTGTCTACCACTCGAAAAACTGTTTGATTACAACCGATGCCCCACTTACATCAATATCACATTAAACATTTTACAAGTAGGTATTAAACGCCTTTCAATGATAAGTATCATACATACATATATATTTCTTCTCGAGTGTATTTAGCACCAGCATTCCGAATCCCACCCACTTGACAAAAACCATACCGCGAGCCGTAAAGTCGCCTTTGTTTGCGGTAGCTTTTAAATGCGCGCGACATTGTCATCTCGATATGGAAGTCGTCAGCCACAAATCGAACGGAAACCAAGTCCACATATGGAATTTAAGGTGCAGATGGATTTTAAATGCTGTCGATATGATTTATGATTGTTTAATTTATGTTTGCGGGTTGCGTTGCTGTTATTTCCTAGTGCATTACCCGGTTGCTAATTAATTGGAATACAATTAATATTGTATAACGATTTTATTGTTTACGGTAGCTTGGCTTTTTTAAATACTATTCGGAATATGTAGCATCTATTATAGGTTTTTCGATTTCTGGACATATCTTGTTTGTTGGGTTTCCAGAATTGACAACAATAATTTTTTGAGTTGTTCGGGAAAAGTTGAGAATTTGAAATAAAAATACATCCCTACTAATATTAAAAGTGTGAATGTAAGTTTGTTTGTTACTTTTTTACGTCAAAACTACTCAACTGATTATCACCAAACTTTGTACATATATCCTTAGAGTAATTAGAAAGGACATAGGATAGTTTTTATTAAAAAAGATATTTTTTACGGAGAGTAAAAAAAATATTTTGTCAGGCATGATTGTTTGTCAAAAAATTGGAAATGTAGCAACTTCCATGACAATAAAGTTCAACCCCTAGGTGCTGTATTACCGACAGTCAAATTAATATCTTATTGACTATAGCTTCAGCAATTTTTCTATATTTAATGTTATTTTGTTCTGTCACTTATAACAACGAATATAGACCCTTATAAATGGTGTTTTTTAGAGGTATAGAACTTTAAGTTGGCAACACTCTTTTAACCGGCGGCCATCTTGTCAGCTGTCAAGTGATTTATGTTTAGTTTGATTTGGCATTTCATCATGAATAGACTGACGCCTGAACAATGCTTCCAAATTGTGCAAATTTATTTTCAAAATCATGGTTCTGTTCAAAATACCTATCGCGCACCACGTCCATTGTACGGTTAACATAATCGTCCATCAGAGCAATTAATTCGATTAACTATGCAACAGTTTTGCACCACGTTTACTCTAAATGATAATACGCATCCACAGAATGTCGTATAGTGCGTACAGAAGAATCCATTGCTGCTGTAGAACGTAGCGTAGAGGAAAACCCGAATCAGTCTATCCGCCATCGTGCACAGGAATTGGATATGTGTCCATCCACTTTATGGAAGATTTTGCGGAAAGATCTGGGTTTGCGTGCTTACAAAAGTCAACTCGTGCAAGAATTGAAGCCACACGATCACCTAGCAAGGAGTACATTCGGTGAATGGACCCAAAACAAGATTGATATGGGCTGGTGGAATAATTGGTCCATACTTCTTTAAAAACGATGCTGACCAGAACGTTACAGTCAATAGTGATCGCTATAGAGTCATAATTACTAACTTTTTCGTTCATCAATTGATGATGAACATGAGCTGTGGTTTCAACAAGACGGGGCAACATGTCACACAGCTCGTGCCACAATTGATTATTGAAAGAAAAGTTTGGTAACCGCATAGTTTCACGTTTCGGACTCGTGAATTGGCCTCCAAGATCGTGCGTTTTAACGCCGCTTGACTATTTTCTGCGGGGATACGTGAAGTCGCTAGTCTATGCCGATAAGCCTGAAACGATTGACTACTTGGAGGACAACATTTGCTGCGTTATTGCCGATATATGGCCACAAATGTTGGAAAAATTAATCGAAAATTGAACCTCCAGATTAGACTACGTCCCGAGCCAGCCGTGGCCGTCATATGTCAGAAGTCATATTCAACTTATAATGCCAGAATATTATCTCCTATATTCATATTCAGACTAAATTCCTTTGATATTACTCAGACTGAGGCTTCTCAAACATATTTATAATAGAATTGCCAAACCTCCAACTACTCTTAAGCTTTAAAAGGTTGATACTTTCTACAAAACGTCATTCATTAAACAAACAAGCGTCATCTGTTTCAAAACTGATAATTCTGTAAATATCCTCCTATAAATAAAGGTAAGGCGGGGTTTTACATTAAGATAAAATTAAAGTGGAAGTAATGAATGTAACATTTGATTAGCTAGAAAATGTATGTGGACTCAATTAGCCACACAACTTAAGTCTGTTCCAGGGAAGACAGTCTAAAGGCCGTCCCGTGAGTCTTTTACCAGCAGTATCGATTGTTTTTAACAAGCATTGGGGTGTCAATCAATAACATAAAACAAACAGACACAAATAAATAAATATATCATTCTGAACCTCGGAACGTAAGAATTTCTTGCACAAAGTTTGTATCAACTTTTTTCAGACTCTGATGACTTCTTCTTGACATTTCCATTGTTCATATATTTTTTTCAAAATTATTGTGTTTTTGTTGTTGGTTTGGATACTTTTGGGACAATCCTCGTACATTCATCTGTAGTTTTCAGCAATTCCTACAATTACTGTATTAACAGGCTAAGTATACGTCTGCATTATAGACAGAAACAATTAAGCCCAAACAATAAACCCTTCATTAAAGGTACAATTCATACTCGAAACGTCGTGCCCAAGTAATTTTTGGACATTTTTTTCTCCTCCTCCCCGTTTATTATTCATCGGGGCTTTCCCCACCGCAAGTTTGATAAAACATACACCGCCTTACTTGCTTCACGAAAACCCACCAGAACTTGAACGTTAATCGTGCAGACGCAAGAAATTCGCAGCGGAAAAGCCATTGTTAGATTCCGGCTGTTAAACTTTCAGATCGTTCTTTACCTCGGGCTGGCTCAGTAGCACATGTGCGACTTGTGAGCGCTATACCCACCACGTTCGTTGTCGCGTTTGAAAGGCGATCGAAAGAAATCGGTTTATTTATTGCAATAATCGACTGTTCGGTGTTTGGTGAATGCAATTGCGTATATCCATCGTGTTTGAACATAAGCGTGTTGGACAATTTACTTTTCTTGAATTAGTGTCTTAGCGAGGACCTTCGAAGAAGAAACAGAAAGGTTGACATAGGAGTTTATGTAAGTCGGTGCTTGGCAAACATTTGTCCTCTTTGTTTTGAAAGTTAATTTAATATTAAGAAATAATTAATGGGCTGTAATGCATGTGGGAGCTGTTATATTCATAAGTTTTAATGTGACCAATTTTAGTCACATTTCAAAATTTTGCTGCTACATGTTTTTAATTCGTAGATGTTCTGGAACTATTCTGCTGCAAAAATTATCATACTACACAGTAATTTCAAAAACTGGTTTGATTTGTTGATAATTACTTTCATTAGACTAAATATTATATGGTATTTATTTGGGTATGCTCCGTTTTAGATATGTTTTTTTTTCTACCGATTTTAATGTAGCCCAACATGTTTTGCAAAGCAGGGTGTTCACTATAGCAAACAAAACCATAATAAAGTGAAGCGATAAAAGCAATATAATAATAATTAATTTAATTAAACCTATTTATAGCTTATTAAGTCAAGCCGCACCAAATTCATTTTGTTCTTATAACTGTTATCTGTCAATGTAAACTGAAATGTATCATTTTGTAATGTTGTGGCTTTCGGTGTTACTTAGTCCCAGTCTCGTAAGGTTATACATACAAAATCAAAAATAAAGAATGAAAACACCAGAGTTCCAAAATCTAAAATGTTGAAAATAACAGAACACAATACTAGTCAATAAATAGCACATTGACTGATGTCAGGTTTCTACACACAAAGTAAAAAAATGTAAACAATAAGAAATGTTTATTTTGTACAAATTAATTACTTACCTATCTATTATATTTTTGAAGTCGGTGCCAAGAAAACGTAATATCCTGTATTGCTTACTTAACTACTACTTCATATTAGATTGGTAGGTAATTAATTTGTACAGAATGGGCACCTGTTATTGTTTACACTTTTTTACTTTGTTGTAGGAACCTAACTGTTGTTGAATGTGTTGTTTATTGTCAAATGGTCTGTTTTTCTAATCATTTTCAACTTTTTAGTTTTATTTTGAACTCGGTTAGTTTTTATTCTTTTTATTCTGGTAATAACGAGACCCCCAACATTACACAATGATACGTTTTAGTTTAACTTGACAGGTAAAAGTGATATGAACAAAATGAACAGGTACGCGTTGACTAAATAAGCCAAAAAAAATTTGAATTAAATTTTATTACTATTGCTTTTATCACCTTACTTTAAGATTTTATTTACTATTCTAAACACGCTGTGTATAATCGCACCAAATAGCTGTCTAGGGTTTGACATGTGTTGTCACCATAGAGGTATTATACTGTAGAGTGAATTAGGTATGGGGGTTACTGTAAGTGGCAGTGTAATAACAATAGAAAGAGAAAGACAATATCAGGGTGCGCTTGCTGTCTCTCTACCCTACCAATAGTCGAAGTTGTAGGCGTCACCACTGACACTGACCAATCAGGAACGACCCGCTTATTCTCTCTTTCTATTGCTACTACATCAATTTTGCTATTTCACTTGCTCTACAGTGTAATACCTCTATGGTTGTCACTTGTCACTGAATGTCCTATTGGACCAGAAATTGGTGACACCAAAAACTGAAATATTCACTATATTGAGCATATTTGGGATATCCTTGGTAGACTTCTAAGGAATCTCTTAAACCAAACTCATAACTAGGAGGCCGTGGGGTAGGATTTTAGAGAAATTTTATAGAGTATCAACAATCTCTCAGGCTTTCAGGCAAAATAAAATGCTCGATATTGAGGACATTGGTTAAACTTATACAGAATTTCTCATTGTTTATTTTATACGTTCTCTCATTTGTAAAAGAGTATTTTTTCTTTTTTCCCTCAAAATTGTGAATTATTAATCAATGTAAACTTTAGATGTTGCTTTTGTCCAAATAGCCTAGTTTTTATCCATTTTCTATAACTATTTTTCGACATTTCCTATAAATAGGTTCATTTCCTAGAGCAGGCTAGTTATATTAGTTTTCCCCGAAAATTTTAATTGCACCAAGCAAAAACTGTGAAGATAATTTCGTAATTATGGTCTTATAAATATTACTAAATTGACAAACTAACGTTGTCATTGAAACGAATACATATGAAAAAAAAAACGTTACTGTAGTTTCAAGACAGATCGCGATTTGATTATACGAAGGAGGACAAGTTCATGAAAAACTAACAAAATACACGCAAATGAGTAAAAATAAGTCAATTTGCACAAATTACTTTGTTATTATGCAGCTGAAATTGACAGTAAATGACTTTAAGTGGTATTATGCTTATACTAAGTCCAAAAGTTATCTTCTGGCAATTAATGTTGTCGGTAAGAATGAAATTCTTAGAGAAAGTAAAAACTTCATACATAATGTGATTCCTTCTATACATATGGCATTTATGAATTTTTACACACCTAGTGTAATCTGGAGAGGCATTCAATGATTATTCAATCTACTAACTAATATACTCACTGACAATGAAATCACAACACCCATAAGGAGATGTTTAAATTTAGTATTGTTTTGGTAAGGTTTGGTAAATGTCTTTGCATGTAAACTTTTTTTAATTAAAATTGTAGTCGTTTTTGCATTTCCCAAAAAACTGTTTGATGGGATCCAAAATCGATGGTTAGTAATGTTAAACTACCTAGAGTACGTGTACGTAGAATGTATCGCCAGCTATGTGAATTTGAAAGAGGTCGAATGCTTTTATGAGATGTCAATCGTCTAAATCGGAGAAGCACCAGACATCAAAGAGCACAAACGAAGTTCAAGACGACGTCTAAGAGTTATAGCCTTTAGAGACTGATTTTTGACAACTCGAAAGGACCCCGCAGATTCCTTATGGGAAATGGCTTTTGGCCAAATTTTTTCAAATTAAAGTATGTGATAGCTTTTGAAGAGTAGTTCAAAAGTACTTATGGACACAAAGCTTTAGAGCCAATAGTTTAGGATCTACAGCCCTCTAAGATTGACGTGGTCCAAAATCATTGTGGGAAATGGTTTCGGCTAATTTTTTTCAACTTGCAAATCGGCACTGCGTTCGCTGGGTTTTATTTTGCGAAATTGCAACAGCTTTCATAACATATCCGCGCTGAAATCTTTATATACATGCTTAGTGCGCTCAAAGTTGGATTATTGCAATCTTATCTGGCATCCTGTCTACAAGATTCATCATAAGCGTTTGGAGGCAGTGCAAAGAAAATTCCTGAAATTTCTTGCTTTTCGAGTCGACGGCTCATATCCTGTCAAAGGTTACCAGCACAATTTACTTCTTGACAGATTTGGGATCTTTAGTTATGCATTGGAATTACATAGCCTTTCATGTCTATACAATTTGGTTCACAACAGAATTGAGTCTCCTGTTCTTCTATATTCAACAAATGTCAGATCAACCATGCTTCAGTTACTAGTAAAGTCTTTTGTCAACTGTTATTTTGTTTCTTTTTTAAAACTGTGGGTAGATTTTATGATGTTATATTTGTCAATTCTTATTTTATTTATTAAAAAAAAAACTGTGTGTAAATTAAGTTGTAATATTTGTAATATTCTCAGTTCTTTTAATTCTTGTTATTATTATCATTTTTTTAATATTTAAGTTACTATATTATATTAGTATGTTTCATTCTTACATTACATTTGTCCTGTGATTGGATTTATTTCTGTAGGGCAATAAACTAAACTAAACTAAAATGACATTAAAATCCTAACTAAGTTTAAAAAATCTAAGCAGAGGGACAAACGGCGGACATTTTTTAGAAGATAAAATGGGTATAGGCAACTATCCTTGAAAGATAGATATATGCCATCTCGAACTTTTTTGTAGATCTATAAAAGAGGAATATCCCACTATACATTGTTTTGTTATATCTCAAAAGGATTACTAGCGTTTTCGATAAAGCTACCAGGCGGCTTAATTTTTTCCAACATTTCAAACAATTGTTACATTTCAACCAATTTACACAAAACCTTGACAACTTATTATACGTAAATCTTCCTCATGAATCGCTCTATCTACCAGTGGAAACCTCGTGAAAATCCGTTCAGTTGTTTTTAGATTTATCGCGAACAGACAGACAGACAGAGGAATTTGTTTTATAATGTAATGATATTGAGCTGTATTTTAATAGCCACATTCAGCTTCGAGGTGTCCTCCTACATCCTTAAGTCTGGGATAATGTTATTACATTAGCCAGTGTCTTCTTCATATAGACTAATCACTTTTTGTTATTTTATCCAGTTTGCCTATTTGTTTGCCCTTTCAATACTATTGCTTTGCTTCGAAAGTGGAGTCGTTTATATTCAAATATCCTTAAGCATTTAATAAAAAAAACGAGCAGATTTAATGCAGGACACAAATGAGTACAAATTGTCGGAATGATTAACTAAAACAATAATTGACCTCCCCAATCTTCTAGATATTAGTCAACTTTTTATTTTGAAACTATTCATAATTACGTATGATATTTTTTAATCTTAATTTTAAACGTTATTGCAAACAAACAAAATCAGTATCAAATGTCAACGGACGAGTCCGAGAGGACGATAATTTTATAATTGTTACGAAAAAGTTCAGGTCGATTTGTTTTATTAATGTATTTTCTCTTTTCCAGATGCCATTGATTACATAAATCGGCGAGAATTCGATGAAAGTAGGTGAGTCTTATTAAATAGATGAAAATAATAATTTATGTTAGCTATTTTATTAGAAATCTGAACATTGAAAGTGATTTTTGTAGAATATATTTTATTTAGTTATTTGTAATATATTTCCATAAATATAACGCTTGCTTTCAACATTTGCTCCAAATTTTTGGTTAACTAGATATTCACTTACGCGTATTATTATTATAAATTTTAATTAGTAGTTATCAGAGAATACGTTTAACAGAGACTTTGCCAAAACATTGATTGACTTCATCAGAAAAAGTTGTCACTCATCTATTTGATATCTAATAGTTAGAAAATTAATGAGTTGAATTAACGTTTTGGTCTTTAAGTCTATTAATAATAAGGGTTGCAACCAACCAAGAACACTAAGAAACACGATAGTTATCTACAGTGATGGGCAAATGTGTGGAACAAAGTAAATATCTCTGGAATTATTAGAGATATCAAAATGAAATTTGGACAGTCGATATTGCAGTAGATTGCCTATTTGTTTCCAAATTTATTTAAAATTTTGAATTTCCTGTTTTACAGGAAGTAATATCGATTTTAAAATTTGTAATGAAACATTCTGTATAGAATTTTAGTTTCTGATGAAACATTTTATTGTGAATACAAAAATATCGGGTTTGATATTGTTTACTCAATACCTACCGAGATATTAACAGAAAAGTAACTAAGGAAAGGAAAAATTCTATGGTAGCTAAACTCGGTTCAGATTTCATTTACGCCCGATATAAACAAACCGCTCAGTAAGGATTTGTATTTCTATTGGCCAATCGGTGGCATTATACCGTCACAGCCAACAGCACTGCTTGTTCCATAGTCGAATACACGTGCGTTTGTTAAAATCAGACCCAAATTAAAACTGAATCAAGTTTAGTAGTCCATGAAATTTATTGCAGAAGTGACAGTAGTTGTCAAAATAAGTTATTAGTTTTTTTTTATTTGAACGTAAAAAGATTGTATTGTTTTAATTTGATGGTAAAATGGCCGAATTAAGTGAAAGAGAAAGAATAGAAATATTAATGATGATTGGGTATGGGGAGAGGAAAAGGACGCATCAAGAAGTTTGTGGCCTTTTTAACATTGTTCATCCGAATACAAAACTATCCCGTTCAGTAGTGGCGAAAGTACGACACAAGTGGAACAGTTAGCAATTTACCAAAAATTGGACGGTTAAAAAGTGCAAGTAATGATGGTGTAGCTCAAAATGTTGCTATATCTTTGGAAGAAAATCCTCACTTATCCACTACCGACCTCGCCAATAAGCATGGAATTAGCCGTCGTTCAGTAGGAACGATATTAAGGCGAGAAAAATATCATCCATACAAAATTCGCCTCGTTCAAGAACTCTCCGAAGACTATTTCGACAGACGTTTGCAATTTTGTGAAACGATGATGGATATTTGTAACCGTGATAATAATTTTATAAGAAATGTGGTGTTTTCAGACGAGGCTACATTTTGTTTAAATGGTACGGTTAATCGACATAACTGCCGCTACTGCTCCCAAAGTAATCCTAATTGGGTACAAGAGTTTCATACACAACATCCCCAAAAATTGAACGTTTTGGCCGGCATTTATAACAACAGAATCGTAGGACTCTTCTTCCTACAAGAAACGGAGATAGGTATTTACAGCTCTTGGAGACACAAGTTATTCCGGCATTGGAGGTAAATGGACGATTACCAAATAATATCTGGTTTCAGCAGGACGGAGCACCACTCCATTACGCTCGCATTGTTCGAGATCATTTAGATAGGACTTTTCATCACAGATGGATTGGAAGAAGGGGTACTTATGAATGGCCTGCACGAAGTCCCGAAAGAATTAGCTGCAAGAATAACTCAAGACATCCAGAGAATTACACCAGAAGTAATAGCTAATGTTACTAAAGAATTTAAAAACAGACTTGCTTATTGTCAAGAAGTAAACGGTGCTCAGTTTGAACATCTAATACATTACGTTTAGTTAAGTTTCAATGTTTTGAATATAATATTGATTATGTATTTCTTTAATGGATATTAGATTTTTCCTTTCCTGAATTACTTTTCTGTTAATATCTCGGTAGGTATTGAAGTAAACAATATCAAACCCGATATTTATGTATTCACCATAAAATGTTTCATCAGAAACTAAAATACTATACAGGGTTGCAAATTTTAAAATCGACATTACTTCCGGTAAAACAGTAAGTTCAAAATTGTAAAAAAATTTGGAAACAAATAGGCAATCTACTGCAGTATCCGCCTTCCAAATTTCATTTTAATAGCTCTAATAATTCCAGAGATATTTGCTTGGTTCCACAAATTTGCCCATCACTGTATATCGTATACACAACTAAAGTGTTCTTTGAAAAATCTGTATGTATTGTAAACCTAAAAACATTGAGACATATTTTATTTATCCAGACGATAGAATTCAAAGATAATCAAATATGTTAGTATTTATTAGAAATCTAATTATTGAAAGTGATTTTTATAAATATAATTTATTTGGATATTTGTATATATTATCATAAATGTAACGCAAATTTTTGGTTAACCAGATATTCACTTAAGCGTATTATTATTATAAATTCTGATTAGACATTAACATACAGATTGACTTCACCTTAAATGCTACTTATCGCGTCAATGAGTTCGATGAAATTATTGGTGGATATCATCCTTTTATATTTCAATCAGATCGACATTTGAATCGAAATTTTGGAGGAAATACTTGAATTATTTTAAAGTATTTGAAAACGATGTTATGAAAGAATTATTTACAGTTCTTCAAGTGGGGGTAAATAAAATACAATGTTTCAATAATATGCGATAACATTTGGAGCTAGAAAAATTCAGAATAACAATTGGAGAGCATACAATTTTATATAAAATGATTTTTTTGCTTTTTTTGTTAGTATTAACCTAACTTAACTTTACTAATTGAGTTAGGGTGATTAGAAGTTGAAGGGGGCATGTAAAATGTACAATTTAAGAAGCAGTAGGGAGCTGAAATTTAGCATTTTGTTTGTATTTACTAACAAATATACATACGTTAAAAAATAACATTAATGTTAACAGTAATGTTATTTTTTTAACGTTTTACCGCTGAAAATCCGCAAGTGCGTCGTCTGCCTTTCTCTACTCATCTTATACATCGAAATGAGAGTGAGATAAAGGTACTCCTCTCTCAAAAGTGCATGCGGTAGGAAGCATATTGTTATAATGTAAAAATTTTAGTTGAAATTTTTGACAAAAAATTAAAAATTATAGCATTTCAATTTTTAAGGGATATTATGTAATTCAAGAAAATCAGGAATATCGGCGATTTACAATTTAAAAAAAATCATATCAATTAATGGGTTGGAGATACGATTATGGGTGTGAGGACTTTTTTCATTCGAAATATTGTAAAGAATATAAAAAATGAAATTAATTGCAGAAAATGCATTTTTTCTAAGCTATATAGTTTTTCGTTGTTTAAACAATACATCAATATATCAAGTGTCATGTTACACTTTTATAATCAAGAAGACCTTCCGGGCATTTAAAAAAAATATATGAATTAAAACAATTTTGTAAACGAATGCGCCGCTATGCTCTGGTCTATTTAGTAATTCTACATATAGGACGTGTAAATTTCAAAGCGATTACATAACAAGTTTTTCTAGAAAAAAGTTTTCTATTTTCTTAAACCAAAAAAACAACAACTGAAAGGAATAAATGTAACAAAAGAATAAGTAAAAATCCAAGCAAGTGTTCAAATTGGCTGACAATTGCAGTGGTGTTGTTTTTTTTTGAGAAAAAAAAATTGTAGCTTTCATGTTTTGTTAAAGATCGATGTTTTGCTGACTTTAACTTGGGTTTTTTCCGAGAACAATGAATAAATTAGTTTCTAAATGATTGAGTAGGTAAATGATTATTTTGAATGTTCATCTGGGATTTTCTCTCCTCGCAATGGTTTCTGAAAAATACAGATAAGTTAAGTACTCGAATATCAAGGTGTATCTAAGGGCAGTTTGTGGAAACTGCCCGGAACACTAGTTGCCTTCTTATAGAAAAAACTCTCCCGCAGAAAATGAAAATAAACTTCCATTTTAGACTTGTTGATTGATCGATCAAACAACAATTTCACTACAAGCATTTATAGGAAACCAACGCATACTAACAGATATTTGAATTTTTATTCAAATCATTCTTTAAATGTAAAAAAGGAGTCATTAAATCCTTATATGACAGAGCCAAAGCAGTTTCAACAACAAAGGAAATATTTGAGAAAGAGTTATGTTTGATAAAGGAAGTTTTAGAACAAAACGAATACCCAAGAAATTTCATAAACAAAACAATTTACCAGATCGAGAAAAAACAAAGAAACCAACAAACGACACGAACAACACACAATACTTCCAATTTAAATAACAACACAAACTGATATTAACTCTACAATTATAAACGTTATTCCTTATGTTTCCGGCCTCTCCGAAAAAATTAAACGTATTGGCAATAAATACCAAGTAAAAACGATTTTTAAAACAAATAATACTTTAAGATCAAATTTGACAAAAACCTTACCTTGTGCCTGCGGAAAAACATATACCGGTGAGACATCAAGACCTCTACAAATTAGAACAAAAGAGCACCAATACAACGTCTCAAGAAGACATATAGACAGATGAAGATTGGCAAATCATGTACTCACGGATAATGGTACACACAAAATGGACTGGAATAAGACAAAAATACTACTTAAAGAAGAACATACCAAAAAAAAAGAAACATCAAAGAAAGTGTCTGTATGTTGTTGAATAATGGAGAAATCGGGACACTCTCTGTAGAGATACCGGTTGCATTATATGAATGAATGAATGAACATCAAAAAGGAAACTTCAAAGTCAAATAATCAGTCAATTGACATTATCAAAAAAAATCAAGCGAATATAGTGCAAAACATTCAAACAAACATTGTTCGACAACGGTTCCTGATAAGGAATCGAAACGTCACAAAAAAACAGATAAGTATAACACAAAATACACAACATATTATACTGAAATACTAGTTGACAAATCTGTAGACCTACTTTTTCACAGTTAATCCTGCGGGAGAGTTTTTTCTATAAGAGGGCAACTAGTGTTCCGGGCAGTTTCCACAAACTGCCCTTAGATACTACACCTTGATATTCAAGTACTTAACTTATCCGTATTTTTCAGAAACCATTGCGAGGAGAGAAAATCCCAGATGAACATTCAAAATAATGAATAAATTTCATTTTATTTATTTATTTTCGTGCCTATCATAATAAATGTCAGCTTTGATAGTTGATAGACTCGAGTTATAATTTTGATTATATTAAAAAGTAAAGATTGGTGAGTTTAAATAGAACCCAACGTATTGAAATTTTAATTATGGAGGTAGGACATTTGAAATTTAAAGGTTGTGTATGTAGAATTACTAGATCTTTCAAATCGATATATCACATATTGGAGTTGCAATTTAAAAAAAAAATGTGTATGACGTCATACAGACCACATTAATGCCGCCATGAGCAATTTATTTATGTCTTTGCTCATTATTAAATTAAGGTTGATGTGTCCCAGTGTTTTTTTCTTCTCTATCTGGATAGATTTTATTTAGTTTGTGCCATACTTTTAAGTTCACATTGTATAAGATCTTTACTGAAAACCTATAGAAATGTAACTGAGAAATTTCTATACCAGCGCCAATATTCATAACGTTTTTATCATTTTTATTAAAAGTACAGTAATATATTATTTGAAGATAAATCAATTTTTTTCTCAGTGTATTTGTGACTAAGGCTGGTTGTACACTTGTACGAAAGTACAAATAGAAATTTAGAACCCTTTTAAATCTTAAATTTATACATAACTAGTTCTTAAATATATTGGATTTTCAATATTAACTTTTTGATAAGCAGTTTTGATAAGCAGTTAAAGCATCTTCCTTGATAACTATTTTCAAATTTATTTATATTGTTATAACAGTAAAATTGATTCTCTATTTTACTAAAGCTGGTATACATTTTTCTGTCGTTTCATTATTAAGGTTCGTTTCTATGAACTATTTAAGGTCCATCAAAGACTGCTACCAGCATGTTCTTCATTTGTGGCCGTGACAACCTTCACGTCCGCATGTTTTTAAATATCTCCTGTCAGTCAACACGTCAGATCCAAATGTTGAAACAAAACATGTGTCTTCCAATTCACACATTCAATGTTGATATAGTACACCAATTTAGAACAATTGATGCTAGTTCTTAGTATTTAAGTAGATACTGGCAGTTGTTTTTTTTTTCTAAAATTATGAGTTCGTCTTCCGGTAAGGGAAAAAGAAACATCAATCAAATACATACAATTTTTATCCCACGATCAGTAGAAAGCTTTCAAGATTGTATCTGAAATTTCCTAAATATGTTTCCGTATGATCACAAATTATCTGTTATTTTCAATTCTCTACTGTTCCTATACGAAGCAGTGTGGTTTTCGATTCTGTTATTGATATTGTGGGAAACGGTAACAATTTCTCATGTGGAAGAAAACGTACGGCAGGCGTGCGTACAATAATAATGCGTTTAGAGTAAGGCATTGGATTTAAAAGATTACTCTCTCGTGATATATCGTATAGAAAACATCTTATTTTGAGTGTTGTGCCTATTAGCTTCAAATATTATTAATAACATTTTACCTGAAAATAATTTCCAAATAAAAAAATATAATTTCTTCAATTGTACATGAGGTTTGTCAAAAAGATTAAATTTGCTTAAAGATCGAAATTTGTTATGAAACAATGTTAATTTTATTTCGACTTCGACTTCAATAATTGACGTTATTACGTAATAGCAATAATGACTTATTCTTTTTTCACACTCGGGTCTTGAGAATGTTATCACGGATTTATACATGACAAAAAAATGTATTTGTCTTAATAAAAAATCCAATTCTTACTTTAATATGTCAGTTTCATTAGAAAGTTGAGTTCCAGAATCCTTAAATGATCTAAGCTGGCCATTATGGCCGATTCCAAGTTACTTTCTTCAGTAGCAAGTCTTTTTAAACTAGTAGTTTCCTTAGACAAATAACTTGGAATGCCTTCAAATACCATTGGTACGGCATCTTCTTGTAGTTTAGGATTAATTTGGTCAAACTATTACATTTCAATTATTATACATTTGTCTGATTTATATTTTGAATTACAGCCGTAGACACTGCATTTGTAAGACATTGTGCAGTTTCAACAATGCCAAGGATTGTAGCCGTCATATTATCAATACTAGCGGTCGCCCAGTAGAGAAGTTGAACATTATTAACCTTATTTTGAATGTATAAGAAATAGAGTAGTGGCGAAATTAGAAATGTAGGCCAGGCCTATCCTATTATTTCATTTGCATTACATTTGTACGAGGGTGAATCAAATATGAACCTGACTTTTCTGTTTCTCGCCCTATGGGTAATTCGAGTGGCGTGACGTGTCGATATATGTTAGGTAGGGATGTTAAGAAGAGAGTTCGTCAGTTTGGCGAGGCGTAGTCGATGCGCTGTTAGTAGCATCATGTCAGAGCAAGAGGTGCATACCTCTGTTGTGCAACGTGTTGTTATCAAATTTTTGATTGATGCACGCCGTCCCACGACAAGCATCAATGAGGCGAATATCTACGCAATTCGTGAGCTGATTGAAGACGTACTGCTGATCGATTTTCTGCACGAACGCCGTACAATTAATGCTGAGTATTACTGCGAACTACTCCAACAAGTGAAACTTGCCTATCGGCAAAAGAGGCGGGATATCCGAAGTGTGATTCTGTTGCATGACAACGCTCGGCCACATACAGCTGCATTGACTCAAGGAAAATTGAACAAAATGCATTGAGAAACCCTTGAACACCCGCCTTACAGTCCTGATTTTTCGCCATGTGACTACCACATGTTTGGGCCACTTAAAGAAGAACTGGGAGGCCACCACTTTGAGGACAACGAAGGTGTAGAAACGTTTGTGCGCAATTGGTTATCGACACGACCCGTTTCATTTTTTGAGAAAGGTATTAAAAAACTTCCGATTCGGTGGGAAAAATGTATACATAAGAGAGGAGACAATGTAGAAAAATAATATGTATTAAAATTTGTATTGATCGTAACAATAAAATTTTTAAAACAAAAGTCCGGTTCATATTTGATTCACCCTCGTAATTACGCAGTGGTTTCTGTTGTCGTGTAGAGCGTTTTGGATTTTAAATTTTTTGAACACGTTGGAATATCATACGGGAGTGCTCAATCAACCATTTCAGATGAGTTGGGTTACCGAAAAGTGTGTGCAAGATGGGTTCCTCGCCTTTTAAGGGAAGATCAGAAAGCAAACCGTCTTGCCGTATATGAAAGGCTGTTAGCAAGATATCGAGCATAGGGGGATGAGTTTTTGAGACATATGGTCACCTGTGATGAGACATGGGTGCATCATTATACCCCGGAGTCCAAACCAAAACCTGGAGAGGCAGCACCGCGGAAAGCCAAGACCCGTTTTTCTGCAGGGAAAATTCTTGCAACAGTTTTTTGGGATTCGAAAGGCGTACTGCTGATCGATTTTCTGAACGAACACCGTACAATTAATGCTGAGTATTACTGCGAACTACTCCAACAAGTGAAACTTGCGTATCGGCAAAAGAGGCGGGATATGTCTATCCGAAGTGTGATTCTGTTGCATGACAACGCTCGGCCACATACAGCTGCATTGACTCAAGGAAAATTGAACAAAATGCATTGGGAAACCCTTGAACACCCGCCTTACAGTCCTGATTTGTCGCCATGTGACTACCACATGTTTGGGCCACTTAAAGAAGAACTGGGAGGCCACCACTTTGAGGACAACGAAGGTGTAGAAACGTTTGTGCGCAATTGGTTATCGACACGACCAGTTTCATTCTTTGAGAAAGGTATTAAAAAACTTCCGATTCGGTGGGAAAAATGTATACATAAGAGAGGAGACTATGTAGAAAAATAATATGTATTAAAATTTGTATTAATCGGACCAATAAAATTTTTAAAACAAAAGTCCGGTTCATATTTGATTCACCCTCGTAGAAATAATTCTCGAAACTATTTTTATATTTTATTGTAGGATTATTTTTACATAAATATGTCCTATACATTATCACAAATGTAATAGTGTCTATGCAATATGTTCGATGTAATTATCAGCGGATTTTTCTTGGTAACCTAAAATAGAGGTAACAAACAACAACCAAATAATACAAATATCATTTTCTACGAAAGTTAGTACTACTTGTCTGAAAAATCAATACCTACTGATCTATA
Organism: Octodonta nipae; assembly: GCA_034190945.1. Classification (NCBI taxonomy): domain Eukaryota; kingdom Metazoa; phylum Arthropoda; class Insecta; order Coleoptera; family Chrysomelidae; genus Octodonta; species Octodonta nipae. Next base: position 8,747,580 of record CM067220.1, on the reverse strand, counting down.
ATTTACAACACTAAATATTTTCCTATTGAACTATAGGCAAATCCAAACACAGGACATTAAAAGATAGTCATCACATGGTCTGAAATAGCGTTACCCAGTCAATGCAGTGTTTATCATTTGAGAACAAACCTAGCATATATAAAACGCATTGGTTTCTGTTGTCGTGGTAGAGCGTTTTGAATTTTAAATTTTTTGAACATTGTCAGGTTATAAATTTTAAAGCCAGGAATGTAAGGTTTTAAAGGAAAAATATGTGAAATAAAAATATATTTTACTCTAGAATAAATGTACCTAACTTAACCTAATAAATGGGTAAGTATCTTTTTTATATTCAAACAAATCTTTAAACTGTCATTGATATTTTTCTTTGAAGTGAAACTTAGTCATCTGGTTTTAAAAGTGAGAACTTTTCAGTAATGAGACCATGTAATGTAAAATAAATTAACTATATGATACCCACATTAATGTGAATTAATACACACGTACCAACCTAGTAACCTATGACGAATTCTGTTTTATGTGGAAAATATAAAGAAATACGAATCACATACTGTTAATTAATATTAGTTAAATACTGACTGAATTGAAAACTTTCAACCTAATCGCTACAAAACTAACGAAATGTCAAAATTTAAATCAAATTTCCTGCAGATAGCCATGAATTCAGTGTTGCCAGATCTACCTATTTATCGTGAATGTGTGCATAATTTCACGATTTTTTGTAATCTTAGTTAAATGATATCAAAGTTATCCGACAAAAATAAAAAGACTCTAGATTAAATAACGTTAAAATTGATAAGATATTATCAGAATTAAATTGATCAGGTGCAACATAATTCTGATTTTAGTTGACAAATGATCTTTACAATGCAATGAAAGTTGCAAACTGCTATTTCACTATCATGATTATGTAAGATAACTCTCACATTGGAGTCAACTTATCTTATGATTTTCTCTCCAAACAATCTGGCAGCCCTGTTTGGCCCTGACAGTATGGATGTAAATAATGATTTTTTAAATTATTTTATTATTTAATATTTAAAGTTAACCAAATTATAACTTAACTTTAGCATTCTGCACTGAAGGTCGTCCGTAGCTACTAAACAAAACAAAAATAAAGCAAATCGGTTGAGGGCCAGTGGAGAAAATGGTACCGAACCATTTTGTCTTTACCTATTTATATACCGGGTGTTAATTAAGTCCTGGGGCGGCTGAATATTTGCTAAAGTTCTTCATAATAATGACTTCTTCTGACTTAACATTTTTTAGTCGGGGGTTTTGGAGGTCTTTGAGTTCGAATCAACTAACGAAATTTTATTTTTTTCCAATCCAAGATGGCGAATTCAAGATGGCGGAAGAAAATCATAGAAATAGCACATTTTTGGGTGGAAATTTCTTATTCGGGGGTTTGGGGGGTCGCTGAATTCTAATCTAAACGTAAAATTTTCCGCTCCTTTCGAATCCGGTATCAAAAATAAGGGTTTCTACATGAAAAAATGAGGTATAAGGTCAAATCCAAGGTTAAGACTTAAGACCTTTGTTTTGTTTCACCACTGAACTCGCGAGATTTTTATGAAGTCATTATTTGAGCTCTATTTGACCGCTGGGGGTTACCTCGACACATGCCCGGACGTGAAATTTCCCGTTCTTTCCGATTCCGCAATAAAAATAGGGGTTTTCATTAAAAAAAATGACGTTGACCTCAAAATAACCTCAAAAATGAGGTTCAAGGTCAAATCCAAGGTCACCATCGGATTCCTTGGTCAAAATTACTAAAGGAATGACATTGACCTTTTCCAGAAATGAAGTACTTTAGCAAATATTCAGCCGTCGTGGGACTTAATTGACACCCTGTATGGACATTGAATCTAAGACAAGAAGCGTCGCCAATTTTGGAATTTTTGACTAAATGAAAAGTGTAAATTGTATGGTTAACACTTTATTGTGAATTTTGTAATTTTTTAACTTTAGAATTGCTGTCGGTCTACATGTTTTAGTCCCCAAAACTTATCATCCTTTAAAGTTGCCGGATTATGAAATACCATGTCAAATATGACCCAACGCCTATTACTAACACCATTTAGTTGTTTGCTTATAGTTTTTGCTAAATTTATAAATTACAATACGATAAAAATTAACACATCTAAATGCAATTAACGAAATAATGAAGCGTACATTTCTATCAACGTTATTACTTAACGCAGAAATTTATAAAACCTTCATAATATGTCACCATGCGGGTTTTAATCTCACACACATTAAGATAAAAGGTGTTTGGTTTCGAATTCAATTATTACAACTACTGACTGCGCTTTAGTTCAGCTATGAGATCGAAATGAGGTCGTAAATTTTCAGTTGTTTAAATAATTGATGACATTTAGTTGTATAGATTTTGTTAGTCAATGTCGGAAGATTACTAAAAAATCTATAGGTTATTACTGCGACGGTATTCTGTAGTTGTGGTGGCCAGAAATTTATGTTAAGTTTCGAAACTTTAAAGTTTCAGAACTTGTGCTTGAATAGGATCCAAACGACTAGTTTGAAATTGAAATTATTAAAGTAAATTCAATATAATGTCCTTGGAGGATATTCAATTCCTCTAATGCGAGAAATAAAGCAAAACTAAATCATATATACTCCCGTATTAACTTTTCCAGACCGTAGTAGGCCTTTTCAAAGAGAAGGACAACGGATATAGACACTTTTTTTTTCTTAGATGTATTTTAGCACATCCTCTTCTACTTCCATTCTTCCTCATTTGTTATTCTGGCTCGTCTTGTTAATCCAGAGTAGTGGTGGGTTGATGACGCTTTTACACTCAATGAAACGAAACCGTTTAACATCGATGATAAACTAGTTTATAAAACAGTTTAATTTTCGACTAGTTTCAACCGTCAACGAAACAACGTTCACCAATGATCTTTGACTGGGAGATTAAACCACTTAATTCGTAAAACAGAATAAAGTAAAGAGTAAACAGTTTAGATATGACTTGTGCTATTCAACGAGTTGAAATGCGATTACGTTAATGTATGCACATTTCCGAAAGCTTTTCGTGTGTATTCATCTTATCGGCGGTTGGGTTGCGACAGTGGGAAAATATCGTTAACAAGTAAGCTATTTTATAGGTAGACTATAAACTAGTTTATCAGTTGATGTGAAATAAACAGTCTAAAAAAATGTCCGTTTATTCAACGCCCACCACTGATCCAGAGCATCTTCTTCAGAATTCGAATTCCATTACAGTAGCTAAGATGTAATTAATCCCAGTATTTTTTGTTTGTTACCCAGACCTCCACTGTATATGTCGGAATGGTTTGTTTTTATGGCTTCTTGGATAAATAAAACAACACTTTAAAAAAATCCATACTTTTCAAAATTCTTTAATCTAATTTATTAAAATATAAATTTCAAATTGAATGTTATATCGTTCTAATAATTTTACTGATATAGCTAAGGGAAGTTGTTGTTTTTTAAACATACAGTGTAGCAATAAAAATTATATAGTCGAGCTACTTCAAGTTGGAAGAATTTGAAACAGTTGTCTATAAAATTTATACAGGGATTCCATCTCAAACGAGATACCTTGAATATGAATTAGAAAAAATAGATCGATTTTGTTTCGAGAGGGAAATTTAAAAGATAATTGTGATATACACATTGCAAGAACGTGTTGAGCTGGTATGTTTTTGTTACCAAAATCAAAATTGTGCTCGATCTGCAGGGTTTTTAACCAAAACCACCCCGAACGTAACGTTCGACACAAATACCTATTGGAATTGATTTTAAAATTTGTTGAGATGGGCTCAGTAATGAATAAGAAAATAGGTCCCATTGGAATTGTAAATGATGAAGCGGTAGCTGTGGCTACAATGGGCCATGTCCAACTTATACCAAACACGCAGTCTGTCCAGCAAATCTTTGTACCTTTCGCTATTAGCAAAACTAATGTTTTTAGAATTTTGCAAAGTACAAATTCCATCCGTACAAAATTAAATTATTTCATGAATTGAATGAGGATGATTGGGATCGAAGGCAACAGTTTTGCGAAATTATGACCTAGCGTATGATGGAAAATGAAAATTCCTTGTACAATGTTTGCTTTTCGGATGAGTGCACTATTTCACTTCATGGGGAGGTTAACCGACATAACTGTAAATTTTGGAGCGATACAAATTTTCATTTATTTCGAGAAGCTCATAGTCAACATCCGGTAAAACTAAACGTTTGGGCAGGGATTTTGGGAAATCATCTAATTGGACCCCTGTTTATTCCTGGTAATTTAATTGGTGAAATTTATAACAATATATTGGAAAATGAAATTAATGCATTGATAATGGAAAAATTAGAAAATGATCCTCTACTACATGAAGAGCAATTGCATTTCCAACAAGATGGAGTACCCCCTCACTACGCCGTACCAGTTCGTCAATACCTCGATTTGAAGAAGAGGTCCTATAAAATGGTCTGCCCGATCACCTGATCTGAACCCTTTGGATGTTTTTTTGTGGGGACATGTTAAATCCAAAATTTTTATGCCTGAGAATTTGGACGAACTACGCCAACGAATTATAGCGGAGTGTCGTCAGGTAACACCGACTATGCTGAACCATGTCAGAGACGGCTTTCAGTTAAGGTTGTACTAGTGTATGGAAGTCAGTGGAAGACACTTTGAACATTTGCTTCAGAGGCATTGTATTGTACTGTAAATTCGTTTTTTAATACTCTTTTATTATTACATGTACAGAAATTGCAATAAAAAATTTTATTATGACGGTATAGTCCGTAAAAAGGGCTTTCAAATGATATACGACAACACCTATTTTCCCTATCTCAAATCTCAAGGTCATTGAATTGGCCTGTTTATGTTGAATGCGCGCAAACGCTAATTCACCTCAATAAATTCCCCCCCCCCCTCGAAACAAAAATAACCGAGATATTCAAGGTGGCTCGTTGGAGATGGAATACCCTGTATGTGGCGCTCTTAGGGACCACGGTGTTTTGGAAACTCCCAGGATTTTAAATTCATATTTCAATGTGGTTTTTGATGTTTTTATTTCCACATTACTGTGTGTAGTTACTTAATACAATATTGTGTTTGTCTGAGCTTATTTTTTATTTCCTGTTCTGTGCTTGAATTTCTTATTATCTAACACTCGGTAATTTCCCCGTTTGGTGGCCGGGTTAGCATAGCATCCTGGTATCTACCGCCTGTCGCATGAGGCGACTAAATGGGCAGCTGTCCGCTGTCCTGCTACCTCAAGGATAATTTACAAAGGATTGCTCAATAGATGTAAATTTTTCCGAAAGCATACGTCACAAAGTGGCTGCTAATATTTGCACTGTAAACTTTTCTAATTAAGTTTTTATAAATATCACATTAAAGAGATAAAGCAAAACCACAATCTCTTCAACTGTCAACAAACAAAGCGCCACAACAACTCCAGAGCGGACGCAACACATGGTTATACGTCACAAGGTGGCGGTTTTTTTTTTCGAAAATTTTTAACAATGATCAAGTAATCCTTTGTAAAATACCTTTGCTACTACCTAGCCTTCCTTCCTTTTCCACAACCCGCACGGGATGGTCGGGTTTCAATAATTTTATCTGGGAAGTGACAACCCCACGGGTCCGAGTTACTTGAGTCACCAGGGTCAACAGGTGCCACCACACATGACAATGTAGCTACAGAGTAGATGCCTCGGAAAAGAACCACTCCCTGGGGATCGCCAGGGCATGCCTGGAGCCGGCGCTGAACATGACAGCATGCGGGACGTCGGTGGCAGGGTGCCAAGGAGACCGGCCCGTCGCCCAAAAAGATTACTAGGGAAGGTCATTCTACATGCTCCTAGTTATCCTAGGATTTTCTAAGCCCGCAAATCATCTATCTCTGCGATATATAAAATTCTGGATATCGTTAAAATCACGATTTCTTATTTCTACAAATCGCCGAAATTGTCTCAAAGTGAGTCCATGTTATCTCACGTGATCCAATCCTAGTACGAAATCAACACCTATATCTGCCACTATGACATAGATTCAGTTGACCGCAGTTCTACTTCTGTCTGACCGTGTACTAACGTTGATTCACCAGTGATGATTCGATGCTAGACGTATTGGACAACTGGTTAGGTCTCGGATAACTCCAGGACCCTGAGTTTCCTATGTTAAAACCTACTAATGTGTGTTTTTTATTGATTATTAAGTAATTACAAATAAATAAAAAATCTGTCAAATAATGAAATGGGTAATGATAACTTGTACATAATTCTATTAATTTGTTCTTTCCAGTTCCCTTCAGAAAATGTAATTTTACACATATTGTTCATGATAGTTACAAAATGTATGTACAATAAACCATTATCAATAGTTTATTAGTTCTGATAATTTTTTATCAATATTGTGAAAGAGAGGTACCAAATCCGAAAAATCTAACCTATCAATTCAGATACTATAAAAATATAAATACGAGGGTGAATCAAATATGAACCGTACTTTTGTTTTAAAAATTTTATTGGTACGATCAATACAAATTTTAATACATATTATTTTTCTACATAGTCTCCTCTCTTATGTATACATTTTTCCCACCGAATCGGAAGTTTTTTAATACCTTTCTCAAAGAATGAAACTGGTCGTGTCGATAACCAATTGCGCACAAACGTTTCTACACCTTCGTTGTCCTCAAAGTGGTGGCCTCCCAGTTCTTCTTTAAGTGGTCCAAACATGTGGTAGTCACATGGCGACAAATCAGGACTGTAAGGCGGGTGTTCAAGGGTTTCCAATGCATTTTGTTCAATTTTCCTTGAGTCAATGCAGCTGTATGTGGCCGAGCGTTGTCATGCAACAGAATCACACTTCGGATAGACATATCCCGCCTCTTTTGCCGATAGGCAAGTTTCACTTGTTTGAGTAGTTCGCAGTAATACTCAGCATTAATTGTACGGCGTTCGTGCAGAAAATCGATCAGCAGTACGCCTTTCGAATCCCAAAAAACTGTTGCAAGAAATTTTCCTGCAGAAAGACGGGTCTTGCCTTTCGGCGGTGCTGTCTTTCGGCCATCTGAAAACTTTTTGTGTCAGTGGTACACTTGGTCCTTGAAAGTGTTTCATTGCCGAACTGTGCAGATAGTCGACGCAAAATTTCAGACGGTCTAACGCCCTCCGGCGCCAGAAATTTGATAACAACACGTTGCGCAACAGACGTATGTACCTCTTGCTCTGACATGATGCTACTAACAGCGCATCGACTACGCCTCGCCAAACCGACGAACTTCCCTCTTCTTAACATCCATACCTAACATATATCGAGACGTCACGCCACTCGAATTACCTATAGGGCGAGAAACAGAAAAGTCCGGTTCATATTTGATTCACCCTCGTACTATAACAATATATATACTAGATTCCACTCCGACAAAGGAAATAAATAATTTTATGAAAAGTATAAAACGTCTTAGGTATGTGAATTTTATTAGTCAGCAGTTTTCACTGGTGTTTGGTGACGGCTTTGTTTTTATGACGCTCATTATATATGTCCATAAAATGCTTTTATAATCTTGAAGGTATTTCTACCGGATTTATTACCAGTGACCTAATAAAATATAATATGGCATTATTATAAAATATGGAACAACATATGCGGAAGTAATAACTGAGTTGGGGGAAAACCTTATTTCGAAGGAAAATCTCGGCTGTATTGACATTACAAGGAAAAATACTTCCTCCTATACAGAAAAATGTGTGGTTTGCTTTTTTTTTCGTGAATTAGTTTCGTTGTTTGATTTGTAGCCCATATTTCGATTTGGTAAAAAATTGTAATTTGATGGTTATACATAAGGTTATGTAATTTTTGTATATATCTATACAAGAACACACGTTTGTTTAATAACTTAGAATTGGATGTGGTAAATACAGTCTAAAAAATGGTTTAAAATTTTTTAAGAGCTTAATCTGTACACTAAATGCATACACTTTTATTCGACATTCTATATTGTATATAGACTGAAAAGTTTGCTGATAATTTTGTATGAAAAGTGATTTTTAGTCGTACTGTATAAGTTTAATTTCTGAAAGTTTTTCGCCACTACTATTAAAATGGTTTTATTTTAACTAGTGGCCGCCCAGTGGTCAACCATATTTCATGAGATAGTGAATGTATATTTTTATAAGAAACAGAGTTGTGGAGAAATCGGAGAAGTGGATGTAATGACCGAAATTGTTCACTCATATTGACAAATCTATTTAAATAAAAGAAAATAAAAATGTAATCAAATATCGCTATTCGAAATATTTTTGACAAATGAATGGCCCCCAAATTTTTGACTGGAACCGCTCGTGGCAAAATATTCGATATAATAATTGGAAGATTGTTTTTTTCAGTCTAAAAGTTTTCGTCATTTGCGTTTTCAATCAAGTTCAGGAATATTAAAGAAAAGAGACCACCAACAACCCTAGGAGAACTTATATATTTAATACATTTTCTATTGTCCGCTGTCTGACAATTTTTTACACAATACCTTCGGGAAGGTTGTGATAATAATATATTAATCAAATAATTAAATTCACATTAAAACAGAATATTTAATATGATAGTTACTGCAACGCGTCTGAAAAATCAATACTGATCTACTACATTGACTATTTTACCACTAAACAATAACAACGCCTGCATGCCACTTCCAGAAGTACATGCTCTAAGTATATAACAGCATCTAACGATCGGTCCCTCTATATATAATTACTCAATGTTTTGAGTTTTGACGGTCTGGCGGCGGCGGCACTGTCAGTTGTTTGGCGTTGACAGTATAAACGTAAATAATAAATATTTATTATATTTTATTTAATGAATGAACCAATATTATAAATTAATATTAGCATTCTGCACTGAAGGTCGTCAGTAGCTACTGAACAAAAATGAAGAAAATCGGTTGAGAGACAGAGGAGAAAGTGGTACCTAATCGTTTTGTCTTTCCCTATTTATATATAGATAAGAAATATGACCATGTTCCTCTACATTCAGAAAATTGTAATGAAGTGTTAAATTTGACGTGTTTGGTAAAGTTGAAGTCAGACAAATAACTGTTTTTAATTATTCAAATAAAATATACCATTCAATCAATAAAGTTACGACTAATGCCATATATTGTTGGGCAGTGGGAGCTAAAATTAACTTTTTGAAAAATAGAACAAAATTAGAAAACACCTTCGTCCTGTCCTGGCTTTGCATAGGAAAATAATTAATAGATTCTGGGGCGTTTCCTCACTCTATAAATGCTTTATATGCATATTGCTCCATTAATTATCGCCCACGTGTTAATTGATAAACATCATTTCAAGGTCACAGTAAAATTGGACATATGCCACTGATGAAAAAATGAACTATCCAAAAGCTTTTAATTAAAAAATAATATTTTAACGAGACAAACAGTTATTTTAATCACGACTTTCCTTTTCATTCGGATATCATCATCATGAAAACTACCTGATTAAAATTTCTTGTTTATTACATTTGAATGATGATTTTTTTAACGGAATTTATCGATAAATACTTTCCAAGGGCAAACGTAAGTCAGAAGTTTTCTATTATTAATAAAATAATTGGTTTTGTACATCTATAATTATATTTATTTGCAATTTTTTTTCGAACATAAATTAAATAGTCAATTTCTTGTTTTCTTTTTGTATTCTGTTAGAGCTTATGTCAGTCCTTAAAATAGACATGTTACATTGTTTGCAAGTTTTTGTAATTTTGTATAATTTAACTTGCTGAAAAAATAGAAAATATTTAATAGTTTGAACTCTAAAAGTATTCTTAATTAATAAATATATTTCAACATATCAGTTAATATTAAAAATAACAATTTAAGTTCCAAACTTCATAATGTTTTGTTAAAAAAACTTATTTAACCCATGTTGGATGAAGCAACTTATCCCGACTTGACCATACAATGTATGGCATCACACTCCCTCTAAGGCACGCTATGAGTGCCTTTAGGGGAAAATTCACTAAACCAGATATCAAAAGGGTTTAGCTCTGTGGGAGCCCTTGCCAGATTTTCAGGCCCGTGGTTGGAGTCGTGGCGGCAGTTTCCCATGAATTTCCTGACCGTCCAGGCTGTCCCTAATAAGACGGCTTTTTGCATTTGTTTGTAAAGATGTTCGTCCAGACCGAGGCATTTTAGATTGTTTAATAGAGGTTTTGGGACTAGTCCTGTCGTTGACATAACAATTGGTACAGTTCGTGAGTTGTTCATGTTCCACTGAGTCTTTATTTGAAATTCCAAATCTCTATATTTGGTTATTTTCTCAGCCTGCTTGATATTTATATTATTGTTGTTGGGAATTGCTATGTCAATTAAAGTTGTTTTCCGAGAGACTTTATCTACCAAAACTATATCTGGTCTATTGTGAGCAACAGACCGATCGGTCAGTATCGTGCGGTCCCAGTACAGATTGTAGTTGTTGTTTTCTAAAACAGCTTCTGGTTTATCTTTATAGTATGGTAATCTTACCGACTGTGATAATTCATGTTTCAGTGCTAGTTCCTGGTGAAGTATTTTTGCCACAGCATCGTGTCGTTCTTTGTATTCAGTTGCAGCGAACCCTTGACAACCTCCTGTGATATGCTGGATAGATTCAGATGTTTGGCATATTACTTATTATTATTGTATTATTTTATTCAAACACCACAAAACTGTACACAAGTACAAGTAAAGTAACATTTTGTTCATTCCTATACTTTTTTTTCTTGTGTTTTTGTTTTTATTTTTTTCAAGAAAGTAGTAATTCAGAGGTAGCACTAAATGTCTACGACTAGACGATTTGTCTAACACAGCAGTCATTTTATTCATGGTCTAATATTAAACAAAAATAAACCAACCTTATACTGTACGAATTTTAAAAATACACAAAAATTACTTTGCATACAAAATATCAGGAAATTGTTTCAATTTACATAGAATATTGAATGTCAAATAAATTTTGTTGTATTTAGTGTCCACAATAAGCTCTTGAAAATTTTTTAACATTTTTCTAAAATTTATTTAGCACAAACAATCCTAATAAATCTATATATAAATAGGCAAAGACAAAACGATTAGGTACCATTTTCTCCTCTGTCTCTCAACCGATCTTCTTCATTTTTGTTTTGTTTAGGAGCTACTGACGACCTTAGTGCAGAATGCTAATATTAATTTATAATATTCATCAAACAAAATATAATAAAAAATATTATTTACGTCCATAGTGTCAATGCCAAACTACTGACAGTGCAGCCGCCGCCAGACCGTCAAAACTCAAAACATTGAGTAATTATATATAGAGGGACCGATCGTTAGATGCTGTTATATACTTAGAGCATGTACTTCTGGAAGTGGCATGCAAGCGTTTTTATTGTTTAGTGGTAAAATAGTCAATGTAGTAGATCAGTATTGATTTTTCGGACGCGTTGCAGAAACTTTCATATTAAATTTTCTGTTTTAATGTGAATTTAATAATTTGATTAATATATTATTATCACAACCTTCCCGAAGGTGTTGTGTAAAAAATTGTCAGACAGCGGACAATAGAGAATGTATTAAATATTTAAGTTCTCCTAGGGTTGTTGGTCCTCTCTTTTCTTTAATATTCCTGAACTTGATTGAAACCGCAAATGACGAAAACTTTTAGGTTGCAAAGAACAATCTTCCAATTATTATATCAAATATTTTGCCAGGAGCGGTTCTAGCCAGAAATTTGGGGGGTCATTCATTTGTCAAAAATATTTCGAATACCGATATTTGATTACATTTTTATTTCAATAGATTTGTCAATATGAGTGAACAATTTTGGTCATTAGATCCACTTCTCCGATTTCTCTACAACTCTGTTTCTTATAAAAATATACATTTACAATTTCATGCAATCTATTTGCCTATATTTCAGTAATTTGTGTCTCTTTTTTGATAATAACATTTTTAGTGTCGACTATACGTATCGATTTCAGTTAGTGATAGAAAAGACATTATTTTGTTTATGATCGTCATAAATGTTGTACCTAAATATATTGTAAAAAATGTTAAAAAAGTTTCAAAAATTAATGATATTTGCACTCAGAAAAAAATGTGAAATTGTCTATACAATAAATAATTGTTTTGTTTTATGACATTTTCTTCTTTATGGTCAAAAATAACAATAACCACGATGTCGGGTTTTTGTAATGAACTTTTTAACAAACTAGTGGTCGGCCAGTGGTCGAAATTCGACCCTATTTCATGAAATTGTAAAAAGTATATTTTTATAAAAAAGAGTTATGGAAAAATCCGAAAAGTAGATGTAATGACCAAAACTGTTCACTCATATTGACAAATCTATTGAAATAAAAAGAAAATAAAAACGTAATCAAATATCGGTATTCGAAATATTGTTGACAAATGAATGACCCACCAAATTTTTGGCTGGAAACACTTCTGGTCAAATATTCGATATGATAATTGGAAGATTGTTCTTTGCAACCTAAATGTTTTCGTCATCTGCGATTTCAATCAAGTTCAGGAATATTAAAAAAAAAGAGGACCAACAACCGTAGGCGAACTTATATATTTAATACATTCTCTATTGTCCGCTGTCTGACATTTTTTTACACAACAGTTTCGGAAAGGTTGTGATAATAATATATTAATCAAATAATTAAATTCACATTAAAAACAGAATATTTAATATTAAAGTTACTGCAACGCATCCAAAAAATCAATACTGATCTACTACATGGACTATTTTACCACTAAACAATAACAACGCTTGCATGCGACTTCCAGAAGTACATGCTCTAAGAATATAACAGGATCTAACGATCGCTCCCTCCATATATAATTACTCAATGTTTTGAGTTGTGACCGTCTGGCGGCGGCGGCACTGTCAGTTGTTTCGCGTTGACAGTAAGGACGTAAATAATGAATTTTTATTATATTTTATTTAATGAATGAACCAATATTATAAATTAATATTAGCATTCTGCACTGAAGGTAGTCAGTAGCTTCTAAACAAAACAAAAATGAAGAAAATCGGTTGAGAGACAGAGGAGAAAATGGTACCTAATCGTTTTTTCTTTGCCCATTTATATATAGATATGATGTAGATTTTTTTTGTTAAACACTGCAATGTATTTTTTAAATAATTGCTAATGGAAATTAGTAAGTTTTATGTTTATTAACATAATTAGAATCGTGGTTACAAACTTCAATTTCATAAAACTAAATTTGAAGACGCGAGATGTAAGACCGACATCTAGGATTTTCAAAATTATATTTAATATATTATCAGATGCTATCAAAATTACAATTATCTTAGTCCCAATTATTCCCGATGAATCAATATGATCACCGGAAGCTTATCGCTGGCTTTGTTTACAGTAGTTTTCAGAAGAGTATTTGACAGCATTACTGGAAGAATTCCAACTCTTCCACCTGCTGGTTCACATAACACAACTGCTATTTTTGTAGTTTCTGGGGTGCTTTATTACCTTTGCAGCCATCTAAAACAACGTCGTCTTAAGAACAACAAGTCTTGGTTTCTGAAAAGTATCTGGGGAAACAGAAGAAACTGCACTGAGGCCATATGCAGAATAGCCAAGCAATCTTTCGAATCTGTCACCAATCTAAATACATGTTTACTTCTTGCAAAAAAAGACATTCCGTATCAGTTTTCCAAAAGACCAAACTCCGTCCAGAGAAAATATTAGTAGAGACAAAAAATATATAATGACACCTCGAAGAGAGTATTCATAAAACTATTTATTGCGCAAGCCTTTATGCATATATACCGTTTACAGTCTAATAAAAACTCGAACGATACCACAATATGAAACCGAAATGGCATTTTTCTTCTTAATTATTCGTGGAAATTTAATAAGTGATCCTTATCGAGAAGTTTTAAATGAGTGCATGGTCGCTCAAAGTTCTCTTCAAAAATCATGCAATTTGACATGCGCAGTTCAACCAAAAGAGCGAGACAACCAAGACTGAGAGTATCATAACTTCTTCACCTTATATTCTTGGTAAAAGAATTGAAACCAATTCTTTGTCTATGTAAATTGTCACCCGCTCGAAGTTTTTAGACCTGAAACAAGATGTCATCATGTTTTTTTTGAAACAAGTTATAGGTGGAAGATATTTTAAGTTAGTTAAATTCATTCATTTTGTATACATACTTTACGGTTTACTTTTCTCCTAACATTCCATTAACTAGTTCGAGATCACTGCAAGTATAGTTCGATTACAATTGTTTGAAAATTGATATTTATCGCGTCACCTGAACTTTACTGGAAAAATAAGTGGAACCCCCTAATATTCATTGTGGGGGGTAAATTATTTTTTTTAAATTGAATATTTTAAAATTTTAAAAAAATATTTAAACAAATTACCCAATACAAGGTCTGTCAAGCTGGAATATGCATTTCGTATGGCCGAAATCTAACCTGTACCATAATTTGTTGCTAATTTATTACGGTGCTAGAAAATTAATTACTCACCCCCCCCCCCCCTTCCGAGAAAAGAAATTAATCCAAATTCCGTTAATAACCCTGCCGTCTAAAGATCTACAGCCCAATAACCAGAAGAACTACAACAGCACTCACCAATACAGTCACAACAACAACGTGACCATCACCAACGGAGTCAAACGAGAACGAGAACTCCACCACCCACAGAAAGTGTTGTGCAGGATGAACAGCCAGCGCTCACTCAAGCGGGACTGAAAAGACAGCCCATGAAATGGACTAGCGCCATGAATGAATTTATAATGCGCACGTTTTACAGAATTACGAACCTTGGCCAGGATAAGACTGGATATCGCCAAATACTCCATCAAGAGTTCTGTCGTGAGTACCCACAGCTTCAAGTTACCGAACAGAGAGTCTCAGATCAATATCGTGTCATCTTGAGAAATGACCTTATTTTGCCTGAACAACTGTGGACAGAATAAAGAGCGAAGTGGAGCGCGAACTATTTGGTCCAAATACAATCGATCCAGAGCCTCAAATAACTTTGGCACAAAGAGCGGACGAGACTCAAGAACTACAACAAGAACAGCCAACCAACGCTGACCTGCTTGAGAAGATCCAAGCAGAAATGGAAGGAGCTCTTAGAGAGTATAGTGGAACAGATCCACTGATTAGATCAGCTCTTCCCAAACTAAGATCATCTAAGAAACTGGGTATCGTCTTGCAGGCTATGAACAAATTTATCTTGCCAAACTATGTTTTAGGTGCTAATACGTTAGAGTCGCTACACACAATCATCTACTGTGCTGCAACTTCGATCTACAGAACAATTGGGGTCGCAATAAGACCAAAGCAAGACCCTCCCCAATTTAGACAAACACCTCGAATACCACCTTGGCAAAGAAGGCTAGAAGGGAAAATCAATTCTCTTCGGAAAGACGTTGGAAGACTGACCGAGTACCAACGAGGGGTCAGGAACATCAGAATAGAAAGACTTGTCAAGACTATCATGTCTAATACCCGAATACACTCCCAGTAGGATAGAGAAAACATCACATCTCAGCAGTGTCTGGACAGTTTACGACAAAAGTTCTCCGTCTACACAAGTCGATTGAGAAGGTACAAAACCAGTAACCAACGGAAACTAGACAATACACTTTTCCGACAATCAGAAAAAGGGTTTTATAGAAAACATAACAACATCAATAATAATGAAGTCACTAGTTACCCTAGTAAAACAAAGATCGAGGATTTCTGGAAAACACAGCTTTCCACCACAATCTCCTTTAACTCTAGAGCCAGCTGGATTAATGAAGAGGAGGCTGCATTTCAGAACTGTGATGGCAGGCAACACCAACCATTTACAACGGAAGACACATCCAACATAATGAAGCACCTCCATAACTGGAAAGCACCAGGACCAGATGGTGTGCAAAATTACTGGATAAAGAAACTGTACCAAACTCACGAAACACTAACAGCCCTTATAAATGACATAATTACCCACCCACACAAGATGCCTAGTTTCCTTACGCATGATGCTACATTCCTCTTACCAAAAGACAACCTATGTACACAGGACCCAGCAAAGTACCGACCAATCACTTGCCTTCCAACCTTATACAAACTCATAATATCGTGCATTAATCATCGCATTTTCAAACATTGTGAGCTGAACAACATAATTACTCAACAACAAAAAGTATGCGCGAAAAATTCGATGGGCTGCAAAGAACAACTGATATTGATTCCATTGTCTGCAATCAAGCCCACGCCGAACGACGAAATCTCTACATGGCATATGTGGACTACAAAAAGGCCTTCGATTCAGTTCCACGTGATTGGCTCATTAAGGTACTGAAACTCTATAAAGTAAATAATTGTATTATTAACTTCTTAGAATATGCCATGTCCACCTGGCAAACCAAAATCTCACTGAATGAAGCCAACTGTTCGATACAAACTGACCCCATTCCAATCAGAAGGGGTATATTCCAGGGAGACTCTCTTAGCCCGCTGTGATTCTGCCTTGCCATGAACCCTCTTTCAAACAAACTGAACTCGACTAATTTTGGGTTCAGTCTCCAACACAACAACGTACAAGCATTAAAGATAACCCATTTGTTTTACATGGACTATTTAAAGTTGATGGCAGCTACGAAACAACAGCTGCATGATATGCTTAAAATAGTAGAAGGGTTCTCTAGTGACATCTATATGAAATTTGGCCTAGACAAGTGCCGAATTATTAATATAGTTAAAGGCAAAATACAGCAGGGTCACTTCGAAATGGGAGATGGCACCTCAATTGAATCTATGGGGGAAGGTCATACTTATAAATACCTTGGAATAAAGCAGGCTCAACGTATTGATCACTTGAGCATGAAGAAGGATCTAAGAGCCAAGTTTTATAGAAGAGTAAGACTACTGTTGAAAACCAAACTAAACAGTAAAAATCTGTTTCAGGCTATTAACACCTATGCATGTTCAGTGCTCAGTTATTCTTTCGGTATAGTTAATTGGTGCAAGACTGACATTGAACAATTACAACGAAAAGTTCGAATTTTACTAACAAAAGCTCAAAATCACCATCCAAAGAGCTCTGTCGAACGTACAGCTTAGCCACGGTATGAAGGAGGAAGAGGATTGGCAAATCTAAGCAAACTATTAGATCAACAAATTTCTATTTTGCGTTGTCATTTCCAGAAACTTGCAGAATTTTCTGATCTACACAGTGTTATGTGCCAGGTTGATGACTCAACACCACTGCGACTGACACAACAACACGTCCAATTACACCACCACAGATCAGAAACTGCTGAAATGGAAAGAGAAGCCCCTTCATGAAAGACATATAAATGACGTCAACCAAGATTATGTCGACAGCGCAGCGTCGAACTACTGGTTGATCTCCGGTCATATGTTTCCTGAAACGGAAGGCTTTATATTGGCAATCCAAGATCAAGTAATTCCAACTAAGAACTACCTAAAGTTCATCGTTAAAGACCCTTCTATTAACAACGACAGATGCAGGTACGGTTGCCAAACATCTGAATCTATCCAGCATATCACAGGAGGTTGTCAAGCGTTCGCTGCAACTGAATACAAAGAACGACACGATGCTGTGGCAAAAATACTGCACCAGGAACTAGCCCTGAAACATGAACTATCACAGTCGGTTAAATTACCATACTATAAATACAAACCAGAACCTGTTTCAGAAAATAACAACTACAAGCTGTACTGGGACCGCACGATACTGACTGATCGGACTGTTGCTCACAATAGACCATATATAGTTTTGGCAGAAAGCAACTTTAATTGACATAGCAATTCCTAACAACAATACTATAAATATCAAGCAGGCTGAGAAAATAACCAAATATAGAGATTTGGAATTTGAAATAAAGACTCAGTGGAACATGAACAACACACGAACTGTACCAATTGTTATGTCAACGACAGGACTAGTCCCAAAACATCTATTAAACAATTTAAAATACCTCGGTCTGGACGATCATCTTTACAAACAAATACAAAAAGCCGTCTTGTTAGGAACAGCCCGGACGGTCAGGAAGTTCATGGGAAGCTGCCGCAGCGACTCCAACCACGGGCCTGAAAACCTGGCAAGGGCTCCCACAGAGCTAAACCCTTTTGATATCTAGGATATCTGGAGTTTAGTGGATTTTCCCCTAAAGGCACTCATAGCATGCCTTAGAGGGAGTGTGATGCCATACATTGCATGGTCAAGTCAAAAAATTAAACTCCTTGCTATTTTTAATTCAAATTTTAACCATATACTACTGCTTCCTATTGCATCTATGTTTTACCAAAACAATATTGAATTTAAACATCAATGAGTATATGTTGCCATTACGAAATCTAATTAAAATTAGGATTAATGAAATCGAGAGCAGAACTTAATCGAGCCAATTACCGCATTCACGTTGATGCTTAATTTCGCCGATAAGCACAAACAATAGGTGTTCGCACATTTTTATATAACTAGTTACCGAGTCGCGTCGTGACAATGATAACTATTAGGTGCAGTTACTGTATGGTCAGTTAGTGTGAAAACTATCAATTAGTTGTAACAGAGCTCGTCGCTAACCAACCGATGATAACCGCGTGCGGGGGGACCTTCGGTGAAATTAAATTATTATATAAATTAAATCGGTAAATATTTGGATAACTTTTTAGTTTTGTTTGTTTATACGCCGTCCAATCGCGTACGTTGTATCTGTGAAATCGTCACACTGAAACGATTGCTGGACCACAAAAACAGATTTTGATCGTAAAATTCTATCGATCTTATGTAGGTTTTTATACCGAGAAATGGTATGAATAATGCGGGATTTTTTACGTTAAGTAATTCTTTTGACGTCAGTTATCAAAATCGGGGTGACTGATACATTGGCAATCTAGAACAATGTTCATAGCTTACACCTAAATCTTTATATATATTTAATTTTATTTAGATGTAATTAAATAATTTCTTCTGTAGCTATAGCTCCCATATCTAGAGTGTCTAATAATGTCCACGCGCCATCTCACATTGATGTGCAGAATAACAAATTTTGGATCTATATTTTAAGGAAATTATATAATATGATACCACAACGAAAAAAAGCATAGGCTTAAAAGCATATAGGAGAAGTGAAGCTGGCTTTAAAAGTGAGAGGCCCAAAATTGACCAAGTAGAGACAACAATGAGCCGCGACGTCGGTAAATATCTAGTGTTTATTGATTTTAAATAAGCCTAGGGCAGCATAGATAGAGGTGATTTTTATTATGCAATGAAAAAAATAGGGGTACCAATAAAGTTAATCAACCTGTAAAAATGTGAGGAATAACTGAAAAGATAAAGTCAAAATAGAACGTGTGGTTAGGGACCTTTGAAGTCACACTGATACAAAAACTTCAAAATTTATTGAGATATGAATAAATTTATATTTTTATTTTGACTTTGTTCAAACTTCAAAAATTAGGAAAAAAACTAAATTAAAAAAAATTACAAAAACATTCAAAACTCTAAAAATCATAAGTTATTATTTAGAAATAAAGTTCCTAAACTAAAAAAGACCAATAAAGTTATTTCAGAAAACCGTAAGACTGAGAATTTTCCGTAATGTTACATTATTGTAAAAATTCATTTGAGTTCTCAGACTGTCTTGATATCATGAGTTTTCCAAAGCTTGAAAATTGTGCGAAAGATGGGAAAAATAGGAAAAATAGCAAAAAATACTGTAAACATCATGGTAAATGTCAAATTTTCATCACGAATATCTAGCTGAAATGTCAAGATATGCCATGAATGTATATCGTACAGGGTGTTTGTAACGGTTTTTATATTGTAAGGTATACAGTCGAGATAAATGGCACAAAATATTCCAATAATGTATCGAAAAGAACAATTGTTAGGTGAGCGATTTTTTCTTTTCTACGGTATATGGTGGTAGGTGTGTGTGTGTGTGCGTGCATCGAAATTCAAGCATCAAGTTAGACAGGTGGGTTCAAAAAATCTTACAAATAAATATGATATTGGGTGGTACAAAAGCAGTTCCTTATATAGGATGGTTAAAATATAAGGTGAAATAGAATATCAAAGTTATACAGGGTGCTTCAAAAAGTGTTATATTGGCTGGCACATAAGTAGTTGCGTATACAAGGTGGTTGAAATAAGTGTGAAGTAAACTATAGTTATTCAGTGTGGATAAAAAAACTTAAAAAGTGGTTAAAAAAGCATATGCAGTAAGGATATTTGAGTTATAGGGCGGAGCGTTAAAAAAATGTTAAAAGAAGTTGCATATACAGGATGATTGAACTACTAAGTGGAGTGGAACTATAGTTATATAAAGTGATCCAAATAATTAAACAAATTTAAAAGTTAAAAAATATGTGGTTAATATAGAAAAAATACAAATTAAAGAGAGAGAGAGAGGGAGAAATAAGAATACGCTAAAATAATCAATAGAAATGTACCTTAAATCAGATTATATGTCAGAAAATAGTGATTGATTGCACACGGTTTCTAAACGGTTTTATTTTAAGCCAGTTGAAGTTGGTTCTTTTTTAAATATAAATTATAAAAAAGTTTTTTGAAGTTTGAGACTTTAACATGGGCGTACCGAGGGGGGCAGGGGTATCAGCTGTCCCCCCTGGACCTGAAAAACCTGCCATGAGCCAATAAAGCTTCCCATAAAATTGTTGGTTAACCCCCCCCCCTTCTCTTGGCACTAGAGAGAGGGACACTCTCTCTAGGACAATATATTTTCCGATTTGCCCCCTCTGGGTACGCCTTTGGACTTTAACTAATATCTATGAAAAGCAGTAAGTAATCGAATTTTTAAAAAATGTCATAAAATTACCAAATAAAATCGCCTTTTTCTTACAAACAATTAAAAAATCATTTTTATTATTAATGTTAATTTAATACAAAAAAATTGAACCACTGATACAAAACACGATAAAAAATTCCCCTATAACCAAAATTAGCGAAGTTTGCCAGTTTTTAAGGACTTAAATTTTCTCAACTTTTTAACATATATAATATAGTTCATTTCAAAATGCATTAATCACATATATTTGAAGTAAATAATAGAATCATAAAATTTGGCAAGAAATCTAACAGCACAAGTATAAGAAAAAATCCAAAAGTTAAGTTATTAAATCACATAGACAATTTTTTTTGCAAAAACTCGTACAATATGGAAGAACAGCTTTTCGACGTTCAATGAATTGTTGAACGGCAAGATAATATCAATTGTTTTATTAGGCTTTCGTGTGATTTCTCTTATTGGAAGAATCAATCTCTTGAACACCGCTAAAATTGATACAAATCGTAACCAAACTGATATACCAAAGAATACCAACTGGAAGGCGAACAGCAGAAGACCATCCACAGATGCAGTATGCGCAACAAGGCAAATAACAAATACAGCTTTACATTCTAACGGACCGACGTTCATCTGTCTAATTGACCTGGAAAAGCTGTCGGGAAAGTCTAAAGGATGTAGTTAATCTTCTATACAATAGACAAACTCCGATAGGCATTATTACAATAATAAAGCCAAAACAACACTATACAGACCATATTAGATGGACAGCTAACAGAGAATTTAGAAATAGGCACAGCTATAAGAGAGGAAGAATCCTTAGCCCCTAATATTCTGCCTCACAATGGATGAGATAATAAAGTAGGGATGTTATAGAGCTCCGTAACCGTAACCGAAACTATGGGATATCCGAAATAAAAATCTATCCGAAACCGTAACCGAATCTGATATAAAAGTTTAGAATAGTTTCGGATAAGGACGGACTTGCATCAAAATGAGATAGGCACTTTATAAGGCTGTTCGAACCCGAAAAATAACCGATTGACAATCCCTTACCGAAGTGCGCCATGACGAGTTAGCGGTGGTTTGTCAGTTCAAATTCAATTCCAAAAAATCTAATACCCACAACTGAAACTATCCGAAACTATGGGATAGTCCGAAATAATTTTATATTCGTAACCGTAACTGTGACCGATATAATTTTATTAATATCCGCATCCATATCCGAAATTTCATATCCTTAACATCCCTATAATAAAGCCCGTGAAGAAAGGTAAAAGTTAATAAAGAATTATGATAATCTTTGGTGCGTTCCCGCAATTTGTTTAGTGTATTGTTTAAATAAATTTGATTTAATTACTTCATTGATTTTTAAAATTCTGCTCTTTTTCCAAAACTTTCCGTCGCGCTAATGCTAATTTTAAGTGTTTTTTGCTTGTAAAATATTGACAGTATTCGTGATTCCTGTATTGTATTCCGAGCTATTCGGACGGTTTTGATACCGTCTTAAGACGGCCACATTTTGTTGTTATTGTGTTACGAGTCCGCGAGTTATTAGTTCCGGTCGTAACAACCGCTAAACCGCTTTCATTTTGTTTCTTTTGTGTTTACAAAAGCGCATCATTTGTTGTCAAACCCGCATTTTTGTTTGCTCAATCAATGAACACTCCGTCGCTATTTTTTGTGTAAGGTGTTGTCCAGACAAAGCTCTAAAATCAGTTCCTGCCGCTGCGGGGCTAGCCTCTGAAGAAAGAAGAACCAAGAAAACACCACCTGCAGAGCTTCGACGTAAAAGGTCAGTGTTTAACTTTTATTTGGTGATTCATTTACGCGACGGCACGTGTTTTATTGATTGTTCCGCTAAAGGTGGTCCTTCGTCAATTACATACCTGCATTGAACCAGCATTGAACTAAAACCGCAACATCTAATTCATACATTTTTTTTTTTTGATATTATATGTAATGTGTCATCGAAGACATTCCAATCTTAGTCCACTAAACGAAAACACTGATGCAATGCAGTTATTTGGATATCACGTTATGTAGCTATAAAATTTAGAACCAGAAGTGAAAAAGCAAATACAGATAGCTAATAAAACAGTAGGTTAACTAAACTGGACAATATGGAAAAACAAACTCAATCAAATTGAAACTAAAAAAGAATTTACAAAATAACTGTAAGACCAATAATGACATATAGGGCTGACACGAGACCTGAAACTTCCAAAACGCAAAGGATTCTAGAGACGCCATAGATGATCACAGGGAAATCACTAGTGGATCCAGTGATGAAATGAGAACAACATGGAAGGTG
This sequence comes from Octodonta nipae, assembly GCA_034190945.1. Lineage (NCBI taxonomy): Eukaryota > Metazoa > Arthropoda > Insecta > Coleoptera > Chrysomelidae > Octodonta > Octodonta nipae. Next base: position 8,724,452 of record CM067220.1, on the reverse strand, counting down.
GATAGAATAAACGAGATCGAGTAGTAAGGATCACAAGGGCCAAATTGCCAACATATATATGAAATGTGTACCAATGCCCGAAAAGATGGAGTGAAGTGAAACACAAAACCCAGTAGAAGAACCGCCTAGTCAGAAATATAGAAGATTGGTGTCTATCCTAGGAAAACGACGTGAAGCACAGCACAATTCCCGATTTGGGGTCTAGTTCTTCCTGTAACTCCTACATATCGATATTCTTTTTGCGTCAAAATCTGGGAGAAAATGTTTTTTTTGCACATTAAGCTGGTTCAAATTTAATAGTTATATACGAAGTTTATTCAGAACTTTTTCTAGCTCTTTCCCATTTTCTTCTTCCACCCATCCTTTACAAAAAATACTTCAAAGTAAACTTATCAAAATTTCCTGTAGTTTCTTTAAAATTTCGATATATATGTCTATTTCATTGTACTTGCTCATGCAACTTAAAAAAGTTGTATAATGAAAATTTCGTGTTCGTTTGAAACAAGCTCAATGGTTTGAATTTCACATTTAGAATTTTTCCAAGAATTTTCAAGCCATCATTTTCATCGAAATACAAAACCAATTTGCATACTCTTAGTTATTCAAACTTTCAACACAATTCATGCAAATTGGTACTCGGGTATGTATGTATTATGTACGTTTCTAACCTTCGACAGTGGTTGAACAGTTTCGTCTAGATCGAAATACGAATTCAGTATCAGTTTCACAAATAACCTCGCGCCAATTTGATTTTCATTCATACATACATCGAAAGTATTATGGCGCGTGTTCAATGTCAGTTTTTATTTTCAGTACTTAAAAATAACATAAAAGCATTACATTACACGCTTTTCACTTTCTCAGTAAGAGTTTATGACCATCAGGTTTACTTTCGCCGAAGCAACATCTCTCGTCTTCTCTTAAGTCATATGGATGAAGAAATCGATCGATAAAATGCACAGTGTGATCGATTGTTGTAAAAAATGAATGTCATTTTGTATATAGTCCGGTCTTTAGGTAACTGAAGGAGGACGTTTTGACGTAATGCGTATTTTTTTCCGGAAATGTTGGTTTAAATCTTTTATCATAATTTTTGTTTTCAAACCAACATCTCTTATACGCTCTTCGAGGTGTCATTCTTTTGTACGCAAGACAATATATATTGTTTCTGGTCGGGAACCTTCATCAGTTCCGTTTCCCATAATAGAATGTCATCTCGAACACTTATTTATGTATTTAATACATCTATATATAAATAGGCAAAGACAAAAGGATTAGGTACCATTTTCTCCTCTGACTCTCAACCGATTTTCATCATTTTTAACCGACTTCCAAAAAGGAAGAGGTTATCAATTTGTTGTGTATTTTTTTTGTATGTATGTTACCTGATTTCTTCTCCTATGGTGAAACGTTTTGGATGAATAAGGTCTTGTTTAATTGAGTATATATCCGGATTGGTGAAACTTCGAATTTTGGACAAGAATTCTATTGGTAAAGTGATGAAATTAGTGAATGAACACATGAGTGCATGGAAATTGACCAATATCCCTAACATATTAACATATTGGTCGATTTTTCGAAAACTCCTTATGGATGTGTATAGTTTTTTAACATTTAATCTATTAAGGAAGATCCCTAGGTGATCACATATACTTTTCTGCGACGTGCAACTTGCAGTTTTGCAGAAAATTCCAAAATTATTATCAAAAATTTCATCGAAATGACATAACGGACACTTCCTCATAAGTATTTTAATTCCAACGTAATAGTGCGGGAATTTTAGGCACTGGAAGTTTTAATTGCGAATTTGAAAATTTTCTTTGTACATCTCAAGCATATAGGTAGTAAAGCATAGTATTTTCGGCTCCTGTAATCAATGAGTATCAAGCTCGTTTTGTTTCTATACCAGGCAAATACCTATTTAAATTAAATTTTTTCCATTTTGCGAAGACGGTGCTTTTGGTTGTCACATTCTCCCGGCCTAATAGAAAATTCAGTGACAACACATGTCAAAATCTAAACTGCTATTTGATGCGTTCATACACAGGGTGTTTAGTTATAGCAAACAAAATCACAAAATAAAGTGATAGGAGTTGCATTTATATGATGATTGAAATATAGGACGGAGTAGAATAACAGTGGTCCATAGGCAGCCGTATATACTGGATGGTTAGAATATAGAGTGGAGCGGACGTTTGGTGGTATAAAAATTTTGGAAAAAAAGTGAAATTAAAATTATATAGGGTGATTAAAAAACTGGTATATGATGTGGACGTAAACAAATCATACAGGATGGTTGAAATATATACTGGAGTTGAATTATATTTATACAGTGTGATTAAAAAATTATTTATTTTATAGCCCCCAAGAAGTTGCATAAAGTGTGGAGAGGAATTAATGTTACACAGGGCGATAATATAAAATGTTAAAAAATGAAATAATTTATGGGGTAGCCCACAAGGAGTTATATACTATGGTTGAAATATAGGACGGATTTGACTCCGTAAATATGGGTTGGATTCTACTCCGTCCAAGAGTTTACCAAAGGCAGCAAACAAATTTATGCTTGTCCATCGGCAGTCGTACAGGATGGTTGGTACATAGGGTGGAGTGGAATTATCTATAGTTATACAGAGTTGTCAAAAAAAGTTGAAAAAAGGTTACATGGCTTTGTCCATAAAGCATAAATATATTTTGGGCTTATTAAGTCAACGCATACTAGTACATTGTGTTCGTAAACATTTACCTGTCAATTTAAATGAAAATGTATCATTGTGTAATGTTGAGGCTTTCGATGTTACCTGGTCCTGTCTATTAAGGTTATACATACAAAATAAAAAATAAAGAAAGAAAACTAAAAAGTTGAAAATAAAACATTTAAAAAATATATATAACCGACTTCCACCTATAACTAAAAAGCTAAAAATAATTATAACAAAATACAATTCTAGTAAATAAATAACACATTCAATGTTGTTAGGTACCTACCCAGGAAGTAAAAAATGTAAACATTAAAAGGTGCTCACTCTGTACAAATTAATTACCTACCAATCTAGTATAGTTTTAAAGTCGGTGCCAAGCAACAAACAGGTTTGATGAAGTAGTAGATAAGTACGCAATGAAGGATTTTAGATTTGCGTCCGAAAAATCAATGTTTTGAATTTTGACCGTCTGGCGGCGGCGGCACCACAGATCAAATAGGCGGTAAATAATGAATTTTTATTATATTTTATTTAATGAATGAACCAATATTATAAATTAATATTAGCATTCTGCACTGAAGGTCGTCAGTAGCTACTAAACAAAACAAAAATGAAGAAAATCGGTTGAGAGACAGAGGAGAAAATGGTACATAATCGTTTTGTCTTTGCCTATTTATATATAGATTAATCAGCGTTGATAAAATATTAAAGCTGCGAAGCAACGTCGTCGAACTACTGCTACTGCTACTACATCTACCTCTTCTGATATTATAGGAAAAGCTCAACATCAATCAATAATATATTCATCAAAAATTTATACAATAGTTTTCAAAATGTTTGAAAAACAAGATTTTAGTTCAATGTGCTGAAGTTTTTAAAAACAGTAATTGTACGCCACAAAATGTTATCACCAGCGGAATTCGCTTTCTTCTTGCTATGTACGGAGCTCCTAAAAAAACTACTTGTTTAGATAAATTGCGATACGAGTGTTTCGTTAAAAATACTCGAAACATAAATCAAGTACAATTAGCTTGTCTTCCTCCAACCTCAGTAGATGCTTATCAACATCTTTTTCGGGTATATTACCGACTTCAAGTATGGCTTGGTAATCAGCTGTGAACCCTACAGACTGGGGTTTAAAGTTGGTCATTAGAGCCAGTTCAGACTTTATTTCCACCATCGCCAGAGAAACTGCTGAACACAATATTTTGCAACTGCAAAAAAGGATGTAATGCTCTATATGCGGTTGCAAAAAAGTTGGACTGTTTTTTCCCTAGCATGTACACATTGTCAAGGCTGGTCGTGTTCTAATGTTGAGTCACCAACTGTAGAGGAAATGAGTAGCAAATATTGAGTCAGTTTTATTTAATCTAAAGGAACGTAAGTGTTCAAGATATCGAATATTGAAATTTCTACAGGTCATACCAAGGTGAAAGCTATTGGACACTGAACATTTTAGTTTATATACTCCAGATTTCGAGAATTTATTTTATCTTTGGCGTTAAAAATATGGTTTGACAATTTCGATTGGGATCTAAAATTAACTTGCTTCGACAAAAGTTTTGTTATTCTCTCACTTGTGGTTCCAAATAAGTATTGAATTGAACATTGTTATCTTTGATTTTTGGATAGATTAAATTTTGAGCAATTTGACCATCTTTCCGGAAAATAAGTTTATTAATTAACTTGTGGATATAAGTTACGTAAAATTAAAAAACTTTGCTCAATGCCAAAATATCTTAGTTTTTCCAAAATTATATTGTGGTTAACTTTGTCGAAATAATTTTTGATGGATTTTATCGGGTACAGTTATATCTTCCGGTATGCTGTCAATGGCCACCCTGTACTATATTATATTAAGAATACAAAAAAATCCACCCCGGTCGGCTACTTTTGGTATTATATTCGTCTTTATCTACTTAATAAAATTACTGTCGGCCAGTGTAATCGTATGACGACATCCTTTGTTCGCGAACGCTCTAAAAGGTAATCACATAAATAATTTTCGAAGCCCTAATTAATCGGCTAATGTTACACTAAAGCTTTTCACTTTCTAATTAAAATTTTATGAATAGACTGCGTTGTCGTAATTAATGGCTTTCGCCTTTTAACGAATTATAATGGGACTGAAATTCGTTGAATCGTTATAGAACGTATGCGAAATGATTAATTTCAAATTGATTTTTTTTTGTGACCTGAATCTTTTGATGAGGTTATTTAAACAGTGAACATGTTGTATATAACGAGTATAAAAGATGGATTGTTTTAGAGGGTTCAAAGGTATACGAGCTTAGGAAATTCAGTGGGGGTTAATATACGTGACGTTCGCGGGCTCTTTTGAGAATAATTTACACTTAGGTTCAAAGGTTTGCTTACTCGATTTTACCCCTTTGATACTCCAAAATAAATTAATCTTCTTATTATGTAAGTTGTGTTTGAATAGCTAAGGTGTTTCGCAGATTTTTTCCTTCAATTTTTTTGTCATTTTTGAAACTTTAGGGACTAGTTTTATACGAGTCTATAGAGCAAAATTGAATTGATTTTCGGAGATAAAATTCAGCAGCAATTCATTTACACCATCGCGTCAGTAACAGTTTATAGAGAATAGTTGATGTGATTTTAACATCAAATTCGTAAAAGTAGACTACATATTTAGATAATAAAAACTTGCAATACTATGAATTTCTTCTGTTTTTTACTTATAAAGCTTATATAGTGTGGAACAGCCAAATGAAATAAATTCGATAAAAAAAACGTTTGGACACATTTGTATTTTTAAATTCGCAATTTTGCAACAAAAAAAAGTATATAGGGTGTGTCATTTGACAGTGGCCAATATCAACTTTCTTATTTTAAATGTTTCATGTTTCTTCAACTGTTTCAGAAATATTAAGTGTTTTTAGATTTATTACAAAAATTAACATTAAAAAAAGAAAATTTTGTATAATACAAATTTGCTTCATTACGCTTAAAACCTAATAAGTAATACTGATTATTTCTTAACAATATAAAAAAAACAAAAAACCATTAATGTCAATGAAGGACATGTTCAAAATGCTCGCCGCGAGCGTCTTGGCAATATGCTAAACTGGTATAGAAATGTCTTCTAACATTATAGTATAAGAGATAGAGCCGGTTTTTGCTCATCATCGAGAAAATGGACTGAATGTATGGTATTAAGTTCAATTCCTGAACTAAGTACCTCACGTTTCTAGGCAAGCGCTAGAGGAAGTGATAACCGATAGTTACAGGGGATGAAATTGGTAATTTTTTTGCTCATGCTCATCATCATCCAAAATTGGCGTCATACAAGATTGTGATATATTTAAGCTAATTCCCGAGGGGCGTCTGCCTAGAGCGTTATCATCAAGCTGATGGACAGGGGTAAACTTGTCAAAAATAGGATAGAGCAATGGTTAAATTGGGAAAGATTTGCAGTTTTACTGTCCCAATTTAATGACACTTTCGGATTTTTGTAAAAAGTCATGGCTTACTAGATATTTTGAAAAAATGAAATTCTGTCGATTTAGTCAAATCCCTCTAGCTCGTTTGTTTTTGATTTTATAAAAAAGTGTAAATGTCAAAATTGAAGGGAATTGTATCCCGAATATGACTGTCATGTCCTCGTTTGCGTACCAGCTCTCGTTTTAGAGATATGACCCAGACTTATCTTTTTTTGAATGGAAACCATAGTTGGCTATGACCTCAAAAAATCGGACATTTTTAGAGCTTTTCAACGATATAACACTCGATATAGTTATTCATAAAAATAACGGAGTTATGGATGCTTTTCTCTCTTATTTTCACTTTTAACGTAGGTAGCTATGAAATAGGTTGATTTATTAATAACTATACCAAAAAACATTGAACGATTTTTTTATTTGGTATATCAGATATAACGAAAAAACTAAATAAGTAGGCACTTACTAAAAACTTAAGAAATTAAAGTACATTATAATGGTTACAATTTATGTTCGAAAAATCCACCATTGTTATTTAGACAAAAATTGCATATTTTTAAGATTGACATTACCGCTTTCCTTCAATTGCTTGTAATATCGCCTCCCTTAGGTCACCAACTGTCTCATACTTTCTTTTGTATACTTTGTTTTTTAGCTCACCCCATAAATAGAAGTCTATAACTGCCAAATCGGGAGACCGGGGTGGCCATTCGCGTGGGCCATTTCTTCCTATCCAAGAGTTTGGATAGATATTAAGTGTTATTTTACTAATAACGAGTTATGAGCAGGTGCTCCATCATGTTGGAACCAGTCAATTTCTAAACGAGTTCCCAAATTCTAATTATGCAACATGTCTTGAAAAGTGTATTGCAAGAAATGCAAGTGGCGCTCCCCGGTAAGTGATTCGTCATAGATAAAACGCCCCAGAATAGTAGACCTTATGATACCACACCAAACATTAAAACAAAATTTTATCTAGGGTCATCTTTGTTCTACATGGAAAGGGTTTTCTTTAGCCCAGATATGCTCATTGTGTCTATTGAACATACCGCAGTTAGTAAATCTAGTTTCATCTGACCATAACACCTTTAATGGAAACTGTGGATTGTCAAGGCTCATGTCTCTACACCATGTACAAAACAAAATACGTCTCCAGCATGCAAAGTTTGAGAAACTGAAAGTTTTTACTGGTGGAACTTGTGCGCTTTCAGTACCTTAACCACAGTTCTTTGAGATGTGCCAGCTTTTGCCGCAATCTCACGAGTTGATGTATATGGATTTTGATTTACCATTGCCAAACCATTTATTTGTGCTGCTTTTGTGCGTTCTACGTTCCGTTTTGGTGGTTTAGTAAAGGATCCATATCTACGTAAACTATCGCAAAGCCTCTTAAATGTACATAGAGCAGGTTGACGACGATTAAAATATCTATGAAAGTATTCCTCAGCTGCTTGAACTGAATTTTTATGGCATATGATATAACATTCCACCATATTCAGTTTTTCTTCGTTAGAATATTCCATTTTATCACGATAAATTGTTAATATCGACTGTCAGTTCAGCACTACTAATGGAATTACTCTCGAATGAGGAAACGTCAAAGTGAAAACAATATTTTTCATGGCTACCTACGTTAAAAGTGAAAATAAGATAATATGTAATATCTCGAAAACGAGAGCTGTCACGCAAACGAGGGCATGACAATCATATTCGGGGTACAATTCCTTTCAATTTTGATATTTACACTTTGTTTATAAAATCAAAAACAAATGAGCTAGAGGGATTTGACTAAATCGACAGAAATTCGTTTTTTTCAAAATATCTAATAAACCATGACTTTTTACAAAAATCCGAAAGTGTCATTAAATTGGGCGAGTAAAACTGCAAATCTTTCCCAATTAAACCATTGCTCTATCTCCGCTAGTTTCCGAGATCCCCTTACTGATCTTAAAAAAAAACTCACCCTGTATAATTACGGATTTTGTCAGCATTTATTAGTTTTAGTTTTTAGTTTTAAAAATATTAATTGGCAGTTATATCCCAGTCCTACGCACAGGCAACTAGATTGCCTCTGTAGGTGGAGTACATTATAATTCTATTTTTTTCATATTACTGGTTTTCAAATAAAAATAAAAATAAGTTTCGTACAGATTTCATACGTTATTCTTGACAAAAATCTAAATGTACCCTAAACCTTCCCTTGGCAGCCTTTAACCGTAGAAATGCGAATTTGCATTAGAGCCCAAAGTTCTGACGATAAATAATCCCTCACATCCTTGCGAATAGAGCTGCAAGGACGTTTAATAAAGACCCCCTTGCATTCGCTCATAAGAGCGCTCTTAATATGCACACAACGATACGACCTTTGACCTTTATTCTCAAAAGCGAACTAGATATGGGCACGACACAGGAAACGCGAGATTTGTACTCGATACTCTCTTCGGCGTAGGCCTCCAGCAGTTAGTTGCATTCTGACAGAATACATTAATGATATCGGTGTTCAACGACCAAATGACACGTTCGTAATTAGAAAATTATCATAAATCAAAGAAGTTAATTATTTCAGTGACGTTAAGCTCTGTAACGGTACCAAAACTAATCAGATTTTACGGGAGTCGGGAGAAAAAAATATGAATGTACAGGGCGATACATATGTATTTATTAACCCATAGAGTAACGGGAGATTGTTGTTTAAAGAATACTAGTGGACGCCCAGTGGTTGAAATTCGGCCCTATTTCATGAAATTGTAAAAAGTATAATTTTTTAAGAAACAGAGTTGTGGAGAAATCGGAGAAGTAGATGTAGGGACCAAAATTGTTCACTCATATTGACAATTCTATTGAAATAAAAAGAAAATAAAAATGTAATCAAATATCGGTATTGGAAATATTTTTGACAATTGAATGATCCCCCAAATTTTTGGCTGGAACCGCTCCTGGCAGAATATTCGATATAATAATTGGAAGATTGTTCTTTGCAACCTAAAAGTTTTCGTCATTTGCGTTTTCAATCAAGTTCAGGAATATTAAAGAAAAAATAGGACCAACAACCCTAGGAGAACTTAAATATTTACTACATTCTCTATTGTCCGCTGACTGACAATTTTTTACACAACACCTTCGGGAAGGTTGTGATAATAATATATTAATCAAATAATTAAATTCACATTAAAAACAGAATATTTAATATGAAAGTTATTGCAACGCGTCCGAAAAATCAATACTGATCTACTACATTAACTATTTTACCACTAAACCATAACAACTCTTGCATGCCTCTTCCAGAAGTATACGCTCTAAGAATATATCTAATGATCGCTCCATATATAATTACTCAATGTTTTGAGTTTTGACCGCCTGGCGGCGGCACTGTCAGTTGCTTAGCGTTGACAGTATGGACGTAACAAATGAATTTTTATTATATTTTATTTAATGAATTAACCAGTATTATAAATTAATATTAGCATTCTGCACTAAAGGTCTTCAGTAGCTACTAAACAAAACAAAAGTGAAGAAAAATTGAGAGACAAAGGAGAAAAATGTACCTAATCGTTTTGTCTTTGCGTAGTTATATATAGATTATCATTTTGGGTTATTCTTCGTCACAAGGTTTTAAAATTAAAGTTTAGAACTTAGAATAAGGGATTTCTCAAAAACATTTTTAATAGTGGTTGTCCTGTATTTAATGACGGTACGGCTGTGCATTTGTTATGTAGAGGAATGAAAGGTTATTGGGACTAACGATGGAATCGATACCTTATTAAAGGTATTCTCCTGTCTTACTCCCTCTTACACATTCTCTATCTGTATCTCTCGTTCTTAAACTTGTACCCTATCATCATACTTTTTTTCAATCGCTATCTCTATCCTCACACTTTCTCTCTTACAGACAATATATCTTTCTTTATCTCATTTCTTATAGAATTATAGAATGATGTGGTTCTGGAAAATTAAACTTTACCTTCTCTTTCCTCTTCCCTTCTACTTTTCTTTGCTGTACTAGTATAGTTTCTCTTTGCTCTTCTTTCTTTGCTCGTCTTTTTTTTGTCTTCTCTTTGCTAGTCTGCTCTACTTTTCTCAGCTCTGCACTTCTCTTCCCTCTCCCATTCTTTCCTCTTGTTTTTACTCTTGTATTTCTTTAATCTCCTTCGTTGCTCTTCTCTCATGTGTTCTCTGCTCTATGACAGGAGGAGAATGTAAAAGAAGAAGAAATAAAAATAGCAGATGCAAGATGTCTAGATGATACAGATCTAAAGAAACTAAGAGAACTTTTAAAACTACAAAGAAAAACAGAAAAGAAACAAAAATAAATTGCTGAAATACGGAGGGACACTATTGCATCTGAGACTTCTCCACCTGTATAATTGATACTGGAAATAATTTATATTTAAAAAAGAACCGACTTCAACTGTCTGAAAATGAGAACAATTTAAAAACCGTTTGCAATCAATCACTATTTTCTGACATATATTGATTTGTAATTTGGATTGATGTTTATGTGAGATTTACTTTGACATTTAGGACGTTTGCCTTCAGTTGTATGGAATAACCTCTTAATCCACCTTAATATGTTAGAATTTATACTTTGGTCAAAAAAAATCTGCTATAGGGCGACCCTCGTCAGAAACAAACTTCCTTAAATTCTCTCTAATTTCTTTTCTTTTCCCGTTTTTCCACTATTTTTTTAACTTTATTTTTATTTTTTTATTATTTGGACCACTCTGTATAAATATAAAAATAACTCTAATTCACCCTATATAACAACCCGGATATTGATTTCCCAAATCACTTAATTGTCTAACATTTTCTGAACCACCCTGAAAAAATAGAATTCAAACCCGCAAGATATTCCAACCGCCCTCATAGTTTTTAATTCACCCTGTATAAGTATAAACTCTCTCTCCACACTCTTGACTGTTTCTAATATTGTTTGAATCACGGTGTACACTTATAATTTTACTTCGTTCCATATTTTAAGTATTCTTGCTCTACCCTATATAACAAAATTTTTGACACTTCTGAACTACCTTGCTTAACTATAATTTTACTTTACCCTTTAATTCAACGACCCTGTTTATTGAACTGCGTCTAAACCCATCTGTATAACTATAATTATACTCCGCACTATAATTCAAATATCCTAACTGCTTATGCTAATATAACAATGTTTGATTCACCCTGTATAACGATAATTCTACCCCACCCATATTTCAATCACCTTGTATACGTAACTACATCTATTCATAATATATAATATTTTGCACCACCCTGTATAACTACAAATTTCTACCTTATACTTTAACCATCCTGTATACGCAACTGCTTCTAACGTTTTTTAAGCTCTTGTGTATAACAATTATAATCCGTCCTATAATTCAAATATATATTCAAATATCCTAACTGCTATAATTCTACTCGATCCTTATTTCAACCACCTTGTATAAGCAACTACTATATGCCATCCAGAACAACATTTTTTAAACCACACGGTATAACTATACTTCTATTCCACCTTGTATTTCAACCATTCTATATATGCAACTGCTTATGTACCACGAAATATCACATTTATTTTAAAGTTTTTTTTGTACCCACCTGTATAATTATAATTTTCAACGCCACACACTCACAACAGTACTCTCCGTATAGAAAAGGTGGTCAGTATAACAATTTTCCCTCTGATACTCTAATTAAATATTTTTTGCCATTTTACTTAACTTCGTTTCAGAAAACTGACTTAAAATATATCAAAATTAAAACCATTATAAACACCCTGCACAATGTACATAGTTTTATGACATTTGAGATTGAGATTTATGTCGAAAATCGATAACCGCACAAACTGTGAACCCAAATTGAACATGAACCATATCAAATTTCAAATTTTCACTTGCCTAAAAATAATTATTTAGTCTTATATTAAAATAAATACACTGATGTAATTTTCATTTAAAGTTATTTACTATTGACAATTGTTTCACCAGGTTACTGGCTTCTTCAGAATACAACGTAAGACGTGTTTTAAAGCTGCGCGATCGTATTTTTTGAGCTTTTCTTTCGACCAATCGACACGAGGTTTTTTTTGAACGATTGACAAATTGTGTGGGATCCAACGCGAACAATTTTTTTTGACATTCAAATGTTCAAATGTTTATGCAATTTTGAATGTATGCTGGTCCCACTAATGTGTAAGGTTGACTCAATCTCACGATAGGTCACATGACGATCTTGCAATATCAGTTCGCGCACAGCATCAATGGTTTCCGGAACAACAACTGTTTTTGGACGACCTTCACGAAATTAATAAACAGTGGTCCTTGATGGAGTTTCATCGCCAAAAATTAAATTAAGTTCATCCATGCACTCTTGCTGACTTAATCCACGTCGAAAGTTGTAAAAAATAATTGCACGAAAATGTTTACGATTTAATTCCATTTTTTGCCCGAGATGAATCCTTTAAGTTACTTTAAACAACACAGAGCGCTCGTATGTCAAAACGTTCTGAGTACGTATACGTATAACCTCAAAAATGTCAAACTTTACGATAGAGCTGTCAGTGGTCAGATTGCAACACTAGGGTTGTCCAATCCCGAAATATAAACGGCAGCCCTCGTATTCAGTTGCAGCGAACGCTTGGCAACCTCCTGTGATATGCTGGATAGATTCAGATGTTTGGCAACCATTCTGCATCTGTCGTTGTTGATGTAATATTCTTTTTATTATTTACGAATATTTGTCATGCTGCAGTTCTCGCTTTTACAATAGCTATGTTAAATAAAAGATTATTGTCATTAGTTGAAAAAAAAGTTTTTACATTTGCAAAAGACTTGTTCATATTTAAATTACGTGAATAATAAAGTCTACTCAGTATTATCACTTTATGAAGTTTATGAAGTTTTTAGTGACAACACAATTTTGAAAATCTTATGTTCTTCAGATAACTTATTTCTGCTCGTAACGCATTTGCATTTACTTGGGCTCCACTAGACGTCTGTAAGTTGTTAAAAGTATAATTTTTGGCTAATTTAAAATATTTGATGTGTACGAAACACTTGACACTGTACACAAGTTTGTGTTTTTCCTTTTCTGGTTAATTTACTGAATACGTACAAAAAAATGTTACTGTATCCTTCAAATGCCTCGTTCTCGTAGAAAAATGTTGTAAAACAATTACATATTCAAAACCCTCTAAGAATAATACTATTAACGTCTTTATTGTACTACAAGTAATTGTCTTGCTGGACATTCAACATAAACCCTGACATGTTATTACATCAATTCCATTTCACAATTACTATCAATGATCCAGTCAGCAAGGCTAGGCTAAAATAAAGAAATAAATAAAAAAGCGACCGAAATTATTGCTTTCATTAACAACTTCATCGTTTAGAACATCATAAAAGTGAACATAAAAATGAAAACAATGCGTCATTTTCAATTCGTAAAGGTTTTTACATCTTTGGCTTTATCAGCTAAAAATATGTGTCGTAATTGAAGGTAAAGGATTTTTTTACATATATTCTTTAACGAAAGAATTTTAATGTGGTCATTGAGAAAAAAGACGTATTGCATTTCTTGAGCTGCAATATCAATTTGAAGGAATAAAATTAATTTCAATTCTATTGTTGAGGAGGTCCTTGGTTTTTCTGTCTTCTCCTTGAGGTTGTTTCTCTTCACTTCTTTACTGTAAGTATTTGAAATTGATGACGAAATTAAAGTGTAGTAGACCCAATTTGACATTTCTCTAATACTTTATTTCCTTAAATTTTTTCATGTTAACTAACTAATTAATTTGGGACAGTTATTAAACAGTACTATATTCCTGATTGAAATTTTATATTTATTCTGGAAAAATATGTAAAATATTTTTCCATGTTATGAGTTATGAGAAATTCTGACTTAATTCTTAAAAATTAAGCTATCTTAATATATATTTTTAAAACTATTTTATATGGTTCACCGACAGGTTGTTTAATGAATTAGTAGTAGTAGTGTTTATATTTACTCCTTGTTTAAAGTTGCAAAATCAGTGTTTTTTGGCCAAATTTAAATTATAAGTGGTGTGCACAAGTTTTTTAAGGCACTAGATAATCCATGTGAGTTATATTCTGTATCAACGATTACTTATTTAGTTAGTTTTCGCTTTATTCAATTTAGTGTCATCATCTAACCTCTATATTGGCATATGATATTTTCGCCTTTTTTTATACTTTTGGCATTGGCGTAGCATTTTAGATTGGTTTTATAGTACCAATTATCTTATTATTGAGTAAAGAAATTTGAAGAACAAATTAAGAGAACAACTTAGAGATGCCATCTACTACACAATGTGCTTGCTGCAATAAATACTTCAAAAATAGCCTCATGATAGGCTGCAGTGTTTGCAATAAATCATATAAGCACTCATGTGTGGACATCGCCCTAGAGGAAGTGAAAGTTATTAATGATAACACTGATAAAGGTTTAGAGTGGTCATGTTCCAAGTGTAGAGAATTCGGCAACGAGTTAAAAGGATTGAAGGCCCTCATTTTGCAGTTGCAGAATGACATTCAGCAACTGAACACTAGCCATGGTTCATCTGCCGTGGAACCCGTTCCGTTCGAACAAATTATTGAGGAAATTAACCAGAGAAATAAGCGAAAGTGCAACATAATCATTTTTGGTATTGAAGAACAAGATCAACGGGAATCTTCGCAAGTCCGCTTAAATGCTGATAAGTCTGCTGTTGATAGTATTATTCAAGCGATTGCACCCGATTACTTACTTTCAGAAATTAAGCCTGTTAGGCTTGGTCAATTTGATCAGCGTAAACGTCGCCCTGTGAGAGTTAAATTAGATAGCGAAGATGCGGTTCACAGTATAATCCGGAAAGTCAAAGGACTAAGGAATCATAGAGAATATAGGAACAAGCCTATATCAATTACCTTTGATCGTACACCTCGACAACAGGATGCCTTTCGTATACTAAAGGAAGAGCTGAAGGATCGTGAACAGTCTGGGGAAACCAATTTACGAATTAAATACATCAAGGGCGTTCCTCAGATTGTGGGAAACTAACGAAGCCCAACAGTCCGCAATTCTTGGTGGGTTACTACCAGAATGTTCGCGGCCTCAAAACAAAAGTTGATACGATTTACGCGTCGGTCTCGGACTGCGAATTTGATTTGATTGCTCTTTCTGAGACTAACTTAAATTCAAGCGTGAACAACAGTGAACTCTTTTCGACGCAGTACAATGTTTACAGGAAAGATCGGAAGCTTGATATTGTTGATCGTGTATATTGTAGTTGTATATATTCCACCTGATATTGACCTGAATTCTTTTGAGCAATTCTTTGAATCTTTTGATCAACTAGATTTTATGTGTAAGGATGAGGTTATTATTTTAGGTGATTTTAATATACCTGCCTTTGTACATCACGATCCAAATAACAGAAAGTCTTCAATTATGAATAACTTTTTAGCAATCTACAATTTACACGATGTTAGAAATTCCATGATGAGGTTATTGGACTTGGTTTGCTCCAATTTAGGTAATATTACTGTCTCACATGATTGTAATCCGTTAGTTCCCGAAGATAATTATCATCCAGCATTAGTTATTAACTTTTCTACTCCAGAACCTTATTTTAACTTTCGGTCTAATCAATGTCCTAATTCATATAAATTCAGGAAAGCAGACTTTGCTTCGCTATATTACTCTCTTTCTTGTGTAGATTGGTCTTTCTTAAGATCTTTTAATAACGTAGATGCTTGCTTAGAGGCTTTTTATACAACTTTGTATAATATCTTTGATGCGCATGTTCCGCGGTTTAATTCACACAAACGTATATTTCTTAAGTGGTTTACCTCTGACATAATTAAAAAAATTAAAAAAAAGGCTAGGTTGCATAAGAAATTTAAGAAGTCTCATAATATTACTCATTTCGAAGAATTCAAAAGTTTAAGGGCAGTGGTGAAAAGACTAATTACCACAGCATATAAGGAATATATTGTAAGTATCCAGTCTTTGATACGAGTTGACTCGAAAGAATTCTGGTCGTTTATACGTGATAAAAAGGGTATATCCAGAATTCCTGGCAACATCACATTTAATAATGGGATTCTTACGGATCCGCAGGAAATTGTTAATGCTTTTGCTAATTTCTTTCAGAGTGCGTTTGGGCAGTCCAGTCTAATCATTAACTCTGTTGGCCCAATTATCACGCACGTAAATTTGGAATTACCAACTATTTCCGAGCTAACTGTGTTTCAGTTTATGAAGAAGCTGAAAAATAAGTTTACATCTGGATATGACGGTGTTCCGTCTTTTCTTATTAAAGATTGTGCTGGAGTTCTGGATATTCCTCTCAGTATCGTATATAACCTATCATTAAGATCCTTAACGTTTCCCTCTACTTGGAAATCAGCTAAAATATGTCCGGTATTTAAATCCGGAGACAAATCTGCTATCGAGAACTATAGGCCAATATCTATATTGTCGAACTTTTCGAAGGTTTTTGAGATGATTTTGTACGATCACATTTATCCTTATATATGTCATCAAATTTCTGATTCACAGCACGGATTTCTGAAGAAAAGATCGACTGTTACCAACCTTACTATTATAACTCAGTACCTTGCGGAATGTCTAGATAATAAAAGTCAAGTGGATGTTATTTACACCGACTTTGCAAAGGCCTTTGATAAATTGGATCACGGTGTTCTACTTGGTAAATTGGCTAAATTTGGATTCGGTAGTCAACTCATTACTTTTTTAAATTCTTATTTTGACAACAGAATCCAATCTGTTTTCTATAATGGATTTAAATCAAACCAATACGTTGCTACGTCAGGGGTTCCTCAGGGGTCAAATCTGGGACCTCTGCTGTTTCTTCTTTTCATTGATGACTTAACATGTAGGCTAAAGTGTAACAATTTATTATATGCTGACGATTTAAAAATCTTTGTTGAGATTACAGGTATTGATGATTGCTATTTTCTACAAGAGAATCTTAATGTTGTTAGTGACTGGTGCTTGCAGAATAATCTACATTTGAATGTGTCTAAGTGCAAAATAATGTCTTTTACCAAGAAGAAAACTTATCTAGATTTTAATTATATGATAAGAGATGATTGCCTTCCACGCGCAACTTTAATTAAGGATCTTGGTGTGTGGTTTGATACTAGGTTGAATTTTTACGAACACATTAACCTTAAAATTGCCGAAGCTAGTAAATTGTATGGCTTTATTGTCAGAAACTGTAAATCGTTTCATAGTATAGATGCTCTGAAAGTACTTTATTATTCTTTTGTACGCTCCAGGCTAGAATATGCCTCGATCGTCTGGAAACCGTTTTACAATTATCAGAAGTTAGCATTAGAAAGTGTACAGCGAAAGTTTCTTAAGTATCTATGTTTTAAAATTGATGGAGTCTATCCCAATAGAGGAGTTAATGAGCAACTTATGTGTAATAGATTTAATGTGGAAATTTTGGAGCTCAGGCAAATAATATGTTCGCTCACTTTTCTATACAAGCTTCTGCATAATAAAATAGACGCAGTGAACTTGTTATCACAGCTTAATTTCAATGTACCTTCTGTTTTTCTCAGAGATCCAGTGGTTTTTAGGCATTGTCGTTACAAAACTAACTTAGGCATAAACTCTCCTGTTTTTTGTATGACACAAAACTTCAACCTCATTTGTAGGGAATGTGATATTCATGTAGACTCTTTGTCTGTTATTTTGAGTAGGGCCAACGCTTTATTTAGTTTATAATTATTAACTTTATTTTTGAGATCGCAGTTATCGAGTATTTGTTTATTTTTGTTTATTTTTTTTTTGTTATTTTTTAGTACATTTTGCTTTCTGTTTTTTTTAAGGATTCATTAATATTGTCCTGTTAATAGTTTTTTACTGTTGGGCAATAAAGCTTTATTTATTTATTTATTTATTTATTTATTAGTAAAATACATTTATTTTCTTGTTTTCAAATTTGCAAAGTTATAATATATATTTTTTCCTTTTTCAGGTAAGTGTTAGACAAAATCATCATCTACATGAAACCAAGATAGGTGAAGTATTAATATATATTAAGTGGAAAATAAAAATTCAATTTTTTTTTTTTCATAACAGATAAAAGGCTTATTACGTGATAATTGGATAATTTTTTTGATTGGTGATAGGCTGATTAGGTTTTGTTCATGTATTTCAAGAATATATAAAGTTATATAAATATAAAATTTATTCTATAAAAAACATGATTAATTGGTTAAAATTGAGTCTTGAAACCAAACATTGTAAAATTCATAATTTAAAACTTGACCTATTTTGCCCTATATCTTACAATCTACATAGCCTCAAAATTCAGACAGTAGATTATAAAAGCCTTCCCTGAAAGTTTATTAGTAAAATAAAACTCTAATGTTAATTTTTGAGGACCAAATTAGAAAATTAAATACATATGCATTCTTATAAAAATCAAGCGAATCCTAAAGCAGATAAATAAAAAGTCTATGTGTGGAAAATCAAAGTGTATATTTTTTATAAATTTTAGAACGCTTCCTTTAAAAGATATTATTGTAAATATAAGAAAATGCACTCGAATCTTGAAGGTGAAAATGCACTCATTCCCTGCTTGTCTGAAACTGGAATATTCGAATCTTGAAGGTGGTACGGAACCCTAAGTATGCGAGTCCAACTCGCACTTGACCAAATTATTTGAAGTCGGTTTTTGTTTTTTTCTAATGTATTTATTAAAAATGTATTTATTTATATTTGCCATATTTCAATCCATCTTTCGCATGCTGGATTGATGACACCGGCGGGCCATAGGTTAGATATCCCTCGTATACGTATTGCGAAAACGATTCATTGTTTCCCGAATTAATGGTTTTGATGGACGATTATTTTGACTATATATAATGTACGTTATGTCCCATGAGTTTCTAGAATTGAACCATGTTTTTCAAAATAATTTTGAACAATTTGCAAACTTTGCTGCGACATTAGTCTGTTCATATGGAATTGTCAAGCTAAACTCCAAAACAACCGAGAACTGTCAAATCGCCTGTCACAGAAAACAGTGTTGCCAATTTAAAGTGGTATGTCTCAAAAAAACACCCATTAAATATTTAAAAAAATTTGACTGCTAGACGTAAAATTTTACGTCATTCTAAATCCACATATTCGATGGTATGTATTTTACTTCTCCAGCGCTCTGGGAAATCATCTTTCAACCAAATTAAGTGATTCTTTTGGCAACTGCGAATTTACCGCGAAAGCTTATCGATTTATGTTCGCATGCGAAACGGTAATCAACCTCCTAGTGTTATTAGTGCTGATGAACACGCATAATTTTTATCGGGCTGTATCGTTCTCATGACAAAAGTTAATTTGTTACCACCTTTAATAACACTCGAGCACAATTTTGAATTGCGAACAATAGGAACAAAAAAAATTAATTCAGTACTCACAATGTGTCATTAGACCGTTCTGATACACCATCCACGATGTACTTTGTGTTTATTAATACTTCATGTGGGTTGATATACTACTTTTTTTCTTTAATGCTCATGTTTTTTTTTTGCATGAGCTGACCAAATCTTGTATTAATTCATAAGCAACTACAAGTACCTACTGTTTCTTGTTGAGGAACAAATAAACAATTAATTAAAAACAAAAAACAATTTGAAAAATACAAGAGTAACTGAAAAACAAAAATAATTTGGTCAAGTGCGAGTTGGACTCGCATACTAAGGGTTCCGTACCATCTTCAAGATTTGATACAAAATAGGTGAATCAAATCTTTTTCTAATATTCCAGTTTCAGACAAGCAGGGAATGAGTGCATTTTCTTATATTTACAATAATATCTTTTAAAGGAAGCATTTTAAATTTATAAAAAATATACACTTTCATTTTCTACACATAGATATTTATTATTATTTTCTGCTTCAGGATTCGCTTGATTTTTATAAGAATAAATATGTATTTTATTTTCTAATTTGGCTCTCAAATATTAACATTAGAGTTTTATTTTACTAATAAACTTTCAGGGAAGTCTTTTATAATCTACTGTCTGAATTTTGAGGCTCTAGATTGGAAGATAAAGGGCAAAATAGGTCAAGTTTTAAGTTATAAATTATTAAATCTGTTATTCAAATTATTTAAAAATATAAATAAAATATATTTTTCAAATTTTAAATAGTGTAGTTTCTATAGTGGGAATTAAGTCGATGTTTAATATGTTTGTTAATATCTTTTAAACATATGATTTAAAAATATGATATATTTGTAATTCACATAATGAGCCTTTTATCTGATATGATGCGTTTGAAAATTGAATTTTTATTTTACATTTAATTGTATAATTTGTCCCTAAAATTTCTGTGGAGGTTTTCTAATAATTTTCTTCAAGTGAGCCCCAGTACCCCTAATTATTTTCAAAATTTTAGGTAGTATGGTTTCGGAAATAAAGCGAGAAATGAGAATTTTTTATATCTTTATGTTAATATCTTGTAAATAATTAATTTAAAAAATATGAAAATTATACGTTTTGTATTCCTCATAATAAACCCTTTTGATGTATTGCATGATGCGTTAAAAAAATATTTTTTATTTTCCGTTTAATTCTATAATTTAGCCCCCAATATTAATAATAGAGATTTCTTCGTATTTTTCCTGTAGACAAAAAAAATAGGTCTTATAGTTTGGGGAATAAAGAGGGGAATGAGCCCTTTGATTTGATATATTACTTGATCTGTTAGAAACAATTATAATTTTTTATTTTCCATTTAATTCTATAATTTGCCCCCCAAAATGAATATTAGGGGTTTCCCCTTATTTTTCCAATAGTTCAGGTGAGGCGCTATACCACTATTTTGTTTGAAAATTTTACAGCTTATGGTTTCGGAGATAAGGGGAGGGGGAATGGACACAATTTTTTATATTTTCGTTAATATCTTTTAATTAATTTATTTTTAAAATATGGAAAAATATATTTGTTTTCGTCATAATGAGCGCTTTATTTTGATATATAACGTGATGCGTTAGAAAAAATTTTAATTTTATATTTTCCATTTAATTCTGTAATTTGCCCGTCAAAACTAAAAGTAGAGGTTTCTCCTTATTTTTCCAGTAAACTTCAGGTCAGACCCTCTAAATCCCATTTTTTTCAAAACTTTAGGTTTTATAGTTTCGGAGATAAGGGGGGGGATGGGTAAATTTTGGTATATTTTCGTTAATATCTTTTTAACTAATTTTTTTTAAATATGAAAAAAATATATTTGTGTTTCTCAGAAAGGGGACTTTTCATTTGATATATTACATGCGTTTAGTTTTTTTTAAATTTTCATTTAATTCTATAATTTGTCTCTCAAAATTAATATTAATGGTTTCTCCTTATTTTTCCTGCAAAGTTCGCGCAACGATCTATATTTTCTTTTTTTCCCAAAATTTTAGGCTCAGTAGTTTCGGTGATCAGGGGGGGCGGTCGATTTTTTTAGTTTTTTCCCCCAGAAGAATTCCTAAAATCAAAATTTCTTCATTTACGATATGTACTTCTGATACCCGTATATTGTATATACGGAACCCTAATAATATTTCTAAAACATATATAATATACTTTTCTGTTTTTTTTTGGGGGGGGGGGGAATAATACCACAGTTGCTGGAAAGTCTATATATTTCAAACAATCCAAACGTTAGGCAAGAGAAATAAAAATGAATTTTATGTATGTCATTTGAATTCCACTCCTCGATATTCATTTTTCTGTTTAGCAAATCTGTTATTTGGGTCTAAAGAATTTTGTGCTTTTATTAATCTCTGGTCTTGATATAGCCTATTCTACTTTGGTCTTTAGGTTTGCGCTGATCCATGTCCATTTTCTTGTATTTTAAGTGGAGTTCATTTTGTGTAGATGGTGTCCAGGTAAAAATTTCAGAACCATAACTCCATTTTCATTATTTTCGTCATCCCCTAAATATTACCTACTAAGCCAAACCAAAACATTCTTTTTTCACTTAACGAACGTTTCAACTGCGAAGCTGTCATCATCAAGGAGTAAACCAAAACTGAAAAATATTTACAAAAATTCCTTAATATATGCTTAAAAATTATGGGTAAATTACTGGGGAAAACCATAATGTTAATACACTAATCCCTAAGTACCTAACCTTACAAAATATTTTCTACGGTAATTGAGTTATTAAATACTTAGTTCTTAAAATGCAAATTTCTAGGAATTCTTAGATATTAAATTATACAATGGGCTATTAGAAAGTTATTATCTCATATATTCTGGACTTTTCGAAATCGTTAAGTTCATCTTTGGGATTGCCAAATAGTTTTTATAAAGTTTTTATTGTTCTGTATACCTACTACGTTATACCAAGTTCCCTACAGATTCTTTTAAAGCCCTTATTATTATGTTTATATGGGACAGAGATAAACTTATATTCTTGTTTTTCATTTCCAAAAATTGACACTTCATTTATTCTTAATCTAAGTCGTTTCTTTCTAATCAGCTTATCTACAATATTTACTGGATAACCATTACATGTAGCTATGTCCCTAATTGTTTTATTTTCTCTCTCAAACCTCTCTTTGGTAAGAGGGAATGTCAACAAACGATGTACAAGGAAGGTGCCCCACCATTTTGTGTTTTTGCAGTGAAAAGAATTATTAGGTAAATATCTAAATGTGCTGGTATCCTTCCTAGTTCCGTCGAATTCTAAACGTTTATTAGCATTTTTAATACGCTTTTATTAGGTTCATGTGTACGTATCTCAGTAACGGAAACTTTCAACGTAATTTTCACCAACTTAAAGAAGTCCAATTAAGTTGAAAATTGGCACACGTGTCAAGGGCCGTTGACAATACAAAGTTGAACTTTCCCGTTTTTTGTCTTTTTGTCACTGTTCTTGACTAAATACAAATTCGTCTATTAACTACTGCCATCTAGTTGGCAGTAGTAGAACTTGCTGTAATGAAATGGAAAGGTTACGCAAACATGAAGTAAACTTTTTAAATATAAATTCTACATACATCGTTAAAAAACTAAAAACTTAGAAAATAATTATAGTTTAAAAAAACTAAAGAAATACGCTTTAGCAGCAAACTGAACTAAAAAGCATAAAATAACTTTTAATTATGAACCTCAAAATAAAGATGTAATAAAATTTAAATTATTAACAAAATAATTCGATTCAGAGTAAAAAGCGTGCTTGAAATATTAAATTTGACAACTATTTATAAGAGGAGAATTATGCAAATATAGTGAAATGCTAATCCATAGAGCCAAAAATATCTGCAGCACACCAGCAGCCCTCAAAGAAGAACAAGTGAAACTTAGAGAAGACCTTTTGACTAATGGAAACGATCATTACCAAGGCGTTTGAAGAGCTGGACAAACCACCTAGGCAGGAAGGGGATACCACGGTAGCAACTCTACTATTACCGTATACTAAAGGCTTGTCGGAGAAACTTAGAAGAATTGCACACAGCTATGGAATCAGAATGATCTTCAAAAGCAATGACACCTTGAGGAGCATGATAACAAGAACGAGGCCCGACGCACCAAGAATACCAAATAACTGTATATACAGCATACCGTGTGAATGTAGCAGTCTTTACATTGGAGAGACAAAGCGACATCTGGACACTAGGATTAAGGAACACCGCACAGGTACTCAAAGGGCAGAGGTAACGAAGTCTGGGCTAGCTAATCACGCATGGACCGAACACCATAATATCAACTGGGACCAAGCTAGAGCAATTCACAAGGAAGAGCACTGGTACAAAAGAAAATTCATAGAGACAGCTTAAATAATCTCGAACGAAAATATAATTAGCGAGCCCAGCGTCCACATTAAAAATATTTGGAGGGCTCTTCTTCGGCCTCTGCCGGTACGGATCACCGGCAACCAACCTCCAGGTACGACGACGCTGATTGGACCAGATAAGACCCAATGATCATGACCGGCGACGCATGACCGGTTAAGGGTATAATATAAATACGACCGATACTCTGAATTTCCTATCATTCACCTGATGACGATAGCGGATACACATTATTGAAACGTTGTGAGATCGACCACTTGAAGACGATGGAAGTCCAAGGAAACTTCGAAGAATAATCATGATTGATTGTTCGACTTTCTACTGCTGTAATATAAACTCTTCATAATTAAAAATTATTTTCTGCTTTTTAGTTTGGTTGGCTACTAAAGCGTATTTTTTTAGTTTTTTTGAACTATAATTATTTAGAACAAGTAGATCTAAAAATGGGAAACTTCCTTTATTTTCTAATTCATACGTAAATTTAATGGTGGGACATTAATTATTAAGATATGAGACAAAATCATTAATATTAATCTTATTTCTATCAAAAACAGCAAATATATCGTCAACATACCTTAGCCATACCCTAGGAAAATATTCCCTCAACTTCGAATCTGCCCATAAACAAAGTAGCAAGCAACGCAGACAAGGGATTCCCCATTTCTCAGTTTTGGTTTACTCCTTGATGATGACAGCCTCGCGTTCCTTTGAGTGGAAAAAAGAAAGGTTTTGTGTTTATACGTTCATATAAAGAAAGATAAGTCAGCATGGATATATAATGGAAATTTTCTTGCTTCAAGTTGTTCTCTTTGCGTCGTAAAGCGACACATAACCGGAAGGAGCTCCGACAGCGAAGCAAATTATGATAAAAATACATAAACATAAAATACGCCCATAACGTATCGAAACGACCACATTAAAATGAATATTCTAGTCAAAGGAATTGACGTATAATGATGCTCCAGTAACAAAAGCTGTTAAAAACGGACCAATTCCGCATGTGCATTTACGACTAGATGCTGTCGTAAAAGAGCGAATTAACTCCCAGCATTATGGATTTGTAACTGGGAATAGTACCGTTTTCATGCCACATAAAATTGTGGTTTTTATATAATGAGTTTTATAGATATATGCTTTAGGGTGTGAATTAAAAATGTGAAGTCTGCTATTTTACGATATAAGCCTTCAAAAGATACGTTTATATGCATACAAACCACAGCAGTTGTCGCTGTCTGTATTTGCTTTATGTTGAAAGCTTATTTGGTTCCAGCCATATGGTGTGAAGAATGTCGACAATTGCTTCCTGCCTTTTCATTTTTTTTTCAAAAATTCATTATTATTCCTGTATTTCAGGTTTATTCAAAAATGAAAGTATACTACTCACTGACAAAGAAATCGCAAAACCCAGGAGGTGTTTAAATTGAATATTGTTTTGGTAAAATATACAGTGTGATACAACCAAATGGAATAAATGGAAAAACGCTTGGACACGTCGATTTGTATTATTAAATGCGCATTTTTCAACAAAAAATATATAGGGTGTGTCACGTGGCAGTGACCAATACCATCTTTCTTATTTTAAATGCATCCTCCTGTATATTATTTATTTTTTGGATTCTCTAGAAAATTGTAGACATAATTCATGTTCAGTGTCCGACACCTATCTTAAACTGTTTCGAAAATAGTAAGTGTTTTCAGATTTATTACAAAAATTTATATTAAAAAAGAAAATTATTTATTTTATTACAAGCCCTCCTTTATTCGTTATCGGTTTTATTCCATTTAGCTGTTCCACACTGTAGATATTATAGTAAGGAGTAGATGTTATAGTAAGGAATAAATGATTAAAATTGGGTAAAGTGTGATGGGATCGAAAATCGATTATTAGTAATGTTAAAATGCCTAGAGCATGTGTACGCAGAGTGTATCGCCAGCTAAGTGAATTTGAAAGAAGTCGAATTATTGGTTTACGAGAGGTGGGTTTTTCATTTCGAGAAATCGTTAACCGCATGTACAGAAATTCAACTATTGTTATGAGATGTTGTCAAGCGTGGATTGATAATACCCAAAATCGGAGAAGAGTAGGCACCGGACGTCGAAGGAGTTATGTCAAGTTCAAGCTCGACGTCTAAGACTTATGGCCTTTAGAGACCGATTTTCGACTACTCGAAATTTGGCTATGAGTGGGTAGAAGAACAAGGTCATTTTGTAAGGGTCGAAACGGTTTACCGCCTTATAAGGTCTTTTGGACTGCCGCATTATCGGCCCCATCTTGTGTTCTCTTTGACCACTGAGCATCGACGGCAACAGTGGTGCAGAGAACGACGACATTGGAATGTAAAATGCCATCAGGTCGTCTTCACTGATGAATCTCGATTCGGTGATGACCGAAGAACGGTTGTACTACCTCGAGGAGAAAGATGTCATCCGCAATTTGATGTTGAGCGACATGAACACCAAGCAGTAGGCGTTATGGTATGGTGTGCACATGGTCTTTGTTCGAGGCAATGTGACGGCGCAACGTTATCTTCAGGAAGTAGTGAAGCCGTATTTTCTCCCTTACTTTAATTGGCTCTTGGATCCCATATTTCAACCAGATAATGCTCGACTTCCTGTTCCTTGAGTTAGTTTAAACTTTTTTTAAAGAGACCCATGTGAATCTGTTGCTATGGAGGCCCAGATCTCCCATCTTTTGCCCATAGAACATGTTTGGGATATGATGGGTAGAAGCCTCGGAAATTTACCCCAGGTCCAACGGGCATTAAACGTGCTAAGACATGAAATACAGTTAGCATTTCTCAAGAAGAAATAGACTACCTTATTGAATAAATGCCAAGAGGTGTTGGGGAATGTATAGATAACTGCGGTGGAGAAACACATTATTAACAAACTTAATTATAAAAAAAACTTAAACGCTTGGTATTTTTTAATCAAATTTTAATCATTGACTACTTACTATAGCGTCTATCTATTACCAAAATAATATTAACTTTATACATCTTCTTCTGGGTGTTGCAATTTCTTTGTCAGTAGTATATTTTATCTAGAAAACACGTTAGTCATGGTTTTGTTTTTCATCTAATTTCATCAGGAAAAGGTACCTTTTCTTTCCTATATATGATGCTTTAAAGTAAACATCAAGTTAAAACATATTTCCAAAGTACAACAATATAACAATGTTAAAACGTATGCGTTGTTTGATTGATTGATTGATTAGCTTGTTAGAATCATCCTTGATAATGAAACTTCCTTCCCGCCCAATTAAACGCAGGAACACTGGACGTCGTAATTTACGTAATCCTTATGTTTATTTTTACTTTAATTAAACTCAATTTATTTGCGTGCACCATCCTGATGAGCATTTTCAGTTGCAGACTAGCTTAACCGTATGCAATTTAATTGAACGAAACTAAACTGACATGTCAGCGTGTTTCCACAACTATATCTCGCATCTAATTGGGTTTGTTTAATCTGCACATCAACTAGGAAATCGTTTCTCCTTTCTGCCACACTGAGGAGGATGCTTGTGTTACGGAATCGAGAAAAAAAATTGGCCTCTCTTCGGTTAATGATCTATTTTTACCGTGGCTGCGATAATGAACGACAACGCATGTGAAATTGGGTCTTTGTCGAGAGGAAGTAGGAAATGATATAATTTCTCAATTAACAGCAACAAAGACGATATAGATGGAACGCATAATTGGCCAGAGAGAGTCAGTCAGTACGGCTTATCTTCCATTCAGAGTTCACAGCATCCTTTTTATGGTCGTGCCATAATTGCATACGCGAGGTGACAATAACGACGACATCGTCCAATACTTGACGTGTTGCTTTTTTAATTAACATTTTTTTATAGTTTTTTCACTCGTTTCACTCAAACGTAGATTGTTTTGAATCTGTGATGTGTCTTACACGTGATCAAAGTGGAGTGACTTTTTGTGGATGAAGGGATTTCCGTTTATTTTGATATCTCTGCTGGGGTAAGCAAAGTTTTTTGCGAGTTTTTTGCTGGCAATGTATGATTGATATTAATTATGGTTCCGGATATACAATAAACAGATACCCTGGTATGAAGGTATAGTTTGGTGACCCGATCAGGAGTACATATCGTAAATGAAGAAATTTTGATTTTAGGGGTACTTATGAGGAGGAAAACTAAAAAAATCGACCTTCCCCCATCCCTTATCCCCGAAACTATAAACAGTAAAATTTAAAAAAAAATAGAGATATAGGGTCACACCTGAAAATAAATTATTTTAAAAATATTAACAAAAACATAAAAATTTTTACTCATTCCCCCTACCTTGTCTCCGAAACTATAAGCCGTCAAATTATGAACAAAAAATAGAGCTATAGGACCTCATCTGAATTTTACCGGAAAAATAAAGAGAAACACCCAATATTAATTTTGGGGTCCCCTTTATCTCCCAAACCATAAAACGTAAAAATTTAAAAAAAAAGGATATAGGACCTCACGGGAACTTTAATTAAATGGAAAAAATAAAATTAAAACTATTTCTAACGCATCACCTAATATGTCAAATCAAAATGGATATTTTAAAATAAATTAACAAAAATATAAAAAAAAACTCATTGCTTTCTTTATTCCCCAAACTATAAGTCGGATAAGACGCAAAATTTTTGAATGAAGTGGCTCATTATGAGGAATACAAATGTATATATTTAATATTTTTAAAATTAATTGTTTACAAGATATTAACAAGAGTATAAAAAATTCTCTTTATTTCTGAAACCATACTACCTCAAATTGTCAAAATAATTATGGGTACTAGGGCTTATTTGAAATTTATAAGAAAAAATAGTAGAAAACCTCAATATTAATTTTGAGAACAAATTATAGAATTAAATGGAAAATAAAAATTAAATTTTCAAACGCATCATGTAATATAACAAATAAAAGGCTCATTATGTGAATTACTAATATATCTTATACTTAAATCATTTATTTAAAAGAGATTAACCAACATATTAAACATCGACTTAATTCCGACTTTAGAAATTGCAGTATACAAAATTTTGAAAAATATATTCTATTTGTATTTTTAAATAACTTGTCTAAAATATTTAATAATTTTTATTTAAAACTTAACCTATTTATCTTCCAATCTGCAGAGCCTAAAATTCAGACAGTAGATTATAAAAGGCTTCCCGGAAAATTATTATAATAAAAACCTAATATTAATTTGGGGGATTAAATACAAATTTTGATAAAAATCAAGCGAATCATGTAGCAGATAAAATAAAAAGTCTGTGTGGAAAATAATAGTGTATATTTTTTATAAATTTAAAACGCTTTAAAAGATATTAGGGCAAATATAAGAAAATGCACTCAGTCCCTGCTTATCTGAAACTGGAATATTAGAATCTTGAAGGTGGTACGGAACCCTTAGTATGCGAGTCCAACTTACACTTGACCAAATTATTTTATTTTTATGATAATATTTATGACTGTCAAAAGGTCAGGGGGACCATGTATTCGTATGGTTATTGCTCTGTTCAAAACTTTTATTTTTCTTTAAAAAATGTTGGGTAACAATTTTATCAAAATACTCAGTGTTCTCCGGAATAGATTAAAACCTGGAATAGATTAAAACCTTTTGAAATTTTCAAAATCGAATTTCTCTCTAGACCTGAAAAACCTGCCATGCCATGAGCCCTTAAAGCTTCCCACAAAATTGCTGATTTGCCCATACTACCTAGAAGAAAAAAATTCTGATTTGTCCTTTCTCTAGGATATATATTTTTTTCGATATGCCCCTTCCTAAACCAAAAGCTGGGTACGCCCTTGTACACCAATATACAGTGAGGACCCGTGGGTTGGAACAAATTCATTATTACTTTTACGTCAACTGTTGCCACTAATAGAGAAGT
This sequence comes from Octodonta nipae, assembly GCA_034190945.1. NCBI lineage: Eukaryota > Metazoa > Arthropoda > Insecta > Coleoptera > Chrysomelidae > Octodonta > Octodonta nipae. Next base: position 8,694,578 of record CM067220.1, on the reverse strand, counting down.
TTATAGCCGGTCATTCTCACCCTCCATTAGTGTAAGTATAACCGTTCCAAAGAACTGAAGGGGAAGGGGACATTGCATTCACTAAAAAATGCTATAAAAAATCCTTTTGGCTCCATTAATATCATAAGAGTAAACCTAGGAAAAACCTTAAGAACTGGCCGGATATAGGGGAGTTCAAAATGTGACAACCATTATTAATTTCATTCGTAATTATCCGGAACCAGATACGATTGAATTCTACGGAAATAGTTGTTGAATTGTCAAATTGTATTTTATGGCCCATGTTCCAAGCATGCTCACAAGTTTTAGATTTCTCGAATTGTCGTTTCTTTATGTAATTTTTGTGGTCATTAATTCGTACATTTAGAGGGCTAGATGTTTCTCCAATGTAAGATACATTGGAGAATTTTGTTTATGCAATTTTTTGAGTTTTGAGCTGTGTTTGTTGGTTTTGTTTTCGATATAATTGATTTTAAGGTATTTCCTGTTTTGGATGTTGTTTTGACAATAAATCTGTTGTTCTTTTCAGTCTTTCACACAGACCGGTATAGTTGTTACTGTAATGTAGTTATATTGAGTTACTTAGAGAAGTTTGGTGTTGACATTTCTACTCACGCTTTGAACCCATCGCAGAAAGACAAAAAAAAGAAGAAATATAAAACTAAAATATTTACAGGGTCTACTGAAGGGTTTTTAATGTCTCTTTGCTCTCTTTTCTTGTTCTCGAGAAAGACAATTGCAAATTTTCAAACTCACATAAAGTATATTATACAGGGTGAGTTTTTTTTTTGATCAGTATGGGGATCTCGGAAACTAGCGGAGATAGAGCAATGGTTAAATTGGGAAAGATTTGCAGTTTTACTGGCCCAATTTAATGACATTTTCGGATTTTTGTAAAAAGTCATGGCTTACTAGATATTTTGAAAAAACGAAATTTTGTCGATTTAGTCAAATCCCTCTAGCTCCTTTGTTTTTAATTTTATGAAAAAGTGTAAATATTAAAATTGAAGGGAATTGTATCCCGAATATGATTGTCATGTCCTCGTTTGCGTGACAGCTCTCGTTTTCGAGATATGACACAAATAACGATATAATACTCGATATAGTTATTCATAAAAATAACGGAGTTATGGATGCTTTTCTCTCTTATTTTCACTTTTAACGTACCTAGTTAGCCATGAAATAGATTGATTTATTAATAACTATTCCAAAAAACTAAATAAGTAGGTACTTACTAAAAACTTAAGAAATTAAAGTACATAATAATGGTTACAATTTATGTTCGAAAAGTCCACCATTGTTATTTAGACAAAAATTGCATCTTTTTAAGATTGACATTACCGCTTTTCTCACAGACTGCCTATCAATTTCTTCAATTGGTTGTAATACCGCCTCCCATAGGTGACCAGCTGTCTCATACTTTCTTTTGTATACTATGTTTTTTAGCGCACTCCATAAATAGAAGTCTATAACTGCCAAATCGGGAGACCGGGGTGGCCATTCGCGTGGGCCATTTCTTCCTATCCAAGAGTTTGGATATTATCTAAGTATTGTCTTACTAATAACGAGTTATGAGCAGGCGCTCCATCATGTTGGAACCACTCAATTTCTAAACGAGTTCTCAAATTCAAATTATGCAACATGTCTTGAAAAGTGTATTGCAAGAAATGCAAGTAGCTCTCCCCAGTAAGTGATTCGTCATAGATGAAAGGCCCCATAATAGTAGACCCTATGATACCACACCAAACATTAAAACCAAATTTTATCTGGGGTCGTCTTTGTTCTACATGGAAAGGGTTTTCTTTAGCCCAGATATGCTCATTGTGTCTATTGAACATACCGCAGTTAGTAAATCTAGTTTCATCTGTAAGCCATGACTTTTTACAAAAATCCGAAAGTAGCATTAAATTAGGCCAGTAAAACTGCACATCTTTCCCAATTTACCCATTGCTCTATCTCCGCTAGTTTTCGAGATCCCCATACTGATCATAAAAAAAAACCACCCTGTATATAAATTCCAGATGTCTTCAATACTGTGTTGTTTCTACTTTGATGAGAAGTTCCCGGAAAATAATCACTTCGCACTTTCACATGAAAGACCTTAGAATTCAGTAATAAATCAATTGAACGCAGTTAAAAATAACATATTTTCTAATACATATAGTATTACAATAATAAATATGCGTAGAATGTTAAAAAATAAACTTCCTTTCGTTCGAAGTAAGTATGATCGCACACATTACAGCGAATGACTCACGTATCATAAATCGTGCATTAACTACCAAACTAATCATAAGCGACACACGCTTTGATGAAAATATGACTGTGGATGGAGACGTTATTGAATTTACGAAACGGATAAGGCGTATTGTTGATGACTCGATTTATGCAAGCGACTCCGATCAACATCCCACACTCGGTCGTATGCATTTCTTCGAATGTTATTATTTGTTATTAATAACTCAAACGAAATTCCGGATGGTGTTACTTCGATTATGAACGGCGCGAACGCTATGTTCTAAAAAATCTCGCGTTATACACGGTGAGTTTTTTTTGGTGATCAGTAAGGGGAACTCGCAAACTAGCGGAAATAGAGCAATGGTTAAATTGGGAAAGATTTGCAGTTTTACTGGCCCAATTTAATGATACTTTGGGATTTTTGTGAGAAGTCATGGCTTACTAGATATTTTGAAAAAACGAAATTCGGTCGATTTGGTCAAATCCCTCTAGCTCCTTTGTTTTTGATTTTATAAAAAAGTGTAAATATCAAAATTGAAGTATTCCGAATATGATTGTCATGTCATCGTTTGAGTGACAGCTCTCGTTTTCGAGATATGACACAAACTTATATTTTTTTAATGAAAACCATAGTTGACTATGAACTCAAAGAATCGGACATTTTTAGAGCTTTTCAACGATATAATACTCGATATAGTTATTCATAAAAATAACGGAGTTATGGATGGAGGGAGCCATGAAAAAGATTGTTTTCACTTTGACGCTTCCTCATTTGAGAGTAATTCCATTAGTAGTGCTGAACTGACAGTCAATATTGACAAGTTTTCGTGACAAAATGGAATATTCTAACGAAGAAAAACTGAATATGGTGGAATGTTATATCATATGCCATACAAATTCAGTTCGTGCAGCTGAGGAATACTTTCATAGATATTTTAATCGTCGTCAACCTGCTCTATGTACATTTAAAAGGCTTTACGATAGTTTACGCAGATATGGATCTTTTACTAAACCACCAAAGGAACGTAATCCAATTAACGAAGCAGCACAAATAAATGTTTTGCAATGGTAAATCAAAATCCATCTACATCAACTCTTGAGATTGCGGCAGAAGCTGGCACATCTCAACGAACTGTAGTTAAGGTAGTGAAAGCGCACAAGTTCCACCCTTACAAACTTTCAGTTTCTCAAACTTGTGACATGCTGGTGACGAACATCGACGTATTTTGTTTTGCACGTGGTTTGGAGACATGTGCTTTAACAATCTACAGTTTCCATTAAAGGTGTTATGGTCAGATGAAACTAGAGTTACTAACTGCGGTATGTTCACTAGACACAATGAGCATATCTGGGCTAAAGAAAACCCTTTCCATGTAGAGAAAAGACGACCCCAGATAAAATTTGGTTTTAATGTTTGGTGTGGTATTATAGGGTCTACTATTATGGGGCCTTTTATCTATGACGAATCACTTACTGGGGAGCGCTACTGGCATTTCTTGTAATACACTTTTCAAGACATGCTGCATAATTTGAATTTGAGAATTCGTCTAGAAATTGAGTGGTTCCAACATGATGGAGCACCAGCTCATAACTCGTTATTAGTAAGACAACACTTAGATAATATCTTTCCAAACTCTTGGATAGGTAGAAATTGCTCACGCAAATGGCAGCCCGATCTCCCGATTTGGCAGTTATAGACTTCTATTTATGGGGTGCGCTCAAAAACAAAGTATACAAAAGAAAGTATGAGACAGTTGGTGACCTAAGGGAGGCGGTATTACATACAATTGAAGAAATTAGTAGGCGCTCTGTGAGGAAAGCGGTAATGTCCATCTTAAAAAGCTGCAATTTTTGTCTAAATAACAATGGTCAACTTTTCGAACATAAATTGTAACCATTATTATGTACTTTAATTTCTTAAGTTTTTAGTAAGTACCTTTATTTAGTTTTTCGTTATATCTGATATACCTATTAAAAAAATCGTTTAATTTTTTTGTCGAATAGTTATTAATAAATCAATCTATTTCGTGGCTACCTACGTTAAAAGTGAATAGCATCCATAACTCCGTTATTTTTATGAATAATTATATCTAGTATTATATCGTTGAAAAGCTCTAAAAATGTCCGATTTTTTGAGGTCATAGCCAACTATGGTTTCCATTCAAAAAAAAGTTAAGTTTGTTTCATATCTTGATAACGAGAGCTGTCACGCAAACGAGGACATGACAATCATATTCGGGATACAATTTTGATATTTACACTTTTTTTATAAAATCAAAAACAAAGGAGCTAGAGGGATTTGACTAAATTGACAGAATTTCGTTTTTTCAGAATATCTAGTAAGCCATGTCTTTTTACAAAAATCCGAAAGTGTCATTATATTGTGCCAGTAAAACTGTAAATCTTTCCCAATTTAACCATTGCTATATCTCCGCTAGTTTCCGAGATCCCCATACTGATCATCAAAAAAAACTCACCCTGTATAAATTCAGTATCTATGTTTTTGTCTTAAGTTGAATATACGAAACATTGGCAAGTTAATAGAGAGAAACCTTGTATGCAAATTACAATAATCCTTAAGTGTCTAACTTTAACCTGAAACCTAACAAGATATCTGCTGTTTGATATTTGAATAAAAAACGTGACACGATATTCTTACACGCTAATCTCCGAAACCGCCCAAACGATTTCAATTAAATTTAATGAATGTATGATTAGTTTCAGCTTAGAGGACGGACCTAGTAAGTGACGATAATGTCTAAATCTAAAATTCCGTTTTTTTAAATAAACTGAAAGGGCTTCTCTAGCACCTCCACCAGAATATGGCCAAAATGGAATTTACAGTGTGGAACTGCTAAATGGAATAATTTCGATAACAAATAAAGGAGGGCGTGTTGGAAAAAACGCTTGGACACGACGATTTGTATTTTTTATTGCGCATTTTTTCAACAAAAAGAAATTATATAGGGTGTGTCATGTGACAGTGGCCAATACCAACGTTCTTATTTTAAATGTATATTTAATTATGGATTCACCAGAAAATTCTACACATAATTCATGGCACAATATCCTACACCTATCTTCAACTGTTTCGGAAATATTAAGTGTTTTCAGATTTATTACAAAAATTAACATTCAAAAAAGAAATTATTTTATTTCACATATTCGCTTCATTACACTCAATACTTAATTCCCATTTAGCTCTTGATATTGAGATAGTAAGCAAAAACCATTCCTGCGTTTCTTACCATTGTCGCTTGAATTTCGCTAACTGTACGTAATAATATCAGAAAATAGAAGTTTCTCGATTATTTCACGAAAATTTACCAAATTTGCCGCCGGTATCCCAAGGAGCAATGATCAAAATAGCGAGCTTGGTCATGTAAGACAGATAAAAAAGTACCTGCCAATAATATGAAATTGGATATTATGCATGAGTTTCAAGAAAACATAATTCTGGCCAAGAAACGGCCCCACTGTTCAACATTAGCCACACATCAGTTTTTCGAGTATTAAAGAAAAGTAAAATGCATCCCTATAAAACGATGCCGACTCAGAAGCTCATGGAAGATAGGATTTCGATAGGAGAACGTATTTCTGTGAACAAATGATGGTAAGGTTAGATAAAGATGTGATCCAATTAGAAGATGTTTTGTTTTCTGATGAGAGCACATTTACACTTCACGGTCATGTTAATCTTCAAAATTGCTGCGACTGGTCTAATGAAAATCCTTACTGGGTGACAGAGAAACATACGCAATATCCAGAAAAAGATAATGTTTGGACAGGAATTGTTGGAAATCATTGTTGGTCCCTTTTTCATTGATGGCAACTTGAATGGAGATGAATATTTAGAACTGCTCTAAATAATGTTGTGCCAGCTTTGACAAACTTATATCCTGATCCAGTAAACCCACAAGTTCCTGCCAATACAATATGGTTTCAGCAAGATGGAGCACCGCCCCATTACGATATCAATGTCCGGCAGTACCTGAACCAAATTTTTTCAAATCGGTTGATTGGGAGGCGCAAATCGAAGAATGGCCAGCACGATCTCCAGATTTAACGCCATTGGACTACTTTTTGTGGGGATAGTCAATAGTACTGCATACAAAACTAAACCCCTGAACTTAGATGACCTAAAAAGATGAATAACGCTTGCAATTAGATCAGTCACGCCTTAGATGTTGAGTAACCTTAGAAGACATTTCTATACCAGATTAGCATGTTGCCAAGACCTACATTAACATTAATGGCTTTTTGTTTTTTCATATTATTAAAAAATAATCAGTATAACTTATTAGGTAGTTAGGGAATTTGTGAAATAAAATAATTTTCTTTTTTTAATGTTAATTTTTGCAATAAATCTGAAAACACTTAATATTCCGAAACAGTTGAAGATAGGTGTAGGACATAGTACACGAATTATGTCTAGACTTCTCTGGAGAAACCAAAAAATAAATAATATACAGGTGTTTACATTTAAAATAAGAAAATTGGTATTGGCCATTGTCACTATATATATTTTTTTATTTATTTATTCCATTTGGCTGTTCCACAAAGTAGATTAGCTGAATGTATACTGTCTCCTAAGGAACGTCTTTACTTGACGAAGTCAAGTGTAAAATGTGAATTTCTAGAAAAACTCTTTGTTTGTAGGTGAAACCTATTGGAAATGGAAGGGAATAAAACAATTATAAAAGGAAAAATAATTTACGGCGATCTGAGGTTCGGAAAGGGAAAGGAGAGGGGTTTTAAGGATAATATTTTGGTCAAGTGCGAGTTGGACTCGCATACTAAGGGTTCCGTACCACCTTCAAGATTCTAATATTCCAGTTTCAGACAAGCAGGGAATAAGTGCATCTCTTATATTTACCCTAATATTTTTTAAAAGAAGCGTTTTAAATTTATATATAAATATACACTTTGATTTTCCACACATAGACTTTTTATTTTATCTGCTTCAGGATTCGCTTGATTTTTATAAGAATACATATGTATTTAATTTTCTAATTTGGCCCCCAAAAATTAACATTAGAGTTTTATTTTACTAATAAACTTTCAGGGAAGCCTTTTATAATCTACTGTCTCAATTTTGAGGCTCTGTAGATTGGAAGATATAGGGCAAAATAGGTCAAGTTTTAAATTATAAATTCTTAAATATATTATTCAAATTATTTAAAAATACAAATCAAATATATATTTCAAAATTTAAATAGTGTAGTTTCTAAAGTGGGAATTAAGTCGATGTTTAATATATTTGTTAACATCTTTAAAACGAATGATTTAAAAATATGATATATTTGTAATTCACATAATGAGCCTTTTGAAAATTGAAATTTTATTTTCGATTTAATTGTATAATTTGTCCCTAAAATTACTATGGGGGTTTTCTAATAATTTTTCTTACAAATTTCAAGTTAGCACCAGTACCGCTAATTATTTTAAAAATTTTAGGTAGTATGGTTTCGGAAATAAAGCGAGAAATGGGAATTTTTTATGTCTTTATGTTAATAAATAATTGTTTACAATTAATTTAAAAAATATGAAAGATATGTATTTGTATTCCTCATAATAAACCCTTTCATTTGATGTATTGCATGATGCATTAAAAAATATTTTTTTATTTCCCGTTTAATTCTATAATTTGGCCCCCAGTATTAATATTAGGGATTTTTCCTGTAAACAAAAAAAAATCAGATCTTATAGTTTGGGGAATAAAGGGAGAATGGGTAATTTTTTTAATATATTTTAAAATATTTCTTTAAAAAATAAAAATATATATTAGTATTCTTCATAATGAGCCCTTTGATTTGATATATTACTTGATCCGTTAGAAACAATTATAATTTTTTATTTTCCATTTAATTCTATAATTTGCCCCCGAAAATGAATATTAGGGGTTTCTCCTTATTTTTCCAGTAAAGTTCAGGGAGGCACTATACCTGTATTTTTTTTCACAATTTTGCAGCTTATGGTTTCGGTTATAAGGGGGGGGAATGGTTAAATTTTTTTATATTTTTGTTAATATCTTTTAATTAATTTGTTTTAAAAATATTTAAAAAATATATTTGTTTTCGTCATATTGAACCCTTTCATTCGATATATAACATGATGCTTCAGAAATAATTTTAATTTTATATTTTCTATTTAATTCTGTAATTTGCCCCCCAAAATTAAAAGTTTCTCCTTATTTTTTCCAGTAAACTTCAGGTCAGACCCTATACCTCTAATTTTTTTCAAAACTTTTACAGTTTCGGAGATAAGGGGGGAATGGATAAATTTTGGTATATTTTCGTTAATATCTTTTTAATTAATTATTTTTTAAATATGAAAAAAATATATTTGTATTCCTCAGAATGGGACCTTTCATTTCATATATTATATGTTGCGTTTGAAGAAATTTTTATTTTTAAATTTTCATTTAATTCTATAATGTGCCCCCCAAAATTAATATTAATGGTTTCTCCTTATTTTTCCTAAAGTTCGCGCAACGATCTATATTACGTATTTCTTTCAAAATTTTAGGCTCAGTAGTTTTGGAGATCAGGGGGGAACGGTCGACTTTTTTAGTTTTTCCCCCCAAAAGTAGCCCTAAAATCAAAATTTCATCACTTACGATATGTACTCCTGATCGGGTCACCAAACTATACATTGATACCAAATTTCAAGCTCTTCCGTCCAGTAGTTTAGGAGAAAATTGCTGTGATGTGAGGCAGAAATGCTGAGTGGTATTATAAGGGTATCCGTATACGGTTTATCTCGATTTCTGGCAAATCTACAAGTCCTATGGAAAAGTTGTAGGCAAAAAAAATATCTTCAACTTTTGTGTTTATACTTTTTTCACATAACCTCAAAATTTACGTGAAAAATTTTAAAAAACAAGTTTTTGAACCTACCCCTAAAATCCCACCCCTCCTCCTTCCCGATCTTAGATTGCCTGTATGTTGTTTTTTCTTTAATTTTCGTTGTATGAGTTTCATCCTACTATTATTTTTTTCACTTTTTACAATATTCAAAGGCTTCAGCTCTGGTCTATGTCTGCCTCACACAATGTTAATATCCCTGAACAACAAAAAACATTTCTTGAAATAAAATCAAAGACCTACTTTCGCATTACTAATTTGTGTCGAATTAAAATTCACAAAAAAACTGCAACAAACACAACAATGTAATAATTTTTTTAATGTCGAATACCAAAACGGTTATCAGGTCTCCTGGCATTTCATCAGTTTGCGTATGTTTCTTTAATTTCATTATTATTCAAGCGAAAGAATTCAGGTCTGGGTTTTTTTTTATCAGTTCGTATTAATAATACGCGTTGTTACATTGTTTTGTGTACTGATAGTCGTCTTCGTCAGCAATTAGAAGTACGTAAATTTTCCAAATTGTCGAAAGCTACGCCGTCGGAATACAAACGTTGAGTTAATGTCTTCTTCACCTTCATTATGCACATGAATTATAAACAATCGGGGGCATCGTGTCTATTGTCAATGTCGCAAGTATTTTGTCAGTTTATGAAAAAATTGGTGGCACAGTGCTGGCGAATGTCACCGAGGTATTTGTTAAATGCTCTTTTACTCGTATCATTAATGAATATGGAGAAGTAGGCATGCAATCAGGCAATATATCACACGTTATCATAGAATATGGACACAAAGGAATAGCTAAAAAATATATCGCTACAATGTTTCCACCGACATGTTTATGTCACTGTACCTCAATCGATAGAAAGTGTATGTCGTATTCGCTGTGAAGCGTCTGCCTATTCAAATTTTTGCAGAAGTGCGTTGGTTCATACCTGAAGTAACATACTAAGTCTTGTATTTGAGGTAAATTGTATACAGGGTGAGTTTTTTTTATGATCAGTATGGGGATCCCGGAAACTAGCGGAGATAGAGCAATGGTTAAATTGGGAAAGATTTGCAGTTTTACTAGCCCAATTTTTTGTAAAAAGTCATGGCTTACTAGATATTTTGAAAAAAAAACAAATTCTGTCGATTTAGTCAAATCCCTCTAGCTCCTTTGTTTTTGATTTTATTAAAAAAGTGTAAATATCAAAATTGAAGGGAATTGTATCCCGATTATGATTGTCATGTCCTCGTTTGCGTGACAGCTCTCGTTTTCGAGATATGACACAAACTTATCTTTTTTGAATGGAAACCATAGTTGGCTATGACCTCAAAAATCGGACATTTTTAGAGCTTTTCAATGATATAATACTCGATATAGTTATTCATAAAAATAACGGAGTTATGGATGCTTTTCTCTCTTATTTTCACTTTTAACGTAGGTAGCCATGAAAAAGATTGTTTTCACCTTGACGTTTCCTCATTTGAGAGTAATTCCATTAGTAGTGCTAAACTGACAGTCGATATTGACAAGTTTTCGTGATAACATGGAATATTCTGACGAAGAAAAACTGAATATGGTGGAATGTTATATCATATGCCATAAAAATTCAGTTCGTGCAGCTGAGGAATACTTTCATAGATTTTTTAATCGTCGTCAACCTGCTCTATGTACATTCAAGAGGCTTTACGATAGTTTACGCAAATATGGATCTTTTACTAAACCATCAAAGGAATTTAATCAAATTAACGAAGCAGCACAAATAAATGTTTTGGCAATGGTAAATCAAAATCCATCTACATCAATTCGTGAGATTGCGGCAGAAGCTGGCACATCTCAACGAACCGTATTTAAGGTACTAAAAGCGCACAAGATCCACCCGTACAAACTTTCAGATTCTCAAACTTTGCAAGCTGGTGACGAACATCGACGTATTTTGTTTTGTACATGGTTTAGAGAAATGTTCCTTGACAATCCATAGTTTCCATTAAAGGTGTTATGGTAAGATGAAACTAGATTTACTAACTGCGGTATGTTCAATAGACACAATGAGCATTGTCTGGGCTAAAAAAACGCTTTCCATGTAGAACAAAGACGACCCCAGATAAAATTTGGTTTTAATATTTGGTGTGGTATCATAGGGTCTACTATTCTGGGGCCTTTTATCTATGACGAATCACTTACTGGGGAGCGCTACTTGCATTTCTTACAATACACTTTTCAAGACATGTTGCACAATTTGAATTTGAGAACTCGTTTAGAAATTGAGTGGTTCCAACATGATGGAGCACCTGCTCATAACTCGTTATTAGTAAGACAACACTTAGAAAATATCTATCCAAACTCTTGGATAGGAAGAAATGGCCCACGCGAATGGCCACCCCGGTCTCCCGATTTGGCAGTTATAGACTTCTATTTATAGGGTGGGCTAAAAATCAAAGTATACAAAAGAAAGTATGAGACAGTTGGTGACCTAAGGGACGCGGTATTACAAACAATTGAAGAAATTGATTGGCGGTCTGTGAGGAAAGCGGTAATGTCAATCTTAAAAAGATGCAATTTTTGTCTAAATAACAATGGTGGACTTTTTAAACATAAATTGTAACCATTATTATGTACTTAAATTTCTTAAGTTTTTAGTAAGTACCTACTTATTTAGTTTTTTCGTTATATCTGATATACCTAATAAAAAAATCGTTCAATATTTGTTGGAATAGTCATTAATAAATCAATCTATTTCATAGCTAACTACGTTAAAAGTGAAAATAAGAGAGAAAAGCATCCATAACTCCGTTATTCTTATGAATAACTATATCGAGTATTATATCGTTGAAAAGATCTAAAAATGTCCGATTTTTTGAGGTCATAGCCAACCATGTTTTCCATTCAAAAAAAGATAAGTTTGTGTCATATCTCGAAAACGAGAGCTGTCACGCAAACGAGGACATGAGAATCATATTCGGGATACGATTCCCTTCAATTTTGATATTTACCCTTTTTTAGAAAATCAAAAACAAAGGAGCTAGAGGGATTTGACTAAATCGACAGAATTTCGTATTTTCGAAATATCTAGTAAGCCATGACTTTTTACAAAAATCTGAAAGTGTCATTAAATTGGGCCAATAAAACTGCAAATCTTTCCCAATTTAACCATTGCTCTATCTCCGCTAGTTTCCGAGATCCCCATACTTATCATCAAAAAAAACTCACCCTGTATATTGTCTTGCGTATTTAAATGATTTTGTTCTTAAAGTGCATATTTTTAAAGTTATTTACGAAAAACCGTATGAAAACATGTTTTTCGTTTGTTATAAAATCGATATTTTCACTTGCGATTAACTCCAAAAGAATTGACTTTCAGAAAAAACTTTATTAAACAAAAGTTGCTTAAAATTAGTTAATTTATACATTCCCGCCCCTTTTTTTCATATAAGGGGTACTTCCCCCCGGGAATAAAGCAACCCCCGGCACAAGGTCATTTTTGAAGCAGAGGGTAAGTAGTACTCAAATCCAAATTTTTAGGAAAATCGGTGCTGCTGGGACAAATTACCGGGGAAATGGTCATTGGCTGGACTAGTTCTTTGATAAGCGAGCAGTGTACAAGGTATCTACGCCCACACAGCTGAAGATGTCTGGCGTAGTTGCAGTAGAAACGTTCTGAAGAAATTTTAACAGCAAAATAGCGTGGAAAACCATAACCCCCGGCCGTGAAAGACTTTAATATTAAATGTTAGTCGTCAATGTTTTTAAATATAACTTGCACAAAAGCCAATAATTGTTTCACACAATTTCATTATCATAATCACCTGTTGTCGTGGCAAACAAATATTTACAGCGACATTGTTTAACGGAAGTGTTAATATGCAAAAACATATTTAAACACTCAAGAATTCCACTGAATTCTTTTTTTAACAGTTATTAGTCGTTTAAAAAATTCACGACATTGCCTGGCGTAAATTCATTGCTCAAAAACACGAAACGCTTCTATAATTCCTCATCGATTAATATAATTGAAATCAACACGGTGTGACCTCATCAACCCTGATGGTGATCAAATATTTACAAGAACTGTCTGTTCGATAACGAAAATAAAAAGCCACCGTCATCACCAACGCTGATAATGATGGATGCTCGTTTAATTAGGAAGATGAACAAACAGCTTGCGACAAGGTCGTCCGCTGAAGGAATTCTTGTAATGAACGCATCAGAGACTGTGTTAAAGTTGGGTTATTATTATCATCATCAGCATTGATTCTGGCAAGAGACCGTGAAGAGTATTCGCAAATGAATTTTCTATTGTTGGGGAAAATCAATGAGACGCCAGGATTGTGTAATTCAAATACTATGTACGCTGTTTGTTTTAAAACAAAAAATAGTGTCTCTTTATTAGTCGTTTTTATATCTGAAGAGTTGTTAGATCATTAATGTGAATATTGATTTAATACCAAGGATTATGACCAAAAGCCATCGTCACTAGGTCGGTGGTTACTAGTGTTGCCAAAGATAGTGAATGGATTTTTGGAAATTTTGCTGTCAAAATGCTGGATATGGCTACAAAGTGGAAACTAGCTATCTAAATATAATAATTTATATTTAAAAAAGAACCGACTTCAGCTGACTTAAAATAAAAACATATCTTCTTCTCCCTCTTTCTTTCTCCCTCATTAATTTTTATTTTTTGTCTATATTTTTAACATTTTTATTTATTTTATTATTTGTACCAGTTTCTATAAATGTAATTCTAGTTTACTCTATATTGCATTCACACTGAGAATGCTTCTGTGTCTTGATCACCCCTATATAACTTATTGGTCTATCATTTTCTGAATCACCCTGTGCAACTATAATTCAACTCAACACAATATTACAACGGTCCTGATATATTTCGGGATTAGAGAACAAAAACAAATATTAATCATCGAAAATTGCTTTATTGTTTTTCAAAATATTTCCCATGAAGATCTATACACTTTTGCATGCGTTTGAAGCAATTGTGGAAGCACTTTTTCCACTCTGATTGAGGTATCTCCAAAACATGCATTCTAAACACAGCAACCGCTTCTTCAGGTGTCGAAAAACGTTGACCTTTCAGTTTGTTTTTTACGTACGGGAATAAAAAGAAGTCATTTGGTGACAAGTCAGGACTATACGGCGAATGACTCATCAAATCGATGTTTTGAGTGGTCAAAAATGCAGTTGTTTGAGAGCTCGCATGGTCGTGGTGAAAAGTCATTTCTTGGAAGACAACTGGCAAACAAATGGTTGTGTACCACTCAGAATTGACTGTTCTGCGTTGTTCTAGTGGTACGGTTGCAACATATCCAGTTTTTCCGAAAAAACAGGTGATCATTTGCTTGGAAGTGCTTCGTGCGCGAACAACTTTTGTTGGATTCGGCTCATCTTGAAACACCCATACAGTCGACTGCTGTTTCCTTTCGGGCTCATACGTGTAAATCCACGATTCATTACCTGTCACTATGTCATAAACGTGTTTTGAAGCACCGTGATCGTATTTTTTGAGCTTTTTTTTCGACCAATCGACACGAGCCTTTTTTTGAACGATTGACAAATTGTGTGGGATCCAACGCGAACAAATTTTTTTGACATTCAAATGTTTATGCAATATTGAATGTGTCAGGTTGATTCAATCTCACGGTAGGTCACATGACGATCTTGCAATATCACTTCGCGCACAGCATCAATGGTTTCCGGAACAACAACTGTTTTTGGATGATCTTCACGAAATTCGTCTTGGAGTGAACTACGACCTCGATTGTATTCATCATACCATCGATAAACAATGGTCCTTGATGGAGTTTCATCGCCAAAAATTAAATTAAATTCATCCATGCACTCTTGCTGACTTAATCCACGTCGAAAGTTGTAAAAAATAATCGCACGAAAATGTTCACGATTTAATTCCATTTTTTGGCCGAGATGAATCCTTTAAGTTACTGTAAACAACACATAGCGCTCGTATGTCAAAACGTTCTGAGTACGTATAACCTCAAAAATGTCAAACTTTACGATAGAGCTGTCAGTTGTCAGATTGCAACACTAGGGTTGTTCAATCCCGAAATATAAAAGGCAGCCTTCGTACAACCTGTCCACACTATTGACTCTTTCTATTTTTCTGTTTAAATTATTCCTGTATACCAATGATTGTACTTCGCCCTATATGTCTAGTATTCCATTTATGCAAGTGCTCATATAACAAAATTAACCCTTTTGAACCACATTTTATGACTATAATTTTACTCTACCATTTATTTCAACCACCCGGTAAATGCAACTGCTTCTAAAATTTTTTGAACCCATGTCTATAGTATACCCCGTCCTACGTCCTATAATTCAAATATCCTAACTGCTTATGCTTATATAACAAATATTTGATACACCCTGAATAACAATAATTTTACCCCACCCTTACTTCAAACACCTTGTCTGAGCAACTATTTATGTTCCAAACTATATAACTTTTTTAAACAGCCCTGTATAACTAATTATATTCCACCTTATATTTCAACCATCCTGTATATTCACCTGCTTCTGACAATTTTCAAAAGCCTGTTGTATAACTTTAATTATTATCCGTCTTAACATTGATTGTGGATCCCATCAAACACTTTGTTTTTTGATAAATTAAAAAAAATGCAAAGAATAATACAATGTTAATTGATAAAAAAAATCATGATAGTAGGAAAATGAATGGTCCCAAACACACAATCTTTCAATAATTTATTATCGACGACTAGTTTCGGGGTCTATAAGTTACAGCCCATTATCAAGTCCAAAACTACATATAAAGGGTGTTCCAATTTGAGGTTAATTCTTAAATTTTTAATAAAATACACAAATTATTTGAGAATGATCAAATCTTTTATTTCAAATAATAGTACAATTATTTCGGTTTATTAAGGGAAAACAATATCTTGTAAGTGACCACCTGCTGCTCTGATCTTTTGCCAAAATTTTCGATAACTTTTTGGCATAACTGCGGTTCAATTACTTGAAATCGGTCAATAATGTTCTCTTTTAGGTAATCAATTGTTTGTGGCTAGTTGGCATAACTTTTCTGTCAAATAGCTCCATAGGAAAAAATCTGGAGGTATTAGATCGTAAGATCTAGGGGGCCAATTAATGTTTCCTTTTTGAGCAATTATTCGATTACCAAATTTCTGTTTCAAAGATTGATTGTTTCTGCTGCTGTATAACATGTTGCACCGTCCTGTTGGAACCACATATTCTAAACATCAATATGCTCCAATTCATCCCACAAAAAGTTAGTAATCATCGTTTGATATCGATCACCATTTATAGTAATAGCATTTCCATTGTCATCTTCAAAAAAGTATGGACCAATCACTCCATCTGCCCAAAAACCACACCAAACAGTTACTTTTTGTGGATGCATCGATCTTTTCACTATTTCTCGTAGATTTCATTCACCCCAGTTTCGACTATTTTGCTTGTTAACAAATCCACTCAATTCAAAATGTGCTTCATCGCTGATGAAGATTTTGTTGAAGAAAATTACATTTTCAAGTTTCTGTTGTATGGCCCAACTAACGAATTGACGATGTAAACCAAAGTCTGTTGGCTTTATTTCTTACGTTATCTGAATCTTGTAAGCCTATAAATGAAGATCTTTGTGCAAAATTCTGAATAAAGTGGTTTTTGGAATGTTCAATATTTTCTTTTGAACGTCCACTACGATGATATGTTTTGCTTTTTTCATCTTTCCACAAATTTTTGAACAATTTTTCCAATGGTAACATTTGACGGACAATTTTCTCTTCCATTTTCTGTACGAAATTTTCTTCCAACTTCTGCATAACTTTCAGCAAATTTAAAATAATGTTTAATAATAAACACGCGTTGCTCAATCGTATATCTCTCCAGTTTTAATAACCGTAATATTCCTATTGTCATCTGTCAAATAACATGATATTCTAGTACAAAAAATATAAATGGCGGCAAATTAAAAATTAACATCAAATTGGAACACCCTTTATTTGCAGAAGTGTACCTACATTCGTGAAATTTTGGTTTCAGGAATTACTATGAAAAATACATTAATGTCAATTCGGCGTTGCAAAAATTCTGAAAGGACGAACCGCCACTGAATTGGTCGGATTTAATAAATAAACTGTTTATTATTTACAGTTTCACTTTTTTATACGCTAATCTTTGATCAAATATTTCAAAACCCATATGATTGGACACTATCGTCCGCAGGCAAAAAATGAGCCCGTTACCTTTGAAACAAAAAAAATAATAATAATAAGAGCAGTTACACAAATAGCACACTACAATATCAATTTCAGTAATGAAAAATTAAAACCCATACCAGTTTTTTAAACGGATTTTACCGTTCAATCTCGTGAAACAATAAGTCATACTAAGATGATATTCAAATTCCTTTCTTGCCAGCAACACCAAATATCCTCTTCAGTCGGAAATTCACGGTAATCGATTTCGTGTTTTTTTTTGTTGTCTCTTTGTTCGAACATCTCATAACATCTTTAAAGAATGTGAGAGAAGAGACACACGTAATCATTGTGTTCGTCCTTGCTTTTGAATTTCTGTGCTCGTCAACAATGGAAACGCTTCTAAAGAGTTTTTTTCTGGTTATTTTGCAGGAAAGAGCACCGATGGCTGGATCAACTCGACTGGAACGCATCCATGACGTGTGGCAGTTTTGATCAATGGGCCTGCTAAAAAATCGTTACCATCTGCATTCGAGACCGCCGGGCAGGAAAAAGACACCGTCATCGACAGCATTGTAAGTTTGTGTTATTATTATTATCGGCTCAGTCGTTGTCGTCGTCATTATTATCGTTTTTAATTATCAGCTTGACAAGGGTGTTAATTTCAAAGAAAAGAAAGGTAGCGTTAATGAGAAGGGAATGTAAAAACATGGATTTTTTTAACTCGTATTGAGGATAGCGTCTTAGACGTTAATTTTTAAATTATGAAACAGTTTTATAAGAACTAGCTGTCACTCAGTGGTCGAAATTCGACCAATTGTATCAGTAACTAAAGAAATTCAAGTTCTTTTTCAGATATAATTAATAGGACTTTATTTGTGTTCAAATCTTAATATGACAAATATGTGTGCACACCCTGTATAACTATAATTCTACTGCGCCCTCTATTTCAAGAACCCTGTAAATTCAACTGCTAATGGGCTAATCCCATATACTACATTTTTTCTAACCACACTGTGTAACTATAATTGCACTCAATTCTCTAACATTTATTAAAATCCTCATGATAAAAATTCAATCTCAAATTTTTTGTAACATTTTTTTATCCACTCCATGTAACTACAATTCTACTCGGGGCAATATTTTAACTACCCTGTATATTCAACTGCTTATGGACCACGCATCATATTTTTTTATTTTTTAATTTTTTAACCACCAGGTAAAACTAATTCCACTCCAACCATTCTATATATGCGACTATCTATGAGCCGCCGTATTTAGTCATTTTGTTTATGAAATTTTTAACTATCTTCTGTAACTATAATTCTACTCCGACTTATATTTCAATCATCACATATATGCAACTCACCGTGGGACATTCTATAAATTTTTTATAATCATCCCATATAACTATAATTCCTCTCACCCTATATTGCATCTATCCTATATATACAAATGCTTATGGGTTACAAAATGTTGCATTTTTATTTACTATCACGTTTTTTAGATCACAATGAATGACTACAATTCTACTCCAGCTTATATTTCCGCCAGCCTGTATACCATTCTCTGCATAATATTTTTTGCACCACCTTGTATACCTGTAATTCTACTGCGCCTTCTATTCCAAGAACCCTGTAAATTCAACCGCTAATGGGCTACCCTATATATTTATTTTTTCAAACCACCCTGTATAGTTATAATATATTTTAAACGCTCTATATATGCAACTGCTTATGGGCCACCCAAGAAACATTTGATTTCTAACATATCTGGAATTTCCCTGTATAATTATAATCTACGCCTTAGACTGGAAACGCACCGGTCGCAACATTTTGTTGCGCAACGTAATGTTGCAATCAAAAGTTGTTACCATTTCACATGCAACATTTGGGTCGCAACAATTAATTGTCTCAGTACATAACCATCGCCCGTCAAAGTGAAAAGTGTTGTTTGGTCAAACTCATCAAAAATTTTCAACAGCCAAATGGATACACATACAGAGACGACTATTTTACTGTGGCAATTTTTAAAACTATTGGATGAACAAAATCAAATCGGAAACAGATTTTGGGTTCACCCGATAAACCAAAAGAGAAATATTCTTGATTTTATTCGCGAGTTAAAAAATGATCATGAAAACACTGAAAACGTACTAATTCCACAAATGTTGCAAAGAAACTGACGATTCCTCTTCGGCAGCGCAACATCGCCCTTTTGTTGCAAAACGTTGCGAGACGTTGCAAAACGTTGCAATGGCATGTTGCACTCGGTGCGTTTCACCTTCATTTGATTCTTAAGGAAATTTGCGTTTCCAGCCTTAGGCTAGGCGCAAATTGAGACGCGTATAGCGCGTGTGAGGTGACATGACACGAGTGGCGCGACCAGCACGTGTCACACACGTCGCGTGGTGATTCGCATATTGAGACGCAGTTCATAACCATTTGCGTCAGAAAATATATGATTAACGAATGAATAAATTTTATATTTCAATTTTGTCTTTACATAATTAGTATATTTTGTATTGTAGCACCTTTTTTGATATCTTACCGGCTCTATTAACGTCTGATCTTACCATTTTTCAAAACACTTGACAATCTGTTTACACGCGCGACACGAGAAACTGTGTCTCAACTATAGCGCGACGCGACCGACAGTAGACGCGTGTCGTGCCACGCGACACTTTGTTGCCAATTTGCGCTGTTCTATTCAATACTATACGTTACAAAAGTTCACGCTGTGCTGTGTCATGTCGCACGCGCTATACGCGTCTCAATTTGCGCCTAGCCTTATACATTTCAGTCAATTTAGAATATGACCCATCCAAAAATCGGCTAAACAGCAATTTTTTCTTTAAATTCAGCTGTAAAAATATAATGTTAGAAAAATATCAAATAGTGATAAAATTCTTATAAGACCTATACATCAATTTGTACAATTTTTTTTTCAAGAGCATTTTTAATCTTATGTATGTTACCAAATCTAACTGTATTGAAAAACTAGTAATTTCAAAACTTCACTTTTTATTCAACTTGTCACAATTATGCACAAATTCTGTTTTTTTAGAATTTGTGCATCATTGTGACAAGTTGAATAAAAAGTGAAGTTTTGAAGTGTTCGTGAGAAAAAGATGAAAGGTAAGTAACGTTTGTTTTGTTTTTTGTCTCATCCTTGAAAAAGCCCCTTACAAGTGTGGACGAAACGTCGGAAAACTTTGTTTATATCCCGGTTTAGATATATAAATAAAATAATTCGAAAAAATGACGCCGTCTAAACCTCCGTTCTCATTACTTTAATTTGTTAATAAATTCATGGAGAATTTGATATGGTTATGGAAAGAGTCTGTGAAACGTTTCCTTCGCGATATCCGGATAGACCAAACCACGACGCAGATCATTCTCAACTGTAAAACTCACACTCAGAAACAAGAAATTGAACAAACTCTAATAAATACTCGAAATGGTTGCCTCCAATCCAACATTTATAAATTCTTCATGGCAAGCTATATCGACAAATTGTGAATAGCTGATTTAATAATATGGTGGATGCGCGCGGTATTTTATCACAACTAATTGAAATTATGAAAACTATATCCCGGAAGACTGGAAAATAGGACTTGTGTCATCTCATAAAAGATGGGATAAGTAAAAATGCGAAAGTTATCGGAGAATAACAATTACCTCCACATTTAGCCTTTTATATGGAAGAACTTCAATTTCAACTATGGAAAGTTCTGGAGAAGACCCAAATTAATCACATTTTAATAAAAGCTCTCAAAGAATTCACAGACTATAAAACAAAGTTTAAAATTTGAAACAAAACATCCATTTGAAGATGATCACGTAGTACAGGAAATGAAGCAATTTTTTCGTCCATCCTGGATTTACTTGAAATTTTCACAGAAGGGAGGGAATAACTCAAGGATCATTTAGTATACCATCCCGATATACCTGAAAACCTTGGGGCTCGAAATTTTTTTAGTACATTTTAACTCTAGGAATCAATGGAAAAGGTAATTCTAAGAAAAAAATATTCTTTACATTTTCTTCCTAAAACCAATATTTTTCGGATTATTCGCCGTTGAAAGTAAGTTTTTTGATGAAAATATCGACTTTTTTAAAAATCTTTGCGAATGACTGAAAAAATATGCATTTTATCAAAAAAACTATAGAGAGCAAAATTGTAACTTAAAAAAAACAACAAAATTCTCTTTTTATATTTTTTCTACCATGAATACGAATAATATGATATTATAACCTAAAGCATAAAACAATCATTATTGATTAGTTAAATAATGATTGTTTTATGCTTTTACCTATATTAAAGTTTTCAATGTTATTTTATTTTTATAATTTTTGAGAGTTAGAGGTAGTTTTCACCCTTTTTTACATTAAGCTCTAACAAGGGTTAATTTTTAAGTGTTGAAACATTATGAAATTGTATCCTAAAGCATAAAACAATCCTTCTTTAATTAATTCTAACCAAATTTTGCCCATATTAAGGTTTAAAATTTTATTTTATAATTTTTTACAATTAGGGGTAGTTTTCACCCTTAAAAAACAAAAAACGTACAACGGCACGATATAGAAAATAAACTACAGGGTGAAATGACCCTAATCCCAAATTTTTGTACAAATTGATATTGGATGAAAAAATTGCGAGCTTGTGCCATTTTTTGAGCTTCATTTCCCTTACTAAGGTTGTCATTGCCTAAAACAAAAATGATTTGGAATAGATACCTCTAAAAAAACTAAACAACAAAGAAATGAAAGACCGCTTAATACAGGCATTGGTGGATCCAGGGGGGGCTAAGGAGCTGTAGCCCTCCAAATCATCTGAGTGGTATGCCCAAAGAGAAAGTAAATTTATTCCAATGTTGTCTGATTTGCGTTTCATTAACTCTGTTGAAAATATAAATAATTCTCGCCTTAAAATCTCATCATTTGATAAGATTGGTAGAGGATTTTGTTTATTGTTCCGTTCCGTTGATAAATTTGATGCATTTTGCAAATAAAAGCCAAATACAGTAAGTGCTTACTTTGGTGGACAATTTTTTCTCATAACACATAAAATTTTGCATATAAGTTTACAAAACTTTTTTAACTATAAGGATCAGTTTTATCATTTATTCAAATATCTGCGCATGTTACACCCTATATATACTCACTGACAATGAAATCGCAACACTCAGAAGGAGTTGTTTAAATTTAATATAGTTTTGGTAAAAAAAGATTACATAAAAATACATTCACCAAATTTAACCAAATTTCAATCATGTACTGCTTACTATAGCATCTGAGTTTTACCAAAATAATCTCCTTCTGGGTGTTGTGATTTCTTTGTCAGTGAAGTTATATATGATATAGGTATATACAGGGTGTAAATAGTTTAAGAGCATATTGCAATAAACTCCGTGGGTTCAAATTTAATGAATTTTAAAAACTGATAATCACTTCACTTTCTAAAGCTTTATTTAACGTAAAAAAATTCAAATATTTACAACAGTTGATTTCAAATAACAATTCGCACAAATATAAACTCAACTAGCTAAGCTGTACCAAGTTATAAATTCTGTATTGCTTTATACAGGGTGAGTTTTTTTTTGATGATCAGTATGGGGAACTCGCAAACTAGCGGAGATAGAGCAATGGTTAAATTGAGAAAGATTTGCAGTTTTACTGGCCCAATTTAATGACACCTTCGGATTTTTGTAAAAAGTCATGGCTTACTAGATATTTTGTCTGTCGATTTAGTCAAATCCCTCTAGCTAGTTTTTGATTTTATAAGAATGTGTAAATATCAAAATTGAAGGGAATTGTATTCCGAATATGATTGTCATGTCCTCCTTTGCGTGACAGCTCTCGTTTTCGAGTTATGACACAAACTTATCTTTTTTTGAATGGAAACCATAGTTGGCTATGACATCAAGCATTTTTAGAGCTTTTCAACGATATAATACTCGATATAGTTATTCAAAAAAATAACGGAGTTATGGATGCTTTTCTCTCTTATTTTCACTTTTAACGTAGGTAGCCATGAAAAAGATTGTTTTCACTTTGACGTTTCCTCATTTGAGAGTAATTCCATTAGTAGTGCTGAACTGATAGTCGATATTGACAAGTTTTCGAGATAAAATGGAATATTCTAACGAAGAAAAACTGAATATGGTGGAATGTTATATTATATGTCATAAAAATTCAGTTCGTGCAGCAGAGGAATACTTTCATAGATATTTTAATCCTCGTCAACCTGCTCTATGTACATTTAAGAGGCTTTACGAAAGTTTACGCAGATATGGATCTTTTACTAAACCACCAAAGGAACGTAATCCAATTAACGAAGCAGCACAAATAAATGTTTTGGCAGAAGCTGGCACATCTCAACGAACTGTAGTTAAGGTACTGAAAGCGCACAAGCTCCACCCGTACAAACTTTCACTTTCTCAAACTTAGCATGCTGGTGACGAACATCGACTTATTTTGTTTTGTACATGGTTTAGAGACATGTGCCTTGACAATCCACAGTTTCCATTAAAGGTGTTATGTGTTATGGTCAGATGAAACTAGATTTACTAACTGCGGTATGTTCAATAGACACAATGAGCATATCTGGGCTAAAGAAAACCCTTTCTATGTAGAACAAAGACGACCCCAGATAAAATTTGGTTTTAATGTTTGGTGTGGTGTCATAGGGTTTACTATTCTGGGGCCCTTTATCTATGACGAATCACTTACTGGGGAGCGCTACTTGCATTTCTTGCAATACACTTTTCTCAAGACATGTTGTATAATGTGAATTTGAGAACTCGTTTAGAAATTGAGAGGTTCCAACATGATGGAGCACCTGCTCATAACTCGTTATTAGTAAGACAACACTTAGATAATATTTATCCAAACTCTTGGATAGGAAGAAATGGTCCACGCGAATGGCCACCCCGGTCTCCCGATTTGGCAGTTATAGACTTCTATTTATGGGGTACGCAAAAAAACAAAATATACAAAAGAAAGTATGAGATAGTTGGTGACCTAAGAGAGGCGGTATTACAAGCAATTGAAGAAATTGATAGGCAGTCTGTGAGGAAAGCGGTAATGTCAATCTTAAAAAGATGCAATTTTAGTCTAAATAACAATGGTATACTTTTCGAACATAAATTGTAACCATTATTATGTACTTTAATTTCTTAAGTTTTTAGTAAGTACCTACTTATTTAGTTTTTTCGTTATATCTGATATACCTAATAAAAAAATGGTTCAATGTTTTTTGGAATAGTTATTAATAAATCAATCTATTTCATGGCTAGCTACGTTAAAAGTGAAAATAAGAGAGAAAATAAATAAATAAATACATTAAACAGTATAATTTTACAGATTAAAACATTTTAATGATTATTACATGCTATAGTTATCTCTATATTGTATCTATGATGGTACAGATACAATACACCCTGTAGATACAAGTTTTGCTTTTTCGTTTTCTAATATATTTAAAAAATAATCTGACTATGCGTTTTTGATTTAAACAATCACACTTGTATTTCCCATCACGTACCGCCTTAATCCGTAAATATAGATATATGTTGATTTAACTTTGATAAACTTTTACTACCTATTGCATTTGAAGATAAGATTATGCTTCGAAAATAGCAAACTCTATCCGTCAGTTGTTGGATTTGTAACTCGATTGACAAAAAGAATGGCGACCCAAACTCGACCTCTGGTTTTTTCGCAGGACGTCTCCTCAATAAAAATGTACACCAGTCGGAAGTCCTTCGTCGTAAAACTGCTGGTCGTCGCCTGTTTGTTGTACCTGTGCGTGCACGTTTTGAGCAACACCGGTGCGCCCATCATCAGAGAACTCCAGGAGTCTGGTCGGAGTTTGGCAGCTTTGGACAGCAGCGCCCTCGAAGTGGAAATGAAAGACCCCTTGCCGATTGCGGAACCGACGAAAATGCCGGCTATCATCGAAAAAGACATTGAAAACGTTGTTTCGGTGAGTATATCAATTGTATAAAACATATTTAGGTTGTAGGTCCATAAACATATAACATTGTATATATGTTTTCTGAATGATAAGTGTGGCATCTCTGGTTTTTAGTTTTTATTTTTTCTGAGTTCTTTGGGAATAACACCATATAAACTTGAAAGTCAGTATATTTCAAAAGTCCAAACGTTTCAAGGTCTAAATCAGACCTCGTTTTCAATGGTATTTATTAACACAAATTGAAAAAAACATTAAAAAATTAAGAGGATTCGCAATGACAAATATCGTAATCACATTAATGTGAAATTGTGAATTGAATTTTTATTTTCCACTTAATTGTATAATTTCTCCCTAAAATTACTATGGGGGTTTTCTAATAATTTTTCTTATAAATTTCAAGTGAGCACCAGTACCCCTAATTATGTTCAAAATTTTAGGTAGTATGGTTTCGTAAATAAAGTGAGAAACGAGAATTTTTTATATCTTTATATTAATATCTTGTAAACAAATAATTTTAAAAATATGAAAAATATATATTTGTATGCCTCATAATAAATCCTTTCATTTGATGTATTGCGTTAAAAAATATTTTTTTATTTTCCGTTTAATTCTATAATTTGGCCCCCAATATTAATATTAGGGATTTCTCCTGTAAACAAAAAAAAATAGGTCTTATAATTTGAGGAAAAAAGGGGGAATGGGTAATTTTTTAAATATTATTTTTAATATATTTTAAAATATTTATTTTAAAAAAATTAAAAAATATATTAGTATTCGTCATAATGACATAATGAGCCCTTTGATTTGATATATTACTTGATCCGTTAGAGATAATTATAATTTTTTATTTTCCATTTAATTCTATAATTTGTCCCCCGAAATGAATATTAGAGGTTTCTCCTTTTTTCCAGTAAAGTTCAGGTGAGGCGCTATACCTCTATTTTTTTCAAAATTTTATAGCTTATGGTTTCGGAGATAAGAGGGGGGATGGGTAAATTTTTTTTATATTTTTGTTAATATCTTTTAATTTATTTATTTTAAAAATATTGCAAAAATATATTTATTTTCGTCATAATGAGCCCTTTCATTTGATATATAACATGATGCGTTAGAAACAATTTTAATTTTATATTTTCCATTTAATTCTGTAATTTGCCCCCCAAAATTAAAAGTAGAGGTTTCTCCTTATTTTTCCAGTAAACTTAAGGTCAGTTTTCAAAACTTTACGTTTTATAGTTTCGGAGATAAGGGGGGGATGGGTAAATTTTGGTATACTTTTAAAATACCTTAACTAATTTTTTTTAAATATGAAAAAAATATATTTGTGTTCCTTAGAATGGGACCTTTCATTTGATATATTACATGATGCGTTTAAAATTTTGTTTATTTTAAAATTTTCATTTAATTCTATGATTTGCCCCCCAAAATTAATATTAATGGTTTCTCCTTATTTTTCCTGTAAAGTTCACGCAAAGATCTATTTCCTATTTTTTTAAAAATTTTAGGCTCAGTTTCGGAGATCAGGGGGGAACGATCGATTTTTTTAGTTTTCCCCTTAGAAGTACCCCTAAAATCAAAATTTTTTCTTTTACGATATGTACTCCCGATCGGACCACCAAACTATACATTGTTACCAAATTTCAACCCCTTCCGTCCAGTAGTTTAGGAGAAAATTGCTGTTATGTGACAGGGGCAGAAATCCGGAGTGATATTATAAGGGTATCCGTATTTTGTATATACGGAACCCTAAAAATAATATTTAAGAAATTTTACGTAAAATGATTTTCAAACATCCTCCTAGCCCCATATAAGATTTCGTAAGATATTAGCAGACCCTCACACACTCTAAAAGTATCTTAAGATTTAGTTCTCAATTATGATGCAATTTACAATAAATATTACACTATTCTTAGAAATATTGTTTGTCATGTCGGTGATATAGTGATATTTATGTGTTGTCAGGTTTATAATATTAAATGCGTTATAATCTATATCATAAAGTAGTTGCTTACTTACTTTATTAATTCACTGATTGACATACAAATATTAAATGCATGTAATGTATATCATAAATTGTTCCGTGATTTATTAACTCACTGACTAACATACAAATATTAAATTCATTATACTCTATATCATAAAGTAGTTCCATGATATATTACTTCACTGACTAACATACAATGCAGAGCCTAAAAGCAGCGAGATAAACTTTAGAATACACTTTCTTTAGAGCGTTTAAAAATGCGTATATTTTGAATTTTTTCTAGATATTCAAGTCTTACTTACGGGGGAAAGGGGGCAGTTCCCCCCAAAATATTGAAGATAAATAATTCCAAACTCCTACCCCACATTCTATATGTCTTGCCTCCCTCAATGAAAATTCTAGAGCATTTTTATTACGATTAGACGGACCAATGTTATGATTTTTTGCCATAACTAAATTATCATTTTTTATTTTCATAGATTTTTCTTTTGTTTTTTGATGTCATTGTGAAAGTTCAAACTAGAAGTAATATTAAGACCCTAACAGGCCGTAGCCAGAAAACATATCTATTGTCAATTGTCAGATGTTCCTGAAATGTGTCTTAATGAAGCTCAGTTTTAAAAAAAAATTTCTTGTTCTAGTACCGTTGAATTTCTAAAATATGCAGTGTGATTGTTGTTGATACAGTGTATTACAAGAGCACAGCTTTCTTTGCCAAGCCTCATATCACTTTTATGTGAAACTATTCTGCTGTTGAGACTTCTAGATGTTTGCCTAACATAAGTAGCTTGATAGTCTTTGAGTAATCCACATGATTATATAATCTTGGGTCTTAATTAGATTACTTCTATATATTTTTATTTTTATTGGACGTAACGATGTTATGATTTTTTGCCATAACTAGATTATCATTTTTTATTTTGATAGGTCTTCTTTTTTGTTTTCTGGTGTGATTGTGAATTTATATTTTTGTTCATGTATTTCGAGGATATTTAAAAATGTATAAATATAAAATTTTGTTTTATGAAAAAAATGGTTAGTTGTTTAAAATTGAGTCTCTAAAACCAAAATTTCTATTTATGCATATTTTTATGTCTGTGACATCTATTTGCGATTTTTTTTTCATTACTTAATGATGTCTAGCAATATAGCCGCTGTTCGAATAAAATTTCACAAAATAAATTTAGTTCACTTTGATTTTTTATTGTAGTTTTATTTAATTCAGAATAACAAAGTGTGTGAAGCTAAACCTTTATAATTTTTCAGGTAACAACTGCCAAACCAACAATCAACGAGAGAGTCAAAGAGCTGACCAACTGTTTAGACAGATCAATGGTGCCAAAAACTCAGCAGCGCGGCGACTACTGGGTGTTGTATAATTACGTCACAGCCGATAAACGATTCAAGTGCCACGAAAGCATCACGTATTCGACGCACGCCGATTATTCCTTCATGGACAATCTCGTGCCATTGGTGGAACGATGGAAGGGACCGGTCAGCATAGCCTTGCACGCACCCGGCAGCGATTTCGAGAACACCATCGATTCCATAGCTTACCTAAGAGACTGTACTACTCCTTTGATTAAGGAATATGTCACGTTTCATGTGTTTTTCAGCACGAAACACGTACCAAAGGAGGTAAGGGCTAAGTATATGGTAAACTATTTTTTGTTGTGTTAGGAATGCTTATTTTCAGAAATATAGTAAAAATTCTTAATTACCTAACATAACCTAAAAAAAGTATCGGATGCAGACATGCCATATATGGTTTCCAACGTATTTTTGATCGCTGAACGTCAGTCAGTTTTGCTCTAGCATAGATCAGTCTTCAACGAATCGCTGAAGAACCATCAGAAATCTGAAGAAAAACATTGGAGCCTTGGATTCACATGCGACATATGCTAACTACTTTTTTGTTTTCAACAAATCGTTGAAGAATTTTCAGAACACTAAAGAAAGGACATAAAAGAAGACATATTCGATGGTTCTCAAATTCAAAAAATGATATTGGATACACCAAACTTTGTAATAACTATGACGGAAACTGAAAACGCTGCTAGATTTAATCTGCGACAGAATTTTGAAAAACAAGGCTCCTTAATGAATCTCAATTGCATTGTGTGCGTAGATTATTTCCCAGACAACTTTGGTGACTGGTCTGAGTACGCTTGTGGGGACTACAGTGAGGAACAGGGTGAAAGATTCCATCAAGACATCAAAACAATGGAGAAGAGGTCTCAGGGAAGGTGGGATGTGAATTTGATGGCAGCCTATTGCTGGATTGTCTTCTAAACGTTGTTTGTGGCATATTCTTGATTATTTTTATTATGTTTCAAAGCCTATTCTGACTTCGTTGTCAATGGCTGACAAAGTTTGGTTTTCCATCAATATACGTCGTTTTATTTCGATTGTGGTGTTATTGTAAACGAAAGAAGAAGACAAAAAAAGCCACTACATAGATGTTTTACTTAAAAGACGCGTTACAAACGTAGACGTACCTTCTAATCAACTCTATCTTATATCCAAATGTTATTTCGAGTTCTATTGAAACTTATATCTAGTCATTTATTGTTATCCATTTTTGCAAGATATTTTACTCTTAGGCATATATCTAGGCTACATTTCCCTGCATTATATCTTTCATTTAATTTTACATTTAGCATTAAATTGTATTTCATACCAAATTTATATATACATTTATTCTCATATCTAATCATCTAGACTTATATCGCTGCACATCAAAATTTACATAGGGCCTGAAGAGTTTTGCTTATATTAAAAAAAACCTTAGACAGTTCTAAAGATCTAAATTAAAATCGTAAACAGGGTGAAAAGCGAGTTGCAATGATCTTTAAGTTCAGACCGTAGAAGTTACGTAATGAAGTCAAGTCTTAGCGGTAACAAATTTTTTGGTACTGCAGTCATCGCTCGTCGACCTCTGTCTCATATTGAAAAGCTGCTGTTCAACCCTTCGGTTTAGTGGCTGAAACAGTAACAGAGACAACTGGTGTCCCTGTCAGTAACTCTGACTTTGGACAGAATGCACTGCAATCCAGAAATCATATGTGAATTAAAGGCCATAAGGTTTTTCATCAACTTTATAAACAATCTTCAGCAATTTGCTGAAGACTAATATATTCTAAAGTAGTAGTGACTATAAGTCCTTGTGCAGTTGGCGAGAAAAAGTAAAAAATCTTATAGTGCATGTGAATCAAAGGCTAAACTGTTCTTTATTCAGTTTTCTGAAGCTTCTTCAGAGAATTAGTGAATAGTGGTAGATACTAGAAAATAACTGACCACGACTTCTTGCTTAGTGTCCAGAAATGCACCAATAATCTTATATCGAACATGAATTACAGACCATAATGTTCTTTCTTCCGTTGTCTGAAGTCTTTAATGTTTTGCTGAAGACTGAGAAGTAATAAAGCATATTTGATCTTAGAGCCGTATTTGGCGAGCTAAGTTACACCGGATCGCAAATGTCGCAACTTATTTCCAGACCCCATATTTTCTCTTCAGTTTTCTGAAGCTTTTTCAGACATTTGCTGAAGACTAGTATATGCTAGAACAGAACTGACCTAGAGTTCTTGTTTAGTGTTCAGAAATGACCCAGTAATCTTATATCGCACATGAATTACAGACCATAATGTTCTTTCTTCAGTTGTATGAAGTCTTCAATGTTTTGCTGAAGACTGAGAAGTAATAAAGCATATTTGATCTTAGAGTCGTATTTGGCGAGCTAAGTTACACCGGATCGCAAATGTCGCAACTTATTTCCAGTCCCCATATTTTCTCTTCAGTTTTCTGAAGCTTCGTCAGACATTTGCTGAAGACTAGTATATGCTAGAACAGAACTGACCTCGAGTTCTTGTTTAGTGTTCAGAAATGACCCAGTAATCTTATATCGCACATGAATTACAGACCATAATGTTCTTTCTTCAGTTGTCTGAAGTCTTCAATGTTTTGCTGAAGACTGAGAAGTAATAAAGCATATTTGATCTTAGAGTCGTATTTGGCGAGCTAAGTTACACCGGATCGCAAATGTCGCAACTTATTTCTAGTGCCCATATTTTCTCTTCAGTTTTCTGAAGCTTCGTCAGACATTTGCTGAAGACTAGTATATGCTAGAACAGAACTGACCTCGAGTTCTTGTTTAGTGTTCAGAAATGACCCAGTAATCTTATATCGCACATGAATTACAGACCATAATGTTCTTTCTTCAGTTGTCTGAAGTCTTCAATGTTTTGCTGAAGACTGAGAAGTAATAAAGCATATTTGATCTTAGAGTCGTATTTGGCGAGTTAAGTTACACTGGATCGCAAATGTCGCAACTTATTTCCAGGCCCCATATTTTCTCTTCAGTTTTCTGAAGCTTCGTCAGACATTTAGTATATGCTAGAACAGAACTGACCTAGAGTTCTTGTTTAGTGTTCAGAAATTACCCAGTAATCTTATATCGCACATGAATTACAGACCATAATGTTCTTCTTTCAGTTGTATGAAGTCTTCAATGTTTTGCTGAAGACTGAGAAGTAATAAAGCATATTTGATCTTAGAATCGTATTTGGAGAACTAAATTACATCGGATCGCATATATGGCAAGTGATTCCAGGCCCCCAATGTTTTCTCTTCAGTTTTCTGAAGGTTCTTCAGCGACTTGCTGATGACTGATAGGTGGTACAGCAAAACTTACACCAGATTCGTGTTCAGCGAACACAAATACTTCAGAAACTATATATCGCATGCCTGGGTCCAATACTTTTTTTTGTTATTGAGTACCTCCACAACAACAACATGGACAGCAATTTTACTAATATTATGGTAATTTCTTTCTTCCTTTGTCTTTCAGGTTCCAAAGCACGATAGCATTTTTGCCGAACCCTACAACTGCAGCATGACGCCGCCGTACATGAACGTGTCCAGCGAGAACATGTACAAGGCCCAAAAGAAGCTCCTCTATCCGGTGAACGTGGGTCGAAACGTTGCCCGCGAGGCTGCTCAAACCCACTACATTTTACCCTCCGACATCGAACTGTATCCTAGTCCTAATATTATTGAGAAGTTCCTAGCCATGATTGCCAACAACAGTGGACCCCTGTTGAGCAAAAAACCAAAGGTAAAGAAATACATATATATAGTATCTGGGTGACATAGATTCACTCGTAATTACAAGTGCCAACCGTATATCCAAATAATCGGACATATGCTATGTAAACTTTTTCTTTCCAAGTAAAATGGATCTGTTTAATATCGATTCTCGAACAATTATTGAGATACTCTTTATATTTAGCCACTTTGTATATGTAACTGGTCATAGACTACCAAATATACCAGTTATGATAACATTTAGCTCAGGTTATATACAGAGGAAAATACTTTTTGGTGACAAAATTCATAGTAGAACAAAAATAACATCAAAGTGTTCTAATGATAAAACATGACTAATTGACATAAAAGTCAACAAATTAGTAACAATTTAGTTTTTGACCTATTACACAAATTAATTAATTGGTTAATGATTGCTCCATCATTATCATTAGTGTCTAAATGGGTTTAGGTATTCCATTTTGCTAAAATTATTACATATTTTGCTAAAATTATTACATATTATGCCAGAAATATCAATGTGTCTGCCTAAAATTAAAATTTAGATTATTTATTATAAGAATATACTTTCAAACGTTGGCGGCTCCAGGGGGTGGCACTAGGGGCACGTGCCCCCCCCCCTCTAAACCTATATACACGATTTATTTTTCGGGGATTTTGATTCATCAATTGTAGCCCCCCCGAGATCTTTGGCTGGAGCAGCCACTGGTTTCACAAGTACCATCCCTTAGCAATTTTTTGAATGGGGTCGTCCAGATGAAAGTGTTCAGAATGGCCGAATATTTTCAATTCCTGTATGTGATTATACTTCAAAAGTTTGGGAAATTGAGATGAGGGGACTGTCCTCTTCACTTGAAATCTTGAATAAACCTCCAACAAATATTAAGTACGACTTTTTGAAAAACTTTTTTTTTATTATTTACATTAATTTGAAAAATCAAGAAAAAATGACTTTTGGTGGCTTTTGGGATCATCAGGCGCTAAATTGGAAATATCGAGAAAACCAGTAATGTTAAGTGTGCTTTTTACAGTTCAATATGCCCACAAAAACCCCACAAAGTTTCGTTTCAATCCATCGAGCCGTATTTTTATTTTCTTGTATGGAATTTAAAAAAAAATTAAAGGATCACAATTGTGACTAAATGATCATAACCTTTGACAAAATGAGAATGAGTTTGGAGTCATTAAATACGGTGGAAGTGACGAGCCTCTTGGTCTCATTTCTCTTAAAGAAACACACATACACACATACTCACACACACACACTATTTGGCCTCCCGGGGTGGTTGTTGGTCCACTACCGGGCGCCTCCCCAGGTGGCGGATAGGGGAACGCTCTCCAGCAATGGGGAGTACTGAGGATTTCCTCAGGGCGGACCAAAATCAGATAGGGGAAGGAACCTCGAAAATAAACCATTTATGGATATGGGTGATAAGGTGAACTTAATACCCCAGGTGGGTACCTCTGCAGAGGATAATCCCACCACCGGTTCCGATCGAGTGAAAGCCTCGGTGGCCGGTGCACGCTCCACGGATTCTGGGGGGAGCGAATTATCACTGGTTCCGTCACATAGTGACAAGAAAAAGAAGAACACCGTTAATGGTACAACATCGACCATTAAAACTAGAGCTGGCAGCAATACACTATTCAGCCAAGTCCTCCAAAAGGCGAATAGTGGAGTTGACGTCCCCCAAAGGGCAACAGATGAGAGTGGCGCTCCAAACAAATTAGGAGCAAAGATCGATGAGCTCTTGACGTTCATTGGGCCTAGGCACAATGTACATCATGAGATCAAGAAACTGGCAAACGCCATTAAGTCAGAATATGACAAATATCTGACATCAACGAAGCGGCCATCTCCTGTAGCGAAACCTGCTACAACACAGACATCGCCAGTAAAGGTGTCAAACACTCAGACACAAGGTGAAAAACAAAAGGAGGTCTCAAAAGCGGCTGCCTCAAAAGCAGCTAACTCAAAACCGGGTGCATCAACACCGGAGGCCCCAAAGCAGGCGGCTTCAATAAAAGTAGCCTCACTAGCGGCAGACTCTGTAGCAAGGACCTCGCCACCGAAGGCCTCGCCTTCAGTAGCCTCATCAAGTAAGGCACCACTACCAAAAACTCTTAAACCGGTGCTAGCTAGCAAGCTAAAGCCCGGTAAAGAAGGTTGCCAGAACATCGGGCAAACCACCCAGGCAACAACAAGTAGGGTGGTCAATTCAGAAGCGGAGAGAAACAATGGATTAAAATCCAAGTTTAAACCGCAGACCAAGAACCAACCTTCAAACCAGTCTACTGACTGGCAAGTGGCAAAGAGGAAAAAGGCCCCGAGGACCAATAAGCAAAAACCAGCGCCACATTGTACGCTGCTTATAAAGAAAGGCGAGAAGAGCTCCCATGCAGATATCTTGCGAGGTATCAAGAATGATCCCACCTTGCAGGATATAGGCAAAAAAGTCAATAAGATCCGACGAACAGCTAAGGGAGATCTCCTATTGTTATTCGCGAAGGCAGACGCTCAGGAGATGGAGAGCTATTGTAACGCCATCAAGAATAAGCTCCCAAGCGGGGCCACTGTACAATCTCGAATACCGCAAATCGAGATTGAAATTAAAGACCTGGACGAGATCAGTACCAAGGAAGACGTAGTAAACCTGCTCAAAGATAATATCGACGGCCTGGCAGAGATCACTGAGGAGGCAGTGAAATCACTTTGACGGGCATATAGATCAACACAAACGGCAGTTGTTTGTCTCCCAGAAGTCCAGGCCAAGAAAGCCATCGCACTTGGGAAGCTGAAACTTGCGTGGGGCACAGTACGTGTTCGCGAGAGGATCAGCCTTCGACGGTGCTTCAAATGCTGGCACTTTGGGCACAACGCCCAGGCGTGCAGAGGCAAGACTGATCGAAGCAGTTGTTGTCACAGATGCGGAGGAGCGGGTCACAATGCCTCGGCTTGTCAACAACCTGCCAAGTGCTTACTCTGCAAAGAGAAAGATAGTAGGTCAGACTGCCGGCATGTTGCGGGTAGTTGGAAATGTCCGATCTACCAACAGGCGATGAGAGCAGCACAAGCCCGTAAATGAAAGTACTGCAACTCAACCTCAATCATTGCGAAGCAGCCCAAGACCTACTGGTACAGCGGGTGCGGGAATTGGATTGCGACGTAGCCATAATCTGCGAGCAGTACAAAAACTTCGACACCCTGTCCTGGGTAAATGACACAACAGACAGAGCAGCGATATGGGCTTGCGGTAAACTTCCGTTCCAACAACTCCCAAATACCCCCGAACCATGTCTTGTCAGAGCCAAAGTGGGAGGGGTTCACTTCTATAGCTGCTATGCACCTCCTAGTGCACAGCTCGAGGAGTTCGAGTTATTCTTGGACACCTTGGCGGAGGATGTACGGAAGCATGAATCGGTCGCCATCGCAGGAGATTTCAACGCCTGGGCAATTGACTGGGGATGCCGGGAAACGAGCGCGAGAGGACGAGCTCTCCTTGAGACCATGTTTTCGCTCAACCTGGTACTCCTCAACACAGGAGCCGTAAGCACATATCGCAAAGGCACAGCCAGCTCCATTATCGATGTGACATTCGTTAGCAGCAACCTAGTTAAAGGGGGCTGTGAGTGGCGGGTCGATGAGGAGTTTACTAATAGCGACCACCAAGCTATTATATGGGAAATCAACACCACTCCCAAACGAAGATTGTGTGTCAGTCGTGCGAGGCCACAGCCAGTCGGTTGGAACAAAAATGCTTTCGATGCTGATTCATTCGCCTTGGTTATGGAGCAGGAACCATTGTCAATAGCAACAAGCGCAGAAGCCACTGCCAAAGAGGTAATGACAAGCGTTGTCAAGTCCTGCGATGCTTCCATGCCAAGGAGACGGCAGAACAACAGCCGCCCACCAGTTTACTGGTGGAACGACACAATCTCACAACACCGACAAGAGTGTCTCAAAGCACGAAGGCTGCATCAACGAGCACGAAGACGCGACAGGGTCACAACAGAAGAACTAAGGCTCGACTATGAGATCAAAAGACAACAACTACGAAGAGCCATTCTCTCAAGCAAGAGATCCTACTGGAAGGAGTTGTGTGACGAAGTTAATCAAGATCCATGGGGAAAACCGTATAAAATCGTGATGCATAAAATTAAAGCCCCTCCCATGACATCAACGAACTGCCCCGAATCATTGCACCGCATTGTCACTCACTTGTTTCCTGCGAAGCCTGAGCTACCCGCTTATCCTTCGTGGCAGGTGAGGGACGAAGATATACCATCAGTGACTATGAATGAGCTGATGGGCGCGTGCAACCGGCTCCAAAACGGCAAGGCTCCCGGTCCAGATGGCATACCTAACATCGCGCTAAAATGCGCCATAGCCAATAGGCCTGACATGTTTCTACACATGTATGAGACCTGCCTAAAGCAGGGGGTTTTCCCGACTAAGTGGAAAAAGCAGAGGCTTGTGCTCCTCCCTAAAGGGGGTAAGAAACCTCCCGACGAACCGTCATCATATCGTCCCCTCTGTATGTTGGACTCTGCGGGAAAACTCCTTGAAAGGATAATAGCAGATAGGCTGGAGCCCTACGTTGAGCCGAAACTTTCCACCAACCAATTCGGGTTCAGAAAGGGGAGATCAACCATCGATGCCGTGAAACTCGTTACCAACATCGCCAGAGAGGCTATCTCGGGAAAGAGATGGAGAAGAGGTGGAAAAAAGTACTGTCTAATAGCCACCCTGGATATCAAGAACGCCTTTAACTCGGCCCGCTGGGACCGCATTTTGGAGGCTCTTGCCAGGATGGAAGTTCCTCAGTACTTGCGCAGAATGGTTTCAGCGTATTTCAAGGACCGCATCTTATTGTACCAAACTGAAAATGGGCAAGTAGACTATAAGATCACAGGAGGTGTACCTCAGGGCTCTGTTCTTGGCCCCCTCTTATGGAACGTAATGTACAACGACCTGCTCCTGCTCGGTCTGCCTGAGGGCGTCAGGCTAGTGGCATTCGCCGATGATGTGGCATTGATCATAGTGCGCAAGCACATAGAGGAGATACAAACAACCTTCTCATTCGCTATAGCCACAATTCAGCATTGGATGCTCGCAGCGGACTTGAGTTTAGCAGAACAAAAGACCGAAACACTTCTTGTTAGCAGTCGAAAGGCAAGGGAAACCATCACCCTCAAAATAGGCGACACCTACATACAGTCGCAGCCCTTCATCAGCTATTTGGGGGTGCTCCTGGACACACGGCTCAACTTCAAAGAGCACATAATCGCGGCCAGCAAGAAAGCAGCTGGGGTACAGGGGGCATTATCTAGAATAATGCCTAATGTCGGAGGCCCTAGACAGATGAGAAGACAGCTACTGGCAACAGTAACTACTTCTGTTTTGTTGTACGGGGCACCGGTATGGGAGAAATCGCTCGAGCTACCATCGTACCGCCGGAAAATGAAATCAGTCCAGCGGCTCTCAGCGATTCGAGTGGCATCATCCTACCGCACTGTGTCTTACGAGGCGGTGAGTGTGATTGCCTCTACCCTGCCAATCGACATCCTGGCTGCAGAAAGGGGACGGCTTTATCGCAGGAAGTTAGAAAAAGACCAACCGACAGGAAACAGCGATGAAAGAGCCATGAGTCTAGGGCAATGGCAGGAGAGGTGGGACAGCTCTACTAAAGGCCGGTGGACACATCGATTGATACCTAACATCAGTCGTTGGGTCAACCGCCAGCATGGGGAGGTTGGGTTCTACATCACTCAACTCCTGACTGGACATGGATGCTTTCGAGCATACCTGCACAGGTTCAGGAGGGCAAACTCCCCAAACTGCCCACACTGTACGGACGTGATAGAGGACGCGGAACACGTGTTCTTCTCCTGCCCCCGGTTTCAGGATCAACGTGCTGAAGTGGAGAGGATTTTGGAGACTAATATCGTCCCAGAACAATTAGTAGAAGCCATGCTGAAGGGCCCCCAAGCCTGGAACTTGATATCAGATTACGCGGAGACTATCCTCAAAGAACTCCGCGATACGTTCGAGGAGTAGGCTTTAGAAGCTTTCAATGGAAGGGCAGTAAACATCTGCAATGAACCACCCTTGCGAAGTAGTATTGAGTAAGAGTGCCGCAGGGGACCATGGTTGTAGGAGAAAGAGGTTAGGGTTTTAGCGGGTATACGGTATACTGGTTTCAATGCAACGATTTACTCTTGCTTTGAAGTCATTGCATCGGGAGTCCCGCACGACGGCCGGCACGTGCTAGCTAAGTAGGCAATGTATTTCCCCCTCTTCGGATAAAAAAAAAACACTATTTAGAGAATGAATTTGGAGTCATTATATACTGAACAAGTGCTAGGGTCCGGGTCTCATTTCGCTTACAAAAACACACACACACACTCAAACATCAAAGAAGCGTAAATCCGATCGGGCAACCTGCACGTGGTAGGCTTTGGGTAATGCTGATGTCGGCGGTATTTTTTGTTTGGAGTCATTTATCTTCCATTTTTTTTTGTTTTCCTCATAATGTTTAACACTTTTATCAATGAAAATGCATAAAAAACTGAAAAAAATATATTTTTGGCATTTTGTTAAAGGTTATGATCATTTAAAGTCATAATCGTGATCCTTTAAATTTTTTCAAAATTCGATCGAAGAAAACAAAAAAACGGCTAGATGGATTAAAACGAAACTTTGTGGTGTTTTTGTGGGCATATTGATCTATAAAAGGCACACTTAACATTACTGGATTTCTCGATATTTCCAATTTAGCGCCTGATGATCCCAAAAGCCACAACAAGTCCTTTTTTTCTTGATTTTTCAAATTAATGTATACAATAAAAAATATATATTTTTAAAAAATCGTAGCTGTTTTTTGTGAGAGGTTTTTTCAAGCTTTTTTTTAATACCCTTAATTTCCTTGTGCGATCAGCGTTGCTGAGATATTGATGGTTAAAGACAAAAATATCCTTTTCCATTTAAAGTTCTATATCTCAGCGAGATGTGATCGTACTGAACTTTTCAAAAAAGCAAATTAAAACCGTATGAACAGCATACCAATCCAATCCATACAGCGGTTGAGTTAAACAAAAAATTTTCAGGTTCGTAGACAAAAATAAAAACCGAAAAAATGTTGAAAAATCTCAAAACTAGAAAGTTCAAGCTTTAAAATGCTTTTTTAAAACTCCAGTACGACCATTTTCAAGGGAAATACAGCCACTTGAAAAACGTCAAAAAATTTGGAATTATTTTATAATCCTTCAATTTTTTCCACTAGCTTATATAACTTTTAAACCGCCCTGTATAACTGTAATTATACTCCACGTTATATTTCAACCATCCTGTATTCTCAACTGCTTCTGACAATTTTTAGAGCCTTTTTGTATAACTGTAATTATTCTCCGTTCTATAACGCAAATATCCACTCTGGATAACTATAGTTTTTCCCCACTCTTATTTCAACCACCTTGTATACGCAACTTCTTATGTGCTACAAAATAGAATATTTTTAGAACTATAACTAATTCAATTCCAACTTATATTTCAACCATCCTATGTATGCAACTGCTTATGTACCACCTAATATTACATGCAGGCACGCACACACCTTCAACCGTATTCCACACAGAAGAGATCGCTGCAATAACAAATTTTCGTTTTAATAAGCTAATGGAATATTTTCTCCAATTTCACGCGACTGTAACTTAACTTCGTCTCTAAAATAAATTGACTTCAAAGCATCAAAATGAAAATCATTACAAACACCCTGTACGACAAACTTTCATGGCATATCTTGACATTTAAACTCGATATTTATAATTTTGACATTTACCGTGATGTTTACAGTTTTTGTGCATATATTTTTCCGATTTTCAGAAAAATGGTATGTCTTACGTTATAGAAAAATGTACGGAATCAAGCTGGAACATATCTTTGCATAATATAATTTATAATATTCCAATTGCGTAAGCAGTTTTAGAGAAAACATGAAGATTCATTGAAAATCGCTGAAATCTAGTCCCTTATTTACTTTTTTTTTCTGATTTTCTAGAAAACTGTTTATGACAATTATATGGGACCTTTCTGTACTCCTGTATTCCTTATTATAATGCAGTTTAAATCATTAAAATTGCCGTTTTTGAATAATGGCTCGACATACATAAAAAAAAGTTCCAGACGAATTGATAACCTTCTCCTTTTCGGAAGTCGGTTAAAAAATTAATTATTATAGAGA
This sequence comes from Octodonta nipae, assembly GCA_034190945.1. Taxonomy (NCBI): domain Eukaryota; kingdom Metazoa; phylum Arthropoda; class Insecta; order Coleoptera; family Chrysomelidae; genus Octodonta; species Octodonta nipae. Next base: position 8,653,968 of record CM067220.1, on the reverse strand, counting down.
GAAAAATTGTTTTACATAACAAATGTCCGATAAATTGTATATAAGTGCCCACATTTTTTAAGAAACTTTAAATATACAAGAGAAACTCGGATAACAATGATACTTAAAATAAAATATAATTATTTTAATCCACGTTCGTATTTTTACAGGTTTTCCCACTTCACATATTCGAAGTAGCGGCCGATCAGTCAGTGCCGGAGAACAAGACCATTTTAACGGCGATGTTACAAAACGGCACCGCATTGCCGTTCCACAAGAAATTGTGTCCCGGTTGCCACAGCGTGCCAAAGGCTAAAGAATGGCAACAAGCCAAGGAAACCGCCGACTTGCACATTTTCCACGTCGGTAAACGAAACGGGAAATTCGTACATTGGGAACCGATTTTCATCGGCACCAATGCTGATCCTTTATACGACGAACGACTAAGTTGGGAGGGCAAAAGCGATAAGATGACACAGGTATTTGACTGTTATTTTATCTTAGTTTTTCAATATACAGGGTGTTTATGTGTTAAGTTAAAAACCTTATCACATTACAAAGAAAAATAAGAAGCACATTGAGAACTTACAAAAACTTCTCTACTTCAACCCCTTTCCAACGTTATATCACACGTATTGAAAAGTAATCAGTACCATAATAAAATTTGAGATTGTAACTTACAAGGTTAGAACTACAAAAAATAAAACATACATCAAGTTGCAATAATTTGTAAATTTTGTTCAAACCGGCTTCTACCGCTACGGATGTAATCGAGACACCTTTTTCTGACTGCTACAGTGGTAGTCACTAGTCGCATCTCACCCCACATTGTGTGGGTTAGTTAACAAATTCAGAAATTTCGTACGGCAGAATTTGCAAACGCGTCCACATTACTAACTGAATGCGGCGCAAATCCTTTGATATTCGTCGAAAAACCGACTCTGTGCCGATCGCGTGCGTTGAATGTCGAACAAATTATTGCGTGCGTCAAAACGTCCACATTGACAGAAATTCTCCCGCACACACAAAAAATTTACATTGAATTTGCCATTCGGCGCAAATTTTTATAGATCTGGACCAGGCTTAATAAGATCGATAAATCATTGATTCAAAATTCAAGTCATTTGCGAAATATAAATAGAAAATAGTTAAGGGAAAGAATCAATGTTGCGTTCCAAAAAATACGGAATGATATCTTATTTTATTTACAATTAAGCAGAGTTTTAAATTTAAAACATAACTCCCTTAATATAGATAGTTATAGCATCAAATTATTTTTCTTATATTGGAAATATTGAGTAGCTATACGTCCTGTTGGACGGATTAAAGCCTTATATCGAAATACCCTGAAATTTCAAAAAGGTATTAAAAAACTGTTTCTGCATCAAATGGGTGTTTTTTTTGAGGTGTAGAATTTGCAACATTATTCTCTATGACAGCTGATTAAATCATGAACAAACTCGCACTCAATTTTCTTAAAGTTCTTTACCTTAAAAACACCCTATATGTTCAATAAAAGAAGAAGCTCACACGATATGGTGAAGTTCACCTATATAGAAAACAATTTTTAACAATGGGGAATTTAAATATTATCTAATTTAAAAGTAGATACGATAATTGATTTTTTTTTCAGGGCTACGCACTTTGCGTCATGGACTACGACTTCCTCATTCTCGACAATGCGTTCCTCGTCCACAAACCAGGGATCAAAATCTACAAGAAAGACGCCAGACGTTCGATATTAGCTGCCAAAACGAATCAGTTGATAAAAAAAATTATTTTCCCCGAGCTTAAGGTTTTATATGGTACCAGAAAAGGCTGTGCTGTGTAATTAGCAAAATTTAAAATGTTAGGAGGGTGTATATATATTCTCGTGTGTGATTCAAATCCGTTTTGAGGATAATCACGTACACTAGAAAAATCGTATTAAACTTCGGGATACCTTGACGTTTCGATTGATGCGAATTTTCGTTTTACCTCTCCTTAAAGATCTGAAATAATTTTAAACTGAGATTCGAATCTTCAACTTTTAACCGGACTGTGTTAACACTCTACATAAAGGAGGAAGAATCATAAAATATTACTGAATCTTATAAATTATTTTGAAAAGTATACATATCATGGCTTTCATATAGAAGACAATGTCAAAAACTCAAGCAGAGGTTTTGTTTAAGACGCTTTTTTATCGATTTGTTTGTTCTAAATGTCATTTAAATGCTTTTATATCCAGTGTGGCAGTAATTTCTTTCACATTTCATTGTTTGGATTTTTGACAGGTGGTTGAGTGCTCATCTTTCCTTTTTCAAACGTATTTTAACATATTAAGAATTTTTTATTGGTTTTGCTTCAGAGGGGAGCTGTTAACATAGTTGACAAATATTTATTTCATTTGTAAGCCGCCCTTACGTTTTTCTTATTATCATTTGATCAGTTCTATTTAAACATCATTGCAGATTAAAAATAATATGTTTTCGTCACTTTATCATGAGTAGTTTATCCAGTAGTCCGAGTGTGTTTTATACACATTACATCTTTTTTTTTTTTCAGAAAAAATCTAAATTCTTACACAATTATTTTCAAAAACCATTAATCACTATAATTTTGATAGCTGCAGTTTTTTGTTTGTTTTTTCCAGCTTGGAACTTGGTTTGTACAAACTATTATTATATCTTAACATTAAAACTGTCATTTGCCACATCAATCATCTTTTGTTTGCGAAACCTTGTTCTTCAAATGATGTTTCTTTTTATATTTTTGAGGAAAACTCCTAGGCTATAAACAAGAAAATTTTCGCAAAACAAGTTCCGGCTTCTCAAATTTGAATTTGTCTTCTATTCACGATGTTCGAAAACTCCAAAAAAGCTAATATGAATATTTAGATTAATTTGAAGTTCACGACAGAGAGGTAAAGAAAATTAACTACCAATACCGTAGTCAAAGTTATGACTCGAAAAATGCATTAAAAAAGTCCAAGTCCGACTTTTTCCTTATTTATTTCATCAGAAACCTAAAAGGAATAGGTTCAGTCACATAATATAATAAAAATATAAACGTAATAAATTCTATTCCGTTCGAATTTTCAGTGCATTCGATGCAAATATAATGAACTCTCCTTATGAAGGACTATTTAACGAAAATGTGATCTATTTAATTTATTGTGTAGTAGAAGTAAGTTATTTTAAGGAAATTTATTTTTATGAGGGTAATTCAATTACTGGAGATGTATACTAATGATGAAACGGGCGTATTCAGACAATCCTATCAACTGCGCCAATTTCCTTATTCTCTCCTTTAGTTATCTTATCCTCGTATATCATAGGCGTTGATTCTGTAAAGAGTTGATGAAGATGCAAGACGTGTATGTGAAAAATAGTATTTGTATCATATTTTATTAGCTTGTAGTTTACGTATTTCTACCTTGAGATAAAATCTCTTTTGTCTCTTAAGTTTATAAAACAAGAATCGAATTCCACTCTAAGCGTTTGATTTCCGAATATGTATATATAGCAGTCTTTATTATTCAGAAAAAAAGCTTTAAATCAGTGTTATACTTATCAAAACAGAGTGGTTGTAATTCTTCGAGTGAACAAGCTTAGATTATTCTGCTTCTTATTACAAATATGAAGTAGCAAAAAAAAATTTTGTATGTATATATTATATTTATTTTTTTATATATTTTATTCATCCTACTCAAATTGTTTATGTAAACTGAAGAGTCTGACTTCAACAACTCTTATTTCCTAGCATTATTTGTTTGACTGAGATAGAGTCGTAAATACTTTTATATTGTAACGTTATTTTTCGAAAAAACTCCATTTTTTGAAACCAGCAATTTTGAAAATGTTTGCAGTACTTATAACTGAATCGATGGGCCAAATTATAATAGAATGTAGACAATAGGGATGACATTAATACCCTGTAAACTGCAAATGGCCTACATTTAAAATGCGTACGAGCACTTTGGTTTGTTTTTTGTTAGCACAGCTCTATTCATATATTCTCAATTGAAATTTCATAAAATGGATTTTTTTGGATATGTAAAATATAAACCGTAATATGATGGATTGGAATATCGCAAATATAAAAATAATTCTTGTTCTCAAATTGATCCCGAAGATATAAAAAAAATCTTTTGAATAACTTTTTATTATATGCTTACTATACATCAACCTCACATGTTTTATTATTACAAAATTAAGTGAATATGTGCATTGCAGATATAATTAAACTAGTATAATGATTGCATTTATTATAATAATTATTAATAATATTTATAATTCAATATTATCTAGGAATTTCGAACCCTGATATGCCCTAATGCTGTTAGTATCTCTATAGTGGAGTTGTTAAACAAATTATATATTTAAATAATCGTGTCAACTAAATTGATTTGGTATATGCTGCCATCCGTTATATGGCGGCGCCATTATTTTCTTTGTTACCGGAAATAGCTAGGGCATTGCCAAATCAGCTAATATTTCATATTTGTTTTTTAAATGTACTTAGAAGTTGTTTAATCATCAATTTTAATTATTTGATTTTGATTGTCCCACGTTGGGCGCCAATTTCTTATGATGAAATTTGATATTTTATACATTTTATATTTGTTTCATTTAAATTCGTTTATTAATCAATTAAATTAAATAACTGATATTCGCTGATATCTTGTAGGCTATTTAACTTAACTCAGTACTATACAAATCTTTAAAATGTTTATTTATTCACAAAAAAATAAATAGAAAACGAAGAACTGTAAATTTAGTATAAATCTGTTTATTTAACTGCCAAAATGGCCAACGCAAGTACTAAGATCTATTTTCTCTTTAAAGCACACAGAGTCACGTAATAAGAATAATGAAATGTAATTTGGAAACGTTTGGGTGTCAGTCAGTGAATTTGAGATGCATTTTTGAGCTGACTAACATGATCTATTTTAAATTTCATATAGATTTTAATTATAATGAATACAATCGTTATATTCGACAGTTATCAATAAATTGTCATAAGACAATGTTTCATTTGTAGCTTAATAAGAACAGCATATTTCACAATCCACCATTTCATTGGTTATAAAATAAAATATGTATTCTAACGTTCCCGAATAGCACCATGTATATTTTTCTAAGTGAGGAAATGAATGTCAATGCTCAAAATATAATTAAAGTACCTCTGATTCTATTACTTTAGTCATAGACTGTATCAAGATGTAATTATCGTTTACTGTTATTCTCGAGTAGCTGTGAGATATTTTGATGTACTTAGTGCAGTTGAATGTACCCCGTCACTTATCATTAAAATTTTCCGTTTTCCATTAATCAGTTAGACCACTCATTAAAAATTTAAAAAAACTGAACTACTGGAAGATATTTGTAGTCTTCTAGTCATAGACAAGACCGTATCTTCAACATTTTAAAGTATTTTCATCGGGGAGGGACAAGAAAAATAGAACATCGTGTAGGAACGCACCTTTTTATTCTATCCTATCATTCCATATACATTTAGGGGCTGCAGCTGCACCGCCCCCCCCCACCCGTATATACTCATATGGTAACAGGTGACAGCTATTTACTGTGATTGGTAGTGTTGCTGACAGCTGTAAAAAGTTCACTTTATGCGCAAATCTCTCACTTGTTTGTTCCAGTTAGTGAAGACTAGCCTGAACTGAAGTAGAAAGAATTAAACTTAAGATAGATTTTTACGTTGTGCATAATTGTTTCATATCCCGATTTGCTAAAATTTCCTTGTGAAAAATGTAGCAAATCTCTGTCTCTTCTGAAAGATTCTTATTGATTTCTGGTGTATTTAGTCAAAGTTTTGGTTCGAAATGTTAGAGGTCGCCAAGCTCGGCAATAAGAAAAACAACGCAAAATCAAACATTAACCAACCTACTGACGATTTCTGAGCAGTTGATTTCTAAAGGTTACTACTAACCCCATCTATCAGGAGATCTATGAATGGAAGCGTATTATTGACAATGTGTCAAAAAAATTTTGAAAGCTATTTATATAAAATTTATTTAACATCCTTCTCAAAAAAAAACAACGGGAATGAAATTTGTTATTTTTACATCAAATTAACTAAACATTGTTTTTTTTTTTCAATTATCTTTGGATTTATAAGTAGGGCAGAAGATAAAAGACTTGCTTTGGTTAGGTGGGAGATAGTATATGCTACAAATATAAAGGGACCCCATAGCGGCGTAATAACCCCGCCCCCCACACATACCATGTTAAAGTTAAATAGCATTTATCTTTGAAATGAAACTTCCTGAAAAACTTAATTAAACTAATGGTAGTGCAAGATTTAGTACACTATAATCTTTTGACATATAAAAAGATTTGTTCAATATTGCTTCCAATATTCTTTTTAAATTTATCATTAATATTAACTGATTAATGGAAAGATATTGAACGCAAAAATATCCATGTTATTTTGTTTTGTATGGAAAAACTTACTTCCCGAATGAAATTAAAACAGATACTCAATATCAAAATTATTAGACGCATACATAGTATTTATTTTTAATAGTCTGATATATTTTTAATTGCTGAATTACCATTCATTGTGCCTTACCAATCCATATGGTGATGAAAGTTATTACTATAAGATGATACTTTTGTACTATGATATCAAAAAAGTGTATTCTGCAAATATATGAATTAAATAAAATAGAATGGCGTTTTTATTTATTTATTTATTTATTTAAAGAGTACGGCCCCCTACAGACAGTCGCAGCTGCCCTATTACAGGGTGGCACAAGTTAACAATAATTGTAACATGAGAACAAGCAAGTACATTTAATTAAATTACAAAAGGAAAAAAAAAGAAAAACGTTAGGAACAAATTCAAAAACTAACAGAATCAGCAGACTGTTTATAAGTCTTCTATTTTCTAAGCGCCTTAGCCTTATTCTAGATAACAATTTATAGTGGTTTTAGAGACCCAAAGGGGGTATGCAGATTAACTAATTATAATTTTAGGTACATAAGTATTAACAATTTCGTCTAAGACTTTATAAAATGATAGGATATTCACATCAACATCAGCTGAGCAAAAAGTTTTGTCCCAATCATGTTCTCTAATTCTATCATTAATCACATTGTAGTCAGCACCATTAAATTTTAATTTACTATAAGAATTACAGGGAAGTGCTTTTGTACAATTAAGATCAATGGTAGTATTAAGAGACATATGGTGGTTGTCTTCAGTAACAAATGGATTATTACATTTATTCAGATCAATTTTCAGAAATGTCGATAAAACTAGACCTAAGATTTTATTGTGTATATTAGAGATGCTATTAAACTGCTTTAAATCATTTAAATAAAACCAATCCGAAAAGCACCGGCTACATGGTTCAATGACATTATGGGGAGCAATAAGCATCCTCTTACCACCCTTCAGTGCCACGGAAACCCATAAGTCCTCAATAACACTATTTGCACTGGACCACTTGAAGAGTAGGTCGACAGAAAAACACAGAAGATAACGCAATTAACACTCCACCCCCATCACTTTTGCCACTGATGGACGGATCTCTATCCGCCCGAAATCATTAACACATACTGACTGATAGAAATCCATTGTTTTAGTTCATAGCCCTCTGGTATTTTGGTAATAGACTGAGAGATCATTATTCAAACAACACAGAAGTAGTAAATTAAATTTGAGAAGAGTATGTTTGAACTTATGATAAAAAAACTGTCATTCTGGATATACACCGCACGACTGGACTCATCTTTTTTAATAAAAATTTTCATCCCTTTCACCCAGCAATATTTATAATCTGATTTTTTACAAAAATCTCGAGCTTTCTTGAAGAGAAGCTTGTAGTAAGGGGATAAATGTTCGTTCATAAATATCCTCGAGTCTTGTTCAAGACCAAGTATTTTAGTGTTTAAACATTTTCTATTAGCTTTAAAAGCGTTCATGAGATCAGTTTTTTTCTCAAGTGATGAAAATTTCACCACTATGTTTTTAGGATATTTGCCAGTCTCATTATCAGACGAAAAACGTGCAACTCGATGTATCGTATCAATGTCACCATCTATGACCTCGATTCCTAATGCAGAGCCGATTTTTTTGATTATGGAAATGACATTTTCATTCTTCTTTTCCGGAACACCACAAATTTCAATGTTATTTATGCGGTCTTGCTGCTTAAGGAATTCGACTTCAGATTTAAGCATGGTACATTCATTTCTAAGTGCAGCCATATCATGTTGAACCTCGGCTATTGCTTTAGATACTTTACGGAAATTTTCCATCTGTGTATTGAACTCGTCTATTTTATCTCCAAAAAATTTAACCGACACAGCAAGGTTGGATTGTTCGGATTTTATTCCTGATAAATCCGACATAATAGTGTTTACGCTTTTAACTAAATCGAGCAATAGTTTAGAAGGATCTTCTCTGAGGGGTTTGTCCTTACATTCTTTACATTTCCAAGTAATGCCTGAGTCCGCCGGTAGCTCGCCGAAGACTGATGGTAATTTAGCACATTTCAGATGATAAACCATTCTGCATTCACCTTGACACTGAATGCCGGGATTCGTGCGACTGCAAACTGCCGCGCAGCTGCTACACAGGCCGGGTGGCATTGCGATACGAAAAATAACGATAAGATGCCGAGTGATTTGTAATAAAAAAAACACAATGCAAAATTCGGATGAATGTTCTTTACTGTTATTGCACCACGATGCACTTTTTGTAGAGTATATAAGTCACAGTTCGTACAGCACCCTTTACTGACGACTTCGGTATAAAATTTGTAATTAGAATTTAACTAGAAACTGCGAAATGTCGTACATAAACGTGAGACGAGAGAGAGACGTGTACACGCACTTGCTTGATCTACTACTACAGTATGTTTTATTTAACTACCGTTTAGTTTACTATCAGAAAAGCTAGAAACGGGTGCTCTTGTCAATTCATTGATGGACAACATGCTCTGCCAGCAGTCCTCATAATCGTTCATTTCTCTAGGAGGTATACAGGCGTGCCAAAGGTAAGTCATATGATACGCTTAGGTCTTTCCCAACCACCATTCTGAATGGTACTGTTATTTACAGTTGATCAGTACTCTAAGAGTAACACATGTAGGGGCTCCTGGTTAGTTCTTGACTGACAATACCAAACGTTGTAGATCACTACAAGTGTTGATAGTAACTCTTTCAAAAGGAAGTCTTGTCTTGTTTTATTTTCTCCACTGTACGACTCTTTGATCTCTTGCCACTGTACAAACGTCACATTTGCGGGATCAAGCGCTGGCATCTTAGTAGTAGTTCATCCACTAGCATCATTCTCGTAGCTTTTCAGAAGTTATATTCCTAGCTAAATGGCCTCTACAAATCTCATTGTGCAGCTACTTTCCTTTAGAACAACCAGCTGGGCATCTGGTTTCTTTTCCATCAACTTTTTCTTTATCTGGACCAATCCCCCGTTTGACATGGTTCTAATTTGTTGCTCAATTTTCCGGTAATGTGTCTCTTTATGTCATGTTTGGGCTCAGATTATGGTGTGGAGATGGTTACAAATTGCCAATAGTTTAGGCACAGACCCAAGAAGTTATTATTTATCTTCGGCCCAAAAACTACATTTCCTTCTGGAAGGAATAACTCTATAGATGAAGACATATTCTACTAAATACTTGCTAGTGGTTCAGTAAATTGTCATGTCTGTGGCCTATGACTAAAATATCGTCGAAACACAAGCTATGCCTTCCTGTCAGTCTACTTAGTACAAACTTCATACCTTTCAAATATTGAACATTAAGTAAGTCAAAAGGCATGGCAGTGAACTGGAATAATGTTGGTAGAGAACGCTGTTTTCTGTCTGTCATTTTGGTGAAGACTGAACACGATCCCACTAGTGTGTCGTCTATCCTGAATTAGTGCGATTATTCCGCTTTCTATGACCAACACATCAGGTGATTTAGCTGACTTGGGTGGTAATTGTATAGGTTGGGCATTTCCAGTTACATTTTTATTTGGTTTGGCATGTTATGTTCGCCTGAAAAATTGTCCCAAGAACTCTCTGCTACTGCCAGATTCATTAACCATTGTCTTATAGACAAGTGCGGTCCAGAGATTTTGCCAAGATTTATCTTAAAGTTAAGGTTCAGAAAGAAATATCTCCAATATCTTGAAATAAGGAATCTGGATTCTGAAAGGGAAACGTCCGCGCCAGTGTCAAACGTGAAGTTGATGTCGTGAATTCATAGATGGTTACTGCCCTGAGGGCTGTTGGCTAGTTAGTCAACACTCATTTCCGACGCTGTCTACCTGGAAATCCCTCAGTAGTCAACCATCAAAATTAGTCTAGCCTCGAGTGCATATACCGCAGTGTGAATCACTGTTACAGCATGTTCTAAACCCAAAGAATTAAAGCTTCCCCAGTTTGCTTCACACACTCGGCAAAATGTACACTTTTTTGAAGTTAGTTATTAAACATTTAATTTCATACTATTTACAATTAATTTCTATCTAAAATTTGAATAATGCAATAATAACATTCATTTAATATGCGTATGAAACAAATTTTGGCAATTTTTCGATTTACTGGAAAATGGTATGTTTTACGTCATAGAAATAATATGGGACCACTTCCACATTCTCAATAACAGAATACAATTTAAACTGCCCCAATGGGTTACGCGGTTTTCGAGTAATCCTTGAACAACTTCTGTAAAGATAGTATGACCAAACGAGCTGAATGAATATTTTAACTGACTTTTTAGTACTAATTTGGTCCCAATATGAATATATTAGACGCCCTGGAAGAAAAGCCAAAAATTAGAAATACCGCTAATTTCATTTAACTAGCTGTCGCCCAGTGGTCGAAATTGTGTGTGACCAATTGTGTCAATATCTCTGGCAGGTTAAGTAACATGAAAATTTTATCGTGACATTCTATCCTAGGACTTTAGGGAGAACAGCAATTACACAGGACGGATCCACATTCGGAACCTCTGTGTGATAGTTTCCTCCAAAATCCTAGATGTCGGTCTTACATCTCGCTTCTACAAATAAGTAACGAAATTCAAGTTTTTTTCAGATATAATTCATAGAACTTTATTTGTGTTCAAATTCGTAATTCTTAATTTAATATGACAACAATTCAACTGCTAATGGGCTACCCTACACATTTATTTTTTCTAACCCCCCTGTATAGCTATAATTGCACTCAATTCTTTAACATTTATTAAAATCCTCATTATAATAATTCCATCTCATATATTTCCACCACCCTGTATATGCAACTGCTCATGGACCACGCATAATATTTTTTAACATTTTTGAACCACCCGGTAAACCATTCTGTATATTCCACTGCCTACGAGCCACCGTATTTACTCTTTTTGTTTATGAAATTTTTAACTATCTTCTGTAATTATAATTCTCTTCCGACCTATATTTCAATCATCATATATATGGAACTCTTCGTGGTCTACTCTATAAATCATTTCCTTTTCTAACATTTTTTATCACCATCCTGTATATCTATAATTCCTCTCACCCTATATTTCATCTTCCCTATATATACAACTGCTTATGGGTTACGAAATGTTGCATTTCCATTTCCGCCACCCTGTATATGCATCCTGTATAATATTTTTTGCACCACCCTGTATAATTATAATTCTATTGCACTTACTTACTTATTTTATTAGTTATAATTGCACTCTACTATATATTTTAAACACCCTATATATGCAACTGCTTATGTGCCACCCACGAAAAAAATGATTTCTAACATAATTGGAATCGCCCTGTATAATATACAACAATTACTTTACCACTAAACAATAACAACGCTTGCATGCCACTTCCAGAAGTACATGCTCTAAGTATATAACAGCATTGGTCCCTCTATATATAATTACTCAATGTTTTGAGTCTGGCGGTGGCGGCACATTCAGTTGTTTGGCGTTGACATTATGGACGTATATAATGAATTTTTATTATATTTTATTATTTTATTTAATATTAATATTAGCATTCTGCACTGAAGGTCGTCAATAGCTACTAAACAAAACAAAAATGAAGAAAATCGGTTGAGAGACAGAGGAGAAAATGGTACCTAATCGTTTTGTCTTTGCCTATTTATACAAACTAGCTGTCGCCCAGTGGTCGAAATTTGACCAATTGTGTCAATATCTCTGGCAGGTTAAGTAACCTGAAAATCGTATCGGGACATTCTATCCTAGGACCTTAGGGAGAACAGCAATTACACGGAACGGATCCAGATTCAGAACCTCTGTGTGATAGTTTCCTCCAAAATCCTAGATGTCGGTCTTACATCTCGCTTCTGCAAATAAGTAAAGAAATTCAAGTTTTTTCAGATATAATTCATAGGACATTATTTGTGTTCAAATTCGTAATTCTTAATTTAATATGACAATAAAGCAACCTCTAATGGGCTACCATACATATTTATTTTTTCTAACCTGTCTGTATAGCTATAATTGCACTCAATTCTCAAACATTTATTAAAATCCTCATTATAATAATTCCATCTCATTATATATTTCCACCACCCTGTATATGCAACTGCTCATGGACCACGCATAATATTTTTTAACATTTTTGAACCACCCGGTAAACCATTCTGTATATGCCACTGCCTATGAGCCACGGTATTTACTCTTTTTGTTTATGAAATTTTTAACTATCTTCTGTAACTATAATTCTACTCTGACCTATATTTCAATCATCATATATATGGAACTCTTCGTGGGCTACTCTATAAATCATTTCCGTTTCTAACATTTTTTATCATCATCCTGTATATCTATAATTCCTCTCACCCTATGTTTCTTCTTCCCTATATATACAACTGCTTATAGGTTACGAAATATTTTTTGCACCACCCTGTATAATTATAATTCTATTGCACGTTCTATTCCAAGAACCCTGTAAATTCAACCGCTAATGGTCTTCCCTATATAATTATTTTATTAGTTATAATTGCACTCTACTATATATTTTAAACACCCTATATATGCAACTGCTTATGTGCCACCCACGAAAAAAATGATTTCTAACAATTACTTTACCACTAAACAATAACAACGCTTGCATGCCAATTCCAGAAGTACATGCTCTAAGTATAAACAGCATTGGTCCCTCTATATATAATTACTCAATGTTTTGAGTCTGGCGGTGGCGGCGCATTCAGTTGTTTGGCGTTGGCATTATGGACGTAAATAATGAATTTTTATTATATTTTATTATTTTATTTAATATTAATATTAGCATTCTGCACTGAAGGTCGTCAATAGCTACTAAACAAAACAAAAATGAAGAAAATCGGTTGAGAGACAGAGGAGAAAATGGTACCTAATCGTTTTGTCTTTGCCTATTTATATATAGATAATTCAGAATTAAATTATTTTCTGTTAGGTCAGTGAGAGGGGGTTTTAAAACCTCAGGAAAAATACATTTACATAGCAAATTTGAAATTTCGAATTAACGACCGACCCTCGTTTGCCCAGGTACGATATCATTAACAGTCAAAATTCCTAGGTGGTTAAAATCAATAACCTACGTTAAAAACAAAAAAAATCGAATGACGAAATATGTACCATCATACCCTGTTATTATTCTTGTTAACAAATCCTGAGACAGGAGGATTTGAATTAGGTACCTTCCGTACTTCTCAATAACCCAGTAGAAAAAAGTATGTTCTTGCAAAATCCATTGAAATGTCTAAACACGAGATAGTTCGATATGTGGTAGCAATCAGGTTTCGAGAACAACGTCTCGACCGGAAAGTACAGCATAACACATAAAACACACAAATATTATGCAATTGCCAATTGACCTATGCCGTCGGTTGGCACTGTGTGAGCCAGCATGAGAAGGCCTTGAAGAACGATGATTCCCCAACTGAGAGCGTGAAATCGAAATGAAGACGCACCGTGTCGGTAGTCTCTTCATTTTCAGTACCATTCAGATTATCAAAAGTCTCCAGTGAGAATACAATGAGGTCGTTTATCAGATTCGCTGTCGTTTTCGCTACTTGTTTGGTGTTACGAGGTAAGTTGAGTTTTTTAATTTTCTATAGGTGATCATTTTTATATCCAATTTTTCTATATAATAAAATTAAATTGTTGGTTTTAGACTACTTTTCTTAAGAGATTAAAAATTGTCAACAGAAATGTTATTAATCAAATAATTTGGTCAAGTGCTAGTTTGATTCGCATACTTAGGGTTCCGTACCACCTTCAAGATTCGAATATTCCAGTTTCAGACAAGCAGAGAATGAGTGCATGTTCTTATAATTACCCTAATATCTTTTAAAGGAAGCGTTTTAAATTTATAAAAAATATACACTCTGATTTTCCACACATATACTTTTTATTTTATCTGCTTTAGGATTCGCTTGTTTTTTATCACAATACATATGTATTTAATTTTCTAATTTAGCCCCCAAAAAGTAACATTAGAATTTTATTTTACTAATAAACTTTCAGAAATGCCTTTTATAATCTACTGTCTGAGTTTTGAGGCTCTGTAATTGGAAGAAAAACGGCAAAATAGGTCAAAGTTTAAATTATAAATTATTAAACCAGTTATTCAAATTATTTAAAAATATAAATAAAATATATTTTTCAAATTTTAAATAATGTAGTTTCTAAAGTGGGAATTAAGTCGATGTTTAATATTTTTGTTAATATCTTTTATACAAATGATTTAAAAATATGATATATTTGTAATTCACATAATGAGCCTTTTATCTGATATACTAAATGATGCGTTTGAAAATTGAATCTTTAATTTCCATTTAATTGTATAATTTGTCCATAAAATTACTATGGGGGATTTCTAATAATTTATTTTCCGTTTAATTCTATTATTTGGAGGCCAAATAATAGAATTAGGGATTTTTTTCATATTTTTCCTATAAACAAAAAAATGAGGTCTTAGAGTTTGGGCAATAACGAGGAGAATGGGTAATTTTTTTAATATATTTTAAAATATTCATTTAAAAAAAATTAAAAAAATATATTTGTATTCGTCATAATGAGCCCTGGGATTTGATATATTACATGACTCGTTAGAAACAATTATAATTTTTTATTTTCCATTTAATTCTATAATTTGCCCCCCAAAATGAATATTAGGGGTTTCTTCTTATTTTTCCAGTAAAGTTCAGGTGAGGGGCTATACTTCCAGTTTTTCAAAATTTTTCAGCTTATGGTTTCGGAGATAAGGGGGGAATGGGTAAAATTTTTTATATTTTTGTTTATCTTTTAATTAATTTATTTTATAAATATGGAAAATATATAACATGCTGGGTTAGAAACAATTTTAATTTTATATTTTCCATTTAATTCTATAATTTGCACCCCAAAAAAAATATTTGGGGTTTTCCCTTATTTTTCCAGTAAAGTTCAGGTGAGGGGCTATACCTCCATTGTTTTTTCAAAATTTTCCAGCTTATGGATTCGGAGATAGGGGGGGATAGGTAAAATTTTTTATATTTTTGTTAATATCTTTTAATTAATTTATTTTAAAAATATGAAAAAAATATATTTGTTTTCGTCATAATGATCCTTTTCATTTGATATATAACATGTTGGGTTAGAAACAATTTTAATTTTAATTTTCCATTTAATTCTATAATTTGCCCCCCCAAAATAAATATTAGTGGTTTCTCCTTATTTTTCCAGTAAGGTTCAGGTGAGGGGCTATACCTCCATTTTTTTCAAAATTTTCCAGCATATGGTTTCGGAGATAAGGGGGGGGAATGGGTACATTTTTTTATATTTTTGTTAATATCTTTTAATTAATTTATTTTAAAAATATAAAAAAAATATATTTGTTTTGTCATAATGAGCCCTTTCATTTGATATATAACATGATGGGTTAGAAACAATTTTAAGTTTATATTTTCCATTTAATTCTGTAATTGGCCCCCCAAAAATAAAAGTAGAGGTTTCTCCTTATTTTTCCAGTAAACTTCAGGTCAGAACCTATAAATCTATTTTTTTTCAAAACTTTACGTTTTATAGTTTCGGAGATAAGGGGGGGGATGGGTAAATTTTGGTATATTTTCGTTAATATCTTTTTAAATTATTTTTTTTAATATGAAAAAAAATATATTTGTGTTCCTCAGAATGAGACCTTTCATTTGATATATTACATGATGCGTTTGAAATTTTTTTTATTTTTAAATTTTTATTTAATTCTATAATTTGCCCCCCCCCAAATTAATATTAATGGTTTCTGCTTAATTTTCCTGTAAGTTCGGGCAGCGCTCTATATTTCCTATTTTTTCAAAATTTTAGGCTCAGTAGTTTCAGAGATCAGGGGGGGAACGGTCGATTTTTTTAGTTTTCCCCCCAGAAGTACCCTTAAAATCAAATTTGTTTCTTTTACGATATGTACTCCTGATCGGGTCACCAAACTATACATTGATACCAAATTTCAACCTCTTCCGTCCAGTAGTTTAGGAGAAAATGGCTGTGATGTGATAGAGGCAGAAATCCTGAGTGTTATTATAAGGGTATCCGTATATTGTATATACGGAACCTTAAAAAATACTTTTTTAAAACTTTCAAGGTTGAACCCTATTAAAATTTGTTCATGGGTTAATTTTAATAGGCTTACAAGCCTAAAATTCATATTTTCTTGAAAAATACACCCCCAAACACAAAATCAGAACATCAAATTCAGATAGGATCCAATTGTGATCATGTGAACACAAAAAAGTTTATATTAATGATCTCTAATCTCTGTTCTATTTCAGAATATAGCCCTAACTTAGTCTTCACCATTTGTCTTTATCTTGATCCTCTTGAATCCATGTCCTAAGCTCCATTTCATAATGTATGCGAGTTTTTTTTTATCTCTGGCCACACAGTCGACGTAGTTCCATTACTGTTCCGCTACCTTGTTATACTTCTTCTTCAGAAGTTAGTTTTGTGATCTTGATATATTATGCCCAAAAAATGCTTCTCCAGTTTTGTAAGAAGTCAGAATTGGGAGGACGCATCGATCGAATATTCTAGAACTCACAGAAAAATGTTAACCTCTTCTATTTTTCAGTTCAGTTCTTTATCCGTTTCGTTCTTCAAGGCCAATCCCTTAATCTGTAGCATTGCGTTCTCATTAACAGTGCCCAAAGATTTGTGTTCCTCAATCCTTCGAGACAGTTGTTCTATTCTACGGTCCTACAGTTCTTCTTCTTCTTTCAGTTACTCCTAAAGACCGTTTAGTTCACAGACCTTCAGATGTCTTCAATATAATCCTTCAGTTCTCCTCACTGATCTTAAACATGTCTTCCTCGGTCTTTCTCGAACCCTTAAGTTCTCCAAATCTAAAACTGAGCGGCATATGATAATGATACATATGATCAATGTCTGCTTCTAGTAGTTTTAGTGTGGATACGCATAACTTTTTTTCTTCTCGTTCGTTGGCATTCCAAATTACTAAAATTCCGCAAAATCTTCGATCATCACGTTGTCAGTAGGTAAATATCCCTTTAGGTATTTTAACAATTTTTAATTATAGTCCAGTCATTGACGGTAAAATTGGGGTATTTCTTTTGAAATCCTGACAAGCTAATCGAACGGTTTTTTTGACAATTACATCTGAATTTCAGGAACCTATTATTGAAACTTAAATTAAAAGTTATTATTCATGGATTACGTTCAATTTAAAATTTAACTCACCATAACGAAGTTAATATTGCTGGAACAAAAACAAAAAAATCAATGCACGATTTTATTATTCATAAAAAATTTAAACCAGCATTTTTGACTACGAATAACTTCTGGAGTGTTGAAGTTCAAAAAACAATTTTTGCTTACAATTTGTTCTTCTATCAATTCCTGCACTTATGTTGCATATCATAATTTTTACACATGAAAAATGGGGACACAACCACCTGGGGTAGAAGCGTACGTTGGCATTATATAACTTTTGTTTCTCGTGCTATTGTCTATATACTGGCAAATTGTTACATCAATCAATTTAGTCCTGAAGAATTCGCCATTGATGGGTAATGCTTATATCCTACTTTCGGTTTATTACTTTCCTGAGCCTATGTTGATTACTTCAGGTAAAATTAGTATAAGAAGCATGGGAGCTTAAGCCTCAATTTATTATTTTCCAATGCTATATATATATATATATAGACTTTCTGTAAACTGGATTGTTTTATTAGTTGTCTTGTGCTACAAAGTAAATTCTAGCTCTTCGCACTTTGTCAAGAGCCTTTTCTGGGTCTATAAATGGCAATTGAGGCAATTTTTTCCCCTAGTACATTCTCTATGACTTACTTACTTTAGTGTAATTATATTTCGATTCATAATGTACTGCATATTATTGGCAATTTTATTTTATTTTTGGTATTCGACATTTTGTTCTGTTACTCGTTTTCGAAATATAAGATATTTTTTGTATTTGGATATTTTTGACATTTACACCAGTTTATAAAGCAAAATTTAACTCATTTTCGGAGATAAAATTCAACAGCGATTCGCTTATACCACCAAGTCAGTAACAGTTTATAGATAATTATTGCTAAGATTTTAACACCAAACTCGTAGAAGTAAACTACTTAATAATAAAAATCTGCAAAAATACGAATTTATTTTGTTTTTTCCTTATATATTAAAGATCCAGCTGTAATTACAACCAAGTTATGATTTTTTTAAAATCACTTACTTTACATCGGTTTTTCCAGCTTTTCTTTATGAAAAATGCTGCGATAAAAATTTATAAACACTCATTTTGAATATTTTCTCTCTGCAATTTTTCTATTAACGGCATTATGAACAAATTATTACTTTTTGCACTATAAGCAAAAAACGAAAATATCTCAACTTTTTTTGGATTTTTAAGGCTCCAATAATTTACTTCTACGAGTTTGCTGTTAAAATTATGTCAGTTATGACTTATAAACAGTTATTTAGGCGATGGTTTATGCGGTTTTTTGCTGTTCAATTTTATGTCTCTTAAAATTCTCTAATGACTGGTGTAATTACTGAGTTTTCTTTTATTTAGAACATTTTTGTAATTTGACGATCTCCATATTTTTTATATATACATTTTAGGTGTTTTGACATTTTTAATATGTCTAGCTTTTTGGTATTATCCACATTTTGAGTTTTTTGGCATTGTAAACACTTCAGTATTTTTGACAGGTTTTGTCATTTGATATTTTTCAAATTTTCTCCAGATTTGAGAGTGAAAACAGTTTGAACATTACGTTTTGTGTGCGGATTTTATGTACTCAAATCTTGCAAATGGTGTTTTTCAAAATCTCGGTAAATCCGTGGGGTTTTACATCTGCTATAAATCAAAATTTTCCTTAAAACTGTACATCCGTCCCAGCCCCAATCAATTAAATTTCATTTCGTTAGAGTGATGAACCACTATATTTTTAAGTAATTTCGAAAAGATTGTTGAGGAGGTCTTGTATTATTTTGTCTGTTGGGGTTATCTCTCCTCAAAATTTTTTCCTGCAACAGATAAGTATTTAAAATCGTGACATTCTGTCCTAGGAGTTAAGGGAGAACAGTAATTACACGGAACGGCTCCAGATTCGGAACCTCTGTGAACTGATTCTCTTGAAAATCCTAGATGTCGGTCTTACATCTCGCGTCTTCAAATTTAAAATCGTATTTGAAAAACAAAGTGTAATAAGGCAATTTCGTAAAAATGCCCGGATTACTGGCTGTCCGTACAGAAATTCTTCACAGTTATTCTGAGAGAAAGATGTCTTAAAATGATCAACCAGTATTCCTGTATATAAATAGTGTATGGTATGGTATAGTGTTGTACTTAACTGTTTGGAGACTCTGGAGTCGTTGTGAATCGTTTTGTTGAGTCGTTCTTGATATTTTCAAAAAAATTTCGCACTGATATGGATTATGTTATTTGTCAAAAAATTTTGACAGTGACAATATGTCATTTGCCGATCACTTGATACTGAGGGTACCATTCTTTTGTTCTTCTAGCAATAGATCTCTCCAGGTCAAATGAAGGTCGATTGAAGGGGCCCGGATTTCCGTATTGTTTATCATCAAACAGGCGGGCTTCTTTAAGTTTTCTCTTTTTTAAATTTTCCATTTTCAACAAGATCTTTGTTTTATCCCAAATTTGACTTGTCCACATGTCTTCTCGAAATGTTCTATTGGTGTTCTTTTTTCCTTACTTCTAAAGGTCTTGAAGTTTCACCTGTATAATTATGGCCACACAGTCACACACAACACTGTACACACAATTTTTGGAAAAAATTAAGCGGTTAGGAAATAAATACGATATTAAAACTGTTTACAAAACAAATAATACATTGCACTCTATCCTCACACATACCAAACCTTTTAACGCAACTCAACATTCCAAAAATTGTGTGTACAGTGTTGTGTGTGACTGTGGCCATAGTTATAAGGGTGAAACTTCAAGACATTTAGAAGTAAGGAAAAAAAACACCAATATAACATTTCGAGAAGACATGTGGTCAAGTCAAATTTGGCCAACCATGTATTAACTAGCACCGGAGGCCAGGATAGATAAAGATCTTGTTGAAAGAGGAAAATTTAAAAAAGAGAAAACTTAAAGAAGCCAGCTATATGATGATAAACAATATGGAAATCGGGGCCCCTTCAATCGACCTTCATTTGAGCTGGAGAGATCTATTGCTAGAAGAGCAAAAGAATGGTACCCTCAGTATCAAGTGATCGGCAAATGACATATTGTCACTGTCAAAATTTTTTGACAAATAACATAATCCATATCAGTGCGAAATTTTTTTGAAAATATCAAGAACGACTCAACAAAACGATTGACAACGACTCCAGAGTCTCCAAACAGATAAGTATAACACTATACCATACCATACACTATTTATATACAGGAATACTGGTTGATCATTTAAGACATCTCTTTCTCTCAGAATATCTGTGAGGAAGAATTTCTGTACGGACAGCCAGTAATCCGGGCAATTTTACGAAATTGCCTTACTAAACTTTGTTCTCCAAATACGATTTTAAATACTTATCTGTTGCAGGAAAAAATTTTGAGGCGAGAAAACCCCAATGAACAGACAAAATAATAACACTATATTTTTGTTCGGAAAAACACCTCCCCCCCCCGGATAAATGAATGATTACTAAATGCTTAACTTCTTTATAATATTAAGCCAAAAAAGTGGGACAATGAAATTATTTTCAGAATGTATTACATTATTCTAGATACCAGGAAATCTTTTCGAATACTTGTGAAGCATCTAATTGACATTTAATCTGTTGGTGTTATCATCACAATAATGAGAATATTTTACTTACAAGCGTGTCGTATTCAAGGCCGTTTCATTTTATACTCGTTATTCAACATTTCACGGAATGACTGAAAGGTGTGAAATTTTGAAAACATGTATGTCAGTTTATCTGATTGTTTTTTCTTAACAATGATCAGTTTCCAAAGAAATGCAATAAATTCCACAAAAGATGCAGTAAAACTCGTAGGACAGTCACGAAGTATATTTTATACTTTTGCTATTTAAGATGTCACATAACAACTCATGGCCTCGACGAATAAGTTTAAAAATTGAGAATGGAATTTAGTGTACATATACTTTTGTTACTAACAGGGTCAATAGAAATTTTAAAGTGACAAATTTAACAGGAAACTACTTATGCCATCACTTAAGTAATAGTTCGTAGGCGATAATTGACATGACTTTCACCGAAAATTCGTATAAATTAAAAAACAATAAAAAAGCCGCAATAATTAAGATTTTTTTTTGTTTTATTGCTTATATTATGAAAAATGATGAAGCGATCGTAATATCGCAAATTGAAACGTTGTAGAGAATCGAAACATATTCAAAATAATTTATATTTAAAAATATTTTAAAAAGAACTGACTTAAAATAAAAACCATGTGCAATCAATAACTCTTTTCAGAAATATTCTTTTTTATCTGATTTAAGGTACAAATCTATTGATTATTTCAAAATATTCCCAATGAAGATCTATACACTTTTGCATGCGTTTGAACCAATTGTCGAAACACTTTTTCCACTCTGATTGAGGTATCTCCAAAACATGCATTCTAAACGCAGCACCCGCTTCTTCAGGTGTCGAAAAACGTTGACCTCTTAGTTTGTTTTTTTACGTACGGAAATAAAAAGAAGTTATTTGGTCACAAGTCAGGACTATATGGCGGATGACTCATCAAATCGATGTTCTGAGTGGTCAAAAATCCAGTTATTTGAGCCGATGTATGAGAGCTCGCATTGCTTGGAAGTGCTTTGTGCGCGAACAACTTTTGTTGGATTCGGCTCATCTTGAAACACCCATACAGTCGACTGCTGTTTACTTTCGGGCTCATACGCGCAAATCCACGATTCATCACCTGTCACTATGTCTTAAACGTGTTTTGAAGCACCGCGATCGTATTTTTTCAGCTTTTCTTTCGACCAATCGACACTAGCCTTTTTTGAACGATTGGCAAATTGTGTGGGATCCAACGCGAACAAATTTTTTTGACATTCAAATGTTTATGCAATATTGAATGTATGCTGGTCCCACTAATGTGTAAGGTTCACTCATTCTCACAATAGGTCACAGGACGATCTTGCAATATCAGTTCCCGCACAGCATCAATGGTTTCAGGAACAACAACTTCACGAAATTCGTTTTGGACCTCGATTGAATTCAGCATACCATCGATAACCAGTGGTCCTTGATGGAGTTTCATCGCCAAAAATTAAATTAAGTTCATCCATGCACTCTTGATGACTTAATCCACGTCGAAAGTTGTAAAAAATAATCGCAGGAAAATGTTCACGATTTAATTTCATTTTTTGGCCGAGATGAATCCTTTAAGTTACTGTAAACAACACATAGCGCTCGTATGTCAAAACGTTCTGAGTACGTATAACCTCAAAAATGTCAAACTTTACGATAGAGCTGTCAGCTGTCAGATTGCAACACTAGGGTTATCCAATCCTGAAATATAAAAGGCAGCCGTCGTATTATCTTCTCTATAGAAAAATTGTAAATTACATGTTTATAGTGAATAAAATGTCCCTCAATTCCCCTATGAACGATTTTCCTGTCGGAGGAATAGTTTCTGAATTATTCACAAAAAATCATTTTTTTCTCGGACTATAAGTTTTAGAGAAAAATTGTACATTACATGTTTGTAGAGCATAAAATGACCCTCAATTCCCCTATGAACAATTTTCATGCCTCTCTCTTGAATTTGTATTTTTTTCTTATTATCCACATATTTTTAAACTTTTTTTTTTTGTTTTACTTAGACTACTTTCGATAAGTGTAATTATAATTCACCCTATATTGCAACCACCCTGTATACGTTCCTGTGTATTGGTAACCCAATATAAATTGTTTGTCTATCATTTTCTGAACCACCCTGTACAACTATAACTCAGCTCTACACGATGTTGCAACCGCTTTGTAGAAGTAATAATGTTCTCCACCCTAGTGACTGTTTCTATTTTTCTATTGTTTATATCACCCTGTATACCTATAATTTTACTTCGCCCCATGGCTAAAGTGCCTGGTCGAATAATGTTACTAACACCACTTTCATTTTGATTTATCCCCTCACGTCTAAACATATTCTGAATTAAATTAAATTTAACTCTTCATAAAGAATTTAAAGTTTTAATCTCATCTAATTCTATAATGTCAAGTACAAGCAACTACTTATGTTCCACACTATATAACATTTTTTAACCACCCTGTATAACTATAATTCCACTCCACCTTATATCATTTTGAGTATGCAACTAATTCTAACATTTGTTGAACCCTCCGGCCTATAACTTGAATATCCTTACTGCATCTGCTTATTTAACCATTTTTTAAGTTTTTTGAACCTCTCTGTATATCTATAGTTTTAAATCACTCTTATATCAACCACCTTCAATACGCAACTACTTATGTACCACCCAATACAACATTTTTTAACCACCCTGTATAGCTTTAATTCTATTCCACCTCATATTCAACCGTCGTATATATGGAACTGCTTATGTACCACCCAATATCACATTTTTTATAAGATGTTTTGAACCCACCTGCCAACTGTAATTTTACTTCGCCCTATATTTCAACTGCACACATTGCTTGCTGCTTGAATTTTTGGGCACGCACACACACACACACCTACCACCGTATATCGTATAGAAAAGATCGCTGACATAACAATTTTTCTTTTCCATACATTTATGGAATATTTTGTTCCATTTCACTCGACTGCAAGCTCTATAAAATGAAAACCGTTACAAACACCCTTTACTATATACTTTTATGGCATACCTTGACATTTAAGCTAGATATTTATGATGAAAATTTGACATTTACATTGATCTTTACAGTTTTTGCACATATTTTTACGATTTTCAGAAAAACAGTATGTTTTAGGTTATAGAAAATTATATGAAATCAAGCGGGTACATTTCTTTGTAGAATACAATTTAATATATTATCCCGAAAGGAATTCTGAGCTCCAGGAGTTGCAGGAAAATCTAGCTCACAGAAACTCCAAATCGGGAGTCGTACTGTGTGTAACGCCGTTTCTCTGTGATTCCTAGGATAGAAATCACACGAAAAAATTACTAAAACTTTTCGAGATTTTTCAATTTATTGAACGCAAGACAATATATTGTTTCTAATCGAGAACCTTCATCAGTTGCGCTCCCCTCAACTGATTGAATTCTCGAATAATTATTTATGTATACAGTACATATAACTGAATTTAATATTTTAACGCGAAATGAATTCCGACATGCTGGAGTTTCAGTTATATGTATTGTATACATAAATAAATATTCGAGA
This sequence comes from Octodonta nipae, assembly GCA_034190945.1. Lineage (NCBI taxonomy): Eukaryota > Metazoa > Arthropoda > Insecta > Coleoptera > Chrysomelidae > Octodonta > Octodonta nipae. The sequence goes on along the minus strand of CM067220.1, from coordinate 8,629,163 downwards.
AAATGAAGAACATTTGAAAACGGAACCACTGCAAGAGAACATCAAGTAAGAATGGAACTGAAAAGAACGTTTATTGCTGCACAAGAAAATAAAGAGTGGGTAATACAAGAAATGTTGAACAAAATGGAAGATAGAAAGAAATGAAAAAATGATAAAAGCGAAAAAGGTAAAGGGGAGTACACAATAAGGTCAGAAAGAAATGAATGGAAGAACAGGGCGAGAAAATGGAACATCTTCAAAACGACAGCCAAACAGAAGAACTATACAAAACAGTAAAATGTTTACCAAAGGGTAAACCTAAACCCATAAGAAAAATTGGAATAATGAAAGGAGATATCTATAAAAACATAGAGAGAAACTACAAGATGTCATAAATAACCTTCAAAAGACAATGTGACTTTTTTTATGATCAGTATGGGGATCTCGGAAACTAGCGGTGATAGAGCAATGGTTAAATTGGGAAAGATTTGCAGTTCTACTGGCCCAATTTAATGACACTTTCGGATTTTTATAAAAAGTCATGGCTTACTAGATATTTTGAAGAAAACAAATTTTGTCGAATTAGTCAAATCCCCCTAGCTCCTTTCGAGATATGACACAAAATTATCTTTTTTTAATGGAAACCATAGTTGGCTATGACCTCAAAAAATCGCAAATTTTTTGAGCTTTTCAACGATGTAATACACGATATAGTTATTCATAAAACTAACGGAGTTATGGATGCTTTTCTCTCTTATTTTCACTTTTAACATAGTTAGCCATGAAATAAATTGATTTATTAATAACTTTTCCAAAAAACATTGAACGATTTTTTTATTAGATATATCAGATATAACGAAAAAACTAAATAAGTAGGTACTTACTAAAAACTTAAGAAATTAAAGTACATAATAATGGTTACAATTTATGTTCGAAAAGTCCACCATTGTTATTTAGACAAAAATTGCATCTTTTTAAGATTGACATTACCGCTTTTCCCCACAATTTCTTAAATTGCTTGTAATACCGCCTCCCTTAGGTCACCAACTGTCTCATACTTTCTTTTGTATACTTTGTTTTTTAGCGCACCCCATAAATAGAAGTCTATAACTGCCAAATCGGGAGGCCGGAGTGGCCATTCGCGTGGGCCATTTCTTCCTATCTAAGAGTTTGGATAGATATTATCTAAGTGTTGTCTTACTAATAACGAGTTATGAGCAGGTGCCCCATCATGTTGGAACCACTCAATTTCTAAACGAGTTCTCAAATTCAAATTATGCAACATGTCTTGAAAAGTGTATTGTAAGAAATGCAAGTAGCGCTCGCCAGTAAGTGATTCGTCATAGATAAAAGGCCCCAGAATAGTAGACCCTATGGTACCACACCAAACATTAAAACCAAATTTTATCTGGGGTCGTTTTTGTTCTACATGGATAGGGTTTTCTTCAGCCCAGATATGCTCATTGTGCCTATTGAACATACCGCAGTTAGTAAATCTAGTTTCATCTGACCATAATAACTTGAATGGAAACTATGGATTGTCAAGGCACATGTCTCTAAACCACGTACAAAACAAAGTACGTCGATGTTCGTCACCAGCATGCAAAGTTTGAGAAACTGAAAGTTTGTACGGGTGGAACTTGTGCGCTTTCAGTACCATAACTACAGTTCGTTGAGATGTGCCAGCTTCTGCCGCAATCTCACGAGTTGATGTAGATGCATTTGGATTTACCATTGCCAAAACATTTATTTGTGCTGCTTCGTTAATTTGATTACGTTCCTTTGGTGGCTTAGTAAAAGATCCATATCTGCGTAAACTATCGTAAACCCTCTTAAATGTACGACGATTAAAATATCTATGAAAGTATTCCTCAACTGCACGAACTGAATTTTTATGGCATATGATATAACATTCCACCATATTCAGTTTTTCTTCGTTAGAATATTCCACTTTATCACGAAAACTTGTCAATATCTACTGACAGTTCAGCACTACTAACGGAATTACTCTCAAATGAGGAAACGTCAAAGTGAAAACAATCTTTTTCATGACTACTTACGTTAAAAAGTGAGTATTATATCGTTGAAAAGCTCTAAAAACGCCTGATTTTTTGAGGTCATAGCCAACTATGGTTTCCACTCAAAAAAAGATAAGTTTGTGTCATATCTCGAATACGAGAGCTGTCACGCAAACGATTTACACTTTATTTATAAAATCAAAAACAAAGGAGCTAGAGGGATTTGACTAAATCGACAGAATTTCGTTTTTTCAATATATCTAGTAAGCCATGACTTTTTACAAAAATCCGAAAGTGTCATTAAATTGGGCCAGTAAAACTGCAAATCTTTCCCAATTTAACCATAGCTCTATCTCCGATAGTTTCGGAGATCCCCATACTGATCATCGAAAAAAAACTTACCCTGTATACATAAAATGTATTCAATAATAAACTAAAATCCATTTGACTGATTTTTTTCCTTAAAAACTTTTCGACAAATTTAAGGAACAATAAATAACTCCGACTAAGATTTCGTGTGAAAATCAGCTCAATAACACAAATAATTTAATACGAACAATCGGAATGACCACAGAGTAGGAGTGGATGATTCAATTAAATCAAGAATTCACGTACACTGTACGTTCACTGGTTGATAGTATTATAATAAGGGAATTTACAATTGTAAACATCGTCTTCCGCAAAGACATATATCTGTCAACGCGATCTTTATATGAGCTCGTTGAGGAGTTTAAGCACGTGTCCACTGCAGCCTTGTCAGAAAATTTAATTTTCCCAACAGCCTACGATAATTTTATGGGTATTTTCGGCGAATGACCAGCCGGCTAAACAAAGAAATTATTGTTACGAATTTTGTAATGAACGGCAACTTTGGTCCTTAGCAACTGTAATTCGAAAACGTAACGACGAAATTTTTGCCAAGTAAAGTTTAAAACGATAACTTTTTGGATATACCTATTTCTTACTATTTTTCCAAAAAATTCCAGTTATCAATACATTTTTGCCAATAAGTGCGACAAATATTCAAGTTTGATAACGTTTCAACTGTAAATGGAAAAAAATATTATTATCATTGTTTTTGGAACATTTTCTGAAGATGATTGAGCAAAGATCCCAATTTGGTAAAAGTTTTTTCATGTAAACGTTTTTTATCAATTAATATTGTAGTCGTTTTTTGGCATTTTTTAGGGTTCCGTATATACAATATACGGGTACCCTTATAATATCACTCCGGATTTCTGCCTCTGTCACATCACAGCAATTTTCTCCTAAACTGCTGGACGGAAGAGGTTGAAATTTGGCAATGTATACTTTGGTGGCCCGATCAGGATTACATATCGTAAATGAAGGAATTTTGACTTTAGGGGTACTCCTGGGGGGGAAAACTAAAAAAATCCACTGAGCCTAAAATTTTGAAAAAAATGGGAAATATAGATCGTTGCCCAAACTTTACAGGAAAAATAAGGAGAAACCATTAAAATTAATTTTGGGGGGCAAATTATAGAATTAAATGAAAATTTAAAAATAAAAAAAATTTCAAACGCATCATGTACTCGTAATATATGAAATGAAAGGTCCCAATCTGAGGAACTAGGAACACAAATATATTTTTTTCATATTTTAAAAATAATTAAAAAGATAGTAACGAAAATATACCAAAATTTACCTATTCCCCCCCTTATCTCCGAAACTATAAAACATAAAGTTTCGATAAAAATTAGAGGTGTAGGGTCTGACCTGAAGTTTAACTGGAAAAATAAGGAGAAACCTCTACTTTTAATTTTGGAAGGCAAAATACAGAATTAAACAGGAAATTTAAATTAAAATTGTTTCTAACCCATCATGTTATATATCAAATGAAAGGGCTCATTAAGACGAAAAAAAATATATTTTTTCTATATTTTTAAAATTAATTAATTAAAAGGTATTAACAAAAATATAAAAAAAATTACCCATTCCCTCCCCCTTATCTCCATAACCTGTAACAGTTTGAAAAAAAATACAGGTATAGAGCCTCACCTGAACTTTATTGGAAAAATAAGGAGAAACCCTAAATATTTATTTTGGGGGGCAAATTATAGAATTAAATGGAAAATGAAAAATTATAATTGTTTCTAACGGATCAAGTAATATATCAAATCAAAGGGAATACTAACATATTTTATTATATTTCTTAAATAAATATTTTAAAATATATAAAAAAATATTTAAAAAATTACCCATTCCCCCCTTTATTCCTCAAACTATAAACCTTTTTTTTTGTTTACAGGAAAAATACGAAGAAATCCCTAATATTAATATTGGGGGCCAAATTATAGAATTAAATATTTTTAACGCATCATGCAATACATCAAATGAAAGGGTTTATTATGAGGAATACAAATACATATTTTTCATATTTTTAAAATTAATTGTTTACAAGATATTGGCATAAAGATATAAAAAATTATCATTTCTCGCTTTATTTCCGAAACCATACTACCTAAAATTTTGAAAATAATTAGGGGCACTGGTGCTCACTTGAAATTTATAAGAAAAATCATTAGAAAACCCCATAGTAATTTTAAAGACAAATTATACAATTAAATGGAAAATAAAAATTCAATTTTCAAACCCATCATATCAGATAAAAGCCTCATTATGTGAATTACAAATATATCAAATTTTTAAAAATCATTTTTTTAAAAGATATTAACAAAAATATTAAACCTCGACTTAATTCTCCTACTTTAGAAACTACAGTATTAAATTTTGAAAAATATATTTTATTTGTATTTTTAAATAATTTGAATAATATATTTAATAATTTATAATTTAAAACTTGACCTATATTGCCCTATATCTTCCAATCTACAGAGACTCAAAATTGAGACAGTAGATTATAAAAGGCTTCCCTGAAAGTCTATTAGTAAAATAAAACTCTAATGTTAATTTTTGGGGGCCAAATTAGAAAATTAAATACATATGTATTCTGATAAAAATCAAGCGAATCCGAGTATTTGAAAGAGGTCGAATTATCGAAATCTAACTACTTTTATGAGATGTTGTCAAGCGTGGTTTGATAATATTCAAAATCGGAGAAGAGTGGGCACCAGACGTCGAAGGGGCACAAATGAAGTTCAAGATCGATGACTAAGACTTATGGCCTTTAGAGACCGATTTTCGACAACTCAAAATTTGGCTGATGAGTAGTTAGGAGAACAAGGCCATCTTGTAAGTGTCCGAACGGTTTACTGCCGTATAAGTCTTTTGGACTGCAACATTATCGACCCCATCTTCTGCTACCTCTGCCCGCTGAGCATCAACGGCAACAACTACAGTAGTGCAAAGAACGACAGCATTGGAATGTGGAATGGCATCAGGTCGTCTTCTCTGATGAATCTCGGTTCTGCCTGGGTGGACATGATGGCCGAAGAAGCATTAGACGACGTCGAGGACATATTCTTAATACTAATATTGCTCATAACTGGAAGGGTCACCGCTAAGAGAGACAGCAGATTATACTGGTTTACGGTACTTGATTCGTTGTGCTCAAGCGTGGCGACTCTGTTGAGACAATGGAAATATGATGGGAAACCACTAACCACTGATCAAATATAATCCCAACAACAGATGTGCATTTTTGGAACATTGCATAAGACATGAAATACATTAAAACGATATATACGTCTGTACCGTGATGTTTACGCTTTACTCAAGACTCCGCTAGCAGTATATTAGTCTCAAGTATATGGTCGAGGAGAAAGACATCAACCTCAATTTGATGTTGAGCGACATGTACACAAACAGTATGCGTTATGGAATGGGGTGCTATTGCACATGAAAGTATCAGTATATAGGCTATGCGGATTCTGGGCCAAAATCGACCAAAAATACATGTAATTTCCCATAAGAGATTCTAAGGTTAAGTTAATTGATTGAATTTCAACATATTAAAAATTTACCTTCAACACTCAGATACCTATTCTCCCGAAGAAACTGTTATATTAATAACCATATAGCTTAGATGCTCGGAACAATCACTCCCATGCGAGAGTCCCGGGCTCAAAACCCTACTATAGCTTTTTTTCTTTCTAACCACCACAACCATCAACAGATGGCGCGCACCCCTGCGACACACGCAACACATCAACGCTGCAAGATGGCACCACAACCAACACTCCCCTGTCTAACCTATCAAGCAAACCCTGCGAACCTCTAACATAACCTAAGTCGCGGCCCCCTCCCCCCGACTAAAGTCACTCTTCCAACATAATCTAAAACGCGGCCCCCTTCGTTGACAGCCGGCACTAACATAACCTAAATCACGACTCCCCTTCGTTGACAGCCATCACTAACATAACCTAAATCGCGGCCCCCCCCTTCGTTGACAGCCATCACTAACATAACCTAAATCGCGGCCCCCCTTCAGCCCCCACAGCTCCTAGTCGGAGCCCCCCCGCAGTCCGCTATAGTCCAAGAACGCGGCCCCCACGTTCGCAGAACAAATGACACCCTCAATTGAAGTTCACCCCCGCCTAATGCCAAAACGGCCTTAAATATGATGAAAACACCCCTAAATATGACATTTACACCCCAAAATGACACTAATTACGCCGTTTCTCGCCTCTAAACCACAAAATCAGGCTCGCTCACGTTGGCGATCGTCGAAGTCATCGAGGTAATTTTAACCTTAGAATCTCTTATGGGAAATTACATGTATTTTTGGTCGATTTTGGCCCAGAATCCGCATAGCCTATATACTAGTATCTTTAATCTTTGTTCCAGATAACATAACAGCGCAATGTTAAATTGTCAATATATGTAGAGGTATATTTTTACAAATTGTAGACCATTTTCCAAATATCTTCATTACATAGACTATATAACTTAATCTACAAGATATGTGTAGGACTGATAAAATTTCAATAAATGCTTCACAATACTTCAGGTAGATTTAAAATTAATTTCCTACTTGTATGCTCTGTAAGGTCAATAATATCTTGAACTTTTGATGCAACAAACAGAATGTACAAGCAGTTAAAACTCATGCATGCATATTGTTCACTTTTAAGGAAAAAACCTTTCACCTTGACATTTTTCTGAAAATACTTGCCCCCAAAATGGTTATTCTTTAAATTCTGAAGACTAGACTTGACATTATGTATGTGATTTATTCCGGAAATATGCAAATTTTTAGTGGATGAAATAAAATCTTCGTTGAAGATTCACAAATATTGCTAATAAACTGATATAAAAATAATACTATAACCTCTAAATCTTATATTGATGGGAGGTCACGATTTAGACATGTCTCGCTATAAAAGCAGAAGCATATTTTCGATACTAAGGATGTTTTAATGGGATTGAAGACACGGTATTTAGAAAATGGGTAAACAAGTGTTTTGTTGAATCACACAAGAAGTATCGGAATACTCGATTGTTTTATAGACTAGGAAATTTATTGACTACATACGACTAATGTTCATTTTAATTAGTAGTAAACACCCCAGAAATTGATAAACTTTATTTGATCACATGATTCACATGCAACTTCAATATACGTCCAAATTTTTAAGTTTATTTCGATAAAATGTTTTGGGAAAAGGCATGCAGAGTCAGGGGCGGATTCAGACACCTGCCTTCGGGGGCACGAATTCATGCTTCAGGAGGGTGATCCTGTACTAAATTTACCTAAACATAATTTTAAACTCAAAGTTCTTGGACTATTACATTAAAAATAGTCTTTCTGAGGTTTGGAGAAAAGACCTTCTGCTAGGCTCTTGGTACTAACTTTAATGCTCTCGGAGAGGGCGATTAAGCTTAGTATTCGCGAATAAGTCGTGATAAAAAAGTCCTAAAAAATGAGAAATATACAGGGTGAGTTTTTTTTGATGATCAGTTTGGGGATCTCGGAAACTAGCAGAGGTAGAGCAATGGTTACATTGGAAAAGATTTGCAGTTTTACTGGCCCAATTTAATGACACTTTCGGATTTTTGTAAAAAGTCATGGCTTACTAGATATTTTGAAAAAACGAAATTCTGTCGATTTAGTCAAATCCCTCTAGCTCCTTTGTTTTTGATTTTATAAAAAAAGTGTAAATACCAAAATTGAAGGGAAATGTATCCCGAATATGATTGTCATGTCCTTGTTTGCGTGACAGCTCTCATTTCCGAGATATGACACAAACTTATCTTTTTTTGAATGGAAACCATAGTTGGCTATGGCCTTAAAAAATCGGACACTTTTAGAGCTTTTCAACGATAGCTATTCATACAAATAAACGCAGTTATGGATGCTTTTCTATCTTGTTTTCACTTTTAACGTAGGTAGCCATGAAAAAGATTGATTTCACTTTGACGTTTCCTCATTTGAGAGTAATTCCATTAGTAGTGCTGAACTGATAGTCGATATTGACAAGTTTTCGTGATAAAATCGAATATTCTAACGAAGAAAAACTGAATATGGTGGAATGTTATATCATATGCCATAAAAATTCAGTTCGTGCAGATGAGGAATACTTTCATAGATATTTTAATCGTCGTCAACCGGCTCTATGTACATTTAAGGGGCTTTACGATAGTTTACGCAGATATGGATCTTTTACTAAATCACCAAAGGAACGTAATCCAATTAACGAAGCAGCACAAATAAATGTTTTGGCAATGGTAAATTAAAATCCATCTACATCAACTCGTGAGATTGCGGAAGAAGCTGGCACATCTCTGTACAGCTGTAGTTAAGGTACTGAAAGCGCAGAAGTTCCACCCGTACAAACTTTCAGTTTCTCAAACTTTGGATGCTGGTGACGAACATCGACGTATTTTGTTCTGTACGTGATTTAGAGACATGTGCCTTGACAATCCACAGTTTCCATTAAATGTGTTATGGTCAGATGAAACTAGATTTACTAACTGCGGTATGTTCAATAGACACAATGAGCATATCTGGGCTAAAACCCCTTTCCATGTAGAACAAAGACGACCCCAGATAAAATTTGGTTTTAATGTTTGGTGTGGTATCATAGGGTCTACTATTTTGGGGCCTTTTATCTATGACGAATCACTTACTGGGGAGCGCTACTTGCATTTCTTGCAATACACTTTTCAAGACATGTTCCATAATTTGAATTTGAGAACTCGTTTAGAAATTGAATGGTTCCAACATGATGGAGTACCTGCTCATAACTCATCATTAGTAAGACAACACTTAGGTAATGTCTATTCAAACTCTTGGATAGGAAGAAATGGCCTACGCGAATGGCACTCCGGTCTCCCGATTTGGCAGTTATAGACTTCTATATATGGGGTGCGCTAAAAAACAAAGTATACAAAAGAAAGTATGAGACAGTTGGTGACCTAAGGGAGGCGGTATTACAAGCAATTGAAGAAAATGATAGGCGGTCGGTGAGGAAACCGGTAATGTCAATCTTAAAAAGATGCAATTTTTGTCTAAATAACAATGGTGGACTTTTCGAACATAAATTGTAACCATTATTATGTACTTTAATTTCTTAAGTTTCTAGAAAGTACCTACTTATTTAGTTTTTTCGTTATATCTGATATACCTAATAAAAAAATCGTACAATGTTTTTTGGAATAGTTATTAATAAATCAATCTATTTCATGGCTAACTACGTTAAAAGTGAAATAAGAGAGAAAAGCATCCATAACTCCATTATTTTTATTAATAACTATATCGAGTATTATATCGTTGAAAAGCTCTAAAAATGTCCGTTTTTTTGAGGTCATAGCCAACTATGGTTTCCATTCAAAAAAAGATAAGTTTGTGTCGTATCTCGAAAACGAGATCTGTCACGCAAACGAGGACATGACAATCATATTCGGGATACAATTCCCTTCAATTTTGATATTTACACTTTTTTATAAAATCAAAAACAAAGGAGCTAAAGGGATTTGACTAAATCAACAGAATTTCGTTTTTTCAAAATATCTAGTAAGGCATGACTTTTTACAAAAATCCGAAAGTGTCATTAAATTGGGCAAGTAAAACTGCAAGTCTTTCCCAATTTAACCATTGCTCTATCGCAGCTAGTTTCCGAGATCCCCAAACTGATCATCAAAAAAACACTCACCCTGTATATTGTAAGTTTTTTCGAGTAACTCATGAAGTATTTAAAAATTACATATTTTTTAATTATTCCTTTGTAAAGAATTGCGAAATATATCATAATGTCATACACTCTAAATATAAATAGTTGCGTTTCTTTATAACTATAACTAGCTGCATTGGTCGGTACATTCCCAACGTTTGCCGTATAGTAGTTTCATTCGCATTTCGAGTAATGCATTTTTACAACTTTGAGGTATTTTTGCTATATCGCAGTTATCGCCAATATAGCGAGCTGAAATATATAATATTTTATAATTCAGATTGTAGGTTTATCAGCAAAATCATAATGATTCAAATTCGAGCAACCACACATGCAACTACAATTTTATATTTGTAGTAGGTGACCTGGCTTATTTGTGATATATTAGCATTTATAATCATTTTTGACATTCTTAGATTATTGAAGTTTTTGAAATTTTAGTCGATTTTGAAAAAAAAAATGTCTTCATGCTTTTTTGACATTTTAAACACTTCGGAACTGTCCGATATTATTGACAATTGTGACGTTTTTTACATTTTTGACATTTTGGAAATATTATCACGTCATACTTACTTTCATATCACTTTCTCTCTTGAATATGGGGATGGAATTTGTAAAGGTTTTTACATATTGTACAAAAATTCCTGATTTATATTATTATATACTCCGTGGGTTCAATTAAAATTGTAAAACTAATATTCACTCTCACTTTCTAGAAACTTTTATTTACATCAAATATATACAGCAGCTGATTCGAATATCACAGTAATAACGCAACATAAGCTCTTCGCCGTCTCACACTAACTCCTGCGATGATGGGCTGCTCCTTTTAAAATCAGCATCGAATTCTCCCGTACAATCCAGTGTCAATTTTACAGTTGTCGAGTTATTACGTGATAAGTTCCGAACCTTCTAGCTCTTTTTTTTCCTACCCTAGCGATGGATGTCTCACGGACGGACTGGATAGATTTTTATAACAATATATAAAAATTATCCGTATTATTCAAATACAATTAACACATGCGCTAAGCAAATTTTGTCAAAATATACCTGGTAGTTCTTGTGTGATAGGTATTCAAGTTGGCAGACAGCATTTAAATCAGTAATTTACATACTATCAATTTTTCGCTATTTTCCAAACGAAATGAGTTATTTTCTTGTGATAAAAAGAATTCTATATATTAGCACAGGTACTAACGTACCTCCATACCACATTTGATTATAATTCATCCAGTAACTTTTGCGTGATGTATGTTCAGATAGACAGCCAAAAATTCCAAAAAATATTCTTTTGTATTCTGAATCGATGATCATCTACCACTAAAATTTTCATGTAAAGACACAGTTTTGTTACAGTTTTTTTATAATTATAATAAATGATTATGGTAAATAAAATTATATATGATTCCGTACATTTGAACAACCCGGTATATTAAAGTCTCGATGGATATCACAAGTTGCTTATCAGGTAATCGCGACAACGCTAATCACCGAAGATGATACTCCGACGAAAGTGAAAGCAAAAAATTAACTGTCGGCAAAAGGTCAACATCATTCCGTAAGTTATGTTATAATGTTCTCTTGAATATTCTTCTAGTGTATTCGAAATACCCAAAATAGAATTCGCATTAATAAGTTTGAATGGTTCATTATCGTTGAAAGTTGCCTTAGGATATGTTACCCAAAAAATTATAACCCAGTGATTATGTATTTCACAAATCATATATATTTTTAAGTGAAAATTGACTTCAGCATAATTACTGGTATTAAGTTGGTATTGCGTATGATTAAAATAAATTGTCTATTTTGCTAAAGCAAATAACAAGTGATTGAATGTGGTCAATGTTGTTAGTTTGTTTCTCATACTTATATAAATTATTCAAAACATCTTTTCAATCATCCACTCATTTAATTCATCATGGAAAAGGAAAACAACTGAAAACTAGCCTTTCTGGAGGTATTAGTGTCAAGAAACATCGATGGAACACTTGACAACAGTGTTTACTGAAATAGGTACTGTAATTAAGGCTCTCCTGGATCCAGCAGCCAGAATCTGCGAACCACATCATCTTCTAGAAGATGAGTTACTCTACAAATTGGTGACAACGTATTTAACATAGATACAGAACACAACGGATCGGTTTGGGAATTGCTTAGACTAAATCCTGTTTATTTATTTATTTAAAGAATAGGGCCCCCCTACAGACAGTCCAGCTGCCCTATTACAGGGTGGCACAAGTTAACAATAATTGTAACATGAGAACAAGCAAGTACATTTAATTAAGTTACAATAGGGAAAAAAAAGAAAAATGTAAGGTACAAATTCAAAAGTAACAGACTGATCCTTGACATAGGTCAACAGCCTGTGATATGTGTTTGCTGAAAACCGAGTAACTTAAAGAGAAAATGTCATAACTGGTACTATTATTTTTTTCATCGATCATATTGTACGATCGGTAACACCGTGCCAGCGGCGAGTTAAAATAATAATTGGAGTTAGAGCGTTCAATTGCAAATATTTCTCTATTTCTGAGGGTGTAAGGCCTAGCATTGATTAAAAAATGATTACTTAAATATTCGGAATCAAGGAGATTATTAATTATCTCATATAAAAAAAATATGTCAGAACATTTCCTCCTGCATCCTAGGGATACCATGTTATACAGTTTTAAATTTTCAGTGGATGAAAATGTCTTTCCCTGTTAAAACTATAATTTACAGCATTTATAAATTGTTTTTTGGACGTTTTCTATTTTGACAATATATTTATGATAAAAGGGATTCCAAACTGTCGAAGAATATTCTAATATCGATCTAACAAGATTATAGTATAGGGTGGTGAGCGATCTGACATTTTTGGTTATTCATAATAAGAGACCCATCATTTTTTGAGTCTTTTCAACAAGTAATTCAATGTGTATTTCAAACGACAGTTTGGAATCTAATACAAATAAATATAGATCACAAGGCGTTCGTGAGTGACTAGGTTTTCTGGTGAACGCGATGGAATGACGTTTATGACTATTAACAAAAATTCTGTTTCTTGTACAGTAATCAGAGATTCTGTTTAAGTCATTTTGCAACTTTACATAATCAGAGGGTCCCTGATAATTCTGAAAATTTTTAGGTCGTCCGCATAAAGTAAATACTCGGTCTTACAGAAGCATGAACCGATGTCATTTAAAAAAATGCTGAACAATAAGGGACCAAGATGTGACCCCTGCGGCACTCCAGAAGTCACTGGAATACATTCTGATCTTACATTGTTCACCACGACATATTGTGACCTATCTTCTAAGTAGCTTTTTAGGAGCAGAAAAAGTTCTCCATGAACACCGAAATTCCCAAGCTTAATTAAGAGAGTAGGGTGGTGAACTTTATCAAAAGCCTTGGAAAAGTCGGTGTACACGGCAAAACTCTCTAAGCTGTTTTCCATTGCTGCAATTAACTCTTGCACAAACGCAACCAAATTAGTTCTTAATGTTAAAACTGTTTTAAACTTAGTCTGTTGACTTCGCCATATTCTTCGACCTCTTAGACCTTAGTAACCCCTTGCAGAGGCCAGACGTGTACCCCCATGCTTTGTTCATGTGGAGCTGTATATATGAGTATCTGAACATAAGTGGAATTGTCGGTTCTTACAACCTGAAAAACCGGCCGTGCGTCGCTGAGCATGCATTAATCTCATCTGACAATGTCATACATTACCAAAACACCGATGTCCTGTCCACCTCATCCCCCTACTATTGAAATTTGTAAACATCCAAAGAAGAGGGTTTAAAACTAAATAGAATTTGGTATCCTGCACATTTCGCTGTTACCATATCTTTACTTTCAGAGTTAAAATTTTACAAAATTTTCTTACTCCTAATCTCTAATACAAATAATTCCCTATATTTTTTCTCTAAATTTATATAATGCTAATTCCCTAAGATATTTCATTACCGTTGGTTCGTCTTCTTGTAGAAGCGCTTGCCGTGGTCTTTTCATTTTGTATCTCACATGTTCGTCGTAATTGGTTGCCTATCTCATCAGGGGGTTCCTATGCAGTTCCATCTTGGCTATGGTTTTCTTCGCTCTCTTCGTTATTTCTCCCTTTGATTGTGGTCGTGTCTAGGTCTCTTCTTTGTTGGTTGTTCCTCAGGTACCATGGTGCGTCCGTCATTGTCCTTAGTGCGTTGCTTTGTACTGCCTCTAATTTCCTGATGTGCGTTGCTGCTGCTTGTCCCCAGATGCTGGCTCCATATTTGATGATTGGCTTCACTGACGCTTCGTAGATGTTCCGCTTCGTCCTCAGTTGTAGTCTGCTTCCTCCTCCTATCATCAAGTTGAGTTGGCTGATCCTTGATTTGGCTTTCTTCACTGTTCCTCTTATATGTATCTCCCACGTGTGTATGTGTATTCGCAGTTAGTGCGACGTCTATATTGTTTTCTTCTAAGTGCAGCTCTAGTTCATTCTTTTTATTTTGAAGCCTGGCGTTCTAGCTCATTGTTTTCAGTGCTGTTGGGGTCATCTTATCCATTCATGTTCGGAGTTAATTTCGTTGCCACCTCCATGAATGATTGGTATAACTTCCTCCATCATATTGAGGAAGTTCTGTCCTGCTGTTTCCACGTTAATACTCCTATTCGCTGCTGCTGCTACATAGTTAAGCCTTGTCCTCCTAGCAACCCGCTAGAGGCACAGTCCCCGCCCACTCCATCTCCACCAACCAATCAGAGTCTGCTATACCCTCCCAGCCACCTACGAATAGCAGTGCTCCAGCGCCTGAGAGTGCTATTCGTCTCAAGCATTCAACGAGATATCACAATCGTCCGCGCGACTTAAGAAGCGCCACCTTGATAAGGTGGTTGATAGATAACTAATGGTCAGTGGTAAAATTTATACTGAAGATATTGACAGCACGACTGCTTCATGTTCGAGCAGGTCGGACAACTTGTGACTTTTTCATTTTGGTCAAGATGAATGGTTCGATCAACGGAAGTCATTACGAACATGTTCGATATTCAGAATAATGTAACGACAATTTTAAAGGCAAAACCTTCAGAGGAATTTATTTGTTCTACTCTGTATATTGCCAATGAATACCTAATATCATATTGTTTATGACTTGTCTCACCTGTTATACGAATACAATATTATAACTTTGATGCATTTTGACTCTGCTAAATATATATTATATGAAAAAGTATAATTTGATTTCAGATTATCAATTTTTATTAAATTTCAGTACAAAGTCAGTATCAACGACAACAACAGAAAGCCGCAAATTATTATCAACAAAACAACTTTGTTAGGGAGTCTCCTCAAGTTCCTCACGCTAGTAGTGCCAGTTGTCCGGACAAAAATGGAAGGTATCCCACAAGAACATGCGACGGGTAAGTGATTATGTTTGTTAAAATTTCATGCAGAAGAACGGTAGTAGGTGCAAAAGTGCATTAATTAATTAATAAAATTTTCGAACTTCCCTGAAATCTGCATTAACATTTACACTAGACTATTAAACATTTTTTAGAAGTTTAAGAACTGATTTCTAATTATCTGTCCATCAACATATGTAACTTTATTAAACGAAAATAAAAATTGTAGTACGTGGTTATTAGTCCTTGAACTGCTATAACGAACAATGAATATTACAAGACTAAAATCATCAATATATACAAAAATGGTCATCAGACAACCGTACAGGTTTTTCCAACGAAATTCAATTACCCAATGTGATTCAGATTCACTTCTTTGGTGTATGTTGATGATTTTAATTATTATGATTTCAGGTATTAAAAACAGAAGATGACTCATTTCTTGAATAAATTGAATTGTCATTCTATACTCGTAGATTTTTAAATTGTTTTTGGACAGGAATTTGTCACTTTTAGTTAATCTGAAAATAAAAACTGGGTTTTTTAAATTCCCTTTTGTTGCTTTTGTTCGTGGTATATCTAACGCTGGCTTCCCACGGCTGGTAATATCACAAGCCCGGACGCGCCGCGCCGGCTTGAGCAGACTCGTGGATCGGAGCTACCAGTACGAGCGCTATTCTTCCCACGGCGCGTTTTAGTCCGAGCCTAGAACACTTTTTGGTGTTCAGGAGTTAGTGGTTATTACTTATTACTTGCTAGATGTGTTGTAAATACTTCAAAATATTTGATAAATACTTATGTTGCAGTTATGGAGGTCTTCACAACTAGCAGCTGACTCCAGGGATTTTAACTTTTATCAGATCCGGGCACGTTCTTGATACCCTAACTTAAGCATAGCTGAAAAATACGTGTATGTACTGATTTCCTTGATTCCTTTGGCCTCTCAGATCGCCTGACCAAAGGTATTGCAACTTTTTATTGTGGGATACATTGTTTATTTTCACCCACTGCAAAGCACGTTAGAAGACAACAGGGAATGAATAAATGATTGACAAAATTGATAATAGTGGTGGAACGAGTTCAAGTAACATTTGGATTTATACTAAGCTTGCATAGTCCAGTTAGCATGTAAAAAAAACTTATTAATTAAAGTAGATTGGAATCTGGTTGAGTAGATTAATAGGATCTGGTGTCAACATCAAAGAGAAATTGAAATATATGAATCAATCAAGGCACATTTTTGCGTGCAAGAAGAAAAGTAATGGTGGTAAACGCGATGTTGGTTTCTGATGTGTATTTTGGTCATCGAGTAATCGTTGGTGATAAAAGTATCAGAAGAGGTTTACATGAACTCAATTTATATACCAAATAAGAAATACACGAAAAGTGGACTAGAAAGAAATGGTATATAGTATTATTTACTGACGGTTCCAGGTCTGAACTTTATCCAGATGGTAGAAGAGCAAGACAATAGGCTGCACCTAATGGGCTCTAGTAATAATTGTCCATCTCATTTTGCCCGAATAACAATCATTTTTTAACTCAGGCAATTTCCTTCCCAATCTGCAGACCTTAATCAGATTGACATACTACAATTACAGTTATCAGCTAAAATTCTTTAAAACCCACAAGGGTTAATAATTCTTCAGTGACAATGTTTTTTTTTCTCGTATACGGTGTTAATGTTTATTAGAAATTACAAATAATACAAAATTCTTCTAGAATATATTTTTCAATTATTATTTATATCTATTGTTAATATGTATGTATTTCAAAAAATGTTTGGAGATATGTAATCCAAAAATTAAAAAAAAAAACATATAAATGAAGATCTAGGAGCACCTACCATCATGCTAGACACATGCGGTCTCTTACATGCCAAGGAATCAGTTCCTGCACATAATTAACGATAAAATTTAAATAGGATTCGTGGTTAAGCCTACTTACATTTTACATTTAAATCTTTTTCTTGTGTGGGCGTGGGCGCATGTTTTTTAAACACCCTGTATAAAACTAGGAAAAACTCGCTAACAATGTATATTTTCTTTTTTGTATTGAAATTTTTAAGGGTCCCGGTTCTACGTTATTAGCCCAAAAGAAAAAGGAGACATTGAGAAATTTGTTGCAATTGCTAGTTATAGATAGTTATTTAAGATTATACAAATTTTCAGATACATAGAATGCGTTGATGGAGTACCAGAAGAAAAAACATGTCCCGACGGTCTCCTGTTCAACCCAGCCGCTGGTATTTTTGCCTTCCCATGTCAATATCCCATCGACGTAGACTGCTCCGGAAGAGAACAAACACGTAAGACAAAATAAGCGTAATTATGCACCGTGTTTTAATTCACAATTTTCGTAAACCTTATTATAGAACCACCTCAAGCTACAGACGACTGCCCACATCAGTTCGGCTACTATCTAATGGGAGACTCCAGAAATTGTGGACAGTTCAAGAACTGTGTCGATGGACGTGCCTTCGTTTTTGACTGTCCAGAAGGCTTGGCGTTCAATGGTGAAACTTACAGGTGTGACTGGCCAGATCAAGTAACCTCATGTGATGCTGAAGGTAAAGAAAAATGTCAGCAAAATGTATGTAAGAGTGATAAACCAAAGTTTGTGGGATAAAAGTAATTTGAAGAGCTTCTTCCATCTGATTTCGAAGATTTTGCGTGGTTATATCATTGGTAGCAGCATTGTACCTAGCTTCTATTAGTATTTAACTTTGCCTATTTGCTTTTTCGTTTTTCATCTTCGACCGATTTCTTGACTTCATGTTAAGAAATGTTTGAAGAGGTCCTTGAACATGTGATAGCCTAGGTAAATGGATTTTTTTATTGAGAACCTGTTCTTAGTATTCCCACCATCTACCACTGATGACTTGTGGTATGGTTGACTCTTAATTTTGAAAATTTCAGCATTCGATTTTATTTTTGAACCATTAAATAAGGCAATGGTCACAATTTTCATTACTTAGAAATGGAAAGAACTATAATTTGATAACTAAGTAATTGGGGACAGATTTGCAAAGGATTCCCTCTTAGGTGGTTTAGAAAAAACGGAGATAAGCAAGATAATGTGTAGAATTTCACTATTTCCGTGTTTTATTAACCGAGTTAAAAAGTATCTTCCCTAAACTTTACTTAACAGCTCCAATTTCTATAAAATCTTGGAATATCCTCATAAAATCTTCAATTTTGAACTCTAGGACACCAAAAAGTATGCTTTTACGATTTTCAAAAAATCATCTAATGTCCGTCACAAGTACTCTATTTCTATAAAATTCATTTGAGCCGCTAATAAGAAAACATTAGGGAACTTTCTATATAAGCTGTTTCGATAAAGACACACTAAACATAAGACCGACTGAAATGATATAAAAAACGGGTCAAGGTCGACTCGAAATTCGACAAGGTCGAAAAACGCTCCGACAGCAAAGAAATAACCATGGAAATTTGGGTATATTCCACGCTAATTATAAAAGACAACCATCGTTAGTTGGTTAGTTGATTTTATATTCTTGAAATTGAATCGACAGAAAAAGTCAGTTGTAGTATTAGTCATTATTTTGTAAACAGTGAATTATTTACTCTCTTCGAGGTCTCATTCTTTTGTACGCAAGACAATATATATATATATATATATATAATATATATTGTTTCTGATTAGGGAACCTTCATCAGTTGCGCTTCCCACAATTGAATATCCTCTCGAACACTTCTGTATGTATTTGATACATATCGTAAAATTTGAAAACGCGAGATGTAAAGACCGACATCTAGGATTTTCGGGGAAACTAGCACATAAAGGTTCCGAATCTGGAGCCGTTCCATGTAATTGGTCTTAATTCCTAGGTTAGAAATGACACGATGAAATTTTCAGGTTAACTTCACTTGCCAGAGATGTCGGTCTTTACATCTCGCGTCTTCAAAGTGAATTATTTGTTTGTTTTGATTAAAATAAAGATATTAAAAGTGAGTGTGCACATTTGTGAATTGAAATGACGGAATCTATTGCATTATGTTAAAAAAATATATACAGGTGGTCCATAGATACATCATTAAACTTTTCAAAATTAGAGTGACAATAAAGATAACTCATCACTCATCATGTCATTCTGGTTCTCTGTAATATAGAGGGTAAACAACAGTTTCCCCTAATTACAGCCTCCAATCATACCAGACCCCACTGATATTCAACTGTTTCAATATTTTGATAACATATTTAATAACGCCCAAACGGTGGGTTACCTGTACCATGTATGATACATCAAGTCGTGCTAAAATTGACTAATGGATCCAAAAATGTAACAGTATACATGGTGTTCCATTTAAAATATTCAACTTCAATATGAATCCCCTTGTATATGTCTCGGAATTTCAGTGACATTAATTTTCAGTTTGGATCTCGTCAACTAATAAAGTTCATATTGACAGCCTCATTGTTTTAGGTTAATATAATTATAATTTCATTGAGCATACCGAATCTTTTTTCCCTTTTTTTGTTTTGTCATATAAAGTTGAATGTAGCTCATAATCATAACCGGAAGTGATAGTGGCGTACCGAAGGTGGGGCAGGGGTGGACAGGTGCCCCCCCACCTGAAAAACCTACCGAGAGCCATTAAACCTTCCCATAAATTTGCTGACTTGCCCCCCCTCACTGGACAAAATAATTTTCTGAATTGTTCCTCTCTCTAGGACATTTTTTCCTGAATTGCCCGCCTGTAAACAATTTTTTTCAAATTTGCCCCTCCCTAAACCAAAGTACGCCCCTGGGAAGTGACATCATTTGCTGACCTCCTCCCCCCTGGACCAAAAAATGTTCTGAATTGTTCCTCTCTCTAGGAATTTTTTTTCTGATTTGCCCTCCTGTACGACATTTTTTTCCAAATTTGCCCCTCCCTAAACTAAACTTTGGGTACGTCCCTGGGAAGTGACGTCATATTTTTCATGTGGGCAAATTTTACCAATTTCGATAGAGGCTCCATTTGGATTTATGGTAGTGTTACTCACCCAACAAACTTATCCATGCATCTTATTCATAAGATAAGCATATCCCCGTCTCTTGGACTACTAGTCATATTGTTTATATATACTAGATATGTCAATACTATACGAAATTTTATGTGTGTTTTTTGCGACTATTTTTCGTTAATATATCTCTTATTTTGTTCTTCTAGCTTACCTCGGCTTTAGTTGTCCACCAGAAGCCAAAGGTTTAGGACTCGGCCAAGAAGAATACCGGTATTTCCGTTCCCCAAATGACTGCCAGAGATACTTCATTTGTGTAGAACACAAACCACGTTTGTACAACTGCGGTGAAGGAAGAGCTTTCAACGATTTGATCAACGCTTGCGACGGTGTTGAAAACGTCACTGGATGTGCCATTCCTCAATATCAAAATGAATTCCGAGGAGCTCCAACGAAGTTACCAACCTCTAAGCCTTATTCAAGGTTTTAGAGGATACAAATTTTACGAACAGCTTTTTTGTATATTTTTTGTATAAATGTTATTAATCATATGGGAGTTTTTATACACACTTTTCCTATTCTTTGGAAATCACGAAACACCTTTTGCATGTATAGACTAGGTCAAGAGTCTCAAATTTTCCACCCTTAAGGCTATACTGATAATTAAAGCAGGTAAGTTCCAAGAACCAAAACCCTTTTAATTTGTTGGACATCTGGTGGTCAACAGATGAAGTACTACCTTCTCAATACAGTCTACATCTATTAACGGTTATCAGATAGATTTAGTACTACTTTCGAGAGCGCGGTAACAATTAAACATTTACGAATGAAGTCGTTGGTTCGCGAAAGTTCTGGTGTATTCCACTCACTTCGAGAAGGCAGTAAATAGAATATAAAAAAAGGCCGACCGCGAATCTTTCAAGACCCAAAGTTCATACTTCTCAGTATTTTGGTTTGAAATGTGTAGTTTTTGCGTGTGATTTACTAATAGGAAACTATGGAACTTTCAGCCTATCGTGATTGAGTCCAGTAATGAGGTAGTATGTTTGATTTGCAATGAAACCATAGCCGTTCTCAAAGAACATAACATTAAACGTCCTTATGAAACGGAAATTGAAGCTTAGAACCGCTAATTGAAATCGCAGCAATCTTTGCTCATGAAAGTCAATCCTGAATGAAATGCTATAACTCATGTCAGCTTTCGTATGTCTCTTGAAACTTTAAAACGTAGAAAATTATTCACTGATGGAGAAATGATCAAACAATGCTTAATTACATTAGCCTAAGAAATGTACCCGGAAAGGTAAATTTATTTAAAGCTGTCAGTTTGTCAGCAATCACCGTGGCCCGTAGCAGCGAAGGATCCAAAGGAGGGAGCTATGCGGCTATCGCCCCCTCCGAGAGCCTCAAGGTCAGCGAGTTTGACACTAAATTGGGAAAATATAACCAACAGCTTAAATTATAATAATTAAAAGTATTTGCCGTGCCCTTAAACCGAAGGTGAACTATTTTAAATACAACAGACCAAAAAATGCATCCCCCGTTCTTTGGTTAATTTCGAATAAGGTCGCCCCACCTGAAGCTTGTTATTGTATCCGCCCCTGGCTGTCATACCGTTGTTAATTCCATTAGTTCTATTGGCCCAGGGTTCGTAGTTTGGAGACATCTTGTCTAGGATACAGACACAAAATGGTGTAAAGGTTCTTAAAGATAGGAGCAGTTGATCGAATTACGTTTTCAAAAATGTGGAAAATAATTATTTTTCAATAAAGAGCCCCTATTTTCGAACCTCTATCTCTATTTTAAATTAGATATTTGTATTTCTTTTTTATTGTGTTATTATCTGAATAATGAATTGAGAAACTTGTGACATTAAAATAGGCACTTGCAATTACCTACAAGCAAGAAAAACACTTATTTGTTTATCATTTATTGGTTTATTGATAAACAATCACTGAAAACTGAATGTTTATAAATGTTATATTTCTAATAAAGTTATTACGAGAAAAACTAATATGTGTAATTTTTATAAGGGTTTGTGTATTTTCATTGAATAGACGAAATCCTATTAAAAATACAAATAAGTCTAATATCGCAGGCAAAACGTCAAAAAGAGGTTGAAAATACATTAACAGAAGTATTTCTCCCAATAAAGCACAAAATTGTCCAACAAACTTGGATAATTCTTTCTGCGAATTCAATCCATTCGTATATTTAAATTTGTGAATGTGCCACTTGACTTTCTAAAAAACTTTGCTGTTGCTCCTAGATTTTTTGTGCACACATGTTGAAGTATAAGGAATTAGTAATTTCTTTTTAAATAAAATTCGAGAAAAAAAAGAAGTATATTGGGTAGCCAACGATTTGATATATATCTGACTGCAAAGCCCTATTTATATAATGATTTAAAAATTTATATTCTATATAACTCGAAAATCCTTACTGCATATGCTTATTTAACCATTTTTTAAGTTTTTATTCACTCTGTATAACAATAGTTTTTTTTCACTCTTATTTCAACCACTTTGTATACGCAACTACTTATGTGCCACCCAATCCAACGTTTTTAGAATCACCCTGTATAACTTTAATTCTACTTCACCTTATATTTCAACCATCCTATATATGGAACTGCTTATGTACCACCCAATATCACATTTATTTATAAGATTTTTTGAACCCAGCTGTCTATTGCAACTGTGCACATTGCTTGCTGCTTGAATCTCGATGCACGCATACACCTACCACCGTATACCTTATAGAAAACATCGCTCACCTAAAAAAATTTCTTTTCGATACACTAATGAAATATTTTGTGACATTTCACTCGACTACAATGGAAACCGTTACAAACACCCTGTACGATATACTTCCATGGCATATCTTTTACTTTTTAGTTTCGGCGATTAAAAAATTCATCATCGCTTTTAAAACGGATTTTGTATAGACTGCATGTGTTTGTGCTTTTGTTCTAAGGAAGAGGAAAATACAGAAAATATTGGGTTCATCCAATAGGCTGATTTTAATTTTAAAATTAAGTTTAATATCATATATTAAGTATTTATAAACTAGCACTATATCAATATATAAACAAAAGTACTAATCGTTTTCTGTTTTCTACCTTTCCCGAGTTGATCCTGTTTTTCAGTAAACTCTAGACACAAATCACACTTTTTTAAAGATTTTTCTCACAATATTCTTTTATTTTTGTCATATTAAGGCGCTTCATAATTTAACTGCCTCTATAAACGCTTCGATGTCTACAGATATGTTGATAAAAGCACGACGAAATTGCAACAGTAAAATGAAGAGCAACTCTTTAATCGCCAGTGTGCGGAAACAGATTCGAATATGTGCGTTCTATTTTGCCGGCAACAATTGAGTCGCCAGGAATATCGAACGTGTTGGAATTTTTTAGTTGCCGCAATAATGCGGAATCGCCTGTATGCGGGTTGTCATAAGAAATGAAGTGTTAAATTTTTGTGATTAAAAAGTTGCTTGACAAAAGTTGCTAGTGTGCGGCTAGCCTTAAGCTAAATATTTATGATGAAAATTTGACATGTTGATGTTTACCGTGTTTTTGCAAATATTTTTACGATTTTCGGAAAAACGGTATGTTTTACGTTATAGATAATTATACGGAATCAATCTGGAACATCTCTTCGTAGAATACAATTTAAAATATTCAAAGTGGTTGAGCCGTTTTAGAGAAATAAGTATAGATTTATTTAAATTCACTGAAATGTAGTCCCTTAATCACCGTTTTTTTCAGATATTTCTTGCTACAATGCCTTTTTTGAATAATCACTGAGCATACATATAAAGAAACGTGACCACGAATTCATAACCTCCTCCTTTTCGGATGTCGGGTGATTAAAAATTAAATATGGAAGATAATTTAACAAATATTACTCTATTTTCTTATTTAAATCACATTTTTTGTACCTTCTCTGACATCTAGTGGTGAATAGCGAAATTTGTCTCAAACAAAACTGTTTTATACTACGATGGAGTTTCAAGGATTCTGTAACGGTTTTCAATTACACTAACACCATGCCCTAACTAAAGCATGTTCAAAACAAATATTCTCTAAAATTTAGCCTCCTACAGAAAATCTAGATGTGAAACTGTATTTGCTACTAGTACAAATGTAGTTGAATATGATATACCTAGAAAATGGTTGTTATAAATGTAATTAATTTTGTTGTGTAGATAATTTAAACAAAGACGATATCTCATATATTTTGTTTTATTTTAATTTTTTCATTTGCTAAACTTGCTTATAACTGAGAACATAAACATTTTCATATTCAACCCATGTTTCCAAATTTCCATTTCTCACTTATTTTCAAAATAACATTTAAACCATAGGCATAGGAAGCCTTTTAAAAGGCTATATTCCCACTGCCATTGTATACTAAAGAGAAAGTTTCATTTGTTCATTGTTTAGTCAAAAATAGTGTATTTTAGGCTTTAGGTTTCCACAAACTGTCAGGAAGTTTGGTTTTTCTATTATCTATTAATAGATGTCGCTAGTTGGGGCGTATTCCCTTTTTAATATCTGTATAAATTTATTAGACAAAACATTAAATATTACATATACAAATAATATTAATATATGTAATATTTAATCTATGAATGTATAAATGAATCAATAAGTATTTTTATAGTTTCACATTTAAGGGTAAATTGACATAGCATACTGAATAATTTTTGAAAAAAAAAATAATAAAACCTAACAAGAAAAACCCCAGGTAATTTAACTCTAATTCAAATGCATTCCCTAGTATAAAGGGACGTAACTTAGTAAGTGATAGATAAACAATTCTAAAGTGAATATGTTTGAATTTAATAAATAAAAAAACGAACTGAAAATTTTAGATATAATACACTATAATAAATTATCGTCTACAGGCAAGACACTTTACACAAAAACTAATATGACATTTGATTTATTCAGTTAAAATTAGTAATACCAGTTAAAAAACAAATATTATCAGTATATCAATTTAAGCCGAAAAATTTGAAAAAGTGAGCTGTGGGGTGTTTTGGTTCTTTTATATATAAAAGTGGTGTTTAAGGCAACTCTTCTACTTTTGACTGTTACTTTGTAACTAGCTATAAGATCAACCACTGACCTAAATAGCTCCCCATTTTTTGACTGGTATTTTTCCAATACCTACTACTGAACTTTTAAAACACAGAGTTTAAGTCATAAAGTTTCACAAATAATATTTAAAAATATATATATGAACAATACATTACATAAGCACCAAATTAACTCATTTTTGCAGTATAAATTTTCCAAATCTTTACATTATTTCTAAATAGCAACAGAAAAAAACATGGGACAATCTCTCTACAGTATAAACAATTATTTAAGATACTCCGACCTCATTTATTGAACACCTTGGAACCCCTTATTATACTGAACAACACTCCTCTGCAGGTCGTGACTCCTAGAAATAATGGTCGATAATAGTAGCAAATATAGCTTGATGAGTATATTTCGTGGAAAAAACCAAAACTATTTATTTAGCATTTTTTTAGGTTTTTGTTATTTAAATATATGAGGGATTAAGCCGTATTTAATTTTATGCTAATTAATCACATTTTATCCCAAGAATACATAGATGTTGGTATTCTACCACTAATTTTGTATATTTATAAATCAAAATTATTATGTAAATAAGCAAATACTTCTAATTCGTTTTTAAATACGAAGTTGTAACAAAATATTCTTGACAAAGTATATATTTGTTACTTACATACTAAATACACAGAAATTTAACCGTTTTATCCTAACCTTAATAAAAACTTGTCATTTAACAGAATTATATTACGTCTAATTACACTCATTATAGCTAAATTAGTTTTTATGGGGCCCTAACCTAATCCCGAGTCCCATAAATATCCACAATTAGGTCCGGCTTTGCCCAGCCGACTTACACAACAATTTCGAACCTGCCGCCATCAAAGACAACATTGTAGGAGCTCCAACCGAAGGGGGCCACGCGCGCAAGTCTTTCGTAGCCGCCCTTTCTCGGGTCTCAGTTGCAGTTTGACTGTCGGGGGCGCTCCGGAGAAGCATCCTTTGTCGTTGCCAGGTGTTCAAGAACTTTTATCTATTTACCCGGGCCCGAGCCAAACGAATCGTCACGTTCATATTAATCGCGTCGTTGAGGGTGAACAAAAGGTGTACATGTGAGAAAAATTCAACGAAATGGAGCCTTGGAGGAGTTATGCAACGATATGCAGACTGTGTTTACAAAAGGACGGGTTCATGTTGGGCATTTTCAATCACATTCAAGGGAAAGATAAGAGTATTTATAAAAAGATCATCGATTGTACAGCATTACAGGTAAGTTTCTGACATTGACATTTGCATTTTGGTTACCACATGTGACCTAATTTTACGGGATATTTACTTACCTTGATCTGTGTTTAAAACGACTTTATTTTCCAAAATACTTCTAAGGGTTCGTTTGTGCATATTTTTTATTAAATTCGTGATTGTCAAATCAATGCAGATGATTTTACAGTTATTAAAAATTCCTACTTTATCGACATTTTCCCGGTCAAATTAAAATTCTCAGCTATGTTGCCAGACGTACAATTATTTCTGTGTTTTTGTACTTTTGTCTTTTTCTTTTTAAATTATATTAGTTTTTCTTTGATTTTTTTTTCAAATTACTCATACTAATGTTAGAAGCCTAAGCTAAGCGATATATGGTTTTGTATTTAACGCGTGATAATAAGTTATAAACCTTTTCAACGAATATGAACTAGAAAATAATGTTATCATTTGTCATAAAATTCAAAAAAATCCAGATTACCAAAAATACGTGATAAAATTAATGAAAGAATGAAATAAACGTGTTAGACCTGATTGATTGCATAAAATCAACATTTTTTTTTATTAAAACGTAGTTGTTATTAATATCATAACCTCAAAAATGGCTGAAACATTAATTTGCACTTTTTGCCTGAAATCTACCGGGGAAAGCAGATTTTCTTCAAAACACTTATTTATTTTAAAATTAACTAACAAATAAAAATATATATTTTTAAATATCCACATTACCAACCAAACATTGTAGTTTTGTGAATTGTACTTCGAATAATCAAAATCAAGGGAAACATTTTAGAGATATGGTATTGTAAATAGGTAGATGCATCAAGGAGATTGTTTATTAAAACATAGAACAAATAAATATACATATGTTTCCAGTTTCTGCAACTTTACTAATAGTTTGTTATTATTCTTACATTACGGAGAAAAATAAATATAACCCCAATTTTTTTATATTTAGTTATAAACATTCATTCAATTTTCTGACTTACTGCGTAATTAACTTTACTAGATGTCGCCTAGTGGTCGAAATTCGACGAATTGTCTCAATATCTTACATTTCGTTTCTACAAATAAGTGATGAAATTGAAGTTTTTTTAGATATAATTCATAGGACTTTATTTGTGTTCAAATTCGTAATTCTTAATTTAATATCACAACAATTCAACTGCGAATGAGCTACCCTACATATTTATTTTTTCTAACCTCCCTGTATAACTATAATTGCACTCAATTCTCTAACATTTATTAAAATCCTCATTATAATAATTCCATCTCATTATATTTTTCCACCAACCTGTATATGCAACTGCTCATTTACCTCGCGTAATACTTTTTAACATTTTTGAACCACCCGGTAAACCATCCTCTATATGACACTGCCTATGAGCCACCGTATTTACTCTTTTTGTTTATGAAATGTTTACCTATCTTCTGTAACTATAATTCTACTCCGACCCATATTTAAATCATCATATATATGGAACTCTTCGTGGGTTACTCTATAAATCATTTCCTTTTCTAACATTTTTTATCATCAACCTGTATATCTATAATTCCTCTCACCCTATATCTCATCTTCCCTATATATACAACTGCTGATGGCTTACGAAATGTTGTATTTCCATGTCCACCACCCTGTATATGCATCTCTGTATAACATTTTTTGCACCACCCTATATAACTGTAATTCTAATGCATCTTCTATTCCAAGAACCCTGTAAATTCAAACGCTAATGGGCTTCCCTATATAATTATGTTATTAGTTATAATTGCACTCTACTCTATATTTTAAACACCCTATATATGCAACTGCTTATGTGCCACCCACGAAAAAAATGATTTCTAACATATCTGGACTCGCCCTGTATGATTATAATATACAACGATTACTTTACCACTAAACAATAACAACGCTTGCATGCTACTTCCAGAAGTACATGCTCTAAGTATATAACAGTATTGGTCCGTCTATATATAATTACTCAATGTTTTGAGTCTGGCGGCGGCACATTCAGTTGTTTGGCGTTGACATTATGGACGTAAATAATGAATTTTTATTATATTTTATTTAATGAATGAACCAATATTATAAGTTAATATTAGCATTCTGCACTGAAGGTCGTCAGTAGCTACTAAACAAAACAAAAATGAAGAAAATCGGTTGGAAAACAGAGGAGAAAATGGTACCTAATCGTTTTGTCTTTGCCTATTTATATATAGATTTTAATCTGAAATGAATTTTAAATTTTTAATTAATTTGATGGTCTGTTCTTCGAGTTCAAAAATACTGCTCATTATAACTATACTCTGCTTTCTGGCCTGTATATTATTTTTTTCTTAATATTTGCAAATTACGACAAACAGGCCAAAGTTTTAATGTTATATTTTTATCATTGAGACTTGCGAACTTAAATTGAGCTTCTGGACCATTGTTTTGTGCCAAAAACATATTTTACATATATAAGAAAAATTGCCGATGTTACAGAGTGCATTTTTAGCACATAGATTAGATTATAAATGATTAAACACGTGATTAAATTATCTTGGGAACAAATCAGTAGAGTTGAGCTTATAATCTTAAAGCAAATATTTCTGCAATGCACAAATATCCTCCAATGAAATAACGTCCTGCATGTACTTCCTGCTTTCACCCACCAAATAACCTGATACTCTCTTTAGTCTCTTTATTACATTGCAGGCTACCTCCAGAAATATATACTCCAAGAGCGAGGTATGCGAAAAAACGTCGTTGTGTTAACTGTAGGTAGTTAATGCAACAACAAACATTTTTAAATATTATTCTGTAGTTCATATCTCATTCTGGGACATTCGTCACAATATTTATGACCATTTTCAATAAGTTTCTATTTTTTTATTTACATAATGGTCCGTAAAATTTTCGTAGTGAATAATTCAATAAAATGTTATTTCCTACTGAATAAGAAATAAAACTATTTTCGGATCTATTAATAGAATGACATCCATTCATACACACACAAATATTTTTCTTCGACTGACCCAGAAAACTTCCAATAATTCCAAATTTATCTGTGCATAGTGGATTTTATTGAGTATTTGTTAAACAGAATTTGATGTTTCAGAAAATATTTCTCTATCCATTAAAAATACATGACAATTAAAATACAAATGGGAGTAGTTATCACGCAAGCGGATCTAAGATTATACAATTTGATAAACATTTATCTTTAATTTTGAATTGATGTGACTGCTAATTGATGTAAACCCATAATGCTGAACACAAGCAAAAAAAAAGGAAATTTAGCCTCAACAGCCTGGAGTTGTATTTTTATATACTCTCGATTTAGGTTTCTTTTTATATTTCCATAAATTGGATTATGACTAAAATTTGTTTTCTTAAACCAAAAAAATTTTAGGAGAAACAAGTAGCAAGGATACTTGTTTCTCGTAAAATGTGAGCGTTTTGAAGGATTGATAATGCATCAGTCATTAGAGCAAAAATGAAGACATTTTGGGGCATAAAATTCAACAGCAAACCGCCGATGCAATCGCTTCAATATTATCACATACCTAAGTGTTATTTTACATGGTTTTAACAGCAAATTCGTAGAAATATTTTATTTAAACAATAAAAACTAGCAATAATATGGATTTTATTTGTTTTTAGTTTGTACTGCGAAAAATAATGAAGGAATCTTGATCTTGGGAAAAGTTAAAATTGTAGAGAATTGGAATGCCCTCAAAATTAGCGTTTATAGGTCCTGATAGGGGTATTTTCCTTTGAGAAAATTTGGAAAAATCGAGGAAAACTGACTAATTTTTCAAAAATTCATAACTTTGTTGTATTAAAAATTAAAAGATTAATCTTCCATAAAATGGTAGCTTGTGATGTTACAATTAACTATTCTCAACATAAGTATTGTGAAATAAATAGTTTTTGCAGAATTGCAATTTAAACAATTTAGATGGATATTTTACAACCTGTATCATATTAACCACGCTCTTTCTATTGAAGTGTTACTTGGATCTTTTGAATTTCGTAAAATGAATTTCAATTTGTCTATCTTAAATTTTCGTAAAAATCCCGTAAAGGTGGTTTAAAACTGCTGTGAAAATTGCCTTATAGGCACAATTACCTGAAAGAATTATTTAGATGTAGAATGTTTTGAATGCGATAAGTTTGTATTCACTTCAATGGATTATTTTATACAGTAATGAATGAATCTCATTTTATATTGCAATATAGTCCGTGGGTTCAATTTAAAATTATAAAACTAATATTCACTTTCACTTTTCTAGAACTTTATTTACATTAAAACAGCTGATTAAAATATGACAATAACATTCCCATATACGCTAGTCGTCGCGGTATAACTGAACTCTCCATCGTGGCTTGCTTCCTTTATAAGCCCAGCATAGAAAATTCTTGTAAAAATCATCATCACTCCTACAGGTGCCGAGTCTTTTCGAGAACCATTTTTTATCTCAAAGAGTTTGTTGTCGTACTGAAATGAAACAGGGTCGGCTTTGGGTAAATTTCGTAACAATATTTTAAAATTTGTGTGTTTATTCAAAATTTGACTTTATATAATTTATTCATTTAATAAGATTACTGTTAATATTATGACAACTAATTGTTTTTCTGATTCTGTAACATGTCAAAAAAATAGTGTGAATTAGATTTTATAACAAATAACGGAGATATGTCGGATTTTTTAGATGAAAACACAGTTTTATTCAATTGGTATACACTTTAGTAAACGGCTGCCCCCCCCTTCCTTGCCGGTACGCACAGGGTAATAATGTAATAATCAACTAAGATTTACAATTCCAAAAAGCGATTTCTGGAAGCTGAATTCTTGTCATAGTGACGATCTGACAACGCTGCATGACGTACCAACAAATTTGAAACATTCAATATGGATAACGGCGGTTAATTTCAATTCGACGATTTTATTTTCAGATATCACGTGGAGATGGATTGCCGAACGTCATTTGCCACCGTTGCCTTTTCAAAATCGAATTCTGCCTGGAGTTCCGACAGCTATGTTTCATGTCCGATGCCACGCTGCGACAGATAAGCGGCGTAGCCAACAAAGACGGGGGAGATGAGGCGAATCTTAACGCAAATTTGCCGTTGATTGAACAACTGGCCGGAGGTAAATATTTGTATTAATTGAGACATTTGAGGTGAGGTCAGGCCAAGCAAGTTTGACTGCTGGTACAAAAGAAAATCAAAATCATCCACGAATGTTCGTATAAGGAACAAAACTGCGTTAAATTTCTATAGTTACGGTTTTAGTATTATAATTTGTTAATTGTTACTTTTCATTAGGTACTTATAAATAAAACTGCGACAATTGAACCGAAAAAAAATTACTGGAGTTGCCTAAAACATGGGAGGGGTTTATACGTTAGACTTGAGACCTTTGCGCCATCTCGTGTTTTAATTTTGGAACTCTGATTGAATGAATGATGAATTTGAATAAAGATTAGTTAAGTAATTTCGAAAAGATTGTTGAGGAGGTCTTGAATTATTTTGTCTATTCATGGGTTTTCTCTCCTCCAAATTTTTTCCTGTAACAGATAAGTATTTAAAATACATTACTTATATACAGGAATACTGGTTGATCATTTTATAGACATCTCTTTCTCTCAGAAAAACTGTGAGGAAGAATCTCTGTACAGACAACCAGTAATCCGGGCAATTTTACGAAATTGCCTTACTACACTTTGTTCTACATATACAATTTTTTTAAATACTTATCTGTTACAGGAAAAAATTTGGAGGAGAGAAAACCCATGAATAGACAAAATAAAGATTAGTTACTCCATAAAATGGAAAGAAAAACATCAAACCGAAAGTGCTATGAAGTTGAATGTGAAAATAAACCAAGGAAAAATCCAAAATTACAATTTTACAGCTTTCCTGGATTTCTATATGAACTAGAAAGGAAATGGCTTGCAACAGTTCGCTCTCAAAAAAAATTCAATTTAATATTCACATTTTTAATCATTAATATATATACATAAAAATGTCATATTTTTTGTTCTGTTAATAAAAATAAGTTTCAATAATTAATGGGATCAAAAAAATTAATCGTGTAAATACTTTCCTATCTAGAGTAACGTACCCAACTAATGTTTTGCCAAAACTGTTTGGCACTTCAACAATTTTATCTTCATCCATTAAAACTTCATCCTCAGCGAAATTTATAAATAAATGGTATGCAATGAATAAAGTTAATTTGTTTTTCTTTTTTATTAATTTATTGACTTGTTCACCTAAATTGGAGCTTCATCGACTACTGAAGATTTTTTCTTGTCGTATTCCTAATATTTCTGCCTGTAAACCAGCATGAAGATTTTGCTTTTTTATAAATTAGAGTAAATATTCTTGGATTGCAACTTTTGTTATGTGCATTGTGCAATTTTTCAGAACATAAGTTTGATTACTACAATAATGACTAAAAACCTGGAAATGATATTTATTTATTCTTGATGTCGAACATTTTCCCTTTACCTCTAATTGATATGGAAGTCCAGGAAAGCGGTAAAATTATAATTTTGGATTTTCCCTTGGTGTGTTTTCACAGTAAACTACACAACATATCGGTTAGATGCTTTTCTTTCCATTTTATGGAATAACTATCATTATTCTAATACACGGCAAACATAAATTACAGTTTTGATCGAACCACAGTTCCAAAAATAAATCACGAGATGGCGCTAATGTATCGTGTCAAAGTGTATAGTGCAATGATACACAATTAAACTGTGACCTTTGATTTTCGTTGTTACAATTTCTGCAGTCAACATGGGAGATCCAATTTGACGAATGTACGTAGTTATTTAAATGTTAATCCCTATTAAGGTTTCAGTAAATTTGCCACTGACTGATTTTGTAGAAAAAAGTTATTAACAAATTAATGTTGAAAATAGAACTCACGTGCGGTGACGCTAAGCTGATGTGGTCCTTCAAAACCAGATACAATAAATAATAAAAAAAATTATACAATTAAGTAAATATTATATAATTTATTATTTTCTTAATATTATGATGATAAAAATTCTGAGATTATTCTCAAAAGGTCACTTAGACACTTACTGCGACATTTGATCCACGCCATCACGAAGTATAGATACCAGGAGTCCGAACGTAATGTTAAATAAATGGTAGCATTTTAATGGACAGAATGTTTTGCCGGTAGAGCGCGCCACTTTTTAGGAAGTACTCGTTTAAATCCTTATGCGGGTAATCTTGTTGATACTGACAGCCACCTGACAACTCTGAAAATATTATTTCGATAATCTGCAAAGCTAAAAATGTGTGATATTAGTAAATAAATAAATACAATTAACCAGCAGCAAACAATTTTATTAAAAAAATAAATTAATGTTATCAACAGGTATTTAAGAATTAAAATTATAGTTCATCTTTTGTCTCTACGTGTTAAACTATTAAACAAACCGTGACGGAAAGAATTTAAACAAATTAAGTAGTAAATATAAATTCAAAAATGGTTAAATACCTATTTATTTCAGTATTACAATGCTTGATAATAGGAAAGTAATTAATTGATTACAATCAAATATATTATTGATTAATCGTATTAGTTATAAATAAAAGACGTTTAACATTTAAATACCAAACAATTTAGATTTGACAAATACACTAGTGTATACAATACAATATTTTTTAACAACACTGATGTTTAATATTATTTTTAGGTTACTCACTTTCGGAACTTTGAATATACCCACTTTAGCCACATTTCCACTTGCCTTTCGGCCACTGAGGCAACCATGAACACTATGAACAGCACAACACCTTTCTATTTTTTTATTAAAACTATTTTTAAACAATTACATTAATATCTTATACTTAGTTTTATAATTTTAATAATTTCGACATTCGACAGCGCGTATTTACGTTTGATAATAATAATAACATCGGTACGTCCTGAACATTTGCGCAGCTAGTGGCAGAAAAGAGAACTATGATCTGGGTTTAATATTGTATACCACGAATACTGCGGAAAAGCCTATACCGTTCGGACTCCTGGTATCTATACTTCGTGCACGCCATTAAAACTGTCAAATAGCAGAGTTAACAAAATCATAGAGATATTATACGTAGAGCACGTGATGTACCGAAATTCATGTAATAGCAATAGAAAAAGAGAGAGGCTAAGCGGCTCGTTCCTGATTGGTCAGTATCAGTGGTGACGCCTACTATTACTAGGGTAGAGACATAGCAAGCGCACCCTGATATTGACTTTCTATTGCTATTACACTGCCACTTACAGTAACGCCCATACCTAATTCACTCTACGTATAATACCTCTATGGGTGCAGGTCGGCAGGTTTTTGGTCTAGAAGTGAACGAATCAGAAATTGTCTGTTAATATAGATCGAAATGTGCCTTTATTACACTAACTAAAAAGATTAATTATAGTGATTGGCAAAGCGATCTAAGGGTTGAGTCACTCACCCCTGCCAGGCTGCTACGCCCTTGGGAATATCCCATTTTAGAACTAACTAATAGCTTTTAAGTATTCTTGAATTCCATATTTCTACCACTTACAGTAACGCCCATACCTAATTCACTCTACGTATAATACCTCTAAGAACAAAATTGGCCGAAAGCCACATTCTTGCTATGTAGGTAAAACCCAAGGATATTTTACAAAAGATTGCTTGGTTAATGTTAAAAATTTTCGAAAAACAGCGCCCGGAAGCCACTGCCCTTTTCCGCTCATTTTGCACCAATAAGAATCAACTTGAAACGTTACGCCGGTATACAGACCGGTGCAAATTTTTAAAAATCATGCAGGGTTGCCAGATTGCTTGAAGAGAAAATTGCTAAAAAATCAGAATATTTTACGCATTCGACTTATCGAAAAATATCATGCAAGAGATCAGCCATTGATATTAAAAGTTAATAATTACCTACAAAGTAAGAAATAGGTTATAATTAATTTCATGTACCTACCAATTTTGTTTCAATAAATTATGATCATAGATTTATTAAAAATTTTCTAAAACATAATTGGGGCCGATAGCTTCATTTTTAAATTCCTCGACTATCGTAAGTACGCAAACAGCAACTCTCAATACTTTGTAATATGCAATTTGTCAACTAAAATCAGGTTGATGATGCAATCTTCTGATAACCATTGACTGTTGTCGACATTTTATAATTTAGGTGATTTGTATTTTTACGGCTTAAATTTAATAAAATGTAACTAAGATTACCAAAGCGATAAAATGATACAGATATCGTGAGATTTACTTTAAATTAGCTGGCAATACAGCGACAAACACTAAACATCTGGTCTCCCGTTGCTATAGTTACCGGAAATGAGTGCAAAAAATGCCAGAGCCAATCAGCATTTAGCCTGAGCCTTGGCAACACTCTCCTTATACGGACTCTGAGTAAAACCCAAGGATAATTTACAAATGATTCCTTGATCAGTGTTGAAAAATGTCGAATAAAACCAGCCACCTTGTGACGTATAACCATTGGTGCTTTGTCTGCTGGCAGTTGAAAAGTTTTTCTGGTTTTGTTTCATCTGTTTAATTGGATATTGGTAACAACTTAATTAGAAAAGGTGCAAATATTAGGAGCCACTTTGGGGCGTATGCTTTCGGAAAACTTAACATCTATCGAGCAATCCTTTATGTACTATCCTTGGGTAAAACCACCAATTTTAATGCAGTGGCGGCTCTAGAGGAGGGGGCATGTACTTCTGGTTCGCCTTCTCTAGTCGCTCAAATATTTTGATACCAAATCATAGTCGCTCCTGTTTTGATGAGTTGTATATCGAAAAGCAAGGACTTTTAGAGTTTGCGTCTAGAAAGATTTTTTATTAGCGTGTTCTGAACTATCAAATACGAGTTACGAAAAAATTCTGCGGGGTCTTTTCTATTAAACATTAATTTCTACGAAATTGTGTCATTATTTATCTGCTCCATTTTTAACCGACTTCAAAACAAAAAAGGGCCATGCTGAATTTAATTAATTTTTTTTATTGGAAAAGGTATCTTAGAAATGATCCCAACTAAATTTGGTCAATTTCTGATGATCGGATCCAAAAGAAAATCAACAAACTCTTCAATTTACATAAGTACGTGTGTGACCAAGTGCCATATAACTCTGTATATCAAGATAATCCTTCTTATGTTTTAAAGGATGTAGTCTCATATATTTGGTGAAGATGTGATTCTTGACATTACAACAATGGAATTTACAAATTCTTATCAGTAGCTAAATTAATTCTATGTGAATGACTTTGGCATCATAGTACTCGTTAGGATATAATTTTTGAGCACTTTGTGAGCTCCATTGTATTTGACGTTGACCTTGCACTCATTTTATTTGAAGTTGATTATTTAAACAAATATATTATACATTATGTCAAACATATTACTTTTCTAGGCAACGACGAAAACGTCGTTATGGTAGTGGACCCCCATGCCTTCGATTACGAATCCTCCTACGAGTCGGACAAAGAACAACAGAGCGAAAACGAAAACGGGGAAAATAACGAACCCAATGAAGTGGAGCCGGAAAGTCGTGGTGTCTCCATGTGCAGATACTGCGATCACGCATTCACCGACAACGCGGAATGCTTGAATCACGAGATGAACTTCCACAACAGCGAGACGCCCTACACGTGCGGCAATTGTTACATGAGTTTTGCCGATCGCGTTTTGTATTCAGCTCACCTGAAGAGCGTCCACAAGAACGACAAACCCTACAATTGTCCGCAGTGTGATCGAACTTTCGCCAGGAGATCCGATCTCAGGAAACACACCATCGTCCATACCGGCGTTAAACCCTACACTTGCTCCGTCTGCTATAAGTCGTTTTCGCGGAACACGAACTTGTCGAAACACATGAGGATTCACGCCGGGAACAAGCCTTTCGTTTGTCCCAAATGTCCCAAGACGTTCACCTCTAAGGAGAATCTTGCCAGGCATTCTGTCATTCATACCGGCCACAAACCGTTCAGCTGCAACTACTGCCATTTGACCTTCGGACGAAGGGACAAGCTGCAGAGGCACGAGAAAAGGCATTTTCCTCAGGAAAATTCTGAGGATAAGTCGCAAGAGTTGCAGATGATGAGGGAAAATTTGTCGATATACTCGACGCCGAATGATAGAAGTGAGAATGAAGTCAAAAATGACGGTAAGTTGTGTTAAATTGAATAGACTATTAGTTGTAATCATCATATGAACTGAATCTTCTGCCCAAAAATTAAGATCCTCCTTTGAGTATTTTTGTCACCCTAATTGGGAATATGGCTGTCAAAAGTTTGAGCAAATCTATCAGAGACGATTACGTTTCACACTCATTTAAAACAGATATTTCTTGTAAATATGGTTAAATAGTATTTCAAGTGTTAATTATACATTGTACTGAGATAAAACTTATAAACAAGTTCAACATGAGTTGCATGAATATTGCCTACCCTCTCTAAATAACTAGAGTATATAGAGCAAAATTGAACTCAATTCGCTTATACCATCATGTCAGTAACAGTTTATAGATAATTATTGCTAAGATTTTAACAGCACACTAGTAGAAGTAAACTATTTAAATAACAAAAACCCACAAGAATACGAATTTCTTTGTTTTTTTTTTGCTTATATAATGAAAAGTAGTGAAGGAATCGTAATGCCGTCTGCAGAAATTTGTAGAGAAACATAATTTTTTTCTTAATGAGCGTTTATACATCCAGACTGGATCATTTTCACCCAGTAAGCCGAGAAAAAGTGGTCAAAAGTTTTTCAACAATTAATACCATTCTGGTAACTAATACAACAAATACTGGAATATTAATAATCGTTAAAAAGATACTTTATGATGTTAAGTTTATAAAGGCTATCAACACTGGCAGAGTGGGGAGGGGGTAACAGGCTGAACCGCATCAAATCATCTGAGTGGTATGCTTTTTTGGTGTTTATTGTGCTAAAATCAACTTTCAGTGGCGTGAAACCCCCTCAAACGAGATCAAGCCCCCTCAAACGAGATCGAGCCCCCTCAAACGAGATCAAGCCCACTCAAACGAGATCAAGCCTCCCCAAAGGAGATCAAGCCTCCCCAAAGGAGATCAAGCCTCCCCAAAGGAGATCAAGCCTCCCCAAAGGAGATCAAGCTGCCCCAAAGGAGATCAAGCCTCCCCAAAGGAGATCAAGCCTCCCCCATGACAATCCTGGATCCGCCGCTGACTCACGATGGATACTATTCAATGAGTAGTTTTTGAAGAATTGGAATTTAAATAATTTAGAGAGATATTTTGCACATCCCACTCCGTATTAACGAGACCATCTTGGATTTTCGCTATAATGCCGATAAATTGGTTAAATATAATAATAAATATTGCATTATATGTACGAATACGCAACAGCCAGTCAGCGCTGACAATAGCTGTCAAGGCACATAGACGGATCTAGGATTTTCTTAAGGTGCGGGCCCGTCCTTTAAGCCGGACTGCAAAAGCACTGAGATATGATTACGAAATGAAGTGCATTTTATGAGCTGTCAAAATATATTTTACATATCACTATCGAACTATCGTGGTTAATACGATACGTGTTGCAAAATATTTCTACAAATTACTTAAATTGCAATTCTCCAAGATCTACTTAACGTACAATATCCATGTTCAGCGTTTTTAATCATAACCTTATAAGCAATCACTAGGAGGCAGATTAAGGTTCCAGCTGTTATTACAACCAAGTTGTGATTTTTTAAAATTCACTCACTTTATATCGATTTTTCCAGCTTTTCTTTATGAAAAATGCTTCGATCAAAATGTATAAACACTCATTTTAAAGATTTTCTGATTCTCTACAATTTTTTTATTGTCGGTATTATAAATAGATGATTACTTTTTCAACTATACGCAAAAATCGAAAGTATCCCATAGTTTTTAGGGTTTTTAAGGCTCAAATAATCTACTTCTACGAGTTTGCTGTTAAAATTCATCTTTATTCTTTGGTCCATTTTTGAACATATGCCTGCCACATTCTTTGCTATTTGTTTCTGTTTTACCACGAGACTGCTTAGTTCAATTTCAATTCCACTGATGCTTCCGCTACACTTTTATTTTTATTATTGTAATGTTTTTATTTAGTCTTCTGGTTCTTGGATTTATTTAAAAACACAGTCGAACTCACTATAATTTATTTCTACTACTTTATGAAGGCATGCTTACGTTCAAACTTAAGACCGAACTATGAATACGGTCCTAAGACTTATGGCCTTTAGAGACAGATTTTCGACAAGGCCATCTTACCGCCGTATAAGATCTTTTGCAGCATTATTGACCCCATCTTGTGCTACCTCTGCCCGCTGAGCATCAAAGGCAACAATTACAGAAGTGCAGAGAACGACAACATTGGAATGTGGAATGGCATCAGGTCGTCTTCTCTGATAAATCTCGATTCTGCTTGTGTGGACATGATCGCCGAAAAAGGGTTAGACTACGTCGAGGAGAAAGACATCAACCTCAATTTGATGTCGAGCGACATGTACACCGAACAGTAGGCGTTATGGTATGGTGTGCTATTGCACATGGAAGTAGGTCACGTTTATTCTAAATTCGTGGCAACATGACACCGCAATGTTATCTTCAGGAAGTAGTGGAGCCGTGTGTACTCGCTTACCTTAATCGGCTCATGAATCCGTAATTTCAATAAGATAATGCTCGGCCTTATGTTGTTCCATATTTTAAACTTTTGTGGAGAGACCCATGTGAATCTGTTGCCTTGGCCGCCCAGATCCCCCGTTCTTTCAGCCATAGAACATGCCCCACGGATTTTGGAGGTTCTAAGACATGAAATACAAGTAGCTGAGGATAGTACTCGTATTCCTCAATAAGAAATAGACTACCTTATTGAAACAAGGCCAAGACATGTTGGGGAGTGTATAGATAACCGCGGTGGACAAACACATTATTAACAAATTAAATAAATTTAAACTCTTTGGTATTTGTTATTTAAATTTTAATGATTTTCAATTCAAACATCTCCTTCTGGTTGTTGTGATTTCTTTGTCAGTGAGTATGACTAGCTATAGGTGACAATAAAGAAACCCATGGCCATAAGAAAATTTGTTTATAGTTAATAATTAACTATCAAGCGAATTTTTGACATACTCATATGGGTATCGGTATTTTGCAGGTTCTGAAAACATGGTAATAAATTTAGACCCGTTTAATCATGAAAATTACAATGATGGTACCTTACCTACCATACCAGAAAGAATTGATAACGGAGAAGACTCATTAATAGACATCAAAGATACTGAAGATCATATTAAATCCGACAGTTTTGAAGGTTTCGCAGGATTTCCAGCTAAAGAAGACGATTTGGATGCAAGCGTATGTATTTGTAAATTTTTGTTCGCTCAAATCTGAGTTTTTCTTTAGCGCCGCACTGACATTAATGATGGTATTTTATTTTATAGGAGAGATCAGAAGGTGCCCAAAAC
Source organism: Octodonta nipae (assembly GCA_034190945.1). Taxonomy (NCBI): domain Eukaryota; kingdom Metazoa; phylum Arthropoda; class Insecta; order Coleoptera; family Chrysomelidae; genus Octodonta; species Octodonta nipae. The sequence goes on along the minus strand of CM067220.1, from coordinate 8,587,904 downwards.
AAATCAAACGAAGCTGTAAACGGACAAACTCGAAAGACTCGTGAACCTAGGCCGTTCAAATGTCAACAGTGCCCCAAAAAGTTTTCAAAACTGCAGAGTTTGAAAGTCCATCAAGTTACGCATTCTGGAACGAGGCCTTTTGCGTGCAGTATATGCAATAAAACGTTTATAAGGAAAAGAGAAATGGATAGGTAAGTAAAGTCCTTAAACGAAGGTTAACGTCCATCTTTGAAATTCTTTTTTTCGGATAATATATATATATATATATATTTGGAAATTTCTCATTTTGGGTAGGGGAGACCGAGGGCATTTGAAACAATTTTGACATTTTGTTTCATACACCAAAAGTTGTATAAAGAAATTATATGATATTATTCCCAACGATAGGTCATTCTATACCCTTGCGAATGATTAGCATAAAGAAATTTTGAGCGATAAATATAGCGACGAAAAATCGACTTAACCGTAACAAATCAATTTGTTTGAACTCCCCTCATACCGAGGTAAGATGAAACAGGGGTCGAGGAGAGTTGAAACATATATTTTGAAGTACCTAGTGTTGAGGGATATTATAGTAAAACTGAAGATATAATATAGGTAAAGTTATTTATTACAACTATTACAATCAGTCTTGAATAATCAGTAACAATACAACCATCTCACAAATGAGAAAAATAAAAATATTATAGAAATAAAAAATATCAATCCGACAAGCAGTTGTGGCAAACATAAGAAAGTTCCCCACTAGTGCAAGCTTCATGAGCCCAGTTTTTGCACTCCAGATATTGCACCCATTTTTCTTTGGCTCTGCTATTAGAATATGGCTCAAGACAAAAAAGCCAAATAGATTCCTCTTCTTCTTCAATGTCCTCATTTCTCCTTTGTTTCTTGCCAACCTTGGTCTTCTTAGTTTTAGTATTTGGTTTTGATCTTATTTTTTTTGGTTTCTTCAAAGTTAGGTTTTTTCACTTTTTTCTTAGCCATTCTAACTGCTTCGATTGCAGCTAGTTCATCCTTTACGGGAGTGTCGGTTAAGATAGCGGATTTCACTTTGCGTCTATTTGTTTGATTTCCTTTCCTGGGTGGAGCCTTTGGCAAGGGTCGAAGAGTGTCAGGTGAGAATGGAATTGCTGTCATAGTAACTGAAGTATCTCGTGATGTTGATGCTACAGGTATTACATCAGATGTAAAGGCTGTGGAGGGAACAACGGGTTCAGCTATCGCCAGATCCGGTGAATTCTTACGAGGGTCTTCTGCAGGCTTAGGTACGTCTTCTGTATCGTAGCTCAATAGACGGGCAGTAGCCGGTAAAGGAAAGATTGATGGACTTGGTTACTTTGTGTAAAAGATAGTCACAGAGTACTTTTTCTTCTGAAGCTGTAAAAACAGTCTTTTCTGGATATCCAACTGTTGGAGCATTCACCGTTTCGTTAGCTTCATAAGCAGTTTTTTTCTTAATATATCTGTAGAGGGAGGTATGGTTCAGGTTGTAACTCGAAGCCGCGTCACAGAGACTTTTCTGTCGCAAGGTTACTTCTTCTGCTGCAACATCATATATTTCGCGACTTGCCATACCTCTATTAGTCTTTCGTTTATAATCAGTAGGCATGCTGAAACAAAATAACGTAATTAAAACAACAAAAATAAATTTGTGAAAAAAAATTGAAAACGAGGAGAGTTGAAACAGCCTGTTTCAAATCTCCTCAGTAAGAAAAAACATCCCAAGTTTTATTAAATCTATGATCAAGAAGAAAATACACAGAAATCAATTGTACCAAATATATATAACAAATCATTAGTTAATGAACTTTCGAAACATATATAACTTATACCAAAACACAAAATCCTTAACAAAATATAGGCATCGTAAAAATACGTTAAAAACTTACTTTTCACGATTTTTGTCACATAACCCAAAAAACTCCACAACCGCGCGATTTACGCGACGTACACGAACTGATATGTCCGCGGGAGGAGGAAAGTTGGTGTAAAGCGACGTTGCCAGCTCGCTAACGGTTTTGAGTTCCAAGAAATCTGTACTGTTTCAAATCACCTTTGTTTCAAATGCCCTCGGTCTCCCCTATACTCCAATAAAACGGAATTTTATTTTGTTCTAAATTTATTTGTACATAGGAACGTTTCGCTGTTGGTTTTACAGCTTCTTCAGCCTAACTGGAAAAGATTAATAAGTCTAAGTTGGACATACAAGAAGCTTCAAAAAATTACTGTGGCTAATTTAGTGAATTTAAAATTAAAGGAGTATACAATTATTTACCAAATAATTTGGAGATTTAATAATGGAATTCTTCATACATGCCAAAGGTAACACTTAATATGTGAAAATCATTAATAATTAAAAAAAATTATTCCCTTTTATAAGGTTAGGTTGTGCAAAATGTGACAAATTCAGTCAGTCGGTCTAACACAGATTCCGAGTTTACCAAAATTGGTATGTTTCAACAAGAAAAGATAGGTGGCATTCACAAAACACAATATAAATTAAAAGCTAGTGAAATTTTACATACGGTTAAAGAAATAAAAACAAATTCAAATTACTAAGTACAATTACAAAATTATAAATATATATTGATAAGGATTAAAAGTAAATAAATAAAACACTCTATTGGGAGAAATTGATGCGGCAGGCAAAATAGTTAGGGATAAAAAAATATATACACATATACATACATATACACATACGTGTATGCATGTACATGAAAACAACATATACACAATATGTAATAATGGAAAATTTGAAGTTTTTGTAAAACCAAAAAAGGAAATCTATGAAAGTAAATGTGTGTAACCTCAACGGGACGAGAAAGACAAAAGGTTGCAATATATCATGTTAAGATTCTGTATATCAGTTCTCCTATTCATGCAGTTGCCATTCTGAAAAATATGAGCCATTTCTAAAAAATGCCTCTTGAAACTATTTTCACTCACATCCAAAATCTCAACATTGTTAAAATCGGGGTTATGTTCCTCTGTTTTGCAATGTTCAGCTAGGGCACACGTGACTTTATTCAGTCTGATGTCACTTTTATGTGAAATGACACGATCCTTGAGATGTCTTTTTGTTTGCCCAATGTATTGTAAGTCGCAATTGGTACAATTTATTCTGTAAACAACATTTGACAAGTTATTGTTGTCTATTTTATCCTTGACCTTGGAGAAAATACTTGCCACTTTTTTAAATGTTTGTTAGCAACTCGTATGTTATTAATTGGATGTAAAATTTTGGAAAGTCTCGGGGTCAGTTCACGAATATAAGGTAGAGCCATGTAGATTAACGAGGTAGTGTCAGATGGGAGGTTAGGTGCTATTCCAGAAATTTGAGGGCGAATTGTAGGATTGGTTTCCGTAGAAAATTTGTAATTGTCTAAACGTGGCGTAGAAAACAAAAGATTGTTAATTAATTTTTTTGGATAAGAATTCTCCAATAACTGGGATGAGAGTTTTCTCAATTTTTTTTCCACAAGTGTGGGATGACAGTTGTTAAGAATTCTATTTTTTTTGACATAGAATCATGTTGGTTTTTGTCTTAAGATTATGATAACTATTGAAATTCATAAATGTCCCTGAACTAGAAGGTTTTTGATACCAATCTAATACAATAGTTTGGTTTTCACCTCTAATAACCATCGTATCTAAAAACGGGACCCCGGTTGGTTTCTTTTTCCGTGGTGAACTGGATATGTTGATTGTAACAATTAAAAACCTGAAGTTTATATATATATATATATATATATATATATATATATATATATATATATATATAATCAAGGTACTCCAAGGTTGAAAAAAATTCAAAAGCTAAAAGAAAATCAGAAATATTTTCAACAAACGGATCAGTTACCAATATGGAACAGAAATTCAACTGACCGCTTTCTCCTTGCTGTTAGTTGTGTTTTAGTAGGAACTGGATTCATCCTCTCAGGGCAACTCATTTGGGAGATAATATATGTTCGCCATTTTAAATCTTGAAGAACAACCAACAAACTAGTAAAATTAGTTACGTCAAAAATCAAATAATAAACATTGTCAAATATTTAAATTTACATCTTGGAATTGTACCTTTTTAATCCGTAGTTTCTTAGCCATTGACAACGGGGTCTGATCTAGACCCCGAAACGTTTGGAATATACAGCGATTTCCTTTAAACTGTGGTGTTATTTCCCAATAAACACTTAGACATTGAAAATTATGCCACAAGTATCCCTCAGAAAACAAAGTGTCAGATGAACTCAGCACAGAACTTAAGCTACGAGAAATCGAATTCGAGCGATATTTGCGATTTTTTCCAGTATACTTCCCATACAAAATAAAAATGATCATGATGATTTATCGGTTTACTCCAGAATATTGGAGTTATGTACTTAAAGTAGGGCTTTTTTATTTGCTCATAAATGCGGACTCAACACAGTTATCACACACTACACTGGGTATCCAAAGTTTGGGATTTAAGTACGGGAAGCCTAAAGTAGTTCGTGTAGGCATGTTTTACAAAGTTTGAGATTTTCAAGCGGCATTCATTACCCAAACGTTATTAATATGAAACTGCCTGAAGACTCATATAACTAAATAAAAAAAGTTTTCATCAGGGTTCTTCTGTACATGCGCAATACCACCCTAAATTCTGACCACTTTAATATTTGTGTTTATCTTCTTTTTTTTAATTAACGCCATAAATCAATAGAAAAAAATGTTTTAGTGCAAACATTGTATTGAGTAAATAAAATCGATTTATTTATATAATTTATACTATTTATACTGTCCTAGACTTGAATGTTAAATTCAACCATTAACATAAGCTATTTCTTTGTAGAGAGCTCTACGTCCGTTGGTTATATTGCTATAATTTATCTTTATTTTACGTACTTTAAGAGAAATAAATAAAGATTCTTTATACAGTGAGGACGCGTGGGTTGGAACAAATTCATTTAAAATTCAGGTGTTGGCTTTTTGGAAAAACGCTCGGACACGTCGGTTTATTTTTTGAACTGCAGATTTTGATAAACTCATTTATACAGAGTCGGCCAGAAATAAATTGCGACCATCAACTTCATGTCTTCTAAACGTTGTTTGTGGCATATTCTTGATTACTTTTATGTTTTTTTTTTGGGCAATAACACCGCAATCGAAATAAAACGACGTATATTGAAGGAAAACCAAACGTTTCAAAGTCTATTCTGACTTCGTTGTCAATGGACAACTTCATTTCTTCAAATGGAAACATGTGTTTTTTATTTTATTTTTGAATTCTGCATTGAATTCAAATTGTTGACCATTAACTTCCTGACAATACCTAAGACGGTTTTCAAATTGTCGTAACACTTCATTTAGCGTTTGTGGCAGGATTCGTTGTATTTCGGCCCTAATTCTATTGTTTAATTCTTGGATATTTTCCTGCTTCTCGAAGTAGACTTTCGATTTTACGTAATCCCAAAGATAAAAATCTAACGGGTTTGGATCTGGAGACCTAGCTGGCCATATGATATTACCTCTCCTTTCGATACATCTATTTGGGAAAATATTGTCAAGATAATCTCGCACTGTTCGCGAATAGTGCGGGGGCGCTCCATCCTGTTGAACCATACCGAATCTGTCAGTATATTGGGGTTTTCACCATTCGGGTAAAGTTCTGTTAAACAGGGAATTATGTCATTTAGTAATAGGTCTAAATACATTTCCGAGTTAAGTGTTCCATCAATAAAAAAGGTCCCACAATTCCCGCCCATACGTTAAATTTCTTGGAAAACTGTGTATGACTTTCCGTAATCCAATGTGGGTTTTATGATGCCCAATATCGAAAATTTTGCCTGTTGGCATTGCATCTATCCATCATTATTTCGCAAAATTCTACTCTCCGGTCCAAATCATCTTCAGTAAGTTCCTGAACTAAATGAACTTTGTATGGGTGCCATTTATTTCTTGCAAGCATTTTAGAATAGAAGATTTACTTATTGGCTGTTCTGCGGCTATTTCTCTAGTGGATTTGTGAGGACTTTCTTGTAAATCGAGCAAAACATTTAATTGTGTATCTTCTGGAAGATGTTTGGTTTTGTAATTGTCTCTTACGTGGGCAAATTCTAGAAACTTTTTTTCTATTTTAGTAACTACCGATCGTGTAATAGACCGCTCCGGGTACTTCATATTAAACAATTCGCAAACTTCAGCTTGTGTTCGAGTTCTGTCGCCATATCGTACCTTCGTCAAAATTTCTATTCGCTGCTTTTCAGTTAAACGCGTCATACTTTGAAACTTTGCAACTGCACTTGACAACTACCTATTTGAAGTAAAATTATAGTACAGTTTCTATGGAAATAAGCAAGTGTTAAAAACTCCAGTATAAAAAAAGGTTTCCATTCATGCCAATAAAATACCGTCAACAATCATAAAAACCAGACATAAATAAATAGGTTCAAACCAACAAACACCTTATTTTTACCCTTGTTTTCTTAACCTTAGAAAGAAATGTAATTTTTTTTAATAACTGTTAATTTTCGGAATAGGACATTGTATATGAAAAGTACTTAAAATTCAATGCAGAATTCAAAAATAAAATAAAAAACAAATGTTTCCATTTGAAAAAATGAAGTTGTAGGTCGTAATTTATTTCTGTATAAATGAGTTTATCATCACAAAAACCGCAGTCCAAAAAAGAACCAACACCTGAATTTTAAATGAATTTGTTCCAACCCACGCGTCATCACTGTATATTCTGCACATCTAAGGCACAATATATAACCTTCCAATAATATACGTTTAATTTCCCTCCTTTTAAAATAAAGAGTAAAACACGGGTAGTGCGTTTTTATGTACACGTTTTAATTAATAAGATTTTTTCCGTGGTCAGGTTACAGTATTTTAAACGGTTTCTTTTATATGTTTCGAAATAGTAAATAGCCTCATTACTGTTTCTAATATTCTCATCTATTTGTCTGCAGGCACATAGTGACGCATTCAGGAGTGAAACCCTTCAAATGTCCTCGATGCAACAAAAGTTTCGGCCGCAAAGACAAGATGATCAGACACATGCGCATTCACGACATCAACAAATCCTTCAACTGCAACCTTTGCGGTGGAATGTTCAACAGGCGGGACAGCCTCCAACAACACATGAAAATACATATTAAAGAAGAAACTCAGGGAGACACAAACAATTTAGCACTTTAGTTATAGAAGACTGCAACGTTAACCTTTTCTCTTTCGTATTTGTATCAGTCGATTGTTGTTATGACTTAACAGTGTACATATTGTTTGTTAAAGAAGCTGGTGTATTCAAGATAGACCAAACGTCATTTTTAATAGATATTTTTGCATTAAAACTGTGGTATTTTTTCTTTTACGTCGTTGTGTGATCATTCCTTCTACAAGAATGTCCAAATAATCGATCTGTACTCAAATAATAACATTCTGACACCTAAAGGAATCGGATCAAGTAGAACTGCCAGCTGTTCGCTTAGAAAGTGTGTGTATTGATCTCCATTTAATGTAGGTGGAAAGCAATGTGATCTGCAATAGTTTAAAGAAAATTGTTCCTGGTAGTGAGCTTCAACGACAGCATGAGGATTTTCTTCCGCCCATATGTGGTTGACGTGGTTATTAATAATGGCTTTCTCTTGGAAAACTTGCTTCGTCCGTGAATTAAATATGCTTAAGAACATGATATGGCTATAACAGCTGTTCCCTTAAGATAGCAAACACCGTCATATGATCAACACGTAGCTGTAAAGCAATTTTCCTTGTGTTGGTATCAGGTTGCTCGCCAATTAAATTAAGTACAGATTCTTCTAAATCTGGTGTTCTAATATCCCTGTGGCGATCACAATCATGTTTGAAGCTACCTGTTTCTCTTAGTCGTTGATGAAGCCGTCCAAACAAAGTGTGTGTGGTGAGGGGCTACCCGTTGAGGATACATAGCAACATATCTTCTCGACGCCTTCTAAGGAATTACCATTAGAGAGACCGTAGACTAAATGCATGTCAGCCATTTCTGCTTTTGAATGAACCGCCTTATTGGTGATAATTCACGAAAAGTCACGCACAATTATCACTGTGTCTTAGTAAAAATCAATGGGAGTAAATTAACAATAATTAAGGTAAAGTTGGCAATAAGAGGAACTAATATGACAGCCGCCTACTAAAAAAATAAATAACAGAAGGATTGTTTATTTCTGCGGTACACATGATAATTGATCATTTTTAACCGACTTCCAAAAAGGATGAGGTTATCAATTCGTTTGCAACTTTTTTTTAGAGACGAAGTTAAGTTAGGGGGCTTCTATGTAATTAGGTAGTACATAAGCAGTTGTATACATAGGATGGTTGAAATATAAGTTGGAACTGAATTAGTTATACAGGGTAGTTTTAAAAATATAGTATTTGGTGACAAATAAGTAGTTGCGTACACAAGGTGGTTGAAATAAAAGTGGAGCAAACCTATAGTTATACAGAGTGGATATTTGCGTTATAAAACAGAGAATAATTACAGTTAGATAAAAGGCTTTAAAAATTGTCAGAAGCAGTAGAATATACAGGATGGTTGAAATATAAGGTGGAGTATAATTACAGTTATACAGGGCGGTTTAAAAACGTTATACAGTTTGGAACATAAGAAGTTGCTTAGACAAGGTGTTTGAAGTAAGGGTGGGGTAAAATTATTGTTATTCAGGGTGTATCAAAAATTTGTTATATAAGCATAAGCAGTTAGGATATTTGAATTATAGGACGTAGGACGCGGTATCATTATAGACATGGCTTCAAAAAATTTTAGATTTATATCACGGGTGGTTGAAATAAATTGTAGAATAAAATTATAGTCAAAATGTAGTTCAAAAAGGTGAATTTTGTTATATAGGGTAGACCATGACCAGTTGCATAAATGGAATACTAGACATATGGGGCGAAGAAAATCATTGGTATACAGGAATAATTTAAAGAATAGAAAAATAGGAAGAGTCAATAGTGTGGAGAGGATTTATACTTATACAGGGTGTTTTAAAGACATCAGGGCCGTTGTAGTATTGTGTTGAGGTGAATTATAGTTGTACAGGGTGATTAATAAAATAATAGACCGATAATTATATAGGGGTGACGAATACAGAGAAGCATATACAGTGTGGATGCAATATAGAGTGAATTAGAGTTACAATTATAGAAAGTGGTCCAAATAATAAAACAAATAAAAAAGTTAAAATATATTTGGCAAATATAGACAAAGAATAAAAATTAGAGAGAGAGGGAGAAAAAAAAGAGAGAGAGAGAGAGAGATAAGAATACGCTAAAATTTTCAATTTAATTGTACCTTAAATCAGATAAAAAAGAAGCTATGTCGGAAAATAGTAATTGATTGCACACGGTTTCTAAACGGTTTTTATATTAGGTCTGCTGAAGTCGGTTCTTTTTTAAATATAAATTATTTTACACAAAAAATTCATAAGAGATTCATTGACAGTTTTTGTCAATTGCCAGAGGCGCACTGGAACAAAGTTGTAGGGGCTGAAAGAACATTTGACTTCAGAAAAAGTATCATCCTGTAGATTTTCATGGCCGTTTCTGTGATCTTCTTATGAGACTTTATAGAGGCATTAATGCACCAAAATTGAACTAAATATATAGAAAACTTTAGTAGTCAGAAGAAAAAATCTGAAGATTTCAACACTCTAAACCTTGTACATCGGTATCGAAGCTTTTGCGGACATATGTTCATAGGAACTTTCGTCATAAAATGACTCGAGAAAGAACATTTCGAAATGTTTCGCACTTATTCATTTACACTCTGTTTATATCCCTCAGTCATTCAGTTATAGAAATGCGCAGATTTTTAATCGTTAATACCTCTATAAGTTTTTGAGCCGTATTTTTGAAATTTGAAATTCTAGTTAATCTAAGGAATTTTAATAAATGTTTTTATTTTAAATAGATTTTGAGCTATTAAGGTCTCAAAAGTTGCAAAGTTGCTTCAAGTAGTTTGTGGGACATAACACACGACTGCTGCGTCGCCAGTTCCTATTTTTTGGTGTATGGTGCCATAACTCGAAGATCGGTTTAAGAAGGTCACGGCCTCACCCACTCATTATAATTCATTCCACTGCACAAAAACTCAAATAAACTTCAAGTTCGCTAATTAACAACGGAAAAAATCCAAATTACCCAACATTATTCATGATTATGTAATAGTGTTGCATAATGTGTTGAGTTACATGCGTTTTTATGTGCTATAAACATTAGTGTCCTCGAATTTTACAGCGAATCGTCTGATTCACAGATAGACACACAAACAACTTTATACCCAAAAGTAAAATTAATGACGCCCGTCGAAAACGGAAATAAGTGATAATGCACGGTAATTACGTTGATTGAAGATACAATATAGGTGGGAATAGAGCTCTCATTTTACGGTTGCTACAATTTTACAGCTATTAAGTTATCAAAATGGTGGACACTGACACTGCCAGGCAAAAGGCCGAAAATAAGCGAAAACGTTTAATTTTTTAACGGAATTTTTAATTTAATTATGCTTCTAACCAGCGAACAATATGACATCCTCATGAATTCTTAATGGTGGTGTTTCACACGTCTTTAGACGTCCGTCGTCCCCAAAAGATGACCACCCACGTTGGGTTCGTACCCTTCTTTAAAATGTGCTTTTTATGAATGGATACTAGGGATGGAACGAATGTCCGATTTTTGATATTCGCGAATACGAATGCGAATATTAGATTTTTAAATATGCTGACAAAAGTAAGCAATCACAGACAAACATTTACAACCCTTCATTTTAAAAGACAAGTAATAAGATTTACTTATTTTGGTTTACTCCAAAATTAGACCACAAATTGTATTATATATATATATATATATATATATTATAGTAAGCAGTTCTTCTATTTTTAATACTTATACCTTTGTTGTGTCACAGATGTATAAACAACATTTTGTATCCTAACACCAAACCCTTACACTCAAAGCTGTTTCAACAGTTAGGCTGTCATCATATTGGAGTAAACAAAAAGTATATATATATATATATATATATATATATATATATATATATATATATAATATTTTCGTTTATGAGACAAGTTATAAGAAGTTTGTAAAGCTCGTTTACGTGGGACACACCCTGGCCACAAACGGCCTGGAGCTAGTCTGAGCGTTCCACAAACTGTCAAATTTAAACTTGGCCCTGAAATTAAAGCTAGGGTCTATTAAGTGTCGAAACCTTTTTAAAAAGTTTAGAAGTAGGAGATATATTTTAAAGAAACGGTTTACTGGCGAAAAATGTTTTATTACAAATTCCTTAACAACAGCACAAAACGATAGGTTGAATACAACAAAAAACAACACTTGAAACACCCTAAACCGTTTTTTTTTGTTTAGAGAATGGAATAAGTTCAGTAACTATGTAATGGTGACTGAGGAACTCTCAAGACATTATAAAGTTGACTGAGTAAGGAATCAGGCTAAACTCGAAAAATTGTTGTGGTATTTCTTTACATCACCCGGTATGAAATTGTAGCAGGATTTGACTCACCCTATAACCTCTCAAAATTAAGGTTTTACTAAAAATTTTATCGTCATTAGGTTGCACAATTGTTGCACGGCTGTCAATAATCCGAAATAACAGCGGTACCCAACGAACCAAATTTTTCATCAGGAGATTAAAACATACGTATCTATACAAGGTAAATAGGATAGTTATTTTTTGACAGATTCGTAAGCTCAAGCTCCCGTTGTATTTATAAATATTCAAGCTTTCAAAATCGTTTTGTTGAAACTTTCAGAATCTAATTGTTAAAGCTAGAAGTGACCCAAGAAAGTACCAGCATGTTTGAAAGTTTACCAAAGTTTCGATACGTCTGCTTTTTTGTTTTTAAAACTGATTTAGAACTCTGACACCATCAATTGTCTTTTAAACAAGCCATAATTTAAAATCAGTACACAGATAAAAATGTTATAAAACGAAAATAAATTTCGTTTTTCTTGGACAACCTTATATAATACTATCTTTTCGAGATTTTACAACCCATTGAACGCAAGACAATATGTTGCTTCTAGTCGAGAACCTTTATCAACCCTCCCCTCAACTGATTGAATCTCTAATTAATTTCTTTAACAGGTTTTAGTTAACCTACGGTTTCTTTGTCCTAGAAATCACAAGGAAACGGCGTTATATACAGTATGACTCCCGATTTCGGGTCTCTGTAAGCTAGTTTTTCCTGAAACTCTTAGATCTCGAATTTTATTTTGCTATAAAACCCTATATCATGTCATGAAACTGACATAACTTGCTTAATTTGATTTAGCAATTAAATAGATCATTAATTATATCTACATGTGCGGATTCCAGAATAAATGTAAATATGTAGTTGACACACTAGTGTATTTTGTATTAAAGTTAAAAAGAAATTTATGTCAACATACAATTGTTATTTCACATTGCAAATACAAGTAAATGCCTATTTGTACTTATCTTTTGAATTGACAAGTGCAACGTTTAAAATTATTTTCGCTTTTCATTGTCAAACACATTCGCAAAAAAATCGCATATATAACCGCGAATACGAATGCGAATACTAAAAAAGACGCGAATATGCGAATGCGAATATTCCTTAGATCCCTAATGGATACATTCGTTCTATTCCTTCAACTACCGAAATAGTTTGCGAGGATGAAATATATTATCGACCAATTTGTACTTTTTACTTTCGTTCGGTATTACTGTTATTAAAATTATTTAAAAGCAAAAGAAGCCTAGTTGTTAACGAGATACAAACTAAAACAACACTGAGTAATGAAGTTGCTCGATTAATTATCAACTTAGTAAATAACATCTTCCATGCAGGGGATTACCCAACAGAATTCAAAAAGGCAATAGTTGCATAAAAATGGCAGCAAAAAACTCATGACAAATTAAAGACCAATCTCTCTAATAACCACATTTACAAAAATTACTGAAAAAATCTTAAAAATCAGCCTAAATTCATTCTTGCAATTATCAGCAAAATACAGTTCAGATTCAAGGAAGGTTTTTCAACTACAGACGCCATTGCTTCATTAATAAATGAGATTTACAAAGCTGTTGATGAAAATAAACCCTGTATATGCGTATTCTTAGATATTACTAAGGCCTTTGACATCAGTTCGACATCAACAACTACTAGAGGTTCTAGAAGATGCAGGAATAAGAGGTATGACTTACAAACTGTTTCAAAATTACTTAAGTAACAGAGAACAAGCAGTAAGATTACAAACTAGCACAAGCGGATGGAGAAGAATGAAAATGGGAATACCCCAAGGAGCAATACTAGGTCCTCTTCTATTCTCGTTGTACATAAATAATCTGTTCACTATAAATTTCTAGGGAAAGATCTTCAGTTTTGCTGATAATAGAGCCATTGTAAACACGGATGATTCATGTTGATGAAAATAAACCCTGTATATGCGTATTCTTAGATATTACTAAGGCCTTTGCCATCAGTTCGACATCAACAACTACTAGAGGTTCTAGAAGATGCAGGAATAAGAGGTACGACTTACAAACTGTTTCAAAATTACTTAAGTAACAGAGAACAAGCAGTAAGATTACAAACTAGCACAAGCGGATGGAGAAAAATGAAAATGGGAATACCCCAAGGAGCAATACTAGGTTCTCTTCTATTCTCGTTGTACATAAATAATCTGTTCACTATAAATTTCTAGGGAAAGATCTTCAGTTTTGCTGATAATAGAGCCATTGTAAACACGGATGATTCATGTTGATGAAAATAAACCCTGTATATGCGTATTCTTAGATATTACTAAGGCCTTTGACATCAGTTCGACATCAACAACTACTAGGGGTTCTAGAAGATGCAGGAATAAGAGGTACGACTTACAAACTGTTTCAAAATTACTTAAGTAATAGAGAACAAGCAGTAAAATTACAAACTAGCACAAGCGGATGGAGAAAAATGAAAATGGGAATACCCCAAGGAGCAATACTAGGTCCTCTTCTATTCTCGTTGTACATAAATAATCTGTTCACTATAAATTTCTAGGGAAAGATCTTCAGTTTTGCTGATAATAGAGCCATTGTAAACACGGATGATTCATGTTGATGAAAATAAACCCTGTATATGCGTATTCTTAGATATTACTAAGGCCTTTGACATCAGTTCGACATCAACAACTACTAGAGGTTCTAGAAGATGCAGGAATAAGAGGTACGACTTACAAACTGTTTCAAAATTACTTAAGTAACAGAGAGCAAGCAGTAAGATTACAAACTAGCACAAGCGGATGGAGAAAAATGAAAATGGGAATACCCCAAGGAGCAATACTAGGTCCCCTTCTATTCTCGTTGTACATAAATAATCTGTTCACTATAAATTTCTAGGGAAAGATCTTCAGTTTTGCTGATAATAGACCCATTGTAAACACGGATGATTCATGTTGATGAAAATAAACCCTGTATATGTGTATTCTTAGATATTACTAAGGCCTTTGACATCAGTTCGACATCAACAACTACTAGAGGTTCTAGAAGATGCAGGAATAAGAGGTAAGGCTCACAAACTATTTCAAAATTACTTACGTAACAGAGAGCAAGCAGTAAGATTACAAACTAGCACAAGCGGATGGAGAAAAATGAAAATGGGAATACCCCAAGGAGCAATACTAGGTCCCCTTCTATTCTCGTTGTACATAAATAATCTGTTCACTATAAATTTCTAGGGAAAGATCTTCAGTTTTGCTGATAATAGAGCCATTGTAAACACGGATGATTCATGTTGATGAAAATAAACCCTGTATATGCGTATTCTTAGATATTACTAAGGCCTTTGACATCAGTTCGACATCAACAACTACTAGAGGTTCTAGAAGATGCAGGAATAAGAGGTAAGGCTCACAAACTATTTCAAAATTACTTAAGTAACAGAGAGCAAGCAGTAAGATTACAAACTAGCACAAGCGGATGGAGAAAAATGAAAATGGGAATACCCCAAGGAGCAATACTAGGTCCCCTTCTATTCTCGTTGTACATAAATAATCTGTTCCCTATAAATTTCTAGGGAAAGATCTTCAGTTTTGCTGATAATAGAGCCATTGTAAACACGGATGATTCATGTTGATGTAAATAAACCCTGTATATGCGTATTCTTAGATATTACTAAGGCCTTTGCCATCAGTTCGACATCAACAACTACTAGAGGTTCTAGAAGATGCAGGAATAAGAGGTACGACTTACAAACTGTTTCAAAATTACTTAAGTAACAGAGAACAAGCAGTAAGATTACAAACTAGCACAAGCGGATGGAGAAAAATGAAAATGGGAATACCCCAAGGAGCAATACTAGGTCCTCTTCTATTCTCGTTGTACATAAATAATCTGTTCACTATAAATTTCTAGGGAAAGATCTTCAGTTTTGCTGATGATACAGCCATTGTATACACAGGTGATTCATGGCTATTGCTAAAAGACATAGCAGAACGTGATTTAAAAAAAATTACTGACTGGGTTCAATATGAACGCCTCACAATAAACTACAAGAAAACACATTATGTAATCTGGCCGAACCTCAAAAAATGTTCATTGTCTTTGGCTTACATACATTGTATTAGATTTTGCTCGTCATCCTGAAAATGGACAGAATGTATCGTATTAAGCTCAATTCCTGAACTACGTCACGTTTCTAGGCAGGCGCCAGTGGAAGTGATAACAGAGGATAGTTACGGGTGAAAGTGATAACTTTTTTGATCATGCTGATCATCGTGTAAACGTTCCAAAATTGGCTGCATACAAGATTGTGATATATTTAAGCAAATTCCCGAGTGGCACCTGCCTAGAGCGTTACCATCAAGGTGGCGGACTAAACTTGTCAAAAATAGGGGTGAACTTCGTCATTAAGTAAAAAGAACGCCATTTGCACCATTTTTTTGCTTACACAAAAGGAAGTACAGCTAAATGACATAAATATATTTTTTATGACGTCATTAATATGGTCTGTATGATGTCATACACAATTTTTTTTAAATGCGGAGCCAAAACCGACTCTATCTCTTAGACCATTGGGCTAAGGCGACAACAAAAAACATTTGTATTGTGATATGAAAAAATTGCTAAATGGTATTTTCTGCTTTTAATAAACAAAGGAAAATCGTCAGAAATATGAAAGAATATTTCTGTAACCTTCATGAGATTGTCACAGATTACCCAGTATCTGACGTAGACCGTCACATATCATTCGATATTTTGGAGCATACCGTTACTCAGAAGCTAACTCATCTTCAGATAGAATTACTTGTTGGGTACTGGCAATGCATTAATTGGAATCAAACTGTGTCTCATTAAATTTTGATATTGCAGCACATCCAGACATCTGAATGATGCAAATCTGATTGCGACAAGCGTCTGGTTTGTTCAATATCAGCATCTCTCCTGTGACTGTCCTTTTTGTAGAATATTAGTAAAAATTGTTATATAATGTAAGTGAAATCCACCCAGTAGACGGGAAGAACAATTGGAGACGCCAGACAGGTCCTGTTGTGGTTTTGTTAGCCGGCTTGACCCGGTTTGATATATGTTTAAAAATGAATTCAACGGTGTGTCGTTTTTTATATTCTATCAACATACGAGGGCTGCCTTTTATATTTCGGGATTGGACAAACCTGGTGTTGCAATCTGACAACTGACAGCTCTATCGTAAAGTTTGACATTTTTGAGGTTATACGTACTCAGAACGTTTTGACATACGAGCGCTATGTGTTGTTTACAGTAACTTAAAGGATTCATTTCGGCCAAAAAATGGAATTAAATCGTGAACATTTTCGTGCGAATATTTTTTACAACTTTCGACTTGGAATAAGTCAGCAAGAGTGCATGGATGAACTTAATTTAATTTTTGGTGATGAAACTCGATCAAGGTTTATCGATGGTATGGTGAATTCAATCGAGGTCGTATATCACTCCAAGACGAATTTCGTGAAGGTCGTCCAAAAACAGTTGTTGTTCCGGAAACCATTGATGCTGTGCGCGAACTGATATTGCAAGATCGTCATGTGACCTATCGTGAGATTGAGTCAACCTTACACATTAGTGGGACCAGCATACATTCAATATTGCATAAACATTTGAATGTCAAAAAAAATTGTTCGCGTTGGATCCCACAGAATTTGTCAATCGTTCAAAAAAAGGCTCGTGTCGATTGGTCGAAAGAAAAGCTCAAAAAATACGATCGCGGTGCTTCAAAACACGTTTATGACATAGTGACAGGTGATGAATCGTGGATTTACGCGTATGAGCCCGAAAGTAAACAGCAGTCGACTGTATGGGTGTTTCAAGATGAGCCGAATCCAACAAAAGTTGTTCGCGCACGCACTTCCAAGCAAATGATCGCCTGTTTTTTCGGAAAAACTGGACATGTCACAACCGTACCACTAGAACAACGCAGAACAGTCAATTCTGAGTGGTACACAACCATTTGTTTGCCAGTTGTATTCCAAGAAATGAGGAAAACCAACCGCCGAAGACGAATCACTCTTCACTACGACAATGCGAGCTCTCACACATCTGCTCAAACAACTGCATTTTTGACCCCTCAAAACATCGATTTTCATTCCCGTACGTAAAAAACAAACTGAGAGGTCAACGTTTTTCGACACCTGAAGAACCGGTTGCTGCGTTTAGAATGCATGTTTTGGAGATACCTCAATCAGAGTGGAAAAAGTGCTTCGACAATTGGTTCAAACGCATGCAAAAGTGTATAGATCTTCATAGGGAATATTTTGAAAAACAATAAAGCGATTTTCGATGATTCATATTTGTTTTTGTTCTCTAATCCCGAAATATAAAAGGCAGCTCTCGTATAAGGAATTTGTGAATTAAAATGTGATCCCTGATTAATAATTAAAATTGATAATTCGCTTGGTAAAATTGCTCAAAATACAATTATAAAAGAATCCTCATCGTTACGGTCTGTGAAAAAAAATTGGCAACAGGTCAAAGGCCAAAAAAAAATAGTTTTTCGCGATTTTCAGCAAATTGGTGAGTTTTGTTACAAAATTACTTCAGACGAGAATTGTAGATCAGTAAATTTCTACAAAAAATGTATTAATATTTTTCTCCTAAGAGTCACCGTTTTAAAGTTATAACGCTTTGAAAAGTTTAATAATTTGTAGTCGTCATAATTTGCACACGTTTCCACGCCACTTAAACACACATAAACTGGGATGAAACAAAGGTTTTGTTGAAAGAGGAAAATTAAAAAAAATAGAAAACTTAAAAAAGCCAGCTGTATGATGATAAACAACACGGAAATCGGATCACCTTTAATCGACCTTCATTTGGACTGGAGAAATCTATTGCTAACAGAGTAGAAAAACAGTACCCTCAGTATCAAGTGATCGCCAAACGACAAATTGTCGCTGTCAAATGTTTTGACAACAAAATCAACATCAAAGCGACATTTTTTTACAAAAAAATATCGAAATACAATACTAAACGATTGACAACGACTTCAGAGTCTGAGTTGAAACGTCTCCAAACACAGATAAGTATATCACAATATACAATACAATACCTATATACAGGAATACTGGTTGATCATTTTGGAGACATCTCTTTCTCTCAGGAGAAGAATTTCTGTACAGACAGTCAGTAATTTGGACAATTTTACGAAATTGCCTTACTACACTTTATTCTCCATATACAATTTTGAAATACTTATCTGTCGCACGAAAAAAATTTAAGGGGAGAAAACCCAATGAACAGACAAAATAATTCAAGACCTCCTCAACAATCTTTTCGAAATTACATACAAAATAATGTTGTTGAACGTTACGTATTAAGTTTATAAACAAGTGATGAAACATCAATTCAAAATAAATATTTATAATGAGTATTTTAAATATTATATTGTAAAACATTTACCAACAATTTTTATGGGTAAACACTGTGGAAACCACGTATGGAATAAAATTATTTGTGGCATTATTTCCCAACACAAATTTAAATATACAGGGTCATTCACGTAAGTCAAGCACAATTGGTACTCTTCATTTTTAATGGAACAGCTTTGCCTTTGTTACTGTAACATTTATGGCCAGTTATGAATAGTACAGGGTGAAAGTTTGAAATTATTTATAATTTCCTTTAAGAGACTAAATACTTAAAATACTTGAATTATGTCATTGCATTACATTAAAATAAATGCTCAAAATATTCTCCATTTAGTTGTTGGCAATAAGCCAGTCTGCTATAAAACGTATCCCTAACTTTATTTAAAGTTTGAATGGCTATATTTCTTATTTCTCTTGTAATTCTCTGAAATCTGTAATTTTAATTGACTGTATGCATATATTTTGTTCATGAGGTCTGGTGATCTAGCTGGCCAGGTCCTGTTGTATAAACAGACTAATTGATCAATTTCATCTTGAAGTTGATTAACTGGCATTTATTTTGAGTAATCAAATTTCTGTTCAATTTATTATACCCCAAGTTCCGAATAGAAACATTTCCATATTTTAATACCAGCACCTCCACCAAAGCTTCCTATATAAGAAACTGGGTAATAAAAAGTTTTTCCCGATATTCTAAAAAACTGAAGTTTCTTTTCAACTTATTCAAGTTCCGAACAGAAAAATTTACATATTTTAATACCAATAACTCCACCAATGTCGGTAACAAAGTTGATCCCGATTTTCTAAAAAAAAAACGGTGCAAGCCATGTTATTGAAAAAAATATGGGACTACGTCAGGATACCCCGGAACAGGATCGCTAGTAAACACTGAACAAACATAAAAAAACAAAGATACAGACGAATTGAGAACCTCCTTCTTTTTGAAGTAGGTTAAAAAATAACTCAGCACAATAACGATATTGAACCTCAATTATGCCTCAGCGTCATCGAAAACATGGACCAGCGAATGGAGGTGTGCGGCCGAAGCAGTGGCGGGCATTTGGCCGATATTTTCTTTCACACATAATTGCCATGAACTATACTATCAAATGAAAATAAAATTTAAACAATTTTATAAATACTCTGCGTTCTGTTTACCATTCGATGTGAATGGTCGACTTTCTTAAGTTAAAAAAGTTGTATTACAAGATTTCATGAACCGTACAAAAAAAATGTTTTGCAAAGTTTTATGAATGCACTGTACATACATATTTAAGATAAAGTTATTTTCCGTTCCCGATTAATTAAAATTTCCTTTTATCTGGCAAACTAATTATTGCAAATTCGCACAAAAGATTAGATCAACTTTATTTCTAAACTGTTTTAATATCACGGCGTTCTCAATCATTAGTTCGTCAGCGGCTCGAGACAGCCAGACTTTGAAGCAAAGTGTCTCGCCTCCAACCATGTGCAGGAATTATTCCGCAAAGCTGATAGCATAGCTGTGTCCTCCTGATTGGCAATTTCAATTTCGTTTGCGTGTTCATTCTGTTGTAGTTTTCAGTCGGTGTTTTCGTTGTGATTCACGTGGTGAATGCTGCCCGGCAGAGTTTCGCGGTACTTGAACGATACAATATAAACTATTAGAAATCTGTGATAGCTCGAACATCGCCTGATATTCAACCGTTTGTGATAAGGGATACTTAATAAGTAGGTAAGTTACGAAATTAAAGTGTTTTGTTGAAACTATTTAAAATGCTAAATTAATTCAGGCGATACTTCATTATGAGAATTAACTGATAATAATTTTAGCAGAAAATTTCCACTATTTTGAGTGTTTTTTTCAACTGTTCAAAGCATTTGAATGTTTTGATATCTTTATCAAGAAATGGCTAAAGCCTTACAAGTGTAGGTTTTTATATTATACCTCTGATGGTTACTTTTATGTTTTTAGGGTTCCGTATATGCAATATACGGATACCCTTATAATATCACTCCGGATTTCTGCCTCTGTCACATCACAGCAATTTTCTCCTAAACTACTGGACGGAAGAGGTTGAAATTTGGTATCAATGTATAGTTTGGTGACACGATCAGGAGTACATATCGTAAAAGAAAAAATTTTAATTTTAGGGGTACTTCTGGGGGGAAAAACTAAAAACATCGAACTTCCCCCCCCCCTGATATCCGAAACTACTGAGCCTAAAATTTCAAAAACATAGGAAATATAGAACGTTGCCCGAACTTTACAGGAAAAATAAGGAGAAACCATTATTATATTATATTAATTTTGGGGGGCAAATTATAGAATTAAATAAAAGTTTAAAAATAAAAAAAAATTCAAACGCATCATGTAATATATCAAATGAAAGGTCTCATTCTGAGGAATACAAACATATTTTTTTCATATTTAAAAAAATATATATTTAAAAAGATATTAACGAAAATATACCAAAATTTACTCATTCCTCCCCCCTTATCCCCCAAACTATAAAACGTAAAGTTTTGAAAAAAATTAGAGGTATAGGTTCTGACCTGAAGTTTACTGGAAAAATAAGGAGTAACCTCTACTTTTAATTTTGGGGGGCAAATTACAGAATTAAATGGAAAATATAAAATTAAAATTGTTTCTAACCCGTCATGTTATATATCAAATGAAAGGGCTCATTACGACGAAAACAAATATATTTTTTTCATATTTTTAAAATAAATTAATTAAAAGATATTAACAGAAATATAAAAAAAATTACCCATCCCCCCCTTATCTCCGAAACTATAAGCTGGAAAATGTTGAAAAAAAAATGGAGCTATAGCCCCTCACCTGAACTTTACTGGAAAAATAAGGAGAAACCCCTAATATTTATTTTGGGGGGCAAATTATAGAATTAAATGGAAAATAAAAAAATTATAATTGTTTATAACGGGTCATGTAATATATCAAATCACAGGGCTCATTACGACGAATACTAATATATTTTTTATTTTTTTTTTTAATATATTAAAAAATATTTTTAAAAAATTACCCATTCCCCCCGTTATTCCCCAAACTATAAGACCTATTCTTTTTTGTTTATAGGAAAAATATGAAAAGTCCCTATTCTAATTTAATTAAACGAAAAATCAATTATTAGAAAACCCCCATAGTAATTTTAGGGGTAAATTATACACTTAAATGGAAAATAAAGATTCAATTTTCAAACGCATCATGTAATATATCAGATAAAAGGCTCATTATGTGAATTACAAATATATCATATTTTTAAATCATTTGTTTAAAAGATATTAACAAAAGTATTAAACATCGACTTAATTCCCACTTTAGAAACTACACTATTTAAATTTTGAAAAATATATTTTATTTGTATTGTTTAATAATTTGAATAACAGATTTAGTAATTTATAATTTAAAACTTGACTTATTTTGCCCTTTATCTTCCAATCTACAGAGCCTCAAAACTCAGACAGTAGATTATAAAAGACTTCTCTGAAAGTTTATTAGTAAAATAAAACTCTAATGTTAATTTTTAGGGGCCAAATTAGAAAATTAAATACATATGTATTCTGATAAAAACAAGCGAATCCTGAAGTAGATAAAATAAAAAGTCTATGTGTGGAAAATCAAAGTGTATATTTTTTATAAATTTAAAACGCTTCCTTTAAAAGATATAAGGATAAATATAAGAAAATGCACTCATTCCCTGCTTATCTGAAACTGGAATATTCGAATCTTGAAGGTGGTACGGAACCCTAAGTATGCGAGTCCAACTCGCACTTGACCAAATTATTTTGGGCAATACCACCACAATCGAAATAAACCGACGTATATTGAAGGACAACCAAACGTTTCAAAGTCTATTCTGACTTCGTTGTCAATGGCTTTATATTTATTGATGTAAATTGCAAAATCAAAATTTGATTTATGACATTTAAATTGACATTAGAAAATTTGTTGTTTTTAGATATACAGGTAGCAAAAAAAATTCTAAAAATCATGTAATATAGTTAAACAGCTTTCAAATTAGAAGAATTTGAAAGAGTTGTCTTTAGAATTTATAAGTGGCGTTCCTAGGTACGACTTTGTTATAAAAAAATGCAATCAAAGAATTCTATTGTTTCAGTGATCCCATTAACGTCATAAGGGAAAACCTAAGAAAAACCTTATGAACTATCCCGATACTGGGCTGTTCAAAAGGAGGTTACCATTAATAATTTTTTTCTTTAATTGTCAGTAACCAGATACGATTAAATTCTACAGAAGTAGAAGCGATACAATCGTCTTCCTTCAAAAGAATTAAGGCAGACTCTTTTATTTTACGTTTTGTGTTATGTTGTTCTTTGTGAAGTATAGTTGAATTGTCAAATTGTATTTTATGACCTAGGTCCCAAGCATGTTCACAAATTTCCGATTTTTCAAATTGTCGTTTCTTTATGTAATTCTTGTGTTCATTTATTCATACATTTAATGGTCTCGATGTTTCTCCAATATAAAATTTATTGCATTCGCAAGGAATCTTGTATATGCCGTTTTTTGAGTTCTGGGTTTTGTTGGTTGGTTTTGTTTTCGATATTTCAGATTTTAATGGATAAAATGGTGGGGGGAGTGGAAATTACGAGCGCTACGTAAGATATCACTAATTTTAAACGGCAATGTTGCATGTCCGCAATCGTTCGGGTATAGCATCAATTTTGCAACGAGTTACAAACGAAAAAGGTTAATATACTTTTTCAACACTTCACAAAACAAACGCGCAGCCAGTGAAAACATATTTTTGATCTCTATCTAGTTATTTACGAAAAACTGTATGAAAAATCGCCAATTTCACTTGCGATTAACTCGAAAAGAACTGACTTTCAGAAAAAACTTTAAGGAACAAAAGTTGCTTAAAATTATTTAATTTATTCATACCCGGACTTTTTTTCAAATAATATTTTTCACCCCAGAGTAGGGGTAGCATACCGCCCACTCCCCGGGAAAAAAGTAACCCCCGGCACAGGGGTTATTTCAAATGATAGTACAATTGTTTCGGTTTAGTAATGGAAAACAATATCTTATAAGTGATCATCTGCTGCTGTACGACAAGCTTCTAATCTTTTGCCAAAATTTTCGAAAACTTTCTGGCATAACTGCGGTCCAATTGCTTGAAAACAGTCAATAATGTTCTCCTTTAGGTAATCAATTGTTTGTGGATCGTTGGCATAGACCTTTTCTTTCAAATAGCTCCATAGGAAAAAATCTAGAGGTGTTAGATCGCAAGATCTAGGGGGCCAATTAAGTTTCCGCTTCGATTACCAAATTTCTGTTTCAAAATATTCATTCTTTCTGCTGTCTGTCTGCTGGCTTTATTTCTTGCGTTATATGAATCTTGTAAGCCTTTAAATGAAGATCTTTGTGCAAAATTCTGAATAAAGTGGTTTTTGGAATGTTCAATTGCTGTGCACGATGACGAATTGATAGTTGTTCAATAACACCAGCAGTAACAGCTGCAATATTTTCTTCTGAACGTCCACTACGATGATGTTTTGTTTTTTTATCTTTTACTGAACCAGTTTCCACAAATTTTTCCAATGGTAACATTTGACGGACAATTTTCTCTTCCATATTCTGTACGAAATTTTCTTCCAGCTTCTGCACAACTTTCACCAAATTTAAAATAATTTTTAATAATAAACACGCGTTGCTCCATCGTACATCTCTCCATTTTTAATAACCGGACTATTCCTACTTGTCATCTTTCAAATAACATATGATATTCTAGTATAAAAAATATAAATGGCGGTAAATTTAAAAATTAACCTCAAATTGGAACACCCTTTATTTAACAAAAAAATCGATACACATTGAACAGTTTAATAACTTAACACAGTAGAAAATTTGTTAGAAGTTAGTATCTGTTACTCATTAAAATACTTGAGAAATATTCAAATTGGGTGATATCCGAATTAAGTACAATTATGTATACATTAAACGTTTTAGCATAAATTTTTAACCTGAGGAAATATACAATTGTTATGAATGGCGGTCACATTAAATTTTTGAATTACGCATTTTTGAAATTTAGACCGCTTAACAATGAATGTGTTTGCGTCATTTTCAATCAGTCAATTTAGCCCATAAATGTTATTAGTATTTTTATTTACTATTGACAGTCACATGTATGTGATGGGTATTTTTTTCGATTAATTGTTTGTCTGTCGTTGACTTCCGGTTATACCTTTGTTATTTGAAGTGGAATATGGTATATTTTGTAGGATAAATTCGTGTAAAACTCAAAAATATAATGTCAGTTTCATAACTATTCTTAACCAACTGTATCATGTTTTTTTACGTTTGTTCAGCGATTACTCGAAAACGGCTCAAGGAATTTCGACCGTTTATACTGGATCCTGTTCCTGGGGATCCCGAAGTGGTCCCATATTTTTTTCAAGTACATACCTTGTACTGTTTTTTAGAAAATCGGTTTTTTACATAAGAAGCTTTGGTGGAGGTGCTGGTATTATAAAAATATGGAAATGTTTCAGTTCGGTACAATAAATTGAAAAGAAATTGGATTAATCAAAATAAATATCAGTTAATCAACTTCCTGGTAAAAATTCCCAATTAGTCTGTATATATAGTGTATATTCATAAATCAAACCAATTTTTTTTAGGAATAATATTAAGAGAAAAATAAACAAATTTGCATGGCATAAAACGTATACTGTGATTAGGCCATTACACTAAAAATGAATAATTCTTTATGTAACTTTTCCATCTATATACTAGGTTTCAATAAAACCTATAACTAAAAAGCTAAAAATAATTATAACAAAATACAACTCTAGCAAATAAATTACACATTCAATGTTGTTAGGTACCTACCCAGGAAGTAAAAAACGTAAACATTAAAATAAATAATGTTTTAGAACACTGTATATATATATATATATATATATATATATATATATATATATATAATTCAACTTCAGCATAAATTTCAACCATCTTGAATATGATTAGTTTACGTCCATATCATATAACATATAATCATCCTATATAATTTTAATTTCACATATTTTCCAACATTTTTATACCACCAAACGTCCACTCCACCCTATATTCCAACCATCCTGTGTATACGGCTAAACTTATATATTTCAATCATCATATAAATGCAACTTCTTCTATCACTATACTTTGTGATTTTGTTTGCTATAACTAAACATCCTGTGTATAAACGCACCAAATAGCAGTTTAGATTGACATGTGTTGTCACTGAATTTTCTATTAGGCCGGGAGAATGTGACAATCAAAAGCACCGTCTTCGCAAAATGAAAAAATTTTCATTTAAATTGGTATTTGCCTGGTATAAAAACAAAACGAACTTGGTACTCATTTATTTAAGAAGCCGAAAATACTATGCTTTACTACCTATATGCTTGAGATGTACATAGAAAATTTTCAAATTCGCAATTAAAACTTCCAGTACGTAAAATTCCCGCACTATTACGTTGGAATTAAAATATTTATGAGGAAATGTCCGTTATGTCATTTCGATGAAATTTTTGATAAGAATTTTAGAATTTTCGGCGATTTTCTGCAAAACTGCAAGTTGCACGTCGCAGAAAAATATATGAGATCACCTAGAGATCTTCCTTAATAGATTAAACGTTAAAAAAACTATACACATCCATAAGGAGTTTTCAAAAAATCGACCAATATGTTAGGGATATTGGTCGATTTACTATCTGAATATGTTAGGGATATTGGACGATTTCCATGCACGCATGTGTTCATTCACAAATTTTATCACTTCACCAATAGAATTCTTTTCCCAAATTTGAAGTTTCACCAATCCGGATATATACTCTATTAAACAAGACCATATTCATACAAAACGGTTCACCACAGGGGAAGAAATCAGGCAACATACATACAAAAAAAAGTAAAAAAAATACGCGACGAATTGATAACCTCCTCCTTTTTGGAAGTCGGTTAAAAAATATGAAGATGCGAGATGTACAGACTGGGATTTTAGGTGAAAAAAATCAGTTTTAGTTGTTTCTATTTGATTCCTCTTTTTATCACTTTTATGCATTTTTTGTGTTCATTTATTCATACATTTCCAGGCGTAGATGTTTTTCCAATATAAAATTTATTACATTATACATTTTTTAAATGCATTTTTTGTGTTTTTAGTTGTATTTATGATATTTTGAATTTTGTTACCGCAGTCAGTTTTAGTTAAAATGATTCTGCTTTACCTTTATCAGCAGCTAAAGTTTTACGGAATTGTAATTTTATTAATTTGAAAGATGACAACAATATTATATTACTTTTTATAATGTAAAAATTTGTTCAATTCGCACTGACAAAATTATCAAACGTCACATTAGTAATAGTGCTTGTAATGATCTTGTGGATGTTGTTTACCTGTTTTTATCATTAATCAGTAAGTATTTACAACTAGCAAACACTAGCACCACAAACAAACCTTCATTCTGATAAAATAATTAAATATTGATTGTCAAAATTAAACATACGAGAAGTTACATATACATATTATTAATTTGTATTTTTTAAATGTATTTCAATATAATTATCACATAATGATGTTTGTAACAGAACTGAATTACATTTACAGAAAATTATAACCTAATTGTTTTATTTATTTATTTGTAGACATAAGTTTTTTTATTTTAAAAGTACAAATTAGCAATGAGGGGACTGAGAGGACTTCCTTAGTTACACTTTTTCTTGAAGTCGGTTATAAACAAAAAGGATTTTCACCTTGCAAATTCATTTTTTCCACCGATTTTCTCGAACATATATCATTGGATTTCAAGTGTTACCACTATCTGAATGTGCCAATATTTACTTATTTTAACGATAAAATTTCATTGAATTTAGTGTCAGAGATACCGTTTGCCAATATTTATAGACTGTAAATCCAGTTAAACAATTTGGAAAAAAATATATACCGACAATTTCAGTTATAAAAGTAAAGTCATTCGTCAATATTATTGTGTAATAACGTCGTTGAATAATTTAATCAACCGTGATTTGAAAAACAAAAAAATCCTTTACGCTATGCTTGAAAGATCTGACAAACAGCCTTTCGTTTTAACCCATTATGTACGATTAATTGTAAAAATGAGGATATTTAAAATAAGTATCAACTTCCGGAACTACACTAAGTACTACACATTTTCTTGTGTGCGTGTGCAATTAGAATTCCGAAATTGCAAGGAAAATTATAACAAAAATTTTGCGTAAAAATTTTTACAATTATGATGTGGTTTAATTCAAATCAGCCTTATTGTGTAAAATTACGTTTTGAGGATTGCTAGTTATGTGGAAAGAAAGGCGGTTAATTGAAAACCCACCGCCATTATGAATATTCGACATTTGTATACTCATCTTCAACCAGAGGGTAGTTCAGATTACTCCTGTAAACAATATACGCTAATCTCTATTTTCCCGGCTGGTTTCTCGTGGTCTTGACAAATCCCAGGAATGACAAGGACTTATAATCTCATCAGCTGACAATAGGAATGCTACCACGATCATGGTAACAGAGGACTACAGCAACAAGATTCGTCATTTACTTAAATGGAAGAAGTCCAGCATTCTTAAGATAACAAACTGGTTGGTCAAAGAGTCTATGATACCTGAAAATCGGAGAAAAAATCGCGAAGTCAGAGGCCGTGCCATAGCTGTTTCTCTTCGACCTATTATTAGTGCCTCTCCAACCAGCAACATTGGTAACTACTTAATGGAACTGCTAAAACTCACGAGGAAGCAATCAATTCATACTAAGTGCTCTTAAGGTACAACCTGGCGACATCGGTTTCGAACTAGTCTCCATGTATACTATGATCCCGGTATATAGAACAATCCAGCACATTCGAAACAACTTATAAGCACTACCTCCTTGCAGTTGTATCATCTTGATGTCGTACTCATGAGAAGTCCCTTCAGCCCTGATATCACTTATTTTTACATGAATTAAATCGAAACTAAAGTCTTGAACAGCGCTATCTTCAAACTGTCATGTTGGGTCAGTTACTTTGTGTTTTGGACCCACAGAGAAGACTCGCTAATGCAATTTACCTCCATCCTCAGATTTAATTTACCACGGGGAAAGAAAGAGAGGTGAATAAATGGCTTTTCTAGATGGTCTAGTTTCGAAGAACAACTACACCGCTCTTGTAAATCAGAAACCAACTCATACAGCCTGCTACCTTCACGAACATTTCAATCACCACACAAAAGAGGACTGTAATTAAATGTACTGGACCGAACGTCCAGGGCCTGCACACAATGATACCGAATAGGTCAAAACCCACTAAACAAGTTCGCGGCTTACACCGGTCTGCTGAAGATCCGAGTGACCTGATTTTAACTTCAGGAGTTTACAGGATACCCTATTCATTTCAATAGGAAAGAAGAACACCTAAAGCTCTATAAAATTTCGTATCCCGCTCTCCAGGAGAAATCGAAGCTATCGAAGATATATTCAAAATGATTGAGCCGTTTAAGAGAAATCAGTGCAATCAACCCATAATAATAATTGAGTTTCCAATTTTCTGGAAAACGATAAACTCCAAAATTGTATGGTATCTTTTCGTAACATTCTTTAATACAATGCAGTTTAAATCATCAAAATTACTTAAACTATTGCAGAAAACTTCTTGGGTTCAAATTCAATTTTAAAACACTGATATTTACTTCCACTTTCTAGAACTTTATTTACACATAAAAATCGGATATTTACAACAGCCGATTTCGAAAAACAATTTACACCGGAATGACAACACCACTCATCTAAGCTATACTAACTGTGCAATCTCCAGCCCTTTCTTTTATAAGTCTTCGAAATTTCCAGTACGGTCGATCTTGTGCGGATTCTTTTTTTATACTTCAGTCGCTTAAATGGTTTACGTTATTTTACTCAGGAGCGGCGTAGATAAGTTTTATAACACTATTTTTGCGTAATCGCTGAGTATACATGCCGACGTATTGATTGATAAATTCCTCCTTTCTGGAAGTCGATTTAAAAATGCAAAAATGTCAAATGGTCAAAAATATCAAAAAAGTCAATCATGTCGAAAACTTCAAAGTTCTAGAAAACCTCTTAAAAGACGAAAACGTTGAATAAGTAAAAAATTTGTTTTCAGGAATTTAAAAACGTAAAAGGTCGAAAACTTCAAAAACGCCATAAATATCAAAAATATCCCTTCTCCTTCTTCTCCATTTCCGATATTAAGCTTATGCCTGTTACGGCCTTAGAGCTTATACTTCTAGAGATAACCTACAATGCAAAAATATCGTGATATCACTAGAAAGAAAGGGCAATGGAGGGAGCTAGAGGCGATTTCACTCGATTAGGAGCTTTTGCCAATGGGCTAAGTCCAGAATGTAGCTCATTAGCTGTTTCCACCCAGCAAGTGAGATGACATGATGCTCTCTTTATTGCCTCGTTCTCGTTCTAGTATTGTCACGATATGTGTTAATTGCACGCTACCTCCAGAAGTTGTTTTAATGGCCTTCCAATACTTCTGCCTTTACACTTATAGTTCAGTACTTTCTTAGGGAATCTATCTACCTGCTACGCTCTTTCCACTCTCCTATTTTCAACCTGTGTACAACTTTAACCCTTCTTAAGAATTTCATTGATGTTTTCATGTTTCTTGGTCAATGTCCTGGTCTCGCTGCCGTAACTCAGGATAGGTACTGTCATCATTCTATAAAACTTTATTAGCGTTTCTTTCCTCGCTTTATGTTTAAATGTTCTGGATATTGTTCCACACATAAATGCATAATTCTTAAGTTTTTATTCAATGCCTTTACCTCGATTTGTGAGATATCGTAACTTAGATATTTAAAATGTTAAGGGCTCCACTCACTTCGTTATTCTCTGTATTTTAACCCACGGTTAAAAATTTTCGGGTAAAAATGTCATGAACTCGAGGTGTATGGGCAAGAACGTCATTTTTGCACGTCGCGTCGTTCCAAAATTTCAGACGAAGCCTGAATTTTGACGGTTATCGTGTTTGTGAATTCAACAGTTTTATTGGTGGGGCATTTATCAGCGACAGTGATGTTCAGTATTTTCATTCTTTATTCTTTTGTTTTTTATTGGTAGGAAACCCGAAGACCAATACTCTAATGTGTAGACGATGTTCCCGGTCTGCTAGCGGACCTGCTTTACCGACCGTGGAAGCCACGGTTTTGGGTTGCAGGTGTGGACTATGGTAGGATTTGCCTCGGATACTAGACTGGTCATTCCCTCCAGGAAGGGACCCCCAGTCCGACACCTCAAACGGCCGTCGTCTACCATCCCACGCTACAAGGGTGAATGCGTTCGTACGACCGACCAACGAGGTCCGACCATCCACCCAGAGGTACAATCCAGCTTTTAGCCACTGCCCGTGCGAGGCCAACCCAGTATGGAGAGCCACCGGTAACCTCATCCAGTGGGGGCTCATCTCTCCACCCGCACTCCCCATTTTGGATTCTTACGAACACCCCAGTTCGTTTAAGAGTTCCTACGCCGATGGGTCACACGCTCGACTCCCTTGAAGGGAATCTCCCCCTTTTACTTTTCTGGACGAGCGAAAATCCGGCTTTCGAGGTGTAGGCGCCTCTACTTGCGGGACGCTATGGCCCAGTTTTAGGAGTAACAGGCAAGAGGTTGGCAAAGGGCGCTCGTCTCGAATACTAGGTCGCGCCTCGTACAGGGCGATGACCCGACATCTCAAGCGACGGTCCCACTGTTACCCGCCAGGTCGTCACATCGCCACAATCCCGAAGGTCTGATATTAGACATTGGAACAGAGATTTATTATAGGGGTTTATTGAATTTTAACGGTCATTTCCTTGCCTGCGGAGATTTTTTTCTTTACTACTAAATTCGCAGCCACTGCTAATAAGCGCCTCATCGTGATAAACTGGCGCAAAACAAAACTGTTGTGAGCGGACTTATCAGTCAACTTGCTTTCTTCCAACATTTTTAATCGTCGGTTACAAACGGCATAGAAGAACGAGGTGAGTGGGGCCCTTAATATCTGTCCTAATATTTCATTACTAGCCACTGTTTTAGATCTGGCAGGTTATTTACCTTACAACCTCATCTGTGGTAAATGATATTTTCATGTTATACGAGTACTCTGTAAAAATTTGTTGTAGTTCGTGTATTCCCAGGTCGTCTTCTGATTCGATCATTAAAACTAGGTCACCTGCATAAAAAATCGAATTTAAAACTGTATTTTGATCGAATGTAATTCCTTTCTTGAAATTATTTTTCAAATATTTTATGATTTCCATTTACATGTACTTTGGGTTAAATTTGATAATATGTATTGGATTCATATGGATTTTTTTCTAATATCTGTAAAGGTTTTCCATCATCTCTACCCTCATATATGTTAATCTTTGACGAGTCATTATCAGATAGTGCAGGAGTTTCTCTTGGTTCTCCTGAGGAGTGAATCCATTCGGTAGCACAAGGTACAAAATCTAGCTTTATCATATTAATCATATCAAAATTAAGTACATCAAAAATCTCTAAAGATTTATCAGAAGATGCAGAACAAAGTCAAGTTCCTTCGGGATTGCAAGATATATAACAAATTGGTCCTAAAATTTATATGTAATACACATAAGAGTATAGAAAAAATTATGAGGTAGTCGTACCCAAGTGGCTGTACTAAAGGTGTCGAAGGTTTCGTCTAAATCTATTAAACTGATGCGTGTCTCTTTATTAAATTCGCTATGTTTTTCAATCACTTGTTGCAGTGTATTTCCATCTATTTTGAGCGTCCTTTTCTGAAAACTCTATAGTTGTTGGTATCATTTTTATCGCCGTTGTTAAATATTGAGAGTAATTTTGCTTTATTTCATTATTCTGGTGTTCTATTGTTGTTACAGCATTGATTAGATGAAGAAATCTAAATTGCAGTATTTCAGTAATTCTGAATTGATATCATCTCTTCCTGTTACTGTTCTTGTGTTTTAAAAGCTTGTCCTCTAAATCTATACCATCTAGAATTCTTACATCTGCTGTTTTTACTTCTTCTTCTTCTTCTTCTTTGGCATTTTCTTTCTGACACAGTTTCTTCGATGATTTTACCCATAGTTTCGTCAAGGATTTTTTGTCTTATTTTGTTATTTACTTGGATACTGCCATTTTCTTGTTTTGTCAGTGCCTTCATTATCTTATATGCT
The DNA here is from genome assembly GCA_034190945.1 of Octodonta nipae. Taxonomy (NCBI): domain Eukaryota; kingdom Metazoa; phylum Arthropoda; class Insecta; order Coleoptera; family Chrysomelidae; genus Octodonta; species Octodonta nipae. The sequence goes on along the minus strand of CM067220.1, from coordinate 8,554,810 downwards.
ATATGGTGTTTACCATAAATGTCGCTTTCGATCTCGCTAATAAAACGTTCTCAGGATTGTTCGTGTGTTTTTTTACTTAAAGTTTTTACATAGTTACTTTACTTTGTTTATATAGTTTCTGTAGGATCACTTGAATACTTTTTATAATCTAGTTGCATTTCGTCTCCGGTTTGCTGAAACTCTTCTGATAAACTCCGCCACCATTTTTTAGGGTTCCGTATATACAGTATACGGATACCCTTATAATATCACTCAGGATTTCTGCCTCTGTCACATCACAGCAATTTTTTCCTAAACTACTGGACGGAAGAGGTTGAAATTTGGTATGAAGGTATAGTTTGGTGACCTGATCAGGAGCACATATCGCAAAAGAAGAAATTTTGATTTTAGTGGTACTTCTGGGGGGAAAAATTTAAAAAAATCGACCGTTCCCCCCCCCTGATCTCCGAAACTACTGAACCTAAAATTTTGAAAAAAATAGAAAATATAGAAAGTTGCCCGAACTTTACAGGAAAAATAAGGAGAAACCATTAACGTTAATTTTGGGGGGCAAATTATAGAATTAAATAAAAATTTAAAAATAAAAAGAAATTCAAATTCATCATGTAATATATCAAATGAAAGGTCTCATTCTGAGGAACACAAATATATTTTTTTCATATTTTAAAAAAAATTAATTAAAAAGATATTAAAGAAAATATACCAAAATTTACCCATTCCCCCCCCCTTATCTCCGAAACTATAAAACGTAAAGTTTTGAAAAAAATAGTTTTATAGGTTCTGACCTGAAGTTTACTGGAAAAATAAGGAGAAACCTCTACTTTTCATTTTGGGGGGCAAATTACAGAATTAAATGGAAAATATAAAATTAAAATTGTTTCTAACCCATCATGTTATATATCAGATGAAAGGGCTCATTACGACGAAAACAAACATATTTTTTTCATATTTTTAAAATAAATAAATTAAAAGATATTAACAAAAATATAAAAAAATTTACCCATTCCCCCCCCCCTTATCTCCGAAACCATAAGCTTGAAAATTTTGAAAAAAAATTGAGCTATAGCCCCTCACCTGAACTTTACTGGAAAATTAAGGAGAAACCCCTAATATTTATTTAGGGGGGCAAATTATAGAATTAAATGGAAAATTAAAATTAAAATTGTTTCTAACCCATCATGTTATATCTCAAATGAAAGGGCTCATTATGAAGAAAACAAATATATTTTTTTCATATTTCTAAGATAAATTAATTAAAAGTTATTAACAAAAATATAAAAAAATGTTACCTATGCCCCCCCCTTATCTCCGAAACCATAAGCTGTAAAATTTTGAAAAAAAGTATAGGTATAGCGCCTCACCTGAACTTTACTGGAAAAATAAGGAGAATCCCCTAATATTCATTTTGGGGGGCAAATTATAGAATTAAATGGAAAATAAAAAATTAAACTTATTTCTAACGTATCATGTAATATATCAAATCACAGGGCTCATTATGACTAATACAAATATATTTTTTTAATTTTTTTTAAATAAATATTTTAAAATATATTAAAAAAAATATTAAAAAAAATTACCCATTCCCCCTTTATTCCCCAAACTATAAGACCTAATTTTTTTATTTACAGGAAAAATACGAATAAATCTTTAATATTAATAATGGGGGGCAATTTATAAAAATAAACGGAAATTAAAAAATATTTTTTTAACGTGTCATGCAATATATCAAATGAAGGGGCTTGTTATGAGGAACACAAATATATATTTTTCATATTTTTAAAATTAATTGTTTACAAGATATTAACATGAAGATATAAAAAATTCTCATTTCTCGCTTTATTTCCGAAACCATACTACCTAAAATTTTGAAAATAATTAGGGGTACTGGGATTCACTTGAGATTTATAAGAAAAATTATTAGAAAACCTCCATGGTAATTTTAGGGACAAATTATACAATTAAATGGAAAATAAAAATTCAATTTTCAAACGTATCATGTAATATATCAAATAAAAGACTCATTATGTGAATTACAAATATATCATATTTTTAAATCATTTGTTTAAAAGATATTAGCAAAGATATTAAACATCGACTTAATTCCCATTTTAGAAACTATACTATTTAAATTTTGAAAAATATATTTTATTTGTATTTTTAAATAATCTGAATAACAGATTTAATAATTTATAATTTAAAACTTGACCTATTTTGCCCCTTATCTTCCAATCTATAGAGCCTCAAAATTCAGACAATAGATTATAAAAGGCTTCCCTGAAAGTTTATTAGTAAAATAAAACTCTAATGTTAATTTTTGGGGGCCAAATTAGAAAACTAAATACAGCGAATCTTGAAGGTGGTACGGAACCCTTACAATGCGAGTCCAACTCGCACTTGACCAAATTATTACTTGCTTATTTTTCTTTTTGACTAATGTTTCTGAGGCAACCTGATCTATTGCTTTTTGCAGTTATTTCCATTAATCATTCAAGATTTCTTCTGATTTCTAACTGCCCAAGAATTCTTTTCAGTCAATAATTATAGAGGTTATGCTTCGCACCCCTTCATACGGGGTATTTGTCTTATATTGAAAGTAAGTTTTTGGCCTATTATGTTTTTAAAATTTTTTTAAACGAACTCTTTGATGTATTCAAGATTTTTGATTTTTTAGAGTTTTTCAACGATTATAGTAGGTACATAAAATATTCTTTCGTTAAAAATCCCCAAATAAGTTATTTTTTACTTTTTTGTGTGAATATTGCTTTTTATTTTTTATTTAACCATTTATTTGTGTTATATTAATTTTACAGTATGTTCAACAATCGTACATTTAAATTCAGGTTTTAATTAATACAGATAAATAATTACTAAAAGGTATTAGTTTTCAATTTAATAGAAACATATTTTTAAAAATGCTGAGTTGTTAACTGGACAATGTATTTTTCAGATTACTTACGTGGGAGCGTAAATTTACATTTCATTATGATTAGTTTTAATTGTATTTTACAGTCACACTTCATTAAAATGTTCGTTGTAGCAATTTACGTTAATGAAGTACCATGTTTTTTTTTTTCTTAGATATTTGATTGTTTGTTTCTTTTTTGGTGTCAGATAAATAGATAATAATGTCGTTTGCATTTTAAATTATCTTTTTGCAAGCTTTTAATGAATTTGTTTCGTTCTTGTGGCCTGACAGTTTAAAATTTTACTTAATTTGTTTCGTTCGTGTGTCCTGAGACTAATCCTTTCAAGTACTTTCTCGCACTCGGTCAAGCTGAAATCCTGCGTCTGTAAGTATACCTGAAGATTTTTTTCCCTAATTTCTGGGAAAAGTTTGGAAATTTCAAATAGTCCAAACGTTCCAGGGTCTATATCAGACCGCGTTTTCAATAGTAATAAAACTTAAAAGACAACTCAACAAGAAAATTACAAGGTTCCTTTAATTTGGTATATTCACAATTTGACATTAAATGTATGATAATAAAACTGATATAACTAAGAGAATTTACTGCTAATTTGATATATTCAGTAGGGTGGATCGAAAAAAGGCATTTTTCTCAGATCTTCTTCTAATAACAGTCAAACTTTATCTGACACCATAACTAAAATGTTTGCAAAAGATGTTTCCAATTAAATGAGAACTTCCGCTCGAACCTCAAGAAAAATCCCTTTTTGCATATTTTGTTGGATTTTCCACTTTTTAATCGTTTTTCCCCAATATTTATTGAACTATCCCCATAAAAATATTTTGCCCCGAGGGATCTCAACAAATATACTATTACGCAAATTATCTTTGCATATACTTAACCAAATAAGGGGTGTCAAATTTATTCCAGCTCATTCAAAAAGGTTTTTTTTTAGTTTTTCAACTATCTTTTGGGTTTGAAGACGCGAGATGTAAGACCGACATCTAGGATTTTCGAGAGAATCAGTACACAGAGGTTCCGAATCTGAAGCCGTTCCGTGTAATTGCTGTTCTCTCTCAACTCCTAGGACAGAATGTCACGATAAATTGTTTCAGGTTACTTCACCTGTCAGAGATATTGAATGCTCTCTTCGAGGTGTCATTCCTTTGTACGCAAGACAATATATATTATATATCAATATCTGTGTACTGATTCTCTCGAAAATCCTAGATGTCTGTCTTACATCTCGCGTCTTCAAATTTAACGAAATGCATCAAATGCGTAAAGAAGTGTTCGAGAGGACATTCAATTGAGGGAAGCGCAACTGATGAAGGTTCCCTAACCAGAAACAATATGTATTATATTGATATATAATATATATTGTCTTGCGTACAAAGGAATGACACCTCGAAGAGAGTATTCAATATCTCTGACAGATGAAGTAATCTGAAAAATTTTATCGTGACATTCTGTCCTAGGAGTTGAGAGAGAACAGCAATTACACGAAACGGCTCCAGATTCGGAACCTCTGTGTACTGATTCTCTCGAAAATCCTAGATGTCGGTCTTACATCTCGCGTCTTCAAATTTAATGAAATGCATCAAATGCATAAATAAGTGTTCGAGAGGACATTCAATTGTGGGAAGCGCAACTGATGAAGGTTCCCTAACCAGAAACAATATGTATTATATTGATATATAATATATATTGTCTTGCGTACAAAGGAATGACACCTCGAAGAGAGTATTCAATATCTCTGACAGATGAAGTAATCTGAAAAATTTTATCGTGACATTCTGTCCTAGGAGTTGAGAGAGAACAGCAATTACAAGAAACGGCTCCAGATTCGGAACCTCTGTGTACTGATTCTCTCGAAAATCCTAGATGTCGGTCTTACATCTCGCGTCTTCAAATTTAACGAAATGCATCAAATGCATAAAGAAGTGTTCGAGAGGACATTCAATTGCGGGAAGCGCAACTGATGAAGGTTCCCTAACCAGAAACAATATGTATTATATTGATATATAATATATATTGTCTTGCGTACAAACGAATGACACCTCGAAGAGAGTATTCAATATCTCTGACAGATGAAGTAATCTGAAAAATTTTATCGTGACATTCTGTCCTAGGAGTTGAGAGAGAACAGCAATTACACAAAACGGCTCCAGATTCGGAACCTCTGTGTACTGATTCTCTCGAAAATCCTAGATGTCGGTCTTACATCTCGCGTCTTCAAATTTAACGAAATGCATCAAATGCATAAAGGAGTGTTCGAGAAGACATTCAATTGTGGCAAGCGCAACTGATAAAGGTTCCCTAACCAGAAACAATATGTATTATATTGATATATAATATATCTTGTCTTGCGTACAAAGGAATGACACCTGGAAGAGAGTATCTTTTGGGTATTTTCAAAATTCTCCTCCAAATATAAACTTTTATTAAATTAGATCTACCAACTCTTGAATGCTTCGCTTATGAAGTGTCCTTCGATCAAAACACGGCTCACCCAGATAAATCCACCAGGAACAATTCTGCAGGCGGTTTGGTGAGACACCTTTTTCAATAATTATTAATGACTTAAAATGACGTTAATAATAATTTTTTTAGGTGTAAGAATATTTTAACTGTTGTAACTTGCCGGCATTAAAATTTAAAACAATGCAGTTTTTGATAATTCGGAGAAATTGTGTTTGTTCTTGTTTTAAAGTCATAATTAGATTCATATGCATTACTTTTGGATACTGAACCATAATGTTGAAGAAACATTCTTATTGTCATTTTGACGCATTAACAATTATTAAAAAAGAGGTCTCCCAAAACTTCGTGTAGATTTTTTTCCGATTGTTGTACCCGAGGGGTCCAGGTTTTGTTTGAAAGATTCTTCGAAAACAAAGCATTCGCCACGTGGTAGGCATAATTCTAAACCAGTTTATATTTGTGGCAGAATTTTGAAAATTCCCCACAGTTCGCTGAAAATTTTTAAAATATCCTGTTTGAATGAGTGCTCTATTGAGACCCATGGGGGAAAAACATATTTGTGAAGTTATTTCAAAAACTATTGGAGAAGAACGATTAGAAAGTCGGAAATTCGGAAAAATATGCCAAAAACCTGACTTTTCTCTAGGTTCGAACGGAAGATCTCATTTAATCGGGTAAATCTTTCGAATACTTTTTAGTTAGACGGTATGATTACGTTTGACTGCTATTAGAAGAAGATTTAATATAAATGCTTTTTTTCGATCCACCCTAATATACCTGTAGGGTAGCACTGAAAAATTATAGAGATCATATAAAATAACAAAGTTTCTCTCATATTAGAAGCACTTGAAAGAGTTATCTTCAGAATTTCATGTGGCACTTCTAGGTACGAATTTGGCCAAAAATGAGATTAAAAAAATTCTGATGTTCTACAGATCTCATTATAGTAATATGAGAAAACCTAGGAAAAACCTTGTGAACTATCCCGATACAAATGGACTTTACCATTATTAGTTTCGTTCTTGATTATTTTTTATTTTCTTCAAACATTATTTTTTTATTCTGCTGAACTATAATGATAACGCAGAGAATATATGTGCCTGAGATAAAGATCATCTTAATAAATTATTAGTTATCTTTTGGCAAAACGTTTCTGATGCGAAGGTCAAATTTTGCATGAACAAACTCAAATTAACTTTTGTAAACATGTTATGGTATTACTTAACACTAAAGTCATCCTACTGATTTTGGTTGCACTTTTTTTTGGTGTCGAAGCATTTATAAATTATGGTCTGACTAGCAATATTCGAAATATCAAATATTCTTAAACAAAATTACTACTTTTGAACTTTTAATATTACTAGAGTATGATTTCGAGTGTTTTATTTTTGATAAGATCACTTGTTAATGGAAATATTTGCTTAATAAATATATTTGTTGGAAATATATAGGGTACCCAGACACTCTCCATAAGAAATTTGAGATAGTGTTTGACATTTTTGGTATTTTTGTCATTCTAAACGTGTTTTTATATTTTTTAGTGATTGAAATTTTTAACATTTTCGACGTTTTTTACATTTTTTAAAAGGGGATTTTTCGGCACATTGTCCCTTGTCTGCCGAGGGATTTGGCTGAAATATTGTCTGCTGTTAGTTGTGGAAGCCATACACAAAATTTAAACGCGGATGTTCAATCATGTTTTTCTTTCCAATTTTAAGAGACACCTTCCTGGCTGGTGTGTCCAAATGGCACCGGTAAGGAGAGCAAGACAAAGTTTATTTTACTATATTAACGCAATGACACCTTATTATCCACATTCTAGCCGGATGTTCAATCACGTGGTATTTTCGTTAATATAAATTGATTGATTGAAAAATATTTAAAATCGAAAAGAATCAGTGTTTTCTGATTTCTCCTTTGTATACACATAACTACCCAGCTGGAATTGGGTTTCTAGGACATCTATAACGAATTAAGGTTTTGATTTATATGAGTCAAACAGAGATAAAAATGCCCATTTTTACACGTTAATATCTGAATAATAGTATTTATTAAATTTTCTACTTTACCTAGGAGTTTTAATAAATAACCAAAATTTCGAATGTTTGTCTCACATAAATTTTGAGTTATTAAGGAGACAAAAGTGACTTCAAATGGTTTATTTAATATATTTACTGACAAAGAAATCACAACAACCAGAAGGAGATGTTTAAATTTAATATTGTTTTGGAAAAACATAGATGCTAGAGTAAGTAAATCATTAAAATATGAATAAAAAATACCATAGAGTTTAATTTTTTTATTATTATTAAGCCTTCCACCCAACATGTTCTGTGGGCGAAAAATCGAGGGATCTGGGCTTTCTGAAAATAACGTTGCGCTGTCATATTGCCTCGAACAACGACTAAAGTTGACCTACTTCCATCTGCAATAGCACCCTATACCATAATGCCTACTTCCGACTGTCGGTGTACATTTCGCTCAACATCAAATTGAGGTTGACGTCTTTCTCCTCGACGTCGTCCAACTCTTATTCGGCCATCATGTCCACCCAAGCAGAATCGAGATTGATCAGAGAAGATGACCTAAGGTCATTCCACATTCCAATGTTGTCGTTCTTGGCATCACTGTAGTCTTCGCCGTCAATGCTCAGCGGTCAGAGGTAGCACAAGATGGGGTCGATAATGCTTCTGTCGAAAACACCTTATACGGCGGTAAACGGTTCGGACACTTACAAGATGGCTTTGTTCTTCTACCCACTCATCAGCCAAATTTCGAGATATCAAAAATCGGTTTCTAAAGGCAACTAGTCTTTGACGTCGATCTTGAACTTCATTTGTGCCCCTTCGACGTCCGGTTCCTACTTTTCTCTGATTTTGGGTTTTTTACTCCTTACCTATAGCATCTATGTTTTACCAAAACAATATTAAATTTAAACATTTCCTTCTGGGTGTTGCAATTTCTTTGTCAGGGAGTATGTAACACAGATGCTGCGTCACCAGTTCTTCTTTCTTGGATTGAACTTGGCTTGAACCGTTGCCCGGTGTCTAGATACGATATTGTGAGGTAATACGTAACTTTTTTAGGAATCAATTGGACGAAATGGACTTCGAAGAAATGCCAATGTTAGTTAGCCAGCCAAGTTTTGGGAATTGACACCATTTGATTTCTCTGGGGTTTGGTAAAGTCCACTGTCTTTGCTAAAAATCTGCAAATAATTCTTATGCCATAATTAATGTCAACATGTCTACTTTACAAAAAATTAATTTTTTTTCAATATTTCTCAATGCATTTTGTGAATTGTCTAAACCAAAACTAAATAAAACAAATCAAACTATCGTTGAAAATATTAATCAAAATTATCGCATGTGCAATCACAAATAATTGCGTTAGGTGACTGCATCACTAACTTTATCTTACAGAATTCCTGACAGATTTATATCGTGAGTTTACGATTCGAACATATTCTCTGTATAATTTTTTTGTTTCACTTTAGATGGACTAAACAGTTTAATAGTCGTATTCTTTTAGTGTTATGTGAGAATTTATAAGTAAGCATTATTTCTTTCAACTATTATTTGTATTGTTTTTAACTACTTGCGAATACTTGTAGAAAGTATAAAAATAAAAACGTGGACAATTAGTATTAATTAACAACAATTTTTAATGCTATTTCATATTTTTTATATCAAGTATATTGAAATTCAAAACTACAACACATGATGAAAATATTTAAAGAGACAATATTATAGGTTCAAGTTATTAACGGGTTATCAACAAAGAGGTTAATACTGTAGAGCACGTGAAGAAGCGAAATTCATGTAATATGAATAGAAAGAGAGAGAGTATAAGCGTGTCGTTCCTGATTGGTCAGTGTCAGTGTTGACGCCTACTATTGGTAGGGTAGAGACATAGCAAGCGCTCCCTGATATTGTCTTTCTCTTTCTATTGTTATTACACTGCCACTTATAGTAACGCCCATACCTAATTCACTCTACGTATAATAGCTCTATGGTTATCAATCTCAAAATCCTAAAGTTGGCAACGCAAATGTCCCTAGACTACAATTTTTTTAAATTCGTCTGTTGTATACACTGTTTTCAATTTACTAGATATCAACTCAACTAAAACGTCATCCACAGTCTACACGAACTACTTTATTTATTACTGTAATGCTGATGTTGAAACTTTCAAGAGATTACCAGAGAGTGGGAGGGAGTATAGGAAATACTTTAGTTATAAAACTTATATATGTTGTGTTTTGAATGATAATTATAGCATCTCTGGTTTTTATTTTTTCCGAATGTCTTCTATTTTGCCAAGGATAAATGAAATCTTAGGAACAGAAGTGATATATATGAACATAGAAAAGAGTCAAAACATTTTGCAAGTATTCACATATCCAATGTAATGGGGAAGCAGATATTTAACAATAATACAGGCTTGGGAATTATTAGACTGATTCTTTGAAATAATAGAGACGTGTGATGCATCGTTTTTAGAAAATGGAATAATTGAAAAGACGGGCCAAGGGTTTTTTATCGACAATGAATTTCTCAGTTAGGGGTCTAGCTAGATATATATTTTTAAGTTCTATAAATGAACAGACATGCCATTTTGCAGATATTAAATTATTTTGGAGGTAGGTAAGAGGGGTGAAACGATTTTGCTCAAATTCACTCTTTGTTAAATTGTAGATGAAGATTAGGAAAATCTAGAAAATTTCGGTAATATGTGAAATATCAAATGTTTAAAATTTTCCTGATGAAAAATCCATGTAAGAAAAAAATATCAAAAACCTCAAGAGTTTACAAACTTAATGCATACAACAATATCTCAAAAATATGCAAAATGTAAAAGGTATAAATGATGACAAAAATGACGAACGAACCTATCTAAAATGTTATCAACGCTAAAATTACACGGGTCAACATGAAATTTGACTTTGATTGCAAAGCATTAAATTTCGGTAGTTTAGGTCGTAATAAGACGAAAAAAAAAAATATATGGCATGAAAAACTTTGCTTTTGTGCTTAGAAGATTGATTGAACGAAATTTTTAAAAATCTCGGATTTTAATTTTTGATTGAAAATAAAACTATTGAAATAAAAAAGTTTATTATTTTTATTAAGTTTTACTATCAAATTAGCTTACAGAAAAGTGGAAAATAACTTAAAAGTGCACACTTTTACTTTTTCTTTTATGTTCATAGCTACTTTCTCTCAATAAACCCCAAATATTGTCGCCCATCATGTTTTCATTGTATTGGCCTTGATAGCATTGTTCAAAATTCATGATGTCCTGATGGAAATGTTCTCCTTGCTCTTCGGAATAGGCTCCCATATTGTTTTTAAATTTATCCAAATGAGCATGCAGCATATGTACTTTTAATGACATCCTGCAGCCCATGGCCTTAAAATTTGTAAGCATATCCTCAACCAACTTTTCGTAGTTTTCAGCTTTATTATTTCCTAAAAATCCAGAAACTACTGCTTTAAAACTGTTCCAACTTGCTTTTTGAGTACGATTTAGCAACGTTGGAAATTTTTCATCGGCGAAAATCTGTCTTATTTGCAGACCAACAAAAACCCCAGCTTTAACCTTTGCTTCCGATAACTTCGGAAATTTTTTTTTAAGTATCCAAAAGCTTCTGAAGTTTCATCCAGTTTTTTAACAAATTGTTTATCAACCCTAACTTAATGTGCAAAGGCGGCATTAACACTTTTTCCGCTTCAACAATCGGCTCAAATTTGACGTTCTGTTTTCCGACACACAATTCTGTTCTTACAGGCCATGACCGTTGAATATAGTGTTTAGAATCCGCTCTGCTATCCCACAAGCACAAATAACACGGATACTTTGTATATCCACCCTGTAGCCCCATTAAAAATCCCACCATTTTAAAATCTCCAATCAGCTCCCAGTTATACTCACGATACTTTACAGATTCAAGCAAAATTTTGACACTTTCATAATTTTCTTTAAGATGTACTGAGTGAGCAATTGGAAGAGACGGAAATTTATTTCCGTTGTGCAATAGAACTGCTTTTAAACTTTTTGTAGAGCTGTCAATGAATAAACGCCATTCGCTAGGGACACAGGGTATGCCAATTGCTTCAAACATATCTTTAATGTCATTACAAAAACAAAGTCCATCTTCCTTCGTGAAAAACGTTGCAAACATTTCATCCCTAGTCCGCTGATCCGTGATCTTAACATCATCAAGCAAATTCCACTGTTTTAACCGAGAGCCTAGAAGCTCTGCTTTATTTTTTGGCAAATTTAAATCTCTAATTAGATCGTTAAAATCTTCTGAAGTAATGAGATAGTGTTTTGGTTGTTCAGGTGTAGGCAAAAACTCCTTATCGGAATTACTTTTATAAGAACTAAAAGATGAGCTACTTTTCTACGATAATTTTTTTGGTGGCTCAGGTACTGGTCGTGTCAGGTCGTGAGCAATTGGAGCAGAAGAAGATTCGAGGTCAGGATATTCAATAGGTTTTGAATTTTTACCTCTACGTCTTTTACTCGGATTCACCATACAAAAGTAGCAGTCAGTAATATGGTCTTTTGGTTCTCGCCAAATCCTTGGTATTGCAAATTTCATAGACCTTTTCTCACCTCGATACCAACCTAAAAATATAAAAATAAAAATTAATATGTCTATTATTTTGGATTCATCGCTTAATTAAATAAAAATTGCTTACCTTCCAAACACCTTTTACAATAACTACAAGCAACATGTGGAGCCCATGGCTTATCTTGATTCCGTACAGGACAGTCAAAATATGCTTCATAGGCTTCACAGAGAACGTGAGATGTCTTTAGTTCATATTTCATAAATTGACCACATATAAAACAAAATGCATCAGCATCGTATTTGCACTTTCGTGACGACATTTTAAGTTATTCTGGGCTTGTAAATAACACCTGATGGTTGTTTATCACTCGGGTGCCGTCTAGCGGCACAGTGTAAACGTTAATACCACACTCTCACCGCGCGGTCTTTTTAAAAATATTAAAATCAATTAAAATTTATGAAAAAATTGAAAAATGAGTATTATTATTATACCTATCACAAAAGCAAACTTTATACCGAAAAAAGGTATTTTCTTTTCGTTTTTGTGCATAACTAACTGGAAAATAATAATAGTATAAACTTTAGGACAAAGAACGAAAATTTTTTTGTAGAGTCGTGTTATCCAAAAGGTTATTTGTGATATTCACAAGGAATTTTATAAATTGCATTTATAAGATTCCTTGTGAATGTAACCAATTTTATATTGGAGAAACCTCTAGACGTTTAAATGTTCGAATAAATAAACACCAAAATTATATAAAGACACAACAATTCGAAAAGTCAAAAATTTGTGAACATGCCTGGAACATACAATTTCAAAATTCAACCATATTACACACAACACAAATCGAAAGCTGTAAGAGTCTGCTTTAATTTTATTAAATGAAAGCGATTGTATAGATAGTTACTTCTATAGAATTCAGTCGTACCTGGTTGCCAATAATCAAGAATGGATTAATAATAGTAATGTCGTTTTGAACAACCTTATATCGGGATAGTTCATAAGGTTTTTCCTAGGTTTTCCCTTATGACTTTGATGAGATCTCTGGAACATCAGAATTTCTTTGATCTCATTTTCGGCAAATGCACCATCTTATAACAAAGTCGTGCCTAGGAACGCCACATTTGACATGTTTGGACTTTTTGAAATATACAGACTTTCAAGTCTATGTGGTGTGATTCCCAAAGAACTCAGAAAAAATAAAAATTATATATGGTCGTTTTATTTATTATTTATATTTTTTCAAAACCCCAATTGGATTAAAATGTCGTGATCCAGTAAATGCGGCATTTATACTTATAACAACTCGCTAGGTACCCTCCAAAATGGGAGGATGCATTATTATTGTTCACATTTAGCGACAGGTATGCCATAACCTTGGCAATTTTAATACTATACATTCATTGATTCAAATAAATACAATGAACCTATTCAACGCCGTGAAAGTATAAGTTTTTTAATAGTATAAGAACTTTAAACTTATAGTAATAAGTCGTGACCACCGGCTCGTAAGAACAAAAGTTTCTGTAGGTAGAAAAACAAACAGGACTACCGAGAGTGGAACTGAATCTACTGTTTACGAAGGTATCTTATCGTTTGTTTAATAAATATAGAAAAACCTTCAATGACTACCAAAATAGGAGCGATGGTAAAAAAAGGGAGCTATTAAGTTATCGGCAAAATATTTTACCGAGTTAAATTAGCACTAATTATCTGTATAATTAAAAAATAAGTTCAAGGTGTAGTATATAAAGATTGTCACAGCAACAGCGCAAAATGTAATTTATATCGTGACTATACAAGCAAATTTTTTTTTAATATTTGTGGGGGAAAGAGAGTTACACTCCAATTTTTGAAAATTTTATGTCTGTTTGTCTGAACCCTCATCAAGCAGAAATTACTGGATGCATTTTGTTGGACACTATAGACGGCTGACGAATATCTTATTCATATTTTCATAAAACGATTTTTTTTATTTTAAACGGCAGCTTTTAGACAATATGTAAAAAACTACAATATTCACACCAATATACAAAAAAGAAAGTGGTATACAGGTAGTTTGAATTTCAGGAGAGGAATAGCCTATTTCCTCTTTTTCAAAATTCAACCCCTAAGCGGATGAAAAGGGTGAAAAGGATATCAAGCTGCTGATACAATCTTGATAAAATTTGGGTTGCAAATAGTGTTAGTATTTGGAATGTATTTAAATCTTTTTTTTTTTGTATATTCAACTCAAGATATATGACCTATAAATGTTGTTAGAAATGGTTTAAAATGCCACACATTTCAAAACCGTCATAAATGTTATGTCAAAAGTGTCAAAAGCGACAAAACGCGAAAAACCTTAAAAACGTTTAAAACGAAAACACATCAAAAATGCCACAAATATAAAAGATGTCGAAAACGTAGTCGTGTCAAAAATTTTAAATTTGAAGACGCGAGATGTAAAGACCGACATCTAGGATTTTCTGGAAAACTAGCACATAGAGTTTACATATTCAAGTTTTTGACCTATTAGACATTTTTGACCTTTGTGACATTTTTTTATACGCAAGACAATATATATATATATATATATATATATATATATATATATATATATATATGTTTGTGTATACTGGAAATATGGATGGAAATATGTGGTTGATGATTTATTCCGGTGTACATCCGTTCGTCTGTATTCGTTTGAAAGATCACTTGACGTTTCGCCAAAATCATATTTGGCTTTCTCAAAAGATACTAAGTCACTTTCTCTTTTGAAGATACTAAGTAACTTTCTCTTTTGAGAAAGCCAATATGATTTTGGCGAAACGTCAAGTGATTCTTTCAAACGAATACAGACGAACGGATGTACACCGGAATAAATCATCAACCATATTATATATATATATATATATATATATGTTTCAGGTGGTTTCCGGGAATTCATCCACCTAGTTGATAACTGATCCCTGCCGGGATCGATGGTAAAAGTTTCGGCAGAGTCACATCTGCCCTCTTCAGGTCGGTTCGCATAATTCTCGTAGCCTTCTGCTTTCGCTTCTAGTTACTCGAATAGTAAGATTTTCAGAAGCGCTCGCGCTGTTTATAGTCGCGGCTCGGCGCCTGTTGGTTGGCACCGTGAACGGCTGCGTGTGATTGGCCCTGGGCGCTCAGTGGGCACGCCTCCCGCCTGCTGATTTGTTATTTCCCGTTGAGTTGTTATTGGACGGGTCCGGGCCGGTACGGTGTTTAATAGAGTTTTCCAACAATTCGATAAGTTCTGAATTTCATTGCGTGCGTTTAAACTGTGAGGCCTCTTCGCCATTTCAATGGCCTCTCTTACGAGTCTTGATTTCGGGTGTTCTATATTTGCCAGTACTATGGTATTCTCAAATTCTATTCGGTGTGACATCGTGGTGGCGTGTTCCGCAATGGATGTTGTTTTTTTCCCGCTTTCTTACAGCGTTCTGGTGTTCATCACGTCTAGCTTGAATTCTTCTATTAGTTTGCTCCACATAGGTTTTATGACAGTCTGCACATGGAATCTCGTACACTCCCTGTTGTTCTAAAGGGATCCTCGTCTTCGGAGTCCTCAACACCGTGCTTATTTTTCTGTCTGTATTGAAAATAGTATCGATATTGTGTCTCCGTAGAATTCTTGCAATACTGTCCGTGGTCCCCTTGACATACGGTAAATAAGCCTTGGTTATTGGTGTCTCATGCTCCTCGCCTGTTTGTCTCGGTTTTGACTTTAGGGCTCTTTGTATATTTCGGTCTGTAAATCCGTTTTGTCTCAGAGCTGTTTTTAAACTGTCCATTTCCTGTTTGATGTTATCCTGGTCAGCTAGTCTTTGTGATCTGGTTACTAAAGTCTTGACGCTTGGTGATGATGAGAATTAGCATGAAGGTATCTGTTGGTGTGAGTTGCTTTCCTATGTACTGTATGGCCAAGGGTTCCATCTTCCTTCCTATTTATGAGAACATCAAGGAACGGCAGTTGATTGTTAGCTTCAACCTCCATGGTAAATTTTATTTTGTTATGGATGCCATTAAGGTGGTCTAAAAAAGTATTGAGGTGTTCCCTCCCATGAGGCCAAATCACAAATGTACCATCCACATATCGCAACCATAAACTGGGTTTAAGAGTTGTTGTTCTAGTGCCAACTCCCCAAAGTTCTCCATAAAAAGGTTCGCTATAACTGGTGAGAGTGGCGATCCCATTGGAGCTCCTTCCACTTGTTTGTATCGTTGGTTCTCGTAAACAAAATGGGTGTTCATCAGACAGTGCCTTGTTAAGTCTACAAGGTGTTGAGGTGGTTTATATTTTTCTATTATGATATCCAAGGCTTCGTCGATAAGGGATGTTGGTGAAAAGGGACACTACGTCAAAACTTACAAGAAGACACTCTGGTTGTAAGACCGTTTTTCTAAGTATTTCGATGAAATGTGTCGAATTTTTCACATGTGAGTCTGCCTCCTCTGCAAACGGTTGAAGTTGTTGGGCTAGGTATTTGGCTAGGTGTTGTGTTGGGGATCCAATTGAGCTTACTATTGGCCTCAAAGGTGCACCTAAAAACAAATATATATATATATATATATATATATATATATATATATATATATTGTTTCAGGTTAAGGAACCTTCATCAGTTGCGCTTCCCACAATTGAATGTCCTCTCGAAAACTTCCTTATGTATTTGATACATGTCGTTAAATTTGAAGACGCGAGATGTGAAGACCGACATCTAGGATTTTCGGTGAAACTAGCACATAGAGATTCCGAATCTCGAGCCGTTCCATGTAATTGATATTACCCGTAACTCCTAGGTTAGAATGTCACGATGAAAATTTCAGGTTTAACTTCACCTGTCAGAGATATTGACTACTCTCTTCGAGGTGTCATTATGAGTTAAATTTTGCTCTATAGACTAACTGGTGTATAAATTCTATACGATTAAATAACTATAAGTAACTGCAATGATTTCTATTGACATATAAAAATTATAATCATATGAGTTGAGACAAGAGTCCAATTCCAAACAACTCAGTGTATAAATTTCTATAAAAAATTCGTTGAAATGTACGAGTATATCTTGGAATTTTAAGTATTTTGTAAATTCAATTTAACTTATTAAGCTTTAAAGATTATTGAATTTACAGGATATGTCTTGCTTATTAATTTTCCGATATTGTTATCACTTATTGAGAATTGTTAAGTAGATTTAGTTTTGGTATATTCCATGAAAGTGGCAGCTGCCTGTTGAAACGACGTTGCATGTAAAAAATAAACATTTAGTATTATGATACAAAACAGTATGTATATGCAACTACAAATGTGGAAAATTGTTGCATAATAGTATGCCTATTTTCGCACACTGAGTATATCAAACAAATTTCTAATCTATGAAACGTCAAAATGTCAACCTTGCAAATATTGTTTGTTGCTCAAAAGTATTTACAATTTTTGTGAACACCTAGTGAAGTGAAACATTTTGGAGAGACTAATGAAAAACACTTTTTTCTCAATTGAAACTTCCTGCTAACAAGTGTTCCCTTTTAGCATCAATTTGTTATTTGTTATTTTTTTAGCTTACTATGTATAATTTAATAATACTGTAAAAATGGTCAAAAAACTAAATTAAATTTTTTTTCAGATATGGGTGCCTTGCTGTTCACAGTTCTGTTCATGGCCGCACTGGTGGTATTATGGAGAATCAGTTCAGCAGCAAAATATTTTATCAAATTTCTGATATTCGGATTGATATGCATATTTGCGGCTTGCCTTCCCATTCCCATTATGCTTCTTCGACCAAGAGATAGCAAAAATGCACTGTAAGTATTATACTATATCAAGTAAACGGTAAGTTAATATAATTCGTTCGAGTGCAATGTACTGATAATTTTGCAATACAGTCGGTATTCTAATTAAATATGTGATAAAAAATACAGGGCGTTTTAATTAGATAGATTAACAAGCACCTAAAGCCGGGGCCAGATCTATAAAAATTTACCCCGAATGCGTTCGCCGCAAATATTTGTGCCGAAAGTTGAGATAAATTTTCACATAAATATTTACGTCGTGTGTCGTGTGTTTGTGCTCCAGCTGTGCAGCAATTTGACAGCTGATTTCAAATATATTTATTTGAGGTTAAGTTTTAACTATTGTTTTACTTCAAATAGTTCAAATAAGTCACAGTCAATATATCCAATAAACGGTTAACACCTTCATATCTTCTCTCTATGTAAAGATCTTTTATTCAGTAGCGTCTTCTTGATCTTTGTTTTTTCTGTTTAATATGGTCATACAAACCAATAAAAGCTGCACATGTTCTCCTAATATCGGACATCACAAACTGGTTTATAAACACAACATGTCAAAAGTCAGGTGAAAGTGAGGTTAGTTAAAAATTCAGAAATTTAGTACGGCAGAATTTGAAAACGCGTCCACATCAATAACTGAATGCGGAGCAAATCCTTTGATGTTCGTCAAAAAATCGACTCTGTGCGGATTGCCTGCGTTGAATGTCGAATAAATTCTTGCGTGCGTCAAAACGTCCACATTGATACAAATTCTCCCTCACACACAAAAATTTACGTTGAATTTGCCATTCGGCGAAAAGTTTTATAGATCTGGACCCGGCTTAATATATCTAAAGATGCAAATTTAAAATAATGCGATAGATTCCCTGGATTCAATAATTTGATTGAATTTTCAAGCACAATAAATATTTTTAATCTACAAAAATTACTCAATACAGAACAAATCCGAATAACATTGAAACAGCTGATCACTTCGCTCTGTCGATTTAAATTTACGCCGCACTATCTAAACTGCCCACCTCATAAGACAATCGGCCTTAAATAGGCTGGTCGAAGGTACCAGCACAGTACCAGAATTCATTTCTGGTTTGCCGGAGTGTATGTTTGTTCCATTCGGGAGGCATGTTGAACTCGTTTTTTACATTAATCCATTTTTCGGGTCTGCCGTTGTTGACGCTTTTTTGATATTCAGCCGGTTTTTGTTTCGTATTCGAATCTTTTTTATCAGAATGATTAACTAGTATAAGGTTTCCTAATTTTTGCGAAAAATGAATGTTATAACAATAGCAATAATCTAATACATGTTGAGACGACTTGTACGAGGGCTGCCTTTTATATTTCGGGATTGGACAACCCTAGTGTTGCAATCTGACAACTGACAGCTCTATCGTAAAGTTTGACATTTTTGAGGTTATACGTTCTCAGAACGTTTTGACATACGAGCGCTATGTGTTGTTTACAGTAACTTAAAGGATTCATCTCGGCCAAAAAATGGAATTAAATCGTGAACATTTTCGTGCGATTATTTTTTACAATTTTCGACGTGGATTAAGTCAGTAAGAGTGCATGGGTGAACTTAATTTAATTTTTGGCGATGAAACTCCATCAAGGACCACTGTTTATCGATGGTATGGTGAATTCAATCGAGGTCGTAGTTCACTCCAAGACGAACTTCGTGAAGATCGTCCAAAAACAGTTGTTGTTCTGGAAACCATTGATGCTGTGAGCGAACTGATATTGCAAGATCGTCATGTGACCTATCGTGAGATTGAGTCAACCTTACACATTAGTGGGACCAGCATACATTCAATATTGCATAAACATTTGAATGCCAAAAAAATTTGTTCACGTTGGATCCCACACAATTTGTCAATCGTTCAAAAAAAGGCTCGTGTCGATTGGTCGAAAGAAAAGTTCAAGAAATACGATCTCGGTGCTTCAAAACACGTTTATGACATCTGACAACTGACATCTGACATTTATGACATAGTGACAGCTGATGAATCGTGGATTTACGCGTATGAGCCCGAAAATAAACAGCAGTCGACTGTATGGGTGTTTCAAGATGAGCCGAATCCAACAAAAGTTGTTCGCGCACGCAGCACTTCCAAGTAAATGATCGCCTTTTTTCGGAAAAACTGGACATGTCGCAACCGTACCACTAGACAACGCAGAACTGTCAATTCTGAGTGGTACACAACCATTTGTTTGCCAGTTGTCTTCCAAGAAATGAGGAAAACCAATCACCTAAGACGGATCACTCTTCACCACGACAATGCGAGCTCTCACACATCGGCTCAAACAACTGCATTTTTGACCACTCAAAACATCGATTTGATGAGTCATCCGCCGTATAGTCCTGACTTGTCACCAAATGACTTCTTTTTATTCCCGTACGTAAAAACAGAGAGGTCAACATTTTTCGACACCTGAAGAAGCGGTTGCTGCGTTTAGAATGCATGTTTTGGAGATACCTTAATCAGAGTGGAAAAAGTGCTTGGACAATTGGTTCAAACGCATGCAAAAGTGTATAGATCTTCATGGGGAATATTTTGAAAAACAATAAAGCGATTTTCGATGATTAATATTTGTTTTTGTTCTCTAATCCCAAAATATAAAAGGCAGCCCTCGTAAACAATTATTAGAAGTGTGTCTTTGTAATAATTTTATGTTAAGGGACATTCCGGGCTTATTTTGCTTTTTTGATGACTAATTTTGGCATTAGGTTTTATCACGATATCTGGAATAATATTAAAATGTAAAATTGATAAGCCTCCTAAAAAAATGCTAGTGACAACAAAATGAAACAACAAAAGTTTATTGAGTTGTCACTATTTTGCATTAGAAAAATAGTTTTCTCTCATTGTGATTCCCACAATAATACTTAATTCACTTTTCTGACTAAAGTACAAACAACCAAACTTATATGGAGGGGTCCAATGGCTAAAGGGTTGAAGCGTAACACTTTATAAACTGAGTCGACTATGGCCCAACGCCTATGGATGTTGTGTAGTGGTGTGAATGCCAGCATATGTGATTTTAAAAAATTATATAACTTGTAAATGGCTTCAAGGGTGATTACCCATAGCCAGTTTACTAATTAGAGTAACCCTCTACTAGTACACGAACCGTTGAATAGAGAGAGAGAGAAACTTATATGGAATCACCCTGTAATTATAAAAGAAAAATATTTAAAGGAAATAATTTGGTCAAGTGCGAGTTGGACTCGCATACTAAGGGTTCCGTACCACCTTCAAGATTCGAATATTCCAGTTTCAGACAAGCAGGGAATGAGTGCATTTTCTTATACTTACCCTTATATCTTTTAAAGGATGCGTTTTAAATTTATAAAAAATATACACTTTGATTTTCCACACATAGACTTTTTATTTTATCTGCTTCAGGATTCGCTTGATTTTTATCAGAATACATATGTATTTAATTTTCTAATTTGGTCCCCAAAAAGTAACATTAGAGTTTTATTTTACTAATAAACTTTCAGAAATGCCTTTTATAATCTACTGTCTGAGTTTTGAGGCTCTGTAGATTGGAAGAAAAACGGCAAAATAGGTCAAAGTTTAAATTATAAATTATTAAATCTGTTATTCAAATTATTTAAAAATATAAATAAAATATATTTTTCAAATTTTAAATAGGGTAGTTTCTAAAGTGGGAATTAAGTCGATGTTTAATATTTTTAATATCTTTTATACAAATGATTTAAAAATAAGATATATTTGTAATTCACATAATGAGCCTTTTATCTGATATATTACATGATGCGTTTGAAAATTGAATCTTTATTTTCCATTTAATTGTATAATTTGTCCCTAAAATTACTATGGGGGTTTTCTAGTAATTTATTTTCCGTTTAATTAGTTTTTTTTTCATATTTTTCCTATAAACAAAAAAAAAAGAGGTCTTAGAGTTTGGGGAATAACGGGGAGAATGGGTAATTTTTTTAAAATATTTTTTTAATATATTTTAAAATATTTATTTAAAAAAAAATAAAAAAATATATTTGTA
This sequence comes from Octodonta nipae, assembly GCA_034190945.1. Classification (NCBI taxonomy): domain Eukaryota; kingdom Metazoa; phylum Arthropoda; class Insecta; order Coleoptera; family Chrysomelidae; genus Octodonta; species Octodonta nipae. Next base: position 8,533,011 of record CM067220.1, on the reverse strand, counting down.
ACTATTCGTCATAATGAGCCCTGGGATTTGATATGTTAGATGACCCGTTAGAAACAAATATAATTTTTTATTTTCCATTTAATTCTATAATTTGCCCCCCCCCCCCCAAATGAATATTAGGGGTTTCTTCTTATTTTTCCAGTAAAGTTCAGATGAGGGGCTATACTTCCAGTTTTTCAAAATTTTTGAGCTTATGGTTTCGGAGATAAGGGGGGAATGGGTAAAATTATTTATATTTTTGTTAATATCTTTTAATTAATTTATTTTATAAATATGGAAAAAATATATTTGTTTTCTTCATCATGAGCCCTTTTATTTGATATATAACATGCTGGGTTAGAAACAATTTTAATTTTATATTTTCCATTTAATTCTATAATTTGCCCCCCAAAAAATATTAGGGTTTTTTCCTTATTTCAGGTGAGGGGCTATACCTCCATTGTTTTTTCAAAATTTTCCAGCTATGGTTTCGAAGATAGGGGGGGGATGGGTAAATTTTTTTATATTTTTGTTAATATCTTTTAATTAATTTATTTTAAAAATATGAAAAAAATATGTTTGTTTTCTTCATAATGAGCCCTTTCATTTGATATATAATATGATGGGTTAGAAACAATTTTAATTTTCCATTTAATTGTATAATTTGCCCCCCCTCCAAAATAAATATTAGGGTTTCTCTTTAATTTTCCAGTAAAGTTCAGGTGAGGGGCTATACCTCCATTTTTTTTTTTCAAAATTTTCTAGCTTATGGTTTCGGAGACAAGGGGGGAATGGGTATTTTTTTAAATATTTTTGTCGTCGTAATGAGCCCTTTCATTTGATATATAACATGATGGGTTAGAAACAATTTTAATTTTATATTTTCCATTTAATTCTGTAATTGGCCCCCCAAAATTAAAAGTATAGGTTTCTCCTCATTTTTCCAGTAAACTTCAGGTCAGAACCTATAAATCTATTTTTTTTAAAACTTTACGTTTTATAGTTTCGGAGATATGGGGGGGAATGGGTAAATTTTGATATATTTTCGTTAATATCTTTTTAAATAATTTTTTTAAATATGAAAAAAATCTATTTGTGTTCCTCAGAATGAGACCTTTCATTTGATATATATATACATGATGCGTTTGAAAATTTTTTATTTTTAAATTTTTATTTAATTCTATAATTTGCCCCCCAAAATTAACATTAATGATTTCTCCTTAATTTTCCTGTAAAGTTCGGGCAACGCCCTATATTGAATATTTTTTTCAAAATTTTAGGCTCAGTAATTTCGGAGATCAGGGGGAGAACGGTCGAGATTTTACCAAGAAATCGTGGTCGAACTTTTAATTCAGATCTCTCGGTCTATATCACGTATTCGTTGGGCGTCAATGCTAATTAAATGTTTTTTTCGAAAATTTAATTAAAATGCCTTATGTGGGATTATCAGAGGTCCAAAGGGGAAGAATTATTGCTCTGTCAGAATAGGGTATGACGCAAAGGGAACTGCACGAACGATCGGAGTTGCACAAAAGGTTGTGTCAAAAATGTGTAAAAGGTTTCTAAAAGTGGGAACTCTAAAAAATAGGCCCATGAGAAGTCGCGAAAGAGTTACTACAGAACGCCAGGACTGCATCTTAGTTCAAACAGCATGAAGAAATCGCACAACTTCCCATGCAGAGCTAGAAAGTCAACTTTTGCAAGTTACTGGTGTTACAGTTAATGGTTTCACAGGTATCTCCCCAAAATAAAATTGCTCAGCTTAATTGGTGTTTGGAGCATCAAAACTAGACAACTGAAGATTGACGAAATTTGCCATTTTCGGATGAGACCAGAATCAGATGATCGGCGATTTCGTGTGCTAGGAGGTCGTGGGAGGAACGCTAGACTCGGTCTCCAAACACAAAGGTATAATGTTTTGGGGTGATATTATTGGTGATGAGAATACTGACTTGATTCATTTTAGACAAACTCTAACAAGTCCAAGGTATGTAGAAATAGTGTTACAACCTGTAGTGTTTTCGGCGATTCTTTTCTATTTATGCAAGATAAGGCACTTCCACATATCAGCAGAGCTGCGAGAAATTGTTTAGACGAGGAATGTATAACTATTTTAGAATGACCTGGTTGTTTTCTGGATCCTAATCCAATTGAACACTTATGGCATATGCTCAACATAATGCAGCATTAGAGGAATAGAAAAATATTTTCCAGGAAGAAATGATCAATCTTATAGAAAACATGCCACGTCGAACTCGATCTTGCATTGATGCAGATGCTAAATACTGCCTGTTAGACTACCAAAATCGTATTATTATGCCTCAGATTTTGGTTTTTAGTTAATTTTAGATTTTGGTGATATTCACATTTTTGTTATTTCTGCAATAATAAATTATTTGTAGTTATTTTCAATAAGTTTCAAATAAAATTTGAATACTCCGGTTTTTATTTTAAAATCATTTAATATTATTAAAATGCTGTTTTCTAAGTAATATCTAGGTGATTCCATATAAGTTTAGTTTGTGTTTATTATTCAGGTGGTACTCCAGGAACTCCATCAATCAATAAAGGGAAAATCATTCTTAGCAAAATTCTGAAAATTTACTAGCATACTAATGTGCATGAAAGTAATGCGACCAAAATATGTTCAAGATGGCATAACTTCCGGTTATACCGAAAGTATGGATCACCCTAAATATTATTACATTTACGGATTCTGCGTTTAATTCTACGTTTTTCGGTTGTCGTATTAAAATTTGAATGACAAGCTCTAAAATAATTATTAATATTTCCCATAAAGAAGCGTTTATTGTTTGGTTGAGTTTTCTTGTAATCAACTTTTGTAGTTTCTGTATGATATTTCATAATTATTAATTCAATTTGATCAAAAATAAAAATTTAATTTGAATTTAAAAAAGTCGTCAAAATGATTTTTTAAATACATATTTTTATAATTTTATCATATTAGGCATTAAAAATAATTGTATCTGTTCAAAAATATGAAACTAGAAATGTTGTTTTCGTCGTCACCGGGTAATATAACAAATTCGGCACATTCTTCCACTGTGGTTCATATGAAAATTTTTATTTTACAGCATTCCATCAGCAGGCCTTAGGGCTTCCTGTCTGTTTCTTGGAATTACTTTTAGCGTAGAAGGTCATGAAAATATAGTGAAAGACGGAGGATGTGTTGTTCTTATAAATCACCAAAGTTTCCTTGATCTAATAGGTATGTGAAATTTTGTACTAAAATCTCTACATAATTAGTGGAAATATTTCAGAATAAAATTCAAATGATTTTTTTTTCATACTAAATATTTAAAGTCAAATACGTATTTTTGAAATATTTCTTTAAACGAGCATGATCTGGAGACTGAAGATATTCTATAAAAATAAAAGTAACAAACTTAATTTATTATAGGTCTTTAACAAAGCAATGTATATGAAAAATCCAAATTGTTCCTGACAATTATTAATATTAAATATCTATACATCAATTAAAATGTTATTCTATATAGTTAAAATTCTTTATTATTGTGGTTCAGTGTTTACGGTAATTTCTTTAATGAACGGCGTTTAGGTATTCTTAATTACTGTAATAACTGTAACTGGTTATTATTCCAAAAGCAGGTAATTAAAATGTTTTCAGTAATTCAAAAAGAAGCTTTTTACTAGTTTTTTTTGGGGAATCTAAGTTGCATTCAACTGAACAAGTTAAAACCTACAAAGTTAACAAATATGTGAGAATCTGATCAGATTTTTGTTATTGAATTTTTTAAAAAACGGTTAAAACAATAAATGTGAGATCGTTTCCAGTTGTTTTCTGAATTGAACAAAAAACAATAACTAACATTCAACACCAAGCTCCTCCAAACAATACTAATACCTTGATATCCACATTACTACAACAATCATACCATACATACAGGGTTTTTCAGGAAGACTGAAAAGAGTGGGAAACCGATTTAATATTAAAACAACTTTCAAAACAAGAAATACTTAAATACTGAAATCAATTGTATCAAAAACTAAACCAAATAACGTAACACAAAACTCAAAATACTGCATTTATAAGATTCCTTGCGAATGTAACAAATTTTATATTGGATAAACCTCTAGGCCCATAAATGTTCGAATAAATGAACACAAAAATTATATAAAAAACGACAATCCGAAAAATCAAAAATTTGTGAACATGCCTGGAACCTTGGTCATAAGATACAATTTCAAAATTCAACAATATTACACACAGAAGAACGCAACACAAAACGAGAGCTGAAAGAGTCTGCTTTAATTTTATTAAATGAAAGCGATTGTATAGATAGTACTTCTATAGAATTCAGTCGTACCTGGTTGCTAATAATCAAGGATGGTATTAATAATGGTAATACCCTTTTGAACAACCCTATATAGTTCATAAGGTTTTTCCTAGGTTTTTCCTTATGACTTTAATGAGATCTCTGGAACATCAGGATTTCTTTGGTCTCATTTTTTACGAACAATTTATAACAAAGTCGTACCTACGAACCCCACATGAAATTCTAAAGATAACTCTTTCAAATTCTTCTAATTTGAAAGAAGCTTTGTTGTTGTTGTTTGTTTCACATCATCTTTAAAAAATTTTGTGCTACCCTGTATATAACAAATTTGCAGTAAATTCCCTTATTTACATCAGTTTTATTGTCTAAGTGCGTCTTGGGAAATAACACCACAGTTTAAAGAAAATTGCTGTATATTCCAAACGTTTCGGGGTCTAGATAATATAATAACAGATATAATATCAAAACATCATTTAAAACAAGAAATACACTAAAATCAATTATATCAAAAACCAAACCAAATAACACAACTCAAAATACAAAAAATTGTGTTTATAAAATCCCATGTGAACGTAATAAATTTTATATTGGAGAAACCTCTAGACCTCTGAATGTTCGAATAAACGAACACAAAAATTACATAAAAAAACGACAGTTTGAAAAATCCAAAATTTGTGAACATGCTTGGGACCTTAGTCATAAAATACAGTTTCAAAATTTAGTTATGTTACACAAAGAAGAACACAACACCAAAAGAAAACTAAAAGAGTCTGCTTTAATTTTGTTAAATGAAAACGATTATGAACAACCCAATATCGGGATAGTTCATAAGGTTTTTCCTAGGTTTTCCCATATGATTTTAATGGGATCACTGAATCAACAAAGTTCTTTGATAGCAGTTTTGGCGAATGCACTATCTTATAACAAAGTCGCACCTAGGAGCGCCACATAAAATTCTGAAGATCTCCCTTTCAAATTCTTCCAATTTGAAGGGATCTTTATGATTATATGATCTTTAGAAATTTCTATGCTACCCTGTATATTACAAATAAAATTCTCTTAGTTATGTTAAAAATCAAATAATAAACATTGTCAAATATTTTAATTTACATCTTAGAATTGTGCCTTTTTAATCCGTAGTTTCTTAACCACTGACAACGGGGTCTGATCTAGACCCCGAAACGTTTGGAATATACAGCCATTTTCTTTAAACTGTGGTGTTATTTCCCAAGAAGCACTTAGACATTGAAAAATATGCCACAAGTATCATTCAGAAAACAATCAGTTTTATTGTCAATACATTAATGTCAAATTGTGATTACGATATTTGTCATTGCGAATTGTTTTAATTTTTTAATTTTTTTAATTTCTTGTTCATTTTGTGTCTGATTTAGACCTTGAAAGGTTTGGACTTTCAAAATATACAGACTTTCAAGTTTCAAAGAATTCAGAAAAAATAAAAATTCAATGTTTCCATTAATAAACGAATCTAACAGTTCACGTTTGGTGAATATATACTTTTTAATTCAAGATATTAGTGTATGAAGACGTTAGATAATTGTCGATAAATTGAATTTCATAAAAAATATGTAAAATTTCTTTGTGTAGTATTGTTGAATTTTCAAATTATGTCCAAGCATGTTCACAATTTTAGATTTTTCGAATTGTTTCTTTATATTATCTTTGTGTTCATTTATTCGTTTATTTGGTGACCTAAATGTTTTTCCAATGTAAAATTTATTACATTCACAAAACATTTTTCAGTTTTTAGTTGTGAATGGGTTCTGTTTTCGATACAATTAATGTCAAAACAACATTCAAATCTTATACTTATGAAGCTGCCGAGTTTTTGAAAGATATTCTTGCATTTGGTTCTTTAAACGTTATATTTAGTAATTTGGTATCATTAAATTAAATTCAATTTAAATACTTATATTGTTCAAGAGCACAAAAAGCCATCACAAGAGGAAAAAAGAAAAAGGGTTTTCATTTAGTATTTTTATGAACCTTTTTTTTCTGTTCCAGTATTAGCGTGCCTTTGGCCGGTCATGCCAAATTCGACAGTTATATCCAAAAAAGAAATCTTTTACCTACAGCCCTTCGGATTGGCTTCTTGGTTGTGGGGGACCATTTTCATCGATAGGGTGAACAAAAAAGAAGCGCAGAAACAAGTCAATCAAACAGCGGAAATTATCAACAAAAGAAAGGTAGGCAATATTGGTAGCATAAATTTGAACCAGAACCTATTAGTAGGCCAAGAAAATATCAATAATATAATTGGTTGCTTACTGTATGATCAAAAATAAATTAAAAAAAAAAACAAACAAAAGACGACTTAAAAAAACTAAAAATTGTCTTAATTTAAAAGAAAAAAATAATTTTCTGCAACAATTAAATGCTTATTCTGAAGTCGAGGTCAAGTTAAACAGAAAGTAAATAGGTGTATATGTTTAAGTTCTAGGTTGGGCAAATATACTTACCGAATTATTGAGACCTCATTTATTTTTTGTTTAAATTGGTCCAGACTTCAGAATAAGTATTTATTGGTTCCAGAAAAATTATATTATATTACTTTTTACTTACGTTATTTTTATGTTTTTTTAATCGTTTTTTTTTAGTTTGATGAATCTAATTAAAACCGTCGTCAAAGCAAGTTTTGTATTTTTTAGGCCCGAGTTTTGATGTTTCCAGAGGGTACGAGAAACTATACCAAAAAATTACTGCCATTTAAAAAGGGCGCTTTCCATCTGGCAATAGCATCACAGTGTCCCATTCAACCTGTAGCTGTGTCGAGGTACAATTTCTTGGGGAACCTCAGATTTGGTCCAGGTTAGTATATAACAATCAATTTCTACAAGTAATAACTAATAAATAATGTTTTATGATACTCTCTAATAACGGATTGGAGTACGCTAGCACAATTTTTTTATATGGATTTCTTCTCGTTGAACTCCCACCTAGCAATAACATTTAAAATAGAATGCGTTTATACATGTAACATTATTTATTTTGAATTAGTTAAAATTTTGAGTGGGATTTAATAATGTAATATAATAATAAATACCTGGTTGACCGAGCTTCATTCGTAAATTCAAGGTTTTATCTTAAACGTACATATATCCAAATAATGGGACATTTGCTATGTAAACTAATTTAAACTCCCTAACACAATATGTTTTTCTTACATTTCTTATTTACATGGTATTACTACAATTCAACTCCCCACTATATTTCAACCACCCTATATATGCGACTTCTTATGAAAAACCCATCCAAACATTTTTTTCTAACATTTTTTTAATCACTCTACGAGGGATGCCTTTTATATTTCGGGATTAGAGAACAAAAACAAATATTAATCATCGAAAATCGCTTTATTGTTTTTCAAAATATTCCCCATGAAGATCTATACACTTTTGCATGCGTTTGAACCAATTGTCGAAGCACTGTTTTCACTCTGATTGAGGTATCTCTAAAACATGCATTCTGAACGGAGCAACCGCTTCTTCAGGTGTCGAAAAACGTTGACCTCTCAGTTTGTTTTTTACGTACGGGAATAAAAAGAAGTCATTTGGTGACAAGTCAGGACTATACGGCGGATGACTCATCAAATCCATGTTTTGAGTGGTCAAAAATGCAGTTGTTTGAGCCGATGTGTGAGAGCTCGCATTGTCGTGGTGAAGAGTGATTCGTCTTCGGCGGTTAGTTTTCCTCATTTCTTGGAAGACAACTGGCAAACAAATGGTTGTGTACCACTCAGAATTGACTGTTCTGCGTTGTTCTAGTGGTACGGTTGCGACATGTCCAGTTTTTCCGAAAAAACAGGCGATTATTTGCTTAGAAGTGCTTCGTGCGCGAATAACTTTTGTTGCATTCGGCTCATCTTGAAACACCTATACAGTCGACTGCTGCTCATACGCGTAAATCCACGATTCATCACCTGTCACTATGTCATAAACGTGTTTTGAAGCACCGCAATCGTATTTTTTGAGCTTTTCTTTCGACCAATCGACACGAGCCTTTTTTTGAACGATTGACAAATTGTGTGGGATCCAAGTTAAACAAATTTTTTTGACATTCAAATGTTTATGCAATATTGAATGTATGCTAGTCCCACTAATGTGTAAGATTGACTCAATATCACGATAGGTCACATGACGATCTTGCAATATCAGTTCGCGCACAGCATCAATGGTTTCCGGAACAACAATTGTTTTTGGACGACCTTCACGAAATTCGTCTTGGAGTGAACTACGACCTCGATTGAATTCACCATACCATCGATAAACAGTGGTCCTTGATGGAGTTTCATCGCCTAAAATTAAATTAAGTTCATCCATGCACTCTTGCTGACTTTAATCCACGTCGAAAGTTGTAAAAAATAATCGCACGAAAATGTTCACGATTTAATTCCAGTTTTTGGCCGAGATGAATCATTTAAGTTACTGTAAACAACACATAGCGCTCGTATGTCAAAACGTTCTGAGTACGTATAACCTCAAAAATGTCAAACTTTACGATAGAGCTGTCAGTTGTCAGATTGCAACACTAGGGTTGTCCAATCCCGAAATATAAAAGGCAGCCCTCGTATAATTACACTCGAATTCCATATTCCAGCAACCCGCTTTTGGCAATTCTACAAACACTTTTGTTTCCAAATTCTTTCATTTATATTGTAACATTTTTGTAAACACTTTATATAACTATAATTCCGCTCCACCCTATATATGCAACTTTTTACAGGTATATAACATATTTTAAATCACACTTTATAACTACAATTTCACACCACCATAGGTTTTAACTACCCTGTATATGTATTTGTTTATGGCCACCTATTGTATTTTTTTGAACCACCATGTATTATTATAATTTCAGAACATCCTATATTGCAACCAGTCTGAAAATGCAAATGCTAATCAGCTATCCTATAGGTAAAACATTCTATTAACATTTTTTAGCGACCTCCATAAGAATACTTTTACTCTGCCCTGTATGTCAGCTTTCTTTGTCAGAGAGTTGAACACTAGTCTTACTCTAGGGAAGCTGCTAATTAAGGCATTAAGTCATTGAATTAAAATGAGACCAGTCTATATGTCTGAAATTTGTAAGTTTGGGGGTATTCAATTATTTATAGCAAATATGGTTACCTGAAACACAATAAAAATATATTCTATTCACACCAGATGATGTATAATAACCAACGTTTATCAAAAATTTAAATATTTTTTAGGCACGATTTGTGATAACAGTTTTTTTTTTTGTTTCCAGGTCACATAAAAATTAAGATTCTTCCAGCCATACCCACATCAGGAAAAACAGTAGAAGATCTCGAGAAACTCATAGACCAATCGTATTCAGTTATGTCCGAAAATGTGGACCAACTGTCTAGTACGGACGAGGAGACAAATGCCAATTACAAATTGAAAGCCAACTAATTTTTGACCAAATTTGTATTAATTTATCAGTTCATTGACTGACTAGGTTGTAACGTTTTTGATATGTAATATAGTGTACAAACTTGTTTAATAAAATGTTTCTTTAATGACTTTGTTTATTAATACTTGCACTTAAAATACTCCCAACAACCATAAAATTAAAAGCAAAAATAAATTAAGGTCTGTTTTATTCATTTGTTGGGAGAAATAAGTGAGTTATTATATATGGAGAGAGCATTAGTATAGGATGTTGTTACATGCTAGTAAGGGATGATGATGCTGATGCAGGGGCTGTCCATACCCGTGCTTCCGGGGGGAGGGGGCGATTTCATGCTTGGGGGGGGATCCTAAATAAATTTACCAAAATATAATTTTAAAACCATATTTCTTGGACTATTACATTAAAAATAGTCGTTATGTGGTTTAAACACATAGAAGTGACATTCTTCCAGGCTCTTGGAGTTAAGAGTTCCTCGTTTTAATATTAAATTTACAAACTTTGACGAAACATACTTCGACCGTTTTCACAACAAATCATTTTAGAAAAACAAAAAAACAATTTCTTTGTTTTCATTGTTAATAAAAAGCGACTTTCGTGATGGCTTTTGGTTTTTTATTCCCGATTGCCGTTGTATGGTATTATTAAACGACTTGTAATATACATTGGAGTAGAATTATAGTTATACAGGGTAGTTCAAAACATATTTTATATAGTGAGGAATATAAGTAGTTGCGTATTGAGATAAAGGTCGAGTAGAATTATAGTTATACAAGGTAGATAAAAAATTTGTTATATAAGTATAAGCAGTTAGAATCTTTGAATTATACGTCGGAGTATAATTATAGTTATACAGGGTGTAAATAGTTTGAGTGCATATGTCTTAGGTGGAGATAGTACACACCAAATCAAACGAAAGACACTTATACTACTTATGGTCTATTGGCCCTAATAACTAAGATAATCCAAAATACATGTCAAGTAAATTATTGTCAATAAGGCAACGTCGCCTGCCGGCTAACACTAATCTACTAGAGGAGACTTCTCAAAGAAATAATTTCGTCTACGAAAAAAATGAACACCTCTGTTTATTGTTAGATAATAATTATATTGTTGAGAATTCGATTTGTTTCGGTAAATAAACGTTTGTGACATATTCCTCAAATATATTTCGTTCTTTGATATTACTTTTCGGAAGAAAAATTTCTCAAATTCAGTTAGAGAGAATAATAAAGATATACTTCTGCTATTTACATATTATTTAGTATTTAGTAACTTGAAATGATTTATTTTACCCGCTAAATTATTCAGAAACACATTAATTATTTGATTCAAATATTTCTGTTAGACACAAGACTTACGAAAAAATAATCTCCCAAGTTATTAGTTTCAACACAAAGAATGCAGATAACAGTAAGGTTTAATCCACTTATCGTAAAAATTTAGCATTTTTCACCAAACTAAATGTTACACTGAAAACTAAAAACTACAAAACAAACCGCCACAAAGAAAGGTAAACAAATATACCATTGAAACAGCATTCACCCGATTCGCTGATTCACCTGATCAGCTATTGCGCGATGTTGCCATATCTTCACGGCTACATTCGACACACGTAGCATTTGATTTATAATAATTAAAAAAAATGTTTTCCATTGCTAATTTAGGTAGTGAAGCCATATAATCTGTTCAATATGTAACATATGAAACATAAGAAAAAATATTGGGTGTAAAGTTCGTAACTTTTTCATTTTTTTTGACAACTATTTCTATTATTCCTTAAAATACTCATATCGTTGACACCAAAAAATCAGGGGCGGATCCAGGATTGTCATTGGGGGGGGGGCTTGATCTCGTCGGGGGCCTTGACGTCACTGAAGGTCGATTTTAGCATAATAAACACTAAAGAAGCATACCACTCAGATGATTTATACTTATTCTCGGTAGACCATGAGCAATTACATATATGGAATACTTGAAATATGGGCGACGTAAAACTGTAGATATACAGGGTGATTGAAACAATATTAGAAACAGTCAATAGGGTGAAGCGGATTTATACTTATACATGGTTTACAAAATATCAGGACGGTTGCAAAGTATCGGGTGGAGTTGAATTATAGTTTTACAGGGTGCTTCAGAAAATAATAGACAAATAAGTTATACTAGGTGAGCAATACACAGACACATATATAGGGTGGTTGCAATATAGGATGAATTAGAGTTATGGCTATACAAAGTGGCCTAAATAATAAACAAAGTAACCTATAAATTCACGTTTAGAGCTGAAAAATAGCGCAGGGAAGTTCGTTCCTGACGGGGTCCTCCTACCGCACAATAAATTATAAATTGTAATATATAAATGTGGATTCAAAGGTGATTCCATACATTTTTCTCTAACGTAAAAAAATACATTTTTTCAGGAAATCGGAAAACTTAAGGCAAAAGTCCGTTAATATCAAAAAGTAAATATCAGATAAATGTTTTTAGGGTTCCGTATATACAATATACGAATACCCTTATAATATCACTCAGGATTTCTGCCTCTGTCACATCACAGCCATTTTCTCCTAAACTACTGGACGGACGAGGTTGAAATTTCGTATCAAGGTATAGTTTGGTGACCCGATCAGGAGTACATATCGCAAAAGAAGAAATTTTGATTTTAGGGGTACTTCTGGGGGGGGGGACTAAAAAAATCGACCATTCCCCCCTCTGATCTCCGAAACTACTGAACCTAAAATTTTGACAAAAAAAGGAAATATTGAACGTTGCCCGAACTTTACAGGAAAAATAAGGAGAAACCATTAATATTAATTTTGGGAGGCAAATTATAGAATTAAATAAAAATTTTAAAATAAAAAAAATTCAAATGCATCATGTAATACATCAAATAAAAGGTCTGAGCAACACAAATATATTTTTTTCATATTAAAAAAAAATTAATTAAAAAGATATTAACGAAAATATACCAAAATTTACCCATTCCTCCCCCCTTATCCCCAAAACTATAATACGTAAAGTTTTGAAAAAAATTAGAGGTATAGGGTCTGACCTGAAGTTTACTGGAAAAATAAGGAGAAACCTCCACTTTTAATTTTGGGGGGCAAATTACAGAATTAAATGGAAAATATAAAATTAAAATTTTTTCTAACCCATCATGTTATATATCTAATGAAAGGGCTCATTATGACGAAAAAAAATATATTTTTTCATATTTTTAAAATAAATAAATTAAAAGATATTAAGAAAAAAAATTACTCATCCCCTCCCCCCTTATCTCCGAAAGCATAAGCCGGAAAATTTTGAAAAAAAAATCGAGGTATAGCCCCTCACCTGAACTTTACTGGAAAAATAAGGAAAACCCCTAATATATTATATTATATTTTTTTAACGCATCATGCAATACATCAAATGAAAGGGCTCATTATGACGAATACAAATATATATTTTTCATATTTTTAAAATTAATTTTTTACAACATATTAACATAAAGATATAAACAAATTTCATTTCTCGCTTTTTATTTCCGAAACCATACTACATAAAATTTTGATAATACTTAGGGGACTGAGGCTCACTTCAAATTTATAAGAAAAATTCTTAGAAAACCTCCATAGTAATTTTACGGACAAATTATACAATTAAATGGAAAATAAAAATTCAGTTTTTAAACGCATCATGTAACATATCAGATAAAAGGCTCATTATGTGAATTACAAATATATCATATTTTTTAATATAATTTGAATAACAGATTTAATAATTTATAATTTAAAACTTGACCTATTTCTTCCAATCTACAGAGCCTCAAAACTCAGACAGTAGATTATAAAAGGCTTCTCTGAAAGTTTATTAGTAAAATAAAACTCTAATGTTAATTTTTGGGAGCCAAATTAGAAAATTAAATACATATGTATTCTGATAATCAAGGGAATCCTGAAGCAGATAAAATAAAAAGTCTATGTGTGGAAAATCAAAGTGTATATTTTTTATAAATTTAAAACGCTTCCTTTAAAAGATATTAGGGTAAATATAAGAAAATGTAGTCATTCCCTGCTTGTTTGAAACTGGTATATTAGAATCTTGAAGATGGTACGGAACCCTTAGTATGCAAGTCCAACTCGCACTTGACCAAATTAGTGACCGATTGAACACGGTTTTCATTTTGAGTCAGTTGAAGTCGGTTCTTTTTAAAAATAAATTATTTTCAGACGCATACATTTACATCATGCAATGACAGATATTCTATTATTTATTCAATACTATATATTCAGATGCGGATCTAAGATTATCTTGAGGAAGGGGTGCCCGATATAAATTGTGAGGTTGCTGAGGATTATTACCAAGAATTTAACTATTGCTCTATTGGTATTAAAAAGTAAAGAACTTAACCCTCTTGGCTTATTAGGTCCTTGGATAGCAGTCTGCAGGCCCCCTACGCCCTTTATCTAGATCCACCACTGCCGTATTCTTTCGGAATGTTAACATCTTTGTTTATACCATATGACATCATCCTTTTGTCTCGTTTGAGTCACAAACACGACTTAAGACTGACTTAAGTCTTTTACTACCGTCTGGTAGGCAACCCGACATACACATCGCAATAAATATAACGTAATTGTTTATAAAAAAGACAAACACGAAAACTTTAACCTACATATGCAACAAGCTTGTCTGGATCGTAGTACGTTGACTATCGAGTCGCGATTTTACGCGGGTGTATGTCGAAATGTTGATAAGGAAAAAAATCGGGCATTATCTGTTGGCTGATATATTTTATTGGTACATACAATAATTAAAGTCAAACACACGATGTGAGTCAGACTTTTTTACAACCGTCTCTAGTCATTACCACGGTTTAAAGAGTGACAACGAAGTCAGTGCTTTCGTATGGTGTTCGGTGAAAACAAATGTGAAAATTTTGTGAGGTGTAACACGTTTTTTATCTTCGAAAAATGTCAGGAAATACGGGCATGGAACAACTGATACCTATAGTTAATAAACTTCAAGATGCATTCTCGCAGTTGGGCGTGCATTTAACTTTGGATTTGCCCCAAATAGCTGTGGTGGGAGGGCAATCAGCTGGCAAAAGTTCGGTTTTAGAAAATTTTGTTGGCAGGTAATAACAATTTTTTTGTGTAGCCTAAATTGATAATCGCTATCAATTTTATTGATTTAAATGTTTTGACCTTGATGGAGACGTACCTTCGTGTTGTAATTGTTAGTTTAATTATCAGATATGAAAACGAGTCTAAAACAATATAACAATCTGTTTTTGTAAGTCTTTTTTGGTGTTTATCTAAAGTGGATGAACAGCTTACTTGGAACTGCGACTGTTGATCAAGGCATTAAAGAATTAAAGAGAGACTGATACACAATGTGTTGTTTTATGATATTTTTCTTGCTATAATAAGATTTTATCACCACTGTTTTATTTTGATGACTTAAATGTATGGCGTATGGTAAATAAACTGGAACATCCTCGGCTCGGTTAAAAACAAATATTCAAAATTGGCTCACTGCTAAGCATATATGCCTCATTTTCCTCCTGTTAAGCTACTATGCAAAGTGCAAATCAAATATAGTATAATTTTCTACTTATTACACAAAAAATGAATAATAATAGTTTTCTATAAAAAAACTATAGCGGTTAAGTCTTCCATAATTCATATAGGCTAGGACGCCCCCATCTATCAAATTTCTTTTTTTAACTGAAACCTCATATCTTAAGGAAAAATAGAGATATCGAAATATTTTTTACTTGAACTTGTAGATTAAGGGAAATTTAATGCCATCATTCAGTGTTATAAGGGTGGAAATGAGGGGTGAAATGGTGCACATTTCAAAATTAGATCTTTTTTATTTTGTTTATGGTATATCTCAAAGACAAATAGTGATATTTATACACATTTTTAGGGTTATACACTGATAATATCACTCCAGATTTCTCCCGCTTTCAAATCACAGCAATTTTCTCCTAAACTACTGGAAGGAAAAGGTTGAAATTTGGTATCAGTGTATAGTTTGGTGACCAGATCAGGAGTACATATCGTAAAAGAAGAAATTTTGATATTAGGGGTACTTCTGTGGGGAAAAACAAAAAAAATCCACCGTACCCCCCAATCTCCGAAACTACTGAGCCTAAAATTTTGAAAAAATAGGAAATATAGAACTTTGCCCGAACTTTACAGAAAAAATAAGGATAAACCATTAATATTAATTTTGGGGGGCAAATTATAGAATTAAATGAAAATTTAAAAATAAAAAAAAATTCAAACGCATCATGTAATACATCAAATGAAAGGGCCCATTCTGAGGAACACAAATATATTTTTTTCGTATTAAAAAAATAGTTAAAAAGATATTAACGAATATATGCCCAAATTTAGCCATTCCCCCTTTATCTCCGACCCTTATCTCCGAAACTATAAAACGTAGTTTTGAAAAAAATTAGACGTATAGGGTCTGACCTGAAGTTTACCGGAAAAATGAAGAAATTTTAATTTTAGAGGTACTTCTGGGGGGAAAACTAAAAAAATCGACCGTTGACCCCCTCCCCCCTTATCTCCGAAAGTATAAGAAGTAAAATTTTGAGAAAAATAGACGTATAGGGTCTGACCTGAAGTTTACTGGAAAAATGAAGAAATTTTAATTTTAGAGGTACTTCTGGAGGGAAAACTAAAAAAAATCGACCGTTGCCCCCCCTTATCTCCGAAACTATAAGAAGTAAAATTTTGAAAAAAATTGAGATATAGGGCCTCACCTGATTTTTACCCGAAAAATAAGGAGAAACTTCTACTATTAATTTTGGGGAGCAAATTACAGAATTAAATGGAAAATATAAATTGTTTCTAACACATCATGTAATATATCAAAAGAAACGGCTCATTATGGCGAAAACATTTTTTTTATATATTTTTAAAATAAATTATTTTAAAGATATTAACAAAAATATATATTTTTTTTAACTTCTCAGAAATAATAAGATGTAAAAAATTGAAATAAAAATAGGGATATAGGACCTTACCTGAACTTTACTAGAAAAATAACAAGAAAACCCTAATATTAATTTTTTAATGGAAAACATAAATTTAAAATTATTTCTAACGCGTCATGTAATATTTCCAAACGTTTCAGGGCTAGTACATTTTATGAGCTTTCAAAATATATTTTGCCTATCCCTATCGAACTGTCATGGTTAATACGATGCATTCTGCAAAATATTTCTACAATTTATGTAAATTGCAAATCTGCAAGATCTTCGATCTTCAGCCTTATTAGTCTCAACTTTATAAGCTATCATTAGGAAGAAGGTTAAGGTTCCAACTGTTACGAGGGCTGCCTTTTATATTTCGGGATTGGACAACCCTAGTGTTGCAATCTGACAACTGATAGCTCTATCGTAAAGTTTGACATTTTTGAGGTTATACGTACTCAGAACGACGAGCGCTATGTGTTGTTTACAGTAACTTAAAGGATTCATCTCGGCCAAAAAAATGGATTTAAATCGTGAACATTTTCGTGCGATTCTTTTTTACAACTTTCGACGTGGATTAAGTCAGCAAGAGTGCATGGATGAACTTAATTTAATTTTTGGCGATGATACTCCATCAAGGACCACTGTTTATCGACGGTATGGTGAATTCAATCGAGGTGGTAGTTCGCTCCAAGACGAATTTCGTGAAGGTCGTCCAAAAACAGTTGTTGTTCCGGAAACCATTGATGCTGTGCGCAAACTGATATTGAAAGATCGTCATGTGACCTATCGCGAGATTGAGTCAACCTTGCACATTAATGGGACCAGCATACATTCAATATTGCATAAACATTTGAATGTCAAAAAAAATTGTTTGCGTTGGATCCCACAACATTTGTCAATCATTCAAAAAAAGGCTCGTGTCGATTGGTCGAAAGAAAAACTCAAAAAATACGATCGCGTTTATGACATAGTGACAGGTGATGAATCGTGGATTTACGCGTATGAGCCGGAAAGTAAACAGCAGTCGACTGTATGGGTATTTCAAGATGAGCCAAATCCAACAAAAGTTGTTCGCGCACGAAGCACTTCGAAGCAAATGATCGCCTGTTTTTTCGGAAAAACTGGACATGTCGCAACCGTACCACTAGAACAACGCAGAACAGGCAATTGTGAGTGGTACACAACCATTTGTTTGCCAGTTGTCTTCCAAGAAATGAGGAAAACCAACCGCCGAAGACGGATCACTCTTCACCACGACAATGCGAGCTCTCACACATCGGCTCAAACAACTGCATTTTTGACCACTCAAAACATCGATTTGATGAGTCATCCGCCGTATAGTCCTGACTTGTCACCAAATGACTTCTTTTTATTCCCGTACGTAAAAAACAAACTGAGAGGTCAACGTTTTTCGACACCTGAAGAAGCGGTTGCTGCGTTCAGAATGCATGTTTTGGAGATCTCAATCAGAGTGGAAAAAGTGCTTCGACATTTGGTTCAAACGCATGCAAAAGTGTATAGATCTTCATGGGGAATATTTTGAAAAACAATAAAGCGATTTTCGATGATTAATATTTGTTTTTGTTCTCTAATCCCGAAATATAAAAGGCAGCCCTCGTATTACAACCAATTTATGAATTTTTTTAAAACAGGAACTTTCTTTATATCGGTTTTTCCACATTTTTTTCTATGAAAAATGCTATGATCAAGTTTTAATAAAGACCCATTTTGAAGATTCTGTTATTCTCTATAACTTTTGTTGACGGCATTATGAACAGATGATCAGTTTTCACACAATTTTTCGGGATTTTAATGCTCAAATAATTTACTTCTACGAGCAGGCTGTTAAAATTATGTTAATTATGGCTTAAAAACTATTATTTACGTGATGCTGTAAGCGGTTTGATGTTGAATTTTAATTCACTATAAAACTCTCTATTGACTAGTGTATTGGGACGACCAGTTGGGACTTGGGTTTCTCTGCCGTCATTGTTTTCCCAGTTCATATAGTTTTCCAAATAAAAATAAGGTTGTTTATGGTATTCATCAACAATAGTGAAAACAAACAAACATCTTTTTCAAAAAGTATAGACATCGTATGAGTTCCTAAATTATTTTTTTATACCATTTGTTTACTTCACGGTATGCCAAGAATATTTTCTTGCAGGTGCGGATTTCTCAAAGTTTGCGTGATTCACAATGTTCCTAAGAAATTGCGGTAAAAGATATTATTACTCACTGTTTGCGTGTTTGATTTTTTTGCCTCGGAACATAACAGTATTATCTTAATACACAAATATTTACATAATTATTTACTATGCTCACATCTCGTTTCCGCCACCGGTAAAGAAACCACACAGAGTTACGTTTTACTATATACAGGGTGATCAACCTATACTCCCCAGTTTTGAGGAACACAACAAAACTTTACAACAAAAATTTTAGATTGTGTCAAGTCTACATTTCCATTTTAAGACGCGAGATGTAAAGATCGACATCCAGGATTTTCGGGGAAAGGACACCTCGAAGAGAGTATTCTACATTTCAAAATTATTTCGTAATATGCTTATACGCAAACCTTATTTAAAATCAACAACTGAGGGTTAATACCTCAAGACTAAAATAATTTCGTAGTAGTTTAGGTTTTGTTGCAACTCATCGTATTTTTGATATCTTTCATTTTCTATGCAGGGTGACCCAAAACTCGCGAACATGATTTTCTGGGTTAACTCAAATGGAACACCCTGTATTTTATATCGTTTTCATTAACTGCTTACAAAATACTTTTACTTTTGCTAAACAAATCCTATACTTAAATATTATAGTCGTAGAGTTATTTCGATTTTTAATAATAAAACGTTGTTTTGGTAAATAATGAAAGTTTCTTAGAATTGTCAATTACCAACTTAAAAAAACTTTAAAACTACAGATTGGTTAGTAAAATAACCTCCCATTACATTTAAACAGTATTGTATCCAATTTTCAAATGACCTCCAGACATTTCTTGCACATATTTTATACACGTCATATTCTATCACAAATCCTCAATTTATCTTTAATTTATCGAAATCCTTAGTACATTCGTTGCATTCATTATTCTCTTGTATGGACAAAATTTTTATTATTTACTTACAGAAATAAAAATCCGAAGGATATATATCAAGTGAACGAGGTGGCCACCATGCTGGAACTACATACGGAATCTTACATTCAAATCAATTAATTCCGGCAAATCATTATCGGTAACATCTAAACAATATTCCTGGTTAATCCTATTTAAACAACTGGCCCAGTTATTACCTTATCAGTAATGCCAGCTCCTATTTAACGTAAAATTCAACACTTGTTTTTAACCTACTTCCAAAAAGGAGGAGGTTATCAATTCGTCGCGTATTTTTTTTTTCTTATTTTTAACCGACTTCCAAAAAGGAGGTTATCAATTCATGGCCTATATTTTTTTTGTATGAATGTATGTTACCTGATTTCTTCTCCTGTGGTGAACCGTTTTGGATGAATATGGTCTTGTTTATTAGAGTATTTATTCGGATTGGTGGAACTTTAAATTTTGGAAAAGAATTCTATTGGTAAAGCGATGAAATTTGTGAATGAGCACATGCGCGCATGGAAATCGACCAATATCCCTAACATATTGGTCGATGTTTCGAAAACTTCTTATGGATGTGTATAGTTTTTTAACGTTTAATCTATTAAGGAATATCCCTAGGTGATCTCATATACTTTTCTGCGACGTGCACCTTGCAGTTTTGCAGAAAATCGCCGAAAATTCCACAATTCTTATCAAAAATTTCATCGAAATGACATAACGGACATTTCCTCATAAATATTTTAATTCCAACGTAATAGTGCGGGAATTTTAAGCACTGGAAGTTTTAATTGCGAATTTGAAAACTTTCTATGTACGTCTCAAGCATATAGGTAGTAAAGCATAGTATTTTCGGCTCCTTAAATCAATGAATACTAAGCTCGTTTTATTTGTATACCAGGCAAATACCTGTTTAAATGCAAATCTTTCCATTTTGTGAAGACAGTGCTTTTGGTTGTCACATTCTCCCTGCCTAATAGAAAATTCAGTGACAACACATGTCAAACTCTAAACTGCTATTTGGTGCGTTTACACAGGGTGTTTAGTTATAGCAAACAAAATCACAAAGTAAAGGGATAGGAGTTGCATTTATAATATGATGATTGAAATATAGGACGGAGTAGAATGATAGTGGTCCAGAGGCAGCCGTACATATAGGAATATAGGATGGTTGGAATATAGGGTGGAGTGGACGCTTGGTGGTATAAAAATGTTGGAAAAAATGTGAAATTAAAATTATATAGGGTGATTAAAAAACTGTTATATGATGTGGACGTAAACAAATCATATACAGGATGGTTGAAATATATTCTGGAGTTGAATTATATTTATACAGTGTGATTAAAAAATAATTTATTTTATAGCCCATAAGAAGTTGCATAAAGTGTGGAGAGGAATTAATGTTACACAGGGCGATAATATAAAATGTTAAAAATGAATTAATTTATGAGGCAGCCCACAAGAAGTTATATACTGTGGTTGAAATATAGGACGGAATTGACTCCGTAAATATGGGATGGATTCTACTCCGTCCTATAGTTTACAGAAGGCAGCTAACAAATTTATCCTTGTCCGTGGGCAGTCGTATGTATAGAATGGTTGGTACATAGGTTGGAGTGGAATTATCTATAGTTATACAGGGTTGTCAAAAAAAGGTTACATGGCGTGGTCCATAAGGCATAAATATATTTTAGGCTTATTAAGTCAACACGTACTAGTACATTTTGTTCGTAAACATTTATCTGTCAATTTAAATAAAAATGTATCATTGTGTAATGTAATGGCTTTCGATGTTACCTGGTTCCGTCTACTAAGGTTATACATACAAAATAAAAAATAAAGAATGAAAACTACTACACTAGTACATTTTGTTCGTAAAGATTTACCTATCAATTTAAATGAGAAAGTATCATTGTGTAATGTTGAGGCTTTGGATGTTACCTGGTTCTGTCTATTAAGGTTACACATACAAATTAAAAAATAAAAAATGAAAACTACCTGAGTTCAAAAAAACTAAAAAGTTGAAAATAAAACCTTTAAAAAAATATAACCGACTTCCACCTATAACTAAAAAGCTAAAAATAATTATAACAAAATACAACTCTAGCAAATAAATAACACATTCAATGTTGTTAGGTACCTACCCAGGAAGTAAAAAATGTAAACATTAAAAGATGCTCATTCTGTACAAATTAATTACCTACCAATCTAGTATATTTTTGAAGTCGGTGCCAAGCAACAATCAAGTTTGATAAAGTAGTAGATAAGTACACAATAGAGGATTTTAGATTTGCTTGGCACCGACTTCAAAATATACTAGATTGGTAGGTAATTAATTTGTACAGAATGAGCACCTTTTAATGTTTACATTTTTTTCGTCCTGGGTAGGTACCTAACAACATTGAATGTGTTATTTATTTGCTAGAGTTGTATTGTATTATGATTATTTTTAGCTCTTTAGTTATAGGTGGAAGTTTAAAAATGTTTTATTGATATAATATTTAAAATTATGAGAAGGTAAACATTAAAAAACTGATTATTGTTGCAGAGATTTTTTGCCTAGAGGAGCGGGAATAGTTACAAGGAGACCATTAATTTTACAGCTGATTAATTCAAAATATGGTAAGTATTCTACTTATCCATCCTTATTTGATATATTTGTGAGCATGTGTAAACCAATTCCAATGGGGGGGGGGCTTGGAATGGGTTCAACGATGCTTGAACTCCCTTGCCCCACATCAGGGGCAGTTCCAAACAAGAGACTTCGGAGGGCAATGTCGGGCATCGGGGGCAGGAGATCGATCTCGTACTAAATTTATCCAAATAGAAGGGGCTCTTCTATGGTTTTAGAGACATTATTTCTTAGAAGTTACTTACTTGCAGGCTCTTGAAATTTTCAAGTTTGCAGCTCTCGGGGAGGCTGTCGCCCTCCCCTAGAAGACCTTTAGTTCACATGAGACTAATTACTTTATGTTGTAAGTGAAATTTTAGATGAAATAAAATCCATACTTTTTGATTTAGTAGTATATGTAACAACAAGAAATCACTACCCAATCCAAGTCCTTATAAGCTAAAAGTTAGTTCGCTCATGTATGCAAAAGTACGAGGGCTGCCTTTTATATTTTGGGATTGGACAACCCTAGTGTTGCAATCTGACAACTGACAGCTCTATCGTAAAGTTTGACATTTTTGAGGTTGTACGTACTCAGAACGTTTTGACATACGAGCGCTATGTGTTGTTTACAGTAACTTAAAGGATTGATCTCGGCCAAAAAATGGAATTAAATCGTGAACATTTTCGTGCGATTATTTTGTACAACTTTCGAGGTGGATTAAGTCCGCAAGAGTGCATAGATGAACTTAATTTAATTTTTGGCGATGAAACTCCATCAAGGACCACTGTTTATCGATGGTATGGTGAATTCAATCGAGGTCGTAGTTCACTCCAAGACGAATTTCGTGAAGGTCGTCCAAAAACAGTTATTGTTCCGGAAACCATTCATGCTGTGCGCGAACTGATATTGCAAGATCGTCATGTGACCTATCGTGAGATTGAGTCAACCTTACTCATTAGTGGGACCAGCACACATTCAATATTGCATAAACATTTAAATGTCAAAAAAATTGTTCGCGTTGGATCCCACACAATTTGTCAATCGTTCAAAAAAAGGCTCGTGTCGATTGGTCGAAAGAAAAGCTCAAAAAATACGATCGCTATGCTTCAAAACACGTTTATGACATAGTGACAGGCGATGAATCGTGGATTTACGCGTATGAGTAAACAGCAGTCGACTGTATGGGTGTTTCAAGACGAAAAAAGTTGTTCGCACACGAAGCACTTCCAAGCAAATGATCGCCTGTTTTTTCGGAAACACTGGACATGTCGCAACCGTACCACTAGAACAACGCAGAACAGTCAATGCTGAGTGGTACACAACTATTTGTTTGCCAGTTGTCTTCCAAGAAATGAGGAAAACCAACCGCCTAAGACGAATCTCTCTTCACCACGACAATGCGAGCTCTCACACATCGGCTCAAACAACTACATTTTTGACCACTCAAAACATCGATTTGATGAGTCATCCGCCGTATAGTCCTGACTTGCCACCAAATGACTTCTTTCTATTCCCGTACGTAAAAAACAAACTGAGAGGTCAACGTTTTTCGACAGCTGAAGAAGCGGTTGCTGCGTTCAGAATGCATGTTTTGGAGATACCTCAATTAGAGTGGAAAAAGTGCTTCGACAATTGGTTCAAACGCATGCCAGAGTGTATAGATCTTCGAAATATAAAAGGCAACCCTCGTATTTCCTGTAAAATTAAAAATTCAATTCTTAAACTGAAATTATTTACTGTCTGACTGTCTGCAGACTACTTGTGTTGACAGTAACTTAATATCATATAGCACTGTAAAAAACTGGTTTCTGAACGTACGTATACCACCAAAAAGGGATTAAAATCGGTTGTTTGATGCTGAGTGTAAACTAATATAGCCAAATTGCTATGTGGCATACCGTAAGGTTGGGGCGTATTTGGCCATTATAAGATTTGTTATCTTTGGATCTGGCATAATCTGACGCTCAAAAGAAGACTCGAGTTAATTGGTGCAATGTCAGATTCAGATACAAACAGCAATATGTATTGATCTTTCAAAACGAGCCAAATTTAACAAAAGTTGCCCGTGGTAGAACAAATGATAGTCTACCAACAGTTTACTAGAAGTAGCCTGAAAAATTCAGAAAAAGTCAAAGAAACGGCAAATCATTCTTCATCGTGACAGCTTTTAGTGAGAGCCTCAAACAAAATAATTTTTCATTAGTCAAAATTAATAGGTTATCCGCCTGACTTAGCACCTAATGACTTTCTTTTATTCCCGCAGATTAACCCGAAGAAGTGGCCGCATTCAAAACTCAAGTTTTTGGAGTGGAATACAAAATAGTATAATCTTTTTTACAAATTATTGTCTTATTGTTTCAGAATATGCTGAATTTTTACACTGTAAAGGTAAAAAATTCACGGACTTCGATGAAGTTAGAAAAGAAATTGAAAATGAGACTGATAGAGTTACCGGTACAAATAAAGGCATTTCTACCATTCCAATTAATCTTAAGGTTTATTCCCCAAATGGTAATGTAAAAACCACAAGTTAAGTGTGCAAAATTTATTTTTGGACTGATATTTTTTTAGTGCTTAACCTGACCCTGGTGGACTTACCGGGAATGACCAAAGTTCCAATTGGTGACCAACCCCCCGACATAGAACTACAAATTAGGAATATGATATTGCAGTTCATAAGAAAGGATTCTTGCCTCATATTGGCCGTCACACCAGCCAATATGGATTTGGCCACCTCCGATGCTTTGCAAGTTGCGAAAGAAGTCGATCCAAGAGGTAAAGTAACTTATTCAGTTGTTATTCTGTTTCTTATTGGGATTATTTTCTCACTCATTTTTTTTCTATAGCAGATCAGTATTGAAAGTTGTTCCTGAATCGTAAGCAAGGCTAAGATTTTCTAAATACCAAACAATATTTCCACACAGATATGTTTGTTTATCAAATTTTGTGATAAATTGAGTGACTGATGATGTGAAACTGGAGAGTAGAGCTTTTTTATTCCAGTAACATCATTTGGGGCTATGGCTACAGTGCGTGATCTGATCTTCTTAGCATTTATTCTGATAAATACTGCACACTAACAAACAAGCCATGAAAGCTAAAAGTTACCACATTTGTTTGTTTGGTATTCCATTCCATTAAGTATACAAGCAAATGGTTTTAGGTGCAACTTTTAATTATTCATTGAAATGTTGCTAATTACTCGGAAAATCTTGATTGAGCATTGGTACTCTCCCCGAAGGTCCTTTGCTAGATATAACTCACTAATTTGTTCGTCTTTTGTCGTTCAAATCTAAAAGTTTTAACACGGCGAATTAAAATAAAGTCGTAGTTCACCATATTGACTATAACCAGAACCATACTGATAGCCAGAATGCACTTGGTGTAACCATTGAGTTCTGGCAAAGGAATCTGAGCTGTTCTGACAAAGTTCATTCATATTTTGATTGTTCATTCGGTCTTTCACTCATCACAATTGTTTCTGGAAAAATATAGATTCCACAAATTTCCCTTAGATACTAGACCTTGATTTTCAATTACCCAAGTGAATAATCAAATAGCTCCTCAGTCATTCAAAAACCAATTAATTCAGCTGATTTTATTTAATACATGCTACCTATTACGCAACTTTACTTCGTTCCTTTAGGCTATATCGCTAAAATGGTCCCGCTTAAATTTCAATAACGAAATTCTTGAAGTAGACGGAATAATTCGGCGATTTTTTTTGGATGTATGTTACGCGATATTTTCGCTGACTGTGAACCGATTTAAATGATTTCTTCTTTGGTGGGTAAGGTATACCTTAAACATGGCCCGTCTTAAATTAGAATAAAAAAATTCCACACCTAATGGTGGAAATATGGAATAAAATTGCATAATGGTCTTTATCAATTCATTGTGAACCGATTTTAATGGTTCTTTCTGTGTAGAGTAGCTATACCGCAAGCATGGTCGCTCTTAAATCTGAATAACAAAATTCCACCCCTATGCCTATGAGAAGGGTTGCAAAATCACATTGGATTATATAAATGTGTGTAGTTTAACTGCGGAAATAAAGAATGAAGCGCTTTAGTAACCTATTAAAGAATTTCACGGGGTGTTTGTTAGACTACCTCAATTAACCTGACTCTTTTATACCACGCGGGCTACTTAATATTCGAGTAACTAGAAGCGTAAACAGTAAAATAGGTGAATTATCCCAACCAACCTGATATGGAACGATGTGACTTTGCCGAAACGTCGTCATTTATCAACTAGGCCCATGAATTCCCGGAAACCACTTGATACATTTTATACTAGCCAAAACTTAAGAACAAATGCCCACAAACAAAAGCTACACTGTACATATGTCGCAAGTCAGTCAAATCCAAAATCATGTCAGAGATTTATTTGCAGAAAGACTCCCAATAAACAATACAGGAAATTGAACAGTTTCTCTAATTATATATATATTTTTCAAAAATTTTTGTAACTAGGTTTTAGAACTATTGGTGTATTAACAAAATTGGACCTCATGGATGAAGGAACAGATGCAAGAGAAATTTTAGAAAATAGATTGCTTCCATTGAGAAGGGGCTATGTGGGAATAGTTAACAGATCACAAAAAGACATCGACGGGCAGAAGGACATCAACAAAGCGATGGAGTCTGAACGGAAATTTTTCTTAAGGTAAATTCGATTTCATACCTTTATTTGGGGTATTATACTGGGTGTTCCCAAAATAGGGAACCAAACTTTGACTGTATATAGAACTCATTAAAATAAACCAAAGAGCCCTTATTGACATATGTCCTAAACCGGACCCTTAAGAAGTTTTAAATCGTTAAAGGGTCTCAAACAAAACTTTTTTTTCTGTTATTGGCAAAACTGTCGAAAATAAAAAAAAATAAATAGAAAAAAATTAAATTATTTAAAAAATTAAATTTAATTAATTTAATTAAAAATAAAAAATTAAGTTATTAGGCCTTAAATTACAAGAATCTGTTTACCATGGCCAGTGCCGGATTTAACTTAAGGCCGCCACTGGGCACTAGAAAAGATGCCGCCTCAATCAATACTGAAATTTTATTCAGACTTGCACTTTACATATCTTTTTTTTTAATTAAAGTAACTAATTTAATATCAAAGTAACCTATATAAATTTGTAAAACATATTGTAGGTGGCAACATGCGTTTTTTTTATTAAATTCAAAATTATTTTAAATTAAAATTAATTTGTATAAGCGATTTTCGAAAAAGCTACTAATTTAATTTCTTTAATTCCAGAAAATAAAAAATAATATTAGTCCAATCTTCAAGGAAATAAATTAATTAAATCACTCTGATTATTAGATAACTTTTACTGGAAGAGCCAAAATTATAATTTACAAATAATGAACTAATTGAATATCTTGAATTATCAATTACATAAAAAATAATTATTTGAAAGAATTAATTAATTATATTGAGTAATCTTAATAAAACTGAAAAAAAATCATTTTTCAAATTTTGCCGCCCTAGAAAATTTGCCGCCTTGAGCACTAGCCCCGACTGCCCCTAGTGTAAACTCACCGCTCACCATGGAAAATAAAAGACTGACATTGTCACAACGTTTACCAATTTAAATTACTGATAAACTGTCAATTGAGCTTTGCGTAAGACCCATACATTTTTTTTCTATTTATTTTCAGCCATTTTGTCAATAACAGAAAAAAAGTTTTGTTTGAGCCCTTTTATGGGCATATAAGTAACTTCCTAGGGTTTTAGGAAACATGTTAATAGTGCCTTTTTGGCTTATTTTAATGAGTTCTACACACAGCAGAACCCTATTTTAGAAACAACATATATGTGTGCATAGATAACAAGGACGTAATAATGATAAATTTTTCATCATAAAAAACTCAACTTTCATAATCTTTGTCCGTAATGTTTGGCAAGACGTTGCGAATTAAACAGGATGTTTGCTTCGACGGATTATCAACTGCTATTACCTGGAGTCTTTTAAAATTAGTCATGCTTTCTTTAGCGAACGGAAAACAAATTCTTTACCCGGTTAAATAGAAATTTTTTCGTGCAAAAAATATCCCTACCGTGCCATCAGATTAATCACGATTCGTAGTGATATCTTGCTGTTTTCTACTCGCACCTGTGGTCCTTTACGTTGTTATCAACAATTGAAGCAAAATAATGGTGTTTTTTCTCTGCATGCTTATAAAATGAAAATTAATAAACTAATCTCTATCTTGTCTACATGTGAATTATAGAGCATGAGAATTGAAACAATATGAACCTAGGATCGTAACCAATCGGATCATTAGTAACAGAAAAACAAGAAATCCTGGAATAATTATATACACTAGTGGTCGCCCAGTGGTCGAAATTCTACCCTAATTCATTAAAATTAAGAGTTGAACATTATTGACGTTATTTTGTCTCTATAAGATATAGAGTTGAGGCGAAATTAGAAAAGTAGGCCAGGCCCTATTATTTCATTTGGATTACATTTACAGAAATAATTCACGAAATATTTTTTTATTTATGTATATAATTGTAGGATTATTTTTACATAAATATGTCTATGTAACATGTTCGATCTAACCTAAAAGTTTCCGTTTCCGATTTTAAAAATAGAGATGACAAACAACTCAATGAAAACACTAATATTTAATGACATTTTCATTATCCGCTGATTGATGATCTGTTGCACAACACCTTCGGAATATTTTGAATATTATATTATATTAATGACAGAATTATAATTACAACAAAAAATTACAAATATTATTTTATACTTGTCCGAAAAATAATTTACAACACTAAATACTTTCCTATCGAACTATAGGCAACTCCAAAGGTAATAAAAGATGGTCATCACTTGGTCTGAAGGAGCGTTACCCAGCTACTGCCGTGTTTATCATTTGAAAACCAACCTAGCATATATAATTACGCAGTGGTTTCTGTTGTCGTGTAGAGCATTTTGGATTTTAAATTTTTTGAACATTTAGGTTGTAAATTTTAAAGCCAGCAGTGTACGATTTCAAAGGTAATATGTAGGTATGTAAAAAAATAAATTTTACTCTAGAATAAATAACAACTTAACCTAAAAAATTCAAACAAATCTTTAAAATGTTTTTAACAGTCAGAACTTTGCAGCAATGGACCATGTAATGCAAAATTAATCAACTACAAGATACCCACATTGTCAGAAAACATTAATTTTCAGTATGATTTTCAATATAAACAATTTACTTACCAACGTAGTACCTAACCCATGACGATTTCTTTTTTATGTAGAAAATATAAAGAAATAAGAATCACATACTGTTAATTAATAGTAGTTAAATACACCTATTTTTGAGAATTGTTTTCTGTGAATGGAAATTCAAACCTTGAAAATACTTTGAAATCTTGTCTTACTGAATTGAAAACTTTCAACCTAATCGCCACAAAAGTAATGAAATGTCGAAATTTAAATCAAATTTCCGACAGATGACTAAGCATTCAGTGTTGTCAGATCTTCCTATTTATCGTGAATTTGAGCATAATTTCACAATTTTCTGTAATCTTAGTTAAACTTATATGAAAGTTACCCGACAAAAATAAAATGACTAAATTAAAAGTATAAGGTTAAAATAAAGATCAGAAATAAATTGATGAGGTGCAACATAATTCTGATTTTAGTTGACAAACCATATTTACAATGCAATGAAAGTTGCAAACTCCAAACTTGCGAGCGCCCAATAAACGCCGATTATTACGTATTATAATTTTTCGCTGGTTCTATTTCAATAGCATGACTATGTAGGCTAACTTTAGCGTACGGCCAAAACTTTTAGTTTTACATTTAATTTAGTTTGTCTTTCACATTGGAGACAACCTATCTTATGATTTTCTCTAGAAGCTATCTGGCGGCACTGTTTGGCATCGACAGTATGCATGTAAATAATGATTTTTTTATTTAATTATTGAACCAATATTATAAATTAATTTTAGCATTCTGCACTGAAGGTCGTCTGTAGCTACTAAACAAAACAAAAATAAAGCAAATCGGTTGAGTGACAGAGGAGAAAATGGTACCTAACCGCATTGTCTGCCTATTTATATATAGATTTTAATTATATCTTCGACAGTTTTTAAATTGTAGAGCTGGGCCTGTGTCTTGCATGCCAAAACCAGGCACTACCGGTTTATTACTTTTTGATCAATTGCGATATGAAGTTTTTAAATACGGAAAAGAGTTGAGAACGGAGGTTTTCGTGGCCAGAGTTATAGCTGATTCTGATTTTTCCGGATTTAGCCGCGTCATTTTTTTCGAATTAGTATATTTATATAGCTAAACCGGGATATAAACAAA
Source organism: Octodonta nipae (assembly GCA_034190945.1). NCBI lineage: Eukaryota > Metazoa > Arthropoda > Insecta > Coleoptera > Chrysomelidae > Octodonta > Octodonta nipae. Next base: position 8,502,245 of record CM067220.1, on the reverse strand, counting down.
GTTTTCCGACTTTCGCCCACACTTATAAGGGGCTTTTTTAAGGATGAGACAAAAAACTAAACAAATGTTACATACCTTGCGGCTACTCTATTCATTTCATCTTTTTTTTTTAATTTTCGCTCACTTGCTCGATTTAGTCGCCTCTATAAAACTTTGAACAATAAAGACATAAAAATGTTTATAGACTAGATAAAAATTATTGTTACCTATTTTAAGCAGAGTGTGGTAGCACCAGCTGAATAGTCAGGATACAAATGTTTTAAAACTATTTCAATCAGTTTCAACAAGATGGAATATGTTTTTTATATGTTATAGAGGTTTATAAATTTCGCACAAATAGTGCACCAATCTTATTAAAATACCCTAATTGATGCATCAAAATTGGAAGTGGTCAAGGAAATCCTTACTGCTTTAAAACCAATTGAGGCAGTGTCAAAGGAAATTGGTTGTAAAAAATATTGAACATCTAGCAAAATAATCCCTATTATTAACTGCCTTTCCAACAATTTGAATTACTGAACACTCTCAACTGATTTTGGTAAAATTGTTGGTAACCAATTAACTCAGTCAACTAGAAAATCGATTAGGAGCTAATGAAATAGTAAAACATTAGCTATTTATCACAGATTGATGATAACTGAATTTTAGTAACAAAGTTGCTTTTGCTGAAGCAATAAACTTGATTAACAGTTACTCCAAGTAACTTTTGACACACATAGTGATGGACTAGTCAAGTGCTACTGAAGTTGAGTATTGAAGATATTATCAATACATGGACATTCTACAAGAGTTTACCATCTACTTCAAAAATAAGTAGGTCTGATGAAGACTGAAATCTTACTTTGGAACTACAAGTTTACCAAAATCAGCCCACTGTAGAAATTAATACAGATGTAATAGCATTTTGAGGTCAAATGCCTAAAAGCAGCATGCTTAGGATATTAGCTTTTAAGTATTTATCCTTGGGTACCTTGGGAGTGGCTATTTTCCAAAGGAGGGAATATTATCACTGAAAGTCAAAATAGGATACCTATTTGGTGAAAGATTATCAAAACTCTTATTTCTTAATTGACTGTCATAAGAAAATTAGAAACAAATCTCCTGATTTTGAAATATCAATAGGTACTTGATACAGTATCAGAACATCCCTAGCTTTATTAGAATTGAAAAGGATGTCATTTTATTCGCTGAGCAAGAGCTGAGGCAAATATATTTGTAAGAATGTTCAAAGTTAATTTGTTGATAGTTTACAAGAGTGCATACAAAATCAACATTTTCATGCAAAATGATTTCGTGACACTTTCGTGTTACAAAAATTGTTGATTGAAACAAAATTTATTTCAAATTGTAACTATCTCTTAATATGCATGCAAAGAATGTTGAATATTTATAAAATAAATACCTTCAACCAACCTTCAACTGGTAACTTGGTCCATATATCACAACACTGTTGCTTTTAGTCAGAGGCCATTCCAGCTCAGAAAGTTACTTAAACTCGAATTTAATGTTTTTTCCTTTCAAAATTATACCGCACTATTCCCCGATAGAAGTATTTAATATCCCCTTTGTCAAAACCACCAAATAGTATACTATCAGAAAAAATAGTAGAATAAGTTGAATCACTGTGGCATGACCTCAATTTGATTTTACGATGGAAGTTTTTTCATGGCCTGCTGTGAATGGCGCAGTTTTCAGATAAAGCACATATGTAATTATCAGAAATAAATTGCTTGTATCACACAAAAATTCAAGAAGAATATAAAGTTTTTTGTTATAAAAATTAGGGAGCAAACAAAAGCGTTGTTTCATTGCATTGCACAAAATATTTAAACATTCTAGGAATTAACCTAGTGCTACCATCTACGGATGAACGTCTTAAATCATTTGCAAATTTACATTAAGCTAGTATAAAATAGATGGCAGATTTTACAAGAATTAATGATAAATAAAAATATGTTTAATCAAATTTAACAATAAACTCATAAAAAATTCTCTTGCATAGAATTCTCATTACTGAGTTAATATAAGTCGCAAGTTTTACGGGGTTTGAGAAAAATTAAAGCAATGTTATCTCCGGATATCAATTGACGCCAACGGAAATATTTTTCTGAAAAAAATCTCAAAAAGTTTTCATAACACATAAGACTTTTTGTGAACATGTCTAAAAAAGTGTATAATGTCTCAATAACCTTGGAAAACACTGAAAAAGTCAAGTGTTCTCTGAACTTTCGGACTTCTTGGAACCCTTATTTTAAGTCTGAATACCTCTTCCAAAAAAATCCTAAATTCCAGAGAATATTTGATTTTTTTCCAGAGTTATTAAGACGTATTGACACTTTTTAGACTTGATGTTATGCATAGTTTAAAAATATTTCCACCAAGGTTTGTGTTCAACGAATTCATGATATTAAAAAAACGTAGTTGAGAAAACAAATATTGGAAAATTATTTTATTTATTTATTATTTGTCTTGATGTCAGACCGATAGAACTGGGAATCATATATTAAATACAGCATAGAATATGCTGTATTAATGGCTGCCAACCAAAAGTTGTCCGGACATTTCCATTGCTCTTTTTCTGTTCGTTAGCTCTATCAAAATTCTCGTTTATTTAGTGTTCATTTTTTGATTTTTTTTTTCATTCAACTGTATTTTTGAGCTTTAGGCAATTTTTTAATAGCAACTATACATTTAAACCCTTGAATGTGGAGCACCTAGCAATTTGACACCCTGTAATTAAGAAATCAAGTTCAATAGATCAGTCCTCCCAGGTATTTAAAAACTTCTCAGTCTGAGACATATTTGAATTACCCCTTCAAACACTACTTAGGGACATAAAAATTGAACTTTATATGACACTCAAAGAATTCTATTTTTACTACAATAAATATTTTGATAGTTGATTAATACAGTTTTAAATTGTTTATATATTACAGATGTATAAGCTTTAATTTGTATTGTTGTATTGTTATTTTCAGTCACCCAGCTTACAGACATATGGCTGATAAATTAGGCACACCATATTTACAGAAAGTTCTTAATGAGCAACTAACAAATCACATAAGGAATACCCTACCATCTCTTAGAGATAAGCTTCAAAAACAAGTCATTATTCTGGAAAAAGAACTTGGGGATTTTAAACATTTCAATCCTGATGACCCAGGTGTAAAAGCTAAAGCTATGTTACAGTAAGTATACATCCAGTAAAAAATAAAGTACGCGAAAACACGTCGTTAATTGCCCGTTTTTCAATTAATAAAGTCTGCAATTATTTTAATTAGTTATCTGTAACTCAATGTGTTGGTTTTTAATTAGTTATCAGTTAGGTTTGCATGTTTATATGACAATAAGTGACAAAATAAGTCATACAGTTTTGATCTGCAACAGTTATGGAAGAAGCTGATAGGGAATATTTGCTAGCAGAAAGCATCAAGTGAGAAAATATTGTTTTATTACTTTAATCACACCAACATGTCCAGTTCAGTAGTTTTTCGCGAAAATTTTAAATATTTTTTATCACCCAAATATTGTCTGTTAAATTGACTGACATTTTACAGATTAGCAAAGGCTTCAAAAATGCTCATACAGTGTTCAACATTCGTTCGCATTTATAGTGTATTATATGAAACTTATTCTACTCATTTTTTAGAGCGTTTTTTAGATATGTATAACAGTCTCCACCGAAACTTGTGAAAACCTACTTACTTTGACAACATAAATGACTTATAGCATCAATAACCTTGACATTGTTAGTCTGAGTTGGTAGACAATGTAACTCGTTCCTCGAAGTTTTCTTGGACTTCCATCGTCTTGAAGTGGTTGATCTGACAACGTTTCAGTAGCTGTGTATCTGCTATTGTCATCAGGTGAATGATAGGAAATTCAGATTATCCGTCCTATTTATATTATACCCTTAACGTCGTCGTACCTGGCGGTTGGTTACCGGTGATGCGTAGTGGCAGAGGCCGAAGAAGAGCTCCCCAAATATTTTTAATTTGGACGCTGGGCTCGCTAATTATATTTTCCTTCGAGATTATACCGGGTGCTTGAAAAAAATGTATATTCACTTTGAACTTCCATAGAAAATTTATTTACCGTTCTACAAAGTTAAATTTCAGGAAAATAGAAAGCTGAAAGTCCAATGTAAAGTGAAACATAAATAACAAATGTTAATACTGTTCATATTGGTGACCTGCAGCATCAATACAATTCTGAGTACGAGTCACCACAGATTCTGTACATCGTATCAAAACGTCCAATGAGATTTCTCTACACACTGCTTAAATCTCATTCCAAAGAATGTCTAGGTTACGTGGTTTACGTTTATACACCTCATCTTTTACTGTGCCCCACAAGAAGAAATCTAGTGGTGTAAGGTCTGGAGAGCGTGCTGGAAACTCGATTGGCCCCCTGCGTCCTATCCACTGGCCCGACAAATTTTGATCCAGGTAAGCTCGTACGTCCCTGTGATAGTGCGGCGGAGCACCATCTTGTTGAAAATAAAAATCATCATTACCGTATAATGCACGAATGGCAGGAAATATGGAATCAGCAAGCATTGTTAGGTAATTAATACCAGTTACAGTGCCTTCAAATCGAAAAGGTCCAATGAGTCCCCTTGAAGACAAACCGCACCACACATTTACACCAGGCAAATTTACAGCTTTTTCAATTGTAATGTGAGGATTTTCTTCACACCAGTAAACACAATTGTGCCTATTGACAGTTCCATTAAGTTTGAATTGGGCTTCATCCGACCAAATGATGCTACCCATAAATCCCGGTTCACTTATCACCATCTCCTGAATCCATTCACAAAATTGCAACCTTCGATCTGGATCGTCGTCATTTAGCTGTTGCACCAGCCTTGGAATGTAAACACGATACTTGCCTCTCTTCAGAATGCGTATCACGCCGCTAGCACTTACATCACTTTCACGTGCCCCTTGCCTTGAAGATTTGTTAGGAGAGCGTTGAAACAGTTCCAAGACTGCCGTTGATGACTCATCACTTGTAGCTGTTCGAGGCCGACCTGAATGACCTTTATGCACATCACACACTGTTCCATGAACTTCGAATTTGTCTCGTACGCGTGTAATTGTTAATCTTGAAGGTGGTTCTGTATCATACTCCCTTCTCCACTGTCTTTGAACTTCATTTACATTCTCAAACTTCCAGTACCACTTAATAACCTGCTTACGTTCTTCAAAACTCAAACGTACGTCCCCCATGTTGATATTACAAATTCCAACTGATAATATAACATAGAGGGACGATTATGCTGGCACCTGGCGAAGAAATATAACATTAGCCTTGTAGAGCGGGAAAACTACAATAGTTTAAAGTGTGTATAAATTTTTTTGAAGCACCCGGTATATGCTGTCTCTATGAATTTTCTTTTGTACCAGTGCTCTTCCTTGTGAATTGCTTTGGCCTGGTCCCAGTTGACATTATGGTGTTCGGTGCATGCGTGATTCGCTAGCCCAGACTTCGTTACCTCCGCTCTTTGAGTAGCTGTGCGGTGTTCCTTAACCCTGATGTCTAGCTGTCACGTTGTCTCTCCGATGTAAAAATTGCCGCATTCACACGGTATGCTGTATATACAGTTATTTGGTATTACTGGTACGTCGGGCCTCGTTCTTGTTATCATGCTCCTCAAGGTGTTGTTGCGTTTGAAGATCATTCTGATTCAATGGCTGTGTGCAATTCTTCTAAGTTTCTCCGACAAGCCTTTGGTATACGGTAATTGTAGAGTTGCTACCGTGGTGTTCTCTTCCTGCCTAGGTGGTTTGTTCAGCTCTTCAAACGCCTTGGTAATGATCGTTTCCGGAAATCCATTCTCCAAAAGGTCTTCCCTAAGTTTCACTTATTCTCCTTTGAGGGCTTCTAGTATGCTGCAGATATTTTTGGTTCAATGGATTAGTGTTTTAATGATGCCAGTTTTCGTTGCTGATGCGTGGTTGGAATTGTAGTGAAGGTATAATCCTGTTTGCGTAGCCTTCCTATAGATTGTTGTTTGGATTCCGGTCCTAGTCCTTTGACACTTTACATCAAGGAATGGTAGGCACCCACTCACTTCTATCTCCATGGTGAATCTAATGGATGGTTGGGATTGGTTCAGGTGCCCCAGGAATGCCTGGAATGCCTGTAGTTCTGTCTCTCCATGTTGCCAAATAATGGAGGTGTCATCGACATACTTCAACCAAAGCTTAGACTGCTTCTTGTACCTCCTCAGTGCATGTTCTTCGAACCATTCCATGTAGATGTTGGCGATGGTTGGTAATAACGGGGAACCCATAGGCAATTCATCTTCTTGCATAAAGAAACGGTCCTTCTCCTGAAAGTAGCAGTTCTTGAGGCAACATTCAAGTAAGTCCATGATTGAGTCTATTGGCAGCTCCGTCCTCTCCATCGGGGTTTCGTCTTCAGTAAGTAAGTATGTTGAGGGATTCGTCTAGTGGTACGTTCGTGAAAAGGTTTTCAACGTCGAAACTTACTAAGCGATGTTGTGACCCAAGTTCCATCGATCCAATGAGTCCTTGATGTGCGATGATGTTTTGCCCTCTAAAGGTTGGATGATTGGTAGAAGGAATTTCGATAGTGCTGCTGTTGGTAAGTTGCGCCAACTTGTAATCGTTCTGAGGTCTGAATTTCCTATCATTCACCTGATGACGATAGCAGATACACAGCTATTGAAACGTTGTGCGATCAACCACTTCAAGACGATGGAAGTCCAAGGAAACTTCGAGGAACCTTGATATTGTCGTCAACTTTATCTCTATCATGTGACTAGTGTATAAAATTTTCCTGGATATTTTCTTACTTAGTACATTGCTTGATTCACTCGTACTGCACCCCCACTTATTCCCAATATTCGATCAATTGTAAAAGTTAATGAAAATGACGATCTTACTACACAACACACATTACATGTAGTCCCAGTTTTAGAAGTACCTACTATGGAAAAACCTACAAATTACAATTACAAGTTACATAAGGTAAGTGATATTAGCACATAGAACTAGCACTTTCTCATATACCTTAAGTTCAGCCAAAATCGCAGATGAAGACGACATATCTAAAAGATTGAAACAAACTGTCATTCCCCCAATCATCTGAATTGTATTGTTTTTCTCATAATATCAAACTTTACATAACGACTAGTTACTCCAAAAACGACTTTAAGAAATAATACACTTCTATGCACAAAAATTTAAGAAAGTTTTTCGTATTTTGGACTACCCAGAACCAAAAATTCTGACAATGGCTACAAATTTTAAAATTATTTTTTTGCCGATATTCCCAATAATCAATGAAAATTATACAGTCTAAAAAGTTTCATTCCAGTTTATGTTCACTAACTCAAATGTCTCAGAAGAAAACAATGTTTGAAAAAATATTAAAACTAATGAAATTTGCATAACAGGTACCAATAACACTAGAAATGTTACCCAACATCTTTGACAAGTGAAGGGAGGGGATGCGCAATGCTGCCAGCAAAAGTTTGTTGTTTTGACACCAATTCCTTATAAATTAAATCATTCTATACTTTCCCGTAAAATGTAATTTATTGTTGTTACTTTTACACTTGTATGCTACACAATAAAATATGCTAACAATGCAAGTATTGAATGCTTTTTCATTCAGAAACAACAACAAAAAATTGGCACCTCAAAAACCGGCTCACTTTCATATCATTGCTTAAGATGTGCATTACCTGTCATTTCCCTTCCCTTGTCAAAGCCCAACATACTTCCTTTAATTTTTTATAATGATTAACCTTTTAGAAGAAAACTGTAACTACTACTATTTTAAATGCAATTTTTAACAAAATGAAAAATATAGGCTGACCACATGATAAGAAAAAAACATAAATATTTGCTAATTTTTCATTGTGAGACAGTTGACAATTTAATTAAACGAATTAATCAAAATAACGTAATCTAGCATCAAATGAAAACAACAATTACTGTTAAATTACACTTATTTCTTTTTAAAAATAAAATACCACTTTTATTTATAAGCAAAATATTAGTACTAGTACTAAATCCGTGTCAAATCAAAATAGAATTTTCTTTTAGAATGATTCAACAGTTCGCACTGTCTGTAGAAAAAATACTGGAAGGTACGAGGTCTGATGATGTGAACACTAAAGAGCTGTCAGGAGGTGCTAAGATCAATTGTTTGTTTCACGAAAAATTTCCATTTGAAATCGTAAAGATGGAATTCGATGAAAGTGAATTAAGGAAGGAAATCGCTATTGCTATTCGCAATATTCATGGAGTTAGGGTAAGTCACTATCATATTTGTTATCTCGATATAATTTGGTTGTTAATAAGTCGCTGCTGCAAAATGTTCACAAAAATACGTAACATCTAATCTAATTCAGTAAACTTTGACCACAATATTAGACCAGTCTCTGTATCATACAATATAGTGAAAGGCTGGTGTCGTAAATTCAAGTACGAAAATGTTGCATCTAAATCAGTATATCCCTCAGGATCGATAGTGAAATTACGACGTTTCAGTAGTGTTACATCTGCCCTCAGCAAAGATCGGTTCGCATAATTTTCCTATGCTTACACTTCTGGTTACTCCAATACTCCACTTGGAAAAAGAAGGTTTTCTCACGAATTACTAGAAGGGGACAAAAAGGAACTTTCCGGAATATTGCTCCCAGATTTATTTCTGGTTTACCAATGGATCCAATATTTCAAGCAGGTTTCGATTCGGAAAAACATCCACCATACTCTCCAGATCTGTATCCTAAAGAGTTTTCCCATGAAAGGAGAAGTTTACAGAGATCGATATTTTTTACGCAAGGCTTTCTTGAAATATAGGACGATTATGTCGAAAGAAATCAAAATCTACCAAATATCTAAAAAGTTAAGGAATATATAGTGACTCTAATAAATATTTTTATTTGTGTTACAACAATTCTAATTCATACAATTATTTTAGATTGGTCTCTTCACACCAGATTTGGCTTTTGATGCGATAGTCAAAAAACAAATAATTAGACTTAAAGGTCCATGTATGACATGTGTGGACTTAGTTATTGTTGAATTGCTAAATATTATCCATAATTGTACAGAAACAGTGAGTAAAACATAAGAATGTTCTCAAATTTGTGTTTTTAAACTAATTTAAATTTTAGATGTCAAGATTCCCAAGGTTGCGGGAAATTGTAGAAAGGGTTATCAATTCCCACATTAGAAGGCAAGAGGTTATTTGTAAAGAACAATTGTCAATGTATATCAATTGTCAGTTGTCATATATGAATACTAATCATGAGGATTTTATTGGTTTTGCAAAGTAAGTGTTTCGCCAAATTTAAATTTACTTAAGAAATATTTTCAAATTGTAATACCCACCTTTTTATTTTGACTTCTTAAATTCATTCACGACGCCATTTTATGTAAATAACGTAAATTAGTTATCCCATTAGAGCGATCCATTCATCAGACCTTTATTGTAAAAACACAGTTTTGGACCCTAACACCAACCTTTATTTTAAACACTCAACGCCGTTTCAACAACTCTAAGTTGTCATCTTCAAGGAGTAGGTGTTAGGGTGCAAAACTGTGTTTTTACATTTGTGACACACCAAAGGTTCCACAACTTTCACTACTGATTACGCTCATGTAATTTACCAACCCATTATTTACAAAGCAGTAATTAACACCTCATTAATTACACCCCGATGGCAGCTAGCACGCGGCGCCCCAGCGCACATCAAAGAATGCCGGCTTTTCCCACGGTATTCAAAATTTTCTCATCCCCAAGTGTCCCAATACCTACAAACTATTAACCCACGTTAATTTACTTGTCATTTTTATAAATTATCTTGTTAATAAGTATTGATTTTACCTTTTTTCAAATACTAACTAGTTGTTACTTGTATTATTTGGTGTTATTAACAAAAGAAAACAGCAACATTATTTTCTTGTTCAATAAAATTTTGAAATGTAACACAAATTTCTTTTAGTGCTGAAAATCAAGTCATGATGGCCAGCTCAGGACGTACCGGCAATCTGGGAAATCAAGTTATTCGAAAAGGATTTTTAAATTTGCATAATCTGAGCTTCATCAAAGGTTAGTGAATTATTATTATGATACAAGACATATCAGTATTATATTAGGTTAGGCCATTTGGACTGAAATTATTTACTTCAACCTCATATTCTGCGCTCCCATTCTATGAAGCAGGAGCGTAGATATGGCGGGGTTCAGGGAGAGATATACCCCATTAGCGAACCTCGATTAATGTAATCTGCAAAATGAGGTGGCAGCAAACTAACACGGAACATTTATGTGTTTGACCGTGCTGATTACGAATCTGCAATTAGTTTTTGCCGCAACCGTGCAATAAATTTTAACGATTGACTTTTCATTGAAGTTACTGGGAGAAATTGTAACTTTGCGGTATAAAAAAGTTTTTATTTTACTCATGTTTCTAAATCGTTTCTAATTATTTTTATATGCTAACAGTCATGTACGAGGGTGAATCAAATATGAACCGGATTTGATTTAAAAAATTTATTGGTACGATCAATACAAATTTTAATACATATTATTTTTCTACATAGTCTCCTCTCTTATGTATACATTTTTTCCACCGAATCGGAAGTTTTTTAATACCTTTCTCAAAGAATGAAACTGGTCGTGTCGATAACCAATTGCGCACAAACGTTTCTACACCTTCGTTGTCCTCAAAGTGGTGGCCTCCCAGTTCTTCTTTAAGTGGCCCAAACTTGTAGTAGTCACATGGCGACAAATCAGGACTGTAAGGCGGGTGTTCAAGGGTTTTCCAATGCATTTTGTTCAATTTTCCTTGAGTCAATGCAACTGTATGTGGCCGAGCGTTGTCATGCAGCAGAATTACACTTCGGACAGACATATTCCGCCTCTTTTGCCGATAGGCAAGTTTCACTTGTTGGAGTAGTTCGCAGTAATACTCAGCATTAATTGTACGGCGTTCGTGCAGAAAATCGATCAGCAGTACGCCTTTCGAATCCCAAAAAACTGTTGCAAGAATTTTCCCTGCAGAAAAACGGGTCTTGGCTTTCCGCGGTGCTGCCTCTCCAGGTTTTGGTTTGGTCTCCGGGGTATAATGATGCACCCATGTCTCATCACAGGTGACCATATGTCTCAAAAACTCATCCCCCTATGCTCGATATCTTGCTAACAGCCTTTCACATACGGCAAGACGGTTTGCTTTCTGATCTTCCCTTAAAAGGCGAGGAACCCATCTTGCACACACTTTTCGGTAACCCAACTCATCTGAAATGGTTGATTGAGCACTCCCGTATGATATTCCAACGTATTCAGCAATTGCCAATACTGTAAGATGGCGGTCACCTTCAATCAGCTCACGAATTGCGTAGATATTCGCCTCATTGATGTTTGTCGTGGGACGGCGTACATGAGGCTCATTTTCCACTGTCTCTCGGCCATCTGAAAACTTTTTGTGCCAGTCGTACACTTGGGTCCTTGGAAGTGTTTCATTGCCGAACTGTGCAGATAGTCGACGCAAAATTTCAGACGGTCTAACGCCCTCCCGCGCCAAAAATTTGATAACAACACGTTGCGCAACAGACGTATGCACCTCTTGCTCTGACATGATGCTACTCACAGATCAAACACAAGCTACTAACAGCGCATCGACTACGCCTCGCCAAACCGACGAACTCCCCTCTTCTTAACATCCCTACCTAACATATATCGAGTCGTCACGCCACTCGAATTACCTACAGGGCGAGAAACAGAAAAGTCCGGTTCATATTTGATTCACCCTCGTATATTGGATATAATGTTTTTGTTTCCATGAGTGAATCACTTGTCGCGCAGAATTTAGATCACCCGCTTTAAACCTAATTCTCCCCTCTAATTCTCTAATTTACAATTACAAATATTCGTGGTAGTGTTCCGGGAGCTAGGATATAAATTGTTTTCAGATATTCCTGAAAAATAGCACACTCCTCTTTTTTTATTGCAGCATTTATTACTTTTGTTATTTTTTGCGAAACTTGAACACGTTGACCACAATTTTCAGTGACTTATACAAACTAAACTAAATGTAGAACGTCCATAAAATCGTTGGGTCGACGACATTAGCGTAGTGCTAGGTAGCTGGTAGTTAAATACTCATACAAAAAAAAAACAGAGAGACATGAAACGTGGTGGTAGAGACCTATATCCAAGAATGTTACAAAATGACAAATTAGCTAAAATATTTATTCAATGGAAAAATATTTGTTAATTAAATAATTAAAAGATATGAAGGATATTTGTGATTTTTTTTTTCATTTATTTATGTTGCACTTTTTTCTTAAATGTTTTCCTCCTCATTTTCGTCATTAAAACATTGATCACCTGACCTATATACAAACAATTTGAAGCAGTGGCGCAGTTAACGGATAGGGTCGCGAAGAATAATATATCGATTTTGTAAAAAAAATCTATTTGTAGTTTCTTGTGAAAACTTAGCAGCTATATGTGAGTCTAGTATAAGGCTTAACTCTTAGTTATTGCCATAATTTTATTTCACTTTGTTTGGAAGGGATGACTTTTTATACTCTGTGTTGTTTTGTATATTTTTGTTTCCTATAATATAAATTATCTGAAGCTGTTCGTGATACACGTATCACGTGATTATTAAACATGCCTTAAATTGTTCAATTGTATACGAATTCATTAGTTAAGTTAGAGAGAACCTTCTGTATATCTGTAAAGTAACATTCCATTGAGATATTGGAGTGTATACGCGTACATTATCAATATCCTAAAATAAAGTAAAATATTAATAATTACAGAAATACTTAACGATGACGCGGTTATTTTTTAAAATTTAGTGTAGTTTTTGAGTAAAATGCAGGAAACCCTTTTTTTGGAGGGGGGGGGGGTATGGAGATTTCCTCTTATTGCACGTTTGTGGCAAAAACTAATTGCAGATTCGTAATCAGCACGACCAAAAACATAAATGTCCTGTGTTAGTTTGCTGCCACCTCATTTTGCAGATTCAGGCAAAATTTCAATGGACTACAAAAGTTAAAAACGCAAGAATGTCCTATAGTAGGTTTGCACTGAAGGCAACATATCCTTCCATAATAAAACTGTAACTACGCCACTGTACTATTTTGATTCTAACGCCTGACAGTTCGGCTTAAAAAATTAACATTTGTTAGATAAAGATTAAATCGTAAAATGGAGGTTCTCTCAAACTTTTTCATTAATTTTTTTGGTTTTTCTCTGAGCATCTCTTCGTTCCTGTTTTTTTTTTCTTATAGATTCACTGATTTGTCGATTAAGTTTAGTAACTTTTATATCTTTTGCAGTTAGGAACCGAACACGTGAATAGCAGCCTCTATTAGTTAACTTGGTAGCGCGATAAATTTTGTAGCACATTTTTAAGCATTTTTATTTTTCCTATTATTCCTTTGTCTTCTAAAATCTTCTAGGAGGAAGAACTTTTTGGTTTGTTCTTTCGTCAGAAAGTCTCGCATGGTACAAAGACGAAACAGAAAAAGAAATCCAATACATCCTTCCTTTAAATAAACTAAAACTCAGAGATCTTGAAACAACTTTTATGTCAAGGAAACCGACATTTGCATTATTTTACACCACGGGCGTTAATGTCTGGAAAGACTACAAACAACTAGAACTTACTTGTGAATCATTGAACGATATGGATCTGTGGAAGGCGTCATTTTTAAGAGCTGGAGTCTACCCGGAGAAGCAACAGACTGAAGAGGAGGCAAATGAAAAAGTAAGTGAATATCTCATTATATTATAATGTTTTTATTTTCACACTCGGGTTCAGTTTAGTTCTCGGATTTATTTAAAAACACAGTCCAACTCACTCTAATTTATTTCCACTACTTTAACACAATTTATATTCACAGTACTATTTACAATTTATCTTTACTATACTAATGGCAGTTCTCAAAGCTTCAAGGGAATTCGACGAATTCCCATTAACAGTAGTCGCCCACCTCAGGTTGAGAGACAAAACATTTCGGATCCCCAGAAGTATCGGAAGAATGCCGTTTGCACCAGATATTGGATGAATACCCGTCACAATAGTTATTTTATAAAATTGATATTGAAGTAGCAGTAATCATAAATGGAAACCCCTAGATTTAGATGTAACAATTTTTTGGCCTTCTTTGTTATGAGTCTGTTGATAAAACCACATCCATATGCCGAAAAATGGGATAGAAGGGAGTATAAGGCAAGCAGACACTATCTATCCCAAATGACATACAAAAACGTGTTGTATTAGATAGGCACAATGTACATGGTGACTGGATGTTCAGTAAGTTGGCGAATACAAAATAATATGATGGGTGCATAAAAATAAGTGGTCCGCCGTCTTTGGGATTCCGCCATATTGGATTTATAACGATCTGACTATTAGCTAATCATGCATTGTCATACAAACCAAATTCAAATTTCTCAGTCTGACGTCAGTAATTAGTATAGAATTCACCGAGATAGGTGAATCTAAATAAAGCTTATATCGAGATAATCAAATCAGAAAAATTCAGGCTGATATCTGGGTTAACAGACATTTTGGATTGGCTTGTACATAGCTGCAAGTAATGATACAGAGATACAGTTAGGGAAATTCAATTGAACATAATATTTTAGTGCCATTGGAGCGGTGGCTATTCAGGACGATAGTTAGTATTTTAATGATGCGATGGGTTAAATGATTCTGAAAAGTGGTAGGATGCCAGACTGACAGGGTTGATTTCAAATTATTTCCATATAACGAGCCGTGAACTACCTATAAATTATCACATATTGACTATGACGGTGTTCCAGTAAATTCTTTGTTCAGTATACATCTGTACAGTTATTTTTAAACTAAAGCCTTTATTAATTTTTCAGATTGTAGAAGATGTTGATCCGCAGCTCAAGAGGCAAGTTGAAGTAATCAGAAATCTTGTTGATAGCTACATGTCAATTGTAACTAAATCAACTAAGGATTTGGTTCCAAAAGCAATAACACACATGGTCATCAACAACACGAAAAAATACATCTTCGAAGAACTGTTAGCCCATGTGTACGCCAATGAAGATCAAGTAAGACTTTAATTTGTTTATTTTCAAACTTCTTTGCAGAGGCAGGTCTGTGCCAGTCTGTGATCTTAAAACTAATTTATAATGTTGTTGTTATTTGTAGTGTAACTTGTTAGAAGAATCTCCAGAAGCTGTGAAAGTAAGAGAAGAAAAAATGGCGATGTTCCAAGCTTGCAGGACAGCTTTGGATATCATTGGAGATTGTACAATGAATTTAACTTCAAAATCGTCCGTAATCGAAAACGAAACAACATACGTACCCAAGCCTGCTGTACCATCAGCTGCTGTTAAAAAAGGTAAAAAAATAATTTGTAATTAGAAATTACCTAGAAAAATAAGGACAGTCTTTAAATAAAAGAACTAGTGTCGCGATCTATTGAAATAATATACAGTGATGGGCAAATGTGTGGAACCAAGTAAATATCTCTGGAATTATTGGAGATATCAAAATGAAATTTGGAAGATGGATACTGTAGTAGATTGCCTATTTGTTTCCAATTTTTTTTACAATTTTGAACTTCATGTTTTACCGGAAGTAATGTCGATTTTAAAATTTACTACGTAACACCCTGTATAGTATTTTAGTTTCTGATGAAACATTTTATTGTGAATACAAAAATATCGGTTTGATATTGTTTACTTCACTACCTACCGAGATATTAACAGAAAAGTAACTAAGGAAAGAAAAAATTCCATGGTAGCTAAACTCGGTTCAGATTTCATTTACGCCCGATATAAACAAACCGGTCGGTAAGGATTTGTATTTCTATTGACCAATCGGTGGCATTATACCGTCACAGCCAATAGCACTGCTTGTTCCATAGTCGAATACACGTGCATTTGTTTAAATCAGGCGCAAATTAAATCTGAATCAAGTTTAGTAGTCCATGAAATTCATTGCAGAAGTGACAGTAGTTATCAAAATAAGTTATTAGTTTTTTTTATTTGAACGTAAAAAGATTGTATTGTTTTAATTTGATCGTAAAAGGGCCGAATTAAGTGAAAGAGAAAGAATAGAAATATTAATGATGATTGGGTATGGGGAGAGGAAAAGGACGCATCAAGAAGTTTGTGACCTTTTTAACATTGTTCATCCGAATACACAAATATGCCGTTCAGTAGTAACGGAAACTTTGCGAAGGTACAACACAAGTGGAACAGTTAGCAATTTACCAAAAAGTGGAGTGGTGAAAATCACTTAGATTTACTTAATAATTATGATTATGTATTTCTTTAATGGATATTAGATTTTTCATTTCCTTAATTACTTTTCTGTTAATATCTCGGTAGGTATTGAAGTAAGCAATATCAAACCCGATATTTTTGTATTCGCAATAAAATGTTTTATCAGAAACTAAAATACTGTTTCATTGCAAATTTTAAAATCGACATTACTTCCGGTAAAACAGGAAGTTTAAAATTGTAAAAAAAATTGTAAACAAATAGGCAATCTACTGCAGTATCCACCTTCCAAATTTCATATTAATATCTCTAATAATAATAGATATTTGCTTGGTTCCACTCATTTGCCCATCACTGTATAATCTGAAACTATCTTTAGCATTTACATTCTTTATTTCTTTTTAATTATATTAAATTAAATAATTTGGAAATAAATGTTGAGAGTGTCTTTTAAGTATTGTATCTATTTAGAATTTGTATTGGAAACAAAGTGTACCTACTACGACAGTTACGTAAAGACTGCCCTGCTGCTGATTGTCTGTTACCGAAAGTTTTCACACAGATGTTCGGTGAGGGGGGGGGGTGGATGGTAAATCTGTATTAGCATCCACTACATTCTACTGATTATTTGGCAAAATAATTTTTTTCTCTTTAATTTAATAAATTCCGTTATTTTTCCGAAAAAAATAATGATATTAACAAACGATTCTTAACTTGCTTTGTTTTTTTTCACAGTTTACAGGATGTCCCAATCACAAACGACATTTTCAAGGCCAGCACCACCACCACCACCTTCAGGTACGCCCCCGCCGCTACCAGAAAGGCCTTATTGATAACGATTTTTGATGATACCAATTTTAAAATGCCTTCATTCTATGTGTAATATAATGGATTTACTTAATTAGATTAGTTTAACACCGA
Source organism: Octodonta nipae (assembly GCA_034190945.1). Lineage (NCBI taxonomy): Eukaryota > Metazoa > Arthropoda > Insecta > Coleoptera > Chrysomelidae > Octodonta > Octodonta nipae. The sequence goes on along the minus strand of CM067220.1, from coordinate 8,485,055 downwards.
AATAAAAAATAAAACAAAATAATATTTTTAACTTGCAGAAATATAAAATGTTGAATTTTTCCAGCACTCAAAAAATCACAAAGCGAGAAAAATCTCAAAGATCCTAAAACCGGGAAAAACGTCCTGGTTCCTCGATTCTATGTACTATCAATACCGTAAAGGTATTCGGGAAGAAAACTGTCTTGGTAAGCTATTAAGGCTTGCAAGCTTGCTTTTGTGTTGTCAGTACTATCAGGGTGAATCAAATTGAAACGAGAATTAATTTTTCTTTTTTTTTTAATTAATAGATTAAATACTGAGAATTATACATTTTTCTACCTAATTGCTCTGTTAAATATTTTTCTCATTTAATACAACATTTTTCAATTCCATCTCTATAGTAATTTAGACCAGTTGCTTACGAACCATAGACATTCACAAATTTTAATTAATAAATAAATGTTGATTTACGGACCAGCCATTTACATTAAAATTAAAATTTTGAAATATAAATAGACGATTAATATATCAGGTGTACCAAAAGTACCGGTACCGCCCATGTAACTTCCTATGATCGCATTTTTCGAGAAAACGTCCCAGAAAAAAGTCGTTCAGTTTTGACTTAAAAATTCAGTGGTGACCTTGTCCTTGACCCCAAGCTCATTTTTAAGGTCATTTTTCAAGGTCAACTTTTTAAATGGACATCCCTGTTTTTTATTTTGGAATCAGAAATTCAGATATGTATTTGACCTTGGGGTCTAAGTGACATCTCAAGGACATTTCAAGAGCATTCGTTTTTTTTAACGAAAAATGTCACTTAGCTTTGAAAGAAGGTGGGGTCCCACCTGCTGTCCGCGACCACTTATTCGTATATTCCTAGTTACCCATTATCTTCAGAGGGGCTTTCCTCTATACGCAACTTGATGACGCACTGTGTAGTGTTGATGGAACTGAACAGTTTCCTTTTTTTAAATTTTTTTTGGCTTTTTTGTTTTTTTTTATTAGTTTTATATGAATCAATTACTTTTTAAAGAGCTTGAAGCCAGTCCGTAGATATTTAACATTATTTTATAGCGATTATTTTCGGTCTCTAAAGTATATGTCCAAAGTTATTGTCCACAGCAAAAAATAAAAAATGAAAAATGTACGTTTCAAAGAACGAATGACCTTGAACTGACTTAAAGGCTACTTAGACCCCAAGGTCAAATACATATATGATTGTAACATTCTCTGCCCTTTCTGATTCCGGAATTAAAAATTAGGGGTTTTCATTTAAAAAAAATGAGTTAACCTTGGATTGTTCTTTAAAATGACCTTGGGGTCAATGACAAGGCCACCATTGAATATTTAAGTCAAATCTGAACAATTCAAACCTGAACAACTTTTATCTGGAACGTTTTCTCAGAAAATGCAATCATAGGAAGTTACAGGGGTACCGGTATTTTTGTTACACCCTGTAGGTATTAAAATTGTGGAAGTACCACAATGATTTTTTTTTATTTTTGAGGTAAACACATTGAATGCATCATTAAAAAAGTCAGAATTGGTTTCCCTTCTCAGTGTATTCACAATTGCCGAAAAACGTGATATCGAAAAAGATACACCATTGTTTGGAAAGGGTCATCAAATAGATTGTACCCTCTGAGGGTTTTTTATATTTATCACAGCAATATCCCAGGACCACTGGCGAATCCAGGGGAGGGGGGTAAAGGGCTCAAGCCCCTCCCAATAATTGAAGTTGTTCGCTTTTTTAGTGCTTGTTAACTAGCTTCATCGGGGTCAAGCCCCCCCCACCGGCAAGCCTGGATCCGGCACTGCTCAATACAATCTAATAAGCCATTTATTATTTTAGAAAAAGTTCTCATATAAATACATTTTCTGTCGTGTAGAGATAACAACTTCAGAGTCTCTTTATATTCAATTTCTTCTTTTGAAATGCCCATCTTGAAGCCCACACACACTTATAAATTTTCTCTGTACCCTTTGGATCTGATCTATAAAAATAAAAAGTATTTTAAAATTGATCTTATATAGGAGCAGAATGAAATTTTGAAGCAATCTATGTTACTAAAATCCTGTAGAGTTCTTTTAATAAATTTTAATGCCCTAGTGATTATGTATCTCTCTAGTACAATCGAATATTACATAAAGCATATTCCTCAAAAGAAAGAGAATTAACTGTGAACTCCATAGGTATGACAGAAATAGAATTAACAAAACAAAAAAAAATCATCTTCAGCATCAAAACGTTGAACCCACGCTCAGCGCTTCTTTAGGCGTACCAGATGTGAAACTGTGAAATTCAAAAAGTGAAATGTCTGGACTGTAGAGACTAGAGACTGTATTCAAGAGCTTTCCAGGAGTAATCATCTTCTTTTAGTTTTGGTTTGCAACCATTTCAAATCATTGTAATTGTAATAATGTTTTATTATCCCCTTTGTCTAATCAGCCCGGGAAAAAAATTGGATTGGTTGGAATCGATTTTCCAAATTGTCTTCACATATATGTTGTATCAACTACACTTCCGTTCGGCCATACTACTCATACTATTCTCGTTTACATTTGATTCGCCAACATGTAAAATTAGTTTGTCTTAAAATTTTGCATAATTCGTTTAGCTTTCGTTAACTTTAAAGATTTTACAAATCAAGGAGTTTCATTTGATTGAATTTTTGTTTAGTATTCGTCTGGAACTTTGATCATCACATACAATTTGAATTTCTAGGAAGTACTTCCGTGGGTTTTTATATTCTTGGGCATATTTAACTGGAACTGATACCTTCTAAGTATTATTATTACTTATCCAATAACCTTAGATAGAAAACGAATTAGAATTTATCTGTAGATTAATAAATATTTATATAATTTTGTTAGTTATTTTGGAAATATATTACCTACTGCTAGAATAATTTTTTAACATCTGTGATCATTGATATATTTACATTTTATTAATCTGTTAATAAAAATATACCAATGAAAGTGTTTTTATTGTTTAACACCCCTTTATTGTAACAAATCTCTGCTGTAAAAAGTTCAGGTTTGTTTCCATGGATTTGCCATAAATATTTGAACATATTCAAATGAATATTCGGGCTATTCATTGTGATAAATATTAGAAATTTATCATGGAAATGGAGAAAAGTACATATTACATTGACTGAATATCATGAACTCCGTGTATAGACTTAGATGAACAAACATCTATATGTAGCAATCTTATGTACAAATAGGCGTATTGTATGTTGCCTATACTAATCCTAGGTGGAAACATTTCAATTCCAAGTTTGTTTACATTTTCTGTCCAGCTCTATTGACTGTGTTCCGATTTCTGGATAAGTTATCACAATGTAGCTAGATTTATAAAGTTTACTCTTTTTTCTTTCATCAAGATCTTTGTATTCGCCCACTCTACTTTATTGCTGCTTATGCTGGATAATAAGTGCATTGGCTGAGTTTGATTTGTCCATGTGTCTTTGGAAATATATTCCTCTGTTTCGGTCTCCTCACTTGCAGAGGTCCCGACCTCGACGTCTTACTCGTGTATATTTATGCCCACATACACAAAGTACACTTCCTAATTTCTAAATTATATAGGTACACAGGCATTAATTGTGATTGTATTAAACACCACAGTGCTTTTTTAGCATCATGGTGCAAATATTGTTCTATAAGATGAAATCTAAGTGATGTCATAATCTGAACAGTGAATAAAAATATCTTCAGTGTACTTACCCTATAAAATATCGCAATGAAATCTTATTGGATAGGCTACTTAAATTACATTTTTCTTGAAAAATACCTACCTTATTGTCTTGTAAACGTTGTTTGTGGCATATTCTTGATTAGTTTTATGTTTTTTTTGGGCAATAACACCACAATAGAAATAAAACGACGTATATTGCAGGAATACCAAACGTTTCAAAGTCTATTCTGACTTCGTTGTCAATGGCTTTATATTAAATTTACATCAATAAATATAAAGCCATTGACAACGAAGTCAGAATAGACTTTGAAACGTTTGGTATTCCTGCAATATACGTCGTTTTATTTCTATTGTGGTGTTATTGCCCAAAAAAACATAAAACTAACCTATCTTATTGATATTAAAGGTGAAAGGAGACATAGTTTCACTATTACCCTCTCTTTCTAGTTTTATCACCATATTTGTGCAGTGCAGCCTACCTCTAGAAGTATATGCTCTAAGATCTTGGATAAATGAGTCATCCCATAATACCACGGCAAAGTCAATATTTTAATCACGCTGTATGCACTGTATAAATGTTTTTTGGATTATTATAAATAAACGTTATAAAGATCATTTTCCTTGTTTTGCTTATTTAACACTTTATTAAAAGGCTTAAAGATTAAGAAACAGTTTAATTTCATATTTGGTTATGCTCCATATTTTCAAAAATTTAAATGTCAAAGGTTAAATAAGTGTTTAATCCACCCACATTACTTCCTATACGCAGGCAACCAACATTACAAGGAAAGATACACGCAAGCGTAGCTGTATTGATATCTAAAATTTCAAATTAAATAAATTCGGGATCCTACTTCGTTGAATAATTAAGACAATACAGAAACAGTTTATCGCTTCATAGAAATATCCTAAGATACTTTTAAATATGGTTACGCAATCCAACAAATACTGAAAATATTGCATTGAAAATTACGAAAATCGTAATGAGTCATGCGCATTTCTGATCAGTCAGTTTTATTATCGGCCATGTTCGTTTATCTCTAGGCTAGTATAATAAGTTGTGTTTTCTTCGGTAAATATTTGATATTCCGGCCTAAAAATGGCAGGGAATATGGGAATGGAGCAACTTATTCCAATCGTGAATAAGTTGCAAGATGCGTTCACACAGCTGGGGGTTCATATGACTCTGGATTTGCCACAAATCGCCGTTGTGGGCGGACAATCGGCTGGAAAAAGTTCAGTATTAGAAAATTTCGTTGGCAGGTAAGGAAATTATTCTACGATAACTCTTTAAACCATCAATAAGTCATTATTATGAAAAAAATATATTATTGATTGACGAGCATATTGGAATCAATCTCAGCCTGACTTTTGATACATTGACCTCAGTTATTGACCAGTCAAATTTGTTTTAATTTAACTGTTGTCAAAGTGTCTACCATACATCCTGTGATAAAAGTCTGTTTTTAAATATGTGGGCAGATATTGATTTTTGAATCTGTAGATAAATTCAGTTCAATGATTTTGACATTTTTCTTGCAGGGATTTCCTTCCCAGAGGGTCTGGAATTGTGACTCGTAGACCACTCATTTTACAACTTATCAATTCAAACACAGGTAATTACATACATATATGTACATAAAAATCGACCTACTATACTGGTGATTATGTCTAATCAGACTAGTGATAAACATTAAATCTAAAAACGGGGTAATTTTTGATGGTGTGATAAGTTTGTTGCACAGTATATTTTGATTGTTATCAATTTGTGTAAGGACACATGTCAGATATGTTTACATAATCTGTGCTTATGACTTTATCATTGTTGAAAAATAAATAACCTGATGAAAATTATGTTTCTAAGTTTCAAGTCATGCATGGAGCATCATTTTTGATGGTTATAGCATGTGAATGGTCACACATTCATATAATATACCAGTTATAACTGACATAATATTAACAGCAAACTTGTAGAACTAAATTATTAGAGCCTTAAAAACCCCAAAAAATATGGAGTATTTTTGTTTTTTGTTTATTGTGTAAAAAGTAATGATCTGTTCATAATGCCATCAATAGAATAATTGTAGAGAATCAGAAAATCTTCAAAATTAATCTTTATAAATTTTGATCACAGCATTTTTCACAATGAAAAGCTAAAAAAACCAATGTAAAGTGTTTTTTTAAAAAAATATTACTTGATTGTAATAACAGCTGGAACCTTAATCGGCCTCATAGTGATACTTTATAACTTCAAGATTAATAACACTGAAGATCAATATTGTATGTTATGTAGATCTTGCAGAATTGCAATTTAAAGAATTCGTAGAAATATTTTGCAGGACATATCTTATTAACCATGATTTGATAATTTTATTCAAAATATATATTTGAAGTTTATAAAATGCATTTCACTTTATATATCTTGGATTTTTGTCATAGTGGCATAAAATGTATTAATACTGCTTTTGAATATTGGCATAAATGATGGACCCTCCAATGTTTTGACAATGGCGGATCCAGTCAGTGGAAAAAACCATTTAATTAATATCAGTAAACTGTATACAGGTAACCATTAACTTAATAAACTAATGGCAAATAGAGCAAGATGAGCAAGCAATAGTTATGTAAATAAACACATAATAAACTGCTGAGAAAAAATATAATAATACAATTTACCATAATTTTTATCTTGTGGCCCTACCTTAAGAAAATTCTAGATCCATCCATGTGCCTTGACAACTAATGTCAGTGCACCCCCGGCTGGTTGTCGCATATTCGCACATTTAATGCAATGTTTACTATTATTTTAAACCAACTTCTGAAGTGGAATTTATGTAAATATCTTTAGTATATCCCAGTTGGACTAGTCTCGTTAATAAGGAGGGATGTGCAAAATAGCTCTCTAAATATTTAAATTTTAATTGTTCAAAAACTATTTACTCAGTAGTATCCATCATGGGCCTATTTAAACATAATATAAACTGTTTTTTTGATGATGACTAATATTTCAATATTGATTACCAGAAAGTTCTAAATTTAAAAAAAAATCCACTTTTGACCAGTTTATTCGGTAAAAAATGCTCCTATCAGGATGTATAAAGACTCATTAAGAAGGATTTCTTATTCTCTACAACTTTCCTCTTGATGGCATTATGGTTCCTCCATTACTCTTCATTATATATGCAACAATCAAAAGAAATTCGTGTTTTTGCTGGTTTTTATTATTTAAATAGTTTACATCTACAAGTTTGCTCTTAAAATCTAAGCAGTAGTTATCTATAAACTATTACTGACATGGTATAAGCGAATTACTGCTGAATTTCATGTCCGAAAATGAGTCACCAAGATATTTATGCCCATTAATCATGACTAGTGGTCGCCCAGTGGTCAAAATTCGACCCTATTTCATGAAATTGTAAAAAGTATATTGTTATAAGAAACAGAGTTGTGGAGAAATTGGAGAAGTAGATGTAATGAACAAAATTGTTCACTCATATTGACAAATCTATTGAAATAAAAATAAAATAAAAATGTAATCAAATATCAGTATTTGAAATATTTTTGACAAATGAATGAACCCCCCAAATTAATTAATCAAATAATTAAATTCACATTAAGAACAGAATATTTAATATGAAAGTTTCTGCAACGCGTCCGAAAAATCAATACTGATCTACTACATTGACTATTTTACCACTAAACAATAACAACGCTTGCATGCCACTTCCAGAAGTACATGCTCTAAGAATATAACAGCATCTAACGATCGCTCTATATATAATTACTCAATGTTTTGAGTTTTGACCGCCTGGTGGCAGCGGCACCGTCAGTTGTTTGGCGTTGACAGTATGGACCTAAATAATGAATTTTATTATATTTTATTTAATGAATGAATCAATATTATAAATTAATATTAGCATTCTGCACTGAAGGTCGTCAGTAGCTACTAAACAAAACAAAAATGAAGAAAATTGGTTGAGAGACAAAGGAGAAAATGGTACCTAATCGTTTTGTCTTTGCCTATTTATATATAGATATTGCAAAAGTGGAGTAATATTTCTACCACACTAACATTTTCATCATATAGTGTCTGTTTAAACTTATCCAACTATCCTTCAAGTCTCAAAGTTGTTGCAAATTATTTGTCTGCCTCTCCAATTGAACTTCCTGAAAGAGGAAAATTTTTATTGTTTGCAGTTGTAAAAATCCAATTGAACATAGCTTCATTAGTATCACTGTTAGTACATGTTGTATGTATCTGCCTACAACTAGGTAAAACTGCCAATGCACTTACAATGGACTGTAAATTTCATTTCATTCAGTTACAAATGACTAGCTATGGGTTTTGATTAAGTTGTATATTTTTCTTCAATTACTTTGAGACCACAGGGAGATTCAATGTATTTTTCTAATTTGCACAGTTGTAGCAATATATTTTTTTTGTTACAGAATTTGCCGAATTTCTTCATTGTAAAGGTAAAAAGTTCGTGGATTTCGAGGAAGTCCGCAGAGAAATCGAAGCTGAAACTGACAGAGTCACCGGCAGCAATAAGGGTATATCTAACATACCCATTAACTTGAGAGTATACTCCCCAAATGGTATGTTAACTTCATCTAAAGAAACACATTTAGTTCCATTAATGGTTGTTTTACTTTTTCAGTTTTAAATCTGACGCTAATCGATTTACCTGGCTTGACGAAAGTACCAATAGGAGATCAACCGCTTGACATAGAACAGCAAATTAGAGCTATGATAATGCAATTCATTAAACGGGAATCTTGCCTCATTCTAGCCGTCACACCAGCCAATACCGATTTGGCAAACTCTGACGCACTTAAAATGGCCAAAGAAGTAGATCCGCAAGGTATGAATAACTCAAAATGCAAGTAGAAGAGTATCATTTTAATATAATTTTTTTAATTTACAGGCATACGAACCATAGGAGTTATAACGAAGTTAGATTTGATGGACGAAGGTACGGACGCTAGGGATATTTTAGAAAATAAATTGCTGCCACTTAGGAGAGGTTACATCGGTGTTGTCAACAGGTCGCAGAAAGACATCGAGGGTAGGAAAGACATAAATGCCGCTCTTGCTGCCGAAAGAAAGTTCTTTTATGGGTAAGTAGACGTCAATGGTTCTTATCAATGTTTATAGTAAACATGATATACAGTTATTTTGTCTATTCATGGGTTTTCTCTCCTCCAAATTTTTTCCTGTAACAGATAAGTATTTAAAAAATTGTATATGTAGAACAAAGTGTAGTAAGGCAATTTCGTAAAATTGCCCGGATTACTGGTTGTCTGTACAGAGATTCTTCCTCACAGTTTTTCTGAAAGAAAGAGATGTCTATAAAATGATCAACCAGTATTCCTGTATATAAGTAATGTATTGTATATTGTGTAATACTTATCTGTGTATGGAGACGTTTCAACTCCGAGTCTGGAGTCGTTGTCAATCGTTTAGTGTTGTTTTCGAGGTTTTTTTCTAAAAAATTTTCGCTTTGATTTTGAATTTATTGTTTGTCAAAAAATTTGACACTGACAATTTGTCGTTTGGTGATCACTTGACGCTGAGGTTACCGTTTTTTTGTTCTGTTAGCAGTAAATTCTTCCAGTCCAAATGAAGGTCGGCTGAAGGTGCTCCGATTTCAGTGTTGTTTATCATCATACAGCTGGCTTCTTTAAGTTTTCTCTTTTTTAAGTTTTCTTCTTTCAACAAGATCTTTGTTTTATCCCAGTCTATCCTATGGCTGCCGGTGCTCGTTAATACATGATTGGCCAAATTTGATTTGTCCACATGTCTTCTGGAAATGTTATATTGATGTTCTTTTTTCCTTACTTCTAAAGGTCTTGAAGTTTCACCGGTATAAGAATGGCCACAGTCACACAAAACACTGTACACACAATTTTTAGAACTCTGGGTTGCGTTAAACGGTTTGGTATGTGTGAGGATAGAGCGCAAGGTATTATTTGTTTTAAAAACAGTTTTAACGCTGTATTTATTTCCTAACCGCTTAATTTTTTCCGATACACCTGGGATATATGGAATTATGTTCATAATTTGGTTGTCTGTTTGTGTTTGGTTGGTATTAGTGTGATGGTTATTTGTACTGGTTTGTTGTTGCGATTTTCTTTCTAACTGATTTATAGTTTTATTTATAAAGTCTTGGGGATATTCGTTTTGAAGTAGATGTTCTTTGATAATATTGACTTCTTTGTTAAAGATTTGGGTGGATGAAGATATGTTTTTTGCTCTATCATATAAGCACTTTACAACACCTTTCTTTACATTTAAAGGATGGTTGGAGTGAAAATTCAAATATCTATTAGTATTTGTAGGTTTTCGATAAGTACTTGTACTTATTGTGTTGTTTGTTCTATCTATAAGTACATCAAGATAAGCAAGTTTATGCAAATTTTCCATCTCCATTGTTAATTTTATTGTGGGTTCTTGACTATTGATGTAATCTAGGAATGAGTGCAGTTCTTCAGCACCATACTCCCAAACCACAAAAATGTCATCAACGTATCTCCACCACACTTTTGGTTTATTTTTATATTTGCCTATGAATCTTTCTTCAAAATATGTCATGAATATATTACTGATTATAGGAGATAAAAATAATACAACATGTTGTAATAATACAACAAGATATTACCTTACACAACAAAACAAAACTAAACATTGACACAATTATGGAACTAACCGAACTTTGCTTAAACACTACATATTTTCAATTTGAAGGAGATTTCTATAAACAAGAATTTGGTATGGCCATGGGTTCTTCTTTATCGCCTATAATCAGTAATATATTCATGACATATTTTGAAGAAAGATTCATAGGCAAATATAAAAATAAACCAAAAGTGTGGTGGAGATACGTTGATGACATTTTTGTGGTTTGGGAGTATGGTGCTGAAGAACTGCACTCATTCCTAGATTACATCAATAGTCAAGAACCCACAATAAAATTTACAATGGAGATGGAAAATTTGCATAAACTTGCTTATCTTGATGTACTAATAGATAGAACAAACAACACAATAAGTACAAGTACTTATCGAAAACCTACAAATACTAATAGATATTTGAATTTTCACTCCAACCATCCTTTAAATGTAAAGAAAGGTGTTGTAAAGTGCTTATATGATAGAGCAAAAAACATATCTTCATCCACCCAAATCTTTAACAAAGAAGTCAATATTATCAAAGAACATCTACTTCAAAACGAATATCCCCAAGACTTTATAAATAAAACTATAAATCAGTTAGAAAGAAAATCGCAACAACAAACCAGTACAAATAACCATCACACTAATACCAACCAAACACAAACAGACAACCAAATTATGAACATAATTCCATATATCCCAGGTGTATCGGAAAAAATTAAGCGGTTAGGAAATAAATACAGCGTTAAAACTGTTTTTAAAACAAATAATACCTTGCGCTCTATCCTCACACATACCAAACCGTTTAACGCAACCCAGAGTTCTAAAAATTGTGTGTACAGTGTTTTGTGTGACTGTGGCCATTCTTATACCGGTGAAACTTCAAGACCTTTAGAAGTAAGGAAAAAAGAACATCAATATAACATTTCCAGAAGACATGTGGACAAATCAAATTTGGCCAATCATGTATTAACGAGCACCGGCAGCCATAGGATAGACTGGGATAAAACAAAGATCTTGTTGAAAGAAGAAAACTTAAAAAAGAGAAAACTTAAAGAAGCCAGCTGTATGATGATAAACAACACTGAAATCGGAGCACCTTCAGCCGACCTTCATTTGGACTGGAAGAATTTACTGCTAACAGAACAAAAAAACGGTAACCTCAGCGTCAAGTGATCACCAAACGACAAATTGTCAGTGTCAAATTTTTTGACAAACAATAAATTCAAAATCAAAGCGAAAATTTTTTAGAAAAAAACCTCGAAAACAACACTAAACGATTGACAACGACTCCAGACTCGGAGTTGAAACGTCTCCATACACAGATAAGTATTACACAATATACAATACATTACTTATATACAGGAATACTGGTTGATCATTTTATAGACATCTCTTTCTCTCAGAAAAACTGTGAGGAAGAATCTCTGTACAGACAACCAGTAATCCGGGCAATTTTACGAAATTGCCTTACTACACTTTGTTCTACATATACAATTTTTTAAATACTTATCTGTTACAGGAAAAAATTTGGAGGAGAGAAAACCCATGAATAGACAAAATAATTCAAGACCTCCTCAACAATCTTTTCGAAATTACTTATGATATACAGTGATGGGCAAATGTGTGGAACCAAGTAAATATCTCTGGAATTATTAGAGATATCAAAATGAAATTTGGAAGGTGGATACTGTAGTAGATTGCCTATTTGTTTCCAATTTTTTTTACAATTTTGAACTTCCTGTTTTACCGGTAGTAATGTCGATTTTAAAATTTGCAATGAAACACCCTGTATAGTATTTTAGTTTCTGATGGAACATTTTATTGCGAATACAAAAATATCTGGTTTGATATTGTTTACTTCAATACCTACCGAGTTATTAACAGAAAGTAACTAAGGAAAGGAAAAATTCGATGCTAGCTAAACTCGGTTCAGATTTCATTTACGCCCGATATAAACAAACCGCTCGGTAAGGATTTGTATTTCTATTGGCCAATAGGTGGCATTATACCGTCACAGCCAACAGCACTGCTTGTTCCATAGTCGAATACACGTGCGTTTGTTTAAATCAGGCGCAAATTAAATCTGAATCAAGTTTAGTAGTCCATGAAATTCGTTGCAGAAGTGACAGTAGTTGTCAAAATAAGTTATTAGTTTTTTTATTTGAACGTAAAAAGATTGTATTGTTTTAATTTGATCGTAAAATGGCCGAATTAAGTAAAAGAGAAAGAATAGAAATATTAATGATGATTGGGTAAAGGGGAGAGGAAAAGGACGCATCAAGAAGTTTGTGGCCTTTTTAACATTGTTCATCCGAATACACAAATATGTCGTTCGCATTTATAGTGTATTATATGAAACTTATTCTACTCATTTTTTAGAGCGTTTTTTAGATATGTATAACAGTCTCCACTGAAACTTGTGAGAACCTACTTACTTTGACAACATAAATGACTTATGGCATCAATAACCTTGACATTGTTAGTCTGAGTTGGTAGGCAATGTAACTCGTTCCTCGAAGTTTCCTTGGACTTCCATCGTCTTGAAGTGGTTGCTGATGACGATAGCAGATACTCAGCTATTGAAACGTTGTGAGATCAACCACTTCAAGGCGATGGAAGTCCAAGAAAACTTCGAGGAACGAGTTACATTGTCTGTCAACTTCAGACTAACAGTTAGCAATTTACCAAAAAGTGGACGGTTAAAAAGTGCAAGTAATGAAGGTGTAGCTCAAAATGTTGCTATATCTTTGGAAGAAAATTCTCACTTATCCACTACCGACCTCGCCAATATGCATGGAATTAGCCGTCGTTCAGTAGGAAGGATATTAAGGCAAGAAAAATATCATCCATATAAAATTTGCCTCGTTCAAGAACTCTCCGAACACGATTTCGACAGACGTTTGCAATTTTGTGAAACGATAATGAATATTTGTAACTGTGATAATAATTTTATAAGAAATGTGGTGTTTTCAGACGAGGCTATATTTTGTTTAAATGGTACGGTTAATCGACATAACTGCCGCTACTGGTCGCAAAGTAATCCTAATTGGGTAAAAGAGGCTCATACACAACATCCCCAAAAATTGAACGTTTGGGCCGGCATTTATAACAACAGAATCGTGGGACCCTTCTTTCTACAAGAAACTTTTAACTGAGATAGGTATTTACAGCTCTTGGAGACACAAGTTATTCCGGCATTAGAGGTAAATGGACAATTACCAAATAATATGTGGTTTCAGCAGGATGGAGCACCACCCCATTACGCTCGCATTGTTCGAGATCATTTAGATAGGACATTTCATCACAGAAGGATTGGAAGAAGGGGTACTTATGAATGGCCTGCACGAAGTCCCGACCTTAATCCACTAGACTATTTTCTGTGGGGTTACTTAAAGTCTAAGGTTCATGTTGATAGACCAAATAATTTGCAAGAATTAGCTGTAAGAATAACTCAAGATATCCAGAGAAACCAGAAGTAATAGCTAATGTTACTAGAGAATTTAAAAACCGACTTGCTTATTATGAAGAAGTAAACGGTGCTCAGTTTGAACATCCAATACATTATGTTTAGTTAAGTTTCAATGTTTTGAAAATCACTTAGATTTAGTTAATAATTATGATTATGTATTTCTTTAATGGATATTAGATTTTTTCTTTCCTTAATTACTTTTCTGTTAATATCTCGGTAGGTATTGAAGTAAACAATATCAAACCCGATATTTTTGTATTCGCAATAAAATGTTTCATCAGAAACTAAAATAATATGCAGGTTGTTTCATTGCAAATTTTAAAATCGACATTACTTCCGGTAAAACAATAAGTTCAACATTGTAAAAAAAATTTGGAAACAAATAGTCAATCTACTGCAGTATCCACCTTCCAATTTCCTCTAATAATTCCAGAGATATTTACTTGATTCCACATATTTGCCAATCACTGTATACAGTCTTGCGTACAAAAGAATGACACCTCGAAGAGAGTAAACAATGAATTATCCACCAAAAAGAAACGTAAACATAACATTAAAACAAAGATTCACCCTACCAGCGATGTTGCGATATATTTTCTCCTTTTAATTTATAATAAAAAAAAGGTTTTTCATTTAGTATTTAACATATGAACTTTCACAAGCCTTTTGAATGCAGGATTATCTGCTGGTGTATAAAAATGAATGTAAAATTGGTAATATTTTCATTTTCTTTGGACAATACATACCTCGTTTTAAAAAATGTTATAAGGCTTTTTGATTTATTTTCATCTGAACTATTATCCCTTAAAATATTTGCAGTCATATCATTTACAGCCTGTATAAAAAATTTTGATAGTTGCGGCTTTTATCGCAGAAGAAATTGTTAGTGTATTGTATGGGTCATTCTCAGATAAGAGGTAATATGTACGACAATCATTATAAAATAGCTTTTTTATTCTATATGTTGCGACTTTATGCAATAAATCGTATTTTCACACTTGATTTTTGTCCGGCTTTTTTTGCGTATCTCCCCTGGCGAATTTTTGTCCGTTAATACTAACAGAAATATTGGACGGCCATATTCTAAATAGTGCTCAAGGACGTGCATCAACGTGAAGTTAGTAATACTAAACACAAGAGCCGTTTGATTGCTGCCATTTGTCAGTTGATGCGATGCAACTGTGGGGTGCACTGGTTTCGCAAGGTCATTATGTTTCTCCACTGCCAATTCGTAAAAATTATACAATTCAGTTAATTTATTTGAACTTACTGCCTAATCTTAATAATACTGTGTTGGTGACGTGTATATTATTAACTCAATATTAACTTAATTCGGTTAAAAATTATGAATTTGTCATAAAAACGTCTCTCCCATGCCGTATTTTCCCTGGCAAGATAACTGTCAGGGGAGATACTCCCTGACCAGGGGAGAGAATGTGGACGAATAAGATATTTGTGGGAACTAATTTAGATATATCTAACTTCTACCAATCTAAAAATATCCACCAGCTAAAAAGTTTCCTAGGGTTATGAACATACTTACTATTGGTATGTAGCAGGATTTGCCAATATCCCCAAGCCACTCAATAGACTCACAGAGGGAAAGGTGTACCAGTAGTGAGACGAGAAATGTCAGGATTAAAAATTATCCTGAAAAATATAAACTGCAAAGACAAAAAGAAAGAGAAGGAGTAATAAAAACGATCGATCAAATGACCCCCAGATAGCAATGAAAGACACAAAAGATATAAAAAAAGATAGCAATCTGCTGAATGATTCAGATATCGCAATATTGCAGTTATGAGTATAATGTTAGATTAAAGTTGATTGTATTAATTGTTTTATTACGTCAAAGTCTCTCCCTAGATGTTGATGTCTCTACCCTGTCTAATGTATTTACCTTGGCATTCTAAAAAGTAACTGAATATGTATAAATTGAGTTGCCCTTTTGGAAATGTTTACATAAAATAAATAATAATAATAAAAATCGTAAAATATTTGTTTAATCAAGAAACTCCAAGATTTTCCCTTCGCCGCATTTTCTATGGATACAAAACCTCTTATCTGAGAATGAGCCATATAACACATGAGTTTCATGATGTCAGATACATAAACTACACAAACATTCAAGTTTTATTTCCATCCGACAATTAGAAATGTATAATCTCAAAGTTTTATACCTTAACACCAAATCTTTGTTTTTTTTCACTCAATGTTGTTTCAACAGCAAAGGTGTCATCATTGAGTAAACCAAAACAGTTTTAAGTAGTTGAACTTTCTGTCCACACAATTTTTTACTATGAAAATATACTTAGTTAATGACAGACCTGTTTCAGTATAACTAATAAACCATCAAACATTGTTTTAAAATTATCTTATTCTAAACTTTCGTGAGACATACTTATAATTAACTTTTAAAGTAGATCACATTTGTTTAATTCTGTAACATATTTTCTCATATGTATGAACGATTTGCCATGTTATATTGGTTGCATCAATATGTTTCAAGCCATGTTATGTTGGTTGTATAGTTTTAGAATTTAACATTGTTGTACCCTTGCGAAAAAACATCAATTACCATTAAGTCATGAAGTTTTACTTCAGAAAGTGGGAAGCATAAGACTTTTAAATTAGTTTTGCTTCAACATTTATTTATATTTGATACCCAGAAAAATATTTTTATATCTGTTTTTCAGGCATCCTTCATATCGTCATTTAGCCGATCGCCTGGGCACCCCATATTTACAGAGGGTGCTAAATCAACAATTGACGAATCACATTCGAGACACATTGCCCAGTCTAAGGGATAAATTACAGAAGCAACTTCTCACATTAGAAAAAGAAGTAGAACAATTTAAGCATTTTAGGCCTGATGATCCCGCTATTAAAACAAAGGCTATGTTACAGTAAGTACCTATACCTTAACTATTAGGTACATTTTGTTGTTTTAAAATATTTAAATCATTAATTTTTTTCAGGATGATTCAACAGTTGCAAACCGATTTCGACAGAACCATCGAGGGTTCGGGTTCAGCTCAGATCAACACCAATGAGTTGTCGGGCGGTGCTAAAATCAACAGATTGTTCCACGAAAGGTTCCCTTTTGAAATTGTAAAGATGGAATTCGACGAAAAAGAATTACGTAGAGAGATTGCGTTTGCCATCAGAAATATTCATGGTATCAGGGTAAGCAATGAATGACATCAAAAGATGGTGAATTTATGTTCTTATGTTTTTTTGTTGTAGGTTGGATTGTTTACTCCTGACATGGCGTTCGAAGCTATAGTTAAAAAACAAATATCTAGATTGAAGGAACCGTCACTGAAGTGCGTTGATCTCGTCGTCACGGAACTGTCAAATGTCGTCCGAATGTGCACTGACAAGGTGGGTAAATGGCATATGGAGATAATTGAGGCTGAAAACCTCAGCTTTTATTGCTATATTTTTAGGGTATAGTACGTTTTATGAGGTATTTTGATATCATGTATATGTAGTTTATTAGACTGGGTCAAAAAAATAAAACTTTTTTTTTCGTAATGGTACTATGAAAATATTGTTCATGATGACAAAATAAAACTTTCCTAAAAATTTGAGCCCTTAATAAAAATATTAAGAGGTGCATCATCGCAGTTATAGATTTTTTAATGGTTGTTGCGTTTTTTGCATAAATTTTGGACTTGGTCGATTTTAAATTTTTTTTATCTCTTATCATCATCACGATAGAAAATCGGATTCCCTACAAAAAAGCTCTGTTAGTAAATTTTCGTAAAACCAGCCCATTCTTTGTAACTGAGCCTTAAACATCGGTACAAATTTTTAATTTTTCACTTTTTACTAGGAATTTCAAAAATGACCTTAAATATCAATATTTTTTAAAGAGCGGTGATTATTCTTAAGGGAAATTTAATGCTCTACAAAAAAGGTCTCTTAACATTTTTCGATAAACTCACTATTTATTTATAAACTTTAATATCAAATAACTTTGATAGGAGTGAGTTTATCGAAAAATGTTAAAGAGACCTTTTTTGTAGAGCGTTAAATTTCCCTTAAGAATAATCACCGGTCTTAAAAAAATATTGATATTTAAGGTCATTTTTGAAATTCCTAGTGAAAAGTGAAAAATTAAAAATATGTACCAATATTTAAGGCTCAATTACAAAGAATGGGCTCGTTTTACGAAAATTTACTAGGAGAGCTTTTTTGTAGGGAATTTGATTTCCTATCAGGGTAAGAGATAAAAAAAAATTAAAATCGACCAAGTCCAAAATTTATGCAAAAAGCGCGACAACTGTTGAAAAATCTATAACTGCGATGATGCACCTCTTACTATTTTTATTAAGGGCTCAAACTTTTAGAAAAATTTTATTTTGTCATCATGAACAATATTTTCATAGTACCGTTACGAAAAAAAAATATTTTTTTGGCCCAGTCTAGTACTTATCCCGTTTTAAACCGAATTCCAAGGAGGTTATCAATTCTTTTTTTTTTATTAATGACGAGTGATTATTCAAAAACGGCTTGTGCAATTTTGATGATTTAAACTGCATTAAATTAAGAAACATTACAGAAAGGTCCCATATTATTGTCTATAACATGAGATTTACGGTTTTCCAGAAAATCCGAAAAAAAAAATTAATAAATAAGCCGGCAGTTACACTAGTTGTGAATTCGTACAAAATTTATTCGTACGTATTCGTAAGAAATTTGTTCGTAACAATACAGGGTGGTTACATTAGATGCGCAAAGTAGTGCATCTTTGTGTATATAGTTCTTAATTTGTGTTGAAGTGCTAAATCTTACTCGTTGGAAACACTTTTAATAAAATTTGTTTTACTGAAAAAAGAAAAACGCTTTTGGGTATATGATAATTTTTTATCTACAACTGGAAACGGGGAATTGAAATCATGTGAAGAACTTTGGAATAATTTTTGAATGTATTAGAACAATAATCTACGTTCAATCACATATTAAAAGCTTCATAAATACTGTTATATTTTTCATCCTATAAATACCACCTTACTTCGACAAGTGTAATTAATTTTTCAACATCCACGCTCAATCTCTTTGAATTCGTACGAAAACTGACCAAAAAACAAAATATTTTGTTCGCATCAGAACAGTCGTACGAATTCGCGTGTCTCCGTACAAATAAGGTGTATATACTGAACCGCCTGTACTTACGAATACGTATTTGATCACTTTTGATGAATTCGTACGAACTAATTTTCGTACGAATTCGCATCCACTGTAACCGCAGTCTAATGAACTAGATTTCAGTGACTTTCAATGAATCTTCGCTCTTTTCTCCAAAACCGCTCAAGGAATTTAAATATTAAAATTGTATTCTACAAAGATATGTTCCAGCTTGATTCCGTATATTTTTCTATAACGTAAAACTTACCATTTTTTCTAAAAATCGGAAAAATATATACAAAAAAAACTGTAAACATCATGGTAAATGTCAAATTTTCATCATAAATATTGTTATATAGTCTGTGGGTTCAATTTAAAAATATAAAACTAATATTCACTTTCACTTTTCTAGAACTTTATTTACATCAAATTATACAGAACAGCTGATTCACAATAACATTACGATATACGCTAGTCGTCTCTGTATCACTAACTTGCTATCGTGGCCTGCTTCCTTTATAAAACCAGCATCGAAAATTCTCGCAAAATCAATCAGCTGCCGAGTCATTTCGAGAACCATTTTTTTCTCTCAAAGCGATCGTTGTCGGACTGAAATGAAACAGGGTCGGCTTTGGTAAATTTCGTAACAATATTTTGTTTAAATGTCAAAATATGTCGTACAGCGTGTTTGTAATGATTTTCATTTTGATGCTGTTGAAGTCAGTTTATTTTAGAAACGAAGTTAAACTGCATTCGCGTGAAATTGCAGAAAATATTCCATTAGCTTATTAAAACGAAAATTTGTTATTCCGGCGATCTCTTCTGTGTGGAATACGGTTGAAGGTGTGTGCGTGCATGCATGTAATATTAGGTGGTACATAAGCAGTTGCATACATAGGATGGTTGAAATATAAGTTGGAATTGAATTAGTTATACAGGGTGGTTCTAAAAATATATTGGGTAGCACATAAGTAGTTGCGTATACAAGGTGGTTGAAATAAAAGTGGAGCAAAACTATAGTTATACAGACTGGATATTTGCGTTATAGAATGGAGAATAATTACAGTTATACAAAAGGCTTTAAAAATTGTCAGAAGCAGTTGAGTATACGGGTTGGTTGAAATATAAGGTGGAGTATAATTACAGTTATTAGTGTTGCCCAAATTCAGTCTTGGTCTTGTTCTTGCGTTTTTGCAAGACCAAGAACAAGACCGCGTATTTTTAGCAAGACCAAGACCAAGACTGACCGTGCAAGACTTGAGCAAGAACAAGACATAGCCTGCAAGACTCTTGCGTCTTGCAGCTAGGACTTAGCGCTATTTCACGCAGTAGTTAGGTGTAACAGTTCGGTGTATAGGTACGCTTAGGAATTCTATGAGAAGCAAAAAACTGTATCAAAGAATATGAAAAACTGGACCTATGCGCGTTACGACTAATACCGTAAACATACCTACATAGCGAATAAAAAAAATATCCATTAAAATCAAACTGAGTGCATGCATAGTTATGTTTTAACCATCAGCACTTTGATAATGCGGCATCAAAGGTTTTGTTCTCAAAGAAATTTGCCGCTTTTCGGAAGTACATGGTTATGATACACGCGCCGGCGGCTTCTTTTGAAATCGTATACAACAATCGTTGCCGCCGCGCCGAAATTGACACTATTTGATTGCCGCCACAGGGCGTAGGTATACTCATGCAAAATAATTTCGAATTTTAATGGTGCCGGTACACACGTCTCTCGTCCGCCAGATATGACCTCCCACGTTGGGTTCGTACCCTTCTTTAAAATGCTTTTTTTATTAATGGATATATTCATTCTACTCCCTGAACTAACCAAAAATTTTGCGAAGATGAAAGATATTTCGACCAATTTGTACCCTTTTTTGCTTGCCTTCAGTGTTAATTTTATTCATGCAGGTGTTTTTCGATCCGTCAGTCCTATCCGCCAAAGGTCGGTAACTACAAATGCGCGGCTCGATGCAAGGGATCGATGGTTTCGGGTCGTTTCCTAGTAGGAAATTTCAATAACTGCCAGGGCAAAATATTCAGAGTGCAATAAAAAGTAATAAAATGTAAATCTGCACATGCCCAAAGAAAGAAAGCTTACGAGATAGTTCAGTTACTGGAGGTTTTTAAGTGATCTAACACTTAACAACTGTTAAAATTTGTATATTGAAATGCCCTTAAATTTGCTCTTGTCACTGGTAGATTGAATCCCAATCGTCTTTTCGGACGACGGACGTATAGAGATCTGTTTGAGTGTGTTAAAGATGGTGCTCGCGATACATTTTTTATGTAAGTGGAAGGTTGTAAAGTATCCCCGAATTATACCTGGCATCCTACGGACGAGAGATGTGTGTACCGGCAACATAAGAGTACCTACAGGTGTTCCAAAGAATAAATAAGTTTCAGAGTGCTTAGAATGAAAATGAATACATTATACTGATCACGCAAGTAGTATTATGATTGGGATAAAATGGTAAGGATAGGTAGTAGATGTCATAATAATTTATTCTAGTAAGTATATATTATAATATTGATTATATGGTTTTAAACTAATTACTTAGGTACCTACTATTATTATATATTATAAAAAATAGCAAAAAAGTGTTCAAATATCACCCGTTTGATAAATATTGTAGCCACTTTTAAATATACTTGAAACGTGTAAAAAAATTCTACAAAACTAATAAAATAATATAAAAAGCGTAGGTACCAGTTACCTACCAATAAAATAAAAAGCCTGCGATAAGGGTTTTGTACCTGCTGAGAGATTCTAAAGCATCATTAGTAATTAGAAAACATAGAAATAGGTTAAGTGATGAGTCAGCCAGATGGTTACTTTGTATTAATTCTTGGTCAAAAGAATTGATATAAAGTAACATAACCTAATGATAAAGCTGTTGTGTACTGTTATGTTTGATTTGTGTTGTATTTTATTTTTTATTGAAATAAATGATAAATCGTAAAACTCTTTTATTAAATTTCATATAAGTTGAGGGTTCAATCTCTTTCTAGACAGATATTGTTCTTTAAAATACAGTCAAGTTATTGTAATTAATTTGTTTTTTTACATGTTTTAGCAAATGTAAGCTTATAAATCATAAATGTTTATTAAGAAACAGTTACTTCCATGGAAAACGACATATAGGTCAGTTGATTTTTCGAATTTCTTATCAAATCTTCAGTTATTTATTAATCTGCTTGATCTTTACTATGGCTGTGTTAATTCAAGCTCACAATGTTCCAATTCTAATACGTTTTTCTAAGATTTAAAGTAAACTTTAATAAATAGTAATAGAGTAATAGGTAATTGCAAGACTTGCAAGACTCTTGCTGCAAGACCAAGACCAAGATCAAGACTGGGAGCGCAAGACCAAGACCAAGACCAGGTGTATTGGCGCAAGACCAAGACCAAGACTGGCTAAGTCTCGTCTTGTTCTTGCATTTGGGCAACACTAACAGTTATACAGGGTGGTTTCAAAAAGTTATATAGTTTGGAACATAAGTAGTTGCTTAGAAAAGGTGTTTGAAGTAAAGGTAGGGTAAAATTATTGTTACTGAGGGTGTATCAAAAATTTGTTATATAAGCATAAGCAGTTAGGATATTTGAATTATAGGACGTAGGACGGAGTATAATTAAAGACATGAGTAAAACATTTTTTAGGAGCAGTTGCTATACTGGGTGATTGACATAAATGGTAGAGTAAATTTATACTCATAATATGTGCTTCAAAAAGGAGAATTTTGTTATATAGGGTAGACCATGAGCAGTTGCATAAATGGAATACTAGACATATGGGGCGAAGTAAAATCATTGGTATATAGGAATAATTTATACATCAGAAAAATAGAAAGACTCAATAGAGTGGACAGGATTTTTACTTATACAGGGTGGTTTTAAAGATATCAGGACCGTTGTAATATTGTGTTGAATTATAGTTGTACAGGGTGATTCAGAAAATGATAGACCAATTATTTAATATAGGAGTGACCAGTACACAGAAGCATATAGAGTGTGGATGCACTATAGAGTGAATTAGTTACATTTATAGAAAGTGGTCCAAATAATAAAACAAATAAAAAAGTTAAAATATATTTGGAAAATACCAACAAAGGATAAAAATTAGAGAGGGAGAAAAAGAGAGAGAGAGAGATAAGAATACGCTAAAATGTTCAATTGAATTGTACCTTAATGAAATCAGATAAAAAAGAAGATATGTCTGAAAATAGTGATTGATTGCACACGGTTCTAAACTGTTTTTATTTTAAGTCAGCTGAAGTCGGTTCTTCTTTAAATATAATATATTTAAATATAAATTATTTATGTATCAGAATATTATTTGGAACAGCAGCATTTTTGTATATCCATAAAGATTTAGATGTAAGAAGTATCTTTTCGAAAACAATTAGGATTCATGAAAAAAATTATTACTATTGTATGAAATATTTTATTTTCAGATGAATCGCTATCCACGACTGAGAGAAGAGGCAGAAAGAATTATTACATCACATATTAGACAAAAAGAACAGTATTGCAAGGAACAGCTGTGTCTTTTAATAGATTGCGAATTAGCGTATATGAACACCAATCACGAGGATTTCATTGGATTTGCAAAGTAAGTCAGTTTTGTAATATTAGAACATTAACTTCTTTATTGTATTCACTTTTTGATATTTTATGCCACAGTTCGTTAAAATTGGTTAACTGACATTTATTTTGATTTAATTCCGATGTATTTTCAATTTATATGCGAACAGACACTTTTGTTTTTTTTTAATACTAATGCCTTCACCAACGGTCACTACATATGTTGCGTCCACATTTACACGTACGTGTATGAACTTGGTGTGTTGTTAAGTTCTGCGAACGTCTTACGTTCCTATAATGCCAATTAAGGGATTATAAAGGGTGTTCCAATTTGAGGTTAATTTTTAAATTTTTAAATAAAATACACAAATTATTTGAGAATGACTAAATCTTTTATTTCAAATGATAAACAAACAAACAAACAATTGTTTCGGTTTAGTAATGGAAAACAATATCTTGTAAGTGACCACCTGCTGCTGTACGACAAGCTTCTAATCTTTTGCCAAAATTTCTGGCTAACTGCGGTTCAATTACTTGAAAACAGTCAATAATGTTCTTCTTTAGGTCATCAATTGTTTGTGGATCGTTGGCGTAGACCTTTTCTTTCTTTCTTCATAGGAAAAATCTAGAGGTGTTAGATAGCAAGATCTAGGAGGCCAATTAATGTTTCCTCTTCGAGCATTTATTCGATTACCTACCAAATTTCTGTTTCAAAAGATTGATTGTTTCTGCTGCTGAATGACATGTTGCATCGTCCTCTTGGAACCACATATTCTGTATATCTATATGCTCCAATTCACAAAAAGTTAGTAATCATCGTTCGATATCGATCACCATTCACAGTAACAGCATTTCCATTGTAATCTTCAAAAAAGTATGGACCAATCACTCCACCATCCCAAAAACCACACCAAACAGTTACTTTTTCTGGATGCATCGGTCTTTCTATTAGTTCTCGTGGATTTGCTTCAGCCCAGATTCGACAATTTTGCTTGTTAACAAATCCATCCAATTCAAAATTAAAAAATTCATCGCTGAAGATGATTTTGTTGAAAAAATTCACATTTTCAAGTTTCTGTTGTATGGCCCAATTAACGAATTGACGACGTAAACCAAAGTCTGTTGGCTTTATTTCTTGCCCTATCTGAATCTTATAGCCTTTAAATGAAGATCTTTGTGCAAAATTCTGAATAAAGTAGTTTTTGGAATGTTCAATTGCTATGCACGATGACGAATTGGTGTTTTTGGTTGTTCAACAACACTAGCAGTAATAGCTGCAATATTTTCTTCTGAACGTCCGCTACGATGATATGTTGTGCTTTTTTTCATCTTTTACTGAACAAGTTTCCACAAATTTTTGAACAATTTTTCCAATGGTAACATTTGATGGACAATTTTCTCTTCCATATTCTGTACGAAATTTTCTTCCAGCTACTGCACAACTTTCACCAAATTTAAAATAATTTTTAATACTGAACACGCGTTGCTCAATCGTATATCTCTCCATTTTTACTAATCGGAATATTCCTACTCGTCATCTGTCAAATAACATATGATATTCTAGTATAAAAATATATAAATGGCGGCAAATTTAAAAATTACCCTTAAATTGGAACACCCTTTAGGTAGTTGAAATTAAGAGAAAATTGCCTACAAACTAAATAGTTTTATGATACGATTGTAGACAAGTTGAGTTAAGTTAAATTACAAAACGAGATTATTATAATTTTAAAATTGGGTGGAGTCGTACAAGGCCGGAATCAAATTAGAAGTAGTAGTTGCTTGTCCGACGATTGGTTTCGATCTCAGGTTCTTTCAGTTGTTTTTTTCCCAAAATATACAAAAATGGGCGTTTCTTTGCTTGTTCGAAATCCACTAATCGAATTACGGAATACTAACAAGAAGGGATAACTGCCAAGGGTGTTTTATAGTGGCACAATTTTTTTGTAATACTTTTGGCACGAACCGGCCCATGCCGCGTTTGGGTACTAGAGATTCTAATAAACTTTGTGGGGTTCAAAGAACGATTGTGCAAGGTAATAAATTACTGTTCGATGGTCAGTTTCGAGAAGGGTTTGAAATTATAGCTTTTGTAAGGGTCCTCATAAAGATGAGATGCTTAAAGAATAGGTTTATATCTTGTAACAAAATTAAACTAACTGAATAAACGATACAAAGCACTCATAAATGTAACCTACTTCAAAAAGAAGGAGGTTCTCAATTCGTATCTGTTTTTTTTTCTTTTTTTATGTTTGTTCACCGATTACTCGGAAATGGCTCGAGGAATTTCGTCCATTTTACTGGATCCTGTTTGAATGGATAGCTAAGTGGTCCCATTTTTTTTTTCATTAACATAGCTTGTACCGCTTCTTAGAAAATGGGGAAAAACTATTTTTACCTATTCTCATATATTCTATGCCTTGGTGGAGGCGCCGATATTATTAGAAAAATTTTATTCGGAACGTGGGACAAATTGAAAAGAGATTGGGTTAGTTCCGCGATATCTCAAAGTGGTCAGAACTTAGAGAATGGGGAAAAACCTTTTTACCTAATTTCTTATATTCTATGCTTTGGTGAAGTCGCCGGTATCATAAGCTTTGATGGAGTTACTGGCATTAACTGTTCGGAACTTGGGGTAAATTGTAAATAAGATGAATTAATCAAAATAAATGAGTTGATATTATATACAGTGTGTATTCATAAATCAAACGATTTCTTTTTATTAATAATTTTAAGAGAATAAGTTATTCTTTATAAACAGATATGCTTGGTCTAAAACGTACACTGTAATCTTCTTCTTCTTAAATTCTTCACAAACAGCTTTATTACATGGTCTAAAACGTTAAAGAGTAATCATTCCATATCAATTTTTTATTAACTGTAGACAAGGTTCGTCATCAAAGAGGACTTTTATACATATTCATATCTACAAAACAAATTATTCTGTTCAACAGTAAACGAGGTTGGTCCAGCTAATACATGACAGTCAAATACCTTATGTTAGGCGATATGGAAGAAGTTAATTATATTTGAAAACTGTATCCAATTAAGCCATTGCATCTCTAAAAATTGTAAAATAAATACATTAAAAAAAAACAAAAACCGACGTCAAAAGAAAATTGACTAAAAAGCATGAAATAATAGTTTGATACAATTAAATACTTTTTCTGAAGTCGCCAATTTGAACAGCGAAGGTGCGAAGTATAACTCATCAATGTACTTTTCAAAATATTTTCACTTTCTCTTGGCACCGACTTCATAAAAAGTATTTAATTCTAGTAAACTATTATTTCATGCTTTTTAGTCAATTTTCTTTTGAAGTCGGTTTTTGATTTTTTTTATAATTTATTTATGGAAATATTGAAAAATGGAATATTTTCCTATGAATGTTTGCATTGCAATTGTTAAGAAATTCTTTTACTACTTAACAATATAGGAACAAGTTTTTGCCGATTTCATAAGAAATGATATAATGTCATTTAAAAAATAAGGGACCACTTCGGGATCCTCTTTAACAGAATCCAGTTTAAACGATCCAGATTCCTTGAGGCGATTTCGACTGATCGCTGAACAAGCACGAATTGAGAATCTTTTCTTTTTTGATTGGGTTAAAAAGATAAATAGTTATCTAAGTGATTTTTCGAAAATCCGTCGCTATATTTTGATTTTTTGACAAATTCAAATACTAAGAGAAAGGAAAGAGGAAGAGAAATTCTTCATGAAAAACAAAATAATATGATGGTTTGCTTATATTGTGTTCACTTTATGTTTATACATAATTTCAGTGCTCAGAATCAGTCTGAGAGCGCCGCCTCCAAAGGCACCCGAGGTACGCTCGGTAACCAAGTGATCAGAAAAGGCTACATGTGCATCCACAACTTGGGCATCATGAAAGGTGGCTCCAGGGATTATTGGTTCGTTCTCACATCAGAAAACATCTCGTGGTACAAGGACGAAGAGGAGCGCGAGAAAAAATACATGTTGCCGCTGGACGGCCTCAAACTCAGAGATATCGAACAGGGTTTCATGTCTCGAAGGCACATGTTCGCTCTTTTCAATCCCGAAGGTCGTAACGTCTACAAGGTACGATCCGAAAGTGTGTGAGCGAAGTATGTAAATTCCTGAATATCTCATCAGGACTGCATTTTTTAGGGGAAATGTCAAATGTTTTGGGATTTTCACCTGGCTATTTAATGGTGACCTTGGATTTGTCCTTGGCCGCGACCTCAGATGCATTTTTTAAATAGGAAACCCCACCTATTGTTGTGGATATGGATAGAATAAAAAAAATTCCGTGCGATCTTGACCATGATTGACCATGACCCCGAAGGTCATAGCAAGGTCAAATCCACATTACAAAAAACATGTTCCGCCAAATTTGGTATGCGGGGATTTTTGGGGGAAGTTACGAATCTGAATTCAGTTTGTGGGAATTCGCATTCCAAGATGGCGGACAAAAATGTTAAAAAAACAACCAATTTACCCAAAATTTGGTATATGTGGTTTTTGCAGTCGCTAATTACGAATTTGTCAGTTTTTTAAAATCCCTACTCCAAGATGGCAAATTTAAAATGCCGGTTAAGATTGTTTAAAAACCAACCATTTTAATTACTTTTATGTTTTTTTGGGGAATAACACCACAATAGAAATAAAACTATGTTTCATTTTGCAATCACATCAATACATATAAAGCCATTGACAACGAAGTCAGAATAGACTTTGAAACGTTTGGTATTGCTGCAATATACGTAGTTTTATTTCTATTGTGGTGTTATTCCCCAAAAAAAAACATAAAAGTAATCAAGAATATGCCACAAACAACGTTTAGAAGACAACCATTTTAAGTTAAATTTTGGTATATGGAGGTTTTGGGGTCGCAGATTATGAATTTGAAAACAGTTTTCAGCTCAGCAAAACGAGTCGTTCACAATGAGTCGTTCATTTGAACGATCTCCTAAAACACAGCCGTTTACCCTTGGGCGGATTTATATAATGTCTCTACTGGTCAAATTAATATTAAAGTTTTGCTGAGTCATAATTTAAAGATCATTAATTTACGTAGATACAAAATTTTTATTTTTGGATTAATTGGTAACAAAAATAAGACAAAAACTCTAAACATTAAAATGTAAGCGTTCTAAACTCTCAAAACAAATAAAATTATTATGCTTACTTATAACTCAAATAGATATTTATACAACAAAAACACTGCAAAACAATAACAACCCTGTGCCTCAGTGCCTGTCATAATAAAAATTTAAAATACCCATTTATGGATTCGTTGACAATAAAACCTTCCGACCAAATTTTACAATACCTTTCATCTCATGAACCAGACGGCTGACGGCTCTTTTCTCTCCACTGCTCCGAGCCGAGGTGACTGTGCCGGTCGAAGGATTGAACGATGAACGAGTCAACGAGTCTAGTTCGTGATTGAACGTTGAACGTTTAGCACATCCTACGACTCTCGACTCGCTCGAGCTGAATGACTCTATTAATGGCGAACTGAACGAGCTATTTGACTTAACTGTGCCGCTCATTCGTGGCACATGTAGAAGAGTCGTTCGTTTTGAACGACTCATTCATGAAAGACCCAAGCCTAGTACTTAACGGTGAGGGATTTAAGATGACGCATAAGTTTTTTTAAAAATAAGTCAATTTTCACCTAATTAGGCATGGGTATCGTAAGAATCGTCCAAAATTTCGAAGACCAAACACTGGATTAACCGAAGAGTGGTAAATGGAATTCCCATACATTTATCATAGAACTATAATTAACTATTAGAAAGGCGTGACAATTGCTTCAAATAAATTCAATAATTTTCTTAAAATTTTATTTCTTCATAAATAACTGAGAAATAAATGAAGACGACATTGAACGACAGTTGATTGTATTTGATGATTGAATTTTTTGGAACCCGTCCAGGAATCTACTAGGGGGTTGATGGAGACAAATTTGAACACGAGTTGTAATATAAGTCTTATCTTGCTTAGCCGAGCAATTGCCTCTCCTTAACGGGCCGGAATAATTTGGGTTTCCCAACATTTTTTTTGTTGAGTCCCCCCGCCAGATTATACGTAATAATTTCATGCCACCCAGTTTTTTTATTATAAAAGTCACACATTTATTTCAATGACTTTACTTTATTTTGATTGTAAGTTAGGTATAAAAAAAAAACTTCAAACCAATTTAACGTCAAACAAAATAATTAGAGTACTAATGAGAAACTTGAGGTTGCGTACTCTGTACCAGTTGATTGATTCTAGGTTAAGTTTTTGCTATCAAGTCGCTATCGACAACCTGTCACACATAAATAAGTTGAAGAAAAAGGAATAAATATTCGCAAAGCAACAGAGGCAACTTTCAAATTAACAAGGAATCGTTTGATCCAAAATTTCTCCAATGTCAACATATGGAAGTTAACTTTCGTGGTAAAATCAGCCTTAATTTATAGAAATTCTTCCTGAACTTCTTCTGACAATTTCAAGACATCGACTGCAAATGAATGTGATATTGTGATGTTTAATTTTCTTTCAAAAATGCAAACGTGACACCCCCCCTTGACATCTCTCTACGCCCTACCAGGGGGGCACGCCCTCCTGGTTGGGAAGCCCTGCTCTATTCGTTGGCACATTTTAAAATTCTTAAAAACCCTTTTTAAAATTAGCTTATAAGGCTGGGTAAAAAAAAGACTGATTTTAATCATTTTCGTACATTCGATTGTTTGTTCTTCGTCATTTAGCAAAAAATAATAGATGTAATCTATATATAAATAGGCAAAGACAAAACGATTAGGTACCATTTTCTTTTCTGTCTCTCAACCGATTTTCTTCTTTTTTGTTTTGTAGCTACTGACGACCTTCAGTGCAGAATGTTAATATTAATTTATAATATTGATTCATTCATTAAATAAAATATAATAAAAATTCATTATTTACGCCCATACTGTCAACGCCAAACAACTGACAGTGCCGCCGCCGCCAGACGGTCAAAACTCAAAACAGTGAGTAATTATTTATGGAGGGAGCGATCGTTAGATGCTGTTATATTCTTAGAGCATGTACATCTGGAAGTGGCATGCCAGCGTTGTTATTGTTTAGTGGTAAAATAGTCAATGTAGTAGATCAGTATTGATTTTTCGGACGCGTTGCAGTAACTTTCATATTAAATATTATGTTTTCAATATAAATTTAATTATTTGATTAATATATTATTATCACAACCCTCCCGAAGGTGTTGTGTAAAAAAATTTCAGACAGCGGACAATAGAGAATGTATTAAATATTTACGTTCTCCTAGGGTTGTGGGTCCTCTCTTTTCTTTAATATTTCTGAACTTGATTGAAACCGCAAATGACGAAAACTTTTAGGTTGCAAAGAACAATCTTCCAATTATTATATCGAATATTTCGCCAGGAGCGGTTCCAGCTAATTCGTCAAAAATATTTCGAATATCGATATTTGATTAAATTTTTATTTTCTCTTTATTTCAATAGATTTGTCAATATGAGTGAACAATTTTGGTCATTACATCTACTTCTCCGATTTCTTCACAACTCTGTTTCTTATAAAAATATACTTTTTACAATTGAATGAAATAGGGTCGAATGTCGACCACTGGGCGACCACTAGTGTAAATAAATGACTTTGCCTGTATCACGAGCTTGAAGGTCAGTGTTAAGGTCCTAGTCAAAATCAAATGGTAAGCTTTCAGTGATCTCGAAGTACGAATTCCCAAAAGCTGATTACAGATTCACAATTAGCGACCCCAAATACCACCGTATACCAAATTTGTCGTAAATTAGTTGATGTAAAAAAATCTGCAATTGACCTTGCTATGACATTCAAGGTAATTGTCAAAGTGAAATCCTACCTCACCAATGAATAGCCAGGGAAAAATCCAAAAACATTGTATTTAACATTTTTCCAAAAACTGCATAGCTGCTGAGACATTCAGGGATTTCCATACTTTCATACTGTATGAAGGTTGTGACTATTATTGTTTTGTAGGACTTCAAACAACTGGAATTGAGCTGCGAGACACTGGACGAAGTCGACTCGTGGAAGGCGTCGTTTTTGAGGGCGGGAGTGTACCCGGAAAAGCAGACGGAAGCCGTTAACGGCGACGAGGTAAGTGTTGTATCAAGAATGGAATTATATTCGATATAAACAGTGAACACACAAACACTACTATTAGTATCTGGCACCTTTTCGCACTGTTATTCTTTTGTTATTTACGTTAAACTCTCCATCTTATTTATAATACATTTTTGTCACGAATTGTAGAGTTTTTGCATCTATCAAGTTATATTTAAAATTTTTGAAAAATTGTTATTAAAATATCCTCAAGTTTCTAACGGAAAAATGGGGAACGTCCTAAAGTACCTGGGAACATGGAGATCCCAAGGAGAACCCTTTATCACGCCTATAAAAGTGCATATTTACTTAAAAATAATTTTGTTGTATACATTTAATGCTAATTTTTTTTTGTTTTCGTCCAAACTACTAGCGTTTATTAAATGAAATAAAATATTATTTTGTCAGTTTTGTGACTGAGTAGAGAGTTCCTATCAAGTCTTGATACTTTAGCGTTATAAAAGTATACTGAATGGCAAGTAAATTTCAACAATAAGCTGCTATATTCTGTTGATTTCAAAGCTAAATTGCTCATCAACCTCTAGGTGGTAGCAGTGCAACACGATATTGTACAATTCAATTATGTTTTAATCAGAATTACAGTCAATTCAATGATAAATAAGTTTTATGTACCAGATAATGGTCTAGCAACGGCAAATGAGATTTATTATAATGCGGGTAATTATTAATATATATGTTTTTCGAATTTTCCAGTTTCAGACAAGCAAGGAATTAGTGGACCTATTTTATCTAATATCTTTTGACCTATGCGTTTTAAGTTCATAAAAAATATACCCTTCTATTTCTCACAACGAGCTTTTTTTTCCAGTTTATTTGCTATATGCTATATGATTTTTATAAAAATATTTATTCAATTGTCTAATGTGGCCGACAAAATTAAGATTATGATTTTCGTTTAATCTTTCACTGAATTTTTAAATAAAATACTAAATCTTAAAAAACAATTTTAAAAATACAAAATCAACATTTTTTGTATTTCTTATGACGATTTCTTTCATTTGCCACTGTGGAACCCTATATTTCCATTTTATTATTTTTTTAATTTTAGGTCTTATAGTTTCGGAGATAAAGGGGGAGGGGAATGGGTTGATTTTTGTATATTATTGTTCATATCTTTTGAACCGAGTATTTTAAGAATATGGAAAAAAATATTTGTTTTACTCATTTTATATATTACATCATGCGTTTGAAAAAAAAATTCATTTAATTCTATGATTTGCCTCCTAAAATTAATATTAGGAGTTTCTCCTTATTTTTCCTGTAAACTTTGAGAAATGTTCTGTACTCCCTATTTTACAAAATTTTGAACTGAGTAGTTTGGGAGATTTATAGGGGGAAATCATCGATTTTTGTAAAAATGTCCCCCCAGAAGTGCCCCCTATCTGGTCACCAACCTATATACTGATACCAAATTTTAACCTTTTCCGTCCAGTAATTTGGGGGAAAATTGACTGTGATGTGATAGACGATCAGAGGATTTCTATATATTTAATGTATGTTAAAAAGGAAATTATTAATGGTTATTATAAAGAAAAAATAAAGATTAATTTTAAGGATAGGTATAACTACAATTAAGTGATTTTTAAGAATCTTAATTAGAAAAGTTTATAAATGTTAGAAAAAAATTCCTTAATGTGCCCCAAGAATATTACTGAATAAATGACTGATTTTCGAGATGGCGTTTACAAACTAGGTACCAAATCCGGAATAATAAACGACTGGTTCTCTCGTCTTAAATTAAATGTTTTTTCAAAAAATTATGAGGAGTAAATACCACAAATATTGTTATCATGACTAGACAATGTTACCAAACCAATAATAAGTTTGTTGATAGGGACCAGTTGCTCGTAATTCCAACTGTTTGAAAAAAAATATTTATTTATTCATGGATATCGCAGTGACAATCCTGCTTATCGTTGACCCACCCTATTATAAAATAATGGCAAAGTTATTTAAAGCAGCTTTCCGGAATGTAATATGGCAAAATATACAATCGGACTGCGCCATATATAAAATTAGAATTGATCATTGCAAATAATTAGTAATAATAATAATAATAGCAACACAAAAACTCTATAAAGTTGTAAATAATTTTGATTTTATTTTTACCCAACAAGGTATAGATAGACATGATAGTTTATTTAATGTTATTTTACGTTTCAGAAAAGAAGGGCAAGTATGACTATTATCTTGACTGAATTTGAATATTTTCTTCACTGAATTTTTTCTCTTTTTGAATATTTATTCTGTTATCTCTGCTTATTACGATATTTTACAGTATATATCTTCAAACTGTACTGATAATAGAATAAATATAGTTTGTTTGTCGTCTAACATTAATCTATACCTTGTGTGTTGTTGCTTTTATCTAATGTTGGTGTGTGTTTGTGTGTTTTTCATGGGATTGCGGCAGAGAGATGACCAGGTGTGTAATAAACGGTCTATTCCAAACAGATGATACATTTAAATGCTAGTTAAAAAAATGTGTTTGCACTATTTTACTCGTTCATTATGTAAATCCGAATGCACTGCATTAACGTAGATTCGAACCTTTTGATCACAATGCACACCACTTCCCACTTAGGGTCTTAACAGCTGGGCTGCTTGAAACTTGGGGTGTTACACGGCTACGTGCATTGCTATTTTTATCTGGACATGTTTCAGTTTTCAGTGACTACGATGCAGTCTTCTAGGGCTATTCCAATATGTATTTTATAGCATCAGGGAGAAATTTTTCGTACCTCTGCAATAGTTGTCTGAGGAAAACAATTTTTGCGACTTTTGCAAACCATTTACCACTGACATAAACATCATTTGTTACTTTGTAATTTTGTGAACGTTATTTAGTCTCTAGGTGCCAAGCCTAGGGAATTCACCGATGTTTCAGCAACTGGAAACCGCTTGATTAGTTGTAGCCATTACAACACAAGAGGAGTATTATCTCGTTGGAACATCACACTTCATATTCTAAGGTCCGAATAGATACAGTCCTTCCTTCATTTGCGTAACAGACAAATAGTATGCATCAAAAACGTCAAAAACTTCAAATGTCTAAAATGCCGAAAGCTTCAAATAAAGGGTGTTTTTTTAGAGGTATAGAACTTTAAGTTGGCAACACTTTTTTAACCGGCGGCCATCTTGTCAGCTGTCATGTGATTTATGTTTAGGTTGGTTTGGCATTTCATCATGAATAGACTGACGCCTGAATAACGCTTCCAAATTGTGCAAATTTATTTTGAAAATCATGGTTCTGTTCGAAATACGTATCGCGCACTACGTCCATTTTACGGTCAACATAATCGTTCATCAGAGCAATTAATTCGATTAACTATGCAACGTTTTCGCACCACGTTTACTCTAAATAATAGTACGCATCCACAGAAATGTCGTACAGTGCGTAAAGAAGAATCCATTGCTGCTGTAGAGCGTAGCGTAGAGGAAAACCCGAATCAGTCTATCCGCCATCGTCCACAGGAATTGGATATGTGTCCATCCACTTTATGGAAGATTTTGCAGAAAGATCTTGGTTTGCATGCTTACAAAATTCAACTCGTGCAAGAATTGAAGCCACACGATCACCTAGCAAGGCGTACACTCGGTGAATGAGCCCAAAACAAGATTGCCGTTGATCCCGATTTTTATAAGCGAATTTTGTTTAGCGATGAAGCTCACTTTTGGTTGAATGGATACGTCCATAAACAAAACTGCCGCATTTGGAGCGATGATAATCCTCAAGTTCATGTTGAGACACCGTTACATCCAGAAAAATTAACTGTTTGGTGTGCTTTATGGGCTGGTGGCATAATTGGTCCGTACTTTTTTAAAAACAATGCTGGCCAGAACGTTACAGTCAATGGTGATCGCTATAGAGCCATGATTACTAACTTTTTCGTTCATCAATTGAACAATCATGATGAACACGAGCTGTGGTTTCAACAACACGGGGCAAAATGTCACACAGCTCGTGCCACAATTGATTTACTGAAAGAAACGTTTGGTAACCGCATAGTTTCACATTTCGGACCCGTAAATTGGCCTCCAAGATCGTGCGATTTAACTATTTTCTGTAAGGATACGTGAAGTCGCTAGTCTACCCCGATAAGCCGGAAACGATTGACCACTTGGAGGACAACATTTGCCGCGTTATTGCGGCTATACAGCCACAAATGTTCATGGAAAATTGGACCTCCAGATTAGACCGAGTCCGAGTCAGCCGTGGCGGTCATATGCCATAAGTCATATTCAAATTATAATGCCAGAAGATTATCTTTCGAATAAAGTAAATTTCATGTCAATTTAAAAAAAAAATCGTTGTTTTATTCCATTTTAAAGTTATATACCTCTAAAAAACACCATTTATATAAAAACCGCTAACAATGTCAAAATTGTTATAATTGTAAAAAATATGAAAACGTAAATGTGAACAATATCAAGAATCAAGATAAAAATGTCAAAATACCGACTTGTCTTGTGTACCCCTAGTACTTTATATTTTCGATTTCTATTAAATTCGTGCCGTAAACAAGAGAGAGAAACATGGACATCAATTTTAATTATAATACTTTTAAATAATAATAGCCATAATTTATTTTTATAGACAATAAAACTGCGATTTGTTTTTTGATGGATAATACTTGATGCAACATACTTTTCGTCTGATAAGTAAATGGGTGAAGAGATATCTCTCTACTATTAGTTTTCTGACATTTCTTATCGCATTTCCCTAGGACAACTTTAGCAACCCTGCCAATTTTAATGCGTTTACAATCTCTCTACTATTAGTTTTCTGACATTTCTTATCGCATTTCCCTAGGACAACTTTAGCAACCCTGCCAATTTTAATGCGTTTACAATTAAAAAAATTAATTGTTAGACTCGCATTAGGCTTTCAGAGTTTGTTGCAACCAGACACCCTAAATTGAATAATCTCTATAGAAATTTAGTCTTGCATCTAGTCAGGTAATACCTTACGTAACTAGCTACCTTTCTACTGTAATTTTATGATGTGTTATAACGTCAAGCTAGTTGATATCTTCAGAAGACGATTAAACTTACAATTTTTATTTCTACATATCATATCTTATTGGTCACGTTTATGCATTACTTGTTTTATATTCATGCCAACCTAGTTTATCTTCTATTTAAACCTGGTCACATTAACTACATATCTGTTGCTTATGTTCATTTCGTCGACCTTCTTCAGGAAAACATATACCCAATAGTACACATTAATGCGTCTTTTGTAGTTTTAGCGTGTTCATGTTTTTGAAAAAAAGGGTGTGTTACTTTAAGGTGAAGAAGTGCTTATTAAAATAAGTGATTGAAATTCCAATGATCACGGCCCCCGAGTACGGGTTGTTTCGTCCTATGAGATTTTTAAAAGCAACGGTAACAAAAATGTTTCAGTGAAACTAAATAGCTAGGGGTTCTTCAATTGACAATTCGGAGTGCCGGATTCCATGGTCCTTGAATTTTGTGTCTACAAAACTTCTTGCAAATCATTGTTAAAATTCCAGAAGAAAAATGATATTCTCTGTAGGAACTAAATTATATAGATCTCAGTAGACATTTTGTAGCATTTGTTACTATTTTAATGAGTACTTCTGTTCTTTTTTAAACACCTTGTAACAATTAAATTATGATCAGATTTTTGAAGTTCTTCCGATTTATAATACATATTTTATTTATTCAGAGCTCTGGTGAGAACATCACAAGTTCAATGGATCCACAACTCGAGAGACAGGTAGAGACGATCAGAAATTTAGTAGACAGCTACATGAGAATAGTGACGAAGACGACCAGAGACTTGGTACCAAAAACGATCATGTATATTATTATCAACAATACCAAAGATTTCATCAATGGGGAGTTGTTAGCACACATTTACGCTAGTGGTGATCAAGTAAGATTTCTCTCCCATCTGTTTTCCACATATGTTGCTCATTTCTTATTCCCGTAGTCCCAAATGATGGAAGAAGCTCCAGAAGAAGCACAGAAGCGCGAAGAAATGCTACGTATGTATCACGCGTGCAAAGAAGCTTTGCACATAATAGGAGACGTTTCGATGGCAACGGTTTCGACTCCGGTGCCACCGCCGGTCAAGAACGATTGGTTGGCGAGCGGTCTAGAGAACCCTCGGTTGTCGCCGCCTAGTCCTGGTGGTGGGCCGAGGAAAACCGCTCCGGCTATAGGCTCTGTGGGTCAGTCTGGTAAGTCACCCGTGTTATAAAAACACCATTTTTATTGCGGAAACTGATTTGACTATACAATGCATGGCATCACACTCGCTCTAAGGTACGCTATGAGTGCCTTTAGGGGAAAATTCCCTAAACCCCAGATATCCTAGATATTAAAAGAGTTTAGCTCAGTGGGAGCCCTTGCCAGGTTTTCAGGCCAGTGGTTGGAGTCGTGGCGGTAGTTTCCCATGAATTTCCTGACCTTCCGGGCTGTTCCTAACAGGACGGCTTTTTGCATTTGTTTGTAAAGATGATCGTCCAAACCGAGGTATTAAATTGTTTAATAGATGTTTTGGGACTAGTCCTCTCGTTGACATAACAATTGGTACAGCTCGTGTGTTGTTCATATTCCACTGAGTCTTTATTTGAAATTCCAAATCTCTATATTTGGTTATTTTCGCAGCCTGCTTGATATTTATATTATTGTTGTTAGGAATTGCTATGTCAATTAAAGTTGTTTTCCGGGAGACTTTATCTACCAAAACTATATCTGGTCAATTGTGAGCAACAGTCCGATCGGACAGTATCGTGCGGTCCCAGTACAGCTTGTAGTTGTTATTTTCTAAAAGAGATTCTGGTTTATATTGATAGTATGGTAATCTTACCGACTGTGATAATTCAAGTTTCAGTGCTAGTTCCTGGTAAAGTATTTTTGCCACAACATGTTGTTGTTCTTTGTATTCAGTTGCAGCGAACGCTTGACAACCTCCTGTGATATACTGGATAGATTCAGATGTTTGGCAACTGTACCTGCATCTATCGTTGTTAATACAAGGGTCTTTAACGATGTACTTTAGGTAGTTCTTAGTAGGAATTACTTGATCTTGGATTGCCAATATAAAGCCTTCCGTTTCAGGAAACATATCACCAGAGATCAACTAGTAGTTTGACGCTGCACTGTCGACATAATCTTGGTTGACGTCATTTATATGTCTTCCATGAAGGGACTTCTCTTTCCATTTCAGCAGTTTCTGATCTGTGGTCTGGTGGTGTAATTGGACATGTTGTTGTGTCAGTCGCAGTGGTGTTAAGTCATCAACCTGGCACATGACTCTGTGTATATCAGAAAACTCTGTGAGTTTCTGGAAATGACTACGCAAAATGGAAATTTGTTGATCTAATAGTTTGCTTAGATCTGTCAATCCTCTTCCTCTTTCATACCGTGGCAAAGTTGTACGTTCGACAGAGCTCTTTGGATGGTGATTTTGAGCTTTTGTTAGTAAAACTCGAACTTTTCGTTGTAATTGTTCAATGTCAGTCTTGCACCAATTAACTACACCGAAGAGTATCTGAGCACTGCATATGCATATGTGTTAATAGCCTGAAACAGATTTTTACTGTTTAGTTTGGTTTTCAACAGTCGTCTTACTCTTCTATAAAACTCTGCTGTTAGGTTCTTTTTCGTAGTCAAGTGATCAATACATTGAGCCTGCTTTATTCCAAGGTATTTATAAGTATGACCTTCCCCCATAGATTCAATTGAGGTGCCATCTCCCATTTTGAAGTGCCCCTGCTCTATTATGCCTTTAACTATATTAATACTTCGGCATTTGTCTTGGCGAAATTTCATATGGATGTCACTAGAGAACCCTTCTACTATTTTCAGCATATCATGCCGCTGTTGTTTCGTAGCTGCCATCAACTTTAAGTCGTCCATGTATAACAAATGGTTTATCTTTAATGCTTGTATGTTGTTGTTTTTGAAACTGAACCCAAAATTAGTTGAGTTCAATTTGTTTGAGAGAGGGTTCATAGCAAGGCAGAACCACAGCGGGCTAAGACAGTCTCCCTGGAATATACCCCTTCTGATTGGAATGGGGTCAGTTTATATCGAACAGTTGGCTTCATTCAGTGAGATTTTGGTTTGCCAGCTGGACATGGCATATTCTAAAAAGTTAATAATACAAATTATTCACTTTATAGAGTTTCAGTGCCTTAATGAGCCAATCATGTGGAACTGAATCAAAGGCCTTTTTGTAGTCCTTATATTGCGGAAACCTATTATTATAATTGATTAATCTGAATTTTTTCAGGCTCATTGGGATCACGAGTCCCCCCACCTCCTCCGAGCACCGGACGACCCGCCCCTGCCATTCCAAACAGGCCTGGTGGCGGAGCTCCTCCAATGCCCCCAGGGAGGACTCAGGGCTTGCCTGCACCTCTTATTCCAACGTAAGTATCAAATTATTGAATGTTATAATTACTAATTAATACATTTAATCAGTGCATGTCTCTGCTAAACGGGCATTAGATGGAGTAAAATTTTTATCCAATAAACCGAGTACTTAAATTTTAGCCCACGTTGGGCGCCATTTTAGTGATAAATATTTTGTACTGTAATCGACAATTTGCACCAAAACACAATTAAAGAGTGGAACGGTACTTAAAGCGGTCATGTAGAAATTGCATATATTTGTCTTCCTAACTGCATGCAGGTATTAGAAAATAAAAACTTGGTTTAAAAAACTGTAGAACGAAAGAAATGTCACTTAAATATGTATTTAGTTTTGATTGACCTTGCCAATCTAATGGAAGTTTCCGGTTTTCAAACTGTTTTGCCCTTTTTAGTTTCAATAAACTTGTTTTGTTACAGGCTGATAATTTTCAATGGAAATATTGCCAATAATCAAAATTAATTTGTGAGTTGTGAATCAAAGGATGACATTAGTGTCTCTATGTGGATTTCTTTTAGCTGCTTTAATATGTTAGTTTTTTCTTTATGCAATTTTCCAGGTGCAAAATGTCACTTATCGTTAAAAAGATTTAATAAAATTGATAAAACATTTACTCCTATAATGTTCAGTATTTACATTCAAATTGTGAAAACAGCCACAGGTGCCGCTAGTGTTGTGAACTTGTGGTTTTCTTTTCAGGAGGCGTTAAGAAAACATTAATCTCCATTAACCAAATTTCACACAATTTAATCTCCCATAAAATTAGTTACCTAAGCCAAGCTGCATAATTGATTTTATGTACATGTATTAACATTTACATACTTTGGCAACGCGATGTACTCCACGTATTTAAATCATGTCGAACTAAAATCAGTTATGTAAAAATTATATATAAAAATACATTGTTGCATTTAAAATCGTTTAGGGTGCTATATTTGTTACACTTTGCTTGTAATAGAATTTTCTGTGTCTTGTGAAAAAATAATGGAAAAAATAAGCGTTGTTATTGAAAGTGTACATAATATCATATATCTTAAAGACAACGTAAATTTATTTACGCGGAAGACTATTCACTGTTTATGTAGACCAAATTTTATTCATGCAAAAATTTACAAGAAGGGATGAATTATTTATACCGATTTTTTATGTTCTCATATGTTCGTCATCCGCATTTTGAAAGTTTTTCTTGTTTGACCAACATAAAGTTCAGTATTATTTTGTGTCGATAATTTTTAATTTTTAGTCCGATTCTTCCAGTGTTCGAAAATGTACAAATTTTTCTTTCTGATCCTACAAAGGATCATAGGATTTTCCTAATGATTTGGGGCAGAGATAATGTTTCCTCATGCTGATAATAGAGAATTTTGTCTTACCACACTCGTATCTTTCTTCAAGACTGATATTATTTTTTTTTTACTAATCTGCTGTGGGTTGTTAGTCAATAGTTCATTCATAAGAGTATTGAAGGTCTTAAAACCGTCTCTCCCCTTTACTTTTCGTCCAGAATGTGTATTTTGATTGGAGGTCCTGGTCAACAAGTCAGTAGGTGGTAGTTAAATTTAAAACGTGAACCTTTGTTTACGTTTGAACTCGTGTATAGTCTAACTATAATATTGAGAACAACGTGATATAAAAATAATCAGAAAAGAGACTAGGACAAATCTTGGCAAATTATGACTGACATCCGAAAAACGCTCAAGATGTGTTTGAAATCTAGGTGATCTTAAGATACAACGGAACATCTCAAAATTCAAAATCATACCACCGCAGACCACGCGTACACTAGAAAATGTAGAAAAATCTATATCTCTAGCACACACAATAAGAATGGGTAAGCAGAATGAAACACTGGAAATAACATGTAGAATAAGACTAACTGACTAACTTGGATAGCTTTGAGGAAGATGAGGTATAAATTTGGAAATAATGACATCACTATAAACCTCAAATGGAAAGTTTTTAATACCTAAATATTGCGTCACGTGGCCTGGAAACAATGAAATAAAAAAAAGACTGCGAATCAACTAAGAGTAATGCTAAGAGCAATGGAACGGACTATGCTGAACGTCAGTCTTAGGGACACAAAATATAGGAACAAATTCGATAAAAAAAAACAAAGGCGTGAATATAATGTCACGTATTGGAACTGAAGTGTCAATGGGTTGGTGAAGTAGCTAGATAAGACCTACCGAAATGGACATACGTACAAAAGCGTAGAGTAGGCAGATCACAAAGAAGATGGGTTGGTGATAGTAAACAGCATGCAGGGAATTGGTGGACAGTGGACAGTGGAAAATAGCTGGTGAAGAAGAATGTTCAGTGATACTGTATATGTGGAATTCAAACTGCATGGGATAACTTTTGTTTTAATATAGTTACAACTGCTACCAACTGATGGCGCCACGGTATGCACCATACACTGCATATCTTTTAAAATTCATTCATTTATAGCAGGTCAGGTGTTTTGGTCTGTGTGCGGAAATGGAAAGAGGTCAAACGGTTCAGATTTGTGGGTTTGGAAAATTATACGTGAATGTTATCAGTTTGGCTTCAAAAAGGCTATAGCATACGAGGTATGGCTATTAAATAAAGGAACTGATATTGTAAAAAAAAAAAAAAATTATTTTATACATATTTACTTGTTATCGCCTTCAATATACACCCCTTCTCTATCCCTACAACGCTCCATGCGAATTTTCAATTGTTGGAAACAGTGCTGGAAGTCATCTTCTGTCAACTCTTTCAGGACTCTTGCCGCTTTCTTTTGAACAGCTTCTACGGATTCAAATCTCGTACCTTTCAATGCAGATTTCACCTTAGGAAAAAGATAAAAGTCACATGGTGCAAGGTCTGGTAAGTAAGGTGGATGTTCTAACACTGGGATGCTGAACTTGGCTAGGAACCGCTTAACAGATAACGCGGAATGAGCTGACGCATTGTCTTGGTGCAAAACCCACGATTTGTCCTTCCACATTTTGGGTCGTTTTTTTCTTACTCTTTCACGTAGTTTATCAAGTACCTCAAGGTAGTAATGTTGATTAATTGTTTGACCTTCAGGAACCCAGTGAAGGTACACAATCCCATGAATATCGAAAAAAACAATCATCATTGCATTAAATTTTGACTTGCTCATCCTTGCTTTTTTGACTCTCGGTGAATTTGGGCTCTTCCAATGCATGGATTGGCGCTTCGTTTCTGGATCATAAGTAAAAAACCACGTTTCATCACGTGTTATTATC
Organism: Octodonta nipae; assembly: GCA_034190945.1. Classification (NCBI taxonomy): domain Eukaryota; kingdom Metazoa; phylum Arthropoda; class Insecta; order Coleoptera; family Chrysomelidae; genus Octodonta; species Octodonta nipae. Next base: position 8,441,693 of record CM067220.1, on the reverse strand, counting down.
CTTTCCAATAAATTTGGGTCATTTTCAATGGCATTCAAAGTGTCAGCTGCTTGTTGTTCGATTGTGAGAATTTTTGGTTCCATTTTTGCACACACTTTTCGCATGTTCAAATTGTCACGTAAAATTTGCCGTACACATTCTTTATCAATGCCTACAGATTCAGCAACTGCTCGAATACTTAATCGACGGTCAGATCGAATCAAATTAGCAACCTTTCCACATTGCCATCCGTTTTTGATGTTGAAGGACGACCTGGCCGCGAATCATCTTCAACGTCTTGTCGACCATCTTGAAAACGCTTAAACCATTCAAAAACACGAGTCCGCGATAAACATTCACTGGCATACACTTCTTTTAGTATATTATAGGTTTCGGTAGCGGTTTTTCCAAGTTTAAAGTGGAATTTAATAACAATTCGTTGCTCTATTATTTCGCTAACCATTTTTCCTGCAAAATAAAATAACAACACTAACGTAAATGAAGGTTATGTCTCAACGATGTTGTTTACAGAAACGAGACTGCATTTTGAAGGGGAGGCCTCAAACCAAACAGCTATTAGTTAATGTTGATTGGTGCATGCGCACTCGTTCCACTGCAGTGTGAGTCCCTTTATTTAATAGCCATACCTCGTATTAATTTTTAATATTCCCAATTATTTAGGTATTTTTATTCTTTTTGTGTTTTAAAATCGACGTATATATATTTACTGCTTCTACGAATTCATTAGTGATTTTTCCAATTTGACGTCTATTTAGCATGTGGAAAATAATGAGCAATAAAAGATATTTATTTCACAGTGAGTAGTCTTCTGATACAGCTATAGCTTTATGATACACCTACACTACTAATTCACTGAACTTAGAATTTTAAGTATGAAACCTCACTTAATAGTTTTTCTGTTTGCGAAATTTGTAATATAATAAGAGATCTGTTGCACCGTATGCGATACCTAAGCGATTTGTATCTCGTGTTATTTAGTCGTGTAGGAGGTCAACAGCAGGGGGGCATTCAAGTGCCCCAGCAGGTTCAGATGGCTGTAGGACGTGCCGTCACCAATGCTGCTATCAACGAATTTTCCAACGCCTTCAAATTTTCCAAGTAATTATTTTTTTTTATTACGATCAGTCTTGACTAATTTTCGCATATTCTTCATATTAACGCTGTTGGATTTTTGTACTAACCCTAACTTGAAATTTGTTATTTATATTATTTCATATTTATAAATAAATCTAAACCATACTAGACATTACTAACGAGTGATGTGTATAAGTCATTTTTTATGTTTTTGGTATGTCAGGGTTGTTTGAAAAGTGCGGTCATCAATTGTTATTGTAAATAAAGAAAGATATACCGACTGCTTGTTAGGAAAATCTATCATATTTTTAACCAGTTTGAAGGTTCATTTTCCATTCTGTTTTTCTATAATTGTACTAAACATCCCCATCTAAACAGTTAGACTATTGAAAAGCAGCAATGCTCGTTTTCTTAAACCTTTCATCAAGATATTAATGCATACAAATTGCTTGATTTTCATTATTGGACTGGATATTTTATTTTTAGTATGTTGACATAAACTTCTATAATTTTACCAATTTTTTCACCAGTTTGCTCATTTGTATTTTCATAGTTTGGTTTATCTATGTCCACTAAATTTCACTTTTCCTTCAGTTATTTGTTTATCCTTCTGCCAATCCCTATATCTCTCCTTTCAATCTCTTTACGACAGTTATTATTCTTTGTTTTCTCAACAATTTTTTTTCTGTCTACTGAATTTATTTCTGTTCATTGCTTGGTCAGTATTGTTATTAATGAATTTAGATTGAAGCATCGAAAATTATTTCATCTTTTCTGTTCGATGACGATCCTGGATTTGACCTTCACATGACCTTGAAGGTCATCACAGTTAAAGTTCATTTTTTTTTTAAATCAGAACTGCCATTTTCAATTGCATATTTGGACACGACGGAATATTTTACCACCGAATATGACTTTCTCCATGACCTTCGAGGTCACATGAAGATCAAGGTCAGTTTTGAAATGGAAGAACGGTAAAGTTGATTGCAGAAGGTTTAGGATCCGTTCCTGGCTATCTGATTGAGATTTAATCATAACTTTGAAAGTTATTTCCATATCAACTTTTATGTTTTAAATTTTAGCCCCGATTTGACCTTGTTTAAGGTTAATGACCTAAGACTGGCCTTCAAGGTTAAATTAGAATCTAAGATTTGGTTATATATTTGGCAGTAAAATTTGCTGATCTACTGAGTTCCAATCTCAAAAGGGGGTTCTGATTAAAGAAATAAAAGTTGACGTTGAAGTCATGTTAAGGTCACATACGGAGAGTCGTGTTACCGAAATCCGCGATAAAGATCCACTGTTAAATTGGCTTTGACCTTGATCCTTGATACAAAATGGAAGCTCCCAAAAAAGTTGAACTTGACTTTCATAAGGCCTTCAAGCTCATATTGAAATCCAACGTTGCCATTGGATGTCCGGGAAAAATCATAAGCTTTGTTGTCAAACATTTTTCTTTCTGAAGCGCTGTATTCAAGTTATTTAGCTTTTAAATTATTAAAATTCAATAGACAGCGAGACCGGACCTAGACCTTGAATCACCTGCTAATTTTAAATATACATTTCATAATATCAAAAATTCTAAACTACAGTGTTGCCATATCTCAAATCAGAACACCAAAACTCGATTTTCTTTGATCTGAACTGAAGTGTATGATTATGAATATTGTAAGTAACAAAGTGAAGCACTTCTTGGAAGATCTGTTTTTTAAGCAAATTAACAGAAAAATGTACCAAACTTTTCAAACAATCCCTGTACGGGCCTTGTCTGATAACGAGATAAACCTTTTAAAACAATATTTTTCGTTTGATTTTGATGTCTGGTATGCAGCTTTTGTCACATAACTTTAACCGCTGACTCATGTTGGCGTGTACATAATTAAAATGTTTATAACAAATGTCGCTTTTGTCTATCACTACACCCATACAGAACATTCCAAATTAGATGAAAAGAGTATATTACTCTGTTTAGGTAGTAATATGTTAATCAATCTGAAGTAACTTTATTCAGCCGTGTGCATATCTGTATCTTTAACGCACATGATAAAATAAATAGAAATTGTTCTACTGTCTTAAAACAATAGCCTAATGTAAGTGTCTCTGTAGCTTGTGAAACAGGGGGTATTTTGCAAGATACGTCATCACTCTGAGCAAAAGAAAATAATAATTCCTGTGGAATTTGTTGGGTTTCTTTTAAATTTGGAGAAAACTGTGTTGAAAATTTCTTAGAGGTTATACAGATGGAAATTGCCCAAAGTTCGTGGAGAAAATTTGAATGAAGATTATTCGTAAAAATTGAAATATGCAAACACATCTTACAGAATATGATAAGGCATTTAAAAAAACAAAGGATATGGAGGAAAACGGGTCAATGGATTAGAATAAGAAAGAGCAGAAAACTAAGAATGTGTTTGAACTTTTGAAAGTGTAGCTAAAACAAAACTGAGGAAAAGAGAAATGTATAGAACTTTTATCTGTAGCACTAACGTATATGAAACAATTTTAAAATGAGAATGATTTTATATGGAATCACTTTTTGATAAGTGGGAGCAATATTTGATAAAAACTTTTGGAAGTTTAAAATTTATTAGCATTACTAATTCTCAATGTTTCATGTACAGTTGAGTAAGGACCCAAGTTTGTGAAAAGGTCTGAGGAAAAGTGATTACAATAAAGTATACTGAAACCTTGAAACTGACGGAAAGTAGGAATTTCTGTTAAAAAATTAGAGCGTGGTTGAACCTCAAATCTTGAATTTGACCATGATAAAATTTTAAAACGTGGGAAAAATATTGAAAGCGTGAGAAATTGTATGTTCAGTAAGAATTTGAGGAAAGCTCTCTAGTAAAGTGTTTTGTGCATAGATTGCCCATGAGCGCGATAGACAATTCTGAGAAATAGGATATGCCAGACGTACCATGAACTTAATAATTGAAGTGAGCTATTCCCGATAGAAACTCGACTAACCTTTAATCTTGCTGTCACTTAAAGGTTAGTTCAACATCACTTTAAGATTAAATTTAGTTATTGACGAAAATTATGATCTTGCGTGCAGATGGATTGGCAAATGTAATGTTACCATCTGATTTGGTGTTAACCTGTACCTTTAATTTTCGTACCTGCAGTTTTATCCTGAAAACTATAAGTTCCGATATTTTCGGGAGTCTCCATGTTACCTTATTCTAACCTTTTAAGTACAAGATGATATTGATGGACAAGTATAAAAGAATACGAAGAAGGGAGGAATAGAAAAGAAAGAGTTCATAGGGGATATACATAAAAAAGAAGTTTAAATGTTAACAATAATAAAAATCGATATAGTTATGAACAGTAGCTTAATCTGCGTGGATGAATGTTGAAGAAATTTGAGACAGAACTGAAATTGCCGAATCATCGAATCATTGATACAAAAAATATAGGCGTATGTATAAGAATAATGGCAAAAAGTAAGATGGAAGATTATTATTTACGTCAAACGAACATATGGGGAAGAGATACCATCCGAATGGAAAACTGCATATATCAGTTCTGTATACAAAAGAGGGAATAAATATGACTGTACTAACTACAGAGGAATTAGTGTTATAGCTTCCGCAGATAGACTGTACGGCAGAGTACTACGAGATTGGATAGAAAGTCAATTTGAAGATTGGGCGGAACAAAGTGGCTTCAAACCAGGAAGATCATGCATTGATAATCTGTTTTGTATAAAATAACTGATTGAGAAATCATTAGCATATGGAAGTCAATTGCATATAGTATTTATCGATTTAATAAAGGCCAATGATAGTGTGCCTGTAAATAAACTGTTGGAAGCTTTGGCAAAGAACGAAATACACCCACAGTACATAAATGCAGTAAAAAACTTTTATCAAGCAAATATCAGTTTTATCAAGACGCGACATGCATACTCAGAACATTTTCAAGTCAATAAAGGTTTGAAACAAGGATGTTGCCTCTCAGCAACACTCTTCAAAATTCACATAAACATAGCTTTGAAACAATCGTTTAAAAAATGTAGTAGAATGGGATTACAACTTGGTGAAAATAACATAACTACTTTATTACTTGCAGACGATCAAGTGGTCCTAGCAGAAGATGTTGAAGATATGACATATATGATTCGAAAATTCGTGGAAGAATATAATAAGTGGGGTCTTGAAATAAATACAGAAAAAACAGAATATATGACAATAGGAGGCGCTCGAGAAGACTTAAACATAGATGGCAAAATTATAAGAAATACCAAAGAATATTGATACCTGGGAGTTACATTGACGGAAGATGGAAAGGATTAAAAAGGCATATTACAAAAAATAGGTAGAGGGAGGGCCATCACAAGCCAGGTAAACTCAATATTATGGAGTAAAGACGTTCGGGAAAAACAAAAAATTATTTACAACGTTGGTAGAAAGCACAGTTACCTATGGCTCAGAAGTGTGGACAATAAATAAGAGATTGCAAAACAGAGCTAACGCTGTCGTAAATAGTTTTTAGCGGAGGTGCTGTAGGCTAACACTAAAGGACTATGTAAGAACAGATACAATTAAACAGACGATGAAGATAGAAACAACATTAACAGGTACTATTGAGAAAAAACAACTTTCTTGGTACGGACACATAAGACGAATGAGCAATGAAATTACCGAGGAAGAGTTGGGAATGGGTACCGAACAGAAGAAGAAAGAAAGGAAAACCAAAGAAGTCTTGGGAAAAAGGAATTAATATAGCCATGATTAGAAGAGGTATTGAAATAGACTCCTGGCAAAATAAACAAAAATGGCGTTTGAATTGCGGTAAACGGCCAAGGCTGTAAAACAGTCGCTATATATATCTATACGAAGATATGGTGGCAGTTTTTAAGATACTTACTAAAATAATGAAGGATTAATAAAAAATAAGTAATGTGATAAAATTACATTGGAGAGAAATATGCTATAGACGAAATAGAATCTAAAGCTGAGAAAAAGCAAGACAGTTTAAGATTGGTATTGTAATTTGAAACTGATGTATGGTTGGTGATAGTGGAGAAGAAAATTTTGGGAGTAGACCAACAAAAAATTACATAGGTAAAGGAGAGGGAAACCATATGAAGTACCAGATATAAAAGACTGAATTTTAACCAGAATTTGAAACCACTACAGGAGGCTAAGATCCAGGTAGACAGACTGTAATGGGAATACCATTCCTAACAGATGAATAGATAATATTTCAGTACAAACGGCAAATATTTTATATAAACCGATCATTTAAGAATGTCCCTAACATTTTTTAATCAATTAAATATGTGACTTGTAAACTTGGGTGTGTCACAATTGTAAAAAAAAACATAGTTTTGCCCTCAGAAACTTTATTTAAAACACTCAACTCCGTTTCAACAACTCTTGAAGTTGTTATTTTCATGGCGTATATCAAACATCGTATGTAATTGTATATAAAGTGGGTTTGAGTTTTTAATAGAGTTTCATTGTTGTTATTTTTTGTGCATGCATGAAAATTGCAATAGAAATTTCATACATTTTAGAATTTTCCAAAAATTATACTTTAAATTATCTAAATTAAACTTTTTCTCAGTTTAAAATGGCTCAGTAATTGCCTTTGGGAATAGTATTTTAAAAAGAAGTTAAGCCAAATATAAATGCTGGTAATTTATTAAGATAATTGTCAATACTGACAAATTGATTTGTACAAATTTTTTATTTCAATTGTTTTAAACAACATATCTTTTGTGTTCTGATTGATGACGTTTCTTGCGTACTCCCGTCTTTTTCTTAACTCTTGATGTTATTACGAGATGAATTACTCTATATATATATACAAAAAAATACATAGGAAGATATCGTACTAATAATAAAAGTAGAAAAAAAGGATTACGAGTTCATTATATAAGCACCAATTATTTTTGCTACTTAGTGGTAAATTTGTTCGGTGTCAAAAACGACGCCTCGAGAATTTTGGACACCAACAAATTCAACTTTTATCACAGTGTGTGTGATCCGTTGACACGTTGATTTTTGAAGATTGCGTCAATTACTGATATTTACTTACGTACGGGTGAGGTAAATTCAGAGGGTAGTAAACTAAAGGTTTTTTGTATGAATTTGTATTTTGAAGTAACATTGTAAAGATAGACACAGTTCTCATTTGAATCTAAGGCGTATTTTACCAAAGTTAGAAACTTAGCTTGTTTTAGATGAGTTAAAACAATCGTGAATTAGTGTAATAACTAAACACTAACTAGATTCATGTTGCGAAAAGTAGTACTATATCAGGTTTTATAAACCGATATTCGAGAATTTGTATATTTTTAAAATACACACACTACCTACAGTCTAAAATGGTCTGCCAACAGTAATGGTGATTTTTTTTTGTGTCACTTGGTGATTGTTTACATATTATATGTTCAGATGACTGAACTGTTATGCTGTTTTAAATATTATGTTGATCTCATGATATTAACAGAAGAATCACAGAGTTGTAGGTCTTTAGAAGAGACGCAGCTAGAAGTATACTAGTAAAAATATTCCATAAATTAAAAAATATCTTGAAGTTGACACATTTCTAATAAAAAACTGCGGGAACTGTACCACTGTTATTAAAAATTTTAAGTTAAGTTCGAAATTCCTTCATGATCACACGTAATAAGAAAACTATTTTATACTATTAAGTAACCATTTAAAAAATTTAGAAAATTATGCTATATCCGGACAGGTGTAGGAACATTATCCGGCTAAAAGAATTATTCAGTCAGCCTAAATGCAAATGAACAGTTTTTTACAGATTTATTTTATATTAAAATTCGAATAATGATTAGCCGAAAACTATTAAAATTATTTCGTTTTCTGGGTGACTAATTATAAAAAAAAATAAGTTATATTTCAGTAGTTTGTAATCGTTTTTCGTATTTTTTTTTCTTCGTTTAAAAAAACAATATATATACATTAAAAATCATTACAAAGAGGGCAGTAAAAACTCAAAAATAGGCCATCATTAATTTTTTTAGCTTTTCAATATTAAATTATAAAGTTTTTTGTTTGAAATTTATTTTAATTTGTAAATTTTTGAAATATTAAAAAAATTCTGTTATTGGCAAAACACAAAACTCGTATTAGTAAAATGTATTAATAACGTTTGTTAATTGTTTATGTACAGGTCTCAGTATTTTTTTACAAATTTCAAAACATAATTCTGAATAATAAAAAAAACAACATAACAGAAATGACAGAACTAATTTACTGGGATAATATAAGTTGACTCTGAGCCTGAAAAATGATGAATGAATAAAGAAAGGATACTAAATGGTTAGCTGTACAAATAGTAGAGACCCAACTTCGAATGGTTAAAAAAATTGATCAAAAATTATAGCAAAAGTGTTGAATCCATCATATAAAAAGCGACAAAATATCATAAGTTTGTCCAATAATTTTGATAGATTAATTATTACTAATGGTAGCCCAGTGGTCGAAATTCGGCCGTATTTTTGGCTCCTGGCAAAATGTTCGATATAACTCATTTTACTCTTGGTACGACATTTGTGTATTGCATGCCACCTCAAGATGTACATGCTCTAAGAATATAACATCTAACTCTCGCTTCCGCCATATATAATTACTCTATGTTTTGAGTTTTGACCGTCTGGCGGCACTGTCAGTATTATTTGTTTGGTGTTGACAGTATGGACGTAAATAATTAATTTTTGATTATTTTATTTAATGAATGAACCAATATGATAAATTAATATTAGCATCCTGCACTGAAGATCGTCATTAGCAACAAAACAAAAATAAAGCAAATTGGATGAGAGACAAAGGAGAAAAGGGTACCTAACCGTTTTGTATTTGCCTATTTATATATAAATATAAAGTGATTATAGGGGAATAAAACGAAAAATAGTAGATTTTTTGTATTCGCATTTAAAAAGTTGCAAGCAGTAGCGCGAAAAGAAAGATTTACTAATGTTTTCGTTCAACTTGAATAAATTGATAAACCAGTGCTGCCCAAGGATATCAGTTCTTTTTTTACATGACTATTTTATTTTCGTAAGTAAACCCACTAAGTGACAACAAAAAAAGCATTCGTTGGCGTCCAATTATCAACGGAACTGAGAAACAACACATACAACTTGTTTGATATTATTTAAAGAAACTTTAAAATATAGGAACATATACCTCATTTAAGGTACAAGTATAATCGTTAAAGCTTAACTGATTATTATGGTCGCTAATTTGTTTATATGCATTATTTATTGAAAAATCCATAAACTGTTGTATAGATTTCTACTAACACTGGTACAAAAGTCTATTCATGTTCGTTAAATGTTGAACTTTTGCCACGTCAAACTCTACTCCATCAATCAGGCCAGTCAATAAAGTTTTTCTTATTCTATAAATGTTATTAGAACACCGAATGTAAAACGATAAATTATAACAGTTTAAGACTATTTTATGGATTTCCTGAATCAGTTTTTTTATTATTAAAACTCTATTTAAATAATTACTAAGTTGGTCATTTTGTTTTGATTTAAAAAAATCTAAGGAAGAAAAAGCACCGAATATAATCTGGAGATCCATTGATTGAGAAAGCCTTCGAAAATTAAAATAAAATGGCAAACATGATAAGAAAAACGTATCTAACAACTTTTATCAAATTTCTGGATTTGGAAAATGACAGTCCAATTTTGACTAACATGACAAGAGGTGGATTATTTGTCTGTGGGTTATGCAACCATGCATGCTAAAATAATAATAGTTGCATAACTAATAATAGGTTATTACTAGTGATGTGCCGGATCGTTAAAATTTTATATTCGCGGATACGGATCTGAATACGGATATTTGGTCCCAAGATCTGCGGATACGGATCTGAATACGGATATTTGGTCCCAAGATCCGCGGTTACGGATCTGAATACGGATATTTGGTCCCAAGATCTGCGGATACGGATCTGAATATGGATATTTGGTTCCAAGATCTGCGGATACGGATCTGAATACGGATATTTGGTCCCAAGATCCGCGGATACGGATCTTAACTTTTTTTAGAGTACGCTTCGGTAAAAAGTACACATAAACCTTTGGAAAGAGACAATCTGGTTTGGACAAAACTTATTAACCTTTATAAGAGTTAACTTTCATAACCAAAGACATTAACGTATGATAGTTATAGACTGGACAAGTAATCACTTGGAGGTCTGAGTCACATCCATAGCACATATTTACGGTCATCGGCGACAAGCGTTCCAAGTGAGCAATTTTTTAGTGCAGCAGGAATTGTGTATAAGCTACATCATAACAGCATTTTGGGTCTCAGTCACATCGCTCGCACATATTTATCATTACCGGCTACAAGCATTCCAAGTGAGCAGTAGGAATTGTTTATGAGTCACATCGTAAAAATCTTTTGGGGGACAAAACTGCCAAGTTGCTCTTTTTGAAATACATTTACCATTACTTAATTTTAATTATGACTTTTAATTTTTTTTTCAGCTTCTCTAATTTTTACTGTGTTTTGAATCTAATATCAACACTTTATGTGTCACGAAGTATTAATTTACTTAATTAGAATTTGAAATATTAAGAAGATTTAAGTTTTTTTTTCTCATTGTAAAAGTGATCTATAATACTTAAATATTTTATTATTTAATTAAGCTTAACAAGAAGGTTTAACCAAATTTATCTCATAAAGATATGTTAAATAATATTTTATATAAACTTCCTATAATAAATATTTAAATATATCATCATTTTAATAAGTTTATTACCAAGATGTGTGATAGATCTCAATATAAAGATAGTTGATTTAGTACCTTTGAGTTATGTATTATCTGTATGGTACTCACTTCACTACGATTTTAAAAAACAATCTGAATGGAATTAAATTGTTTTTATTGTTACCTAATCACCTATAAAATTTTATCTATGAATTAAAAATTAATAAGTTAATAGATCCGTAAAAGATCCGCCAAAAACTAACGGATACGGATTTTTCTTCTCCCTCGGATATCCGCGGATTCGGATACGAATACGGATATCCGGCACATCATTAGTTATTACTACTGAAAAATTTTCTAAAATTGGTTGACTATAGTTTTGCAATTTGTAAGCTATTATATTACGTTGATTGTGAATGTGATTTATAGGCATTAATCTAATTTGTGTATATAAGGGTTTGGCAGTAATAAACCAAATGAAATTTGGATCAATCGCGAAAATTTCGCTTACATAGCAAACCCCCTTCTAGTAGTAATTATGTAAGACACTCGTTGAAAATTTTAATTGACCAGGGACTCTAGCCTTTCAGATAGTTATCATATTGGCGGACTTGACCATTAGCGCTGTTTCTAAAGGTGATTTGGGCATTTTTTGGGCCAATTTGGATACATTTTTAGCTATTTAACAGCATTTTATTGTAAAATGAGAAATACAAACTGTACATTACACTAAAATTTACAAAATTGTTTGAAAAATTTTCCAGTATGTTATACGAAGGATACAATGTTTATTTATGAATTTCATATTGAAAACTTCGCCAAAGGTCCAACTAAAACTTGACGTTTGTAAATTTTTGAAAGGTATGAGATTGTAAACACATTTTGTCTCTGCTGGACACCAAAATGGAAATCTAATTTCTTGAAAAACGAATATTATTTGGCCATATTACTATCTTTTTGATACATTTTATCAAACGAACGAGTTGGGAAAACAGTTTGTCCTATTTAATCATTGTGTACACAATGTTTACACAATATTTTCAATAATTGTCAACCTAAAAAACTGTTGCTATTTTTTTCGTAATCCATGCGGTTTTCATATAGCATTTACAGGAAAAAATCTCTTTATTGACGGTCTTAATGTGAGTAATTTTAGCTGACATAACTTCCTGACTTTACTAATAAACAGTAGAAGTGATTTAAAATTCTGTATTCGATCATTATTGCGTTGCTTTAGATGTATTATTAAAGTGCTTTTATTTTTTAATTGAAAAAAAAACATAGATTATGAATAAATACTGTTGTTGTTAAATATATACATATATAAATATAAATATATATAAGTGGCTGGTATAAGCAACTACGTTATGAAAATATTATTGATCTAATAAAAAAATTACAATTTGTTGTAATTGACACATTCTGTAGATATTTTGATCTTTAACGGGCGCATCACAAACGTCGAAGGTGCTCGCTATACGCTATTATATACGTTTTGCTTTGAAATTGTCACGCCATGTGTTTTTTGGTTACATTTTTGAGTGTTGTATATATGAAAAAAATCAATGTCAATACCTTCGAAGGGCAATTGGACGTTTTTGGTGTGTCAGCGCGATGGCTGTATGTGCACATTGGGCACATATTTGTGTAGCTACTTTGAATGTGTAAATATAGATACAATTAGAAGCTGGGGTGTAGTTTTTTTAACCTTTACTAACAAACTTCCTTCGAGCTTGGAGCACATCTGAGGCAAGTGTTATCGTTTGTGGCGTTATTTGGCGTGATTTTGCAGAATGATTATAATTGCACTTTATACTAAATAAAGGTAATGGCCGAAACCCAATATGCTTTAATTTAACATATTGTTGAATACTTAATGCATTTTTTCTTTTGATCTTTTATTAAAATCACTTGTTAATGCGATTAATAATAACTAACAATAGCATGTTCGATTTTATATTTATACCTACAACAATGGAATAACACTACACTTATAGGAAAAACTGTATATTTTAAAAATTTGAAACGTTTTTCGGTCTAGGTCTCAATAGCAATAAAGAAAACTTAAGAAGAGGTAATGTCTATTAAGCCACATGGAACAATTTACATTGCTAAATTCGTAATATGTGAATATTTTATTGCTAATTTATTGCTTCTAAAAACATTTATTACCCCAACCGTTTCCGAGAAACAGTGTGTGGCTTAAGCCTTAAGCCATATAGCTGTATCTCAGCAACTAAAAGAGATTTCAAGTTGGTCTTGGTGCCCAATTTTGTTTCTAAAAATTGTCAATGCATTTCTGTATTAATAAATAAATACGACAAAATTGAAGGAGAACTCTACGTTTACTATTTTAGTACAATTAACACGATATTACAGTATAAAAGAAGTTATTTTGATAAATTATAAACTAATTCTATATATCTACAGGAGTTCTTACATAATTCCGAAAGTGAACTCCTGTGAAATACCATAACATACTCTTATTTGCAATTAGTAATAAAATTAGGCACCATGAACAACTTGAAATTTCGTTTAGTTGAGATACAGCTTGGTCTGATGTGCCTTAAGTCTTAAGCCACACCGGACACTGGTTCTGGGAACCGCTTGGAGCAATAATTTTTTTAGAAGCAATAAAATGGCAATAAATTAACAATAAAATATGCACATATTACGAATTGGGCAATGTGATTTCTCCGATTTTTATTTTTTCTGAGTTTTTTGGGAATAACACCACATAAACTTTCAAGGTCTAAATCAGACCCCGTTTTCAATGGTATTACACAAAATGAACAAGAAATTAAAAAATTAAAAGGATTAGCAATGATAAATATCGTACTCACGATTTGTCCGATATTGCTTAATAGACATGAAAAGGTAGAATATGTAAAATTTGAGTTAAAATGCTTGATAATATTAAGTGCCTTAACTAGAAATTTTACTGTTATTAGGTGTATACAGGGTAGCACAAGAAAATTACATCATATACAAAAATTATATTTTTATTATATTTAAAAATATTTTAAAATCATAAGGAAAAACCAATGAAAAACCTTAGAAACTATCCCAGTAAAAGGTTATTAGAAGAAAATCGAAAATAGGACCGCCATATAAAATTCTTTTAAATTCTTTGAAACTGAAAGGAGCTTTATTATTTATATCTGATCATTAGAATTTTCTTATGCTACCCTGTATATATATATATATATATATATATATATATATATATATATATATATATATATATATATATATCGTTGCGTAGCTCGTCAAATATGGGTTTAAAATTTTTTTTTCAAGAACTAAAGTTTAGGATTTTTCTACGGCAATGCGATGCTTAGTATGGCTACGCAACGAAGTTGATCTTGACCTTGACTTGGCCTTTACTGACAACCAGAGGTCATGTTTTAAAAATGGTCAAGGACATATTTGAACGTAAAATTTTCCGATCTTTCCCATCCGAGGTCAGAAATATGTTGTCCCATTTGAAAAAATCGACTTGACCTTGAAACGACCTTGAAGGTCCAGGTCAACGTCAAATTCAAGGTCACAATTCGATAGCCAGGGGCGAATCCTATAAGTTTTGTTTGAAACATTTTTCTCTAAAATGCGTTCCCGCCGAGATAAAATGCCGTTCCGGGACTTTTGGGACACCCTTACTGACCACCAGAGGTCAAGTTTTAAAAATGGTCAAGGACAGATTTGAACGTAAAATTTTCCGATCTTTCCATTTCAGAGGTCAGAAATATGTTGTCCCGTTTGAAAAAAATCGACTTGACCTTGAAATGTCCTTGAAGCCCAAGGTCAAGGTCAAATTCAAGGTCACAATTCGATAGCCAGGGACGAATTCTATAAGTTTTGTTTGAAACATTTATCTCTAAAATGCGTTCCCGCCGAGATAAAATGCCGTTCCGGGACTTTTGGGACACCCTGTATATATATCATAAAGAAGTAAAATAAAGTTAGATCAGTGAATATTGTTCGAAACTTTTTAAATTTAAGATTTCCTATATTCTCTTTATTGTCATTCCCAATGAAGCCTGGCCTAGTATCTGCAACGTTTGTAAATTTTTAAATATACAGAGTTTTCTACAGATATGATGCGTAGTTCGTAATCCTGCCTCTCCTTTGGTTCTGATCGTCCTGGACAAATTTTCTTTATGTAATGGAATCAGTCGAACTAGATAGCGTCCTATGTCAAAATCGGTCTCATGTTTTCTTTAGGATGTTCCCTACTAAAGATGGTTGCTCTAGCATTGTCTCTCTTAATTTGTTCTATAGCCATTTTCCCCAATTACATTTTCATTCCGAGTTACATGTATAAGTGCGACCGTATTGGGTTGTGCAGCTGCAGATATTGATTTATTTGCAGGTGTTTTGTTTTAGTATGTGGGGCTAGCCTGACCTTTGGCTCCTCTTTAGCCCATTACGGTCGACTTGGAATCTAGACCCTAAACATCCTCGTTCACTCCCCAATGGTTCGTTTGCAGTGATTGAAAGCTCTGCTTCCTGATCATAATCCATTTCTCGGCTGGAAAAATTTCCGTTTCATAAATTTGTTAAATTGTCCTGTTGGTTAGGTTAGGAGGATTTTGAGCACCCACTGAAGCCATACAGCTGGTGGTAAATTTCATTAATTCAAGTTCCTCCAATGAGATTTATTGATGTAAATTGCAATTTACATCAATAAATATAAAGCCATTGACAACGAAGTCACAATAGACTTTGAAACGTTTGGCTTTCCTTCGATAAACGTCGTTTTATTTCTATTGTGGTGTTATTGCCCAAAAAA
Source organism: Octodonta nipae (assembly GCA_034190945.1). Taxonomy (NCBI): domain Eukaryota; kingdom Metazoa; phylum Arthropoda; class Insecta; order Coleoptera; family Chrysomelidae; genus Octodonta; species Octodonta nipae. The sequence goes on along the minus strand of CM067220.1, from coordinate 8,426,119 downwards.
AACATAAAAGTAATCAAGAATATGCCTCAAACAACGTTTAGAAGACAATTCATTCGTTGGTTCGTAACTGGAGGTCATACCTAATTGGCAATATTTAGTTTATTCAAGTTTGGTATGCATCGTGCATGCTTTAGTTTACAGCAAGAAGATGACAACGTAGTTGTCGAAATTGTGTTAAGTTTAATACACATGTAGGTTTGGTGCGTGGTGACAAAACTTTCTATTTATTTACAATTGCACTTCAGTAAGCAAATGAGTTTTTAGTCAACAATCTGTGTCAGGTATGAAGTTATAGAATGTGAACATCGTAGTTCCAAGATTTGGCTGTTGCACGTAACCTAAACCTAATCACATATTTAGGTTAAAATCAATAAATAAATGAATATGAACAAAGCAAATGCTCAGTAGTTACTGTATCACTTCCTTCAGATGTGTCCCAAGCCTTAATTTTCGTCTGTGGTGATGGTCTTCTCTAGCTTGGCGCTTTGTGAATTGTTTTTAAAATACATTTTCGACGTACAAAATGAGAAATTGCAAGTCTTCAGATGCCGTACTAACGAACATGAACTAGGACTGCTAGAGCCGATTGCAGAAAACTTGGCCAGAACATTTTGCGTGAAAAGAGTAACAGCTTGGAATTACTCCTAAAATTCAGCATCTAGAGTATAGAGAGTACATTTTTGTGCCTTGATAAATCTTTTTTTACTGCCTAGAGACTAAATTTAAGTTATTTCCGCTCAATATGTTACGTATGAAGTAACAGCTTCAAACTACCACCAAATTGAAAATCAAGTTTTAGAAGCAAAGCGTTAGGTATTGTAAGATGTATTGCCCTATATCTTACTCTGATTAATCTAGACCTAGGTCGACCCATAAATTACGTTTGAAAAAGATACAAGGAGATCTCAGGTCGGTGATCTAGTATGCCATACTGTGTCCGGATATTATGCATAAAGGGTGTGCTAGTGTACAGTTAGCTTTTATTAAAAAAAAGATTTACCAAGAAATACACTGGTTCAATAGGAATTCCCTAATTTGAGTATGATTGATCTGTATAATTTTTGAAACATGGACATATTACGAATACAACTTGTACGTCCATGATTTTTAGTAAGTAATCTTACAGAATGAATTTTCGTAAATGTTTGTTACGAAATATTTTATGAAAAATGTAAAAATATATCATTCTATTCACATTTCACCATAATGGAAATAACTGAAGCATCAGACCAAGTGAGATATACTGTTAATTATACAAAATTAGAACCGGTTGATCCAATATCGGTTATAGTTGAAAACATTTTTATAGTAGAGCTTTGTAGAGGAGAATGTAACGGAATGGATAATGACGATTAACAGATATAATGATGGTGATGGACCTATACCTTGTAAAATATCGGAACTATTGAAAACTTTTTTGAAATTATAGTTGCTTATGTGGTGATTAATTGATTTCCTGAATATTTCTGTTTTTTTTTTCTATTAGAACGTTTAGCATTTTGTCGTAGTTTGATGACTTAAATCAAAAGTAATGACCAAAAAAATTAAATAGTTTTGTGCCAACGTTGTAGATAAAGGCCGAAGAGGTATAAAAATGTATATATTTGTTACTCAGTAATCTTAAGCCATTGGTTTGGGAGCTATATTAGCATGTTCTGTAAACAAAATTTGTGAACAAATACTGCCCAGGCACAAAATAATTTTTCTTAATGGTCGTTATGAGTTTTACCAGTTCAAAAACCTTTCATTTTGGTACTTGATCTGTCATGTTTATGCAGCCAGCTTTTAACTTATTAGAAATCCCTGAGCCTCTATAATTCTACCATGTAAGCGCCTTAAGCTGCATATTTCAAACTGTACATTGTGACTTGAACCAGTTATTACTAAACACCCGTAACTGGAATTACTCTTGCCAGACAGGGTTACAGGTTAAGTCGACCTAGATCCTCTAAGAGATTGTAGATTCCATAATTTCTTACTAATTTGACCATGACACACATTATCCCTAACATAACTTTTATTGGACTTTGAAGTTTTTTTAATGCCGTTTTTGTCTATTTTTGTCTAATAGATAGGTTGCTTTATTATTTTCAACACCAAACTTGCAGTTAACTCAGCCGATTGGGGCCGAGTAAACGCTTGAAAGCTACACATTGAAATAAATTGTTCAAAAAAATACTTTTGTCTTTTCGAAATATTTAAGAAAAAGGTATGCTGCAGATATGCTTAAAAAATCTACCTTTTATTAGATGTCCAAACAGATATAACAAGCTAGGGTTGTATCAGTATTCTTTATAAAAAAATGCTCCCAGGTACTTAAGCGTCAAATTTATCACTTAATATAATATAATAGTAATATAATAAAGCCTTTATTACCCAACAGTAAAAACCATTTACAGAGTAATTAAAAAATAAATAAAAATGACAGAAAAAAGTATATAAAAAATTATACTAACACTAAAACTAATTGGAAAACAGACATGTGTAAAAGAAACTAAAAAATGACCAAAGAAAAAGAAACAATTAGATACAAAGTAAATGCATACATATGCACTTAAAATTGAACAATGGGTTACAACAGATATAGAGATAATGAATAAATCACACACCTCTGAGAATCTCTTAGCATTATTACTCATCAAATATATTGGATCTTTAAATAAGATATTAGTTCGAGCTCGTTAGCACTTAAACGGTCTCGTATGCCTAGATACAACCCTAGGAATGACAATTCCAACCTGAGACAATATCTCTGGACAGTCAATCATGTTCTTCAGTTACTTGTACAAAAACATAACTGACGCCTGATCTCTGCGACTTTTCAAGGACATCACATTGAACTCGAGTAGTAAGAAATTATACTCACATCCTCTTTGGGAATAAACTCCACTATTTTTAAATGTTAAATATTTAAAAAAAAATTCTTTATCCAAAATGTATCGTTCGTATATAGGATTCCAGATTATAGAACTATATTCTAATTTTGTTCTAACTAAGCAGTTGAATAGGGATATTAAAAGTGAAGTATTAAAATATTTGCAGTTTCGCATGATGAATCCATATTGTCTAAAGGCTGATTATATTGTGAGGTTAATATGGAGCCGAAATGTAAGTTTAAAATCAAAATAAACACCGAGGTCTTTTATGGAGGCAACTCTTTCAAGAATGGTATCGCTTATACTGTACGGAAACTTTATTGTATTCGTTTTACGGCCAAATGTTAAGATCTTACACTTGGGAATATTTAAAAAAAGTTTATTATTTATACACATTCTTTCAACATACTGATTTCTTCTTGCAGTGCAACACAGTCATTCCAGCTTGAGATTCTATTATATAATTTGAGATCATCTGCAAACAATAATCTGTTACATTTTAACGTGCTGGCCAGGTCATTGATGTAAATTAAGAACAATAGAGGAACCCTTGAGGAACTCTACTTATGACTAGAAGTTTATCACTTGGGTAGAAAACAAAATAAAACATTCCAAATAGGTACAAAGTGAGATTTATTACTATTTTACAGAAAGTCGAAGATTACAAATCATGTTCCACATGTCTGCCTCTGTTTTATGTCTGAATACACATTATATTACACCAGTTGATAAGACCCTTCTTATTTCATTTATAGCATGGATTCATGCTGTTTCAAAACAGAAACACATGTGGCTAGATAGAATCTTAAAATCAGTTACGTTTGGGATACGGTATTTCATGGTCAAACCAGTCAGAAATGATGGTAACTACAACTTCTTAAAGAATCTAGGTCGACTTCACCTGTAACCCCGTATATTAAGCATGGAAATCTTACATTGGGAAATGCATATTTCCGCTTGGGAACAAAGGGTATAAGGGTCTCGTGAAACTAAAAAGATTATGTGTGAGGTTTACATTATTTATATTACAACTAACAATATCTTCGGCTCTTATCTGTACTGTGCATGTGAAAATTAATTTTGGAAGATGCAGGTTGGTATTAATCAATTAACTATTACTTGTAGAATTAGAGGTAGTCTTTAGCAACGTAGGCGGATCACTTTACATTAAATTTTACAAAACATGTATGTTTGTCATTCAACTAGTAAAAAATAAATATCAATAATAAAAATATCAATGAAATTTGCGGGGAAATAAAATTGGAAGTGATGTCTTGTTATCAGTAAATAAAAAGGCATATATTGTGTTAATCTATCTTAATGTGTCCTAGATAAAAGTAACTACAACTGAAACGACATATTCGTGATTTAACTCAAAACAAAACGGCAGCCTTGAATTAAATCAATCTAAATTAAATGTTCCAAAATTGCACCATTATTATTAATGCATGTCCTGCAATGACGTATTAGAGATATACATGTCTATACCCATTTGTCTAGGCATTTCTTCAGTGGCTCGAACAACGGCTGCCTCAAGTTACTCTACTGTATTATAAGTAATACAATAAACTTTATTCTTTAAGTACCCTCAAAAATCAAGCGACGTAAGGTCCGGTCAGCGAGCAGTTATTTCCATATTGCTGATTCAAAAAGTCAGTTATGATTCTTGCATTATGAAGGGATTTTGATCGGCCCAATACACGTCTTTTAGATACCGGACCACCGAACCTTAAGCGAAATTGAGGATTTTCTTGTCATTTTTCTACGAACCAATTGCAAAATAATCTTTCTAAGTCACTAAGTCGAAGTCCTTGACTAATATGTTCTACATATGGACGATACTTGTACTTTTTACGAATTCTGAGCTGTCGATTTAGGCACTTCAATAGTATTTTCCATTTGACGAAGGAAGGTACGAGGATTGCCGTCAACACTGTGTAAAACAAGATTTTGAATTTTCATTACACTCTATTTCGATTAGGTTTTTTAAAGGAACCATAGGTAAGTAAATTTCTAAGCATTCTCAAGATAGACAAATCTGGTTGCAGTCTTTCTGGATATCGCTGAAAGTACATATTCTCGGGCTCGTTCAGCCCAATCATACATATCCACTTGAAAATATCACATTTTTCTGAAAAATATTAAACCCGTACCTCGCTTTACGGCCTAGATACGTTCAACGAAACTTGGCCGCAAAGTGAAAAGCCGTATAAGGAATCATTTATTCTAATACAAATTATCATTCAAATTGCATTTAATCATTTTATTTCATTTAAATCAAAAATACAAACATAAAAAGTACATGCATTTGTACATAAAATAATAAGACTCCAAAAAACAACAATAAGCTATAAACAAAAATGAAACAACTCCATGCTGCTTAAAATATGAGTTTGTATACATAAATATTTTTTTTAATGATTTTAATCTGAAGATGATGAAGAACCTGAAGATCACTACCGTCATCATTTTTCGCTGATAAGGATGGGCCTGGCTTAAAAAAATTGTCCAATGTTGTTTGTCTTGCCTTTTTGACTATTTCGTTCTTCAGTGATTTAACACAGCTAATGGCAAGGAGGATGTTTTCGAAAAGTTTTTTTTCTGTTAGCTGTTTGGATACAACAGGCTCTCTGTCTCTTCATCAAATGCCGGTTCTGCTTGCACTGAATGAGTTCCTCATATCAAAAGAGTTCCCTATCAGCTTCAAGCACATCACCTTCTTCAAACCTTCAAATCCGAGATCATGTGCTAGATCCAAATTTCCTTATTTCAGGAAGGAAATTAACTTTTGCATCAGTACTTTTTATACATTCTGGCGATATTTTTTTCCAAACATGGTTCATTGTTGTTAATTTTAATTCCTTCCATGATTCACTGATGCTGTCAACAGCATCCTTGATATTATAGTTTTGCCGAAATGTTTTCCATGTAAGTTGGCGGAAAGTTCGGCGTAGCTATTGCACCCTGATCTATTGGTGGGATCAGAGCTGTTGTATTTTTCGGAAGGTACTCATATATTCAGAGAGTTCGGATAAATTAGTAGGATGACCTGGTGCATTATCCAAAATTAGCAAAGCCTTGTTGTTTAAGTTTTTGTCTCGCAAATATTTTTTTACTTCTGTACAAAAGTGTCGGATCTCTATATAACGGGTAATTGATTTTTATTTAACCATAGAAAAAAGTTTTTTTTGTCGTTATAGCGAAACATTTTGGGCCGTATATCGAAAACGAGCCTTAATTGAAGAGTGCCTTTAGAGCTGAATGCCGTATAAAGAGCGGACGTATAGCGAGGTATGGGTGTACTTAACAAACAGAACCAAATAAATAAGAAAGTTTTAACAGAGGGATACATAGCTGTGACAACAACACGGCACTTTGTTTCACTAATTGAAAAACTGTTTTTTAAATAATTTACATGTTCTGTCATCCAAAGCTAGGCATGTAATACATGGTTGCAACGTTTTTTTATGTTCTATTCAATGACGTATAAATCCAATATGGCAGTCATAAGAAATAACAAAATTGGCTATGGTTGCAAAAAATCTAGAAGACCGAGAAAAAATTGATTGGCCATAGTCACTATTATTTTTATGTTTTTTTTTTTGGGAATAACACCACAATTGAAACGAAAAGCATTAAGTAACATATTTATGGAACAATTCGAACAACAAGTAATTTTATCAAAAGAAAATAAACCTTTAATTTGGTGGCGTTACGTTGACGACATTTTCGTAATTTGGGAACACAGTCTTTAAGAACTAGATAAATTATTAAATGACACAAAGAACCAACTATCAAATTCACCCTAGAAATTGAACAAATAACAAACTGTCTTTCCTAGACATATTGATAACAAAAACAGAATCTTCATTCGAAACAGAAGTTCATAGAAAACCTACTCATACTAACAGATACCTAAATTTCAATTCAAATCATCCGAATACAATAAAGAAAGGTGTCATTAAGTCATTATATGATAGAGCAAAGACCAACTGTTCTGATAATAATAAATTCAACAAAAAGAAAACAATTATAAAAAATGTTCCCACTGGAAACAATTACCCCACAAAATTTATCAATCAGTGTTAAACAGACTTTACAAGAAAACAAACCTTCCGAATCAACCCAGAACAGCTCTTATTAACACTGCTGCTCAGAACAACCACATTTCATTCACAACTATACCATACATACAGGGTCTGTCAGAAAGATTGAAAAGAGTGGGCAACAGATTTAATGTTAGGACAACATTCTAAACAAGAAATACACTGAAATCACTGATACCGAAAACAAAACCAACCAACAAAACTCAGAACTCAAAAAACTGCATTTACAAGATTCCTTGCGAATGCAATAAATTTTATATTGGAGAAACATCGAGACCATTAAACGTACGAATAAATGAACACAAGAATTACATAAAGACACGACAATTTGAAAAATCGAAAATTTGTGAACATGCAGGGGACCTAGCCCATAAAATACAATTTGAAAACTCAACTATACTTCACAAAGAACAACATAACACAAAACGAAAAATAAAAGAGTCTGGCTTAATTCTTTTGATTGGAGACGATTGTATTGCTTCTACTTCTGTAGAATTCAATCGTATCTGGTCACCGACAATTAAGGAAGAAATTATTAATGGTCATCTCCTTTGAACAACCCAGTATCGGGATAGTTCATAAGGTTTTTCCTAGTTTTTCCCTTATGACGTTAATGGGATCACTGAAACAATAGAATTTTTTGGTCGCATTTTTGGCGAATGCGCTATCTTATAACAAAGTCGTACCTAGGAACGTCACTTATAAATTCTAAAGACAACTCTTTCAAATTCTTCCAACTTGAAAGCTGTTTAACTTAATACATGATCTTTCGATTTTTTTGTGCTACCTGTATATTTAAAAGCAACAAAATTTTTATTATATCAACTTAAATGTCATAATTCAAACTTCCAATTTGCAATTTACAATTTCAATACATAATTTAAAGCCATTGAGAACGAAGTCAGAATCGACTTCGAAACGTTTGGTATTTTCCTTCAATATACAGCTTTTCGTTTCAATTGTGGTGTAATTCCCAAGAAAACATCAAAATAATCAAGAACATGCCACAAATAACATTTAGACGACACATAATCACTATCACAAAACTATCCAATTTTATCAAATTTGTTTACAAGATATATTGCGATTTTACGAAAATCACATTTTTTCCATATTTTGAAAACCCCTGGAGTTATTTTTTATTTCGATACAGCACCTGATGAGGCTTGGAACAACGCGGCTTTTTGTCTCATTTAAGTCACCCTATCTCTTTAGTTTTGGAAATCCCTATGTATCTGGGACACATTGTATATAGCTTGAATGATCATTAAGTTTCATTTCAATTTTCAGTTAAATCACTTATCCTCTGTTCTTTATTTTTCTTTCGTTTTCTATACTAACCACTAAAGAATCTTATATAACTAAAAGTGGATCACCTCTTGTTTTCACTTACTCAACTTGGTAATTTCAGTCGACCGGTACCGAACATACCGCCCAGGTTACCAGACCGACCTCAGTCAAGTAGACCGAACTGAAACTGGAGTCTAGTCTAGTCAATGAAAGAATAAAATTAGTGGGACCACTGCTGCAGACATTTTCATCCAAGTTATTTTTTGCAATAAGTTTTTTGTTGCTGTGATTGTACGGAAAAAAATGATATGGGAAACACAAAACAGACGTGAGATTTAAGGCTAGTCTGTTAATGTATAGTATTATCGAAGCTAATCAAATATGTTGATGATAAGTTTTATGTCCGATTCTGATCTTCTAATTTATATGTAAGCGCATAGGCTTGATTTGTATTTATGTATATATGTTAATTTGTAATAAATCTATTTTTATTATTTTGAGTTTTTGTTTCCACGAAGAATAGCATTAACTGCCTAATAACGTCTATTGCTACTTTCAAGTTTTTTATAAAAAAAATGCATATCACGACGCTCAAAATACAGTCAGGCAACTAACATTATAGACAGGGAGCCCACGTTAATTTTTTTTTATTAATAACAGGCTACAAATTTTTGAGTGCGGGTAAATTCGGTGAGACGCCCAACTTTTTTCTCTTTGAAAATTTTTTAAAAAGAGAGCTACCAGGTGTTGAACCTGTCAAAATGGTGAGTGAGATTTTTCTATTACTATCGGTTAGTTTTTTAGTTCTAATAATTTGATAAAAAACGAGAAGAACACTTGTCCTACACCCTCGGTGGTATGGCTGATGCGTGCCCCGCTCTAAACATGTCAATTTAACGTGAGCAAAATATTTACTAATAACAGCCTAATTTTCTCACTATTGCTTGGTAATTATTATTATTATTATTAGATGAAAAAGCAGTGTAGGCGGCAAAATTGCCGATGGAACTGCAACACAGAATACCATTTGAGTAAGAAAAATTAACTGAATTATATGGGCATAGTAGTGACATATTGATCATATAAATTTTTAAAAGAATTTATGGATGTAGGAGGGCAGCGAATTCCATGAACGTACGATTCGGTTGGATATGAAGAATTGTCGACACAACTTATAAAATCTTTACGGGCACAAATTTAAATTATGACCTCTAAGACGGCTGTTCTGATTAATTGTGAATACACTTAAGTTCACCGAATAAAAACCATGAAGAATCTTATAAGTTTGAATAAGATCACCACGTAATCGCCTGTCTGTAAGTGAACTTCTCTAGGCGTTCCTCGTACGAAGGGCAGGGCACAGTTTTGTGATTCTACGTTGAGTCTGTTCAAGTAGATGAATATCTTTAGCAAAATATGGATTCCGTACGGGAACTGCAAATTCAAGTGATGGACGTATATAGGTTTTGTATATTTTACATAGCAAAGTAGGAGACATTTTTAAAAACCAAAGAAATTATGTATGCCATAGAGTTGGCTTTTTTGTTACTTTGGAAATATGAGCAGACCATTTCAAATCGTTAGAAACAATTAATGCAAGGTCTCTTTGGGTAATAACAGGAACTATTTGAGTGTTATTAATAAAGTAATGATTATTTGGGTTGTTGTAACCAATGTGCAATACCGAACACTTGTCGGAGTTCAAGTGAAGACACCAATCACTGCACCACTGTGCTAACTTTGCAAAATCACTACTTAGCTGGTTATCAGTGGCTAATGGATTCTCAAAAAATTTGGTGTCTTCCGTATACAACACTTCATCTGAACCAAACAGCAAAGCCAGGTCAGCGACAAACACATTAAACAGCAGAGGCCCGAGAACTAAACCTTGAGGAACACCACTTATTACTTCGTATGATTCGGACAGTTTACCGTGCTCCCGAACGCGAGCCGATCGACACGTTAAAAAGTATTTAATCCAGTCCAACAATTTTCCCCGAACACCATATTGTTTAAGTTCATACAATAACAGACTATGAGGGACTTGATCAAAAGCTCTTCTAAAGTCTAGATAAATCACATCAACTGGCTCAGAATTGTCAACAGCTTTGGTCCACGCATTAACCAGTATAGCATCTTAGTTATTATTGAACGTTTTGGTAAAAAACCGTGTTGTCTCTCACTTAAAATCCCTTTAATAACGAAATAATCAGTTAAATCCCGAACAATTAGTTTCTCCAAACATTTGCATGGAAGGCATGTTAAACTAACTTGACGTTAGTTACTGGTGACTAAGTTGTCACCCTATTTAATGACTGGGACAACTATTGATTTTTTTCCAATCAGCCGGAACACAAGACTCTTCGAAAGAATGCTTCAACAAATTAGTTAAAGGGGTAAGCAATGATTCTTCACATCTTCGAAAAAACACAGGGTTAATATTATCTGGTCCTGTGCTACAATCCAAACGAATTTCTCTAATAACAGCAAGAACTTTATCTTCGGTAATTTCGATGTTGTCAATTGTTGACTCGATCACAGGAAGATCAGAGCTGTTGGCTAGGTTGATTTGAGGTTCATGAGAAAAAGAATTAGAAAATTCTGCAGCAAATAAATCTGCCACAGTAATCGAATGGAATGTTTGTCCTACAAGTTAAATGGAATGCTTTCATAGTCCTAAACGCGAAACATGTCGGTTTTATGGGCTCGCCAAAATCATTAATAACAACCTAATATTGCTTATGTGATAAGATTTTACAACTGTCCTACAAAAAAGGTATTTATTGATAAAAGAATGAATAAAACTAGTATTAAAATTTGTATAACAGACCATAGACGTTCTAATTTTTATTTAGCCGTTTAAATACACACACACAAACATATACTACGAGTCACTGTTCCATATCTCGAACTGTTCCGAAAGATTTGAAACACAATGGCGACATAAAAAATATTATTTGAAACTGGAACATCTCACATCTCAGTTGGTAATTCAATCATTTCGATCTTCGCTTCAGTCAGAGTGCGAGAGAAAATAATACAAATGAAGCAATGATCTAGTTAGCAACGAAATGATGCGAAATTTTCTGACGCTCGTCTGTCACTCGTGGTATTCAATTATGACCCTTAAGTGCTATTTACAAAAGATATTTGAGCAATTATTAAAAATCATGTAATATTGTATATTTATTTGTACCGCCGTCTCAGTTTAATGGGGTTTTAGGAAAAAAATAAACGAGATGGATTGCACAGTACGCAATTATTATGTATGAATTAGATTTCTTACGTTACCTTTTTAAGATGCTGAAAGAAATTTGAACAGCTTTTGGCAGTATGTAGGTATAAGATAAATTCATATAAATCCAATACAGATATTGCGAGAGAGTTGACATAGACGGTTTTTCTAGATTATAGTATGAATTAAGAAAACATTTTATCTTTGAAAATTGTATATCGCATAAAGTGTATAAAGACCCCAATTATGCTGCATAAAAGGCATAATCTGAGGATTCTTCAAATATGTTAAGATCGGAATACCAAACATATAACTTTACAATTTAATTTTATCAAATAACGTAATGATTCCAAGTATTTATGAAGGAAAAGCTGCTTAAATGAAAATTTATTTTATTTGCTAAATCAGAAAATATAAAATCTATCAAAATTATTTCAACCTAAAATCCATTTGCATGGATACTATATCAAAACTTTCATTATAGACACTATTGAACTAAATAGTCGAATCGTTTCGTATAGTTTCACATACATCGTTAAAAGTTTTGTCAATCTATCTTCTCTAAAATTTCTACCGTTTTTACCACAACTGCAGATAATGTTAACAGAGATGGATGTACATTAGGCCCAAACTGAATAAAGAATACAGTCCTGATTTAGCATTGGGAACTAACAATAATTATACAGATGTTACAGTTTGTTTTTGCCAAATTTTGTATTTAACTGAACCAAAAACCCTCTCATGTTTTGGATTTGGTTTCTAGAAGAAAATAAATATTGTTTTTATTACACTCTTCGCCTTACCAAACTTTATTGTACAGTTAAATGATATTTACAAAACAAAATATGTAAATTATATGCTATTCTGGACAGAAAAACACTTTAAACAATCTTTTATTATTTAATTTTCTACTTCAAATGTATAATGAGTTTTTCCTTTATTGGGATATTGCTTAGGAATTGCCGGCAAGGCCATAACAAAGTTCTGACAGAACAAGAAAATTAAAGCGCCACCACCGAAAACGGCTAAAAACTCGGCAAGATATCTGATGCCTGATTTTTTTGTTGGACTATTATCCCATCTGTCTTCACGAACTAGATCAAATTCAGGGTGCATCTAAAACAAAAAAAATTGCGTCATTGATTGAAAACATTAGATCAAGGAAACATTTGAGCAACCAAATTATTGTTTAAATGTGACCGTATCTTTCGATTTTCAGTTTAGAAGTCATCTCTTAAGAATTCATAAGTTAACTACGTTATTTATACAGAGCGACTCATTCATTAAAATGATATATTGATAATTTCACTTGGTATTAAATTCCTCAGACGTCTGATTGATTTTTCTTGAAAGAGCTGGAAATATATTTAGACTGAATTATTAATTTATATTTCATACTTTTATCGATATAAAATATAGCTCAATTTTGTGTGATTCCTGAAAGAATATTTAAAATCGGTTCCCTCTCACAAATAAAGTTTACTTCTTATATTAGCATGAATATATAAATCAATACAAGGTTTGTTTGTCAGACTAATCATATCATGTCAGAATTTGAACTTCAAGAAGCCATCTCGCACATTTTCCCGTGTTTAAACAGAGGCGTTAAGAACCCTTTGCTTAAAGAAAAAAACAAGATAGTCATGACAAACAATGTCACCAATTTAAGATACTACTTTGAGATATTTAGCTAAGAAGAGATTCATTTGTATTTTGTTTTTCAGATCAGCTACAGTAAGTCCAGAATTTCTTTGATAAAATAATCAAAAACATTTTCTTGTGGTAGTGTATTCTATATTTATTCAAACAATGAAGATCATCTATAGAAACAGTTGACATCCTGCTATCGTGAAATCGTTATAATACAGGGAGGGGACGTTTGTACTGTCACGCGATCCTTCACCAATATTCATGAAAAAAAAATTAGGGTTATAAAAATCGGGAAGAAGCATTAAAAAAATAAGGTAATAACAAAATTATTATTGAATAAACTAATGCATATATGTGAACAATTGAAAGAAAACTCAAAAAGTATCCTCAAAAAAATTGAATTTCCCTACATTCAAATAAATGTGGGAAAAATAAAATTAACTTATTTAACAAAATTAAAAATGAAAACTTGCAGCTGAGAAATTAAATATTTTTGTTGTGAACAGAGTAGCTTTAAGGGAATAATTAAAGGCTAAATACAAATTATTAATAAAATAATGTCTGTTATCTTGGTCTGGACTATGCTTGAGAATTTTAAATAATTTTTGTTGAGTATTTATGTGTATTATATATCCTCTACTCATTAAAATAGTGAATAGATACTTATTACATGAATGTACTATGACTTAAATTATAAATAAAACATACTGTGATCAAAAACTGTCAAATGTGCAACATTTTGTGACAAGTGAAAATAACAATATAAATTAAAACATTGATTTAGTTTTTTTTAATTCTGTAATAGCTGAGTACCAATGTATCTGATACTAAAGTGAGATAGATGATATATTGATCTATCTGGGAGCTGAAAGGAAGAATTAAAATCATACATATTTACATGAAGAAGTCAAAGTAGGTCATAGAAAAAAAGTAAGGTAAGTACTACATTTTTCAATCAAATATCTGATTGCATTTTGCTCATACTTTAACTTTTATGAAATGTGAAGGGTTAGAAAATCTTAAGTAATTTTGCAAAGATCGTTGAGGAGGTCTTAAATTATCATGCATGTTCATTGGGTTTTCTCTCAATTTTTTTTACTGCAACCAATAAGTATTTGAAAATTGTATATGAAGAACAAGGTAAGGTAATTTCGTAACACGGCCCAGATGGCTGTCTGTAAGATAATTTTATGAAATTGCTTTACTCCACTTTGTTCTCCATATACAATTTTCAAATACTTGTCCGTTGCAGGAAAAAAATTGGAGGAGAGAAAACTGCTTTATTGTTAAATATTTTTGTATGAAATTCCAAAAGAGAACTTTAGTAGTATCTTGAATGATCTTTTTGCTGTCATTTGCTTGAGCTACTGACTTCACTAACACATATTCTTAAAATTATAAGCACAGTCTTATTTATGGGCAGGGGAGGTATACTTTCAGTTTTCCCAAATTAATTTGTAATAAAAGGATAGAATAGAAAAATGTGTACCTATACAGTACTCTTTCTTCCCCCCCCCCAAAGGAAATGGTGAACATTGCTGAATATGCACTCTTGACTATATGTAAATCACAGTCAACAATACATAAATAAAGAGAACCAAGAATATGAAACAAAACAGAATTTGTTTAGAGAAGTTGTTTCAACTGTCAAATAAAATTTACTTAAAATTTTCCAATTCACACCCAATTTGGATCTCTTTTGTCACAGGCTATTTATGCAAAAGAAGAAATAAGAACCAACTTGGGAAAATCATTGAATATCTCATAAAAATACCAAAGAGTAATAATCATATTTATGTTTCCTTTAAAGTCTGTATACCAAACAACAAAAATAAAAATCGTATGACCAAAAACAAGCGAAACATTTTGGTTGCACTTACCACTTCATTGTAATTCCTCTTGAGTTCAGGGTAGTCCCATGGATAAAAAGGATCTTTTGCATCAGCTGAAATCAACGGGAAAGTAGGGTAGTCACCACAGCCACTGCCATCATCTTTCATTGGTTGGTATTCATCTACTGGAATGTCATACTTTTCAGCTGCACGAGCTCGTTGTTCTGGTGTTACTGGGTATGGTCCTGGTTTGTAATCCTTGTTCCAGTCTAAAACAATTCGGTTAAGCATATGAAATTACATAACCATTAAATAAACTATTCATTTAAACGTACGGTTTCTAACTGCAGTTACCAACACTGCATTGTTTTTAAATAATAAATTCGATATTTTTGAAGCTTTAATAACTGAGTTCATCCTGTTAGTACAGAAATTGTATTAAATTAATAATTTCAAATTGTACTTGACGGACCCAAATGACAATGTTATGACAGATTGATAGATGATACATAAACCATAGGGAACTAGTAAACAGGAATTGTCACACCATAATTATTAATTAAATTCAGTCAAAAATCATGTCGATGTTAATTACTCAGTAAAGATTTTACAGTATGTATATTTAAATGACGTTCCTGTTTTTTCTAAAACACCTAATGTACATTTAAATAGATTAACGGAATGACTGTTCTATCTATACGTAAACATCTATGACTCTGATCTAGTTTGACATTCACTGACAACTTGGCAATTTGTTGACATGTGTTATAACCTAAAAAAGTATGATAAACATTTAGGATTTATGGATTGAAATTTTTACTCAATTTCGAAAACATATTACAGTTTATAAAATGATTCACAGCTTGTTCCTTATTAATTCACAAGGGTAAGAATAATAAATCTGTTAAATTTTTATTGTTGAGGTAATAACATTTTAGTGATGTATTTCTTGAAAAACACTGGAGGAGTGTAATATCCAGATCAGTATGTGATTACTATTTAGAAGCTCAGCGGGTACATGGTAGTAACATTAATCCAGTTATTGCAACCCCTCATCACTACCTTATTTCAATTCAAAGAGGTGGAGTCAGTTTTGTAGCTGTATGCAAGGAAGAAATTTCACCATTATTTGCTATTGAATTTCTTCATAGAATTGTTGACATATTTCAAGTAAGGATATTGTTATTAATGAGTATACCTTGAATATTTATAATCTGAGTTGTTCAGGACTATTTTTCAGATTGCACTGAATCAATAATCAAGGAAAATTATGTTGTTGTTTATGAGGTTAGTATATGTTTTATGATACATAAAAGCACAATTATTATTGTAATTGTTGTGGTTAATTGAATTGTGTAAAGTTTTATGAAACAAGTTTGTTGTCACTATGATTCTCTAGTAGTAAGCAATGCCTAGGCATCAGTACACAACAAAGCAGCATCATAAAGTCCACTTTAACTGTCAATACAAATACTGCAACACTTTTTTGTTAGTAATAGGTAAATACAAATACAATGTCTTAAAGGTACCTTAACATGAATCCATTTTTCTCATTCAGTGCTGTTTTGACATTGATATTGGCATCTTGTTGGTTTACTCCAAGATGACAACTTAGTTAGCAAAATGTTATTGAGTATTAAGGTACAAAATACTATGTTTGAAAAAAAATGTAGCTTGTAAATATTTCCACCTTGTGGTTTATCAGTCTGAAGCTGGTAGACAATGTAAGTTGTTTCTCAAAGTTTCCTTGGACTTCCATTTTCTTAAAATGCCTAGCAGCAGTGGCCGAAGAAGGGTTTTCCAAATGTTTGTGGTTTATATTTCTTATGGTTTATGTTATTATTTATGTTTTATGTTCTTGGACCTGGCCTGCCAACCCTTGACTATATTTGGGTCTTCCATTAAAAAATGCACATTTCCTTTTATATTTAAATATAAAGGAGTTGTCATTTCCACTTTGTGACCTTGAGGTTCTTGGGTGTGGTGATTGCCCCCATCATCCCTGGCGCCCTGCTCTGGCTCCACCCTCAGGTGATGTGCTCCTAGGCAGAAGGCAGCTGATTTCACTCCACACCAAAGATCAGGTGATGTGCCCTAGATTAAAAGCAGCTGATTTGCCTCAAGTTTAAATAAGATGACCTGCCATCCCGTCTCCGTGATTGTATACCTATGAACAAATTACATGTTTTTTTCTACAGACATGCAATATATATTATTTTGACCTCTATAGTTTTGAAGACTACATATTGTAGAGCTATCATCAAAAAATTGCTTATTATCTCCTATTGAACATATAAATTTATTGATAATATGTTTGCTTACTGTAATTATAATCACTGTTCACTAATTAATGTGTTATTGGGTATTTATTAAATTAAAAGAAAGTTAAATTGAAAATTTCTGTCTTATTTCATTCAGAATTCAAATATTTTATGAAATGTTTCAAATTTCTGTGGATCAGTGTATAAACATTTTTATTAGAAAGTAAATATATAATGTTTCTGAGGTTGTTAGTGTTGTTTGTTCTATTTTAAGGAGATAAACTGTAATAATGTTTCAATTTATTGATTAATTCTTATACTTTTCATATCCATTGTTTTTATATACTTTTAAGCATTCATTTAATTACAAACTCAGTTTATAGCTTTTAGATGAGATGCTAGACAATGGATTTCCACTGACAACAGAAAGCAATATTCTAAAGGAGTTAATAAAACCACCCAATATATTGAGGACAATAGCGAATACTGTAACAGGAAAAACCAAGTTAGTTATTACCAAGAGTGACTACAATTGTAGCATATCTAAATTCATGCTGATAGCAATGTAAACTGATCATGTAGCAAGCAAAAAAAGCAAAACTATTTACCATAGCAAGGTTTTCATAGAACCTGTCATCCTGAGTTGCTGTATTCACATTATATGCCTGCAGCTTGAATTTGGAGTGTCTTTGGGTACATCAAAGTGTTAAATCCTATGTCACTATGTATGCTAGGAAATAAATATGTATACTGTTTCAGTGTCAGTGATATATTGCCCACCGGCCAACTGTCTAATATACCTTGGAGGCGGTCTGGTGTTAAATATACCAATAATGAAGCCTACTTTGATGTAGTTGAAGAAGTAGAAGCGATAATTGACAAATCTGGTGCTACAGTTTTTGCTGAAATTCAAGGATATGTTAGTCTCAAATACTGCTTAGTTTTGTTGTACTTATATGGGTTTTAAATTTCAGATTGACTGTTGCATAAAGTTAAGCGGTATGCCAGATCTGACGCTGTCGTTTATTAATCCAAGACTTTTCGATGATGTTAGTTTTCATCCTTGTGTAAGATATAAAAGATGGGAGGTAAACCATTTGTTTGTAGACATTAAATCTGTTTTCTTAAGTTAATATTGTTTTTTAGGCCGAACGGTTGTTGTCTTTTGTACCACCTGATGGAAATTTCAGGCTTATTTCCTATCACATTAGTAGTCAATCAGTTGTTGCTATTCCCATCTATGTGAGGCACAACCTCTCCATCAAGACGGGAGAGCAAGCAAGATTGGACTTAACTGTGGGTCCTAAGCAGACATTAGGCCGGACTGTAGAGGGTATGTATTTCATCAGTACAGTTTTTATATGTACAAGTATTATCTACTGACGAATCAGTAGTTGAAAAAGAAATAAGCATAGTAAGATATGAAGCAGGGGGTAACCTATAACAGGTTTTATGGAATGTTTTTTTATGTGTAGAATAGGATTTGGAAATGGGATTTGGATAAACCAGGTTTTCTTTGTAGTTTTCTTCAATTCATTGTTGAACTAGTTACTTAAATTAGAAGTATCATAAGTCAAATAATAGATATTGTCAAACATTTTAATTTTTCCATTTAGACTTGTACCTTTTTAACCGACTTCGAAAAGACGGAGGTTCTCAATTCTTCTGTATCTATGTTTTTTTTTCATGTTTGTTCAGTGATTATTCGCAAACGGCTCAAGGAATTTCGATCGTTTATAGTGGATCTCGTTCCAGAGGATCGTGAAGTGGTCCCATATTTTTTTTCATTAACATAGCCTGTACCGTTTCTTAGAAAATGGGAAAAACCTTTTTACCGATTTTCTAATATACTGTGCTTTGGTGGAGTCGCCGGTATTAAAAATATGAAGAAAAAAATTATTTGGAACATGGGATAAATTGAAAATAAATTGGATTAGTTCCGGGATATTCCGAAGTGTTTCCATATTTTTTTCAATAAAGTTAACTGTTCGAAACTTGAGGAAATTGTAAATAAATTGAACTAATCAAAATAAATCTCAGTTAATATGTTTATACACTATGTATTCATAAAGCAAACGATTTCTTTCTATTAGTAATTTATTCTTCATAAATAGATTTGCATTGTCTAAAACGTAAGCAGTAATCATTCTATGTTACTTTTTTAACTGCAGACAAGGTTTTTAAAAACTGCATCTACTTATGCCATTTGTGTAATAAGTATTTCTGTAAGTTTTCCAACTACTGGCTGTCGCCCAGTGGTCGAAATTCGACCAATTGTGTCAATATCTCTGGCAGGTTACGTAACCTGAAAATTTTATCTTGACATTCTATCCTAGGACTTTAGGGAGAACAGCAATTACACGGAACGGATTCAGATTCGGAACCTCTGTGTGATAGTGTCCTCGAAAATCCTAGATATCGGTCTTACATCTCGCTTCTACAAATAAGTAACGAAATTCAAGTTTTTTTTTTCAGATATAATTCATAGGACTTTATTTGTGCTCAAATTCGTAATTCTTAATTTAATGTGACAAAAATTCAACCGCTAATGGGCTACCCTATATATTTATTTTTTCTAACCTCCCTGTATATCTATAATTGCACTCAATTCTCTAACATTTATTAAAATCCTCATTATAATAATTCCATCTCACTATATATTTCCACCACCCTGTATATGCAACTGCTCATGGACCAGGCATAATATAATAATAATTTTTTAACATTTTTGAACCACACGGTAAACGATTCTGTATATGCCACTGCCTATGAGCCACCGTTTTTACTCTTTTTGTGTATAAAATTTTTAACTATCTTCTGTAACTATAATTCTACTACGACCTATATTTCAATCATCATATATATGGAACCCTTCGTGGGCAACTCTATAAATCATTTCCTTTTCTAACCTCTCTCATCCTATATTTCATCTTCCCTATATATATAACTGCTTATGGGTTACGAAATGTTGCATTTCCATTTCCGCCACCCTGTATATACATCTTTGTATAATATTTTTTGCACCACCCTGTATAACTGTAATTCTGCTGCGCCTCCTATTCCAAGAACCCTATAAACTCAACCGCTAATGGGCTTCCCTATATAATTATTTTATTAGTTATAATTGCACTCTACTCTATATTTTAAACACCCTATATATGCAACTGCTTATGTGCCACCCACGAAAAAAATGATTTCTAACATATCTGGAATCGCCCTGTATAAGTATAATATACAACGATTACTTTACCACTAAACAATAACAACACTTGCATGCCACTTCCAGAAGTACATGCTCTAAGTATATAACAGCATTAGTCCCTCTATATAAAATTACTCAATGTTTTGAGTCTGGCGGCGGCGGCACATTCAGTTGTTTGGCGTTGACATTATGGACGTAAATAATGAATTGTTATTATATTTTATTTAATGAATGAACCAATATTATAAATTAATATTAGCATTCTGCACTGAAGGTCGTCAGTAGCTACTAAGCAAAACAAAAATGAAGAAAACCGGTTGAGTGACAGAGGAGAAAATGGTACCTAATCGTTTTGTCTTTGCCTATTTATATAAATTAGATTTATTATAAGATTCCGAAATTAAATGAATGTCAGTATAATTAACAGACCTAAAGAATGATGATTTTAGATCGTTTGCAATATAGTGGATCCACCTAAGTTAAAATCATATACAAAATATTCTTAATACATATTCTATTCAACAGTAAACTAGGTTGGTCAAGGTAATAAATGAAAATAAAATACCTTATTTTATGCAACATCGAAAAAGTTAATTAGATTTGAAAACTGCATCCAATTAAGCCATTGTATTAATAAGAATTGTAAAATAAATACATTAAGAAATAGATAAACAAACTAAATACATGAAATAATGTTTTGCTACCACAATTAAATACTTTTTCTGAAGTCGGTGCCAATTTGAACAGCGAGTTGCGAACTACAACTTATATAAATGTACTTCCCAAAATAGTTTCACCTTAACTTGGCACCGACTTCATAAAAAGTATTTAATTGTTGTAGCAAAAAAATATTTTATGGTTTTTAGTTTTTTAATGTATTTATTTCATACTTTCTTTGCCATTGACAACGGAGTCTTGCCATTGACAACGGAGTCTGACCTAGACTCCGAAACGTTTGGAAATATACAGACATTTCGTGACTTATGGTGTTCCTATTTGCGTTTTTTTCTACCTAGTTCTTCGTCAACACAAACATATTTTACAATCTCTTGTATCCCAAATCGGGAGTTATTTTTTAAGTATTTTTTTATTATTTCAGGTGTTAAGCTGGAGGTTCTAATGCCAAAATGTATCATGAACTGCGTGTTAACAGCTAACCAAGGCAAATACAACTTCGACCCAGTTTCTAAAATTCTTCATTGGGACATAGGAAAGATCGATGTTTCAAAATTACCGAATATAAGAGGATCTGTAAGTTTTTTGTCCGTTTCTAGTAGATTTAGAAGTTCTTTTATATTATTTAGAATTTGTTTAGGCTTCGATTTAACATATCTTTACGTTTGTAGGTAACAATCGCTAGCGGTTCCAACACTGCCGAGATAAATCCATCCATAAATGTCCACTTTACGATCAACCAGTTGGCCATCAGTGGTCTGAAAGTTAACAGGCTGGACATGTATGGTGAAAAGTATAAACCGTTCAAAGGGGTAAAGTATATAACCAAGGCCGGACGATTTCAGATAAGAATGTGAAAAGTGACTATATTATTATTTTTGTAACATTTGGGGACATTTTGTAATAAGGTGAAACACTATTTAATTGAATCTATTACCCACTTTTTGTATTTATATTGTATTCTAAGAAGTTTGTTAATTTTATCTAATAAAACTGTTTTAATTTTTTATCTAGTTTCATATTCATTCCCATATTTTTATTAATTGCAAATTAGATTATTGTATAAGTAAGACGAGTGTTAAATATACTAAAATACATTAGATAATTTATATTTAAAAAAGAACTGACTTCTACTGGCTTAAAATAAAAACTGTTTAGAAACCGTGTGCAGTCAATCACTATTTTCTGATGTATTCTTTTTTTATCTCATTTAAGGTACAATTCTATTGACTATTTTAGCGTATCTTCTCTCCCTCCCTCTCTCCCCTCACTCGATTTCTCCCTCTCTCTGCATATGTTTCTGCGTATTGGTCACCCAATATAAATTATTATTATATAACATTTTTTTAACCACCCTGTATGACTATACAGTCCACCTTATATTTCAATCATCCTGTATATGCAACTGCTTCTAACATTTTTTGAACCCTCCGTCCCATAACTCGAATATCCTTACTGCATATGCTGATTTAACCATTGTTTTGAGTTTTTTTTATCCACTCTGTATAATTATCAATCTTATTTCAACCCTCTTGTATACGCAACTACTTATGTGCCACCCAATACAACCTTTTTTGAACCATCCTGTATAACTTTAATTCTATTTTATCTTATATTTCAACCATCCTATATATGAAACTGCTTATGTTCCACCGAGTATCACATTTGTTTGTAAGATTTTTGAACCCACCTGTGTAACTGTAAGTTTACTTCGCACGTAAACACCTAGCACCGTATACCATATAGAAAACATCGCTCACCTAAACAATTTTGTACCATTTTACTCGACTGCAATGAAAACCTTTACATTATACTTTCATGGCATATCTTGACATTTAAGCTAGATATTTATTGTCACATCTTAGAATTGTTAGTTACGTCAAAAATCAAATAATATACATTGTCAAATATTTTAATTTACATTTTAGAATTGTGCCTTTTTTAAACCGTAGTTTCTTAACCATTGACAACGGGGTCTGATCTAGACCCCGAAACGTTTAGAATATACAGCAATTTTCTTTAAACTGTGGTGTTATTTCCCAAGAAGCACTTTGACATAACTTTTTTAGTTTTTTTAAATCCATGTAATTGTACTCCGCTCTAAGTTTCCTATATGCAGAACACCCTGTGAAATTACGCCTGATATATGTTGATTTTTGTTAAATTCAAAAATGTTACATTTGCACAATCCGAATAACTAATATATTGTGCGTGCGGTGGAACCAATTGAGTAATTGAAATACCTAACATGGTAGAAGTTTTTTTCGCTATATCTACCGTTTCTGGCAATTTAGAGAGATAAAATGTCTACCAGATTTTAAGTCAAACTATACTCTAGTAAAGTATCTTTGACAATAGACTTTTGCGCCATCTCGTGTTTTATTTGTGGAACGCTGGTTCTGTCAAAGCCGTAATTTATGTTTGCTGTGTTAGTTATCCCATAAAATGGAAAGAAAAACATCAAACTGAAAGTGCGGTGTAGTTGATTGTGAAAATACACCAAGAAAAAACCCAAAATTACAATTATACCATTTTCATGGGTTTCTATATCAATTAGAGATGAAGAAAAAATGAATTGCAGCAGTTCGACATCATGAGTAAATAAATTTTATTTCCACGTTGTTAGTCATTATTGTATGTATGCAATTAATCATAATTGTTGTTCTGTTAACAAAACTGAGATTTTTTAATTACAGCTGTGGGGCAATCCATCTCAACCAGAAACAAATTCAATGATTTGCAGTGGTCAAATTGTTTGGGAAAAAAGATAAACAATGCACATAACAAAAGTTACAATCCAACTATATTTCCTGCAATATGTATATAAAAAAGCAAAATCTTCATGCTTGTTTGTGTGCTGAAAGATTACGAGTACCTAACAAGAAAAAATTGCATCTTCAGGAGTCGATGAAGCTCCAATTGAGATTAACAATAGTAAGCAAATATATATAAGAAAAAACAAATTAACTTTATTCATTATATATAATTTATTGGTAGATTTCACTGAAGAAGTTTTAATGGACCAAGATAAAAATTTTGAAGTTGGAACAAGGATAATAAAGCAACAACAGATGCAAATATACATGTTAATTCACAAAGAAATGAATACTGATTATATATTATTTATAGCTTTTGTAATAACTAATGATAAAGAAGCGCCCTTTAAAATTAAAAAAAAAATGAGAATAAAAAGTGTTATTTATTTAAAAGGGTATAAACATTGATATATTACAGGAAAGATAGTTGAATTGTAAACTTTGTTATGTACCTACATTGCTTGACTTTTCTCCTCCATCAAAATGAGCACAGCGAATCCTTGAATATGTTCCTGGTTGCCATGGCTTTTCATCCCTCCTGTAACTAAAAAGTTACTTTCTTTATTCCTAAAAGAAAATATTATTAATTTAAAAATTATGTTAACCTTAAGTTTCAATTCATTTTGGAAAGAAAAGTATTTGCATGATTAACTTTTCTGATTACAAGAGTTATTGAATCTTATTTTTGTTAACACAACAACAATTGTGATTGATTTTATGTATTTAGTAAGGAAAAACTTAATTTATTTGCCCTTAATGACGATCTGCTGTAATCCATTTTTTCCTTCCTCTCCGATTGCTATAGAAATCCAGGAAAACGGTAGAATTGTAATTTTTGATTTTTTCTTTATGTAATTTCAAAATCAACTACACCGCACTTTCGGTTTGATGTTGTTCTTTCCATTTTATGGGATAACTAATTTTTAATCTATAAGACAGCAAGCCTAAATTACGGTCTTGATAGAACCACCGTTCCACAAATAAAACACGAGATGGCGCAAATGCCTATTGTCAAAGATACTTTACTAGCGTATAGGCTTCGCAACAAAAAAAGATTCAGCAAAATCAGTTAAGTAGTTCTTACGTGATGCCCGAACAAACAAACAAACAAACAGACAAACTTACAATTTTATAATAGTATAGACTAGGGATGTAACGAATGTCCGATTTTCCACATTCGCGAATACGAATGCGAATATCAGATTTTTAAATATGGCGCCAAAATTATGCAATCACAAACACATTTAAATCGTATATTTATGGCTGATTATGTTGAACCCGATATAATGAAATTTAGTTATTAAATTGTGAATCGGAATTATATAAATTAGTTTTTATACTCTTAGTACAAATACGTAAACTAGAAGAGCAGTGGTATTTTTGGGGTGTCCCAGATATGTAAACACAAAGATTTGGACCCTAACTGCAAACCTTTATTTTTTACACTCAACGTTGTTTTAACAGCTAAGTTCTCACATTTCAAGTAAACCAAACGAAACTAAAATTTAGTTACAAGTCCACTATATATAAATTGTATGTTTTATGTTTCAAAGAAATGTTAAATTTTTATGTTGAAATTTTTATATATATATATATATATATATATATATATATATATATATATATATATATATATATATATATATATTGTTTATGAGACAAGGTGTAAGAAGTTTGTTGTTGTTTCAATTAAATGTATTTTTTTTAAGTTATGAATATAAAAACAGTTTTGCATCCTAACATCAAACCTTTATTTAAAACATTCATCGGCGTTTTAACAATTCTATGTTGTCATTTTTATGGAGTAAACCAAACCTTTGGTTTACTTCATGAAATAATATTATAAACAAGTTTGTTGTTTTTATTAAACAGAATAAATATCTTGTTCATGAGTCAAATTGAAACTACATATTATACATAATGAAACTGACATAACTTACTTTTAGTTTATTTAGGTGTATATTCATACCCAGTAAGGGTAATCTTAATGTTAGTGGCACCTACTGACAGGATAATTTACTTGGTAGATTCAAGTAAATATTTACTGGAAACATAATATGTCAGCAATTGCATAGAATTATATAAGTTTTTAATAAATATTTTAACTATAAATTCTGAATAAAATATTAGTGACTTATTAAAGAAGAGATTATGATTGTTGAAGATAAATAACATGCGCGGCGTCAATATATTACACGCAATAAGTTTCAACAAGGTGAACATTTTGAATCAATTTGTAATCTACAGCTATTTTCATTTATCCTCTGTAAAATTTAGAGCCCCTTCTGAAAAATGTACATAACACAAAAAAACTTAAATGATGTCCTCTTTTTCTAACATATGCAATTCATATTACCAGACAAAGAGAAACAATAGATTCTTTCAACTACATACCTGACAGAATATTTTGCATGAATATACTCAATATAAATTATTCTTCCCAATAAATTTAACTGACAAGTAGTTACACTTGACACTTTACTGTTAGGTGAATATATCGGCCCTTAGTATTTAAAATGTAATTTAAGTGCATCTAAATACCAGAATTTTATTTTTTATTAAAGTTATAATGACATTTATGAGGTACTTGCTTGGGCAAGTAAGAACCAATGATCATTAAACAGTGTGCAATTTACCTAATGAGTAACATCAAGACTGTATCACAATTAGAAGATTTTTCTTAAAGTACAAATAACAAATCTGAAGATTTTAAATCTCAGTAATTGCCTAGATATATTATTCGCAAAAAATTCGCATATATAACCGCGAACGAGAATGCGAATGCGAATATTAAATAATTTGGTCAAGTGCGAGTTGGACTCGCATACTTAGGGTTCCGTACCACCTACAAGATTCGAATATTCCAGTTTCAGACAAACAGGGAATGAGTGCATTTTCTTGTATTTATTTTTAAAGGAAGCATTTTAAATTTATAAAAAATATACAGTTTGATTTTCCACACATAGACTTTTTATTTTATCTGCTTTAGGATTCTCTTGATTTTTATCGCAATATATATGTATTTAATTTTCTAATTTGGCCCCCAAAAAGTAACATTAGAGTTTTATTTTACTAATAAACTTTCAGAGATGCCTTTTATAATCTACTGTCTGAGTTTTGAGGCTCTGTAGATTGGAAGAAAAACGGCAAAATAGGTCAAAGTTTAAATCATAAATTATTCAATCTGTTATTCAAATTATTTAAAAATATAAATAAAATATATTTTTCAAATTTTAAATAGTGTAGTTTCTAAAGTGGGAATTAAGTCGATGTTTAATATTTTTGTTAATATCTTTTATACAAATGATTTAAAAATAATATATATTTGTAATTCACACAATGAGCCTTTTATCTGATATATTACATGATGCGTTTGAAAATTTAATCTTTATTTTCCATTTAATTGTATAATTTGTCCCTAAAATTACTATGGGGGTTTTATAATAATTTAGTTTCCGTTTAATTCTATTATTTGTAGGCCAAATAATAGAATTAGGGATTTTTTTCATATTTAATGAGGTCTTGGAGTTTGGGGAATAACGGGGAGAATGGGTAATTTTTTTAAAATATTTTTTTAATATATTTTAAAATATTCATTTAAAAAAAAAATAAAAAAATATATTTGTATTCGTCATAATGAGCCCTGGGATTTGATATATTACATGGCCCGTTAGAAATAATTATAATTTTTTATTTTCCAATTAATTCTATAATTTGCCCCCCCAAAATAAATATTAGGGGTTTCTCCTTATTTTTCCAGTAAAGTTCAGGTGAGGGGCTATACCTCCATTTTTTTTCAAAATTTTCCAGCTTATGGTTTTGGAGATAAGGGGGGGGATGGGTAATTTTTTTTATATTTTTGTTAATATCTTTTAATTTATTTATTTTAAAAATATGAAAAAAATATATTTGTTTTCGTCGTAATGAGCCCTTTCATTTGATATAAAACATGATGGGTTAGAAACAATTTTAATTTTATATTTTCCATTTAATTCTGTAATTGCCCCCCCAAAATTAAAAGTAGAATTTTCTCCTTATTGTTCCAGTAAACTTCAGGTCAGAACCTATAAATCTATTTTTTTTCAAAACTTTACGTTTTATAGTTTCGGTGATAGGGGGGGGGGATGGGTAAATTTTGGTATATTTTCGTTAATATCTTTTTAAATATTTTTTTAATCATGAAAAAAATATATTTGTGTTCCTCAGAATGAGACCTTTCATTTGATATATTACATGATGCGTTCGAATTTTTTTTATTTTTAAATATTTATTTAATTCTATAATTTGCCCCCCAAAATTAATATTAATGGTTTCTTCTTAATTTTCCTGTAAAGTTCGGGCAACGCTCTATATTTCCTATTTTTGTTCAAAATTTTAGGCTCAGTAGTTTCGGAGATCAGGGGGGGAACGGTCGATTTTTTTAGTTTTTCCCCCCAGAAGTACCCCTAAAATCAAAATTTTTTCTTTTACGATTTGTACTCCTGATCGGGTTACCAAACTATACATTGATACCAAATTTCAACCTCTCCCGCCTAGTAGTTTAGGAGAAAATTGATTGCTGTGATGTGACAGAGGCAGAAATCCTGAGTGATATTATAAGTGTATCCGTATATTGTATATACGGAACCCTAAAAACAAGCGAATATTCGTTACATCCCTAGTATAGACTAATGATAACAGAAGGAAATAGAAACAGAGACAGGAGATAACAAGAGGCGGGGAGTATTATTAGTAAGAAGCTTTCGTTTCCATCGTTCAGTCTCAAATGACTGCCGCTCTTTTTACTGTAATTTTACTGATTAAAAAAATATTAGGTAAACACGAGAATTTTTGTTAACAAAAATAGATAATGAGTATTTTCACAGCATATTGCGAAACTGCGGTGCTACCTCTGTCGCCAAGTGAAACGTCCACAAAAGTCACATGGCATGGTCGAAAACCGGAATGCACGCTAGCATGCCAACCATGTTCCTCTCGGACTTCGGCTTCGGTTTCTGCTTTCTAACAAACGTTACCTGAAACTCGATACAGGTAAGTATTTAAAGATCTCTGTGTGTGTGTGCCTCCTCTTTTTCTACTTGTCGTGCGATATGTCTAGCAGGTGAATTATTGTTTATATGAATTTAGTACGTGAGTCCGTGAATAAACCGACTACTTCGATGACATATAAATACAGTGAGGTCCCAAACTAATTGATAAATTCATTATCTGCGTAATTAAATATCATTATGTAACGTAAATGAAAATAAATACATTTAAAAAAAAACAAAACCCGACTTCAAAAAAAATACTTAATCAAAAAGCATGAAATAATTTTTTGTTACATTTAAATACTTTTTTTGAAGGCGTTGCCAATTTGAACAGAGAAGTTGGAGAGGAGACTATTAAATGAATGTCAGTATAATTAACAGACGTAAAGAATGATGATACTCAGAAAAATTTATAAAATAAATACGTTTTTAAAAAAATAAAAAAAAAGTTTTTTGCTGCAACAATTCAACACTTTTTCTGAAGTCGGTGCCCATTTGAACAGCGAAGTTGCGAAGTACGTCTTATAAATGTACTTCCCAAAATATTTTCACTTTAGCTTGGCACCGACTTCACAAAAAGTATTTAATTGTTGTAGCAAAAAATATTTCATGCTTTTTGGTTAAGTTTTTTTTGAAGTCAGTTTTTGTTTTTTTTTTGTATTTATTTGAGGTATACTCACTAATTAAACAGCCGAATTGTAAAATCGCGAGGTTCAACTAAAATCCTTTACAGACATAACCTGTAGGTACTGCCATTATCCCAAAGTAACAAAAACTTAAACAAAATGTAATAGAATTTTCTACTTGAGGTCATTTATAAAAAATCTATATATAAATAGGCAAAGACAAAACGATTAAGTACCATTTTCTCCTCTGTCTCTCAACCGATTTTCTTCATTTTTGTTTTGTTTAGTAGCTACTGACAACCTTCAATGCAGAATGTTATTATTATTTTATTATTATTGGTTCATTCATTAAATAAAACATAATAAAAATTCATTATTTACGTTCATACTGTCAACACCAAACAACTGACAGTGCCGCCACCGCCAGGCGGTCAAAACTCAAAACATTGAGTGATTATATATGGAGCGATCGTTAGAGCATGTACTTCTGGAAGTGGCATACAAGCGTTGTTAGTGTTTAGTGGTAAAAGAGCCAATGTAGTAGATCAGTATTGATTTTTTGGACGCGTTGCAGTAACTTTCATATTAAATATTATTTGATTAATATATTATTATCCCAACCTTCCCGAAGGTGTTGTGCAAAAAATTCTCAGCAGCGGACAATAGAGAATGTTTTAAATATTTAAGTTCTCCTAGGGTTGTTGGTCCTCGCTTTTCTATAATATTCCTGAACTTGATTGAAACAGCAAATGACAAAAACTTTTAGGTTGCAAAGAACAAGCTTCCAATTATTATATCGAATATTTTCCCAGGAGCTGTTCCAGCCAAAAATTTGGGGGGGTCATTCATTTGTCAAAAATATTTCGAATACGTATATTTGATTAAATTTTTATTTTCTTTTTATTTGAATAGATTTGTCAATATGAGTGAACAATTTTGGTCATTACATCTACTTCTCTGATTTCTCCACAACTCTGTTTTTTATAAAAATATACTTGTTACAATTTCATGAAATAGGGTCGAATTTCGACCACTATGCGACCTCTAGTATATATAAATATACGAAACTAACTAAAAAAAAATCTGTTACGTTGTGCTCATGCATAACTCAAATCGCGTAATGATGAGCGAACATAAATTTGAAATCATAAGCATTTTGCAACGAAGCTTAAATGCATATTACTCGAAAACGTATACTTTAACAATGATAATTTATATTTAAAAAAGAATCTACTTCAACTGGTTTAAAATAAAAACCGTTTAGAAACCGTGTGCAATCAAACACTTTTTTCTGACTTGTGTTCTTTTTTTCTGATTTAAGGTACAATTCTATTGAGCATGTTATGTTAGCATTTTCTTATATATTTGTATATATCTCTTTCTCCCTCTCTCTAATTTGTATTTTTTTGTTTATTTTCCACATATTATTTAACTTTTTATTAGTTTTATTATTTAGACTAC
The DNA here is from genome assembly GCA_034190945.1 of Octodonta nipae. Lineage (NCBI taxonomy): Eukaryota > Metazoa > Arthropoda > Insecta > Coleoptera > Chrysomelidae > Octodonta > Octodonta nipae. The sequence continues at coordinate 8,395,059 of CM067220.1, read as the reverse complement.
TTTCTATAAGTGTAATTCTAATTCGCCCTATATTGCAACCACCCTGTATAGGTTTGTGTGTATTGGTCACTAAATATAAATTATTTTTCTGAACCACCCTGTACAACTATAATTCAACTCCCTAAGATGTTGCAACCGCTTTTTATAAGTATTAATCCTCTCCACCCTATTGACTTTTTTTCTATTTTTCTATTGTTGATATCACCCTGTATATCTATAATTATACTTCAACTACGTATGTTCAACACTGTATAACATTATTTTAACCACCCTGTACAACTATAAATCCACTTCGCCTTATATTTCAATCATCCTGTATATGCAACAGCGTTTTTGTAACCATCCATATAATTCATAAATTCTTACTATTTAGGTTGATGAAGGGGGATTTTCGTCCTTTTTTTTATTTCAATTTTCCCTGCAGATTTATAAAATCTTAAGAATTTGATGTAAAAAATATTATCTTGGTTCAAATCGATATTTACAATGGTTTTCGAGTAAATTAAGTTTGAACTCTGTTCTTTAAGGGCCGAAAACCCCCTTCACCAGCCTAAAGAGTACGTTTATAATTTGCATGTCGAAACACGGACTAACACATGTTATTTAACGTAAAAAATTAGAGATCTACATGCATCTATAAACACAACGACTGCCTCAAGTTCTTCTACTATGTTATAAGTAATACAATAAACTTTATTCTTTAAGTATCCCCAGATGCAAGAATCAAGAGGCGTAAGGACCGACGAGCGAGCAGATCTGGCAATCGGAACTCGATTTCCGTTGCAGTTATTTGCATATTGTTGATTCAAATATTCAGTTATTATTCTTGGATTATGTGGAGGTGCTCCATCTTGCTGGAACCACATATTCGCTACATCATGAGGAGGAAAATTTTCTAAAGTTTGATCGACGTCATTTTGAAATATCTCAAGATATCGAAGATCAGTCAAATTATACTAAAACATGTAGAATAGTTAAGATCGGGTTTTGAGCTGCCCAAACACGTTGTTATTTGTGTCTGTTAAATACGCCGAAAATTGTAAATCTCATTTTATCACACCAAAGAACCTTAAGCGGAATTTGAGAATTATCTTGGCATTTTCTACGAACCAAGTGCAACACAACCTCTCGTTTCTAAGTCACCAACTCGAAGTCCGTCACTAATATGTTCTACATACTTGTACTGTTTAAGAATTTTTTGAGCAGTCGATTTTAGGCACTTAAATATTAATTTCCATTTGACGAAGGGCGGTACGCCGAGGATTGTCAATAACACTTTGTCAAACAAGATTTTTACATTTTCATTACATATTCTATTTCCATTATATTTTTTAAAGGAACCATAGGCAAGTAAATTATTTCTAAGAAAAGATGAACAAACCTGGTTGCGGTCTTTGGGGATATCGCTGAAACTTCATCTTGAGTGCGTTCCTGTGACACAAAATGAAACAATTTGAATACCTTTCCATATCTAATTTAATTAAAAACAATGCTCTAGTAGCTAGGTTAATTAAAAAATATCACATTTATTTGGAAAAATATTAAACTCTTAACAGATAGAAGCCAATAAATAATCAAGTTTTGACAGGCACGGCATTTTGTTTGACAGCCAACTAAGTGAAAAACTGCTTTAAAATAATTTACATTTTCTGTCATCTAAAGAAAGCCTGGTATACATGGTTGCAAAGCTCTTTTTAAATGACTTTTAAATATAATATGTCGGCCATAAGAAATAAAGTTGACTATGGTTGCAAAAAACTCTAAAACGCCTAGAAAAATTCGTTAACGGCAATCGATTGGTCGTAGTCGCTAACACAAAACTACCAAATGTTATCAAATTTGTTTACCATATGGCAAAGATATTGCAACTTTTCGAAAACCGCAATTTTTTTTTTCTCGATACTTTGAAAACCCCTATAGATATTTTTAATTTCGATACAGCACTTGATTGTGCTTGGAATTGCCCAACTTTTTTCTTATTTAAGCAACCCTGTATCTCTTGCAGCTTGGGAAATCTCCATACATTTGCTTTTATCTGGGACGCATGTATTCCATTCTTGCGGCAGTGTAATTAACAATTAGAAAACAATACTATAAATTATATAATTCCTAATTACTCATCAGGCTTTTCTTAAGGACAATGACTACTAACATAAATGGACTTCTCTCTTTACATTAAAAATGGATTCAAAGATGTTTGCCGGCAAATAGTAAACAATTGCTAACCGATGCCAAACTTCTTTCCATTGTAACCAAAAATACATAAATCTAGGCATTGTAAGTATTGACTGAACGGCGATACTTTACGTCGTTATGTCTAGCAGGCAACAGCGCAAGTCTGTTTATTTACATTTTTAATTGAGGTTAACTTCGTAATTCATATTGTGTAATGTGTTTTCGGTGTTGAAACTTGTTTGAAATCAGTCATTATTTTGCATAACTGTAAAAAACAATAATAAGGTGTTTTTTCAGTGTTTTACATGCAGGAAAACGGCATAATCGATTGCCGAATTGTAAGTGTCAGATCATAAACGTGTCAACTGAGTTTTACAAAAAGGTCATTTAAGCAGTAAATAAAACTACATTTTACATGAATAAATAAATGTTTTGATAATTACTGTTACATATTAGTAATTAAGCCATTAATTGTTTATGTTATTGTGCACATCTTTTAATGGATTCTAATATATTTATATTTGTGGATTAGGTACGTAGTTGTATATTTTGAATCTGAATAACATGACCTTTAATTTAATGCTGATTGGACGCTACTGTTGGAGCCGGAATATGTGTAAGCAAATGTATCTGTATCTGTATCTCTTTCTGTCTATCATTTTAGTCTTATGTTTCAACCCATTTTTCGTTTGGTCGTATATGAAAGTGTCATTGGTTAAGGAGTGTGTGAAGATCATTCCAAAACTTCAGTAACATGAAAATTTTTATTATTTGCCACTATTTATAGGCTTTAAAATGGTTGTTTTTACGTTTTTTCATACAAATTTTTGCAGCGGGTGAGCGAGTCAGGGGCACATCCAGATAAGAGTGTCCGGACGAGGGGGCTATCCTATGCTTCAGGGGGAATGACATCGTAATAAATTTATCCAAATAAGAGTGACACTTCTTTGAGATTTAAACCCATAAAAAATGACCTTAATTACGGGTTCTTGAAGTTTCGTTTTAGCTTTAAACACATTAACTTTGAAGCTTGCAGGGGAGGGGGTGATTGCCCCCTCCCCCCTGGAGAGCCCCTGAACTGCCATTCTGATTATTTTTCTAGTACATCCTAAGGTAATAATATCAAGAAGTCGAAAGGGAATATTTTTTGAGGACATTTTTGCCTTGTAGATAAGATTTATGATTTAAATATTATCGTGACAAATTCAGTTAAGTATCGTCTAAACAATTTGTTTATAATATACATTAAATATGTATCAAAATAAGTGCTATGCTACTGTTTGTTGTAAAATAAAAGGAATCTAGAAAATAATACATATAAAGCAGCCGTTTAAAAAATAAAGATGTCACTATTAATTAAAGCCCTCAAGAACGGTAGCGAAAAGTTGTCAAAAATTCCAATTAAAGAAGAAAGGCTTCGGTAGTAGCAGCGAGTCGTACCATAGCAACAAGCCATGCGTACCTACGTACGTAGTACCGATCAACCTTACCGTCATCGTTTGCTCGCTTCTCATCCTCTACCTAAAAATCTACCACACCGGCCTGCACCGACTCGTTGAGACCTGTTAGGGGCGTTTATCTGCCTCCTCCATGGCCATCTATGGCTCTTTTGATGAGAACGTCTTCTTCTTCATGTGCAGATTCGTACCTACCGGTGCGGTGCGCCTCGGTCAGTTCACCGGCATTAAAAGCTTGACAAGAAATTTATACGGTTTTTCGGCATACATAAAATGTACCTGGTCGGACAAGAATTCAGTTTACAACCGACCGGTAAGCTTTGTGATGCCGCATTATAATGATGCCTCGATTATTATTCATCTTTTGGGAGAATTTCATATTTTGCCTGTATTATTAGCATATTTATATACTTTATAATTTGTATAAATATGACAAAAATTGCAACTCGTAGTTTTATACCCTAACACCAAACCTTTATTTTTTCACTGAACGCCGTTTTAAAGCAAAGCTGTCATCATTATGGAGTAAAACAAAACTAAATTACTAATTGATTTTATTAAATACTAAGTTATGTCTATTATGCCACACCATGCATTTCGTAAGGCCGAAATCGGACCTAGTCTATAATTTATTGTTAATTAATTGCTATTTAAAGCATAAAGAGAATTTATTGCTCCAACCTTTTCCAAAAAACCTTGAATAATGTGGCATAAGACTTATGCTACATTAGCCACAGCCATAACTCCGGATCTAATAAAGATATCGGGATGTTTCTTGTGCCAGAATTAATTGCCAATTAATGAATCTTTAGCTACGTAACAAGTAAATTTATTGCTCCTACCCCTCCCGTAAAACCTTGGCTAATGTGGCATCTGACTTATCTTACATTAGCCACACCCATAACTCCGGATCTAATAAAGATATCGGGATGTTTCTTGTGCCAGAATTAATTGCTAATTAATGGATCTTGAGCTACGTAACAAGTTAATTTATTGCTCCTACCCCTTCAGAAAAAACCTTGGATAATGTGGCGTAAGACTTATGTTGCATTAGCCACACCCATAACTCCGGATCCTAATAAAGATATCGGGATGTTTCTTGTGCCAGAATTAATGACCAATTAATGAATTCTCAGCTACGTAACAAGTAAATTTATTGCTCCTACCCCTCCCGAAAAACCTTGGCTAATGTGGCATCTGACTTATCTTACATTAGCCACACCCATAACTCCGGATCTAATAAAGATATCGGGATGTTTCTTGTGCCAGAATTAATTGCTAATTAATGGATCTTGAGCTACGTAACAAGTTAATTTATTGCTCCTACCCCTTCAGAAAAAACCTTGGATAATGTGGCGTAAGACTTATGTTGCATTAGCCACACCCATAACTCCGGATCCTAATAAAGATATGGGGATGTTTCTTGTGCCAGAATTAATTGCCAATTAATGAATCTTCAGCTACGTAACAAGTAAATTTATTGCTCCTACCCCTCCCGTAAAACCTTGGCTAATGTGGCATATGACTTGTCTTACATTAGCCACACCCATAACTCCGGATCTAATAAAGATATCGGGATGTTTCTTGTGCCAGAATTAATTGCTAATTAATTGCTCTTTAACTATGCAAAGAGTAAATTTATTGCTCGAACCCCTACCGGAAAACCTAGGCTAATGTGGTATAAGACTTATGCTACATTAGCCACACCCATAAATCCGGATAAAATTTTATAATGGGCTGTTTGGCATTGGATATTTTTCCGAATTCATAAGATTATTACTTTTATACATTATGCTTTCGGGCGAGTCCAATTCCTTACAATTATTGACTGTCTAACTAATGGTAACGAATTTAAATCTACATATCTAACTATGTTCTAAAATATGATCTGCTACACTAAATTTATCAAATCTCCCGTATTTTATATGTGCGAAATATTATTTATATCGGGTTCTAATAGCTCTACATGTTTGCCCATAAGATTTCAAATTACAGTCATTACATACGGACTTTTCCAAATCGTGAAGTTTATCTTTAGAATTGCTCAAGAGTTTTTGACACATTTTTATTGTTCTGTATACTACCGTCATACTAAGTTCTCCAAAAATTATTTTAATGGCCTTAGTATAATGATTGTATGGGACAGAGATAAACTTGTGTTCTTGCTTCTCGTTTTGAAAAGTTCACAATTTATTTATTCTTAGTCTAAGCAGTTACTTTCTAATTTGATTGGCTACAATATTTATTGGATAACAATTATATGTAGCTAGAGGCAATGCCAACAAACGATATACGAAAATTGATTCCTGTCATTTTGTGTTGTTGACAATGAAAATAATTTTTAGGTAAATATCTAAATTTACTGGTATCCTTCCTATATACATCAAATTCTAAATTATTTTTAGTATTTTTTATAAAAAGTACACATAAAAATGCAAGATAGTTATTATTGAGATACCTTCGAATATTGAACTTACATAAAACTTTTCTTTGAATTCTTCTGCAAATGCGCAAACTTCTTATAAACACAATCAATTTGGTCACTTTAATAGTTGCTGTCGTCATCGTTTTTGTAAAATAGTAATTTCATAAATGAATAAAAAAGTAGGTTCTAGACCATAGATCTTTGTAAGCAAAAGTCGATTATTTTAGTAATATTTATACTTGGCGATTGTACACAATTGGGTTTTTACTGTCGACTATTGTCAAATTTCAAACATTAGATTAAGGCTGAAGCTACTTGTTCATAGTTGACCCCATCTCAGTTGGATTTTATTAATAATTTATCTTTAAATTACTTATTTTAAAAGACATAAATAAAGATTCTTTATATATTCTACACTGAAGTTCATCAATAGCTATTAAACAAAACAAAAATACGGAAAATCGGTTGAGGGACATAGGAGAAAATATATAGGTTATAGTTTTGGTCGTAATCTTAGTAATCATAAACTTTGCCACGAACTTTCGAAGAAGAGTGTTTCATTTTCATGTCAAGAATCATTTTTTTTTCTAATACTTTTACTCGGGTTTTAAAATATTTTGTACTAAAAGAAACTATGTAGTTGCACTGTACTAAACATAATTAAAAGACAGCACACTGTAGCCAGAAGAAATTAATTTACCTTACGACCAGTAAAGGAGATACTACATTTGATACGAGGGCTGCCTTTTATGTTTCGGGATTAGAGAACAAAAACAAATATTAATCATCGAAAATCGCTTTATTGGTTTTCAAAATATTCCCCATGAAGATCTATACACTTTTGCATGCGTTTGAACCAATTGTCAAAGCACTTTTTCCAATCTGATTGAGGTATCTCCAAAATATGCATTCTGAACGCAGCAACCGCTTCTTCAGGTGTCGAAAAACGCTGACCTCTCAGTTTGTTTTTTACGTACGGGAATACAAAGAAGTCATTTGGTGACAAGTCAGGACGGCGGATGACTCATCAAATCGATGTTTTGAGTGGTCAAAAATGGAGTGTTTGAGCCGATGTGTGAGAGCTCGCATTGTCGCGGTGAAGAGTGATCCGTCTTCGGCGGTTGGTTTTCCTCATTTCTTGGAAGACAACTGGCAAACAAATGGTTGTGGACCACTCAGAATTGACTGTTCTGAGTTGTTCTAGCGGTACGGTTGCAACATGTTCAGTTTTTCCGAAAAAACAGGCGATCAGTTGCTTGGAAGTGCTTCGTGCGCGAACAACTTTTGTTGGATTTGGCTCATCTTGAAACACCCATACAGTCGACTGCTGTTTACTTTCGGGCTCATACGCGTAAATCCACGATTCATCACCTGTCACTATGTCATATACTTGTTTTGAAGCACCGAGATCTTATTTTTTGAGCTTTTCTTTCGACCAATCGTCACGAGCCTTTTTTTGAACGATTGACAAATTGTGTGGGATCCAACGCGAAAATATTTTTTTGACATTCAGTTGTTTATGCGATATTGAATGTATGCTGGTCCCACTAATGTGTAAGGTTAACTCAATCTCACGATAGGTCACATGACGATCTTGCAATATCAGTTCGCGCATAGCATCAATGGTTTCCGGAACAACAATTGTTTTTGGACGACCTTGACGAAATTCGTCTTGGAGTGAACTACGACCTCGATTGAATTCACCATACCATCGATAAACAGTGGTCCTTGATGGAGTTTCATCGCTAAAAATTAAATTAAGTTTATCCATGCACTCTTGCTGACTTAATCCACGTCGAAAGTTGTAAACAATAATCGCACGAAAATGTTCACGATTTAATTCCATTTTTTGGCCGAGATGAATCCTTTAAGTTACTGTAAACAACACATAGCGCTCGTATGTCAAAACGTTCTGAGTACGTATAACCTCAAAAATGTCAAACTTTACGATAGAGTTGTCAGTTGTCAGATTGCAACACTAGGGTTGTCCAATCCCGAAATATAAAAGGCAGCCCTCGTATCCAAGTATAAAAAGTAGAACACTGGAGTATAGTCAATAAGATCGTAAGATCAAGACCACAATCCGTCTTGAAGGTTTCAGGCCTGACAGGCTAACCTAGAAAGAAAAAGAATATTAAACGCAAGACATAAAAATCCCATTAAAATCTAGAAAATATAACAATATGTCAAAAGATCTAAAATGAAAATAAACTCTCAAAAGTTAATGTCAAAAACATCATATATGCCAAAAGACAAGAATATGGAGAAACGCTAAAATGCCACAAAAATTATCAAAATTCTAAAACGATATAAAATAGCAAAAATGTTAAAAATGATAGGAATTAGAAAAAAATTCGAAGCAATCTAAAATTTCAAATGTATAAAAATTTCATAAATGTAAAAAACGTCCAGAACGTCAAAAACATCGTAAACGTCAAAAATGTCAACAACAAAATGTTCAAGATAAATACGTCAAACACGCCGCTTTGTCTTTCCCTTGGGACGCCGGGGCGGGTCAGTTATGTTTCTGGAGAATTATTTTATTATTTCTTTAAATGTTTCTTAATTATATTACATGAAAGACACAAAAATAGGTCGTGAATGAAGCTTAATTTTTGTTAATTTGTGAAATTGAAACATTTTTAAGCTAGTCCAAAAAGAAGGAGGTTCTCAATTCGTCTGTATCTATGTTTTTTTTTGTTTGTTCAGTGATTATTCGCAAACGGCTCAAGGAATTTTGACCGTTTATACTGGATCCTATTCCGTGGGATCCCGATTGGATATTTTTTTTTGTGGTGGGCTTATTGGTACTGGAAAATCTGTATTTGTATTCATATATATCCAGGATATATAAAAATGTATAAATATAAAATTTATTTTTATGAAAATGATGATTAAATGTTTAAAATTGAATCTTGAATTATTTTGTCTGTTCATTGAGTTTTCTCTCCTCCAATTTTTTTCCTGTAACAGATAAGTATTGAAAAATTGTATATGTAGAAGAAAGTGTAGTAAGGCAATTTCGTAAAATTGAACGGATTACTGGCTGTCTGTACAGAGATTCTTCCTCACAGTTATTCTGAGAGAAAGAGATGTCTATAAAATGATCAACCAGTATTCCTGTATATAAGTAATGTATTGTATATTGTGTAATACTTATCTGTGTATGGAGACGTTTCAACTCCGAGTCTGGAGTTGTCAATCGTTTAGTGTTGTTTTCGAGGTTTTTTCTAAAAAAATTTCGCTTTGATCTTGAATTTGTTGTTTGTCCAACAATTTGACACTGACAATTTGTCGTTTGGCGATCACTTGACGCTGAGGTCACCGTTTTTTTGTTCTGTTAGCAGTAAATTCCTCCAGTCCAAGTGAAGGTCGGCTGAAGGTGCTCCGATTTCAGTGTTGTTTATCATCATACAGCTGGCTTCTTTAAGTTTTCTCTTTTTTAAATTTTCTTTTTTCAACAAAATTTTTGTTTTATCCCAGTCTATCCTATGGCTGCCGGTGCTCGTTAATAGATGATTGGCCAAATTTGATTTGTCCACATGTCTTCTGGAAATGTTATATTGATGTTGTTTTTTCCTTACTTCTAAAGGTCTTAAAGTTTCACCGGTATAAGAATGGCCACAGTCACACAAAACACTGTACACACAATTTTTAGAACTCTGGGTTGCGTTAAACGGTTTGGTAAGTGTGAGGATAGAGCGCAAGGTATTATTTGTTTTAAAAACAGTTTTAACGCTGTATTT